>JAUPMV010000016.1:3212500-4462500 GCA_030848855.1 Branchinecta sandiegonensis | reverse complement strand
TAGGGATACTGAGCCCATCTACGAACTCGACCTTAGCCTTGACCCAAAGAACCCTCACACCAAGTTTCATCTAAATATGTTATTCCTTTCGAGAGTTATCGCGCTCACAGACGGACGGACGGATGGACAGACAGACGGACGGACAACTTTTGCGATGTCATAGGTATCCCTCCATTTACGTTTTGGGATTCAATAAGACAAAGACTCACGAAAACTTGGTAATAAATCACCAGTCGCGGCAACTCTGATCACACGCCTGTCAAAACAACTTTTTCTCTCATGGTCAGCCATAGGGCCACTTGGCCTCGGGCCTAGTCGTATACTCCCATGATGGGAGCTCGAAACACCTCGACCGAGTCAGACAGACCAAGTCCAATATCGCTGCTTGTCTGTGTGGAGCTGGCAGTCACTTGAATGTGTCCAGATTGTTTCTTTCAGAAAAGAATGGTCCCTAATATTCCCGGACATATTCTATGTCACTAGCCTTTATCCGTTCGTGAATTAATGATCATCACTTGATACAAACAGACAGGTCCTTGAGGTCCACTGGGTTTAAGTGCTTTGCTGAAAAACGTGACATCTACTGGATCCGAAAACGTGAATGATCAGACACCTTGTACTTCGTACATTTCCCGTCTCTGAGTTCCTAGCACGGCAAAGGTTCGTGCACACACATTTTCGCGGCAGTGTCTATCGTTCCCCTATCTGGGAATCGGTACTCCCCACGCTATTGTTCCCCGTTTGTCGGAGATTCGATGTGTCAGGAGCTAATGCTAATGTCCCGAGTACTTGGAGAATCGAAGTGTATTAATATATCTATCTAATCTAAACAAGAGCTGGAAGCTCATATGGCACTTGCAAGGCTTGGTAAAAGGATGAAAGTAGGAATTTTCCAATTCGTGGGTTAATTGTGGTCATTTGTAAGCAAAACCCATGAGATAAGAATAACGATGGACCCTTGGAAATTGCGAGAATGTATCGTTTGGTAATTTTTTTTTTTATTTTTTTTTTACACTTGGCTGTGATGATGCGCACTAAGGGTGATAGAAATTCATCTGTAATCAAAACCCGTGAGGCAAAACTGATTCTGGGCCCTCTAGTATATATGGTCTGGTCAAAAGTATTTTTTTTACTCTTCGATTAAGATGCGCACTTTAAGGGTGCTAGAAAATCATTTCTAAGCAAAACCGTCGGCAAAAATGAACATGGGCTCATGAGATCATTAAAGAGCAGATTTTGCTTAAAAGTATTTTTTGTACTTTGCGGTGAAGAGAGTACTTTAAGGGATGGTCGGACCTGGAAAGTGACAATTCCTAAGCCAATCGTGTCAAGTCTGTAATGTTCAAACCAAGTTTCGTCGTCCTAGCACATCTGGAAGTACCTTAAATCGCGATCATCGGAATTCCAGACCACCTTCCAACTCCCCACAGAGTGTGCCCGAACCCGATCCGGTTCTGTTACTGGTTTATCTAGGGCTTACGTTTGTTCTTCCCACCAAGTGTCATCCCAATCGCTACACTCTAAACGTGTCACAGAATTTCCGGTCCCCCCCCAAACTCCCTCACATTGATCGGATCCTGGCCGCACTTGAAATGGGACATATGAGACATGAGTTCTTTCCGAATATCAAGTTTCATTAAGATCCGATCACCCGTTCAAAAGTTAGACATGTCTCAAGATTCCGGATTCCCCCTCGCTCCACCCCCCATGATGGTCAAATCGGAGAAAAAACTGTTCTGAAGTTAAAATGTTGAGTCCCTTACATGCCTGCAAGTAGTATATAAGTGCCGGTTCTACTCCACCCCCACCCCAATTTCAAAACCCCATTTTAACATCAATTTCTTGAATTTTAACATCCTTTTTACCAAATAATCCCCCTTTTTATAGATATTTTGATTTTCTTATTTCCCAAATAAAGGTCCTAAGAAATAGGAAATGTTACCCTTTAATAAATATAAACTACTGCAATATACACTAAAATACTACTTCTTTTTAGATTTTTAATTTTTCAATTTTTCTTTTTTATCCAAATATAATACAAATTCTGAACCACATTTCTGGTAAATGAACAAATACTCAGAGTTTTTGTTTACCCGTAAAATAGGTAGCAAAATCAGATTCTTCTTTAGACCAACTCGTTATCCATATAAACTACTACTGAGTAAACAGTTCTACATCAACATATTGGTCAGAGTTCTTATTCACCCTCATAATAGGCTGCAAAACAAGATTTTTCTTTAAAAGTAACTCATCAGCAATTGCATTATATCTCTGTGGTATAAACAAATCACAGGCTTTGTTATTATGATGAATAACAACAACCAGCTTATCACCATATTTTGTCTTAGCCATTCTCATTTTAACGATGCTATATTTCAATCCTAGAATTAGTTCTTCCTTCCTGATTGTATCATTGTATTTATTCATTTTGATTGTTGACAAGACTTCTTTTAGCGACTCCATTTATTAGCGGCTGATTTTATTTAATAAAAATCCAAACTCACAAACTCACATACATATTTTTATTAATAATATCAAGTGTAGCTTTTCTTTCATAATATATAACACAATAAACATTATATGGTACGGGTTGAGGATCATTTAAAGTTATACTAATTTCAATATCAGCAGTGGTTCCATTATAAATATTTGACTCGTGTTTAGAAACATCGAAACAAAATAGTGGATATACTTCTTTAAATTCTTCGATATTGACTACACTACCAGTATCAAACGCTAATTGCTTATAACCCATGTGTATGTATCTGTTGTAAAGATTCGAGTATGTGCATTTTTCCTCACTAAAGTCGCATTTGAGGGGTTCTTCTGGGTATTTATCCCCGTTAATTCTAACCTCTATATCCGTCAAATTCATATGATCAAACACCATATTATTCTTTTTTTGGTTGTTATGCTTTTCATTTTTCTGTAACATCACAACGATTTTCGTAGGACTATTTCTCTCAGACACAACTTTCCAGGTGTGTTCCTTATTCTGACTAACATCACTTTTATAAGTATTACAAGCTTCCCACATCAAATTATACTTTTTATCCTTTGCCAAACCCTTTTCCAATTGACTCATCATTTCAATACTAGGAGCTATAACAGGAATTTTCCAGGATAAATACTCAATGACGACTTTAAAATTAGTATTTCCATTGTTTACAATCATATTATTATCATCATTTCTTCTTAGACATATTCTGTGCGATGCACCTCTAAAAAATCGTTTGTTTCCTTTCAAGAATCCAAACATCTCTGATAATGGTAAATACATATTAACTAATTTGCTGTCTTTAGTTCTATTATATCTCTTTTCAAACCCTTTATTATAATTAGGATTAGGCTTAGAAGTGACATTCATATTTCCTGCTGTTAGTTTTCCTTCTGCAGGTACGGTAAATGAACTAGTTATAGGGTTGATATCAGTTCCTTGATTATAATCCTTGTACCAAAAATGGTTTCTAGCAGCACTTCTAGAGTAATCATCAGAGTATTCAATCAGCTTTGTAACGGTAGTTGTAATGCCAACATGATTAATTTTTTCAACAGGTGTATCGTTTATGACATACTCAGCGGTACTAAATAAATTAAATCCATTATTCGTCAACGTAGCGACATCAGTTGCAGCTATATTAGTTCCGTCAGCTTTTACTATCCTTACGCCTACCTCAAGATAACTTTCACTTGGATAGAACCAGGAATCTAATTTCTTTGTTACAAATTCAAACTCTGACTTATTGGATACATTCACATCTGTTTCTCGAATTTCTTTAAATTCATACTTGACCACTGTATCATCCACAAGTGGCTCATCAAATATGTTCCATTGCGGACTAATAATTTTATTTACTGCCATTTATATAAGAAGGAAATTATTCAATAAAAATCATTTCAGAATCTTTAACCCATTTCCAGTCATTAACGTTTTAATCAAGTCCTGACTTCTTTGATTTAAAATTCTTTTATTTGTACCTATAAGATCCTTCATCGATTTCTTATTTCCAATCACATCAATCAGTTCCTTCTTGTTGACATCAATCAAATCTTTTCCATATTCTATTGCTCTGTTTTTCAGCAGCTCAAATCTCGGTTTTATAATATTATTATACATTGACAATGCTCCATCTTTTATTTGTTTTGCTGACGTCTGGAATAACTGGGAATTAGCAATGTTTTTGAATATACTACCGATTCCACTTCCGTACTGCTTATTGTAAAGTAATCGCTTATTATTTAACAACATTTATAAGTAAATAATTTTATTTCAATAATCCTTTAAGCTTTTCTTAAATGCAGTACGTATCCTACGTTATCACCATTCAGATCAATCGGTCTTCCAAGCTGATCAGTTATTGTCATTCTCAACGAGTAAATAAAGTCTTTTGTGTTGATAGGAAGATATATTAATTGTCTAGGATTCTCAACAATTTGGCAACCCGGTTCAGTATTCGGAACAAATGTCCAAATGACATCTGATTTACTTTTGTTTACGATAGAACTGTTTACAAGAGAGCAGTGAATTTGAATTTTATCGACACTTCTTGTTATATTCGGAAGTTTTGTACCTTCATTAATTTTATTAGATATCTCAATATCCTTCTCAAAGCCTAAAATCTGACACAAGTCACTATTAAATCTAAACACATATTTTTCTTGTAATAGGATGACAAATCTCATAGATGCTGGATTGGATGAGATTACAATAGGACATTTATCTTTTGGTGTATCAAAATACTGACACAAAAAATAATTCAAACAATCATCGTTATACATCCCATTAGGAATAGTAACATTTATCCATCCCCCCTCTTCATCTTTCCTGTATTGAAATGTATTATTCCCAAATTTATCACTTATATTATGCCACGAATACCACAAAGTACACTGATTCAAACCTATTTCATAATCCCAATTACGATTCAATTCGATTGGTTGACTAAATGTTATATCAATGATACTTTCATTACCTTCAATGTTTAACAACACCATTTATTAGAAATATTTTTTATATATTGAATTGTATTCTCTCTTGTTTAAGAATTTATTTCGCATTAACGAATCCAAAATATCAATAGCTTCATTCCTCACCTCATCAGATGTATTCCCATTCACTCTACTACCTATCAAAGTGTACAATTTTTTAATCATTTCATCACAATTCATAAATATTCCAGTTCCTTGCTGTTTGACTAATCCCCAATTATTTTGAATGGTTCTTAACCTATCCTTGTAAACTCTTATAAATTCAATAATTTGATCATGGTTAGAGTAACCTTTACTCTTTGTCCCACCATAACTTTTACTTATAGTTGTTAAATGATTCATAGCCTCCTCTATATCCATAGGATTACTAATGTAATACATAGGTATTTTAAAATAAGGATCATTGTCATCCCAGGATTCTGCATGTTTTGAATTAATCTGATTTAAAAACTCTTGGGTAATACCTTTATTCATTTCAATGGATAATGGGGCTAAAGCGGGAGTTGGTTCTAAAGCAGGAGTTGGCGCTCTACTCGATTCCTTTGAACTCGATTCCTCTGAAGTTTTAAATGCATTACCTAATCTTTGAAACCGTCTGCTTGAATTTTCATCATTCTTTTGTAATTTCTTCATGATCGCTTCAGTGTAATCTTTTTGTGTCTTCATGTTTTCTTTTTGTGCCATAACAACTGGAGCGTTTAATTCTGAAGCATATTCCCGAAACCCTGCTTTCTCCATCTCGTATTGTAGAACTTTTTTTCTTTGAATTTCTCTGTTCTTAACTATACCCGATAACATATCACTCGAGCGTCTTGAATCCATTTATATACTAGTAATTTTATTTCATAATAAATTTTGAAAGTTCTTTTTCATAAAACCCTCCTTGAATTAATTCCCCACTTTTGTCAGATATTTCATAAGTAATGGGAATGGTAGGTCTAATGGTTGCTATCTGAAATACTTCATTCGTATAATTCGGTAAATATCCTTTATCAAAAATACTCTTTTCTTTTTTTATTCTGACTAAATCTCCTACATTGTAATTTCCTGTGATTGTGTAGTCATCTGCTGGAGGAAACAAAGCATTGTAAACCTTTTTCTGATTTACCTTTTTACTAGCATCTACTGGTTTCATTTGTATTGAACGATGATAAGAGTTATTATAATTTCTAACAAATAAAGGTAAAATATCAATCCATTTAGTAGTGTTATTGTGAGTAAAATATTTCCATAACTTTCTTTCAACGTTCTATTGAATCGTTCAACGATTTGCGCTTTCAATTCACTTTCAGATGCAAACCAGTGTATGTCGTTATTTTTCAAAAATGTTTGAACATTTCGCATTACAAATTCTTTACCTTTATCAGTTTGTAGTTTTTTAGGAATTCTTTCTTTAAATATATAACTGAATGCCTTGATTATTTCAGCACCCGTTTTATCTTTCAAAGGGACACACCAAGCATATTTACTAAAGCAATCAATAATAGTCAAGATGTAATTTGTTTTATTATTTTCTTTTTTATATTTCTGCATGTCAACTAAATCAGCTTGCCATTGCTCGTCTACATGGTGAACATACACTCGTCTCCTTTCAAAATTCTGATAGGAAGGTTTGTGTAACGTATATACATTCTCATTTTGCAACACATTTTTTATTTTATCTTTAGAAATGTTCACTCCATTTTCTTTTAATTTTCTATGAATATCATCCACACCTGAATAATTAGAATAATACGTATTTGAAATATCTTTTTCTGCGTCGAGGTTTTTTTTAAAAACAGATTTTTCCTTGAACCACAGATAACGCAATTACCTTTCACAATTGGAACATTATTTTTCTGTGACACTGCTTTAAACATTGATTCAGTGTCAGTTTTCTTTTTACATTTCATACAATAAATCTCCATTTATTAGAAAACAATTTTTATAAACAAAAAGACGAGAGATGAATAAACTAAGAACTGCGCTTAATGTAGGAAATACAATGCAATCCACAGTTTAATTCATCTATATTCTGAACGGCAAGATTTTCATAAGCTATTTTTTTCTTTGAAGTTTTTAGATATTTAATTATTTCTTTTCCTGGGGGTATACCGAAAGAATCAAAAAATTCTACATAAGGATTATCAGGTAGATTACAGTACGCCACCCAGTGAGTTCCAGGCATTCCGAGTTTATCATAATTAACTACACCACATTCTATACTATTTATCTGTTTGGGTAGCGTATCTATAGAGAAAACACCTCTAAAATGTGGTATACTCTCTAATGCATCCATAATATCAAAATTGGTTAGAGGTCCTACTTTACTTTTGCTTCTTTTTTGATGTCCCCGTTTTTTGACTTCCTAGGCCTTCCCCGTACACCATGACCTACAACTTTTTGTGTTCCAGGAAGTGTAAGCGCACCACCTGTGTTGACATCATCGGTTTCCTTCTTAGGCCTTCCACGTCCCACAACTTTTTGTGTTCCAGGAAGTGTAAGCGCCCCACCTGTGTTGGTTATGTTATCCACCAATTTCTTACCAGCGAATGTACCCAAAGCAGCAGCACCACTTGTTAAAGCTGCCTTACCAAGCGTAATTGCTAACGGTATTAGGAAAGGAAGTAATCCACCCTTTTGAATCGCTTCTTTCATCTGTTTATATGATACATCAATGTCACAACCCTTATTATTCATTTTACATGTTTCAATTTTATCAATTTGTCGTTTACTTAATAGTAACTTGACTGGTTCTCGTTCATTTTGCCTACTATGACTAACACGTATCTGGCATTTTTGTTTAGCACCAAAACATTTCTTCAGCTTTCCTTTCTGAAGCTTTGACAAATAAACTATATACTCCATTGTCTCAACCATTTATTAGAAAATTAATTTATCATATAAACTTCTTATTTACCAGCCATCATTTTTTCTATTCTGGAAACGAATGGTTTGTCAACAGATTTTTGCTCTAGAAGCCTTTTTAAAATGTTTACGATTGCTCTTTCAATATTATCGATATGGGTTTGTTGGTCAGCAATTTTTGTTAGAATAGTATTGCTAAGGGTTTGTTGGCTTTCGAGCTTTTTTTCCAAATCTAAAAGATGTGTAATTAACGTTCCTAAATTAACAGCGTCATTTTTGTTTCTAGGGTCTTGAACATTTGTTATCAACTTGTTTTCAGCGTTAATTTCTTTATCATTAACTCGAATTATTTCTTTTACAAATAACCCTTTATCTTTAATCCGTACCAATAAATTATCAAGAGAATCATGTACAGCAGTTAATCTGTTGATATCTTCGCTAAAATACTGATTTATCCCCACTTGTTCTGCGGTAATTTCTTCTTTAAATTGGTTCAAAATAATAGTCATAGATCTGAAACTAATAGCGTCCTGGTCTGCTTTCGCATCCCCTAAATTAATAATTCTCTTATCTTGTAGGTTAATGTTACCATTTTCATCAGTAACTTTCGATTCGTTACTAACCTTTTTTCCAACACTACCAAATTTATTCATTTATTATAGAAATAAATTATCCGGTAAATTTTTCAAAGTTTTTCCTGTACTTCAGGGTCTTATCTTTTGTTTTTAAATCTATGAAGAAAAACCCATAGCCCTTGGTTGCAGCCTCGAATTGTTTGAGAAATTTTTCATTGTCTATACTGGATACATGGCTTTGTCTAATTAATTTTACTTCTTTTGGATTAGAACACTGAAAGAATGCAAAATAATTACACTGAAGTCTTACCACCTTTGGCGTTTTATGATAGCTCTGAGACAAGTAAACAATTGAAGCATTTTTCTTTCTTCCTCTTATGAATAAATCTTCTATTTTCTTCTGGTCTTTTTCAGTTACAAAATCGTCAAAGATAATCAAGTTCTGATAATTGGGGTCTAGGTCGTCAACATCGATAATATCATTAAGGTCATTACTTACGGTTAAAATATTCGTTTTACATTTTAATTCCAAGGTGGTTAAATTGTCTATAAGGTCTTTATATTTGTCTTCTTCAAGATCTTTTGCATACAAGTATATTCGGTTGAAACAGATGTATTCATAAATTAAATTCAAGAGTAAATTGGTTTTTCCTGTTCCTGAACTTCCACAAATTAATAATCTAAATGGCCACTGAGGTGCAAGTTCGTGTTTGTTCTGATAGTTATTCTTTTCGCTAAAATCATACACTTTTATTGGTGCCTTTTCATTCATTTATTTAGGAAGAATTTTTCATTATAAGATTTACTGAAGTAGGTCCTTGAATTTTTTAACTAGGTACTTGAATTTTTTAACTAGGTACTTGAATTTTGAAGTAGGTAGTTGACTTTTTTAACTAGGTAGTTGATTTTTTTAACTAGGTAGTTGACTTTTTTAACTAGGTACTTGAAATTGTTAACTAGGTACTTGAATTTTTATTGTTTGTATCCTAATGGAAATGTTGTGAATTTATCACTAGACACAATCCTTTTATCGTCTTTAGGATCCAACGCTTTTTTATTCTGTTCTTCTAGAAACATGTTGTGTTTGTATGACCTTAAGTTTTACTGGGTTACTGAAAGGTCTCCAACGTTTCCAAATAGAACATCCTTATAGTTTTGAATCGTAATCTTATCTTTCACTATATTTGTTTTTATTCCTTTTAGTTTTTTGTTTGCTTTTGAAGGGTCTTGGTTGTCCTTCAAATATGCATATACTTTTGATCGTAATCCAACAAATTGGGTCATAATTTGTCCTGCTAGTTCATCTTTCATCATTCCTATCACTTTCTTATTTACACTAGGAAACCCGTATGGATTATCTTTCGCATAATCAGATGTATCGAACCTCTCGTTCAAATCTTGTTTGATATCTTCATAGAAATCCTCAGTTCTTATGTCATATATGAACGAATCGGTATCCATATAACATAAATCTATTTTATCCTCATATTTAGGTTTCATATAATCATAATGGAATTCATACATCAAGAGCTTGGATAGTTCCAGTACAGCAAAACCGATATACATTGGTTTGTCTAGTTTTATCTTTTCCTTCGACATTCTTGCTACAGAAAAGTTTTCACTGAAAATAATTTCAGATTTAAAGTTGGGTTTCTTTATTATTTTTTCTCTTGTTTTATCATCAGTTATTATTTCCATATCAGCTCGTTTCCTTACGTTCTCCATGGTTTTTCCAAAGCAAGCGTTATTCATCAGTTTAAAAAAGTCCTTTTCAAAATCGTTAGTACCTTTAGTTCTTAGTGCTGTGTTGTGGTCTATGTATCCTTTTAAGTAAGCACTCTCAGTGAATCCTAGTATTCTATGTACTTTTTTCAGTATCAGACCTTTTTGTAAATAGAATTCTAGGTTTCTGTGATGAACTACGTAGTTATTTTTATCCAGTAAGGTCGTACATAGTTTTCCATTGAAATGTTCTGGTGCTAATGGCAGATCTTTATGTAACTTGTGTAACTCTCTAGGATAATCTAAATCAACTTCATAAATTGCCCCCACATTTTCCAAATTCATTTCTGTTTGAACATGATTTTTTAATAGTTGATAATAATCTAAAGAATTAATTTCAGTGTTCTCTTTCATTTCATCAGGTACTGGAATGAATTTAAAATCATTCGCTGGTAATTTTTGTGACATCGCCCACCCATATAAATTATTCTTATCGAAATACATTAAATAGTTGGATGGTTTATTGTTATCATAACTGCTCATATATTTATTATTTGCTTTAGCGTATCTTTTTATACATTGAGATACACCACCTCTTATTCCCTTTTCAACGAATGTATACATGTCTTCCTTCGAGAATAACGGTAGTTCTACTTTCGAATGCTTTAGGAAAGAATCCCATGTTAGTCCTGGAGCTGAGAAGTAATTTAGTGGATCCAAGTCATAATTATGTATACATACATTTCTGAAATTCTCTACAACATCAGACAATATTAACACATCACTTTTTAGGTACAACTTGGTATAATCAAGTAATGTTTCACAATTAAACTGCTCCCATATAGAGACCGCTCTCTTATAGTCACTTTTGCTGATACCTTTTCCTGTTAATCTAGAATAAAAGCTTTCTATGGGTGGTAACTTTGTACAATCCATTTTACTGAAACTGTCTACGAATTCATAAGGATACACCCCTTTTTTAATTATTTCTTTGAACTCTTCATCGTTTTTGAAACTATTCGATGTGTACTTGAAATTCTCCCTTAGATGATTACAGGATACTTTACAGTCACATTTTGCTAAATTTGCTGATAGCTTGTCCAACGATGAAGCCATGAACCTGATGGAATCTATGAATCTGATTTCATATTTTATTTCCGTATCCTGTCTTGGAATACTTATTGATTTTGAGAATGATATGAAACTTTCTGCTGATTCAAATATTCCGTTATCAGGTATCAACTCCTTCACAAATAGATGGGAATCATACTTTGATAAATTATGCATCACTACAGGGATATGCTTGGGAATTCTGTATTTCATATTACATTCTGCATGAGTAAAACCCCTATTTTTACCAGTCATGTGGTCGTGATCAAAGTGGGGATTTTCAGTGATTTCAGTCCTACAGATATGGCAGGTCTTATCCATAAGTGTGTTCCATTTTTCTGCAATTTCTACATCTGTATAAGTGTGTTTTCTTTGTCTGTTTTCATATTTGTTTGCTATATCTGTACACACTTTTGTTACTGTGGTTACAAAATGCTGAGCAGCGTCTTCCCCGAAATAGCAATAATATTTATTTTGCTTCGTATCAAACGAGCAACAGACTTGAAAACCGTATGCAAAAGGTTTCTGTTCAGCTACTTTTATTGTTTTCTTTCCGTTTACCTGGTTGTATTCTTCGTTGTAAGACTCAAAGTCCGCTATTATACAATAAGGTACTTTCATCTGTTTTGCAATATTTTTATAGTGTATACTTGAACCTTCAGGAGGCATTATGATATCAGGGTCTTCACAATTATTTTTAAGTTCATGTTTTTCAAATTGTTCTTGTTTCGAAAAATGTCTTCCGCAAAAAGTGCAGAGGTATATCTTTTTTTGTCTTGTAGATATTTCAGAACCAACTAGTCTGCTCAGATTCTTTACTAGCACATAGTGATTATCAAAATATAGTAAATTAATGATATGTTTTGCTGTTTTCCCATTAATTGTACTTTTTAATATATGACTTCTGATTATTTTCTCTTTATCAATTTGGAATAAGCAAATCTTAATGTTGTATTTATTTTCAAATTTGTGGATATCTTTTGTATCCATCGGGAAGTTGGTAACCCCTTTGAAATCAAATTCATGCTCATATTGTTTATATTTTGAAGTTCTTTCTGCATGATCTTTAGCTGGGTACAAATGTGCTAAGATTGACCAAACAAAGCATTTTTGATCCTTATTTTCAATATTCAGACAAGCTTTTTTATTTTTTACGAAATCTGGCAGTATCTTAAACGTTCCTCCCATATGAGATTCGATTCGAGTCATCCTATAATCAATTCCTTCATACCGACTAAATTGTAGCCCCGACCGAGGGGTATTACTTAAAGAACTCAGTCTCTTGTTATTATCATCCAAATGACTATGAGTAAGTATGCTATTTTTATTTAAAATCCAAGAAGTACTGTTATAAAATACTACAACTTCTTCATCATTTTCCTGTCTATAGAATATAACCCTGGTCACAAATTGAACTCTGTAATGATTTATTTCGTTCATTCTTCGGAGTAAATCATTAAAAACAAAAGCAATAAGAGTATATTCATCTCTTCCATTGCTTTCAATTGAAACGTTTACGGTATACAAATTTTCAATTTCCCTAGAAATTGTAGTCTGCTGTTCTTCTTCCGTTCTAAATAAATGATCCGGAATTATTTTTTCTTCTTTAATTTTTTTCTTATTTATGAAGAGAGTTGATAAATCGATTGCTTTGTGTCTATTTTTATCACCTCTTTCTGTTTGATCTCTTATGATATCTCTATTTTTATCAATAGTTTCTTTCTGCTTATTAATTATCCTACCATAGTAATCCGTAACACGTTTTGAAACTTCATCTCGGTTACCGCGAGTGGGTAGGCTTTTGTTTTTTAGAAACCTTTTTAATTCACTTGTATCCTTTTCGAGTATCCTTTTCTCCTCTTTTTTTATATTTCCAATAGCAATATTATTTTCTTTGATTTCATCTTCCAAAATCTTCCTTAATGCTGACTCTGGTGTATAAATAGATGGTCTGTTTTTGTTCTGAATCCTTTCGTTTCTACGCCGAATATTAATTGTATCTTCCGCGAGCAAAATATTCCTATTAAGTTGCTTTATAATCTTATCCGTTATTTCATGTTTCTTAGCTCCATTTGTTTTGATTTTATTAATTTTCGCATAAGTCCGCAGCTCATTATATGTGTAATTCGGTAATCTTTGTATAAGCGATTTGTTGTTAAATATAACCTTTTTACAAAGCTGAATAACCTCTGCAACATTCATCATTTAATAGGGGAATATTTTTATTAATGAATTTCTCCTGACTGCGTTTTCTCAGCCGTAAAGAAAAGCACTGGTATCAATGTTCGTTTCATGGAGCACGCGGTACCTCTTTGTCTCCGGCTTGTCACAGAGAGCACAGATTTTCGAGACGGTTAATTTGTTTTTGTTTAGCGGAGCATATGCCACCTAGATTTGTCTCCGACTGATCAAGAAGTGTTTTGCATTTCACGGAGTAAGCTACAGTTTCCTAGGTGGCGGGTGTGTTCCGAATCGTGAAGCAATCGAATAATTTTTGAAACAATTTTATTTTGCTCTAAATGGAAGAATTAGAAAAGATGATGTTTATTCATAGAAGGAGTTACAAGTATTACAATCTTATAAGTAATAGCTTACTTTTATCCAAATTCCTATTTTCAGCTGCAGGAATGTCTGCGTTTCTAGTGCTGCCTTTAGCTTCTTTAAGTTTGGGTGCTGTTATCATTGAAGTAATCGAAAAACATCTAAATATTGCAGAGAGAAAGTCAGAGCATAAAACCGCTTATAATTTTTACACTGAATTGTCAGTGATGTTAAAATGCGGACAATTAACGGTTGAAGAGGTCATTCAACGCGAAGGGGAAATGCGTAAAACATTTAAATTCTTTCCTCGCGAAAAATATATGAAGCAGGTTCGCTTAAACGGTTATAAATATTGTAAGAATGAATCTATAGCTCAATAGAATGGTTCACAAGTTTGAAACACTCGCCTCTTTTCATACATCATCCACCATCTGGCAAACCAACATTCAGACATCATTTCGCAAACCACGCGGAATAATGCAATCCTTTGCGCCAGACGCAATGATTATGAATCAGACGTCCGCTTAGCAACCAAGATTGTGACGCATTAACCTTATTGAGTTCTGTACAGAACTTAAATAGATCACGGAGAGTTGAGTTCTGCGCAGAACTCAAATCTCCACCTCCAGCCAGCCGCTGACGAATCAGTTTCAACTCAGCTCTTGCGCGCTCAAGATATGTGCTAGGATTGGCGCAAATCTTATCCGCAAAGCTTGTTTGTTCATCACGCTGGAAACTTGTTTTTGAGGGATGTGCTACTCTACCAATAATTATAAGTTTTGGATTTTTATTAAATAAAATCAGCCGCTAATAAATGGAGTCGCTAAAAGAAGTCTTGTCAACAATCAAAATGAATAAATACAATGATACAATCAGGAAGGAAGAACTAATTCTAGGATTGAAATATAGCATCGTTAAAATGAGAATGGCTAAGACAAAATATGGTGATAAGCTGGTTGTTGTTATTCATCATAATAACAAAGCCTGTGATTTGTTTATACCACAGAGATATAATGCAATTGCTGATGAGTTACTTTTAAAGAAAAATCTTGTTTTGCAGCCTATTATGAGGGTGAATAAGAACTCTGACCAATATGTTGATGTAGAACTGTTTACTCAGTAGTAGTTTATATGGATAACGAGTTGGTCTAAAGAAGAATCTGATTTTGCTACCTATTTTACGGGTAAACAAAAACTCTGAGTATTTGTTCATTTACCAGAAATGTGGTTCAGAATTTGTATTATATTTGGATAAAAAAGAAAAATTGAAAAATTAAAAATCTAAAAAGAAGTAGTATTTTAGTGTATATTGCAGTAGTTTATATTTATTAAAGGGTAACATTTCCTATTTCTTAGGACCTTTATTTGGGAAATAAGAAAATCAAAATATCTATAAAAAGGGGGATTATTTGGTAAAAAGGATGTTAAAATTCAAGAAATTGATGTTAAAATGGGGTTTTGAAATTGGGGTGGGGGTGGAGTAGAACCGGCACTTATATACTACTCCTGCAAAGTTTCATCGTTCTAGCACATGTGTAAGCATCTTAACTCGGGACCACCGGAATTCCGGAACCCTCCCTCGAACTCCCCCCACGGTGCTCGGATCCGATCCAGTCTTGTCAATTATGTATCTGGGGCTTGTGCTTGTTCTTCCCACCAAGTTTCATCCCGATCCATCGACTCTGTCACACGATTTCCGCCCCCCCCTCCAACTCCCCCCAAAGTCACCGGATCCATTCCGGACTTGAAGTGTGACACCTGAGAGGTCTTTCCAAATATCAAACTTCATTAAGATCCGATTCCCCCGATATAAGGCAATATTCCGGATTCCCCCTCCACTCCACTCCCCCACGGTGGTCGAATCAGGGAAGTGACTATTTCCAAGTTGTTTGGTAGGGTCCCTAATATGCCTGCCAAGTTTCATCGTCCTAGCACATCTGGAAGTACCCTAACTCGAGATGAGTGGCTTGACAGACAGACCGACAGACCGAAAAGTGATCGGTATATGGCACTTGAGCGGAGCTGCAAGTGCCATAAAAATCCAATATTTCCTCATAATCAAATGATCAATTTTGAGATGCGGGATTGAAGTGTCAGGGCCTAATGTTCCCCGACATTCAAATATTGATTTTGTTGAGTTGGGGTCGGGGAATCCGAGTGCCAGGGGCTAATGTTCCCCGATAAGCAATAATGTTTTTTGAGGTCTGGGAATCGAAGTGTCCAGAGCTAATGTTCCCTCATAGCCAAATAATCGATTCTAATATCCGGGAATCGAAGTGCCAGGGGCTAATGTTCCCCGACATTCAAATATTAATGTTGTTGAGTTGAGGTCGGGGAACCAAATTGCCAGGGCTAATGTTCCCCGATGAGCAACAAAGGTTTTAAGGTTGGGGAATCCAAGTATCCAGAGCTAATGTTCCCTCATAATCAAATAATCTATTTTGAGCCGATTATTACTTACATGTCCCTGACATGTCTCACAACTGCGATCCGCCTAGTTTTTAGGGTGTACCCTACCACTGAAGTTGTCAACCCTCGAAACTTTCACATGAGTAAAGGACATCCCTCAGCGTTAAAAGAAAACAGAATGTCGGAAGAAGGGACTAAACTGACTTTGAAGGTAGTTGGAATTTATCATTTTCAATCGTAGACATCGTGACGAATAAAAAACAAATAAATCTCATATCCAGGTTCAGGATGTCTCCTTGACCCAAAATCGAGCCTCTAACCAACTTCAGATTGAACTAATACATATTAGGCCTTGGGTTTTCCCTTTACTTTTGAGCGTGTGAAATAAAGCAGTGGAGCTCTTTGTTGTCAAATCAAGAGCGAGTTGATTATGGCTGATGGTGTATTTACACACTGCGCAAATCCGAGCGGATCGTGAAAACCGAGCGGATTTTCCGACCGTTTTTTTGCTTGAAAATATTTCTAGCTCTCCGCTCGGATTTGCTTGATCTGGTCGGTTTTTGAGCATCGTTTTCAAGAAAATGAGTGATGATCAGAAAGTTTTAGAGGGCATCCCAGCTTATATGACCCTGCTGATCCTGGCTTCAAAAAAACAAAGAAGAAAGACCTAATATGGGATTCTATTGCAAAACAGCTCTCGGTTGAAGGCAAGGCTCATATGGTCAGGCTGCGTAAACGCTGCGTTTGATCGATTATAATTTGCAAACCATTCGAAAAGGAGCGAGCGGATTTCCGCTCAGATTTACGCAGTGTGTAAATCCACCATGAAACTGTAGGATGAGAAATACTGCAGTCTGCAGTGTCGTTGTGCGGATTTGGATCTGCCGGTTCTCTGTGTAAGCTTCGTAATCTGGCGAACGGGAAACTTTGCTTAGATTTTCAATGATGTTCTGTAGATTGTATTGTTACTATTATTTCTTTTTTGGTTCTGCTTCATTTAAAATAAATATTGCATCACTGAGAGAAAAAGCTCCCATCTTAAGTAGTGCCTTGAACACGTTAGGCTCACTTGCAGGTTTCGGGTTGCTGAAGCGGATCAGGTTACAGGAAGGTGCAGCCTATACGTCTGGAAGTACGAGGTGCCCCCCCCCCCCCCCTCCAAGATTCCGGTTCCAAAGACAAAATAAAGATGCTAGTTGTCGTGGCAAAAGAAACGGAACATCGAGGAAAGTAGAAAATACGTTGGATCATTGGATCATGTTTTATTTGTGCCCGGGTAGTTTCATTTCCGAAAAATTTCCATTACCGCACGCCACCGCGCCACTGGCGCGGCACAAGTGCACCACTGGCGCGGCACAAGTGCGCCACCGCACCGCCGACACGCCACCGCGCCACGTGATGTACATCGTTTCTGAGTGAGAAACCCCTCGATGTGTTTGAGTGTTGTCTGTTAAAACCGCGCATCCTTGCGTTATCTATTATGAAACTTCTCGCAGTGCAGGCACACCCATTTTGGGAGCGAACAACCCTTCGAAAGAATCCACGCACCAATTTTCAGTCGCTGTCTTTCTTTGATTTTCCCCGGTCATCTCCTTCCAAAACATTTTCTTTTGTAAACTCCGGATTCCAAGGAAACAGAGGATGTGTTTCTGATCCTGACAAAGTATCCTACGTCTGAAACCTCCTTAAGCCATGCCCAGTGTTGCCAGATGGTCTTGTTTCACTGGGCTGGGGCGGTCGATTTTTGTGATGGGCTTGGGGCGGGAAAGTGGGCTTATTCTTTTAAAATGTGGCTTGTTTGGGACGTTTTCTTGGAACTCCACGAACGATTCAAAATTAAAGCTCGTTTTCGGGGCAACATTACTGTTACAAGCATATTTAGTCCAACCTTATTTAGGTTTTCTTATATTCTGTCAAGGTTATTTTAAAACCGGGGGGCTGCCTGTTCCCCATGAAAATGGCATAAACGCTTCTGGTAATAACAGTTGGTGGTTTCAAATTAAATCCTTGTTCCAGGACGAAATCTTGTTTCACATTTTATATGGGTAGGATTTGGTTGCTTGAAGTTATCTAGACGGATTCAATCATTCTGCGCTAGAGCCTTGAAGTTTGTTATGGGTAGGAAGTCCACGTTTAAAGCACAGCTCTTACTAGAAATGATCTTTTCCCAGTGAAATGGATCAGAAAAAACTTTTCGAATATACCATTACTTTCCAGCAATTTTTCTGTTGGCGCTTGTCGATGATCTCCAGCCTTCCTGCTCTCCGACGCGGCGGCTGGGCGCAAAACATTTGAAACTGAACGCGCCGTGGTTAAAAAGTGGGAAAGCTAAGCAAATAAAAGAAGTAATAAACAGATGTCCCTGAGATCCTTATGTGTGAAAGATTTGTAAGCGTACGTTGAAGATTCCGCAAAAGTTTCGTTGTGTGACAGGCAAAACTCGGCAAAGACAAAAAAGCGCTAAAAGTTCATAGGCACAAAAGGAGACAGTGGAGAAAGGTGAGAATTTTAGAAGCTTATAATTCTGTATGGGAGCTAAGTATATTATAAAAAGCAGAATAAGCAAGAGGGGTCCTTTAAGGCCTTGATGATGAAGTCCGGTTCTGTTCCGGCCATACGTGGGGGAGGGGGGGGGAGGATTTCTGGAATGTGAGAGGTCCGATTTCAACTAATTTCGAAAGCAGGTAAGGCCGAAGGTACTACTTACGTCCTTTGGAGGTCCAAGCCCAACCTAACCTCTGTAAGCGACCCGAAAGAATATCTTGAATAGATAATTTTGGAACTCTTTCAGTGTAAACAGAAAAAGAGTAGAAATAAAAAAAACGGAAATCACACGTGAGCGACTTTAAAACCCGCTTTACACGACTGCCAGTCACAAAAATTACTCTGTTTTTTATAGACTTTATAACTTTCTATATGTTGCCCCCCCCCCCCCGCCCTCCCTCCTGGAATGACGACTCTGAAATCAGACAGTGGCGCCATTTCAGTAAACCTTTGGGATGGGGGGCCAGGTTTTCACACTCTTTTTGGGGTGACTTTCAAGCAGATTTCAAATATAACTTAGTAAAGTCATTATGTTTTGTATTTTGCATTTTGAGTTCTATTCTGAGTCTCATCCCCGGGGTTTTCACACAGATTCAACATTTATTAACTCTTTTAGCGGTAATTAAGAGCAGTGTTCAAATATACCTTAAAGTAAAGTCATTGCTTCGTATTTTGCCTTTCGTAACCAATTTATTGAAAAAAAAACACCAAAGAGGAAGATTTTCAAATATAGTAGAGCCATACCCCCCCCCCCCAGAACGGCTCCCATGAAATCAGCTGTTATAACTTGCTTGATTAGCAAATATTTTGGTAAAATTAAGCCGGGCTTGTTTTCAAATCACAGGGCGTTTTTCTGTGAACACAATCTGGCAACACTGGTGCCCATGCCTGTAAGCTTACCTCCCAAAAGTATTAAAGAAAAGACATAAATTAATTTCAAAGAAGAACGAGTCCTTCGAGCCGTTAAATCATCATTAAGAAGAAGGCTTATTTATGGTGGGTACAGGGAGGTCGACGGCTGAATCGAAAATACACTGTCAGAAGTTTCATAACAGCAACGCAAGGATGAGCATTTTCAACAGACAACACATGGGATGTAAGCTATTGTGATCTCGAAAACTATATGCATTGAATATCATCTATAACAAGAGCTAGAAGCTTATACGGCACTTGCAAGGCTGGTTCAGAGGATGAACTATAGAATCTTCCTTTTCGGGGGTTTATTCTGATCATTTGCAAGCAAATCCCTTGAGATAACAATGATCATGGACCCAATCACGAGAATGTGTCGTTTGGTAAAAAGTATTTTATTTTTGAACATGGCTGTAATGATACAATTTAAAGGTGCTAGAAATTCACCTGTAAGCAAAACCCTTGAGACTTTTTTTTTATTTTAGTTAGACAAAAACGATAACAGCTCCTTGGGGATCATTGATATATTGTTTGATCAAAAGTACTGTTTTCACTTTTCGGTTAAGATGCGCACTTTAAGGGTGCTAGAGATAAATTTTGTTTAAGCAAAACCCTTGTGTCCAAAATGCATCATTTGATCTAAAGTACTTTTTGACTTTGTAGTTAAGATGCGCACTTTAAGGGAGCTAGAAATTCCTTTGTAAGCAAAACCATTTTATAAGTAGTGAACTGATCAGTCACTCTACCATCTGAGCTACCGAGGAGCTTGTGAACAGAGTTCGCAAACCACTACAATAGTCTGGTAGAAGCCGGCCATAGGAACAGTGATACCGCCCGATGCAAATTCATCTAACCAGTTCACATCCCCATGTCACGGAAATTTATAATAATACATAGATGGAACTTTACACAAGGGACTTGTACCGTGACCAAGAAACCAGAAACATTTTTCGAATATAATTTAGAAGTCTAGAAATCCACTGTCGGAGCCACGTAGACATACCAGGACCCACAAGACGGGGTCTCATGGCGAAAACCAGATAAAACCAAATATATAATTTTAATGGGGAAATCTCAAGGGCGTTTAATCTGGTTTTCACCATGAGACCCCGTCTTGTGGGTCCTGATATGTCTACGTGGCTCCGACAATGGAGTCCTAGACTTCTAAATTATATTCGAAAAATGTTTCTGGTTTATTGGTCACGGTACAAGTCCCTTGTGTAAAGTGCCATCTATGTATTATTGTAAGCAAAACCCTCGAGGCAAAAATGATCAAGGCCTCATGGGGATCATGAAAATGTATAGTTTGCTTAAAAGTTTTTTATTTTTTACTTCGCGGTTAAGAGTAGTACTTTAAGTAACGGTCGGATTTTGGAAGTGACGACTTCTAAGCCAATCTTGTCGAATATTAATTTTCCAGCCACGTTTCATCATCCTAACACATCTGGAAGTACTTTAACTTGCGAAAACCGGAATTCCGGAACTCCCCGACTCTAACTTCCCCCACAGTGCCCGGATCCAATCCGGTAATGTAAATGACTTACCTAGAGCATTTTTTTGTTCTTCCCACCAAGTTCCATCCCGATCTCTCCAGTCTAAGCGGGTCACGTACCCCCCCCCCCCCCCCAACAGTTGTCAGCTTCAGTCCGGACTGAAAAAGAACATCAGAGACATGTCTTCTGTTCAATGGTGGAATTTCACCGGAATCAGATCACCCGTTCCAAAGTTACACATGACTCAATATTCCAGATTCCCCTCCCTCCACCCCGCCACCCCCCGATGATCGGATCGAGAATTTTGTGTATCTCCTAAGTCAGTCGGATGAGGTCCCTGATATGCCTGCCAAGTTTTGTCGTGAAAATCCCCAAAACCACCATCACCGGAAGTCCAGGAAACCCCTCCACCCCCATCCTCAAAGTGTCCGGATCCAGTCTAATTGTGTAACTGATTCATCTAGAGCAGATGCCTGTTCTTCCCAGCAAGTTTCACTCCGACCCCTCCGTTCTAACCGTTTCTCGAGATTTCCGAACGCCCCCCCCCAACTCCCCCACAGCAGTCGAATCCGGTCCCGATTTTAAATGGAAAACCATATATGTGTCATCTATTCAGTTCTTAAGTTTCATTCCACTCCGATCACACGCTCGAAAGTGACGCACTATTAAATTTTCCGGATTCCCCCTCCCTCCACTTCCCCCCAGATGGTCGGATCGGGACACCGGTTATTTTCAATTTAATTTGGTCGGGTCTCTGATATGCCTGCCAAGTTTCATCGCCTAGCACATCAACTCGCGATCACCGGGCTGACCGACGGAAAAGTGGTGATATAAAGCGTTGCCAGGAAAAGCCGAAAAAGCATCTGCTGACTTTTTGGTTTGTCGTCATGATATCGGAAAAGTTAGTAGATACTTTTTCGGCTTCAGACAGTGTAGTCGGATAGTTTCATTAAAGCTTAACCGAAAATGGCTGGGACAGGACAATCTAGTTACCCATCACTTATTCAGTAAAATTGGCTTGAGGACCCGCTGAAAATGCGTTACTTCGTTTTTCCGCTATTAACGAATAATCGATTTTCAAATAGTGGAATTTCCGTGTGATTTGTCGTACCTCTATGCGATTGTATTTTTGTTGTATGCTTACGAGAAAGATGTACGACTTTTTTTTTGTTCAGGCACTAAGCAATCTTCAACAATCTCACCACTGCCCACTGAAAAAGCCGCGTTTGTGTTGAGATTAAAATGTCCCGCATCATAGTAATTTTCGTTGTGGTGACGGCCGCAGGCCGCATCCTAACTAGAGTTGATAGTTGAAAATAAAAAAAAACCTTTGCAGAATCCAAATAATTCAGCGTATTCAGTAAAATGACACAAAACTGAGTTGGCTTTTCAGTTAAACTTTACCAAACACAATCTAGAATCCACCAATCGCACAGCAAAAGCACTGCTCGAAAGGAAGTGCTGTAACACCTCAAACAAAATATACCCTGGACTCTAGGGAGATCAAGACTGTGGAGATCTCTGTTCATCTCAGGAGAGGATAATATGATCACGTCTAAGACAAAGGTGAGGGAATAACAGTCTGACCAAAAAGCTTTGACTACGACGATGAAACCTGGACGGGGAGTTATGAACGGTTTTCGTACTTCTATTCGTGAGTCAATCTATCATTTCCCAAGTTTTAATCACTAGATAATTCTTTCTTTGACAACACCCTGTTAGACAACAGTATCAACAGAGAAGTTGTCACATGAAAAGCCCGGCAAGAGACAAGTTTTGATTGATAAGTTAAGGCATTAGAGTTTCCAAAGTTGAGTCGAAAATTCGTATAAATGAAAAAGGGCAGAATATTATTTTTGAATACTAATTCAAATTAGAACTCTTGGCTCAGATACTTAAGGAATTATGGTATCTTCCAAAGCTTTCTCCCACTTAAACCTAGAATGAAAGTTTGCGATGGGAGAAAATAGCTAGCGAAGGAGAATTATAGGTGCCCACTATTGAGCTCTGGACAATTTGCCGTTGATCGGGTATAGGCGAACCCCCTCCCCTCAGCGCCAAAAACCTCCTGGCGACCTCCGCCCCCCGAGTACCACAAATCCCTGGCCGATTAGGAAATAAAAATGGTATTATTGAAAACTGAAGTTTGTACCGCAAGCACTTAAAGTTTAACTGAAAAGCCAACTTATATATCATTCTGAATACACTGAATTATTTCGAGTCTGCTAAGGGACTTTTTGATTTTCCACTATCTGCTCTAGTAGCGATGCTCAGAATATCTACGACCGTCCCCACAACGCAAATTCTACGATGAAGCGGAAGATTTGAAACTCAATACAGACGCGGATTTTCTGTTGCTAGTTTCGGCTTCGTGGACACTGCTCTCTGTGTGAACACTTGCTTTTCGTGAGCCGTTTTCGTCAAGCATACATAGTTACAAGCGGATAGAAGTATCAGAAATGCGACAGGGAAGATCCACTATGTCAAAATCGATTATTCGTGAATCATGGATCAACGAAGTAAAGCATTTTCATCGGATCTTCCAGCCTCTTTAAAGTTTAACCGAAAAGGGCTGGGATATGACAACCTAGTTACCCATCACTTATTCACTTAAATTGGCTTGAAGACCGCTGAAAATGTGTTCCTTCCTTCTTCCGCTATTCACGAATAATCGATTTTCAAATAGTGTAATTTACGTGGGATTTGTGGTACCTCTATGTGCTTGTATTTTTGTTGTATGCCTGACGAGAAAGATTTATGATTTTTCATTGTTCAGGCACAAAGCAACCTTCACCAATCTCACCACTGCCGACTGAACAGCCGCGTTTGTGTTGAGATTAAAATTTCCCGCGTCATAATAGAATTTACGCCGTAGGGACGCCGCAGATATTCTGAACGTCACAACTAGAGCAGATAGTGGAAAAAAAATCCCTTTGCAGAATCCAAACAATTCAGTGTGTTTAATTAAGTGACACAAAAATAAGTTTGCTTTTTACTTAAACTTTAAGTGAATTATTTATGGGCAACTAGATTGTCTTATCTCAGCCCTTTTCGGTTAAACATTAAAGGTTGTCCCCAGACAGGCGAGTTAAGGAGGGTTTCGGTACAAGGAGGGGAGTAGACGGGGGTTATATCCTGGGGGGGGGGGCAGAACCCCCGGTGATCACACCTTAGAACTTTTATTTGCGGCGAGTACTTGCCGAGTACTAGCTAAACGCGTTATGAATGGGCCTTAACAAAGAAACTGTGGCCTTCATCAACTGCGATGTCGCGGTGAATCGTTATTTCAATTTTTTGCAAACATGCTCTAAAGAAAATAAAACAATATTTTTCTTGTATTTAGAACTTCTAGGTGCCTACGGGATCTGATGTATGGAAGAATTTGGCTTTTTTCAATATAGGTATATTTTCAGTATTATTAGTATACCAACGGGTTCTAAAGTTGTCGGATTCAATTTCCTAATTTACCTTGTCTTGTGCAGGGTTATCTTCAACCACTTGTCCAAGGAGGACTTTTCTTCTGCGAACTCGCTGAAACGTGCCGAACGCGGCTTGCTTAATGTAGTAGTATTACCGTAAAATAAAACTTCTTTGATTAAAATAACTTACTTATTATTTAGTAATATTACTCATCATAGACTTTTCAGAGCACGGCTGTTCAATGCGGTGGCAAAGACACATAAGCCCATAGGGAAAACTGCACCTAGCACTGTAGTTTAAAGCATCCATTCTAGAAGCCGTTCAAACTCATGAACTCCGACACCTTGCACTTTCTACTAGGCGAACCTGAACCCGCTCCCCGACTAACGATGAAAGGAAGGGGGTTTTTACTTGATAAAAGGCCTGCTTCATTTAGCCAAGATTTAAGTTTTTAAAAAAATCTTGATATTATTTCGTCTTTGCAAACGCATGAACGATGTGTTAAAACAAGGCAGTGTTGTCACTTTTCTATGACGGAACCTTTGAATCTTAACCGCAAAAACCTAACATTCGCCTACGAAACTGAGTCCTGTTTACCAGCTATTAGAGTTTAACTGAAAAGCAAACTTATTTTTGCATCATTTAACTGAACACATTGAGTTATTCGGATTATGCTAAGAGATTTTTTTTATTTTCCACTGTCTGCTCTAGTAGTGGGGTTCAGAATACCTACGGCTGTCCCCACAGCGCAATTTCTACTATGACGCAGAATATTTGAATCTGAACACAAACGCGGCTTTTCAGTGGGCTGTAATAAGCTTGGTGAAGACTGCTTAGTGCCTGAACAAAAAATTTCATAAATCTTTTTCGTCAGCCATACGGCACAGGTAGTACCACGAATCTGACAGGGAAATTCCACTATTTGAAAACTGATTATTCGTGTCTAGCGAAGCAACGAAGTAACGCATTTTCATCGGGTTTTCAAGCCTCTTTAAGCAAATAAGTGAGGGGTAACAAGACTGTGCCATCTCTGCACTTTTCAGTTAAACTTTAACGAGAAATCTCGCTTTGTCATCTTTAGATGCCTCAACGTTTTTGCTTCGTTTCTGTATTTACTGGTAAGAACCAGTGGCAGAATTCTGGCACGCTTTGTCAATGAAACAAAAATAGTCGACAAATCGCAGAACTCCGCGACCAGTGGCAACATTGAAAACCAGGTTCGAAACCATCCCCTTCCCCCGACAAAAATGCCTGGATGCGGTCTAAAGAGAGAACGGTTTCCTAGATAAGATCAGATTTGTAGGCTAAGTGGCAGTGGCAAGCAGTACAAAGGACGAGTCGTAGCTAGGGAACTACTTTAGGGTCTTTCAATCGTTCTTGGAAGGACCTATTATTGTACATTCGTGAGGATATGCGTGCTTACTTTACTTTGTCTATATCTCTCAGTGATGGTTGCTAGGTACAAGGCAGAGATGACAGAGATATGGCCTACGTGCCTCTGGAATGTGTCGGGACGGTTGTACCCAGCCCTAAGCACCCCTTTGGCGCAAGATGTCACGATAAGACGTTCAAGGACAGCTTTTATACAGTAGCTGCGTTCTTTGTCACGGGCCTTTTTGCATACACCGGTGACTACTCACCAGTCTTATAACCCGTTATTGAACTAACCGGTGTCCGGTTTTATCTCACCGGTGCGGACTAACGAGAACCTGCACGGGAGCCTGCTTTACCGAGAAGTTAGCAAATTTTCTCTTGAGGCTGTCGAACGTCCGGAACGACAGATACCGTTTGCAGTTGTCAAGGCTGCATCTCTCTCCCGATACCCATTTCATCAGAAAATTGGCTTGATCTACTAAATCTGAAATGGTTATTCCACTCACTGATGACTGTTTCTCCCACAACGATGATCGGATCGGGGGTGAGACTATTTTTAAGCCAATCTGATAGAGTCCCTAACATGCCTGCCAAGTTTCATGGTCGTAGCCCAATTGGAAGTACCCCAGCTCGCGATCACCAGAATTGTGGAAAACCCTCTCAAACTCCCCCAACAGTGACATGATGCGGTCCTGTTTCGTCAGTATTGTCTCTACGGCTTATGCCTGTTCTTTCCTCCAAGTCCCATCCCGATCTCTCGACTCTAAGCGTTTCACGAAGTTTGTTGCACCACCCCCCCTTCAGCCCCCCCCCCCCCAGTTATCGGATTCATTCCGGACTTGAAATTGATCATCTGAGACACTTTGTTCTTGACACTTGTCAAGTTTCATTCACGTCCGATCAGCCGTTCTAAAGTAATGCATGTCACCAGATCCTGGATTCCCCATCCCTCCACTCCCCCCAAGATGGCTGGATCAAGGGAAGTGATTATTTCCAAGTTAATCTGGTCGGTTCCCTCATATACCTTCCAAGTTTTATTGTGCTAGCTTATGTGGAAGCGTTTCAGGAGATTTCCGGTGTCCGCCTCCAGCCCCCACCCCACAGGTATCGAATCTGGTCCGGATTTGAAACTGAATATCCGAAACACTTGTTCTTGACACACGTCAAGTTACACGCATGTTATGCATGTTAATAGTTTCCGGATTCCCCATCCCTCCACTCCCCCCACTATGATCGGATCTGGAAAGTGGTTATTTCCAAGTTAATCTGGTCGGTTCCCTGATATGCCTGCCAAGTTTCATTGTCCTAGCTTATGCGGAAGCGTTTCACGAGATTTGTTTAAGTTTTAGTTTATTTAGCATCACAGCAAAATAGCTCTAGTCATTTTGCTCTGGTTAGCACTTGGTCTTACTTTAATCTTTAAACCGTATATGTTCCCACATTCGCTTATAAATACAACGGAGCGTCGCGCAGCGGTAGAGCGCTTGGCCACTACCACAGAGATCGTTGGATCGATACCGCCTTTGGACATTTGGCACTTTTGCTCCCCTTTTGCTGCCGTTGTTCCTAGTTTCCGGACTCCCGGATCCGGGGAAAGTCGGATTGGGGAAGTGATTATTTGTAAGTTAATCTGGTCGGGTCCCTGATATGCCTGCGAAGTTTCATCGTCCTAGCTTGTGTGGAAGTGCCCGAACTAGAAAAACCTGGACCGACCGACAGACCGACGGACGGACAGAAATTGCGATCGCTATATGGCACTTGGCCGGAGGGCAAGTGCCATAAAAAATATATAATACCAAGAACACTATGCCAGTATTTAAAACTACATGGATATGCAACTTTCCCTGTGTGCTACCCCTATCCGGAGGAACCGTCCAAACAGTTGAATAGCCTGGAAACTTTTCTCTTTCATTCTATCAATTATCGACTCACTCCCACACGCTCTCACTCCAGACAACTCCACTCTCAACCCATTCACTTCCTCCCACTCTCCCACAAAATGACTCATACTTTCTTTATAGCATCCACAGATAGTACAAGAGTAAGGACCAGTTTTAACCCTAACTTTACCCAAATATTTTCTTCTTTTACCAAGAGGTAAACCATCCCGTCTCATACCCATAAATAACACAAGTAACAAAAAATCCAAAAGTAAGGAATGTGGGAAAAGACAGCAGTTCAAAGGGGGGATTAAGCTTAGCTTGCAGTTGCAACGCCTCTGGATGAAAGATTTGGTTTGACTGGAACTGCTAACAAAAATAGTCACGTTGACATGACTTAGGGGAATGCTGATATCCGTAGAGACGAGCTTGTTGCAACTTGTAACCTATCATAAAATGAAGTCTCTGAAATGGTACCTATTTACTGAAAACATTTCAATTAACGTCAACGATGAGGCATAGGCTAGCTGCAGGCTAGATGCAAAATTATGGACATTTGAAAAGAAACTACTGACTAATGAAAGCTAAAGTAAGCCTAGCGTACTTGTATATGTACGTTTCCCCATGTCATCACTGGGTTGCTTCTGAAGCTTTCCGATGCTTCTGTTTTCTTTAACTCTTTGATTTTAGGATTGCAAATATGTCTAGCTATTCTAGTAATAGCTTTTAAGGTATTAAAGTTGTTGATTGATTGATTGTAAAGGGGCTCTCTCTCTTGAACAAAGTTGACAACTTTCATCCACAAATTCCATTTTCGAAATTTTGATTTTCCGTAACGTCAGTTTTGAAGTTGATAAGACTGAAGGTTTTTGCGAGCTGGAAAACAAAGTCGGAATCCCTTTCCAATGGTATCGTGCTGCTTCGGCAAGTTTAAGAGCTTTTCGCACCGGTTTTCGCGCTCTGGAAACTGAAGCAGCTTTCCCGGAAAGCGATTCTAGGAAGTTAAAGAAAAGCTCTGCGGACAGTTCAATACTGTGGCGGATAATTGAATGTATGGAAAAAAGGCAGCGTCACTAAGGATTTCTTTTTTGGTACTTCTGAAATGGAAGGAATGTCTAATAAACCATATCTCGATATAACTAGAATTCAAAATTTGTCTTGGTGGTTTCAGCTTTCCATGTGCTTTCGCGATCAATCGAACGGAAAAGTGGAAAGCAATCCCAGGAATCGGATCCTTACAGTTTTCGCGATGTGTTTTGCTCGCTTGAAAGTGATTCAGGCAGTAGGACAGCCTAACTGTGCTACTGCCGATTCGAACCCAATGGTACCCGAATGGGAAATATTTTATTGGGCTTTTAGCCCAGATACTTCTGGCCCAGATTTCTGATTTCTGATAGATTGCTGGTCTTTAATTCCCGTTCTAGCAAACACTATGACCGGATCAAATACTCAAGAAATCCCTGATTCCTCGCGTTTATCATGTCCCACCTTGTTTTACTTGAGGATTTCCTTACTTCCTAAATTACCGATACACATCAAATTCCATTTGCTCCACTAATTTACTGTAAGACTAGAGACGCAAGTCTCTAAGACTGACAAAAGTCTTAAGCAAGACCGACAGACGCAAAACGATGCCTATAGAAATTAAGTTTTCGTCAACTTCTGTCAGTAGTAGATAAAAGAGCACGAAAATTTTCAACATGTCTGTTTAGCCTGGTGCCAACACGCTAAAATAGCCTACTTGACCAAGACATTACCAAATTTTTCGTTCTAGCCAAATACTGGTCCGGTAAAAAAATGAAGTGCAGATTTCGATCCAGTCTTCTTATTCCTACTTCGACACTCGCTTAAAAGCAAACTTGCGGTGTTTGCCCCAATGCCGGCGAACTAGCTGTACCGCGAGAAAAGAAAGTTCACATACCGATTCGAAATGTCTCCTTGCCCCAAAATAGAAAGTGATTTTTTTTTTATTTTTTTAAGTTGAATCCATCCTCTTCCCATCCCTAGGGGCTACATGATTTGACCCGACGGATCCTCGTAAAAAGTCTGAACAACATGGACAGACAGACCTTCAGCCTTACGAGGTCACAGGTATACCGAACCATTATACATCAGAAACTGAAACATCGGTTTCGTCGAAATCGGCAACCGAACATCAGAAACAAACGTCTAAATAAAGGCTAACCCAAAACCTGAGAACGAATTCCGAAGTAACCTCCCTAGACAAAGCGTCTCCATTACTAACAACAACAGCTAAATGACAAATCAAGCTTAGACACACTCCTATCCCTTCCCCAGAATTCCAACACATCAGGCATAATCTGAGACAACTGACATAAAGAACCTAAAAAGCACGACATCCTCAAATGAATTCCGCAGCAGACACTAGGGCTGAAGCTTGTCTGAGAAAGAATTTATGGGTATCTAGCTGGTAGGGCCAGAACCAGAAAGAACTATATTGCCGAGAAGAGCATGGTGAGTATGGGTGCGGGGATCGCGGCTTCCCTCTTGCATGTCTCCTTACTTCTCAATCGAACCTCTAATCCAGTGGTTCCCAACCTTTTCCGTACCACGTACCCCTAAACAAGGTTCTAAAAGGTTGCGTACCCCGGTTTTCAGAACGTGAAAAAGGCGATATTTATGTCATAAATGAAAAGGCATAAACGTGCAGAAATACATACAAAATCACTGACACATTCGAGGTTGCGTTGTAGCAAAATTTTTGTCAAACCTCGGCTCGATGTCATTAACGGCAACATTTTTTTCAGTCATCTCATTTTTTCGGGAGCTTGACATCACGTTTCCACTAAATGGATTTTGAATCCAGTCTTAAGTTCTACCCTGTCACTGCAAAACTGATAAATAACAGGCACACGAATAGTTTATTTCATGCTGTCCTCGGTACTGGAGGTTTTCGCAAAACAGAATATTTTCATTTATGTCAGAATCTCGATAACGGACAAATACTATCATCTGAGGTTCATGTGACACATCCGGCAAATCTGTGCTTTCATCAAGCTGCATCGCAGACATTTTTGTTAATTCTGTTCTAGATCTGAATGACAATATTACTTGCAATGCCTGCGCTTCTTTTTGAACAATATTGTTTGACACAGGAATAGATTTTACAGCAGTAGGCTAGCTGTTCTGGAATCAATATTATTTCACGAATTTCCCTAGGTGCGTCATTCAGAGGCGTCACGCATGGGCTGGGGACACCCCTCCCCCAAATGGTTCGGCGAGAAACGCCACAATTTTTCGTAAAAACAGTTCTTTTTTTCGAAAAACAGTAGGTAAAAATTACCAGCCACTCGGTAATAATATCTTGCCCCCACAAAATTTTTTGGCTACTACTGGGCAAACGTATACGGCTGACATTAGAGCACCCATCACCAGCCGCCCCCATCTAGCTGTTAGGAGACACAAAAAGTGAATAGGTGGGCAAAGATACAAGGATAGAGCCTCCCCCCCCCCCCACTCTAAAGGTTAGGGGGGAGGCACAGATTAAAGCCTCCACCCTCCACATCACCGCTAGTAGTCAAAGAGCCTGTCTTATCTATATTACTAACGCAACCTTCTCCAATAATCCCTCCATATATTTCTAAACCCGGAGACTCCAATTTCGTACGGTACATTCTAACCCCTCTAACAAAACCACGCTGATTTTCTCACTTACCGTGTTTTGCTACCTTCGATGTGTATCACGCTGTCGACGGTTGTCTGCGAGAAAATTTTTCATCGGAAAAAAATGGTTATGTAAACTGTTTCCTGTTTTCGCTACAAGTCAAAGGGTCTCGGAAAAGGCTTAACACATCCAAAACCGTGGGTTATTTCTTGAAAGCACATCCTAGTTTTAGAGTATTCAAATATTTTAAAATACCGTAAGCTGAAGAGTAAATAGTGCGAGGGGTCCTTTAAGGGAATGCTGATATCCGTAGAGGCGAGCTACCAACATCTTGTAACCTATCATAGAATGAAGTCTCGGAAAATGGTACCTATTTAATGAAGACATTTTAATTAACGTCAACGATGCACCAATCAGCGCACCAACCCCCCCCCCCCCCCAATCAGAGCACCAATCTCTGACGTTGTATGGCATGGCCAAAGAGACATGGGGAGAAGAAACATATTTTAAGTTGGGATTGGGGGGGGGGGCAGAATTGAAGTGGATGGTGAGTCTTAGGGCGGATGTTCTTCCGGTGGGGATGCGGAGAAATTATATTGGTAGAGATAGGAAAAGTACTGGTCCTTATTTTTGTCCAATGTGTGGTATTGAAGGAGAGGATGCGGTACATTTAATATGTTATTGTGAGGAGTTGAAAGAATTAAGAAAGGAAGTGTTTGGTCGGGAGGCTTGGGAGGAAAGGGATTTGGTTTCAAGTATGGGAAGTAAGTGTTTTGGTGAGATCCGAATGCTGGGTAGATTCCTGAAGCTAGCCATGACCCACCGTGAACTATTTTTATAGAAGTTGATTTTTTGGTTTGTTGTTGGAGTTTATGATATCTTGTTTTTGTTTTTGTGTTGTGTTTCCCGCCATGGCCCTTGGGCTTTATTGGGAATAAATTCTTTCATTCATTCATTCATAGGCTAGCTGCTAAATTATTGACATTTCTAAAGAAACTACTGACTAATGAAAGGTAAAGTAGGCCTAGGCTACTTGTATACGTACGTTTCCTCATGACATCACTGAGTTGCTTCTGAAGCTTAACGATGCTTCCATTTTCTTTAATTCTTTAATTTTAGGATTGTAAATATGTCTAGCTATTCTAATAATAGCTATTAAGGTATTAAAGTTGTTGATTGATTGATTGCAAAGGGGCTCTCTCTCTTGAACAAAGTTGAGAATTTCTCATCCACTAAATCCATTTTCAAATTTTTTATTTTCCATAACGTCAGTTTTGAAGTTGATAAGACTGAAGGTTTTTGCGAGCTGGAAAACAAAGTCGGAATCACTTTCCAATGGTATCGTGCTGCTTCGGCGAGTTTACGAGCTTTTCACACAGGTTTTCGCGCTCTGGAAACTGAAGCAGCTTTCTCGGAAAGTGATTCTAGAGAAAAGCTCTGCGGACAGTTCAATACTCTGGCGGAAAACTGAAAGTATGGAAAATGGGCAGCGTCACTAAGGATTTTTTTTTGGTACTTCTGAAATGGAAGGAATGTCTAATAAAGCATATCTCGACTTAATTGGAATTCAGAATTTGTCTCGGTGGTTCCAGCTTTCCATGTGTCCGCCCCCATCTAGCTCTTAGGAGAGACAAAAAATGAATGGGTAGGCAAAGATACAAGGATACCCCCCCCCCCCCCCCACCCATCTAAAGGTTAGGGAAGAGGCAGAGATTAAAGCCCCCACCCCCACCCCACCCCTAGTAGTTAAAGGACCTATCTTACCTATAATACTAACGAAACCTACTTCCATAATCACTCCATATATTTCTAAACCCGGAGACCCCAATTTCGTACGGTACATTCTAACCCCTCTGACAAAACCACGCTGATTTTCTCACTTGCCGTGTTTTGCTACCTTCGATGTGTATCACGCTGTCGACGGTTGTCTGAGATAAACTTTTCCATCAGAAAAACCGGTTATGTAAATTTGTCCCCTATTTTCGCTGTAAGTCAACGGGTCTCGGAAACGGCTTAAAACAGCTAAAACCGAGGGCTATTTGTTGAAAGCACAGCCTAGTTTTAAAGTATTCAAATATTATTAATATTAGTAAATAGTGCGAGGCGTCCTCTAAGTGATCGAAAAGACGCTCACCTGGACATACAGCACCATCCTGCACATCAGTTCACCCATGAACCACGTCTCCGTAACATCCCAAACCACCGTTGGTGGCAGGCAAACCAGAATCACAAGAAAATCAGCGATGGACAAATTCATGATCATTACATTCGTCACAGTACGCATCGCCGGATTCCGGTAGAGCGATACACATACAAGTGCATTTCCAGTCAGCCCAATTACGAACACTATAAGGTGAAAACCTATGAGAACCCACTCGTAATGGGACGGGTAAATATAGTCTTCTAGTTCGGTTATATAATCCTCGTCCGACATGCACCATCGGTTCAAGCAGGTGGCGTTGGTATCGTTTAGAGACGAGTTTGATGGAAAGATGGGGTCCGAGTTCTCCATGGCGGGCAGAGGGGTCAGGCTTGCTTGGTCAGTGGAGTGGCGTCAAGTTCGGGCTGCAAGAAGAAGTTGTTTACGACTGAATAGCAGAAAACTACACTGTCATAACAGGGACCCATGAATTTCCTGTAATGACTCGCCATTCATGGGGCTTGTCAATAAGAGATTTCTGATGCACTCTTGACCGAGCGTCAGATAGTTCGAGAAATACCCACGGGGATAAAATACCCGACTATCCAGATAGACAAAATTTTTCGCAGCTATTGTGCTGAACTAGGAATATTTCTCTGTAATTGATGAGTATCTTTTGTCCTAGCTTAGGTACCTGGTGGCATACTGAATAGTCCCAACAAATTTTGTCTATCTGAGCAAGAACGCCGATTCGACCCAAGCGGAATTTTTGGAAACTAGATGAGGCTCGGGCAACATAGCAACATAGAAGCATAGGAAATGACAAGCCCCCTGAATGGCGAGTCATTACAGGAAATTTATGGGTCCCTGGTCATAAGTTTAATAAAAAGATAACACAAGGATGCGCAGTTTCAGCAGATGACGCTCTGGATGTTAGCTGTTATGTTTTTCAGGCGTTACGCATTGAAACCTTTTGCATGCTAGACGATCCGAAACACTGCCAGAAAAACATCTGCTGACTTTTTTATTGGTATTCAAAATCGGAAAGCTGAGTAAATGCAGATACGGTATTTCCTTTGCCAGATTTGATATGTCTCGATAGGCCTATCTCCACGCACTTCCTAATGAACCAAAATGCGTTTTGCTTTGAGGTCCCCCTCGAAAGTAAAACCTTTCAGACTGAAGAACTTTCCCTATCAGTAATGGGGGGGGGGGGGGGATTCCTCTCGGATTAGTATTTCTTCTCCATGGGTGACAACCTACGGAACTTAATATGACCAAAATTCCGTCGCTTCCTAAACAGGCGGTGGACTTGGGGTAATGCACATATGTTGCCCGCAACGGCGTTGAGAGATGTATAGACGATGCTAGTAATGTCAATTACAACTTTAAAGTTTAACCGAAAAGGGCTGGGATTTGAAAATCTAGTTACCCATCCTTTATTCACTAAAATTGGCTTAAAGACAAGCTGAAAATGCGTTACTTTGTTCTTCCGCTGTTCACGAATAAACGATTTTCAAATAGTGGAATTTCCCTGTGATTTGTGGTACTTCTATGCGCTTGCATTTTTGTTGTATGCCTTACGAGAACGATTGTGATTTTTTTTTTGTTCAGGCACTAAGCCATCTTCACCAATCTCACCACTGACCACTAAAAGGCCGCGCTTATGTTGAGATTAAAATTTCCCGCGTCATAGTAGAATTTTCGTTGTGGGGACTGCCGCAGATATTCAGACCCTCATAACTAGAGTAGAGTTTCCCTTCCCAGAATTCAAATAATTCAGTTTTTTCTAATTAAATGACACAAAAGTAAGTTGTCTTTTTAGTTAAACTTTAAACATAATGAACTTGTACGAAATAAGGGGCTCCGTTGTTGAGTGATATTAAAATGTCGTCAGGCGGAAGCTTCTTACGGCAATGAGAAATTAATGTGCTGAAATTAACCAAGTAAGAGATCAGCAAATTGGTAATGCCTATACAGCGTATTAAACGAATGATATAAGTGTATTTCAAAGCCCAGAGGCCATGTACAAAAGAAAACAAAACAAGACCAAAGGTGTCGATGGGATCCCAAAAATCTAAGATTTGATCCAGACAATTGGGTCTTGTCTTCGCCAGATTCAGTCTTCGCCAGGCTAATCATCAAAGAAAACCGAGTTCATATATTCCATCTATCTATCAATCTATACCTCTATAGGCCATATCTATTTTGACGATGCTGACCGAAACTTCCTGCTCTACTTCTGCCAAGTTTGCGGTTTCGCCCGAATTCCGAGCGAACTACTAGTCCAGCAAAAAAAAGAAAATTCAGAAACGAATCCAGCGTATCTCCTTATCCCTATAAAGAACATCTAATCAACATTAAATAAAACTTTGAATTAAAAAAAATTCGGGTACAACCGGATTCCAGACTAATTATATGTCCGGGTGAATGAAGATTGTCATATACAGACTCAGCGTTTCTTCTTACCCCTAAATCTAACATCTAATCAACTTCAGATGTAACTTTTGCTTTTGACATATTTTCCGGTTTTGGCCGGATTCCAGGCGAACTAGTTGTCCGGCGAGAAAATGATTTTCACCATCGTATTCAGCATGTCTTCTTACCCCTAAATCAAACATTTAATCAACTTCAAATGAAACTTTTACTTCTAACCAACTTTCCGTTTTTGCCGGATTCCGGACGAACTACTTGTCCAGCGAAAAAATGTTTTTAACCATCGTGCTCAGCATGTCTTCTTACCCCTAAATCAAACATTTAATCAACTTCAAATGAAACTTTTACTTTTAACAAACTTTCCGGTTTTGGTCGGATTCCAGACGAACTACTAGTCCGGCGAGAAAATGATTTTCACCATCGTGCTCAGCATGTCTTCTTACCCCTAAATCAAACATTTAATCAACTTCAAATGAAACTTTTACTTTTAACAAACTTTCCGGTTTTGGCCGGATTCCGGACGAACTACTTGTCTGGCGAGAAAATGGTTTTCACCATCGTATTCAGCATGTCTTCTTACCCCTAAATCTAACATTTAATCAACTTCAAATGAAACTTTTACTTTTAACAAACTTTCCGGTTTTGGCCCGATTCCGGACGAACTATTTGTCCGGCGAAAAAATGATTTTCACCATCTCGTGATCGACTATCGCATTAGCTGTTTAAAAATATTTTGTTTGTCCCTTAATTTGAACCCCCTCCCCCACCCCCAAATATAAGGCTACAGAGCCCATCTACGAACTCGACCTTACCCTTGACCCAAACAATCCTCACACCAAGTTTCATTAAAATATCTCATTCCCTTCGACAGTTATCGTGCTTACAGACGGACGGACAACTTTTGCGATGTCATAGGTATCCCTCCACTTACGTTTTGGGATCCCAAAACACATTACAAAAAAACAACAATATTTTCATGCGGCTATGGAGCCTCATACGAAGCTTAGTGGCTCTTAGTTTCAGCGATCTGTCTATATAGTCACATACCTTGGTTATAACCCTTTTCGACGTGCTATTCAGGATATCCGGAAGAAGCAAACCTTTCCGCTTAAAAAATGATCCCTTTCACTCTGAAAGCTCCTGTAATCGATTGAGAAAGTGGTCCATGTTTTCCTCTTCCTCAGATTTGCTAAGTTGGCAATTATACCTGACAGCTGTAACAGTCCTACCCCTATCAAAACTCTAGATCTACTAACAGGGGGAGGGCATTAGCTCTGGCCTGGAACCATAGCTGTAAAATAAAGCTCAGGCCCAAACACCTCCTAATATTCACCGTCGTATTTTAATAAAAACAAAATATTCTGAATTCTGATTACCACGATCACGATAAGAGAAATATATATAGGCTAGTTAAAGTGAGACAAGCAAGGTAGCTGAGTCGCATTTCTAGTTAGAAACAGGCGTGCGAATGGTTTGGAATAGCCTACTGGCAAGCATAAGAGAGTCTGAGAATCATTGGCTTGAAGAGTTACGAATAAGTTTGAAATAATATATTTTGGGGCAATTATTTAATGATTCTCAAGGGAAGGTAGGATGACTGGCGGGCTTCGGGATTGGAGAGGAGAGATGGCTGAGGGGAGTTGACGGATGGATGTTTGAGAGATGAAAGTAGATTTGAAGAGAGCTGGAGCAGTTACATTAGTTGTTCGTTATAAAAAAAAATTTTACATTACAAATTGTCTTGCGCAGGTGACTACTTGTCCGCTTAAGGCGGAATACTGACATATTGGTCCATGTGAATTTGTTTTCCTCCATGTTTCTCCATGTTCCAGTTCAAATCCACGGTGCGGAAAAAGTTCCTATTAGTGCGCCAATGATCATCACCGTCGTCAACGTTTAACTGAACTTTGCTAGGGCATTGTGATAATTTTAGAAATGACTTGACTGTCAAGCACCCCTCTTGAGAACTCAGTACAGCTAGAGCGGTTCACAGTATCTTGAAACTAAAAAACCTACAGCCTGATCTCTTTGGCGACCCATTATCCCGAGTGTGTTCCACCCTTCTAACAATAGTTACTATTAGCAGGGACCCATCAATTTCCTGTAATGACTCGCCATTCAGGGGGCTTGTCAATAAGAGATTTCTGATGCGCTCTTGACCGAGCGTCAGATAGTTCGAGAAATACCCACGGGGATAAAATACCCGACTATCCAGATAGACAAAAATTTTCGCAGCTGTTGTGCTGAACTAGGAATATTTCTAAGTAATGGAAGAGTATCCTGGATCTTTTGTCCTAGCTTAGGTACCTGGTGGCATGCTGAATAGTCCCAACAAATTGTGTCTATCTGAGCAAGAACGCCGATTCGACCCAAGCGGAATTTTTGGCAACTAGGTGAGGCTCGGGCAACATAGCAACATAGAAGCATAGGAAATGACAAGCCCCCTGAATGGCGAGTCGTTACAGGAAATTTATGGGTCCCTGCTATTAGTTACTATTTCCGTTCCATTGTCACGAAAAGTTACTACGCTGACCATTCCAACCTTCTCGAAATAGTAACTAATAATTACTATTTGCTTACCATGCTCGGGAGCGTAGTAACTACGCATCTCTGTAACCTGATTGGTCTTATTCGCCTGTGGCATGATATCCTGCTGGAAAATAGAAAAATCTTTCCAGCCTTGACGGCAAAAAGCCAGAATTCGTGACGTCATGCGTCGTAACTACGGTAAGTAGGGTGGAACACGCTACCCGTGTCATTTTAGCGTGGGCGATAAGAATTCCAAAGAGATCAACTTTATAACCCTACTAATGTGAAGAAGGGAAAAGCACTCTTAAGAGTTGGGGTGCAATCGGCAGTCCTAGTGTAGGCTGAGCTCGGTGAGTTAGGCCCAGCGACAAATAAGGGCCGTGTTCATACCGGACAGTTTTGAGGAGGCAAAGCAGCTTGCACTAGGAATATACATATTTTTGGCACGACCAGGATTTGCCACTTGGTCAGGACTAGGCCCGATGGCGAGAGGTCCTATTGCAGACTATGATGTCTAAGATGTCTTCATTGGAACCGAAAGCGGCGGTGGACGTAAATGGACTTGCGGCATCTAGCGGAATGGTCATTCACGATCGCCCAACTGCTTGAACGAAATTACTGATTTGGCGGAAAAGGGAAGAGAAACCATTGCCAGCTGAAAAGAATGATTATTGTCAGCACAGCTTTAGGGGAGACCAGCCATGATTGGGACAAGAAACGTTTGGCTTGCCATCAGGGGCGTCCCGAGGGGGGGGTGTGGGGGGTGCAGCCCCCCCCCCCCAGAAAGCCTGTGGGAAAAAAATCCGGTAAATCTTGACTGGTGCGGCGAAGCCGCACCAGTTAAAATTTGTCAAATTCACCCGAACTTGATGATTTTTAGGGAATCTACCGGATTATTGCTCAGGGAACCTACCGGATTTTGCTCAGGGAATCTACGATAAATCTTTCACAAGGAATCTACCGGAACTTGTCTCAGGGAATCAACCGCAATTTACCCCTCGGAATCTACGAAATTCGGCTCAGGGAATCTACCGGAATTCTGCAACATCTTTCACAAGGAATCTACCGGAACTTGTCTCAGGGAATCTACCGGAATTTACCCCACAAAATCTACCAGAATTCGGCTCAGGGAAGCTACCGGATTTTGCTCATGGAATCTACGCTAAATTTTTCACAAGGGATCTACCGGAATTTGTCTGAGAGTTTCTACCTGAATTTACCCCACCGAATCTACCAGAATGCAGCTCAGGGAATCTACTAAAATTTGTGCGATATCTTTCACAAGGAATCTACCGGAACTTGTCCCAGGGAATCTAACGGTACCACACGAAATCTACCAGAATTCAGCTCAGGGAAGTACCGGATTTTGCTCATGGAATCTACGCTAAATCTTTCGCAAGGAATCAACCGGATTTGTCTGAGGGAGTCTACCGGAATTTACCCCACGTAATCTACCAGAATTCGGCTCAGGGAATCTACCGGAATTTGCCCCACAGAATCTACCGGAATTCGGCTGAATGTGAATCCAGAATCGCCGACAGCTTTCTCGACTCCTTTCCGGTGAACCAAGAAGAGTTCAATGCCTGCCTGCCAAGTTTCGTCTTGAAAACCGGAATTCCGGAAGGCCCCCCTCCATCTCCACCCCCCAGTGTCCGGATCCAGTCCAACTGTGCGAACGATTTACCTAGAATAAATGCTTGTTCTTCCCAGGAAGTTAAACTCCGATTCCTCCATTCTAACCATTTCTGGAGATTTCCGATCACCCCCTCCCAACTCCACCATAGCTGTTGAATCCGCTATTATAAGTTGAGATGAGTCATTTGATAAAAAGTACTTTTCGACTTTGAAGTTAACATGCGCACATTAAGGGAGCTCGAGCTTCATTTGTAAGCAAAACCCTTTAGGCAAAAATGATAATGAGCTCATGGAGATTATGAAAATGCAAATTTCGCTTAAAAGTATTTTTCTTACTTTGCGGTCAAGATTGGCACTTTACGGAAGTCGGCTTTGGAAAGTGGCGATTTCTAAGCCAATTTTTTCGAAAGTCCCCCCCCCCAAACTCCCCCCACAGTCGCCGGAGCCAATCCAGTTCTGAAAAAGAATTATCCAGAGCATCTGTTTGTTATTCCCACGAAGTTCCATCCCGATCTCTCCAGTATAAAACTGACATCACCGAAATTCAGTGAAACTCCCCTCTACCCCCCCCCCCCCCAAAAGGGTCCAGATCCAGTCCAACTGTGTCAACGATTTATTTGGGGCAGATGCTTGTTCCAGCAAGTTTCACTCCAATCCCTCCATTCTAACCGTTTCTCGAGATTTCCGGTCTCCCCCCCAACTCCCCCATAGCTACCGAATCCGGTCCGGACTCCAAATAGGACATCAAAGATATGTCCTTAATTAAGTTATCAAGTTTCATTCCAATCCGATCACCAGTTCAAAGGTTACACACTACTCGATTTTCCAGATTCTCCCGCCTTCACCCCCCCCCCCCCCAGATGATCTGATCAAAAAACTGATTATTTCCAAGTTAGTTATTCGGGACCTTGGTATGCCTGCCAAGTTTCATCGTCCTAGCACATCCGGAAGTACCCTAACTCGAAAAAGTGTGACCAGCTGCCCTAAATTTCCCAGATTTCCCCGCTCTCCACTCCCCCACAGATGACTGGATCGGGTAACTGATTATTCAAGGTTAGTTGGATCGGGTCCCTGATATGCCTGCTAAGTTTAATTGTCCTAGCACATCTGGAAGAACCCTAACTCGAAAAAGTGTGACAGAAAACCGGACCGACCGACAGGCGGAATTGCGACGGTATATGGCACTTGAGCCAGAGGCTGCAACTGCCATAAAAACGAATTAGCCTTATTTCGACGTGATGTAGAAAGTCGCCGGGAGAGCCTCGAAACAAACAAAAAGTTTGAAGATATATTCGAGGTCTCTCGTCAACTGAAAGACATCTTACCACTAGTATGGAAAGCGTTCAAGCTGGCTAAGACAATCCCTGTTACCTCAGCAAAAGGGAAACGAATTTTTAGCAAGACGAAGCTGGTTAACAGGACCTTGCGTTCAACAATGGCTGACCAGCGTCTTGAAAGTCTGCATTAATAGCATGTGAAACAGATCTAGTTGATGAGTGTGAAATTGGATGTGTTGAGGACAAATGGAAAATGGTTAAAATGCGTCGAATAAATCTGTAGGGTGTGTTGAATGTCAGATTTTTGTTTTGTCTTAAGTGTTAACGAACCTTTTTTTTGTTTACTATTGTTTACAATACGTAATCGAAGTCAGAACACAACAGTATTCTAGACTTTCTGCAGAGATTGTCACTACGAGAATTTTCGGTAAAACCTCGAAAAATTCCGGAAAAAGCTCGAAAAATTCCGGTAAAATTCTGAAGCTGCACTCCCCCCCCCCCCGATCAGGAAGGTATCGGGACACCCCTGCTTGCCATAACTCCAAAAGTTGTGAACTGATTTTCTTGTTAACTATGGCAAATGGAAGTCTATTATATACTCTGCTTATCAGATTTTTTCCGATGTTGTATTGCTGTTAGTTTAAGAGTAGAACGAGAAATAGCAAAGTCCACCATTTTGTCCCAATCATCAAAACTTGCCGTCTACCCCTGGGACATAATGATGGGGTTCATTGGGACACAATTACTTCAAATGCGGTAATGATTTAAACATGCAAAAAAAATGTAAAAAGAAACATATGGTTCAGAAAGGAGAGAGAAAGAAACAAAAAACATGAGTTTTTAATTTTTGTGGGATCTTAAGCCAAGACTTAGTACTTCACCACTCGTTCTGTTCTACCCCAGCTCATTGGATCTCTCAGTTGAAGCACAACAATTATTTCTTCTTCTGCAGATTCCTCATCTGTCCACACAAATTTGCGTGATTTCTGCATTTTTTTTTTTTGTAGTGAATTTACAATTTCTGTGGAAATTAACGAAGTGTTTTGACTTTCTTAGCTAGATAGATGACTAAAGCAAAGTCATTCCATGATTTCTTGCTTCTCGGAAGACCTCCCACGTGAAGAGATTCGTCACTCCTTTCTTCGTTCAATGTGAACTGGTCATAATCAGCAGTCAAACTGAGAAATTTTTCTTCCTTCTTTTTCATAGTTGTCGATTTTGTACTTTTGTCTTCTTATGTTTTTTGTCTTTTCTATATATATTTGCGAAAAGAATACTAAAAAGCCGAAAATGGCTTTGTTTTGCATCTTTCGGAGGCTAAGAAGCATTCCATGCTGTTAACAAACAGACTGGAAGCAGCAATTAAAAGTGAATTGATAATGTTAAACTATCCTGTTTATGACCGGGATGATTGGGACATAGTGTCAAAAGAGCCCGATTTGCATTGTGTCCCAGACATCCCCGTCTTCTTGTTCGAATACTGCTTGTCCTAATCATGACTGGTACATGTGTCCCAGTCATCACATTTTAACCTGAAGTTAAAGTGACCTGATTTTTTTAAGACAGATGGAGCTCATATAAAATATGGTGGTATCTCAGAAGAAGCCTAATAATGGGGCTTCATTTATAGCTATCATTTGATCTGTGAAGATCAGCCCAACTTTAAGGTTCGCCATTGAATTTACTAGCAGGGTCGAAAACTTACTTCAACAAAATTTCTAATACAAAATCGATCCAATAACGGCCGTAACTAGGCTCAAATGTCCGCCGCTAGACGGCGATTCAGCAGTGAATAAACTAGAATTTTTGCTCAAACTTTTCATCAGAACAAGAGCTAAGAGCTCATATGGCACTTGTTACGAGTAGGTGGGGTGAGAAGCGAGAAACTAAATCTGAGCATTTTTCCGGAAATTCCGGTACCCCTCCACACCGTGCTCGGATCCGGTCCGGACCCTAAAATATGCCATCTAACGCATACGATCTCCCTACTTTCCAAGTTTCATTCAAATCACCCCAATCGTTCAACCCCTATGCGAGCCACAACATTTCCGGGACTCCCCTTCCAACTCCCCCCACTGTGGCCGAATACGACTCGGACACATAAACTTCGCATCTCTAACATCTCCTCTTCCCGTTCATCAAGTTTAACTCGAACCGAAGTTCCGGTTCCCGATTCATCCTCTCCATATTTTGGTCGGATCCGGTTCGGACGCCAAATGACAAATCTAGGCCGCATAAACTTAGTACTGTCCAACTTGCATCCCATTCGGCCAATCCGTTTGGTTTTTGTGCATGTCGAAAAAGTGTTCGGACCCCCCCCCCCCCCCCCAATTCCCTCAACCATGGCCGCATAGGGTTCGGACACAGGCTTTGTACATCTAGGTCATCAGTTCTTATGACCCATAAAGTTAAGCTAAGCTATAAAGCAAGCTATGGAAGTCAGTAATTTCCGAATTCCCCTCCCTGAATTCCCCGAAAAATGGTCTGATCCAAGAAAGGAAGTCTTCCTAGGGCATTGTGTCGGGTCCTTAAGTCTATTTGGTCGCATCCCTAAGGTGTCCCCAAGTTTCATCCCGAACCCTCCACTCAAAGCGTTTACCAAGATTTCCGGTTCCCCCTCCAACTCCACCCAATGTCACCGGATCCACCCCATATTTAAAATGGGGCGTCTGGGACACGAGGTATTTCTATATACCAAGTTTCATTAAGGTCTGATCACCCGTTCGTAAGTTAACCCCCCCCCCCTTCCTCTACGCCCCCCCCCCCCCCAGATGGTCGGATCGGGGATACGACTAATCTCAAGTCAATCTGTTCGGGTCACTGACACGCCCGCCAAGTTTAATCGTCCTAGCACATCAGGAAGTACCGAACTCGCGGGACCACTAGAAATTTGGATCCCCCCCTCCAACTCCCCCCAATGTCGCCAGATCCGGTCCGGATTTAAAATGGGACGTCTGAGACACGAGGTCTTTCTATGTCATCAAGTTTCATCAGGGACCCATAAATTTCCTGTAATGACTCGCCATTCAGGGGGCTTGTCATTTCCTATGCTTCTGTGTTGCTATGTTGCCCGAGCCTCACCTAGTTTCCAAAAATTCCGCTTGGGTCGAATCGGCGTTCTTGCTCAGATATACAAAATTGGTTGGGACTATTCAGCATGCCACCAGGTACCTAAGCTAGGACAAAAGATCCAGGATACCTTTCCATTACAGAGAAATATTCCTAGTTCAGCACAACAGCTGCTAAAATTTTGTCTTTGTGGATAGTCGCGTATTTTATCCCCGTGGGTATTTCTCGAACTATCTGACGCTCGGTCAAGAGCGCATCAGAAATCTCTTATTGACAAGCCCCCTGAATGGCGAGTCATTACAGGAAATTTATGGGTCCCTGGTTTCATTAAGATCTGATCACCAGGTCGTAATTAAAAAATACCTAATTTTTCCGGATTCCCCTTCCCTCCACTCCCTCCCCCCCCCCCAGATGCTCGGATCGCGGAAGTAACTATTTCCAACTTAATCATTTGGGGTCCCTGATACGCCTGCCAAGTTTCATCGTCCTAGCTTATGTGGAAGTCCGAAATAGCGAAACCTGGACAGACCGACCGACGGACGGACAGAAATTGCGATCGCTATATGGCATGGTCCCGGCTGAGAGTCAGACTTAAAGCTACTTCGATCGTTCAAGAACATTTTCAGAAGAACTAGTCGCTAATTGGTCGCAGAGATCCCGGAAGAGCCAACTGCCAGGGGAGACTCAGGCAAAGACTTCACTAGCCTAATTAACGCTAGGCGGTAAGTTTTCTGGAATCTGACATTCAAGGAGAGTGTCAACAGAAACTGAAAGTTCCGCTCGTTAGTGGAGCAAGATGAATTATAAACAATAGAAGCAAGATAGGCCAATATGTTTTCGGTTCCCACTGCCCCTGCTAATTAATCTTCAGGATGTTTCATGTCTGTCATGGACTTGCCGAGGGGTTGCCCACTCTCTATTTGGGGAACACCAAGTGCCAAGGAGCTAGCAATACCTCGAATTTCGGTGCGGAGCTTTTCGCGAAAAAATCTGAGCAGCTGAGGATCTGTAAGAGGGCGATCGATCTGCGGATATATTTGCAATAAATAAGCAATAAAATTAATCAAGCCCATTAATTTTTTTGGTCAGATCCCGTTGTGGCTTCTTAGTCACTAAATCCTTATTTTCACAGAATGTGTGTCCTATCCAGTAACATAGTCTGTCTTTCCTGCTACAGTGCAAGTTTTTGAGAAAATATTTTGGGCTGACTAGGAATCGAACGCACGAATTATTATAATCTGGAAGCAGATGACGGGAAAAGACTCACAGCTTTTCTTCTGAAAACCATACGCTTACTTCGACAATTTAATTCTATGGGGTTTCGGGCATTTAAAAAGATAAGAAAACAAGTGCAAAATAATTCCGACCATTCAAGTCGTCAATTTGTGAACACACGCCGTCACTGACTTTCTCAGCGGCCATGTTCTGGTCAACTGGACCTTGGGCGGACCTATATGAGCAAGAAGACCCAAGGGTTCGACACAGTATACGAGAGCCTGTATGGTGATACATGGGTGAGCACGGTCCCTCTCAGGGACCACCCTCCGCGTCTCTTCGCAACATTATCAACTCGTTTATTTCTTGTGGCGTCATCTAAACCACCAATATGTGTCGTTCAATACAGCCAACCTTTTAGCACTATTACGAGTTTTGTCTCACCGTAGTACTTCCCTTAGTCCATGCCCAACTCCTTGACCCCGGGACTATCTTGCTCCCTTGTTTGCTCCCCTGTTTTATTCGTTCGGCCCTACATTTGCCTTTTAGCCTTAAAGGACCCCTCGCACTATTTACTCTTCAACTTACAGTATTTTAGAATATTTGAATACTTTAAAACTAGGCTGTGCTTTCAACAAATAACCCACCACCGTTTTGGGTATGCTATTCATGAGATCCACGAGATAATCCAAAAGATTATAAAATCTTTTGTACCCACGTTTCCAAATTGGGTAATTTAACGTGTTTATTGGTTCCCATTCTTTATCGAATTGGTAATTAATCCAACTTTTGTTCGGTCCGCCTCGATTTCACCGCATTTTGTACGTCTGTACGTAAATTCGGTGATTTAACGTATTTATTTGGTCTCATTCGTTAGCGAATACGGTTGTTCACCGGACTTTTCTCGAGTCCGTATCCGTTTTGTCGCATTCGGTCGTTCCATTTCATAATTCGGTGATCAATCAGATTCGTCTGTTTCTAATTCGTTACCGAATTTGGTATTTTTGTTTGGTCCGCATCTGTTACCAGACCTTCTGTTGTTGTTCTTTCTTTTTGTTTTTTGGTTCATTATTAGGTTAATTTGTTAGAAATTAGTTTCGTCTTGTTTTTGTATGGTGCTACCCGAATGAGGAACTTTGCATATTTGAAATAAGCGTCTCTATGATGTTGGTCCACAGTTTCTTTCTTTTCGTCCCAGAGAGGATCACAAATACCACACCAGATCTGCCCCTACTTTTGTCATTATGACGAACAACAACTTCTGTGGACCACAACCTTCATTTGACAACCTTCCCTCCAAATATAGTCTCATGTCATTCAATCTGCCAAATCAAGGAATCAAAAGCAACTTTCTCATTCATAACATCATATTCTATTACTTTCTGGCTTTTCTCCGACTCGGAAGAAGGAAAATCTTCATTCCCTCTATTCTAATTAGTACAAACCTGGTACAACAAGACCGAAGGTTTCGATAGGATCTCGAAGGGGAATATTAACTGGACTTCTTCATCCTAACTATCGGGTCTTGTTTTCCGGTCTTCAAAAAGAAAGTTATTTATCTCTAACCAACCACTTAATCAAATCAATTAGGTAATTCCCTTCTGTCTTTAATTTTCGTTCTAGCCCAGATTACGATGGGAATATAAGCGCTTGTCAAAAATTCATAGAATATTTTCATTCAACATATTCTTTACCTATATACCTTAAAACCTTACAAGTTTTATCGGAGGAATTTGCTCTTCCGAAATGCGAACGGGACTCCTTGTACCGAAGCGAACAGTTGGAACTGACTAATCCCTCTCTTTGGCCAAAAATTCCTGGTTTTGCCGGATTACGGCCGAATATCGGTAAGAAAATCAAGCCGTTAAAGGAGTACTCGAAGGGTTAGACACTTGGGTGAGCCAAGTGAGGGTGTTGATTCATGGTGTACCAAAGAGGGAACTGCTAGGGTACGAGAGGGGCTACTCACTGAAAGAAGGGTGAACTGGGTGAGTGAGGGGTTGCTCACTGAAAAAGTGTACTTGGTAGGGGAGGGGTTACTTACTGAGATGTACTGGATAAGTGAGGGGTTACTCAGTGAGTGTACTAAAGTTGTTTGGGGAGGGGGTTGGGTGAGCCGGAAGTAGCCTATAATGATCCAGCGTCTCTAATTCCACACTGTAACTGACTTCAGACCTCTGATTGAACAAATCCAGTTTTTGACGTATTGCGGACGAACTACTCTGTCGGGCGTGAAAAGATGGATTCAGCACGTACTTTTACCCAAGTGTCAATTCTATAATCCTAAGATCATTAAATCTTAGGAAGCTACCGACATTTTGTCACGGCTTCAAGAATTGAACACTGATTTCCGTCAGAAATCTAGTCAACGCCTGTTGCCGCATCAACGACTGATTAGAAGTTTTTTATTACAGTTGTAGGCCCATTGTACTTTTCGTAAGTTATTCTTCTGTTGTCTTTGCTCTTTTCGTTTCTTTATTATGTTTACTCCACTTTCTTTTTTTGTACAACATTATGTGGGTCATGAATATACTTACTTAAAACTTTTAGAGAAACTTTTACTTCTATCAAGAGCGAAGAAAAACTAGGAAACAACTAGAAAACTAGAAAACTTTTACTTCTACCAAATTCCGGCTTTTGCCGGATTAAATACTCCTGCGGACCAAGCTGACTAGGAATCCCCTACAAAATTACGCAAGGTCAACTAGGATTTCCTTCAGCGATATTTCGGCCCTTCTTAGTAAGCGTCCTCTTCAGTCTGTGACTAGAAGAAGCAAGCCCCGAGGACACGCTGTAGATCGGTAACCGGAATAATATTCGGCCGGAATCAGACAACAAGAGCTGTAAGCTCATATGGCACTTGCATGTGTCAAGATGATTTGATTGATCAAAAGTAAGTTTCGACTTTGCGGTTGAGATGCGCGCTATAAGGGAGCTGGAACTTCATTTGTAAGCAAAACCCTTGAGGCAAAACTGCTAATGGGCTGATGGGCATCACGAAAATGCATATATTGCTTAAAAGTATTTTTTTTACTTTGCGGTCAAGATTGGTACTTTAAGGAATAATCGGATTTGGGAAGTAGCAATTTCTAAGCAAATGTTGTTGAGTCTCCAATATTCCAGCGAAGTTTCATCGTCCTAGCACATCTGGAAGTACCTTAACGCGCGATCACCGGAATCCCAGACCCCCCTCCCCCTCCTCCAACTCCACCCACAATAACCGGAGCCAATCCGGTTCTGTAAATGATTAATCCAGAGCATCTGTTTGTCATTCCCACGAAGTTCGATCCAGATCACACCAGTCTAAGCGGGTCAAGTATTTTCCGCCCTCCCCCCGATAATTGCCGGATTCGGTCCGGAAATGAAAAAGGTCACAAGAGAAAAATGTCCTCTGTTTAATTATTAAATTTCACTCGAATCCGATCACCCGTTCCAAAGTTACGCATGACTCAATATTCCGGATTCCCCTCCCTCAACTCCCCCCCTCCAAGATTATCATATCGAGGATTTTTTTTTTATTCCAAGTCAGTTTGACCGGGTCACTGATATGCCTTCCAAGTTTCGTCGTGAAAATCCCCCAAAAACCGGAATTCCGGGATACCCCTCCTCCCCCCCCCCTCAAGTGCCCGGATCCAGTCAAATTATGTAAAAGATTTACATGGACCAGATGTTTGTTCTTCCCGGCAAGTTTCACTCCGATACAATCATTCTAACCGTTTCTCGAGATTTCCGGTCCACCCCCCCCCCCCCCAGCTCCCCCGCGGTGCACGTAGCCAATTCGATTCAGCAAATGACCTACCTAGAGCATCTGTTTGTTCTTCCCACAAAGTTCCATCCCGATCCCTCCATTCTAAACGGGGCACGTATTTTCCGCCCCCCCCCCCCCCAATAGTTGCCGGATATGAAAAAAAAACATCGGAGAAATGTCCTCTGTTGAATTCTTAAATTTCACTCGAATCCGATCACCCATTCCAAAATTACGCATGACTGAAAATTTCGGATTCCCCTCCCTCCACTCCCCCCACCATTATCTGATCGACAAAATTTTTATTTTGAAGTCAGTTTGATTGGGTCCCTGATATGCCTGCCAAGTTTCATCGTGGAAATCCCCAAAACCACCATCACCGGAATTCCGGGACCCCCCCCCCCCATAAGTGTCCGGATCAAGTACAATGGTCTAAAGGACTTATCTAGAGCAGATGCTTGTTCTTCCCAGCAAGTTTCACTCCGATCCCTCCATTCTAACCGTTTCTTGAAATTTCCGGTCTCCCCCCCCCCAACTCCCCCCTGGCTACCGAATCCGGTCAAGACTTTAAACGGGACATTACAGATATATATTCTGTTCAGTTATGAAGTTTCATTACAATCCGATCATCCGTTCGAAAGTTACACACTTCTCAATTTCCGGATTCCCCTGCGGATTCCCCTCCCTCCACTCCCCCACCATTATCTGATCGACAAAATTTTTATTTTGAAGTCAGTTTGATTGGGTCCCTGATATGCCTGCCAAGTTTCATCGTGAAAATCCCCAAAACCACCATCACCGGAATTCCGGGACCCCTCCCCCCCCCCCATAAGTGTCCGAATCCAGGACAATGGTCTAAAGGACTTATCTAGAGCAGATGCTTGTTCTTCCCAGCAAGTTTCACTCCGATCCCTCCATTCTAACCGTTTCTTGAAATTTCCGGTCTCCCCCCCCCCAACTCCCCCCTGGCTACCGAATCCGGTCAAGACTTTAAACGGGACATTACAGATATATATTCTGTTCAGTTATGAAGTTTCATTACAATCCGATCATCCGTTCGAAAGTTACACACTTCTCAATTTCCCGGATTCTCCTGCGGATTCCCCTCCCTCCACTCCCCCACCATTATCTGATCGACAATATTTTTATTTTGAAGTCAGTTTGATTGGGTCCCTGATATGCCTGCCAAGTTTCATCGTGAAAATCCAAAAAACCACCATCACCGGAATTCCGGGACCCCCCCCCATAAGTGTCCGGATCCAGTACAATGGTCTAAAGGACTTATCTAGAGCAGATAATTGTTCTTCCCAGCAAGTTTCACTCCGATCCCTCCATTCTAACCGTTTCTTGAAATTTCCGGTCTCCCCCCCCCAACTCCCCCCTGGCTACCGAATCCGGTCAAGACTTTAAACGGGACATTACAAATATATATTCTCTTCAGTTATGAAGTTTCATTACAATCCGATCATCCGTTCGAAAGTTACACACTTCTCAGTTTCCCGGATTCCCCTGCCCTCCACCCCCCCCCCCCCAAAATGGTCGGATCAGAAAACTGATTATTCCTAATTTTGTTTGGTCGGGTCTCTGATATGCCTGCCAAGTTTCATGGTCCTAGCACAACTGGAAGTACCCTAACTCGAAAAAGTGTGACAAAATGCCCTAAATTTTCAAGTTTCCAGCGCCCCGCACACCCCCCATATGGTCGGATCGGGAAACTGATTATTTCCAGGTTAGTTTGGTCGGGTCCATGATATTCCTGCCAAGTTTCATTGTCCTAGCTCATCTGGAAGTACCCTCACTCGAAAAAGTGTGACAAAATGCCCTAAATTTTCAAGTTTCCAGTGCCCCAACTCCCCCGCATATGGTCGGATCGGGAAACTTATTATTTCCAGGTTACTTTGGTCAGGTCCCTGATATTCCTGCCAAGTTTCATTGTCCTAGCTCATCTGGAAGTACCCTAACTCAAAAAAGTGTGACAAAATGCCCTAAATTTTCAAGTTTCGAGCGCCCCCACTCCCCCGCATATGGTCGGATCGGGAAACTGATTATTTCCAGGTTCGTTTGGTCGGGTCCCTGATATTCCTGCCAAGTTTCATTGTCCTAGCTCATCTAGAAGTACCCTAACTCAGAAAAAAGTGTGACAAAATGCCCTAAATTTTCATGTTTCCAGCGCCCCGCACTCCCCCCCATATGGTCGGATCGGGAAACTGATTATTTCCAGGTTAGTTTGGTCGGGTCCCTGATATGCCTGCCAAGTTTCATTGTCCTAGCACATCTGGAAGTACCCTAACTCGGATATGTGGGACAAAAAACTCGGACCGACCGACAGACCGACAGACGGAATTGTGATCGGTATATGGCACTTGAGCCAGAGGCTGCAAGTGCCATAAAAACCACGTCTTTAACGAAATTCAAATTGGTAGTACTTATAATTTCTTGATGTCATCTAGAGCGTGTTCCACCCTCGTACTAATAGTAGCTATTAGTTACTAAATCCGTTCCAACCTCACGAAAAGTTACCACGCTGACCGTTCCAGCCTTCTCGAAATAGTAACTAATAGTAACTATTTGCTTACCACGCTCAGCGTAGTAACCACGAATCTCTGTCACGTGATTGGTCGGATTCACCCGTGGCATGATGCTCCGCTGGAAAATAGAAAAATCGTTCCAGCCTTGACTGCAAAAAGCCAGAAGTCGTGACGTCACGCGTAGTAACTACGGTAAGTAGGATGGAACACGCTCCTAGCTAGAGCAGTGGTTCCCAACCTTTTCCGTACCGCGTACCCCTAATCAAGGTTCAGACAGGTTGCATACCCCTACTCAACGTTCAAAAAGGTGCCATACCCCATTTTGACGATTTTTTTTTTACCGCGGTTTGAACATCAAGATGACGAGATTATTGTCATCAGTGATAAGGCATGTAATCTGAAATTGCGTACAATAGGTCTGATTTTGAGGACAATACTGAAACCGAGTTAGAGGACGCAAAAATGACTGAAGCGAGGTATTAAAGCTATAGACTAACTTGATTTTGGGACCTCACGTACCCTCGGTTGAGAATCACTGATCTAAAGGGTCAGTATGGGGGTAAGATGACATGTTGAAACAATCTATCTGATTTATTTTCCTACTTGGTCGATACTACAGACGGAGTCCGTTGAGAACCGGAAATTCAATAAAACTCCTGTTTTGTCTGCTTCGGACGTTTCAAATTTCAGTCTAAGGCTATGAAGACATAGGAAATCGACCATCAGGAGACCAGTCATATCGATAGCGAAAATGGGAAATCCGTTAGTTCTAATAATATCTTGGTCTAATAATATCTTTGTTTTAATAATATCTTGGTCCAGTTGTTCATATCGGCACAGAAACAATAATATAAACGATCTGTTTTGCTTTGTTTTCCAACAGGGTAAGTTGCACGATCGGAATCTAATGTAAACCTTTCGAAAGAGGAACACCCTCTGAAAAAATAAAATAAACAGAGAGCATGTTGAATAATCGATGAGTTGTGAAACAGTATTGATTAGTCATAATGTCGGCTGGACGGGAAACTAAGACAGAGCCTAATGGATCTTCATAAGCGGTAGAGATAAACCACTTAAAGATAAATAACATGTTTACGTGATATGGCAAAGACGGGTAGTCCACAAGACCCGATTGTCTGATGAAGAAATCTAATAGATATCCGTCTTTAGGGTCCCCTCGAAACCTCTAGGTCTTGTAAGAAAAGAAACGGGTAAGTAAAAAAAAGGCTGGACTTCAGTTGACAGAAACGAGAAAAAAAGAGATACGAGAGCAGAACATCGAAGAAAAACGGACCTACATGTTATCCAATGCAATTTTTACCACCGGAGCAGAACGTTCTAGTCCGTGATTTTCCCAGCTAATTTAATTAACTTCCCCAGTAAATCAGTGTTTTTTTAAACTATTGGTTACTATCGTGTCCGAGCCAAGCACACCTTTTTGTGCATTCCTGCAGGATTGTTAGATTAGTTGTATATTTGCCTTTAAATATAGTTAAATGAAACTGCACTGACGCCTGAAACTCTTCACGAAGCTATAGGGGTTTCCCATTCCTATTTTACATTTATTGTTACTACTGTAGTTACTACTATAGATAACGTATAATCCTGGTATAATCTTATTTTTACAGATAACTACTAACTTGCCACATTTTTATTTTGCTTTCTTACCAATCCCCTAGGCTGAATTTGGCCAACTCTATAGTAGAGTTTTCAGCCTTGCCTTCATTACGAGACACCTCAACTCCGAGTAGCGTTTCTTATTGTAGTTTAGACCGGTAGGGGCGCTGATTCAGAGAAGGTGGACTCGATACATTAGGAATTGGCAGTAGCAAAGGTCAGCTGCACCGAATTGTGCTTTAAAATAAGTCTCCCATCAATCGTCATCATTAATCAGTCGCGCAAGGAAATCTATCATTCGGGTGTCAGACTGGAAACGCTCGTTGGAAGACGATTTGACGGCCAGGATTCCCGGATACCACAGAATAAGATTAAAAAGGCAGAAGAAATTAGTGGAGTAAAAGCCTTTCTTCCATCACGATTCTGCAGAGTGCTCACTTATGATGAACATCATGCTGAAGAAAAATTAACACCAATTTCTTGAAGTACTCCTGTGGGAACCATATGTTAAAAAAAAAAAAAAAAATCAAAGCAGATGAATAATCTAGGATAGACTATTCTTCAGCTTGACTTTGCTGAAGACATTTATATTACACATATTATACTAAAGCCTAATTTCAGATGTATAAATGTATAGGCAAACAGAAAATTAAGAAATCAACATTTGTAGCCATACTTTAAAGGACCTGTCTTAACTTATAATACTTCAACCTGTTTCCGTAATCGCTCCATCCATTCTTAAATCCGGAGACCCGAATTTCTAACCCACCTAACGACAGCTCATTTATTTTCTCACTTTGCTCTGTTTCGCTACCTTCGATATTTATCATGCTGTCGAATCCACTCATCCGAGAAACCAGCTATGTAAATTTTCCCCGATTCTTGCTAAGAGTCAATGGGCCTGGAAAACGGGTTAAAACAACCAAAGCCGTGGGTAGCTTGTTAATCCTAGTTTTTAAATTATTTAACTATTTTAAAATACTGGAACATAAACAGTAAATAGTGCGAGTTTCAAGAAATCGTGGCGCTTCGCGCCGACTCTTTTTTATTACCAGCTGAACGACAACATTTTAGGATCTAATTTCATCCCAAGACGGAAATAGCAAAAATGCGCCCGGCGTATTTTTGCTTCTCTTGCTGCACGACCTTGTGTTAAGCATCTGGCAACACTGCTCTTTACTCAGTCTTGGGAACTGTTTTTCATCCTTATTTTATTCACGAACGACCATAATTTCAAGTCGAATCAAATTCAGACCGTTTATTGATAAACAAACTTCATAGCTTTCTTCGTCAGAGATGCTAAATTACGCAGGTCATGCAGTAATAAAATTAAAATATATTACACTAATTATTCACTTTGTTAAAAATCTCCCAAAAAAAAAGGCACAAACGACTTCATGAACCTTGAAGTTAGTCCTCTGACAGGCACCAGTTTGTTTTGCTGTCTTGTCCTACTGTTTTTCGTCTGGAACCCCCCAAGATAAGTGCCACTAAATAGGACCCAATCTAATGATGCGGAAATACGATCAGGATCCCCCGGCTGGATTCTCTGCATTCTCATCACAAAGTTGAAGAATTTCAAATTTTCCATACGGAATGTATGATGGTGCCTAAAATCCTGGCAGGAATTGCAGTCCGGGAGCACCCGACCTTAACCAGCTGTACGCACTATAGATAAGTCGTGAACGACACATGTATTCCTTCAGCCAAGCTGATTGCACCAAACACAAGCAAGACACATTTGTAACGTCTCTGATTAGCTAAATAAGTCTCTGAGCTAATAGAAACAGAGATTTGAATGGTTTCATTTACTTTTTGCCTGTTATTTATTTCTTAAATATTTACAATAGATTACTATTATTTATACTTTAAATGAAAAGCGAACTTAAGTTAGCATCAAATGACTGAACACACTGCATTATTTGTGTGTGTTGAAAGTCTCTTTTTTCACTATTTCCTCTAGTATGATGTTCAGAATATCTACGGCCGTCCTCGCAAAGGAAAATTCTACTATGACGCAGAAAATTTGAATCTCAATATAAACGCGGCTTTTTAGTGGCTAGTGATCAGCTCGCTGAAGGTGGCTAACTGCGTGAAAACTTATTTTTCGTAAGTTGTTTTCGCCAAGCACGCAACACAGGTACAAGTGCATAGAGGTACCACAAATCCGACAGGGAACTTCCACTATACGAAAATCTTTTATCCATGATAGCGGAGCAATGAAGTGACGCACTTTCATCGGGTCTTCGCGCCTCTTTAAGTTAATAAGTGATGGGTAACTAGATTGTCTTATCTCAGCCCTTTTCAGTCAAACTTTAAAGAGGCTCAAAATACAGTGTTTCTGTTTAACAAGAGCTATGAGCTCATATGGCACTTGATACGAGTAGGTTGTACAAAAAAGTAGATGAGAAGGTCACAAAATACCCGGCTGACCAAAAATGCGGTTCGGACCTAGAAATACAATCTCTAGTTTCACTCAAGTCTGAGCATTTCCGGCATCGCCTCGGATCATCTAGGGCAAATGACTTTTCTACCTTCCAAGTTTCAACGCAATAGATCCACTTGTTTGGTCCCTAGACGTGCGACATGATTTCCGGTACCCCCACCAACTCCCCCTACCGCGGCCAAATCTGGTTTGGACTACTAAATGGATCATCTGAAGCATGTTCGAACCCTATAATATGTCATCTAGGGCATGTGATCTCTCTACATTGCAAGTTTCTTTAAAATCGCTCAACTTGTTTGACCTCTAAGCGAGCCACAACATTTCAGGGACTCCCCTTCCAACTCCCCCTACTGTGGCTGAATACGACTCGGAAACATAAATGTCGCATCTCTGACATCTTCTATTCCCGTCCATCAAGTTTGACTGGAATCGCAGCATAGCCTATCTCCCACTTCATCCCCCCCCCCCCTACCGTGGCCAGATCCGATCCAGACGCCAAATAACAAATCAAGGTCGCATAAACCCGGAACTGTCCAACTTGCATCCCATTCTGTCCATCTGTTTGGTTTGTGTGCATGTCAAAAAGTTTCTCTCCCCCCCCCCCCTCCCTCCCTCCCATCCAACTTTACCAACCGCGGCCGCATGTGGTTCGGACGCATCGTTCGCTTGTCTAGGTCATCCGTTCTTTTCACCCCATAAAGTTTCACTCGAATCGCACCACCCGTTCGCAACTTACGGAAGCCAGGGATTTCCAGATTCTCCATTCCCTCAATTCCCCAAATATGGTCGGATCCAGGAGCACAAGTTTTCGTCCAGTTTGTCGGGTCCAGTCATTAATACGCCAGCAAAGTTTCATAGTCCTTAGAATACCGGGAACTATCCTAACTTGCGATCACCGGAATTCCGGGATACACCCTTTACCCTCCGAAACGATCTGGTTCTGTCAATTACGTATCTACGGCTAATACTTGTTCATTCCACCAAGTTCCATCCCAACCCCTCGACTCTAAGCGTTTCATGAGATTTCCATTGCCCCCCTTCAATCCCTAAGTATCGGATCCGATCAGGACTTGACATGGAACATCTGAGACGATAGCTCTTTCCACTCGCCAAGTTTCATTCAATTCCGATCGCCCGTTCAAAAGTTATGCATGCCACTAGATTCCGGGCTCCCATACCTCCATTCCACCCATGATCAGGGAAACGACTACGGTTTGGGTCCCTGATACGCCTTCGAAGTTTCATCATCCTAGCACATCAGGAAGTACCGAACTCGGAATTCCGCCCCCCCTTAACTCCCCCACAGTGCCCGAATCCTGTCCGGTTATGTCAACGATGTATTTAGAACTTGTGCTTGTTCTTCCCACCAAGTTTCATCCCAGTCCCTCCACCCTAAGCATTTCCCAAGACTTCCATTTCCCCCCTCCAGCCCCCGCCCCAAGTCACTGGATCCGGTCCAAATTTGAACTGGGTCGTCTGAGACTCGGGGTCTTTCCAAATACCCGTTCAAATCACCCGTCCAAAAGTTACAAATACCTCCAGATTCCGGATTCCCCCTCCCTCCACTACCCCCACGATGCTCGAATCGCGCAAGTGACTATTTCCAACTTAATCTTTTGGGGTCCCTGATATGCCTGTCAAGTTTCATCGTCCTAGCTTCTGTGGAAGTGCCAAAACTAGCAAAACCCGGACCGACCGACAGACCGACGGACGGACAGAAATTGCGATCGCTATATGGCACTTGGCCGAAGGGCAAGTGCCATAAAAACCAACTTTCCCAACAACCTTTCCCTTACGTGGAAGTGCCATAAGCACGGACAAAATCGAATATGCAACCTTGCAAGTAACTAACCCATTTGTGCATCAGCTAAACTCGGATCGGCGATACCTGGATTCTTAATTTCGTTCCACGAGCATAATGAATCATCATTAAGTAATCATCAATCTGGGTTTTTTTTTCTGGTTTTGGTACAGGCTTTAAGCTTTATGGGTCAAAGTCATCATGTTAACGGACGACACAGCCCAATTTTCAAACACAATTCAGTTTCAATTTATTTTCAATTTTTTTTCAATTTCGATACAACCAATTTTCAGAGAAGAAGTTCGCAAAATTAGATATTTAAGGAAGAATCTTTAATTGTTTTTCCACAAGTTCATTTTCCAGCTTGAGCGTAAAGAGGACCCATGCCAAGAAGGGCCGACATATAGCTCTAACAAAACGTAAAACATTTTGCACCGTCAAATATACCTTTTTTCTTTCTCTTTTTTTCTTTCGCCCTATGTCTGTTGTCGTAAATTATCGTGTTGGTATTTTTGTTTGTTTTAGTTGTTAATTATCTTGTCCTAAAATTCTAGTGTTGATGTGTGTTAGTTGTTTGTTTGCTTTTTTCTTTATAACGCCTTAGGCTATGATTTTATTATTACTTTTTACAAATAAATCAGAATTAGTGAAGCCTCGTTTTCTTTTGCCACGCTTTTAACCAACATGAGGTTTATTGTTATATTTGTCAATAAAATTGTGCCTTACCTCAACTTATGAGAGACCTTTTTTTTTCACTGCGTCCAGTTCACTCAAACGATATTCGTAAAAATTCGTATACGTAAAAATACCTAAATTTGTAACACTCCTCCTTGAATTAGTCATATGTATTTTATGTTATTTATATCCTATATTAGTTTTATGCATCCTATGTTATTTAGTTCTGAACATTACAATAAATTACTATAATTTAAGCAGCGTACTTTTTACTTGCTTTAATTTATACGTCAGTACTTCCCGAATGTGTTTAAAGTAAAACTTAAAAACATTTATTGGGAGAGGAGTTATTTTTTTTTTTTTTTTTTTTTAGGTCTTGGTATTAAAGGTTAATTGAGTGAGTGTTCTTGTCCTTTTTTCCAGAATCAGAGGATTGCACGCATTGCAGCCGTCCATCATCAGGCTGTTTGAGCCTTCCCCGGGCGGTTGTGTGTTTATATAGTTTATTCTGTAATTAGTAGTAAATAAAGCAAGTCAAGTCAAAAGTCACAAAAAAAATCCTTGTGATCACCGGAAATTGCCTGGAACCGCAATCTTGCAGAAAAGTAATTTCTGAGCGGAATTATACCCCTTCGGTACACATTTTTTTAGATGTTTTTCCTGTAAAGAATTAAGAACTAAACAGACAGAGTAGGAATTCCGTTGTTTCTCGATCACTCCACCATTTCATCAGCAAAATAAAGAATCATTTTTACCTTTTTGACCTCCACCGTTTAACACAACTTTTGGTTTCTCGATCACTCCACCATTTCAACAGCAAAATAAATAATAATGTTTACCTTTTTGACCTCCACCGTTTAACACAATTTTTGGTTTGCAAAAAACATAAGTCCCTTTACTCCGTTGCGCTTCTCACTGCGAGAGCGACTGAGAGCACGACACGAAATAAATACAAAGGGGAATTATCGGGAGAACATCTTGCCGCGTTGCTTCGTAGAGGTCTCATTTAAAGAGGAACCACACTCCTCTGTCCCATCATGGAAAATAAGTAGTAGAAAAAAAAACTGCATCAAACAAAATGAAATGACACTACATAGTACACGACATAGATCATGACACGACCAGAGGAAACGTAAAGCAGACCACTGCGAGGCTCATTCTTCATCACACTCATCACCTTTCCCACTTAGATTTACTCCGTCTTCTACTTCGTTCCAGGAGCGCATAATGACATGTCATGTGTAGATAATATTACTACTAAACTGCCAAAGCGGGCTTGAAGAGGATATTAAAGAATAGGCATAAAAGGACGAAATAAGTGGAAACGTGCCTTGAGATGACACATCCTAAACGTCCGAGCACCTGATTTGCTACCTCTCGAGAAAATGTATGTTTCGTGAAGATAAGAAGGAGACTTTTCGAACGTAGGCTTATAAAAAAAGATGCTGTTTTAAGGACGACGCACAGTTTACCTTCTGAAACCGCATAGGCTAGGGCTGAAGGGCTTACGAATGAAACGAAAAACGAGACAGGTATCGCAAACGGTGGAAAGTATATGCAGATGCTGAGCAAGCATCCTGTCATTTCGTTAAGGATGTAACTTGTATGTGTGGTTGTGATGATCTGCAAAGTAAAGGTCACTAAACTAGTGTATACAATTGTGAATAAAAATTAGAATTATAAGATTAATTATCAAAGAAAACTTTTGAATTGGTATTTGGATGCATAACGAATGGTGTAAAAACTGAGAGTTAAAATGTCAAGGAGATTAAATTTTAAAGTGTTTTGCGTTCATGGATTCAGCTGCGAGAAAATTGTCTCCCAGTTTTTGGGAATATTTGGGATATTAAAAGGTCAGGGTCAAGGGATAATCGGAGTTGTAAATTTTGTAAAGTTGAGATATGGGAGCTTGACCAACTTCTTTACAAGTGCCAGGAGTTTTCTGTCCTGCGTGAGACAGGACTGTCCTGTCCCCCCCCCCCCCCCCCCTGCGTGAGAAGTTTTTGAATGGTATAGATAGGTAAGTAAAGGATCGACTCAATAGTACAAACCCTAGAAATATATGCAGGATTGGTGCAGTTATGGACCATTTAAGTAAGAAAATTAAAAGTATGTGAGATCACTTGGAGATTGAGGGAAGTTGTTTTTTAAGTTGTATAATAGTTCGCCCGTATGATGAATGCAAAGGATGTACTGTTTTGTTTTATTTTGTTCATGGCCCAAGGGCTTGATTAAACATCTAGCTATCTATCTATATATGTGGAATAATAAGTAAATTCATTGGCAGTTTGTTTTGGAAAGAGTAGGCTACACAAAAGAAAAAAATAACGTCACCGAGTGGAGGAGGAAAATGTAAAAAAAATGTCCCAAAATGTAAGAAATTAGAATTAATCAGAAAAGATGCTTCACGGATAAAAAAAAATAGAAAAAAAATTCTGGACCACCCACATTCAGGTGGCTTGTTCAAACTCAAACCCTTCTTGCCGCACCTACCAGTCGGATCGCCAAAACAGCAACGCATCCATCTAGTCCGAAAGGAAAAGATGTAGGGAATCGGCACATATGAGGGAGGGACGACTGGCGACTTTCTTGGAGGCCCTAAACGCCTATTGGGTGCAGGAGCAGGAGTAACAAAGGCCTAAGCTAAGGTAAGTATGATCTAGCGGAGCCATTAGGAAGTACTCGGCTGGGCGTTGTAATAGCTCCCGGTAGAAAATCAAAGCAAAATAAAAATTTAAAAAAGCAACATTTTTGGCGGTAAAAACAATATTTCTTCTGTTACAAACTCAGTTTTGCTTAAAAATCCACCGTATTGTGAAGAAAAAAGTCTGTCCACTAAGGTAAATGAATGCTACGAACCTAGACGAACATTTAATGAGTCAAAAGGGATCTGCAGTATTTGCTACTTGGATTAATCTTATCTCTACTGGGATAAGATTAATCCGAGTTAGAGATAATCTTATCTCAGTAGAGACAAGATTAATCCTAGTAGCAAATACTGCAAGATTTTTTTTTACAGTGAAGAGTCAGTTAGATTTCTGTTGTTTCTTTGTGTGAATAATGTGAGCCGGAGTTCAGATGTTAAAGAAATGCAGATATATGCACAATAATCACCCCAAAGACTGGCAATGGTTTCTTCCCACTTCCCACCATACCAGTCATCCCCTTTAAAGGACTCGTCGAACCTATAACAACAATGCAAACTGCTTCCGTAATCGGTCCATCCATTTTTTAACCCAGAGACCCGAGTTTGATACTGTATATTGTAACACCCCTAACGATACCTATTAAGTTTCACAAATTACCTAGGTTCGCTATTTTCGAGGCGTAATATTCTCCAGACGATCGTTTCGGAGAAGCTGTCTCGTCTGAAAACGGTTACATAATTTTTCCTTGTTTTTGCTAGAAGTCAACGGGCCTGGAAAAACCCAAAGCCATGGGTGTCAAAAGCAAAGCCTGTTTGTGCTATTTTAGAATATCCGAACACAAACAGTAAATAATGCGAGGTGTGCTTTAAAGGACACCCCGCACCGCATACTGTTTATGCTCGGATATTCTGAGATAGTTGACCACTTTACAACTGAGCTATGCTTGCAGAAAATTACACACTGCTTCTGCTGTTTTTAGCCTCTTTCCATGGCCCTTGCCTTGGATGACAAACTTGGCAAAATGTGCATAACCGGTCTCGGGATGGAAACGGCTCCTTGGAAACAATGATGGGGCGCCTGGTACGTCACTTAAGAGAAGAAATCGTAGCAAGTGTGATAGTCAGTGTATTGCTAAAAGACGTGGAAGATTTCGGGAACGAGAATGGATGGAAACACTACTGAAGTAGAATGGATTACTATCATAAGTACGACGTGTCCTTTAAGAAAGGAGCCATTTGGTGCGCAGCTAACCAATGTAATATTTGTGGACCAGTAGCTGGCGACTAAGGAACTGTAATAAAACCTGGTGAAAACGGGCTTGGCGGAAACAATTTACGAAAGGAGTCCAGGTGGAAATCTGGAGGTAGGAAATGTGGTATAGGGAAATATTTACGTATACAGGATGCAAGTTGCAAGTCAAATGTAAGTTGCGGAAGTCAGTCGGAAACACGCGTGGCTAAAGATTGGCGGTGTATAAATATAGTAATAAAGGTTTATTAAAGTTTAACAGAATAAGACTGATATATGACAGTACAGTTATCTATCACTTATTCCCTTAAACATACTTGAACACACGAGGAAAATGCGTTACTTCGTAGCTCCGCTATTCACATACTCGATTTTCATCGAATGTCACTAACAAGTTCTAAGAGGAGCTAGCCATAGGATAAATTCGATACTTTTGAAGGACGAGTATAAGGACGGAAAGACGATAGGCATGACATCACTCTGGATAAAAAGCTCCATCACATGCCATGGGTTCGAATCCGTCCGGCAGCGATTACGGGGACATACATGAGCTAAAAACAAAGCTTTATGCGTTCGCATAGTAGGTTCTAGCCCACGTGCAAAGTCGGAAAGATGACACGAAAAAGTGACATGAAAAAGAGGGTGGTCGTTCCAACCTTGACTGGAAGCGAAGGGTGGGTCGTCGTCCGTGAGGTTTTTATGTGAGGATCAAAGAGACTTAGGATGAAACGATTTACTTTGAAGTAGATCTGAAAAGGGGGGAAAGAAGGGTCTCGGTTATTTGCAGGGCAAATAGTTGGGACTAGTGGACTAAAGGCTCTGCTGGTAGGGCTAAGGGTAGGTCCGGTGCTATGTAACTCATGCCCAATGCGTGGTACATACTTTAGAATTGTACTTAAATAAGTTAGATATCATACTTAGATAAGAAATTAAAGCATTGTGTGAATGTAAAAGCTTGAGTAGTTTAGGTAGGTTTTCAAATACTCCTTGGGCCCAAGCTGGCTGGGAAACACATTTGGGGGGGGGGGGGAACAAACAGTATTCATTCAGCACTTGAACTGTCAACAACTCGGGTGCTATGAATAGACTGATACAAGATTACCGTACTGATCGAAAGTTATCGATTCGATAACGCATTGATCGAAAGTTATCGAATCGATCGGATTTGTTTGTTGCGTTTGAAAGGTGGTGAGAGGCCAAAAACATGAGTGACGAATCAAATGTTACGGAATCGTTAAAGACCTAATACAAACATTCAGTTTACCTTCTCTTAGGGATCGCATGCCACGGGTTTGTTTAGATTTGAACTCAATTGCCGAGTTGCTGTTTTGGCTCGAGAAAAAAAACACGCACAAAGTCTTCTTTTCTAGATGGCGGAATTTTCCAGGATTGATTAGCAAAGAATTATAGGACCTAACTGATACTTTTTTGTATGTCTTCAGAGGTACCACACTGGTCTTGGTTTAATAATTTATTTGTATTTGTAATAAACAGTTGGAGCATTAGATGGAAATTATTATTTTGACCCTTGGCTCCCTACGTGCCATAACAGCTGTCCGGGATAATCGGCTGAGATTTAGTCCAGAAAGAATTATTGCAAACCTAGGAAATTTGGTGTTTTTTTTTTAATTTGCTCATTGTTTTACGGTGTTTTAGTGGTTTGGAACATTCATAGTGACAGTAGGGATGGTTAGCATTGTGTGTGTGGTAGAATGACCATTTTTTGTGGCCCGCTTTAAGCAAGGTCCTAGAAAGGTTATCAGTGATGGATGAAGGAATGGACGGAATAAGAGAGTCAACGATATCAGTACGGTAGTGTCAAAGTTGTCGGCTATAAATAAAGCATTTCTTCGTATGCAGGTTCGTTTCTTCCTCTCGGCGTTGTCCCTGACGTCCAAGAGCCTGACGGGGACCCTTGACAAGAAGGACCGAAATATCGCTACCGAAACCATCGTGGCTGACGTTTCCGATTTTAGCCATTGTTTAAATATAGGTAGTTTTCTTATTCGCCAAAACAATAAAATTTAAAAGGAAAAACATTATTTACTTGTCTGTCCACACCTTAAGCCCTGACAACGACTCGGGCTTAATTTTCATTAATATTCTGTTTTCAAAGAAACAAACCAAGCAGAAAAGGGAAGGTGAAAAGAAAAAGAAAGATAAAACAAACCAGAAGAGGAAAGAAAATACAACATAAATATATGACAACAAGAATCGGACGATCTTACAACAAATAAATCCGAAAAAAAACTATTTTTCGATAAGAACAAGGGCTCGAGCAAGGGCTTAGCCCTTGACTTGAAAGCGGATTGGAGTATTGCCAAACAAGACCAAAGGTTTCGATGGAGTCCCAAAGGGGGATATTTGTTTATTTCTCTGATGCAGCTAATCGGGTCTTGCAGATGTTCAGTCTTTGCCACACTTTCTAACAAAAAGAATATCAGACAATCAGTTTTAGCCAGTTTCCGACCGGACCATTCATATGAGGCGAAAAAAGTTTAGATACAGATTCGGGATGTATTCTTACCTAAATATCGACGCTCTAATAAACTTCTGAATAAATATTTATTTCTTCCATATTTCCGTGATCCCGGGCGAACTACTTTCCGGTCAGAAAACGAACTTCAGGTCTGGTTTCAGCATGTTTTCTTACCCCTAAATCGACAGTCACATTAGCTTGACAAAAAAAAATGGTTTATCCCTTAATCTGAAACCTTCACCATTAACTTTAGAGCTACCGGCCCATCTATGAACTTGACCTGTGCTTCAACCAAATGGATCCCCGCACCAAGTTTGAACAAAATATTACAACCCCTTCGAGAGTTATCGTGATAACAGACGGACAGACTGGCTGGCAACTTATACGAAGTCATGGATGCCATCACTGATGTTTGGGATCCCAAAAACAGCCACTGTAATAATTGTAACGAAAATAAAAATAAGAACTACGAGCTCAAATGGAGCTTGTTACGGACGTAGGGGAGAGGGGGATAGGTTCGTTCCATTTTTGCTTTTTTGCATACCAAGATTTCGTTTTCAGTTATGTTGATTCCATTTTTGTCTGACTGTCTAGAAACATGTATTAGCTGTTATTGTTACTTTGTAGAATCTTGTTACCTGTAACATTCTCTTTGCAAATTCCATTTTCCTGTTAGCTACTTCTGTCCGGACCTGCCCCCAGAATTGGGGTAGGTTCAGACATGGCTGGGGCAGCTCCGGACATAATTTTTTTTAATCTAGAAAGGACTTTCAAGAAAGTTATATACACATTTTTATGGTACTTGCCCTTCGGCCAAGTGCCATTTAGCGATCGCAATTTCTGTGCGTCCGTCGGTCGGTATGTCCAGGTTTTGCTAGTTCGGGCCCTTCTACTATTATTATTATTATTATTATTATTTATTTATCACCCACAACTACAAGAAACAAGTAGTACAAGTGGAGTAAGCTATAAAAAGAAAAATAACTTCAACTAAACACTATCCTCTTCAACAAAAAAATGAATCAGACCGTGATCAGGGCCTATTTTACAAAATGCGTCCACAGAAAGCTTTCTGTGTAGGTCACCGAGCTTTTGAACTACATCCGTAACATTATATTTTTTAACCAAGTACCGATTTCTAGTCCACGGTGGCAGAGAAAGCAGAAATTTGCAAAATTTGAAATACGTAACTTTCATTTTCTTCAAATCTTTTAGCTTCAGAACAGAATGAATACCCGAAAAATAAAGAACAGAATGATCAGAAAACGTTGAGAATAAGCACCCAAGAGCTCTTCTGTTATATTTTCCACGGTTTGCTACAATTTTTGAATAACTAAGTTGAATTTTTTTTACTGCATCTGCAACAATCTGTCTACGGAAGAGAGCTAAAGAATCAGAAACAGTAATCCCTAGCCACCGAAAAGAAGAAACAGAAACAACAGAAAATTCATTACATACTAGAGGAGTAGACGAAGACAGGTTGTAAGACAAGAATTCACATTTATCAAGATTCAGAGATAAGCCAATATCCAGGAAAGACTGAGAAACTAGAGAAACCATCGCAGAAAGAGCTGATTTAGTACGGCTGATCAACAGGATGTCGTCAGCATAAGCTATATAAGAAACATCAGTAGAACCAGTAAAATAAGTGCCTGAGATCTTTTCCAGAACAGTAGAAATACAAATTTTGAAAAGGGTTGGTGATAAAACACCCTCCTGCCTTACACCTCGAAGTACTTTAATAGTTGTTTCTGGAGAAGATTTCAAGCGGAGGTAAGAGTTAGAGTACCAGAACCGTAGAAGGTAAACAACTGAAAAGTTTACACCAGAAGAAGCCAAAGAAAAGAAAAGTTGGTTATGAACAACAGAGTCGAAAGCCTTGGAAAGATCAAGAGTACAGAGATAGACACCTTTACCCTTGGAAGAATTAGAAAGTAGAATGGAAGAAAGGACACGATGTGCATGTTGGCACCCCACACCAGATCTGAAACCAAGCTGATTATCCCCGAAGAAAGAAATATTTTGCGTTAAGCTAGGTAAAAGTACATACTCAAAAACCTTGCTAATATTGCAGGAGACGGTAATTGGACGGTAAGAAGAGCAATCTGTAGGCGATTTCCCTCTTTTTAAAATTGAAGTCACGCTCCCACACAGAAAGCTTTCTGGGACAACGGAAGACGCCAAACACATTTGAAACAAAAGCGTAAGATGTGATACAAGTTCCGCACATTCGGGAGCTAGATGTTTTTTTGAAATGCCATCAGCATCGATGGATTTCGACTTGAGATGTTTTAAAGCATTCATAACATCATGTAGCGAAATGGGAAGCACATAACGCTGACTCAAAAAACTAGGGATTATCTTAAGAAGTGCTTCACTAAACTTACTATGAACACAATAATTTAACACAGAGAATATCTTTGAATAATGAGTATGCCAACTACTTGGTGGAATAGCATCACTACTTACATCAGAATCATCAATTTGACTCGAATTAATTACTTTGCTCCATTCTTTTGATGAAGACGGAAAATCAAGCCCACGATAACGAACACTTTTCAGGTACTTCTTAAATTCTAATTTAGTTTTCTGTTTAATAAGAAAAACATTACCGCACTTCGGCCGACCACATTCTGCCCAGATTTTTAACCAAAATTTAGCTTCGTTTTTACAAGCCTTAAGGTGAGGGTCACGAGACCAAAGAGGTTTTTGAGTTTTCATTCGGACACGCTTAACTGGTACAGAAATCCTTTCGGCTTCTTTTATAGCGGAAAGAATAGAATGATAATATCGGTCAATTTCATACTTAGCATAAGCGGGATTCTGACTACACTGCAAAAGCTGATACGGAACATGAATCGTACTTAAAAATGAAGCCAGTGTAATAAGATAAACAGAAAAATTCGCATTTTTCCAATCAAGTTTGTAAAACCATTTAGAACGTGAACCATGATTCTTGGGAGCACTTCCAGAAGAAATTGCTAGCTTTGGTAAACAAAATGACAGCGGAAGATGATCAAGATCTTGCTCATCAAAATGAACCGTAACTGGAGAGCAAACTAGAGTCGCAGAACAGACAACATGATCAATATTTGATTTACTACCTGAATGGTGAATATACGTATAATCATGGGACTTCTGAACAATTTTGTAAGCAGGGAGAGAGTCTAGAAGCTGGTCATTCCTTACATTATCAGAAGCAAGATCAGTATTAAAGTCCCCAGCAATGACAAAATGCAGCCCGTGATCAGAAATCTTTTGAGTTAAAGTTTTAAGACCATTACAAGCACATGAAAACTTCTGAAGTGAACGAATAGAACGGTCATTATACGGCAAATACACATTAATAAACACAGTGTTACCAAGTCGTACAGCAAGAAAAGTATCATCTCATTGGAAAAGCACAGGACTCGCACCAGGGATATTTTTCTTAAACGCACAAGCTAAACCGCCAGAAGGGCGACCACGCGTAACTTTAGCTGGACGCACAAAGACCATGTGATCATTGCTTCGTCTCAAAAAATTGTCGCTGAGAGCCGTTAGTAAATGCTCCTGGAGACAAACCACATCGTAATTAGCATACAGTTCATCAATCAAAAAGTCCTTGCCTCTCGTTCCATTAACATTGAATGAGACTATACTGATTTCCGAATTCATTTCTGAGAATAGACCTTGTCAATGATCTTTTTAATCACAGGGCATCGTAGGCTGTAAGATGGATGAGATTCTCCACAATTTGCACATTTCGGAGATTCCGTACAAGGATCACTGTTTGTGAATGTATGCGGCCCAGCACAACGAGCGCACTTGGGAGTACGACTAGTACAGGCACTTTTTCAAGTGTTCCGGAGAACGACACTTGAAGCAACACTTTGGCAATTGCTTAAACTCATATACACGGAAATTTTCGTACCCGATCTTCACACCGTTCCGTAGAAATGACCCTTTGGAAATCATGTCCGCAAACTCGAGCTTTACCGATTTGCTTGTTCCAAGCCGACTAGATCCAACTATACCGAACTGGTTCCGTAACGATTCAAGGTCAAAATCAGACGGGACTTCTCGAATAACGCCGAAGTGTTTTTTAGAAAAAACCTTGACATTAGAACCAGGCAAAACTTCCTTCGCTGATTTGCAAAAATCCTCAGCTGCAGATTTCTCAATGCTCACCGCCCACCGTTTTTCATTCACACGCACGCTGGTAACCAGTTGATGACCGGAAATCGAGTCTATCACTGCTTTTCGCTTTAACGGATCACCATGCTCAGGCGGGGGGTCGGAGATCAAAATGGTAGTATGCGTATCACAAGCAGGCTGACTGATCGCAGGTAACTGAGGAAAGTTCAAATTGTTAGAGTCCATCTTAGCAGAAACTACCGATATCGCTTGCTCAAGGCTCGTAAGCTTGGCTGCAACCTGCGTAAACGCTGTTGCAGAGATCAAAGGAACTTCAGTTGGCCTTTTGATGACGAAACAGGGGAGCGGTACTCCGTCAGCATCACATTTCTTTATAAAGTCTATCATATCTTGCAAGTGACTATAAATTGCATTGGCACCCTTCCTGACAGGGGGATTATCTCCAGTCACACAACTCCATAGCTTCGCTTTCGCCGATTTAACAGTTTCCAAATCTTTGAAAAAGTCTAGTCCTTTCCGCAAAATAATAGCTTCATCAGCACAACGCAAATTGTCCTGTACAAAATTCAGCAACGGTGAATACACAAGCTCGGGATCGCTCATCTCATTATAAATTCATCCCGCGCACAGGTCTTATCAGCACGAATGCTATCAGGCAACTACATAAGCTAGGACGATGAAATTCGGCAGGCATATCAGGGACCCCAAATGATTAAGTTGGAAATAGTCACTTCCCCGATCCGAGCATGGGGGGGGAGTGGAGGGAGGGGGAATCCGAAAAAATTAGGTATTTTTATCGTACGACCTGGTCATCAGATCTTAAAGCACAACTCTTACTAGGAATGACTTACGAGGAATGTTAAATAGGCCCTGACGCGGCGGCTGGGCGCAAAAGATTTGAAAAGTGAACCCGCAGTGGTTAAAAAGTTGGAAAACTAGGCAAATAAAAGAAGTAGTAAACAGAAGATTATCACATCCTTATGTGTGAATGAGTTGTCAGCGGACGTCGAAGATTCCGGCAAACTTTTCGTTGGGTGACGGGAAAAATTCATAGTTACGAAACGTGGGGATTTTAGAAGCTTATAACTCCATATGTGAGCTAAGTATATTAGAAAAGGCAGAATAAGCAAGAGGGGTCCTTTAATGAAACTTGATACATAGAAAGACCACGTGTCTCAGACGTCCCATTTTAAATCCGGACCGGATCCGGTGACATTGGGGGGATCTGGAGGGGGAACCGGAAATCTTGGGAAACGCTTAGAGTGGAGAGATTGGGATGCAACTTGGTGGAAAGAACAAGCACGAGTCCTAGATACGTGATTGACATAACCGGACCGGATCCACTCACTGTGGGGGAGTTGGGGGGGGGGGGTCCGAATTTCTAGTGATCCCGCGAGTTCGGTACTTCCTGATGTGCTGGGACGATGAAAATTGACAGGCATGTCAGGGACCCAAACAGATTAACTTGAGAATAGTCGTTTCCCCGATCCGACCATCTGGGGGGGGGGGTGTAGAGGAAGGGGAAATCCGGAAAAGTGAAGTATTCTTAACCTACGAACGGGTGATCGGACTTTAATGAAACTTGATATATAGAAAGACCTTGTGTCTCAGACGTCCCATTTTAAATATGAAGTGTATCCGGTGACATTGGGGGGAGTTGGAGGGGGAACCGGAAATCTTGGTAAACGCTTAGAGTGGAGGGTTCGGGATGAAATTTGGTGGGAAGAACAAGCACAAGTAATATATACGCGACTGACAGAAACGGACCGGATCCGGTAACTGTGGGGGAGTTGGGGGGGGGGGGGGCGAATTTCTAGTGATCCCTACCTCGAGTTCGGTACTTCCTGATGTGCTATGACGATAAAACTTGGCAGGCTTATCAGGGACCCGAACAGATTGACTTGATAATATAGTTTCCCCGATCCGGCCATCGTGGGGGGAGTGGAGGGATGGGGAATCCCGAAAATCGAGTAGTGCGTTCTCTGCCAGTGATCGGGTTTAAATGAAACTTGATATTTAGAAACATCTCGTGCCTCAGACGTCCCATTTTAACTCCGGGCTGGATCTGGTGACATTGGGGGGGGGGGAATCTTTGGAAACGCTTAGACTGGAGGGATCGGGATGAAACTTGGTGCGAAGAACAAGCATTAGCCCTAGATACGTAATTGACAGAACCAGATCGTCTCGGGGCTCTGTGGGGGGAGCTGGAGGGGGTTTCCCGGAATTCCGGTGATCGCGAGTTAGGATACTTCCAGATGTGCTAAGGGCGATAACACTTAGAAGGCATATTAGTGATGCGACCAAATAGACTTAAGGACCCGACACAAAGCCCTAGGAAGACTTCCACTCTTGGATCAAACCATTTTTCGGGGAACTGAAGGAGGGGGAATCCGGAAATTACTGACTTCCATAGGGTGCGAACAAATGGTCCGATTCAAGTGAAAACTTATGGGTCACAAGAGCTCATGACCTGGATGTGCAAAGCATGTGTCCGAACCCTATGCGGCCATGGTTGAAGGAATTAGGGGGGGGGGGGGTCCGAAAACTGTGTGACATCCACACAAACCAAACGGATGGGCCGAATGGGATGTACGTTGGGCAGTACCAAGTTTATGCGGCACAGATTTGTCATTTGGTTGTCCGAACCGGATCCAACCAAAGTAGGGGGAGAATAAAGCGGGAACCGGAAATCTGAAGATATGCTCCGGTTCGAGTTAAACTTGATGGACAGGAAGAAGAGATGTTAGAGATGCGAAGTTTATGTGTCCGAGTCGTATTCGGCCACAGTGGAGGGAGTTCGAGGGGAGTCCCGGAAACGTTGTGGCTCGCATAGGGGTTAAACGAGTGGAGTGATTTGGATGAAACTTGGAAAGTAGAGAGGTCGTATGCGTTAGATGGCATATTTTAGAGTCCGGACCGGATCCGTCCACGGTGGGGAGGGGTACCGGAATTTCCGGAAAAAATGCTCAGATTTACTTTCTCGCTTCTCACATCACCTACTCGTAACAAGTGCCATATGAGCTCGTAGCTCTTGTTTCATTTGCTTTCGTTTCCCCAATTCGGTTTCGTCCGTTTGCTTCCATTTGGTAAAACTCTACAAGTATACCGTCACTTTATCAACATCTGTTATTATACAACATGTTATGGCACTTGCCCTTCGGCCAAGTGCCAAATAGCGATCGCAATGTCTGTCCGTCCGTCGGTCGGTCGGTCGGTCCAGGTTTTGCTAGTTCGGGCACTTCCACATAAGCTAGGACGATGAAACTTGGCAGGCATGCCAGGGACCCCAAATGATTAAGTTGGAAACAGTCACTTCCCCGATCCAAGCATCTGGGGGGGGGAGTGGAGGAAGGGAGAATCCGGAAAAATAGGTATTTTTTACTTACGACCTGGTGACCAGATCTTAATGGAATTCGATACATAGAAATACATCGTGTCTCAGACGTCCTATTTCAAACCCGGACCGGATCCGGTGATATTCGGGGGAGTTGGAGGGGGGAACCGGAAATGTTGGGAAACGCTTAGAGTGGAGAGATTGGGATGAAACTTGGTGGAAAGAAAAAGCACGAATCCTAGATACGTGATTGACATAACCGGACCGGATCAACTCACAATGGGGGAGTTGGGGGGGGGGGGGGGGGGGGTCCGAACTTCTAGTGATACCCCCTTCCTCTGGCAGGCTTGTCAGGGACCCGAACAGATTGACTTGATAATGTAGTTTCCCCGATTTGACCATTGTGGGGGGGAGTAGAGGGACGGGGAATCCGGAAAATTAAGTAGTGCGTGCTCAGCTATTGAACGAGCGATCGGATTTAAATGAAACTTGACATTCAGAAACACCTTTTGCCGTGCCGGGAATCTTTGGAAACGCTTAGAGTGGAGGGATCAGGATGAAACTTGGTGGGAACAGGGACCCAATAAGAGATTTCTGATGCGCTCTTGACCGAGTGTCATATAGTTCGAGAAATACCCACGGGGATAAAATACCCGACTATCCAGATAGACAAAATTTTTCGCAGCTGTTGTGCTGAACTAGGATATTTCTCTGTAATAGAAGGGTATCCTGGATCTTTTGTCCTATCTTAGGTACATGGTGGCATGCTGAATAGTCCCAACAAATTTTGTCTATCTAAGCAAGAACGGCGAATAGACACAAGCGGAACTTTTGGAAACTAGGGGAGGCTCGGGCAACATAGCAACATAGAAGCATAGCAAATGACAAGCCCCCTGAATGGCGAGTCATTACAGGAAATTTATGGGTCCCTGGTGGGAAGAACAAGCATTAGCCCTAGATACGTAATTGACAGAACCACATCGTCTCGGGGCTCGGTGGGGGAGTTGGAGGGGGTTTCCCGGAATTCCGGTGATCGCGAGTTAGGATACTTCCAGATGTGTTAAGGGCGATAAAATTTGGAATGCATATTAGTGATACGACCAAATAGACTTAAGGACCCGACACAGTGCCCTAGGAAGACTTCCATTCTTGGATCAGACCATTTTTCGGGAATTGAGGGAGGGGGAATCCGGAAATTACTGACTTCCATAGGTTGCAAACAAATGGTCCGATCCAAGTGAAATTTTATGGGTCATATAAGAACTGATGACCTAGATCTGCAAAGCAAGTGTCCGAACCCTATGCGACCATGGTTGAGGGAATTAGGGGGGGGGGGTGTCCGAAAACTTTGTGACATGCACAAAAACCAAACGGATGGGCCGAATGGGATGCAAGTTGGACAGTACCAAGTTTATGCGGCCTAGAGTTGTCATTTGGCGTCCGAACCGGATCCGATCAAAGTAGGGGGAGGATGAAGCGGGAACCGGAAATTTGAAGATATGCTCCGGTTCGAGTTAAACTCCGAGTCGTATTTGGCCACAGTGGGGGGAATTGGAGGGGGAGTCCCGGAAATGTTGTGGCTCGCATAGGGGATAAACGATTGGAGTGAGTTGAATGAAACTTGGAAAGTAAATAGATTGTATGCGTTAGATGGCATATTTTAGGGTCCGGACCGGATCCGAGCACAGTGGGGAGGGGTACCGGAATTTCCGGGAAAAATGCTCAGATTTACTTTCTCGCTTCTCACACGAGCTACTCGTAACAAGTGCCATATGAGCTCGTAGCCCTTGTTTTCTTCCGGAATGGATCTTAAAGGCTTTTTGAGCCTTTTTGCTGACTGTTTTCCTTCCCTCTTACGATTTTCTCGTCTTTCATTATTTTTTTCCCTTCTGCTTCTCTATCTTTGCTGTCCGAACCTGCCCCAAGTGTTTGTGTCCGGACCTGCCCCTGGTGCTATTTTGACAGAAATAGATTTGTAACTCTCAAACTGTTGTATCAATTACGAAACAGTTTTCGGATCCGATTCGGACTTGAATTGGAAAATCTGAGATGGTAGCTCTTTTCATATCAGACACCAGCTCAAAAGTAATGCATGTAACTAGAGTCCGGATTCCTCATCCCTCCACTCCTTCCACGATGGTCGGATCAGAGAAACGACTATTTTCAGGTCAGTCTGGTCGGATCCCTGAAATGCCTGCCAAGTTTCATCGTCCTAGCAAATCACAAAGTAACATACTCGAGATCCCCGGAATTACGCCCCCCCCCCCCCCCCCAGAGTGCCCGGATCTGGTCCGGTCCTATCAATAATGTATCTAGGACTTGTGCGTGTCCTTCCCACCAAGTTTCATCCCAATCCCTCCACGCCAAGCTTTTCCCAAGATTTCCGGTTCCCCCCTCCAGCTCCCCCAAAGTCACCGGATCCGGTCCGGATTTTAATCGGATCGTCTGGGGCACAAAGTCTTTCCAAATATCAAGTTTCATTAAGGTCCGATCACTCGTTCTAAAGTTATAAATCCGTCAATATTCCAGAGACCCCCCAACTCCCACCCCCAGAGTGCCCGGATCCGGTCCGGTCCTGTCAATAATGTACCTAGGACTTGTGCGTGTTCTTCCCACCAAGTTTCATCCCAAGCCCTCCACTCCAAGCGTTTACCAAGACCCCCCCCCTCCAGCTCCCCCCGAATTCACCGGATCCGGTCCGGATTTTAGTTGGGTCGTCTGGGGTACGAGGTCTTTCCTAATATCAAGTTTCATTAAGATCCGATCACCCGTTTCAAAGTAACAAATTCCTCAATATTCCGGATTCCCCCTCCCTCCACTCCCACCACGACATTCGGATCGGGAAAGTGGCTATTTCCAACTTAATCACTTGGGATTCCTGATATGCCTGAAAAATGTTTCATCGTCCTAGCTTATGTGGAAGTGCCCGAACTAGCAAAACCCGGACCGACCGACGGACAGAAATTGCGATCGCGATATAGCACTTGGCCGAAGGGAAAGTGCCATAAAAATGCGAGTCAGAACAAAATTCCTGTTAGACAATCCTAGTTTTTCATTGTATACTTTTCCACGTCCGTTATCTAAAGGATCTGCTACCAGTTTGCTTCAAATCATTTTTCCAGGCCCTCCTTCAGTCCGACCGTACAATGCTCGTTGTCCTTCAAGTAAGCTTCCTATGCCTTTAACTATTTCTGAGCGATCAAGATTTTCCCCTAAAAATATTATTACTAAATACTGGAACAAATATGAATCTTGTTTTAATCAGAGTCTGTCGCTCATAACAATAAAAACTAAAATTAAAGCTGTAGTTACTGATGAATATTAGTTTGTGAGTAGCTCCCGGCCGTTCAGCTATCGGATAAATAATGATAATAATTATAAAAATACAAATTTTTGGTATATATTATTTGGTTTGAGATAGAGTGAGAAGTGTGATGGCAACCGTTTCTTCTGGGTTTGTTTGTTTATCCCGTTTGTCACCCGGCTTTCGAGCCAGTCTCCCTGCTGTGGACGTAAGTAAGTAAGTAAGTAATTTATTTATCACCCGCCATTTTGAAAAGGCGGAGTAAATGAAGAAAATAAACAAAACACATAAACACACAGAAAAAGACACTTAATTTTCCGTCTTCGGTCAGGAAGCAGTGGACGACGTCGTGCGCTGGTTGGGCTCTGTTCTCCATGATTTTTGAAAGCGATGAGGAAACATCCAAAAGGGTAACACTTGCATCTTGAATTTTGAATTTCTCCGTCAATGTATGGTGATGACATAATTTCGACAAGTGGACCAGGTGCTTTGCATATTTAAAATAACATGATCTCATCTTTTTAATCTCCTTCTTTCGCAGAACATGAGTGACGCCAGAACGAAAGAGTATAGAAGGAGCGCAGAAGGTGCTGTAATAGTGTTAAATAAAAAAGTGTTAATTATGTAAATAGTGTTAAATATGTATATTTAAATAACAAATGAACTTGAACTTAAATAAAATGTGTGTCATGTGTGTGTCACTTCTTTTGAACTGGGCCACACTGAATCACGTGTAACTAGAAATAGAACTCGGATCTGTTTGTTTTCAGAGAAATGCTTCCAGGTGATGTTAGCGAATAGGTTCATGTAATAATTGCTAGTACCTCTGGCTTCTGTCTCCTTTGTTCAAAAAATCTAGATGCCTTTGATGTTATTTCTAAGAAGGGACCCTCCCCTTCTTATTTTTTTTCTAGGAAACTTGTTTTACGTGTCCCGTGCCTGTTATAGTGTCGAAATGTCACCTTGTTAATTATCTTCATTAGCCGAAATGTATCCCACATGGCAATGTGCCTACTAGACACTCTTCGAGAGTCGATACGGTAGGGATTATCGTAGATTCAAGTTTTCGACCGAGTCCGTGGATACTTCATCGAAAATAATGTATACTTGATCACCACTAATTATACCTGGAGTTTGGATGAATTTAAGTTGGGAATTTTGAAATCAAGCAGAAAATCGATTGATCACTACAGGAATATAATCAAAGGTTTCGATGAATCCCGAAGGGGAATATTTATCGGACTTCCTCGTCCACATTATCAGGTCTTATAGATTTCCAGTCTTCACTAGATCTAGATCTAGACACTAGATATCACTAACCAACCACTTAATCAGATCTGCTAGCTAGTTCCTTTGTGCCTTTAAATTCCAGACCAGCCTACACAACGACGGGAATACAATCATAAAAATACTAAAAACTCGACTAAAAACTAAATACTAAAACTACTAAAACTCGGAGGATATTCTGATCCAGCATGTTCTTTATCTGTATATGTTTCGGTATAAATGCACCACCTTTATAAGATTACCGGAGAATTCTTTTCTTTCCAAAATTTCCAGTTCTCATTAAAAGGAGATCTTGGGGGGAACCCGGACGACCTAGCGACTCGGTGTCTTCTTATCACTGAATCAAAACTACACACGATGAAAACACAACAGAATGCAAATCAGTTTTCAAGTTTTCACCAGATTACTTCAGTCGTATCGACCAAGGCGAAAGATCGATTTAAGATGCAAAGGTGGGATCGAACCGAGGCCCATTTGCTTGAAAGCCAAGTTCTATACCACCCTACCATACCTGGTTGTCAGAGGAAACGTAATGGAAAGTATCATTGTCACGCTGTTTAAAGTACAGAAACAAACAGCGACTTTATCCAAATCCAAGTCGCCTACTATTTAGGCTATAGCAGAGCAGACTTACTGTTTGTACAAAAAAAAAATAAACTGGAACACGTATTAATTTTTTAGGCATGTCTCCTTATCCATAAATCGAACCTTTAATCAATTTTACATAAAACTTAAAAAAAAGTTTTTTTTTAAGTTTTAAAGTTTTACTATATTTCCGGTTTCTTCCGGATTCCGAGCGAACTATCGGTCAGGCGAAAAAACAAGTTTTAGATATGGATTCAGCATGTTTCCTTACCTCTAAATCGTCTATCTAATTAGCTTTTTAAGAATATTTTTTTCGCCACTTAATTCTGAAACCCACTCCCAGATGTAGGGCTACAGAGCCCATCTACGAACTTGACCTATACTTTCACCCAAAGCATAGATATCCCTCCACTTACATTTTGGGATCCTAAAAGGGGTACATCAGATCGAGCAAAAAAGGCCATGGCCGTGCGAGAAGAAGATACAAAATTTACATTCTCGTGTTTCTTCCTCTTTAATCTACCAACTCTAACCTTCAGTTCCACTAGTTCCACTTCACTGAGTTTCCGGTTGTAATTGCCTTTAAAAAATTCGGCCGAAATATATGTACAAGGAAAAGGGATTTTCTAATTTTGCGCGATGAGTTGGTCAGTGCCCACCTCCTAGTTCCACTAAGTAATTTCGGTTTTTACTGGATCCAGCTTCAACCTATACTACACACGACCAGCATTCCTAACTTTCTAGTTTTCACCTAATTCTGGGCTCCATCGGTAGGAAAACGAAGCGGAAAGATTTATGCAGTATGCCTTCTTGCCACTCAATTGACATTATACAACTCGGTGAAGACCAGCTAACATGACCGGATTTCGGCTTTCGCCGGATTAATGCCAAGCTTCACTCCCAGTAGGAAAACAAACCAGATAGATTCAATGTGTCTTCTAATCCCTCTTTAGACCAAAGGCAGTAAAAGTGGGAAAGACCATAAACTCCCGTAAGCCCCACGAGTCACAACAATCAGCGCCATTTAGCGGATGTTCTTTCGTTAAAAAACCGCTCTGTTGACATTTTCTTCCATCGCTCTCCGCAGAATCATCATCCAAGCACGTTTTGTTGATTTTTTTTTTTCAATTCGTTTATGATGAGCATCCTCTCTCCATTCAGATTTCCTCTTTAATTGGAATAAAAAAAAAGTAGGAAAAGAGTAAATAGCTTTTTTAAGGAAAAAAATGTTGAATTCGCGATTCTGAATCAATTAATGTCGACAGAAATTGCATACTCACACCCTCTTGCTTTGATTATATTAATCATCTACCGCTCGAAATTGGACGAAGTCCAAACGCTAGGCAGCGTTCCGATCGATTTTCAGAGACCCGATTTTAGCGAAGTCACCGGTCTTTCCCACTGTTATTGTCTTTGCTTTCGACGACCATTAAAACACTTATAGCGCTACCAAATTTCAGACGTTGGCCCGATTCCAGCCGAACTACCAAACTAGTAGGAAGACGAAGCATGGATGCCGCTCTAAGCAACTCTACGAACAAGAGCGCAAAGGTTTCGATGGGATTTCAAAAAATTCAATATTTACTGGATTTCTTGATCCAGACACTCGGGTCTTGTAGATTTCCGGTCATCGCAAAATACCGCCAACTGGCTAATCAGCTGAGAAAATCAAGTTCAGATCTGCGGCATGTCTGTTTACCCTGTGTCTCACCTTTAATCGACTTCTTTCACTTTGACCAAATTCCTAGTTTTAGCTGAAATCCGATCGAACTACTTCTCCGGCAGGAAAAAGTTCAAAATGGATTCAACATCTATCTTTACCCCAATATCGACCCTGTAATAAACTTCAGAAAGAACTTAACTTTTACATAATTCCGGTTTTGCATGGGTCCAGCATGGTTTGTACCAATATGTCGAATATTTCATCGAAGCCTAGCAGCTCTAAACTAACCTAATCTGTGTTTTGTTGAAACTACAATAAACAATTCCGGCAGTCGACTTGAAAGGTCAACTTCCGTGTCTACCAAATTTTCAGATCTAGGAAAATTTCGGTAGAATTGCTTGGCTGACCAGAAAACTGAGTTCAGAAATGGATTCACCGTGTGTTCTTAACCAACCTGAGAAATGGGTCAGAATTGGATCCATCGTGTGTTCCCAATTTAAAGCACAATGGGCACACTATGCTTTAATTTTTATAAAATGCTTCACACATACAAATGTCTGACTTCCACTAAAGAGCGCTTCAAAAATAAGCTGTTTTCTTGTTATCGCTTGTCATTACCTCTTCGGCGTCTCGGCGGAGACGATTTCAGAGCATGGTATTGCAAGGCGCGGAAGTTCAAAGACTCGAGGCATGTACGGAAATCAATCATTTTGTAGAGCTGACTGTTAAAATAAACCGCGTCTGTATCTTATAAATGAATGAATATCAGGCAGATTGCTCTAGATGAACCTGATGAAACTTCTGTCGTTTGTTGTACCGAAGAAAAGTTTTGTTTTCTGAATGTAAAGTTACAAAACTGCCAAAAATGAACAAATATAACAGACTTACTTGCACCTGATTCAAGACCTTACAAGGAATTCTCAGTTGACACCGTTAAATTGATTATTTGTCAACAATACAAATAATCCGGAGTATCTAATAACAACGAATGAATAAGAAAAAAGAAACTACGCTTATATTTGTCTAATCTAGCAAATTGGAGTATGGCCTAAATGTTCTTTGAGCCCAAGCTGACTTTGAAACATTTATTCAAACAATGTTTACAACGGATACGTCAGCTACGATTCATCATCAGCGATATCTCGGCCCTTCTTGGCAAGGGTCCTCGTCAGGTTCTCACCTGCATTGTTTGACATTGTTTGAATACATGGAGTATGGCAGTTAGCAAAAACGCCGTAACGATATATTAGCGAAAATAAGTTGTCTAGGAATCTGCTGGTTTCTGATGTAACATTGCATTCTAGGGGGTGGTAATGTGACATCATGATTCTTTGATCCGCCCATTGAACTCTAACGAACCTTGCGAGCCTCTCATCAACTTCAGAATAAAATTTTATTCAATTTCTGTTTTTTGCCGATTCCGGACGAACTACTTGTCCGGCACATAAATTAAAGTCGGATTTGGAATACGTATAACTCCTCACCCCTATATCGACTATCTGATTGGGTTTTAAAACTTCCTACCTTGCTTCTGCCAATTTTCTGGATAAAACTTTTACTTTTAACAAATTTTCCTGTTTTGGCCAGATTCCGGGCGAACTTATTGCCCGGCGATAAAATAATTTTCGTATACGGAATCAGCATGTCTCCCCACACCTGAGCCCCAAACTTTGACCCAGTAGATCCTCAAACCAGCTTTCATCAAAATATCTCAATCCCTTCGAATTATCGTGCTCAACGGACAAACTTTACGATGTCATAGGTATCCTATCACTGACGTTTTGGGATCCCAAAAACAACTGATCTGACAGGGGGAAGAATTCAGCATGTCTTACCTCTATACTGACAAAAATGTATGTGTATTCCTTAACTTGTAATCGCCTCCCCTCCGAACAGGAGTAATAACTCTTAGGCGCGTCCTGGCCTAAAGAATGTATCTGACTGTAACTCCTTCCTGAACTGCTGTTTTTTTCCGCGTTACTGATCTGTAAAAGTCAAGAAGCCATTTAGCTTCGGAAGTGAAGGTAGTTAAAATTCAAATCCACCAGATTCTGACTTTCGACAATAACGGATGTAGTAAAAGAAAATATACGCTCGTCCTAGAAAGGAGCCGTGTACAAATTTGAGCTCTACGTCGGTACAAGAAAGCATGCGCGACAATGAGAATTTCGGAAACATTTGGGAACGGGTTCCGAAGGAACCCGAAGGAACAATGTCAGATCTAAGGATGTCTCCTGTTTTGGCAGGCATCACCAGGGCAATCACCAAACCGAGCCGAAGGCAACTAAACACGAGGCAATCACCAAAACTGAAATGTCTCCAATTTGGAGATTTCTCTCACTCGTGGGGGGGGGGGCATCTGTTCCTGGAGGCACGCTACAATGAGTGGCTAATTATCACAGAAACCGCCCAATACCGATTCATTGTCCTCCTACAATAACTTCTGAATACTCTCTATTAATCTTTTTAATTATTTTAAATGACTGACCAAAATCTAAATTTTCGAAACACGTGGCCCAAAACTGGAATGTCTCAAATTTGGAGATTTCTCTAGCTCGGTGGGGGGGGGGGGGTAGGAACGTCTGTTACCGGAGGCACTGTCAACGCTGGAACCACGAGTGACTAATATCGTAATAGCTGCACAACACATACTTATTTTTCCTCATACTGACTACTGTTTATTCATTTTTAGAAATTACTGACCCAAACAACAGATTTCGTAAAATTAACAGAGTAGGTCTCACACTTGTGTCACTAAGAGCAGGAGGAGGGGTTTACAAAAGGAAATGACGTCATTCCCTTTGGTACCTGACAGTATGGGCCTTCATCTAGCTCCCGGCGAAACTAAGAAATAAGTAGCTGTAAAAACAAGACCAAAGGTTTCGACGGGATCCCAAAAATTCAATATATTCAAACAATGTTTACAACGGATACGTCAGCTACGATTCTTCATCAGCGATATTTCGGCCCTTCTTGGCAAGGGTCCTCGTCAGGCTGTCAATCCTCTGGGTCAACGTCGGGGAAGGAAACAAACCTGTCACAGGTGACACCTGACGAGGATCCTTGCCAAGAAGGGCCGAAATATCGCTGATGAAGAATCGTAGCTGACGTATCCGTTGTAAATATTGTTTGAATAAATGTTCCAAAGTCAGCATGGGCTTAAAGAATATTTAAAAATTCAATATTTGATCCAGGCAATTGGGTCTTGTCTTCGCCAGATCCAGTCTTCACCAGACTCCTTGAACATTTGTCCTATTCAAATTTCTATACAGATTAAGGCCAAATATCTGAGAAAACCAAGTTCAGATATGGATTCAGCATGTGTGTTTACCCCTATAAGTCATATCTATTTTGACGAAACCGATCGAAACTACTGCCTTACTTCTGCCAATTCATCGGTCCGGCTGAATTCCGAAACGACTTATCCGGCGAAAAAATTAAGCTCAAAAACAAATTCAGCGTATCTCCTTACCAACATCTAATCAACTTCAAATACAAATTTAACTAATAAATTTTCCGGTTTCAGCCGGATTCCGGGCGAACTACTTGTCCGGGTAGAAAATGCTTTCCACATAAGTGTTCAACATGTCTTCTTAACCCTAAATCGAACATCTAATCAACTTCAAATAGAACTTTTACAAACTTTCCGGTTTTGGCCGGATTTCGGGCGAACTACTTGTTCGGCAGGAAATGGTTTTCATAATCGTGGTCATCATGTCTTCTTACCCCTTAATCGACTATTTCAGGTTCAGGTTCAGGTTCGTTTATTATTTCATTAATTGTACACAGGTAAATTAACAAATACTCCCGGCAGAGAGCAAAGCACGAGTGGCACGGGAGTGATAAATGAAAACAATTACCTTCTTCAAAATACAAGAAAAACAGTAGTACTCACTAGTTCAAACTCGCAATAAATAATAACAATAATCGATAATGTTAATTAATTAATAAATAACTGGAACCAAAAGAGGGGCGCATCGAACATCACAAAACCAAAACAAATCCCTCCCAACCCTAAAACTAAATAAATAATCATAATCTAAAATCAATTTAATTTTAATACAACAGTTTTACTTTAATACTTACTAATTAAAAATTCTTTGAATGTTTTTTTCATACTACCTGGAGACAATCCTTTGATATTATTTTTGTATTTGTTGTAATTAGTGGCCAAACTATACTTCAAGGAAAACCGGGATCGCTCACATCTGACGAAAGGCTGGTGAGCACTTGATGCTTGTCTAGTCATGTACTGATGATTCGGTTCCAGGGGAAGCAGGTCGGACTATTTCATTAGCTGTTTAAAACTATTATGTTTGCCCCTTAATTTCAACCTCCTCTCCAATCCCTAAATGTAGGGCTACAGAGCCCATCTACGAATTCGACCTTTCCCTTGACATATAGGATCCTCAAGCTAAGTTTCATCAGGGACCCATAAATTTCCTGTACTGACTCGCCATTCAGGGGGCTTGTCATTTCCTATGCTTCTATGTTGTTATGTTGCCCGACCCTCATCTAGTTTCCAAAAATTTCGCTTGAGTCGAATCGGCGCTCTTGCTCAGATAGACAAAATTTGTTGGGACTATTCAGCATGCCACCAGGCACCTAAGCTAGGACAAAAGATCCAGGGTACTCTTCCATTACAGAGAAATATTCCTAGTTCAGCACAACAGCTGCGAAAATTTTTGTCTATCTGGATAGCCGGGTATTTTATCCCCGTGGGTATTTCTCGAACTATCTGACGCTCGGTCAAGAGTGCATCAGAAATCTCTCATTGACAAGCCCCCTGAATGGCGAGTCATTACAGGAAATTTATGGGTCCCTGGTTTCATCAAAATACCTCATTCCCTTCGAGAGTTATCGTGCTCACAGACGGACAACTTTTGCGATGTCATAGGTATCCCTCCACTTACGTTTTGGGATCCAGAAACGAAGTAGTTCGCCAAACCCGACAGGCTAGTCTAGTGGCAGTATCTGGACTTTAACTTCCTAACTCCTGTAATACTCATGGTTGGTTAGCGGGGCATCCAGTAGTATTCATATATTGAACTGAATGGTAAAGATTCTCCTTAGACGGACGGGATTTGAACCGGCAGCCTTCAGATTTCAGGGCCGACGCGATACCAACTGAGCAACCGAGGGGTTTGTGAAAACAGTTGGCGCGCATACTTATTTCAGGTGGTTGTCAAACCCAAAGATTCGTTTTCTATTTTCTGTTCTATACTACAACTTAACTGCTGCATTAGTTTGCTGTTTCGTTCCCAATGTTCTAAAATGTCCATTTTTTCTCTATTCTCTTATAACCTGATGACCCCCAGCCCATCCTTATTCTATAAAAAGAGCTGAAAGCTCATATGGCACATGTAAGAACAGTTAGCATGTTTGTCAGATGCGGTTTGCAGTTGTCAAGGCTGCATCTCTCTCTCCCGATACTCATTTCATCAGAAAATCGGCTTGATCTACTAAATCTGGAATGGACGCTCACTGATAACCGTTTCTCCCACAACGACGATCGGATCGGGGGAGGAACTATTTTCAAGTCGACCTCGGAGAGTACCTAATATGTCTGCCAAATTTCATGGTCCTGGTACATCTGGAAGTACCCTCCGCGGAAATCCAGGAAACCCCCTCCGACACCCTCCACTGCGACACGATCCGGTCCTACTTTGTCAATAAAGTATCTAGGGTTAATGCTCGTTCTTCCCTTCAAGTTCCATCCCGATCCCTCGACCCTAAGCGTTTCACAACATTTCCGGTCCCCCCCCCCTCTACCCCCCACTCCCAGTTATCGGATTCGGGACAGATTTGAAATTGAAAATCTGAGACACTTGTTCTTCACACTTGTCAAGTTTCATGCATATCCGATTATCCGTTCTAAAGTTATGTATGTTTCTAGTTTCCGGATTTCCCATCCCTCCACTCCCCCCGCGATGGCTGGATCGGGGAAGTGATTATTTCCAAGTTAACCTGGTCGGTTCCCTCATATTTTATTATAAAAAATGCCACAAAATTCACCAAAATTTCACCGGGGCTTCGACACGATTTCTTCTTCTCGTCGTATGTTTATCATTTCTTTTTAAGAACAGGTGATTTCTTTTCGTTATTTATCAACAAAACTGGTGTTTTTGTCTATTTATGTAACAAAATTTTTTATATTGATAAATTTTATTAAAAAATGCCACAAAATTCACCAAAATTTCACCGGGGCTTCGACACGATTTCTTCTTCTCGTCGTATGTTGATCATTTCATTTTAGGAACGGCGGATTTATTTTTGTCTGGCGTTGCAACCCTGAGCCCATCGCGAAACAGCCAGAAAACTACTCAGGAATTCGTTTCTGGGATCCCAAAACGTAAGTGGAGGGATACCTATTACATCGCAAAAGTTGTTCGTCTGTCCGTCCGTCTCTGAGCACGATAATTCTTTGGGTCAAGGTAAAGGTCGAGTTCGTAGATGGGCTCTGTAGCTCTACATTCAGGGGTGGGGGAGGGGGTTCAAATTAAGGGGCAAGTATTTTGTAACAGCTAATGAAAACTATTTTCTTGCCGGACAAGTAGCAAGTAGGGGTAAGAAGGCATACTGAACATTTAAGTGAAAATCATTTTCTACCCGGACAAGTAGTTCACCCGGAATCCGGTCAAAACCTGAAAATTAGTTAAAACAAAAGTTTTATTTGTAGTTGATTAGATGTCCGATCTAGGGGTAAGCAGAGACGCTGAATCTATATATGACAATCGTTTTTTACACGGACATATAGTTCGCCCGGAATCCGGCTGAAACCGGAAAATTTCTTATAAGTTGAAGTTTTATTTGAAGTTGATTAGATGTTCGATAAAGGGGTAAGAGAGATACACTGAATTCGTTTTTGGGCTTTATTTTTTTGCCGGACAAGTAGTTGCGGAATTTGTCCGAAACCGGAAATTTGACAGAAGTAAGGCAGGACGTTCCGATCCATTTCGTCGAAACAGATATGACTTATAGGGGTAAACACATGCTGAATCCATATCTGAACTTGGTTTTCTCAGATAATTAGCTATTTGGCCTCAACCTGTTTTAATAGTAAAAATGTCTGGCGATGACTGGATTTGGCGAAGACAAGACCCAATTGTCTGGATCAAATATTAAATTTTTGGGATCCCATCGAAACCTTTGGTCTTGTTCACTTTCGATTTTCATCCACCAGTAATTTCGGATTCTACAATGAAGAACTTGTGCTCCAGGTATTACAAAAGCTAGCTTATATTAGAATTTCGCCGGTTATCATGTTCGAACAGTCACTCCTCTTTGCCACGCTTTTTATTAGTTTCCTATTTTCCTGCTTAAACTTCGCAATTTTCCACGGGGCTTTCCACTAGCTCTCCGGAAACACCTTCCGAGAAAGCTGCTTCGATTTCCAGGGTGCTAAAACCATAACGGAAAATTCGCCAACTTTTCGTAGCAGTGAGAGAACCAACGGAAAATGGCTCTGGATTTTCTTTCCATATCGGTAAAGACTTCCTTACATCGGGTATGCTTTACCGCAAAACGAGAGCTGTAAGTTCAGATGATACTTAAAGTTCAATTGGCAGATTAAACAATCATGATGCCACATTACCAGCCCCTAGAATACAATGTTTCATCAGAAATCAGCAGATTCCTAGACAACATATTTTCGCTAATATGTCGTTCCGGTGCTTTTTGCTGACTGCCATACTCCGATTTACTAGCTTCGACAAATATAAGCGTAGTTTCTTTTTTCTTATCCATTCGTTGTTCTTATATACTCCGGATCATTTGTATTGTTTGCAAATATTCATATTAACGGTGTTAACAGAGAATTCCTTGCAAGCTCTGGAACCAGCTGCAAGTAAGTCGGTTATATTTGTACATTTTTGGCAGTATTGTAACTTTACATCCAGAAAACAAAAGTTTTCTTCGGTACTACAGCAATCTAACAGGTATAGAGACGGTTTGTTTTAGCAACCATGGTACTCTCACCACTCAGCTCATCCAAAAGATTGATTATCGTACATGGCCAGGAGTTTTTGAATTTCCGCGCCTTACAATACCATGCTCTGAAATCATCTCCGCCGAGGCGCCGAAGAGGTAATGACAAGCGATAACAAGAAAACGGCTTATTTCTGAAGCGCTCTCTAATGGAAGTAAGAAATTTGAATGTGTGAAGCATTTTATAAAAATTAGAGCATAGTTAGTGCCCATTGTGCTTTAAGGCCCATTCACAACGGGTTTTAGCTAATACTCTGTACCAGCCAGTTCCGGAAATCGCTCTCTCGGAGCTGGAGGGGGGTCTGAGAAGAGCCAAACCACCGTGAGAGCGCGACCCTTAGCTGATTCACATGCTGGCTACCCTTGTACAGGCCCATTCACAACGGGTTTTAGCTAATACTCGGTACTAGCCAGTTCCGGAAATCGCTTTGAGACCGAGAATTAGCTGGGTTTCTGCCGTTCGCAATTGATATTGGTGCCAGTTTCGGGTACCAGCTAGTCTCGCACCCAAGTTGAAATCAGTTCAACTTTTGAAGGTACTAGCCAATCAGATTAATTTGGGGAATATTGAGGAATATTCTGATTGGCTAGTTTCGAACCAAGCCCAATAGATAAAATCAGATCCACTGCTTGCTGTCTTAAAAACCGAAAGTGAATTTAGGTCATTGTTATTCGGTCTGACGTGGTTCAGCATTAGCCAATCGGAACATTCCTGTGTATTGCCCTAAGTAACGTGATTGGCTAGTACCCTGAGAAGTTGAACGCGAGACTAGCTGGTACCCGAAACTGGCACCAATATCAATTGCGAGCGGCAGAAACCCAGCTAATTCTCAGTCTCAAAGCGATTTCCGGAACTGGCTAGTACCGAGTATTAGCTAAAACCCGTTGTGAATGGGCCTTTACAAGGGTAGCCAGCATGTGTATCAGCTAAGGGTCGCGCTCTCACGGTGGTTTGGCTCTTCTCAGACCCCCCTCCAGCTCCCCCGAACCATACGATCGCCATGTCCGCCAAGTTCCGTCCAGATGCCTCTACCCTAATTGTGTCGCGAAGTTGAAATGCTGTCAAATAACTTTGTTTCCTGTTGATTTTACGATTTTTCATGGGTAGCTTTGGGCCCCCTTGGAAAGCCAGGGGGTGGCAGCTGCCCCCCCCCCCCCAAATGACGCCTCTGACAATACCGCCCCTCCCAAACTTAATTAGGCTACTAGTCACTATCCTTTTAATCAAACGGAGGACGGCCTGTATAAATTTCACGAACGCACAGAAAGTCTGATTGGTAAATCGCCTGACAACATGCGAAACTCTTGCGTAAACATCATCAGCAAAACACTTTTGTCAATCTGACGAAAGTAATAATCCAGTAAAATGCTTTCCGGGGGAATCCGGAGCACTCTTTGAAGTTGCGTTGCTATAGCTCCAAGTTTTGATAACTGAACTGTAAGAAAACAGTCTAAAAAGCATCGAGGGGCTACGCAACTCGGGAGCATGGGGCAAAACTGGCCTCCCCTGCATCAGACTCGAAATCCGTATCCAAACCTCGACTTCATTTTCTAAGTCCGATCTCCAGCTTTTGCTCGACGTCTATCGTGGGACACCGTTTCTTTTCTATCCCACGCAGCAGAAATTTCGAGCAAACAGAAAGTAAAAATGAAGGAGGAAATCCGAAATATTAGAGGGGCGACCTAATTACAAGCTGATATCTCAAACTCAGAAACAAAGCCACAGCTAATTGTTTCACTGACCTAGTGCTGGGAATTTACTACTCCCGGCGTCCGGATTTAAGTCCGTATCCAAACGTGGCCTTCTTACTCCCATTTAATCTTCACCTTCCGATAACCTGCCAACCTGCCATTAATGTGTAGTTTCGAGGAGTTAAAGGAGGATTTTTTTAAGGGGAGCTCACGGGAGGGGTTGGTTGGTGGAACTTATGCGCAGTATTTTTAGCGGAATTTTTTTTGGGTGTGAAAAACCTGGCGAGGTTCCTCGGAGTGGCTAGTCTACACAAGGAAAGGTGCTTTGAGTGTGTTTAGTCGATATAGCAGTGTGTTAGTTTCTTTCTGTATCTATACTGATTAAATTTTTCTTTCGCTATGACCCTTGGGCTTTTAATGTAAATATATATCATATCATATTGTATAGGTCTACGACCTGTTGTGGGTAGAACCGTCAAGAGGAGAGAAGACTTCGGGCACAAATATTCCTATCCCCAGCAGCATCACATTTCGATCAAGACAGAAAATAAAAATGAAAGAAGGCACCCAAAATATTCGCAAGGATTAACCATTTACAAGATGGTGCCTTAAACTCACACATCTGCCATTGTTAATTATTCACAGATGACTCATTCTGCTCACGGGAGGAATTCAACCAACCTCGCCGATATGGGAGAAAAGAGAGTTGGTTTTAAACAGTAACATCGACTTCTGAGACAAAGCCAACAAGGATTTAGAAACCCTAGAATTAGCAACTTGAAGAAATTGAATGTATGTAGCCTACAGCTATATCATTAATTAATAGGCTACCCTTCTGCGGGAAGAAAAGTAACCAAGAAACAGAGTAGAGTTATTTCCCTGCATAGACAACGCCTGCCCTTTTAAACACAAGCTCCAAATTTTAGAGCACCTTGTTCTGCTTTTTGCCCTGAAACAATCCACTGGAGGTAGTAAATTAGTAAATTAAATTAACATCAGTTCAGCTTTCTTTTGACATGAATAGTAAAATAAAATTAATTCCCTGTGGTATGTTAGTTACTTTTAAATGTTTTCTTTTTCATCTGAAAAATATTCTTTCAGCCGAACCTTACTGCGGATCATATTTGACAGTGCAAGTTTTGCAGTGTCAAATTTGACTTGTTTCATCTGTTCGGATACTTCCGACGGTCATGAAAGTAATACAAAATTGTTCTATGCTTGGGAGGCCGTAACCTGGTCGCCAGAAGTTGCAAAAAAATGACAAAAACAGAGCAGTGGGAAAAAATTACAGTATTTGGCTTAAATTTGGCTTTACCTTCCTAAAATCATTCTTTGCGCTAATTAATAATCACACATTTTTGCTATATTTAAATTCCACCATATTCTTCGGCGACGTCTGAAGTAACAAACATCTACTGTCTATAGAATGAAGAATTCGTCTTAAAAACAAGACTAGCGAACGAGAAGAGAATTCTTGCCATACGACCAGTTTTAATGGAACTTGCCCTTCGGCCAAGTGCCATATAGCGATCGTAATTTCTGTCCGTCCGTTGGTCGGTCCGGGTTTTGCTAGTCCGGGAACTTCCACATAAGCTAGGACGATGAAACTTGGCAGGCAAATCAGGTACCCCTAAAGATTAAGTTGTAAATAGTCACTTCCCCTATCCGAGCATCGTGGGGGAGTGGAAGGAGGGGGAATCCTGAATCTTGAGGTGTTTATAACTTTTGAACGGGTGATCGTATCTAAATGAAACTTGATGTTTGGAAAGACCCCGTGTCTCAGAAGATCCACTTCAAATCCGAACCGGATCCGGTGACTTTGGGGGGAGCTGGAGGGGGAACCTTAAGAGTGGAGGGATCGGGATGAAACTTGGTGGGAAGCCGGGCCAGCGAGGCGCCGGGCGCGTTTACGCTTCCAAACCGTCCTAGATACAATCAATTCAAATCCTGTTAGCTCCTCCAATCTCCTGTTAGCTCCTCAATGGTATTCCCCCAAAATTCTTTTAACAATTTTTGCCACTGCCCAAGTAGGCTATTCTTTCATTCAGTCAAAGCAGGTGACAACAAATCATGGTTGATGGAGCCAAACGGTTGAGTCAGAGCATATTACAGTTGGCTATTCCTGTGACAAGGAGTGGAGCAAGAAGGAATGGAGGCTGAAATGGAATGCATTAGAGTCCCAGACCAGAGCATAAGGTCAAGCGAATCAACCACACCCAACATCCGAAAGAATTCTCGAATTCATCCACACGGCAATTTCCGAAGAACTCTCGGAAGAAATGCTGAGCAATCCTACAGGATGGAAAATCCTTCAATTGCTCCAAGCTGCAATTTAAAGTGCAAAATCAATATTTTGCACGTTTGTCGTTCTAGCTAAATCCTGAAGAGGACCCTTGTCAAGAAGGGCCGAAATATCGCTCGAATCAATGCCATAGCCTGCCCAAAAGCGAGGCAGCTGCAGGTAATTTTTGTCACTTACCTTCCTCCATTTTTCTTCGTCTCAACTTCGTATGTCAATCCATTCAAAATGACCCTCATCAACCAAACAGTCAAAAGAATTCCTTAACCTTAGCCAGTCCAGCTATAATTACACTTCCACCATTAATGATTAATCACTAGGTTAACCGTCACTTGCCAGTTGAAGACTAAACCTATCTCAGCTTTTTCGCGCTCTCCGCGCCATCTTCTCAGAAAGGCAACGGTGAATCCCAGAAGAAGGCCAAGAACGCTCTTCCGTGTGGGACCAGATCAGTGTAGTACGCCATTCGCGCCGCTAGGGAGTACCGAGGTGGTATTCTGTGTGTGAGCCATTATTAAAAGATTTATGTCTGTAAAGATGTTTAACCATAAGGTAAGGAATAAAGTGTGCAGCTTTAGAGTGTTTGATTGAGGTGATCTGCAGCCCTATTATCTCATGATTGTCTGTTTTATGATGTCTGTTTTTGGTAGATTTTTAGCAGGTATAAGGCCTTCCTTTTATTTTGTGTTTGTCCTAATTTTATTTTCGCTGACATAATCGGAACGGGTCCTGGCACTGCGGAGGGAGTTGGAGGGTGGGGAATTCCTGTTAGCACGGATTAGGGCAGGTACTTCCCCTCCCTCTCGGATTTCCCCTCCCTCCTCTCCCCCCCACGATGGTCGGACCGGAAAAACGAATATTATCAATGACTTGAAATATTGACTAATATCAGGTACCCATAAATTTCCTGTAATGACTCGCCATTCAGGGGGCTTGTCACTTCCCATGCTTCTATGTTGCTATGTTGCCCGAGCCTCATCTAGTTTCCAAAAATTCCGCTTGGGTCGAATCGGCGTTCTTGCTCAGATAGATATAGATAGCCAGCTTCAGTCAGGACTATTCAGCATGCCACCAGGTACCTAAGCTAGGACAAAAGATCCAGGATACTCTTCCATCACAGAGAAATATTCCTAGTTCAGCACAACAGCTGCGAAAATTTTTATCTATCTGGATAGTCGGGTATTTTATCCCCGTGGGTATTTCTCGAACTATCTGACGCTCGGTCAAGAGCGCATCAGAAATCTCTTATTGACAAGTCCCCTGAATGGCGAGTCATTACAGAAAATGTATGGGTCCCTGCTAATATTGACATATGACTTGATAATATTCGTTTCTCCGGTCCGACCATCGTGGGGGGGGGGAGAGGAGGGAGGGGAAATCCGGGATTTTGAGGCAAGCATAACTTTCGAACGGGGGACACAAACGAAACTTGACACTTGGAAAAAGCTCGGGTCGCGGATGTCCACTTCGTGTCCGGACGTACCGGATCAGATAAACTCTGAGAGGAGGGATTGGAGGGGGACTGGAAATATCCTGACAAGCTTAGAGTGGAGGGATCGGGATGAAGCTTGGCGAGAACAACAATTTTGTAAATACATTTTTGATAAAAAACGGACCGGATCGGCGGGGAGAGTTAGAGTGGGTATCCCGGTGATCGCGAGTTAAGGAGCCCCATTCGACTGACTTGAAAGAAGTCATTCCCCCGCTCCGGCCATCTTCGGGGGAGTGGAGGGAATGAAATTCGGATCACCAGAATCGTGAGTCATGTATCATGCATGACTTTTGAACAGTTGGTTAGATCCAAGGAAACTTGATAATTTACAAGAGGACGTGTTTCTGATCTAACGATACACTTTCATAAGCTCCAAAGCCCATGATCGTTTTTGTACCTCAAGTGTATGCTTACAAATTAGTTTTTAGCCCCCTTAAAGTGTGTATCTTAACTGTAAAGGGAAAAATAAACTTTTGATGAAAATATACATTTTCGTGATTCCCAAGGGCCCATGGTAATTGTTGCCTCAAGGGTTTTGCTTACAGATGCATACTTAAACCGATACTTACCAACATACTTAAAATGACTTTCTAACATACTCTTACCGCAAAGTGGAAAAACATTTTTTAGAAACGGTACATTTTTAAGATCCCCAAGGGCCCATGATCATCTGTGCCCCAGTATTTTGCTTACAAATGCAAAAATATTTTCGAATAAATGATACACTTTTATGACCCAAAGGCCCATGATCATTTGTGTACCAGTGCTTTTGCTTATACAAAATGGATTCCTAGCCCCCTTAATGTGCGCATTGTAACGGCAAAGTGCACGGCATATTTTTGACTAAACCATACATTTTCATGAATCCGGGGGGCCCATAATCGTCTGTGCCTCTAGACAGCGAAAATCTCAGCTGATAGCCTACCCTTAGCTACTACGTATGATTACAAGTGCCATATGAGCTTACAGCTCTTGTTGCTACTGCAATTATCTCTAGCCAAAGGGAGGACGGCGTTGTATGTTCTGAGTTTCAGTATTTTCTGCTCCGCCATTGCTCCACCGAGTTTCCAAATGGCGTTCTTGACACTAATGATAGAAAATCATCCGAGTGGCTTGGTCGCTCATTCCTGAGAAGAGCCGGCGATAGGTATATGGGCCATAAAATGCTGCCAGAACCTGCGTAGGTCTGCCACGGAGTGACCTCGGAAGTAGAACGCAAGGCTTTCTCCCAGTTCGATCCTGGGCGCGTGGACCGGGGGATACTCCTAAAATCCCGTCCGGATTGCGCACAATGCGCTTCTGCCTGCCCAGAGTAACATTGATACGTCTTGTATATTCCGCGGTTTAGATGTTTCGAAGTTTTTTTATGCGGATGATCTTTTTAACATAAGTCGAACTGTTGCTGGTCTTGAACGGTATTTCCGGGATCTAAGTACTAACTATGATAAGATTGGTATGTCTTTGAATCCAGATAAATCCCAATTGCTTTTGTTTAATTGCAAAGATCCTATTGAAGCTCCGGTTAATTTGGGAGATACTGTTGCTTCGATCACTTCATGTACTTGGGTATCCCAATCGGTCGGACTATTGCTGCTACGCGGAAGCTTCTGGTACAGCACACTGAGAATAAAGTGCGAAATTCTTACGTTTCAGTAGTTGTATCCCAGCTAAATTTGGGTAGGAAACTACTTACTCGAATATTCAACAGCTCAGTCATGGGCCATTTTCTGTATATCGTTCCCTTCTGGGACATATTAAGTGACAGTGATAAAGCTGAACTCCGAAAAATTTATTTTAAATATGGGAAAAATCTCATTGGAATCCCGTCTTGGTCAAGAAATAGACCTCTAGTTCGAAAATACGGTCTGCGGGAACCGGTAACTGAAATGGCCGAACACTTCAAGCGGATGACTGCTGACAAGCCGTCTCACCACCCCTGGAGCGGCATTCTATTTTAGTATTTATCGAATTTGTTGTTGTTTTGTATTTGGGTATGAGTTTATTAGTTCCTTCTTTTTTTTCTCTTTTTTTTCTGTACTCCGTCTCATGCTTTTGTAGCTGTTGTAGATGGGTTATAAATAAATACATACATACATACATATCTGTATTTGAAAGCTATTAAGCCATATACAGAAAAACAAAACAAACAACAATCTCAAGTGACAAACAACCTCACATTCTTAACTTAATATCCTACCGACTTTCTGCTAAACTAATAACTTTTTCTATCATGTTTCCAAAACACACTATAGACCTAGCATTTGTAGACTTAAGGATACCTAGAAGTAGCTTATCCCCCCCATACTGAAAAAGAGTACCCCTTATATTAGAAAGCTCCTCACACCTCAACAGAACATGGCCCAGCCCCTCATCACTCGAATTACAAAAAGGACAAGGATACTGCGCTTCCGGACCACCACTTTTCCTTTTCCAAAAACTTTTACCAAGTACTGGTAGACAGTTTGCTCTGGCCTGGATCCGTAAACGAATAAATTTTACTGGGATTTTCAACTTTAAATAAAACTCAGTACCAAAATACTCTTTAATTTCCTGATACAGTTTTAGACTAGATGACTTGTGAAGATCGCCCCACCACAACTGAATCTGTTGATCTTCAATTCTTGATTTTAATGTACCTAGAAATTCACTGTTATTTACATTGCGGCCTTTCCCTTCATTCCGTATATAGGAGAACCCGGTTTCGTCTAGGATCCGTTTTATTCTATGCGGCCAGGATGACTTCCTCTTGGATGCTAGCATATCCGCGTAAGCTTCTTTCTCCAGGCGCTCGGGTGGCAGATCCAGTATCTTAAGCCAGTATCGAATCATCTGTATTTTTCTGTTCCGATCCAGAGAAAACAGTCCTAGGTCACCTTTTAGGACTAGCGTGGGGGTTGTAAGGTGCAAACCATATATCCTTTTGAAATATTGCAACTGAATCGTTTCTAAGCATTTCGCGGCGTCTGCCCCCCATATTTCGCATCCATAATGTATGACAGACATAACTTTTGTTCTCTTTTTGCCGCAAGATGCGCTAATTTGAAGTAAACAACGACACGTTACTTCTTCGTGTACTCTAACCAGGTGGTTTGACTAGTTACGATTTCTTTTATGTTTGTATCTTAGGTCTGGCCAGGTTTCAAACTGTTCAAAATGCCTCTGCGTCTATGTGTACTCTGTTCAACAGTTCTGGCTTGCGACTTCATTTCAGCGGGGCTAATGCGCGACTCGGTATGAACCTAAAGCCTTGTCGCTTATTCTCTCTTCAGTATATTCATTACCAGTATCTAACGTGTGACTGTTATTGTTTCTCTAGCGCATCTGGCAGCAATTCGTCATTGGATCTTAGGAAGGGCGTATAGGATTGATTGACTCATTCATTCGACTTCATTAGTTCAACTGAAAATGCATATTATCGCGACCTAAACAGTGCCCGCTTCAAAAAGATTTCGGCATCCTTGGCGAAACGGGCAAAACTCTTATCTCAAGTTCAGGTTCTTTAAGTTTTTCAATACAACTAAAAAAAAATACAGCACTGAGCAGAGAGGTGAACTCGGTTCACTCAGATGCAAATTGCACTATATATAACATTAAGAGCGTGTTCCATCCTACTTACCGTAGTTACTACGCATGACGTCACGACTTCTGGCTTTTTGCAGTCAAGGCTGGAACGATTTTTCTATTTTCCAGCGGAATATCATGCCACGGGTGAATCCGACCAATCACGTGACAGAGATTCGTGATTACTACGCTAAATAGCAAATAGTTACTATTAGTTACTATTTCGAGAAGGCTGGAACGGTCAGCGTAGTAACTTTTCGTGAGGTTGGAACGGATTTAGTAACTAATAGTAACTATTGGTAGGAGGGTGGAACACGCTCTAAAACACACATATATTTGTAGCGGTAGATCTCCAGGTCCCCTCGCCCATGAGGCTCGGCCTAACTCACAAAAATAAAGTTTCTTATAAACCAAAACTTGTTAAATTTAAAGTTAAAGGTGACGGACACAACACATAAATTTTTCAATCAAAACCTAATTAATTATTCTTAAATTCAAACGGTAATAGTTGCACGAGGTTCGATCTAACAACTGGCATGGATAAGTGAGCGCAGAGACGAGGATATCTAACTTTGATCAGTTCGATAAACAGGCCCATGCAACTCTCTTAGCCTTTAGTTTCCTAAAAACTGGACCACCTGACCCTTCATAAATTAATAATCATGTTAACGTCCTAGGCAATAATTTTTACTTGTTTTAGATAAGACTTGATCAGTTTAATTAAATTAGGCTTAAAGTCCGTAACAAATGCGACTTATTTATACTGTCAGAAGTTTCATAACAGAAGCACAAGGATGGGCGGTTTCAACAGACAACACGCAACAGACAACACTTGGAATGTTAACTGTTGTCGTGACAAATGTTATGCAAAACTGGCAAAAAAGCATCTGCTGAATTTTCGACGTCATGACGAAAAACAAGAAGAGCTGAAAGCTCATATGACACTTGTCGGAACAGTTAGCATGTTTGTCAGTGTGTCCCCCTCCAGCCCCCCCCCCCCCCCCCCCAGTAATCAGACCTACTCCGGACTTGAAATTGAACATTTGAGACACTCGTTCTTGACACTTGTCAAGTTTAATGCACGTTCGATCACCCGTTCCAAGTTATGAATGTCACCAGATTCCGGATTCCCTATCCCTCTACTCCCCCCACGATGGTCGAATCGGGGAACGGACTATTTTCAAGTCAATATGTTAGACTTCGTAATAGGTGTGCCAAGCTCATGGTCCTAGCACATCTGGAAGCACCCTAGCTCGAGATCACTGGAATTCCTGGAGACCCCCTCCAACTTTCCCTACCATGACACGATCCGGTCCTTTTTTGTCAGGAATGTATCTAGGATTTACGCTTGTTCTTCCAACCAAGTCCAACTCCGATCCCTCGACTTTAAGCAATTCATGAGATTTCCGGTGCCCCCTCCAGGTCCCCCTCCCCAAGTGAACAGATCCGGTCCAGACTTGAAACTGAACCTCCGAGACACTTGTTCTTAATACTTACCAAGTTTCATGCACGTCCGATCACCCGTTCCAAAGTTGTGAATGTCACAAGATTCCGGATTCCACACCCCTCTACTCCCCCGACGATGATCGGATCGGAGAAGGGACTATTTTCAAGTCAATATGGTAGAATCCCTAAAATGCCTGCCAAGTTTCATGGTCCTAGCACATCTGGATCACCGGAATTCCGGTAAACCCCATCCAACTCCCCCCACTGTGACAAGAGACAGTCCTGTTTGTCAGTAATGTATCTAGGGTTTTAGCTTGTTCTTCCCACCAAGTTCCACGCTGATCCCTCGAATCTGAGCCTTTCAGAAGATTTCCGGTGCCCCCCTTCCAGTCCCCCCCCCCCAGTTATCGTATCCAGTCCGGGTTTGAGAAGGAACATCTGAGACACTTGTTCTTGGCGTTTCCCAAGATTTCCGGTTCCCCCCTCCAGCTCCCCCCAAAGTCACCGGACCCGGTCCGGATTTTAAGTGGGTCATCTGAGCCACGAGATCTCTCCAAATTTCAATTTTTTTTGCTATCCGATCACCCGTTCAAAAGTTATAAATACCTCAAGATTCCGGATTCCCCCTCCCTCCACTCCCCCAACGATGCTCGGATCGGGGAAATTACTATTTCCAACTTAATTATTTGAGGTCCCTGATATGCCTGCCAAGTTTCATCGTCCTAGCTTATGTGGAAGTGCCCGAACTAGCAAAACCGGGACCGACCGACCGACCGAACGACAGACCGACGAACGGACAGAAATTGCGATCGCTATATGGCACTTGGCCGGAGGACAAGTGCCATAAAAAAGCCAGCAGATGCTTTTTTGGCGGTTTTTCGGCTCTTCCTGTCAATGCTTGATTTGCATGACATTTCATGCATAAGGTTTGTCGCGACAACAGATAACATTCCAAGTGTTGTCCGTTGCGCGTTGTCTGTTATGAAACTTTTGACAGTGTACCCTATCCCATTCACCCTTAACACCAACCATCCCTGTGTTCTGGTCCATGGTCACGAGCAGACGAGGTTTCAGTCATCTAAGACCCCCATTATAAGTGGAGAATTTCGAGCAAGACACGTAATAAAAATGGAAGAAGACAAAATATTCATAAGGATGTAGTGTTTACAAAACTGCGTCTAAAACTCATGATTGGTTGATTGATTGAACTTTATTGTACATAGACTTGTATTGTGTATATAAACTATATACTGTACTACTATATATATATTATATATATATATATATTGTAAACTGTATCAGTATCTCGGAAGTGGGGAGTGACACAAATAAAAGAAAAGGAGGAACGCTAAAATACCAAACTACAAAAACCAACGAGAAATAATTAGCCGACATCACTGTGGTAAAAAGGCCGCTGGGGGTCGTAAACACATATCAGATTAATAGTTTTTATGTGCCATAGAAATGGCCTTACTAAATTATTCACTAATGATTCCTTATTGCGCTAATGGAAGGGATCTTCGAATCCTTGCCTCGCGGGAACTACGAAATAAGTTTCGCGTAAAAACAGCGTATTTGAGGCCGTCTTTAATCTCGGCTTGTATTTGAGCTCCTTGCCACACTGTCAAAAGATTTTCCTTATAAAGATTAAAGTTAGCTGCAGTATTTGCTACTCGGATTACTCTTATCTCTAAGCAGATAAAATTACTACCAAATAGAGATAAGATGAATCTGAGTAGCAAATACTGCAGTTAAGTTTAATCTTTATACGGTTTTACAGTGCAGTGGTGTACTCTTTCGGTCTTAGAGAGCCGTATCCAGAGTATTGGGGTAGGGGGTTCTCCCCCCCCCCCCTCGAAACGTACGAAAATAATCCCTTTTTAGAGGCTTTAACCTCTTTTCTTTTTGACGGTGCAAAACGGATAAGTCAGCTATATTTTATTAGATTTCGGCCCTTCTTGGCAAGGGTCCTCTTCAGGCTCAAGCCACTCAAGCTGGAAAATGAACTTGTGGAAAACAATTAAAGATTCTTCATTAAATATCTGCTTTTATGAACTTCTTCTCTGAAAATTGATTGGAGTTAAAGCTGGTGCTGTGGTTTCATTCTGGACACGGCTGCTGTTTTTGCTGTTCGATTGGGTCGTCGAAAGGGTAGAGATTCTTCTGCATTTTGGTTTTGGAGTCACCTGTCTCTTTAACCTCTGATCTATGTTCTTATCATACTGTTTGGTATGGATTAGATCCGACCCGTAGACCCCCCCCCCCCCTCCGAAATTACTTCTGGAATCCCGACCTGGTCTTGGTGATCGGTAGGGTCAAAGTATTAGGCTACTCTCATGAGCAAATGCCGCCCACGAAGCAATAATATGACCCCTTATATTTTCGAAATCACATCTTTGGTTACTCAGTGGATCCCCAAACTCATCAAAGTCAACAAGCGATCCCTCTAATGATGTGTATCCCTCGCCTCGGAGTCTGTCTAAACAGCCCGAGGCGGGATCTCTTGGCGGCGGACTTTGAACATGGGAAATTTGTACTCTCTGCCCTGGTTGTAATTATCCTTGTTCCAGGAATGGTACGTTAGCTTTAGTAAATGAAAATATGAGGGGAGAATATGGGAGTTTCGAAGTAAAAATAGTTAGTTCTTCTCAGAGAAATTCGGGCACAATCCCTGGTTTGGAACCTAAAGGAAATCCGGAGTTTCGAAGGAAAAATAGTTAATTGTTTTCAGGGACATTCCGGCACAATTCCTGGTTTACAACCTAAAGGAAATCCAGAGTTTCGAAGGAAAGTTTATTTATTTCAGGCAAATTCCGGCACAATCCCTGGTTTAGAACCTAAAGGAAATCCAGAGTTACGAAGGAAAAAGTAGCTTTCCAGGGAATTCCGACACAATCCCTGGTTGCACTGCCATGCTTCGCTGCAGGGCCATTTCATTCGCTCCCCTTCAATTCGCTCCATATATTTCAAACCTAAGTTCACTCAAACTTTCACAATAACACAAAACTAGCCTACAGGCTTTTTTCCGCGACAATCCTGGATTATAATCTTAGATAACTGTTTCGCCAGAGAAACAGCAAATCGACTATCTCAGATTACAAAACGGAAATCCGACGAGAATCCGGATTGTGAGATCGTCAGAGAAAGCGATTTTTCGTAATCCGGATTATAAACGCATTTCGCAGAATCCGGATTGTGAATCGTCAGGCAGGATTGTCACGGCAAAACGCCTTCCTTATGGTTCTCATTCATACTACCACACATTGGGCATGAGTAAGGACCGGACGTATTGTGCCCATTTCAAGGCCTCGCGGGGGAAATAAGTGTGCGAGTCTTAGACTGATTAGTCCGTTGTACTGTCCAAGGTGTCGATCCTCAACCCTCAGACGACCCCTGTTCTTCTAAAATCATGGAACATCAGATAAGGTCATAAAATAAACAATTGGATTGCCGCCTTTCGTCGCAAAAACGTGATTCGTCTCAAAGAAGCATTATGTTGAATGGAGTAATAGGAAGAGAAGCTGTAAATTGAATATTTACAGCATACCCAATGTTATAAAAAATAGGCTACATGATTTTTATTTTGTTTCATGTTTCGTCCAAAAAATGTGAGCTGGCTTTTATTCATGGTCCCACAGACACATTATTGGTAGAAAACTTGAATTATTCCTAAAGAACCCATCTTGCTTATTCTGCGTTTTAGTTTATCCGCAGGCCCCATATGGAATTATAAGTTCAGAAATCCCAAAACGTAAGTGACGGGATACCTATGGCTTTGTAAATGTGTCCGTCCGTCCGTCCGTCTGTCTGTTAGCACTATAGCTCTCGAAGAGATTGTGATATTTTGTTCAAACTTGGTGTGAGGGTCCGTTAGGTCAAAGTGCCAGGTCAAGTTCGTAGATGAGGCCCATAGCTGTAGATTTAGGGGTGGGGGATGGTATTCAGATTAAGGGACGACAAAAATGTTTTTAAAAAGCCAATGAGATAGTAGATCCAGGGGTAATAGTATTGTTAGACCCAATCTGAAGTCTAAGGGTCCAATTAATTTACTGAAACTAGGCGGTGAATCCGGTTCTGATCCCAAGCATATTGTCGGTGAATGAACGAAGCATTTTAGTTCTTGCGATAAAAAATATTGCTGATGGGGTTAAAGCAAACGTTAATCCAGATACTCATTACTTTTGACCAAATACAAGTAACCCTAGGTTCACACAGAGCAAATCGCGGCGATGAACGAGATTTTTCAGTCGCAGCGACAGAAGATTTTTATCGCCTGGATGTTCACACTGAATTTTCGTCGGCAACAGAATTTAACGCGAAGAATTTGAAATTACAGCCACGTGACAGGAGACATGAGTCGCGTTTTTTGCGATCGCTTGGAACGAAAGTTGCCGTTTTTTGCGATCGACTGTCGACTGGAGGTGCAGTCGATCCATTTTTTGTCGTTTGACTGGACATCGACTGGGAACAAAGTCAACAGTCGATCCGATGCACCTTTCTCTTGGAGGTCCAGTCAAACTTGGTGCCAAAGTTTGAAAATTGAAACATGTGGACCCAAAAACGTATAATTTACAACTCAGTAAGTGTCAGTAGCTGCAGCAGTTTCAAAGACTGTCGAGGGAAGAGTTGTGGGGATGGAAGGGGAGAAGTTTTTTTAGACCGTTTTTCGAAGGCTTGTTCTCGCTCCCCTATCAAGCGACAAAAAACGGTCAACTAGATGAACCCGGGAACAAGTTCCAATCGCCAGTCGATCTGCAAAAAAAGCAACTATGGATGATGATGATGTTTTGCTTTTGTCACTGCTTGCTAGACGGCGAAGCAATAGACGTTCAGTATGCTTTTTAGAGAACAGTCGCTTCGAAACTAAGTGCCTCTTCACTAGGCCTATAGGCTTAACTTACCTAATTGTCCAGTGGTTTTAGACCCATTTTCCCAGGCTTTTAATAATAGCACAGAGTTCTTATGTCCCTTTTATCGCTTTTCATACAAAATGGGGTAGAACTGAACAGCAATAATTAAGTTTTCTAAAAGTGAATCATCAAAAGGGTCGTCCATGTTGCTGTTGCGTGCATAAAATCGTACTGTCGCCCGATTAAACTTGAATTTTCCCAACACTGAAAATCGCCTGACGAAGCAACAGAAATCGCCGATTTTGGCGACGAAAATCTTGGCAATGGCCGATATCGCCTCAGTGTGAACGTCTGTGTGAACCTAGGGTAACCGTCCAAATTCGTCTTTTTGTTTCCAAAATCTTTCCCGGATGGTTTATCAAAAATTTTCAAAGAGATTAAGACTAGCGGTTCTTTCGACGAGTTTGGATTTTCTTCCAAATTCATTCTTAGCATTAGTAAGTATTCACTATTAGTGAAGTTTTAACTTTTTTATGGCACTTGCAGCCTCTTGCTCAAGTGCCATATACCGATCACAATTCCGTCTGTCGGTCTGTCGGTCTGTCGGTCTGTCGGTCTGTCGGTCTGTCGGTCTGTCGGTCGGTCCGAGTTTTTTTGTCCCACATATCCGAGTTAGGGTACTTCCAGATGTGCTAGGACAATGAAACTTGGCAGGCATATCAGGGACCCGACCAAACTAACCTGGAAATAATCAGTTTCCCGATCCGACCATATGGGGGGGAGTGCGGGGCGCTGGAAACTTGCAAATTTAGGGCATTTTGTCACTTTTTTCTGAGTTAGGGTACTTCTAGATGAGCTAGGACAATGAAACTTGGCAGGAATATCAGGGACCCGACCAAACGAACCTGGAAATAATCAGTTTCCCGATCCGACCATATGCGGGGGAGTGGGGGCGCTCGAAACTTGAAAATTTAGGGCATTTTGTCACACTTTTTCGAGTTAGGGTACTTCCAGATGAGCTAGGACAATGAAACTTGGCAGGAATATCAGGGACCTGACCAAAGTAACCTGGAAATAATAAGTTTCCCGATCCGACCATATGCGGGGGAGTTGGGGCGCTGGAAACTTGAAAATTCTGGCATTTTGTCACACTTTTTCGAGTGAGGGTACTTCCAGATGAGCTAGGACAATGAAACTTGGCAGGAATATCACGGACCCGACCAAAGTAACCTGGAAATAATCAGTTTCCCGATCCGACCATATGGGGGGGAGTGCGGGGCGCTGGAAACTTGAAAATTTAGGGCATTTTGTCACACTTTTTCGAGTTAGGGTACTTCCAGTTGTGCTAGGACCATGAAACTTGGCAGGCATACCAGAGACCCGACCAAACAAAATTAGGAATAATCAGTTTTCTGATCCGACCATTTTGGGGGGGGGGTGGAGGGCAGGGGAATCCGGGAAACTGAGAAGTGTGTAACTTTCGAACGGATGATCGGATTGTATTGAAACTTCATAACTGAAGAGAATATATATCTGTAATGTCCCGTTTAAAGTCTTGACCGGATTCGGTAGCCAGGGGGAGTTGGGGGGGGGGAGACCGGAAATTTCAAGAAACGGTTAGAATGGAGGGATCGGAGTGAAACTTGCTGGGAAGAACAAGCATCTGCTCTAGATAAGTCCTTTAGACCATTGTACTGGATCCGGACACTTATGGGGGGGGGCGGAATTCCGGTGATGGTGGTTTTTTGGATTTTCACGATGAAACTTGGCAGGCATATCAGGGGCCCAATCAAACTGACTTCAAAATAAAAATATTGTTGATCAGATAATGGTGGGGGAGTGGAGGGAGGGGAATCCGCAGGGGAATCCGGGAAATTGAGAAGTGTGTAACTTTCGAACGGATGATCGGATTGTAATGAAACTTCATAACAGAACAGAATATATATCTGTAATGTCCCGTTTAAAGTCTTGACCGGATTCGGTAGCCAGGGGGGAGTTGGGGGGGGGGGGGAGACCGGAAATTTCAAGAAACGGTTAGAATGGAGGGATCGGAGTGAAACTTGCTGGGAAGAACAAGCATCTGCTCTAGATAAGTCCTTTAGGCCATTGTACTTGATCCGGACACTTATGGGGGGGGGGGGGTCCCGGAATTCCGGTGATGGTGGTTTTGGGGACTTTCACAATGAAACTTGGCAGGCATATCAGGGACCCAATCAAACTGACTTCAAAATAAAAATTTTGTCGATCAGATAATGGTGGGGGGAGTGGAGGGAGGGGAATCCGAAATTTTCAGTCATGCGTAATTTTAGAATGGTTGATCGGATTCGAGTGAAATTTAAGAATTCAACAGAGGACATTTCTCCGATGATTTTTTTCATATCCGGACCGGATCCGGCAACTATTGGGGGGGGGGGAAATACGTGCCCCGTTTAGAATGGAGGGATCGGGATGGAACTTTGTGGGAAGAACAAACAGATGCTCTAGGTAAGTCATTTGCTGAATCGGATTGGCTACGTGCACCGCGGGGGAGCTGGGTGGGGTGGGGGGGGGGTGGACCGGAAATCTCGAGAAACGGTTAGAATGATGGTATCGGAGTGAAAATTGCTGGAAAGAACAAACATCTGGTCCATATAAATCTTTTACATAATTTGACTGGATCTGGACACTTGAGGGGGGGGGGGAGGAGGGGTATTCCGGAATTCCGTTTTTGGGGGATTTTCACGACGAAACTTGGAAGGCATATCAGGGACCCGGTCAAACTGACTTGGAATAAAAAAAAATCCTCGATATGATAATCTTGGGGGGGGGGAGTTGAGGGAGGGGAATCCGGAATATTGAGTCATGCGTAACTTTGGAATGGGTGATCGGATTCGAGTGAAATTTAATAATTAAACAGAGGACATTTTTCTCTTGTGACCTTTTTCATTTCCGGACCGAATCCGGCAATTATCGGGGGGAGAGCGGAAAATACTTGACCCGCTTAGACTGGTGTGATCTGGATCGAACTTCGTGGGAATGACAAACAGATGCTCTGGATTAATCATTTACAGAACAGGATTGGCTCCGGTTATTGTGGGTGGAGTTGGAGGAGGGGGAGGGGGGTCTGGGATTCCGGTGATCGCGCGTTAAGGTACTTCCAGATGTGCTAGGACGATGAAACTTCGCTGGAATATTGGAGACTCAACAACATTTGCTTAGAAATTGCTACTTCCCAAATCCGATTATTCCTTAAAGTACCAATCTTGACCGCAAAGTAAAAAAAATACTTTTAAGCAATATATGCATTTTCGTGATGCCCATCAGCCCATTAGCAGTTTTGCCTCAAGGGTTTTGCTTACAAATGAAGTTCCAGCTCCCTTATAGCGCGCATCTCAACCGCAAAGTCGAAACTTACTCTTGATCAATCAAATCATCTTGACACATGCAAGTGCCATATGAGCTTACAGCTCTTGTTAACTAACCTTTGTCTTGATCAAGGTGTTTTTCCTGAAATTCTCAAAAAAGACCGCGTAATTCCTCGTCAAAAAATGTGGTGCAAAATATACTTTAAATAACAATAGAGGGATTTCAGTTCTTTATGTTTAAGTAAACTATTAGAGAAAGCTGTTCACAAGCAGTTTACTTCTTATTTAGTAAAAAATTCAGTAATCCGGGAAAATCAGTTTGGATTTCAGAAAGATCGGTCAACTGAGTTTGCTATCCATAATCTTCTTTTGTCGATCAACGATGCTCTTGGCGCTAGTCAACACGCTTGTGCAGTCTTTCGTGATATTTCTGATGCGTTTAACTCAATTGACCATGGGATTTTGCTTGATAAATTTAAACAGTATAGCATTGAAGAACATACATTTGATTTTTTTGCTTCGTACCTATCTAAGAGAACTCTCAGAAAATTTTAATAAAACTGCAGTTTTGACCGCTTGTGGGCAAATTGGCAAATCAGACGAATATCTTATTCAGTTTGGAGCCACATGGATCTGTCCTTGGTCCCAATTTGTTCCTGCTTTACATTAATGACCTTCCAGAATATAGGCTATGCCTTTTGTCAAAGTAGTCATGTTTGCGGACGACACTGTAATTTTTGCTTCTCATTCAAATTTGGTTCAGTTGCTCTGTTATGAATTCAGCTCTTTCGATTGCTTCTGATTGGTTCACATCTAACTTAATAGCTTTAAACGCGGAAAAATGTCGTTACATGATTCACTCCCGGTCAGGTTGAGTTTCAGTATCTGGTAAATTTTTTCTTTCTGGTGCTGCCAGTTTCAGTATCTGGTAAACTTTTTCTTTCTGGTGCTTCCAGTTTTAATATCTTGGCCTTATCTTTGATGAAAATCTTTCTTTCAAGCAGCACAAATATGCTTTGGGTCGTAAGTTGAGGCGAAATGTTGGGATGCTCTCCTGCCTCAAACATTTTCTTCCACAGTTCATGCTTCGATTGGTTTATTGCTCCCTGGTTCATTCCTACCTTCCTTACTGTACTTCAGCTTGGGCTTCTACTTTTGCAATACAAGTCAATCGCATTCAGATCCGAAAAAACAAATCAATGAGAGCCATATATGGACTTCCGTTTTCTTCATCGGTTTCTCATATTCTGCCTCGGTCTTTCCATCTTAAATGTCCTTCAAATAGAAACTGGAATATTGCAAACTTTGTTTTCCCGTATCTACTAGAAGATTCGTTACCTGCTGATTTTAAAAATCTCGTTTATATGATAAGCAATGTCATGACTAAAACACATTATACCGTCTAACCTTCCTACCAGTCGTTAGGCTATCCTTGTACACAGATCTAGCTTTTTCATTCGTCATACAGTACAGGTATAACAAGACCAAAGGTATCGATGGGATCCCAAAAGTCTAATATTTGATCCCGATAATTGGGTCTTGTCTTCGCCAGATCCAGTCTTCGCCAGGCTACCCATCAGAGAAAACCAAGCTCTGATATACCTCTATACGCCATATATATTTTAACGATACTGACCGAAACTTCCTGCTTTACTTCTGCAAAATTCCCGGTTTCGGCCGAATCTCGAGCGAACTAACTGTCCAGCAAAAAAAGAAAAGTTTAGAAACGAATTCAGCATATATCCTTATCTCTATAAGAACATCGAATCAACTTCAATTAAAACTTTAACGTATAAAAAAAACCGGTTATGACTGGATTCCGGACGAATTACCCGATGAAAAATTTATCTCAAAATAGTACTATGAAGTAGTACGAAAAAGTTGCATGCAGTACTAACGATGCTGCTACATGCTTCAACTTCAAGTCTACCGTGTTACTGCATACTACTATATGCTACTATTAGCAAGACTGGATGCTTCTATGGCAAGACAGGATGCTACTGGATACTACTACATAAGATTGGACCAGTCTGACCCCAGATACAACGTTTTCGTACTACTACCATACTACTACGCAGGCTAAAAAATTTTCATCGGGTATATGCCCTCACGCCAAGTTTCATCAAAATATCTCATTCCCTTCGAGAGTTATCGTGCTAAGAGACGGACGGACAGACGGACAACTTTTGCGATGTCATAGGTATCCTCCACTTGCGTTTTGGGATCCCAAAAAGAAGCTCTTTTTGTTGAGGGCGCTTCTTGGACGGTGTCACAAGAATTTCATTCTTGCATTTCATTGCAAGTCCTATATTAGCTTACAGCTCTTGTTTGAATTATAAGGTGAGCGAAGAAAAGGCCGATGGCTTCAATTCAATTCAATTTCAGTTTATTTCTAAAACGTGTAGCGGACAAGCCGAATATTCGTTTGGTCGTCAATAAACATATATATACAGTTTACAGTCAACACTTACGAATTACTTACAACACTTGGGGGCTGTGACCGAAGCATTCTGATGTGTATTCACAACCTGTGAACAGTGAGGGTTGCTCGAGAATGCCGCACAGGCGGTATTTTGTATGACAAGGCTTTGATGGAAATTACCATACATAAATATATATTTACATACATGTTATATTATGTATAAGTTTATGTATTGTAATCAGCCAGTTTTGTGAAGGAAAAAATGCGAAAAATAGTTACAGACAACTCTACTGTGTCAAGTTTTATCGCTTATTATAATCCTCCTTCTCCCTCCCCCCTCCACAAAAAAGCGTGGATCCCTCATTGCGACAAGATTCTACTTACACTTCGAATTCTCATCAGCGATTAATATCAGGCTTAGTTAAGCGATTTCACCTTGGCCCGAACTGTTTTATTTGTTCCGACTGTAGAGAGATTGCCCGTATTTTTACCCAGCGTAGATCTCGTTCTTCTCATTCCTACTGATGCAAGTCTGGTAGGGGGAGGAAAACGTATGATCGGGATGGTGCCGGTTGTTTCTATTGTTCTGTTGATTAAAGTTCTAGAGCGTGTCTTTGTTCTTTGTCTCTGATTTCGCATGTCCTCCATTTTGCTGCCCAGAATAAAGTAGTTCACATTTCCAATAGCCAAGAGAAAAAAAGACGGGGAAATAATAATGTAAAAGATCTAATTACAATAAAGTTAGTTTAAAGGATCCAAATGTGGAATTGGAATAATTTTTTTTTAGTTTGTAGTTTGTTGTACACTTGAGGCTTAATAGTAATCTTCGTACTCATATGAAATATTACCTTCACTGTAAACCGAGGTGAGAACATCAGATCATGGACCCTTTTAACAGTGCCCTTTAACATCAAAGGTTTACTGGGCAATTTCTTAGTTTTCTTGTTGCCAGTGATCCAAGGCTAGAGAGTGTTGGGCCCTCCCCAGCTAAAGCCGGTTTGCGAGGATTCTTATCGCCGGCGTTGTAGGATTTCCAGCTTCAGCATGCTCCGCCACTGTTGTCCGACTTCCAAGGTGGGGTTCTTGACAGTTAAATAAAAAAGAGGGGCTTGACCGTTCATTTCTCGAAAGGTCCGCTGGTAGATAAGGGGGCGTAAAATGTTCCCAAATCTGCACAGTTATGCATCCTGAAATCTGCAGACGCCTGCCACAGAGTTAATTATTTTTCATGATCGGCGCCCAGAGGTTCGGGGATCTGCGGTTCCCTCTTCATCCGTTCCAGCTCTATACTTGCCTTGGGCCAGCAAAGCGGTCTTGTCTTTGACATAGGAAAAATGCAAATGTGTTGGAATGAATTTAAAGTCCTTCGCTCTCCGTGTTCTATCAATCCCATCTGGACAAACGCTTGACACTCACATTTTGTTCGGTCCTTTGTGATTTAAGTTTTTGATGAGATATTGGGTTTAAAAAAAGATGATGTGTTTTTTTCAAGTGGACACTTACGAGGGCAGTCGCCTAAACGGAATTTGTTCAAGGCGTGCGTCACAACTGTCAAATATTTCAAATTTAGTGGGGTTGAAAATTAACTTAAAAACTGTGAAGCAGTCAGAAGAGCTTGTCGTAGTTTACAAGAACATTAGAGACCGAATGAACAGTAATAAAAATAATTTATTGGTTACCTAAATGGACCAGGTGACAGCGGAGTAGATACAAAAATTAGATAAAAAGAATTCTTTTATTTTTATAGAACTGAAAGACAAAAATGCTCCTCTAGAAGCCGGGCATAGGAACAGTGATCCCGCCCGAAGACAAATTCATCTAACCAGAAACCATAAACCATAAACCAGAAACAGTTTGTTCGAACATAATTTAGAAGTCTAGGACTCCATTCGTAGACTTCTCTACAGTTTTTCTCTTTCTACAGTTTTTTCGAATATAATTTAGAAGTGTAGGACTCCATTCCTAGACATCCTAGACTTTGTAGAGACTTAACGGCCTTCCATCCAATTTGCGAATATATTATTATTATTATTATTCTCTAGTATACAACAAAAATAAACTGACGGGGTTTTGGCCTGAAGAACTCGTGGAAGGCATAGTGCGGACGATAGTAAGTAAGGAAGTAATTTATTTCTAACCCGCCATTTCAAAAAGCGGAGTAAATAAAAGAAAATAAACTAAAAGAAAATAAATAAAAGACATAAATACACAGAAAAAGACACTAATTTTCAGTCATCGGCTAGGAAGCAGTGTAGAAGGTCGTGCGCTGGTTGGGCTCTGTTGTCAATGCTTTTTGATAACGACGAAGAAACGGTAGCGTAGTAAGCGTAGTAGCTAAGGATCTCTGTAACGTGATTGGTCGGATTCACCCGTGGCATGATATTCTGCTGGAAAATAGAAAAATCGTTCCAGCCTTTACTTCAAAAAGTCAGAATTCGTGACGTCATGCATAGTAACTACGGTTTAAGTAGGAACACGCTCTTGGATTTATTGCGTGGTAACGAATTCACAGAAGGGCTGACGAGGGTGGAAATTTCTGTGCAGGGTCTTCCTAGGACCTCAGCCTCCTTCCTTCCAAAGACGGTTCGACATGATGGATGGAAATGATGAAAGACAAGAGCTACAGGCAAGGCCGTATCCAGGGGGGGGGGGGGGGGGGGGTAGGGGGTTGACCCCCCCCCCCCCCCGAAACATACAAAACTAATCATTTTTATAGGATTTTCCCTCTGATCTGTTTCTTTTTTGTACTTTTGTGTCCGACCAGCAGGCAGCCCCCCCCCCCCCCCCGAAATAAATTCCTGGACACGGGCCTGGCTACAGGCGCAGATGTACTCTGTTGAAGAAGCCGAGAAAGCTGCAGATGAGTATGGGGCCTAAAGATGAGGCTGGTGTAGGCAGGTTCCAACCGCTGAAGGAGTTGTTAGCGAAGTTGTTAGGGATTTTTCGGCCGAAATCTTTGGTGTCTTGAAAAGCGCATCCCAAGTGTGCACATCTCGAGTAGGCGATTTGGCCTCTGTGAAATAGAGGAATGCTATATTATAATTTTAACTAATAACGATTTATTTTTAAACCTCTAAACAGGACATAAAGATTGTTGTTATTATAGCGCGTGTGTGCCCTCGTATAGACATATATTTGTATGGGTCTAGACAAAAAAAACCTGGCGACCCTCCGCCACACCCGGCATCCCCCCCCGGTATAAAAAAAAAACTTCCTGCAATCCCCCCCCACCCAGAACCCCCACCCCCGAATGCAAATATATAGGAAATTACAAAATAAATATTCCTTCCGCCCAAGCTGACCGCGAATCATATCTGACAGTGCAAAACCGATACGTCGACTAGATTTCGACCCCCTCTTCAGGCTCAAGCCGCTCAAACTGTAGAATGAACTTGTGAAAGAAAAAAGAAAATCTTATTAAAAACTGCATTTTTGACCGGGAGCCAGCCGGGAGCCCTTAGGGATTTTACCAAGACACGTGGGTTACTGTAAATGCGTGACGGCGGTCCGCTGGCTGCTCGCCTCTGTCTGTAAAACTTTCATAATAATATATATTTTCATAATAATACACTTTCATAATATAACGCCGTATATGTGTTTGGGGGGCTGAATATTCAAATAATGCAAAAAACTGATATGTCAGCTACGATGTTTTAGCAGTGATATTTCGGTCCTTCTTGGCACGGGTCCTCGTCAGGCGGTCAATCTTTACGGTCAACTTCGGGGAAGTTGATTATTGGGGACGTTATTTATTGCAGGTTTGTTTCTTTCCCCGAAGTTGACCCTGAAGATTGACAGCCTGACGAGGACCCTTGCCAAGAAGGGCTGAAATATCGCTGCCAAAGCATCGTAGCTAACATATCCGTTGTATGCGTTATTTGAATATATGTTTCAAAGTCAGCTTGAGCTCAAGGAATATTTAGGGGGGGGGGGGGCTGGTCGGTTTTTTTGGAAAACTGGGGGTTGGGTGGCTGGAGCCCATTTTTATACATTTTTTTATTTTACACATATAAGTGTACGTAGTTACACACACATAAATGACTAAAACGGATACGTCAGCTACGATGCTTTGACAGAGATATTTCAGCCCTTCTTGGCAAGGGTCCTCGTCAGGCTGTTGACTCTTGCCAAGAAGGGAGGAAATATCGCTGCCAAAGCATCGTAGCTGATGTATCCGTTTTTTGCTATTGTTTGAATATATGTTTTCCAGTCAGCTTGGGCTCAAGGAGTCTCTATGGATATAGTTTTACTTTATGAGCGTTGTTTTTCATTGTATTTTTGGATTTCCCGCCATGAACCCTTGGGCTTTTGGAAGAAATAAATTCACTTCATTCATTCATACCTCTACTATTGTATGCCTACTCTGACCGAGTGAAATCTGGAAACGAATACTCTTGATGACTATCTCTCCCTGCCGATGCAGAATCTCCGGGTACCTGCGGAAGAAAGCAAGAAGCGGTGTCCGGCGGTGTCACAGCTGCTCCCAAAGATCGTCGTGATTGCTTGTTTGACACAGGATCTGAGTCGTTGAGTTTGAGTCGTTACGGAGACGTTTACTCCTTCTTCCTGAGGATCACTGGCGTGTTTTGGACTTAGTCATATAAGTTGCGTTTTCGCAGATACCATGGTATCTGATACCACGGCTAAAAGGGTTTTTGCAGTTATCGTGGTATCTGGCCAGTGGTATCCGACCGTGGTAACTGGTCGGGGTATGTGAAAATTCATCTCACTTTCATCAACTTTTGTCAGATTGGTGAGAAAGAAGTTTACCACTTAGTGACGTGACTGAATATCTGTTTTTCTTTTGGGATGACTTCAAAAAGCGCAGTTTCGGCAATTGTCGTTTTTGCAGAGCAACTGTATATCAGATACCACGGTTACTGCAAAAACGACTAATTGCAGATCCAGTTATCGTGGTAACAGATACCATGGTATCTGCAAAAACGCCACTATAGAGTATTATGCGAGAGGCAACGGTCCCTGAAGTTCCTGACTGGGTCAGCCAGGACGCCTAGTGTTGATTACAGTACTTATTCGGTTTGGTCGATACAATTTAAATTTGAGTAAGCTTCCGTATTGTGACAGAGCATCAATTTTAGAGATGGAACCATTTTTTGTATGGCCCATAATTGCTTGTAGGCAATTGCAGCAAAGACATTCGAAATTCCACCTATCAGGCTGGCCGTGATGAATTGTCGGTAAATTTCTTATTAATTTCTCATTCGGACGTCCGAAACGTACTATCAGTAGTCATCTCTGATGCTTCTGTAATTGCGAATGAACCTTAAAGATGACGCTAGGTGAGGGGATAGAGGCTCTGAAGATGAAAGATTCGGAGAGTTTGTCGTTGCCAGCGTCAAGAAGGGCCGAAATATCGCTGCCAAAGCATCGTAGCTGACTTTCCGTTTTTATGGCACTTCCGAGCACGGTTGGGTGGGGGTGCCCTGAATTCCCCCCAAAATGCTCAGATTCGAGTGAAACTTGACAAGTGGTAAGAAAAGAAGCTATGTATGATCCGTTTGTGTGTCCGAGCCAGATTCGGCCGCGGGAGGGGGAGTTGGAGGGGGGTATCGGAAATAGTATGGCACGACTAGTGATCAAACGAGTGGATGTAAACTTGGAAGGAGGAAAAGGGGTGAGGAAAAAGGTGTCAAAAAGCACCAAAAGTGTCACACTTGGCAACCCTGCTGACAGAGTTTCGTCGGTGAGTTTGTTCCATGAGTTGACAATTCGACAGGAGAAGAATTGTTGTCGTTCTCGAGTTCTCACAGATAGCTGCTTTGACTGCACCCTTCTATCTGCGCCTATCTGCGGTATGATTCATTCAGCGCTACTGGAAATTTTGGACTAACTGGTTTCGCTTTTCCACTTTGACACAAAAAAGTAAACATTTTTATTTATTCCTCTGCTGTTCATTTAAAGGTTATCTGAATAGGGCTAAGATACGAAAGTCTGATTACCCATCATATTTTTACTTAATTAGGCTGGAAGAACCGACAAAAACGCGACACTTCGTTACTTTGTTATCCACAATTCTTGAATTTTAGCTGACGTAATTTCTCTTCCGTAACTGTTGTACCTCTATACGGAGGTAGCTCTATGTTTGAAATGTTTAGAAACTACAGCGGCAGCCAATTGCCGTAATTCATGGCGGACTTGCATTCTTCAAGCCAGGAAGATGAAAGTAACATGGGAAGTGAAAGTGACCAGGAAGCACGGAACGGGTATCTTTAGATGTGATTCTGCAATCTGGAATCGAACATTTCAAAATCTTCGCTTTGTTAGCCATTGAAACACACGCTTTTGCAGACATTCAAATTTTCCGCGACTCGCCGTAAAGTTATTTGTCGTGCAACCAGCGGAGATTCCAAACGTCACTACTAGACTACGCGACGTAAAAAACAAAAATCCCTTACATGAGTCAAAATAATGCATTGTATTCAATCAAACATATAAAAAGTAAAGTGGCTTTTCAGTTAAACTTTAAGAATATTCTGTTTCTTCTGTTGAGGTACTTTGAACGATCAGGAAAGTAATGATCAAGACTAACGACGCCGCATTTTTTCCGGACGCATTTTTGCCAGAAGCAACTGAGAAAAGGATTAAAACAAATTGGTCTTACTTAAACTAGTGTTTGCTTCCCATTATTGTTTGTACTGTGCATTAATATTTGTTAGGGTTGAATTTCATCGTTTTCTTCGGCACTGTTGAAGGCTATTGCTCGTTCAAAGTAACACACCTCTACTGTACTCAATTCGAAAATTTTTATACATTTAAATACTGTACAAACTGGGCGTATTTTTGAAATTAAAAAGGATGAGTGCTTATTTGTGTCTGTATGTCAGATTGTGGAATGGTTGTTCGCCAAATTTGGAGTACGAGACCCCTTGGCGGAGGCTCTTCTTAGTCATGTCAATCGCTGACAATTAACGACTCATCAATCAGTAAGAGAATCAACTTGTCTTTGCAGTTGTCTGTAAAGATATTAACGGCTTTGCTCTGGGATGACATCAGGAGAGTGTAATGAGGACGGCTTTGCAACGGTTTTCAAAGCTGAAAGCGTTATTGCTCGGTATTGTAGAGCACCTTTCCCGGGCCCTGCTCTGCACTGTAAAAAGTCTCTCCTTTATCGGACTTTACTAGTTGTGCGTCACCGATTTCGGACATTTTTGTTCCTAATTCGGATAATTAAAATCTGAATTAGGAGAGTTATAACCTGATGCAGGATTATAACGCTAGAATGCGAAATACTGCAGAGTGTACTGCATTATTTTGCATTCTAGCATTTTTATCTTGCATCGGATTTTAACTCTCCGAATTCTTTAATTCTCCGAATTAGGAACAAAAATGGCCGAAATCGGTGACGCACAACTACTAAATTCCTATAAAGGAGAGACTTTTTACAGTGTAGGTGCTTGCCAGCCAAATTTTCAACAGCAAATTTTGAACTTTTAAGTTTAGCCGAAGAGGGCTGAGATGACAGTCGCTACCCTTCATTAATTCATTGAAATGAATGTGCCTGTACCTACAAGCTTGAAACATTTAGGAACTGCAACGGTAAACGATTGCCGATTAGTAAATCTTTTTGGGTCACACGCAATAGAGGGATTTCTTCAGAAGTGACCTTCCAGTCTGTAATTGAACATTTCCTGAGATTCGCTTCATTAGCCATTGAAATGCGCGTTTTTTTGTCATTTAAATTATCTGCGTCTGGATGATTTGCCTTGTCTGGTCAGCAGTGTATATTCTTAACGTCATTACTACAGCCCAAGATGAAAAAATCCCTACGCGTAGTTAAAATACTGAAGTGTATATAAATGCAAGTATAGAAATAAGAAGACTTTTCTTCTAAACCAAATCTGCTCTGTGTTTTGGGATACGTGCAAGATATTCCTTCTTCGAAGTGTCGTAAATACGATCGTAGTGCACAAACGTTCACCTCCTTCAGGCTCTAGTTGCACAGCAACCCCTTTGCCCTTTGCTTTACTCCGTTTTGTCCTGAGTGAAAGATACGGGCAAACTATACATTCCACACTTACTTACTTTCTATTCCGTAGCCTCGCGAGGACAGGATTCTTCCACTTCTTCAATCGGGAGCATATCACGAGACAAATTTTTATGAGACAATCGGCTTTTGACAAGTGTCACTAGGCAAGTCCGCACGAGGCAATCAGAGCATTAAACAAACCTTCGAGAGGAAATTATTCATTAGTTGTATCAAATAAAATTCAGTCGCTGAAATTTTTAGAAAGTCTTTATGCCGGATTTGTCTCGAGCAAGGTTTTGTCTCGTGATAATTTGTCTCCTGGTAATTTGTCTTGTGAATAATTGCCAAATGACTGACTTGTCTCGCGAAAATTTGTCTTAAAAATTTTGTCGCGTGATAGACTTGTCTCGTGATAGGTACCCCTGCCATTTGCATTTCATATAAGCCTCTATGATAAGAGATGGTTAATTAGATTGTCCTATCTCAGCCCTTTTCGGTTAAACTTTAAAGATCCTTGCTCTTCCAAAGTCAACTGTGCGTCATGCGCGCATGAATACTGGTAGCAACGAGAACTCCCCAATCGTCCCATCTATTTTCCAATATTTCAACACAACTTTCACTTCCAACGAATTTCTCACACCCCTTATGATCTAAAATGATTAACCGCCACAGTGTACATTATCTCAGATTAAAAAGGGTTCAGTTTTCATGAGTGACCTTGGTCAATTGATCTGGTGCAACCAGATGTCACAGTTCTGATGAGAAACTGATTTTTTTCTGGCTATTTTTCTCTTTTTCCTGGGTAGTCCTGGGCCCCTTGGAAGGTCGGGGGGGGGGGCAGAAAAAAATCAGTTTCTCATCAGAACTGTGACAAATGAGACCTCTGCGGACCATCTAGTGGCGAGATACAGAAGCACGTATATGGAGCTTAAAATAGGTTTTAACAAGAACATCAGACAAAAATATAAACATATAGCTCAGTGGCGCCATTTGGGGGGGGGGGGAGCAGGGGAGGGGCCATGCCCCCCCCCCCCTGAATTTGAAAGGGGCCCAAAATCCGAGGTTTTTTGTCTATATTCCTTGTTGTTTGACATGCTGAAGTAAAGACATTTATCAAATCATAAATTTCATACTACACCGCACAATTAGTAATCTGGTTTTGAACCAAAATCTTTGTATTTTAGCAGAAAATAGGCTGATTTTTGTTTGTTTGTTTTTTTGCCTGCGGCGCTAATTTTCAAGATAATCTGGTGTTTGTTAGCTGTTTAACCCCATATCCGAACTTAAAAGATTTCTTGAATCCAGATCTACTTCTCGAGATTGCGACAAATCTCGATAGGGTTTCGATCGAAAGCCTCAGAGGCTCAAAAGTCGCTTATTCTGTCATATGGGTAGGCATCAGACTCCAGGTCACAGCATGCTCCAGTGAACATTTTTATTTGCGAAGGGTCTTTGAACAATGCGTGATTCTTGCATATGCACATAATGGTGTATTTTAAAACTACTTTGCAATTACCATTACCAGCAATTAAATTTTGCGTTTGAGCAAAAAAAAATCGAGGATGTGGGCCCAAAATGGACGTTTGCCCCCCCCCCCCCCCCTGAGGATTACTGAAATGGCGCCACTGATATAGCTGGTGCGTGAATTAAAAAAGTAAAATATTTGGAAGTATAATTATATTTCTTTCATTAACTTGGTTTTAGCCATTCATATCATTTCTGCTTAAAAGTCATCCAGATTTTCTAGAAGATTTCGTTGCCTAGTGTAATAAGTGCTGATTAATTTTTCGGTTGCTTGTGAAAAATCTTGGCTGCGTGCAGAAAAAAAATGCAATTATTTTCGCAGTAATTATTTATATCGACTGGTAACGGTGTTTTCCATCATGTTCTGCCATATCGGTTGATACCTTTAATTTCATTTTTCAGTTCTTTTTCGGCTTATCTTCTACACCTTCTGGAATTCTGAAAATTTCGTTCTCGACATGCCCCGTTACTTTGTTAATATCTTTCCCGGCTTTTGCCATCCTCTGTTTTCCCAAGACGCATATTATCCCGACCATGTTTCCCTTAGGGGGAATAAGGGAGAGTCAGTATAATCGCATATTCCTTTTAAGCCTTGGGGTACATAGAGTTACCAACGATTACGGAATAGGGAATTATAAGTATATAATTGTTTAACAATCGGCTTTGGCGTACTATTGCTTTTGAATCTGAAATGAGCGGAGATAGTCGATAGCAAACAGTCATTAGAAATGGTTTTAAACGTTTCCAAATTGCTCGATGAACATGCACAGATACCATTTAGTAAAGGTTTGAGATAAGCGCGTTTTCGATTTGATGATAGATGATGGTGATAGGATGGTTGTATCGATGACGAGCGCCTTAGGGGCCCCATTTGAAGTAATTTTTACTAATTACATGGCGCTACTTCTTTTGTCCAGTGAACATGGTCGTTACTTCCTGGGGGGGGGGGGGGGGGCAACAGGCCAAGGGTTACGGACGGCAATTAAAGGTCAATAATTGTATGGGACGGGCAGACTATGTTCTAATGTAACAGTAAGTTGAGAAAATTTTGCAAGTGAATATTTAAACAGAACTTTTCATCAACAGTTCAGTGGGTTTCTTTTGTAAATGGTAAGATACATCACACATATTCAAAACACTCAGTCCATTCCTGGACGCCGAGAACCACAATCTTTACATTTTAAACATAATACGCAGAGTGGTATCCGCTCCTACTCTCAGACACAACCTTACCTCTCAATTTACAAAATAGCTAACCAATTTCCTTTTTACCTTCCTGCACCTTACCCCAGGGGTAACCACCCTGTCGTATAAATAAATAAAAAATCATATGTATACTTAATTTTATTATAATGTTTATATATAATTTATAAACAACGACGATGTTTCGGTCCCCGTTCTGAGAAAAAAGAGAAAATAGTATTTGGAAAACTAAACAACGTCGTGGAAAGTGACCCCAATGCGAGTCAGGGTCCATCCACTAGGGTAATGGAATAACACAGGAGGAATACCATACATTCTAAATTACTATTGTGAGAAGAGGGGAATTCCTTGGTGCATCAAGGGACCTGAAGGGTAAGCCCGTTCTTCCGTGCGATATAGATATTCTAATACCCCAAGCTGAATGAAAATCATATTTGAAGAAAAAATAATTCATCTAGGACATCTTTCAGCCGTATCTCGCCCCTTCTTGGCAAGGGTCCTCTTCATATTTGACGGTGGAAAACGGATAAGTCAGATCTGACTTAATCATTTTTGCACCGTCTGAAGGAACATCTCTCACCGGCAGGTTGTAGCTCGAAGAAAAAAACGTGCAATAGATAAGAGAAACTTCCAGTTCAAGGCTGTTGTACTTTCCGACGAGATTAAAAAAGCACAGAAAACAAACTTCGTACGCTTGTGTATTATTTTCACAATGACCTAAAAAAACTGAACTATATTTCCAATAATTAAGCGACAATGCACAAGCCTTCGTTAAGCTCGTTACAGAGGCCTCCAATCATTCTTTGTACTCTCGAAAAAAAATCTGGATAAACAGGCTACGCCTTCAGCCTAAGATGACTGCGATCGTTAATAAAATTGAATAAAAATGGATAAGTCAGCTAGGTTATTCTTCAGCGATATTTCGACCCTTGCTAAGAAGGGCCGAAATATAGCTCTAATAAAATGTAGCTGACTTATCCGTTTTGCGTTGTAAAAAAAAGATATTTCGGCCCTTCTTGGCAAGGTTCTATTCAGGCTGTAGAGAGAAATTGCAGGTTCTTTTCTTCTAGCTACAGCCTAAAGAGGACCCTTGCCAAGAAAGGCCGAAATGTCACTGACGAATAGCCTATCCCTGTTGTTAAAGGACCCCTTTTGCTTATCCTGTCTTTCATAATATACTCAGCTCCCATATGGAATTGTAAGCTTCTAAAATCCCCACCTTTCTCCATTATTTCGTTTCGTAACTATGAGTTCTTAGCGATTTTTCGGGCTTGCTGAGTTTTTCCGTCACCCAACGAAAAGTTTGCCGGGCTCTTGATTGTCCGCTGACAACTCTTTGACACATAAGGATATGATGATCTTCTGTTTATTACTTCTTTTATTTGCATAGTTTTCCCACTTTTTAACCAAGGCACGTTCAGTTTTTAAATCTTGTGCGCCCAGCCGCCACGTCGGAGAGCAGGAAGGCTGGATATAGTCGACAAGCGCTAACAAGAGAATCGCTTGTTTCAGGTTGAAAGTAATGGTATTTTCGAAAACGTTTTTTCTGATCCATTTTATGGGGAAAATATCATTTCTAGTAAGAGTTGTGGTTTAAAGATATGTTTAATTTGTAAATAAAAACAACCTTGAATCGGACCATCCAACCAGAAAATCAACCAGAACCAGAGCATAACAGATCTATCATGGACCTGTTTGCTCCGAAGTGCGTATGAAGGTAACTTACACTGTAAAAAGTTTCTCCGAGTAAGGATTAAAGTAACTGCAGTATTTGCTACTGGGATTAATCTTATCTCTACTGAGACAGAATTAATCCGAATTACAGATAAGATTAATCCCAGTAGCAAATTTGGTAAGATTTTTTTTTACAGTGTAGCCGATAGATCTTTTTTTCATACATATAAATCTGGACCTTTGCAGTATATAATACTGCACACAGAACGTGCTCCCCCTCCCCTAGATAGTAAAGTTGTTCAGGCCAGTGCATCTAATCTCGTTAGGTAAGACGGATGTCCCAAAGACTTAAAAGTGGTGACGCAGATTCCTGTACTAGTCAAACTTCCCCCCTCCCAACAAACAATTAATTCTACACTGACTAGCAGAGATGGTTTCTTATCTGGGGCGGCTTCAAAATTCAAACGTCTGTATTCGTAATTAATAATCGGAATTTATCCATGTTCTTCCTTTCGAATAACATCTGTTGCTTTTATTTTGATCTGGATAGTTATCTCAGAAAGTAGCCATGCAGTGAGATAATGACCGGAAAATGGGATCTATTATGATCCGAGTTCTTTTTAATCCGTGAGGGGATGACAATTCCTTGGTTTTGGATCTCCATAGGGATATCCCGACACTTCCTGGTATCCTGAAGTGTACATCCGCCCAGTCGATTAGCAAGATTTGTAGGTTTGTATCTAGAGCGCTGGAATATAGAAAGCTCTCCGTAGATTAGTTGTATGGTTATTTACGTTTGTATTAAACACCTGTACTTGTATATGGCGCTCGGACTTTTTCAAATACATTTATTATTATATTATCATAAAGGATGGAAGATAGAACCCGCGCACATAAATCGCGATTGAAAACTCCCTGAAACTCAATATAATTGTAGGCTTTAGGCTAGAACTTTTGTCGTTCTTTATGGTTGTAAGTTACTTGCCTGCGTGGTCTTTTTCCCTTCTTTAAATCTAACCTGTTCTTTGTGCATATTATATTCTCTTTTTTTGAAATTCTTCTCCGATCCATGTCAATTATAAATTAGTGAACTGATTGGATGAATCAACCAGAATGAAATGAAAAATCAAACAGAGCTCTACCGGTGAACCAGGAAAATTTCTTGTCGGGAAATCAGCAGTGTTTGTCGGTAAAGAGCAGAGCACCGGAAGACAGTTTTATTGTTTCGTATGTTGGTCGACAAGTTAATTTTCCAGCTTGAGCGGCTTGAGCCTGAAGAGGACCCTTGCCAAGAAGAGCCGAAATACAGCTCTACTACAATGTAGCTGACGTATCCGTTTTGCATTGTCAAATATGTCATCATTTTAGAATTCTCTGTCTCTATTATTCAAGCTTTATTTGGATGCTTTTTAACCATAGAATTTCCACATATTTGACTCTGCTAAATGGATGCGTCAGCTGCAATTTAATCTAGCGATATTTCGTCAATTTTTGACAAGTGCCCTCGTCAGGCTCAAGCTAGAGAAAAAAGAACCTGTGAGATCTTTTAGCGCAAACAAGTATGATTCGCAGTCAGATTGGTCCGAGGATTGGTCTCAAGGGTTTAGATTTTATTCAGTTTAGAAGCGATCGACTAGATCCCATTTTCCGTTCCGCCTTACACTCAAGGAAGTTCAGTACCGTACTATATTTACTCTTAAAAGATTCACTAGCCCCTCGCTATGTTTAGCCCTTGGTTTGCAATCCAATCTCCTATTGTTACGGTAAAGATGTGCGCTAATCGGATGAAAGAGCTAAGTGATCATAAGTTAAAAGCCATTCTAGAAAATTACTATTTATGGTCGTTTAATAAAATTACTATTCAATAGAAAGAGTTTAGAGGTCTTTTCTAATTTCCGGTTCTATATCTAGAACAGATCTTCGGCATTACAAGTCGCCGCAAGTAGGCGTGGTTGTGATTTTTTGATTAGAGTCTTGGAGCATTTTGTTTACTCCCGGGAAAAAAATGAGTTAATTAATGTTTTTAGTCCCATTCTTGCACAAGATGTTAACGACAGAATTTTTAGGAGGTAGAAATGAAAGAGAAAAATACACAATTTGAAATAAGCGAAGCGTAATCTGTTCCCAGTCGTGATTGTACTGATACGATAAGTAGAACAGGAGCTTAAAGCGGGCCACAAAAAATGGTCTTTCTACCACACACAATGCTAATCATCCTTGCTGTCACTATGAATGTTCAAAACCACTAAAAACACCGTAAAACAATGAGCAAATTAAAAAAACCCACCAAATTTCCTAGGTTTGAAAGAACTCTTTTCTGGACTAAATCTCAGCCGATTATCCCGGACAGCTGTTATGGCACGTAAGTAGCCAAGGGTCAAAATAATAATTTCCATCTAATGCTCCAACTGTTTATTACAAATACAAATAAATCATAAAACCAAGACCAGTGTGTTACTTCTGATCTCTGAAGACATACAAAAATTATCAGTTAGGTCTTATAATTCTTTGCTAATCAATCCTGGAAAATTCCGCCATCTAGAAAAGAAGACCTTGTGCGTGGGTTTTTTCTCGAGCCAAAACAGCAACTCGGCAATCGAGTTCAAATCTAAACAAACCCGTGGCATGCGACCACTAAGAGAAGGTAAACAGAATGTTTGGATTAGGTCTTTAACAATATCTAGGAAAACCCTTAAGTTTTCGTTCCACGAAAGTTGCATAAATGGTGACAAAATACACATCCATCAATTTCCTCCCTAGTTGCAGCGTCTCTTTGCTCTTTGCTTGTTGATTCTTTTGTCTGGTTCCATTCCGCCGGAATGTCTAAATCCCTTCTAGATCAACCATAATTGATAATGGTAGGCTATATTCGAGGGCTTTGGGTATCATAATTTATAACATGGATATCTAATATACTGAATGTCGTCTTTTATTTTTCTTTCTTTCTTGCTCGGAATTTATTGTTATTTCGTACATTAATGGTTTCGCATGGAATCTTGCTCTGTCTTGACCCTGGGTCATAACGAAGGCATTTATATCGAATATACTGAATGTCGTCTTTCATTTTTCTTTCGTTCTTGCTCGGAGTTCGTTGCTATATCCTACATTAATGTTTTCGTGAGTCATAACGGAGGGTGGGTTCGCACGAGCCAAACTGATAAAATAATCCAGGTTTGGGGATGGTCTTGAACATGAATAGTAACTAAAATAGATAGTCAAGCGTATCATAGATTGCTCGGAAGTTTTTAATAAAATATTAACACAGTGAAGAAAATAGGCCGTTGGCCTTTACGAAGTTAAAGGGTTAGTTCAGGCACGAACTAATATAACGACTGTATGCAATCCTCCCAAAATGAAAACTTGAGATATTGCTTGGATCGAACTGGCTTCCCCTTTCGCCATGACGTTACTGATGGCGTCATCGGTCGTAGTAACGTAACTTTAAAAAATTTACATTACTTTGTGGCCTACTATGACTGTAGGCTGGAAGCACTGTCAAAAGTTAGGTAACAGATATTACATGCTTACTCATCCGTGTGTTAGTCGTTACGGCAATATATCTGTTATGACACATTATATGTTATCATTTCACGCAAGTTATCATTTAAGGGACCCCTCTTGCTTATTCTGCCTTTTATAATATACCTAGCTCCCTTCTGGCATGATAAGCTTCTAAAATCACCACCTTTCTCCATTGTTTCGTTTGGTACCTACGAATTTTTAGCGCTTTCTCGGCCGTGCCGAGTTTTGCCGGTTACACAACTCAAAGTTTGCCAGAATCTTGAACGTCCTCTGGCAACTCTTAAACACACAAGGATATGAGACTCTTCTGTTTTTTACTTTCTTTATTTGCTTAGTTTTCCTACTTTTTAACCACGGCGCGTTCAGTTTTCAAATATTTTGAAAACTTAAGGCGGCTGGGGGCAAACGGAGAGCAGGAAGGCTGGATAGAATCGACAAGAGCTAACGAGAAAATCGCTCAATTCAGAAGGAAAGTAATGATATTTTCGAGAAACATTTTTCTGATCCGTTTCATAGTGAAAAGATAATCTCTAGTAAGAGTTGTGCTTTAAAAGGTCCATAACAAAAGTTTAGTCTCGAAACGTAACACTTAAAGGGTCATAACACATGTATTATCATAAAGCTTAACACAAGGATGTGCAAACATGTGCTATTTGTTATCAAGCTTCTGACGTGTGTGTTTAGATTTTTTGACCTCGTTTCCAAGTATTCTTTCAGTTCAAGCTGACTGTGATTCATGTTTGGTGGTGCTAACCGGATTAGTCAGCTGAAATTTATTTTCCCTTCCTGGCAAGGGTCCTTTTCAGGTTGCAGTTAAAAATATAAGCTTGCTGTAAAATCTGAGTATCTGTTCTGCACTAACAAACATGGCTTCCTTTCCTTTGAAATTTCCCAGGAATTTATTCCTCTATTTTATTTTCAGATCTATGACGGGCGAACTGATTATCAACAAAGATCCAGGAGTTCCCAACTTTAAAGTGTTTTTGTCGCTCCTCAACTTTCTCGCCGGAAGGTACTCTCATATTTTCATAAAAAAGACGGAATCTCGAAATCGATTCACCCGCGCAGGCTTCCTCCGGGGATCTAATAATGCGCGCACAAGTCCTTCCCCCAAGCACTTGCTACTGGCTACATCACAGACCTCCGGTCCTGAAACTTGGATCTCAACCTGCCCTCACATTTCAAACACTGTTACGAATTGTAAGTGTTGAATGGGTCTCACTAACTTCGTACCCCGGGGATAGTGACTTTCGGTACTTCACCGTTGGGCATTTGAAACGAAACAGTGGTCAGTTAGAAAAGAACGCTGGAGTGATAAGAAAGAAGTAAGAGATTGCATGGATTAAAGAGCGACAGAAATAGAACTTGTCAAGTGTTAGAATATTAAGTGGTCCTAACTGAAATTAACAAAGCTTCTTTCTTTGATACATCAATCTGTAATTTATTTACTTCTGGACTCTTTGTAAATCTACACTGCCTAAAGAGGAAGAGGTTGGATTAGCAGTTGACCTAGTTTGGTACTGAAGCCGGACTTACTAAGTGATATTCGAAAAGACACTCTGGCTTAGAAGAGATACACCCGGGCAGAAAGTATTAGACTTGATTGACCTTGGCAGTCACGACGCTTAAAGTTCACCACGAATTGGAAGAGGCACATCTCGTCGAAAGTATCGGACTTGGTCCATTGAGTTGAACGTGCAAAGTTAGGACTAGCCAGTGTTCCCCCAAGGCCTAAAAATTACCCTGTCACACGAAGCCACATCAGCCCTGGACGCCAACCAGCGTTCATCATGTGCGCGGATGGGGGGCTGGTTTGGAGAAACCCCGCACCACTGGCGCCACGGGTCCGGAACAAGGGGTGCGATGCCCTTCTTTGCCCTGGACAACACGGCATGGCAGGTAAGCCCTCAAATAGTTTTCTGTGCGTCGGTCCGAGAGGAATACTGGCAATCAGTATTCTCCATGTCCTGCTAATTCTTCTGCCCAATTTTTACGTCCCATCATTTATTCTGGTCAGATCTTGTAAGTGTATTAGTTAATTTGTTTCGGGTCTGTGTATTTCGTAAATATTGTATTCCACTTCTAGCTGTAAGCTATTTTGATAAGAAACTTGATTGATTGATTGAATAGTTTCTCATCAGTGTTGAGCTTATTGGTCTTGATCAGTAGCTCAATGGCTTGATATTTTCTAATCTTGGCAGTTCAGTGTTTGATCCCAAGGGTTACACCCCAGCTCCTCATTTATGTCCACCAGTTCTTACTTTTACTTAAAGAAGTAAGTCAAACCTGGTTAGGCAGAATAGTTTTTAGCCTACTGAGCGGAAAGGACCGCAACTCAAAGAAAACTAATCTATCTATTCGAAATTTATGGGTTTTCTGTACATATTTCGAAACTCGACCAATGAGCGATATCCCTAGTTTAATCCCAAATCTCGGCAACCACGGCGAGAGTTGAGAATGGGATTTTCAGTTTCTAAGCTTATGCAGAGCTTGTGCTCACACAGTTTTTATGAAAGCTCCACAGCGAGAAATTCGAGATGGGCAAAATTCAAACATGGAGTTTTCAACCAAAAATAATGACTGGAAATTTTGTGTCAAGCATTTTTTTTTTGTATTGGGAACAGCCACGGAATCTCCCATGTTTTGTATGCTTGGAATGGTGTTCATTTATTTCTTTGTAGCTTTCCACTTATCTGTATCTTCAGATTTTTTGAAGAGCTTATCACTCGTTCAACAAGTTTTCGTTCAGCTGTAGCTGATTGGGGTACATCTGTGTAGAATGCGGCGATTTATTGTCTCAACTTATAGGTTTCTTTCGTAAAAACTGTAATGTAAAAGTAAATTACACTAATTATTCTCTTTTTCTTTATAACTATTTCTCTTTCCTTCCTTTTCCAACGTTTCCAAGAAATCCCAGTTTCCGTTTTACACTTTTCTTGGGGTTGCTCTTTTTCGTTTCCCAAGTTCCTCTTTCTCACGGCCCTTGACTACGCGTTTCTCCTGGCCAACCTCCTCTTGTTTACATATTCTTCGACTTTTCGGCTAATCCTCACCAAGCAGGTGGAATTGTTTCTTTTCACATCATTAATCAAACGAGGATAAGAGGGTGTCCTATTATGTCAACTTACGCGACGGGCGTCCGACGTGTGTCGCTTTGCGGTGGCATAATCAGCGGCTTGCGGACGAGAAGAACTTGATACGAGATTACGGAGATTGATAGGGAAGCGCGCAGGGATTTATCTGAAAATTGTTTTCTTCAGTCTCTTCTTTTTTTTGCGGCAGAAATTTTCTCACAGAAAACGTTGCCGCGTTCGGTGACTAGCGTACCGATGTTGCCACTCGACCGTCACCGCTTCGAGGTGCCGGCCTCTTGTAAACGCGGTATTTCCGCGGTATCCTACAGCCAAGTTCGGTAAATTTGCGGTATTCCGGAAAGACGCGATTTTTTTTATTTCTGGGAGAGTAGAGAGGTGTTAAAGGACAACTGAATGAAGAGTACCAAGTATCATCCCTATCTGTATGACTTCCGTTAACATTGCCTGCAGAAAACCCAATCCAAATACGAAATAGTGTTTCCAAGCTATGATTTTTGCTCCATTTTGCATCTGTTCTTATTTCAGTACTGAACAATTTTACAAATGAACAAATGTCCCCAATCAACCCTTCTTCTGGAGTATTTTTTAACCAGTTAAGCCCAAACGTATATCTAGAAGAAATTCCAATACGATCCGGTCAGCGCTGTACAAGATTTGAATGAATTGCGCTTTTTGTCTTGGAGTCTGCATGTGCAAACCTCCAGAAACGAACATCCCTATTTTGAAAACGTCACGCTCAGGGGAAGAATGCTCTCCGTGGCCATGTCTGTAAATGCATTCTCCATGGTGTATTCAAGTATGGTTTCATTGTTCAGGTGTCCTTTAAGAATACTATTTTAATATGAATTTGACGTTTCTGAAGCGGCAGGCTTTGTTTAATGCGTTAAAACCTGCCGTAAATGTGAGAAAACGTGCTAGGATGAGCATTTCGCTGTGCTCCGTATCTTAAAATCTAACATCTATATCATGAAGCCGAATTCGCCAATGCTGGAATTCCCTTCTCGCCATTTCGCGGTGTAATTGCGGTATGCGGTATAATCAAAATAATATGCGGTGTTTTCCTCAGAATCGCGGTATTATACCGTGGAAACACTGTACCGTACTCCCTTGTTTCGGAGCAGTTGTTGTTCGTGTGAGAAAAACGTCGGCAAAAATTGTCAGGCGACAAATATTTAATATTCCTATTTTAAATACAGTGATTGATTTTTGTGTTTATTTTTACGGTTTCGTAGAACAGTTTTCTGTCTTCAAGAGCTTCTTAGGAGATTTTATTGTAACCAGAGTTTGTGTTACTAACGCTCCACAAATGGATTGTTTCAACTACCGTTTGATTCGAGGTTTGCAGTAGCCGCCTTGTCGCGTGACAGATTCCTTGCTTCTTTCTATGTGTTCGGGAAATAACAGTGGTGAGGAAGCAATTTTAAGAGGTATCGCTTGCAGTGCAGATAAATTTGCAGAGTTTTAGCAATAGTTCCGTTTTTGCAGATACCACGGTATCTGATACAACGGTCTAAATTCGTTTTTGCTGTTGTTGTTTTGTATCTGATAAAACGGTAAAAGTAGTTGCTGCAGTTACTGAGTATCGTGTCTTGCCAGCAGGCCCGTATCTAGGAATTTACTTCGGGGGGGTGGGTGCCTGCTGCTTGGACAAAAAAGTACAAAAAACACATAGATAAGAGGGAAAAGCCTATAAATATGATTATTTTTGTATGTTTCGGGGGGGGGTCAACCCCCCTCCCCCTGGATACGGCCTTGCTTGCCAGTTATCGTGGTTGTTAGTTCGTTGGTAGAGCTGTGTCGACCCGGGAGCGAGCCCGGGAGGGAGAATTCCTGGATACATATATGGTGTCCATATTATTTTTGTTCCTCATTATTTGTCAGTGCATCCGTCGGTGTCTCTGTCTGAAGCTGGACGGTGGCGTACTGAGCCAGGATGACGCCGTGCTCGAGCGCGCATCGATTAGTTTGGTATTGCAGTGGTCAATTATGTGTTGTTCACATGGACCTTCCACTAGCATTTTCTTACACCTTCTTTCCCCTTACAAGTTTTTCATTTGCCACCTGATGAAGCTCATTGACGACCAAAGAAGACGATCGTGCTCCACTTTTGACAAATTTGACAGAAAATGGATTTGGTCCAATTGAAATTAAAAGAGATGGCAGATAAATCACATTATTAGATCTCAAATAATCCTCGTAGGTCCTCGTAGACCCGAACAACTTATATGGGCCATTGTTAATAGATAGAAATTCCATGGATCATGTTCAGTCATGAATGAATGAATGTATGAATGAATGTATTCCCAAAAAAGCCCTTTGGGCCATAGCGGGACAAAATATAAAAATAAGTAAGCACTCCAACTGCAATGTACCAGTCAAATATTCAATACTCAACTCATAATTCTGATAACTAAATAACTATCAAACAAACTAATACCTATCCCTACCACAACATCAACCTACAATAAAACGTTCACGGTGCTCCCTTCCGGAATTCTCCCTTCAGGAATCTACCCAACCGACGCAACTCTCGGAAAACTTTCTACCATTCTTCATTGTCTGAGAGAGTCATTTACTTTCTTCTTGTCACAAGTTTCCTCTGCATTTATAGGTTCAGTCTTGTTTTCATATGCCCACCCTTGTAATAAATAATATGCCTCGAATACTTAGTGCCGCGATAAAGTAATACAAACATATATAGTATTGGCATCCGTCATAACATTTAACACAAGGGTGCGCATCCATACATTGAATATTATCGAACTTCTGACGATGTAAGCATAAACTTCAGATACTCAACGTTTGGAGATCCTAAGCAAACGAACGACCACTGCGAGCGAATCCCGAAAGTATCGAAATGAATTTTCAGAAATTATTCCTAGTCTGGACAAAATATAGTGCGAAATTGCTTTTTTGATGAATTAATAAGCAAATAAAAATATTGCTCAGATAAGGCAGATACGCCTTGATGGCGCATGCGGACTACAGCTTTAGTGCCTCCTAATTACACATAGAGAAATTAAGGTTGCGTTCCAGAAACTTAACAATTGTTAAGAATCGTCAGTTTTATTTCGGGGCGGAGCTAACTGCAGCTTTAACGATCGTTAGCTTCCCAAATTCTACAATTTTAACTTTTCCCGACGATGCTCACCGACCATCGTTACAAAATAGTTAACAATCGTTAAGCTCTGGAACGGAAATCGTAGGTGGGCGGAGCTTGATTTTCGAAATCAGAAACCTGGAACGCAAAAAGTTAACAGTCGTTAACAATTTGTTAACAATCGTTAAGTTCTGGAACGCAACCTAATTATCAATAGTCCCGGATTGCTCGAATTACGTTCTGAATAAATTTCTTAACCAAGTTTTGGGGAAGAACACAAGGCCGTATAGGGGGGGGGGGTAGGGGGTTGAACCCCCACCTCCCCCCCCCCCCGAAACATACAAAAATAGTCATTTTTATAGGCTTTTCCCTCTGATCTATGTCTTTTTTCTACTTTTTTGTCCGACCCGCAGGCAACCCATCCCCCCCGAAAAAAATTCCTTGATACGGGCCTGGAAGAACAGCTTGTATTTCATCATTTAAAGTCAGGACTATATTCCCCGGACAAGACCATTCCTTTGTTCCTTATTATATTACTTTGCCGTCCCCTCCCACAGATCTACGTAGCTTTGACATGAAAAAACATCAAATTGTATGCCATACAGGCGAGTGCTTGGTCCTAATCCAATCTTCAGCGTTTTCTTCGTACAAACCCACACTCTGTTGTGGCCAAGGCCGTATCCAGGGGGGGGGGGTTAGGGGGTTGACCTCCCCCCCCCCCCCCGAAACATACAAAAATCATCATTTTCACAGGCTTTTCCCTCTGATCTATGTCTTTTTTGTACTTTTTTGTCCGACCCGCAGGCAACCCCCCCCCCCCGAGATAAATTCCTGAATACGGGCCTGGTTGTGGCTCACGGCAAAGGCGAGACAAGGTTTCTGGCTTAAATATTCCGAAACTAAATTGGCCAATACTATCTATAAAAAAAATGACACAAAGAAAACAGTGGACACAAGGTCATTGGCCACACACAAAAAAGACACAAAAAGAAGACATTGAAATGTTCATGCCATTAGCCTTATATTTATATAGAATAGAATTTAATTTTTTTCAAAAGCAGCTGTCACAGCGTTACCGCCGAATTTGACCTTTCGTTCATACAAAATGATGAATAACATAACACTCTATAGTCTTGTCACGAAAAAAAAAAACACTTAAAAGGACTAACTTATCGGTTATTGTAAAACTCAAGAAATGCTGGAACAAAACTCCTTCTATATATTTCATGAAGAGGGGCTAGTTCGTGGATTTTCTGAGATTTCTCTCGCTCGGGTCTAATACGTATAGGAGAATAGGGGAGTGGGAGAATATTACGTAATCGGGGAACAGATAGGGTTTTAATACCGAAATCAATGCTAAGGTCTAATCAATGCTATATATCGTTTATTGACCAAGATAGCAAAGATAGCTAGCAAAGCTAAAAAAGCTAGCTTTTGTTCACTGACGACTTGTTGTGCTCGTGGAAGGAGTTGGAGAATCCCGGCGTTGCGGAACTGTAGAATAGAGCAAGCGATAAACAAAGGGGTCAGATACTCTGCAAGCCGAAGGAGGAGAATGTTAGCGCTGTTTTATCACTGTGACACTTTAACGGAAGAAAGAGGCTGCGTGCATGACAAAAGAGAGAATATGATTGGTGTCAAACAGAAACAGCATATTTTGAAACCGGCTTTTTTGTTTAAGTCTGTTTTTTCGTACACCCGAGTAGTTATTTTTTCTTCTCTCTCACAACGGAGCGAACTAACGCTAGTGGCTACGCCTCCGCCTCCACTCATCTGTTCCACTTAAAAACCTTACAATCAAACCTAATCTAACGAAACTCTTTAAATAACAAATTTTCTGTATTTTTATCTTATTTCATCTTCAGTATTGACCTATACGGTGCGTTAAAACCCAGATTATCTTGTTTTTAATTATAGCAGTAAAAATTACACTTCCCAATCAGGTATTCTACAAACAAAGTAAATAAATCACTATTTCTTTAATCTCTTTTGCGGCGGTCCTTTAACCTCTCGACAGCTTTAAAAGTTTTTGCTGTGGAAGAACATCAAATTATTTACGGTGCAGCTACGAATTTGTTTTAACAAGCCTGGTCCGCAGGCAGTTATAGCCACGTGCCTATACGAGGCGATTGTTCTAATTGGACCACTTTTTGTGGCGGTCTATTAACCTCCCAACTGATCCGATACGAGCTAATCATCTGCAGATAAAAATCTGATAGCTTCCGCCTCTTGGGTTCAATAAATTATAAAAATAACCGCACAGGCGGCCATAATATTCTTAATTAAATCCTTTCCCTACATATTTATGTCTGTTTTTGGTTATCCCCTGGAGTTGCTTGCTGTATTTGATGTGCAAGGAGTGGGGAGGGTGACTTGTGATATTTAATACTCTAGATCACATGTCCAAAACACATCAGTGATCCTCGGGAAAAACGAGAAAACGTAGCACTAACGACTTAAACTAACAACTCATCCTGTTTTAACCAATCATGGCGATGTTTGGGAGCAGCTGTGATACCGCTTCCGGCTCTTCCGCTAGGTACAGGGCGATTTTGCATCGGCAAGAAGAGTTGGTCATCAAGAGTACTGTGCTAAACTGATAGTCAACTGAATTTTGCTCCAACGATACTTGGCCCTTCTTTTGTTGCATTCCATCAGTGCCCATTCGCCCTTGTAGCCGCAACCTGAAGCGGCCCCGTACTAAAAAGGGCCGAAATGTCACTGGAACAAATCTCAGCTTACTCACCGTACCGTCAACTGTTCCTCGAAGTCAACTTGGACTGTACTAATATTTGTTTTTGTAGTTTATTCTTAAACTGGTTAATAGAAAAAAGACGATTTGTTTTACAAATAAGGAATTGTTTTTTCTTATCTTTTTCTTATATTAAGTTATTTCTTTTATTCAGAAAAATTACAGTTTCTGTTTCTGCAGCCATCATAATGTTACCGTCGAACCGGGATGGGGCTCAGTATATTCGTTGGTCTTTACAAACCCAATTTTCGTTGTTTTCTTCGTTGATTTTTTGTTTCATAATCCATGTTTTAGGAAACAAACTAGGAAAGAAAAGGGAAGAAAAAAAGGCTAAATACCAAAGAAGAAAGGTAAACGTCGAACAAAAACTCAAACTAATGTCCGTATTGAAAATCGGGTGGTTGATTGCGACTTACACAAGAGACAGTGTTTATTAAGCCATGTGTGATTAAGCTCTGCAACTGTGATGAAATGATATAGGCCCGGGTAAGAACTAAACGGGCTGCTAGTAATTTACTCAAATTTTAAGCTTATTCAAATTGTACACAGTAATGCTCCTCGTGTCCTCGGTGATTTTGAAAGTTGTTAGTTATCTTTCATTTAATGCACCAAATAACAGGATCGGTATTTTTCTGTATAGCTTAATGAATAAATTAGCCACCTTCATAATTTCTTTAGTTCTAATCCTGATAAGGCTAAGATACGTTTGATATGAGAAATTCAAATAGGCTCGTGAGTGAAAGACAAAATAATAGTAGGGCATCTTTTGTTATGAGAAACGCTGTTGGACGGACTGGAAAACTACTCTCCAGGAGTCCCTAACCCCTTTGGTCCCCCTGCACTGATGCACGTGGGTTTCGCGGTCCAAGCCCGCGGGACCCACTTGAGTAACGCGTTAATAGCCGTCTAATTGGCCTTCTTATAATGAATAACATGCAGTATGAGATTGAGGTTTTTTGAGGAAAATTCTCCCTTGAGCACGTTCCGTCTAATGAGGAGTATGCACGTCGAGTTTACAAGGAGAAAGAGGCTGGTATGACGGACAAGGGTTGTTTAGTTGTATTTTCGAGTGGGCATTCAGTATGCGATTTAAAAAAAAATGAAGCTTTTGTCCTAGTCTATCGAACTCTGTATAGCGTTCGTCTCGTTGTGATCACCCTCCAAGACCTTGTTAAATGCACGAAAGGTAGTTTAGACTGTGGAAGTTTGAACCGAATGAAAATTTCGAAAAAAATGAAGCTTTTGTTCTAGTCTATCGAACTCAGTAGAGCGTTCGCCTTGGCGTCATCGCCCTCCAAGACCTTGCTAAATGCACGAAAGGTAGTGTAAATTGTAGAAGTTAAGAAGAAGAAAAAAAATGAAGCTTTTGTCCTATCGAACTCCGTAGAGCGTTCGCCTCAGCGTGATCACCCTCCAAGACCTTGTTAAATGCACGATTGGTAGTGTAGATTGTAGAAGTCGCCCCGAATGAAAATTTCGAAATTTTACTAAGTACGAAATTGCATAGGAATTTAAATTTGTTAGCACTGTTCGTTTAAATTCGTTTGCGTTGTTGAGTTACTGTTAATGTTCCAGTATTTTAGATAGTTGAATACTTATAAAGCTAGGCTCTGCTTTGACAAATCACTTACAGCTTTGGCTGTTTTGAGCTTTTGTCCAGCCTGTTGACTTCTAGCAAAAACAGGGACAAACTTCCAAAACCGTTTTTTGGGATCCCAAAACGTAAGTGGAGGGATACCTATGACATCGCAAAAGTTGCCGGTCTGTCAGCACGATAACTCTCGAAGGGAATGAGATATTTGATGAAACTTGGTTGAGGATTCTTTGGGTCAAGGGTAAGGTCAAGTTCGTAGATGGGCTCTGTAGCCCTACATTTAGAGGGGGGGGGGGGGGGTAGGGGTTCAAATTAAGAGGAAAACAAAATATTTTTAAACAGCTAATTTGATAGTCGATTATGGGTAAGAAGACATGCTGAACACGATGAAACCATTTTCTCGCCGGACAAGTAGTTCGTCCGGAATTCGGCAAAAACGGAAAGTTGGTTAGAAGTAAAAGTTTTATTTGAAGTTGATTAGATGCTCGGTTTAGGGGTAAGAAGACATGCTGATCACTTATGTGAAAAGCATTTTCTACTTGGACAACAAGTTCGCCCGGAATCCGGCCAAACCGGAAAATTTGTTAAAAGCAAAAGTATTGTTTGAAGTTGATTAGATGAAAGTTAAAGTTTTATTTGAAGTTGATTAGATGTTCTTTGTAGGGATAAGGACATACGCTGAATTCGTTTCTGAATTTTCATTTTTTGCTGGACAAGTAGTTCGCTCGGAATTCGGCCGAAACCGGAAATTTGGCAGAAGTAAAGCAGGAAGTTTCGTTCAGTATCGTCAAAATAGATATGGCTTATAGGCGTGTATCTGAACTTGGTTTTCTCAGATGGTTAGCTTGGCGAAGACTGGATCTGACGAAGTATTTTGGGATCCCGTAGAAACCTTTGGTCTTGTTTCTGACGACGTAGCTTCTCGTGAAAGATTGTCGGGAGCATGATACACTTCAAAAATAGCGAAACAGTTTAAGTCTACGGTATTTTTGCAGAAAGTTACAAGCGACATTTTTCAAATTTTACAGGAACGGCGACAAATTTTCAGCGAGGAAGGGCCCTAACAGTCATACACAGATCCTCAAATTGTGAGGATGGTGCCCCAACGTGTGGGCATACCCCAACATACCAGCATGGTGCTCAGGCGTTGGGGCACCCTGGCCTGCAGCAAGGGCAGGGTACTTGCATGGTACCCCGATAAAAATCTGCTGAGTTGAAAAAAAAAAGATTTGTATGGGGGTACCATGCCCTTGCTGCAAGGCATTCTGCCCCAACGCATGAGCACCATGTCGATACTTTTCCAGCATACCCAGACGTTTGGGCACCATTCCCAAAAATTGAGTATTTGTGGATGACTGGGCCTAAAGTCCCAGAAATAAAACTATGTATCCCCGCAACGGTTGCTCCGATTTGGCTGAAATTTCTACCGGATGAATGAATGAATTTATTCCCAATAAAGCCCAAGGGCCATGACGGGAAACTTAACACACTAACTAAAACAAGATATCATACACTCCAACAACAAACCAAAAAATCAACTTCTATAAAAATAGTTCACGGTGGGCCATAGCTAGCTTCAGGAATCTACCCAGCCTTCGGATCTCACCAAAACACTTACTTCCCAAACTTGAAACCAAATCCCTTTCCTCCCAAGCCTCCCGACCGAACACTTCCTTTCTTAATTCTTTCAACTCCTCACAATAACATATCAAATGTACCGCATCCTCTCCTTCAATACCACTCAACGCAGTTGTGCATACTGCACTGCTAATAACTCAGTTTCTAGTAAAATTTCTCTTGTAACCTTGTGGAATAAAATGCCATCGAAGTATGAAAATCAATGAGTTGTCTGTTACCGTATGAAATTTGGGTCAGCCGGTATAGGGATTGTTGGAGCCAGTAGCCTACGCACGTAGGTTGCATTGGCAGTATATTTACGACGGGTTCTTTAAGCCCATCTCAAAATCTGGCCAGTTCTATCCAATCTTTATCTTCTGCTTGACAAAAACCTAGTCTCCCTTGTGACGCATTACCAGCCAAGATTCCATGCATGAAACATTCTTGTCCAACATAGTAACCAATTCCGAGAAAGAACAGAATTAAAAATGAAAGCTGAAAATATTCGCCAGCATGAACTTTATTACATGATGCTTCATTTTGCTCATGGAAGGAAATTAAAAACCTTGGCGTCGCCGAATCGCATCCAGGTGGTTAGCAAAGAGGTTAGCCACTTGTGAGTAGCAGCCTGAAGGCAAATCTTTCAGTGATCATTGAAGGTAAAGGTTACAGATATTAAGGAATATTGAGAGGAGTTGATTTTAGCAGAAACTTCGTATTATTACAACCATTTTTACTGCACAAACGACATTGTAGACAAATGTAAGGTAAAAAATAACTCATCTTAAAATATTACATAGATGGAACGTTATACAAGGGACTTGGCAGGGCACGGTATCTCTATGTACCGTGCCAAGTCCCTTGTATAACATTCCATCTATGTAAAATTTAACCCCGTGATATGGGGATGGGAACTACTTAGATGAGTGATGCCATCATGCGGGATCAAATCCCGGCTGAGGAGTATTTTTGTCTTTCAGTTCACTAGGCTACTTGTAAATGCTTAAAGGACCTGTCTTACCTATAATAATAATGGAACCTACTTCAAAAATCACTCCATATATTTCTAAGCCCTGAGACCTCAGTTTTGTACGGTACATTACCACGCTGATTTTCTCACAAAACCACGCTGATTTTCTGACTTGCCGTGTTTTGCTACCTTCGATGTGTATCACGCTGTCGAAGGTTGTCTGCGAGAAGATTTTCCATCAGAGAAACGGTCATGTAAATTGTTTCCCTGTTTTTGCTACAAGTCAACGGGTCTTGGAAAAGGCTTAAAACAACCAAAACTGTCAGTTATTTGTTGAAAGCACAGCCTAGTTTTAGAGTATTCAAATATTTTAAAATAATGAAGAGTAAACAGTGCGCAGTGCGAGGGGTCCTGTAAATACGAACGGTTGCAAATCTTCAAAAATCGTCAAAACAGATCTTCGTAAAAGCATTTAGTCACAATATTTAATAAAATAGCAAAAGTCAGCTCTCGCTACTTTCTCTATTATAAAACATTAAGCAGTTGAATTGATTTGCGAAAACTACAAGAGTCCCTACTTTCAACCTAATTTGAAGACTCCTATTAGCTTCAGGATTGAAACTGTCAATCACAATCCCACTGAGGTTTCGATCTCCCAGCCTGTCTCTAATTTCTTATATTTCTGAAATCAAGCATTTAAAAATTCAAATGTATTCAAACAACCGTCGCAGAAGACATTTTGAAAGATATGCCTCTCTTTATGAACAGTGGAGGCGGAATAAATTTGTGAATGAACGGTTTCGTCTTGAATAATTGATAGTACAATTTCGAAAAGAAAAAGCGAAGACGCTGATGTGTCAATACTGCTCTTCATCGGATACTAAAGTGCGTATTATTCATACGGGAGGCGGTTTAGTAATCTTCAAACGAACCGTTTAACGGCAGTCTGTCACGCATCACAGGCCGGTGAATTTTAATATCGAAATTATTTAAATACAGGAAGATTTTCAATAGTGTGAAGTAGATCTATTGGGTTCCGAGTCGTGGCCTCACAATAGTGGTGCAATGTCCTGGGAAGCAGGTAGCTCTTGCTCATAGAGAGAGAGATAGATAGATAGATAGATATTTATTAACACTGAAAGCCCTAAAGGGCCGTGGTTACTACAAGTACAAAGACAAAAGAAAAGAAAAACTTACTGTTTCGTTAGCTTAGTCGGTAAATATGATGTTATTGGCGATTGATTATATTTGACGGTGCAAAACGGTTAAGTCAGCTACATTTTATTAGAGCTATATTTCGGCCCTTCTGAAAATGAACCTGTATAACTTGTACAAGTTCATTTTACAGCTTGAGCGGCTTGAGCCTGAAGAGGACCCTTGCCAAGAAGGGCCGCAATATAGCTCTAATAAAATGTAGCTGACTTATCCGTTTTGTACCGTCAAATATAATTCGAAGTCGACTTGGGCTGAAGGACTATCTATCGCCGATTGATAATTTTGAGAATGGGACGGGGATAGTTTATAAACTATTTTTATCTTTTGTGAAAAGGATTGTTTTAGATTCGTCCGTGCGGGCATGGCTCATCGTGATAGTTTTTCTGGAGTAGTAGCCTAGTTGTGTTTATTGTGTATTTCGTCATGACCCGGAGGATTTTTTGTTGAAGTTTTTATGTCATATGAAAAAATCTCACATTGAGTGGTTGATTGTTTTTTACTCTTCAATGTGACAATAATAAAACAAGCATCCTGATATTTCTTTTCTTTTTTTTTTGAAAATATTCGCATCAAACAGGAGGACGCATAACACAAACAAACTTGTAGCTGATTAATAAATATTTTTAATACATATCAATCTCGGTAAATCCTAAATAAAAGCGTTTATTTCTGCAAAATGTGAGTTAGATCAAGAAGTAAAGACAAAAAAAGTATGAAATAGAAGGTATTTTTGGAAAGTATGAAAATAAAGTATTTATCTTATGATGATAAGTGTAAGTGACGTTGAAGCAGGGTAAACTGTTTGAGGTAATTTTGGTATTAACGTCACTGAGTTGGAGGTGGAGACGTAGCCACTGTTTTAGTCCAATCTAAAACAGGAAAAATCGGAAAAAGAAGCTGCGCGGCAATTAAAAAAAAGAAAAAAAAAGACAAAAACGATAGACTAAACAACGCAGATTTCAAGGATCCTTTTTCTTAAAGACATCTGTACTGATAAATAATAAAAAGTACAAAGTTAGAAATAATAGGCAATAATATTAGACTTGACTAAAAGATCGGCCAAGATAATTGTAACGGGCGTTATTTTCCTTAATTTTTCTCCAAAAGTGGGAAGCCATAATCATGTAGCTATATTTTATTAGAGCTATATTTCGGCCCTTCTTGGCAAGGGTCCTCTTCAGGCTCAAGTCGCTCAAGCTGGAAAATGAACTTGTGAAAAACAATTAAAGATTCTTCCTTAAAATCGACTTTCTGAAAATCTTCTTTGAAAAGTGGTTGGAGTTACAGCTGGTCCTGTGATTTCATTCTGGACATGGCTGCTGTGTTTGACATGGCATTCTTGGACATGGCTTGCGGGAAACCAGAAGCTGGTCTAAGGCGTCTGTATTGCACCCTCTCATGTCTTTGTCGCTCTAATGATTCAAATCCTCATTCATATTTTCGTGCTCATGACAATGGGATAACATATCCCTACAGAAGCCTATTAGCAAATCCTCAGAACTTGCCAGGATAGTTGACTCCCTCTAGTAGAAATTATCACATATTAACAGATAGCGGATCCATATAGTCATAATGTATGTAAAGTGGGATAATACAGAAGACAGGGATCCCTGGTATCCCTCGGGAAGAAGGGAGCAGGGATTCCAGACCGCAAGAAACATTAGTCTACTTGCTGTTTAAGTAAATATAAATCGACGGAGGGGGCCCAAGCTGCCCTAGAAGTTAGTCAGTTTGGTTCCTGAAAAGTCCCAAAAGCCTGCAAACTAGGCTGAATCGGGTTGTCCGTATGGACACGATTTGGGAGGGGTGCCCCATGCCCTCGTTGATTTCAAAATCTTCCTCATTGGTGATATTCCCTGGGCGCTAAATAGGTTTTAAAAAGGCAAAATGCAAAGGTATATGGAGAACTAATTTTACCCCAAAAAAGGCAATTACATTTTGACTATGTGTAATAAACCTGGGATTGGGGCAAAAAATTGACCCCCCCCCCCCCAGGTTTACTGAAATTGGGCCTCTGGTTCTATACCGTTATTTTTAAATATTCCTTCAGCCCAAGCTGACTGCGAATCATATTTGATGGAAATTAAGCTGACGTATCCGTTTGCACCATCAAATACGTTATTTTTATTTATTACAATTTACAAGAGTAAGTAGTTGAGAAATTCTGAAGCGGTTCTTCATATGACTAAAAAAAAATCTCAGTGCTGGTTCGAATAATCCGGGATTAGGTTTTCCGATCGTTTGCAAAATCCGGATTCGGTGGGTGTTGACTGGTTTGGTATGGCCAGTGGTACAAAAGTTGCCTACGTTTAGCCTTCATCTAGCTCCACTGCAGTAACATGTGATGATAACTGATAACTTTTTTTCCTTGGAAAGCTAGCAGGTATACTGTCTGAAGTTCCATAAAGTTTCAACACTCTATCTGCTAACGTTGCAGAAATATTGTGTTATGGGCTTTAAGTGTTAAGTTACTGCAAAATATAAGACTAAACATAATTTGCAATGTTAACTTTTCCCGAAAAGTAACACTTATAAGGTCATAATGGAACACAGCTTATTTTGAAGCTTATTTTGATAGATACAGCTTATTTAGAACACAGTTAATTAAGCTGCGTAACGGAAATATTATGTTAAACATTATTCGCATATCTGTTGCGGATCCTTGTGTAAATATCATGAAACTTGTTTATTTATCATTTTCTGTATATTTATTATTTATCAAACTATACATGCCATCTGCTCCATCAATGACAGATACACACATGCGTTCGTCTGCGGGTACCATGCTCGCTAGGTGCCTCTAGCGTTCGTGATTTCGAATAACGTTTTTGTGAAAGCACTGTCTAGGGAACCGGGAGCCGTACTTTCTGTCCTACGGGCTATGGAACCGTTAGTGCTCACGGAAACCAAACCATATGAGCTACGATTCCGGGATCTGGCGTCATTCACTAACGGAAACTTGTATGTGCTGGCTCCCGTTCCGGTAGTAAGTGGAAAAAGCTCACGGAAACTTCATCGCACCGGCTTCTGGTCCGGTAGTCTCACGGAATTGTGTACTCACAAGATAGGGAGCCGGTAGTTGATACCGGAAACTGTATAATTGGGGCTTGTGTTCCGGTAGTGTCTACGTGGAATATAGAACTCACGGAATAGTTTGGATGAGAGCTAGGATGCCGGGATTTTCACTGACTTAGAGAAAATGACATGGTAAGAAATTCACTACCGGAACCAATATATTGAGAGCTAAGGTACCGGTAGCAACAACTGTTTGATTGAAAATGACCAGCTAACGGACACAGATGGCTATGGGCTAGGGTTCCGGTAGTGCCAAAAAATTAAAAAAATTAAACTCACGGACCCATGTTAGTGCAAACTAGGAAACCGGAAGTGAATATTTTTAACTCACGGAACCCAACTCCTGCAGGCTAGGGTTCCGGTAGTGCCAAAAATTAAAATTACAAACTCATAGAAGTTGGATTTAGAGAGCTGCACCGGCCCCAAAGTCCATATTGGCCTGTGTCCGTGAGTTTGTAAGTTTAATTTTTGGCACTACCGGAACCCTAGCCCGCAGGAGTTGGATTCCGTGAGTTAAAAATATTCACTTCCGGTTTCCTAGTCTGCACTGACATGAGTCCGCGAGTTGATTTTTTTTGTACTACCGGAACCCTAGCCCATAGCCATCTGTGTCCGTGAGCTGGTCATTTTCAATCAAAAATAGTTATTGCTACCGGTACCTTAGCTCTCAATATATGGGTTCCGGTAGTGAATTTTTTACCATGTTATTTTATCAGTGAAAATCCCGGCATCCTAGCTCTCATCCAAACTATCCCGTGAGTTCTATATTCCACGTAGACCTACCGGAACACAAGCTCCAATTATACAGTTTCCGGTATCAACTACCGGCTCCCTAGCTTCTGAGTACACAATTCCGTGAGACTACCGGACCAGAAGCTGGTGCGATAAAGTTTCCGTCAGCTATTTCCACTTACTACCGGAACGGGAGCCAGGACATACGAGTTTCCGTTAGTCAATGACGTCAGATCCCGGAATCGCAGCTCACATGGTTTGGTTTCCGTGAGAACTACCGGTTCCGCAGCCCATGGAACATAAAGTACGGCTCCCGGTTCCCTAGACAGTGCCTTTTGTGAAATCATGTGATGCTGCGAATTGACCATCAAGTTTTTCTGGCCGGATTTTCTGTATGTTCATTGATGATGGTGCCGAAATCCCTAACAGTAATTCCAGTGCCCTATGGGGTGGCTTTTTGGGGCAGTACATTGGTAGCATACAGCAGCTAGCTTTAAGTTTCCTTATAGGAAACCTCGCACTATTTGCTGGGGACAAGGGCCCACGATCGGCAGGACCCAGGTTCCTCTTTTTGATTTTAAAAGCGAGCCATCTTTAAAAAAAAAATTGAAAGTATGACTCGAACTTCCGGATGCTTCGATTGTAACTTCGATACTCTGTTGAATTTTTGAAATTTGTGTTGAGATGGGTTCTTTTAAGCCGTTAAAATGAAAATCTCTGGATCCACAAAAAGTTGAAAAGTCGGCAGAAAATGTTTGCAGAAAAAAATTAGTAACGCTGGCGGTTTCAGGTAGGACCAACGGCATCTTTTGATTTCGTCTGATTTTTATTTTTAAATAAATTTTTATTGAAATTATTATATTCTCCATTCAATCCTCCTCCCCTGCCGAAATTGGGCCCCACATGCTGGAGTAGCATAACAGTAATTTGCATTTGCATAGGCTACAGATTATTCTCAATTTCTAGGTTTGCATTCCATCCATAAGTCGTCCAATCGCCATTTCAATTTAGCTACATTTTTAATTCCGCATTTTTCCAACTATACCATACACTCTGATTTTTTCTTTAATCAATCTTACTTAGAATTCCTACTCTAATTTAGTATTTATCTAGACTGCAAGATTTAATATGTGCTCAGTCAGCCACTGAAAGGACCACTCGCACTATTTACTCTTCAACTCCCAGTAGTTAAAAATAATTGAATACTTTAAGACTAGGCTCTGCTTTCAAAAAATTATCCACGGCGTTGGCTGTTTTAAGCCTTTTTCGACACCCTTTGACTAGTAGCGAAAACGAGGAAAAATGTACATAACCGGTTTTTCTGATGGGAAAACTTCTCTCAGACAAACGTCGACAGCGTGGTCCGCATGGAAGGTAGTAAAACACTACAAGTGAGAAAATCAACGAAGTTTTATTAGAGGGGTTAGAATGTACTGTACGAAATTCAGGCCTCCGGGCTTAGAAATGGTTGGAGTGATTACGGAAGTAGACTGCGTTAGTACTATAGCTAAGACATGTCCTTTAACAGAGAAATAGTTTTGAGTGTGGATACAGTGTAATATAATAATATTTGTTAGACTGGCCTTTACCGTTATTTCAGTAATGGCGGACATCCTTCTTTTCCTTTTCCAAAGTACAAACTTTAGTTTTACAACATTATACATTACAAGAGTACTTGAAAGATGGTTTACCACTGGTCCTAGTATCGACATAGTGACATGCCGAACCTGGACCAACGTATGCCGAACGTAGACAAGGGTGGGACAGGCCCGACACTTTTTGGAAAACCACATCAACTTCAGGAAAACCACTTTTGCTCACAGCAGCTACACGCTACTCATAAAATTCCTCTCAGATTAGCTCATTGATTTGCTCACAGCAGCACACGCTACTCATAAAATTCCTCTCAGATTAGCTCATTATTGGCCGCTAGGTGCGCTATCGTAAAGAAAACAATAACACGTTACTTCTTTGTGTAGGCTACGTTTATCCAGGTTTGTTTGGCTATCTTCAATTCCTCTTAGGCCTTTAAACTGTTTAAGATGCCTCTTCCTTTACCTAACTCTGTTTTGTCAAGTGTCACCAAGTTTGTCATTTCTGGCTTCCGACTTCACTGTTGACTGTTGAGTGCTGGCTGACTTTTCGACGGGGCTAATACGCGACTCGATATGAAGCGAAAGCCTAATCGCTTATTCACCCTTCAGATAACTTATACCAAGATCTCACGTGTGATTGTTGCGGCAATTCGTCATCGTATTTTAGGAATCGGAAGGAACATTTTTTTTTCCTAAGCTAGGGAAGACATGAATAAACAACACCGAATCGCTGAAATTCAAAATACGCTGTAAAGTGCCCTGCAGAAATACTAATCCAAAAAAGTGCCGAACGTGGGCCCTTCTCTCCCTGCTGTTATGTTCCGAATATTCGAAAACAGTTGAATACTTTCTACCCAGGCTCAGTTTTAGCAAATTACCTGCCGCTTTGGCTGTTTAAGCCTTTTTCCAGGCTCGTTGACTTCTAGCGAAACGGGGGGAAATTTACACCACTGGTTTCGCTGATGAGCGAGCTTCCCGCAAGCAATCGTGGGAAGCATGTTTCGGAATCAGAATAGTGATACAAGGCTGTTAAAATCAGTGTTAAAATCAGTGAGGTATCGTTAGGGGGCTTTGAATACACCGTGTTAAATTCGGGTCTCTGGGTTTAAGAATGGATGGAGTGATTACGGAGGTGGGTTGCATTGGCATAATAATAGGTACAACAGGTTTTTCTGTATATTATATGCAAATAATCCAAAACAAGTAGCGTACAGAGCAAGGACGCGTCACGGTTCATAACGACTATTGATAGCGGAACCTTACGCGTTTACATTATCTTGACATGATCTGTGGCGTGGGTATGAGCTCAGTGCTGGTGCAATATTAGTTCCAGAGCACCCAACCCCAGGGTTGCCACACTGGTGAAATTTTGTGCGCCACTAAGGATCAGAAAAAGTGTTCTTTTCTTGAGAAAAGTATTATTTAATAAGACAAATGCGTGGCAGTAATTTGGTGAACCTAGTGTGCAAAACTACTAAAATTAACGCATGGAGAACGCTGTTTTTCTAAATAATATTGTTCGTCAGGGTTGCCACACTGGTGAATTTTTCGTGCTACTAAAGATCGGAAAAAGAGTTCTTTTCTTGAGAAAAGTATTATTTATAAGAAAAATGGGTTGCATTAATTTGGTGAACGTAGTGTGCAACACTACTAAAATTGGAACGCTGCTTTTCTAAATAATATTGTTTCGACACATTTGATATTTGAGGTATGGGATGTAAGGGGTGAACGTGGAGGGCAAAGCGAATTGAGGCAAAGGAGATGGTAACGGCGATCAATTCCTTAACCAGGTGACGCTCGTGACCCGAGTTAGACGGCATAATATACTAACACGTGACAACCGGTACGCCGGCCACCGCCGCACCAGGCAGTTGTTGGACACCAAAATCGAGAGTGGGCAGTCCCTCGGCCCGACCCTGGTCGCTTGTGCGCAGGATGAACACGGACAGACTCCGCAGATGAGGGGGCGGAACCGCGGTGTCTTTCATCCATAGATCTTACAGATAGGCATGAAAATGGAGTGTAAAATAGCAGTAAAAAGCTAATGATTTAACGGGCCATTAGCTACTAAAGACCAGGCTTGTCGAATTTCTTCTGATTCCAGTTAGTGATGCGAAACGAAGTATGTGCACTTTGATTAAACAGGTTGCACTTCTAATGATTTTGAGACATTACCTGATCTTCCTTCCTGATTAATTTGATTTACAAGGACTCTCAGTTAACTAATCAATAGATGATAGAAATTAAGCCCGCACGTGCACTCCTAATGCTATCTTCCCATCCTCCGGTGTCGCTCATTGACGAGGCGAGATTAAGATTTCAGACATCAAAACTTCATGTCCGAAATAGTAACAAGTATTTGTGATGACTGAAATCGTCAAAATCATGTCTTGCGGTGTAACATATGTGAAGCTAGAAAGGAAATAAGAATGAAAGAAGACATTTTTAATGAGCAACTACCAAACTGAATCTGAACATTTTTAAATGTATTATGTCACTTATTTTTAAACGATTTCTTATCTTCACGAAAAGAACTTGGAAACAGTGCCTTTCCAAACCAAGCAAAGAGAATGACAGTCGATGAGCAAAGGGATTATCAACTTGGCAACCCGAACCCGAATTAGTGCTTCTGTTAGAGTTTGGAAAGTTGGTTAGAAGAAAGAACGTTGGATGCTGGTTAGAAGCTGGATCAACGTACGATTGGAAATGCTACTCCGAGTTATCGCGAAAAACTTGTAACCAAAACACATTTGAAAACTTTATTGGGAAATTGTGGTTAAAAATAGATGACTAAAAAAGCTAAGTAAAGTAGAATTATGGCAAGCTAAAAGTAATAATTTCTAATAAAAAACGGTAACTGCAACCGGGCCGTATACAGGGTGGTTAGTTGCCCCCCCCCCCTGAAACAGTAAAAAAAAATCGTTGTTGTAGGCTTCAACCTCTTATCTATGTTCTTATCTTACTGTTTGGTATGGATTAGGTATGACCCACGGATAGACCCCCCCCCTCCCCTCGACAAAATCCCTGTATATGGACCTGACTGCAACATCAGAATCAGAAACCAAAGAAATGGCGAAGAGTTGTAGAAGTCAATTCGTAGTTGCATTCCCAATAGTGCATAATCCGCTTTGGAAATTTGAACATTGTTTTGGTCATTGACGTTTGTAACTAGAAAGCGAACTGAATCTTTGCATTAGTTGCTACAGGCTACACAGCCTAAGTTCCAATCCGAGAACGGCCTATAGTATGGGAACGAGGAAATTATCAACCAATCAATACCAAATTTAGGGTGTCTTCAAACTGTCTGAGGAAAGGCGGCTTAGTCGACCCAATGGACCCTGATAGACGCATCGCATGTCTATACAAATACTTTGCATACGTCAGCGTTGACTGGTTGAAAATTGCCCTGAAACACCTCATGTCTGCTAGATGTCATTGAGAAGATTGAAGGGTTCTCAAAAAGTAAATGCGATGACTCGGACGCAAGGGGTCAGGAATCCGAACCGGCACTCCGCACCTGTAAAGATTCAGGGGTTGCGTTCCAGTGAATTTATTACAAGTACTTTCCGTTTGACGTCAATTTATCTTGATGCAGTTATTTTTGTTGACAAAAAAACGAAAATTCGGCTAGTCCGTGAATGGTTTGAAAATAAATTGAATTAAATTGAAAGTTACGATGATAAGAGGAGGGGCGAGCGCCGTATTGTGATAGTTATCACGCTCGCTGGAACGAAAATAATAACAACGCGAACATACGCCATCACTCGTACGGGAGTTCCTACAGAACCGATAGTTATTATCACTTATGATGCTCGCGACCGTCATAAGTAAATTTAACGATCGTAACAGTCGTGGAACGAAAATAATAAGTGGGAGGCGCCAATTTACTTATTACGGCGGGCTATGGAACGGCAATAATAACAAGAATAGTAACGATTGTAACTAAGAATAAGTCGCTGGAACGCTACCAGGGTTAAGGGTATTCCGCTATGTGGCATTCCTGTGCAGATTCTCGGGACGTTTTACGACCCCCTTACCTATCGCCGGCGCTTTTGAGGAGTGAGGTGACATTAGTGATTTTACTGCCAAGAACCCCATCTGAGACCTCTGAAGAGCAGCGTGGAGCAGTGGTGAAGATTCTTGTTTTGTGTCTTTTTTGAGGAGTGATGTGACTTATTAATGGTTTTACTGTCAAGAACCCTACCTGAGACCTCAGAAGAACAGCGTGGAGCAGTGGTGTAGATTCTTGTTTTGTGTCTAACCTTGGATATTGTCGGCTACCCTTTATCCTTTGTCTGGTTAAATTTGTCATTTGGTCATGTCTTTTTGGAAGTATTCGTTCTCTGTTCCTCCACTCTGGTTTCGAATAGTTCGTGCTCATTTTCATTTGTACCAGTGAGGCAAACTGCTGGATCAAGGAATGAAACCGAGTTCGTCGCCAATATTGCCCACGATTTTTAGTGGCCGGATCCATATTTTTTTCTTTATCTTGAAAACTGAAATCGAGGTCGAAATCTTGCCCTCGTTTCTCTTCCAAAAATATGTCCTTGAATTTAACTTCCAAATTTCAGTTATGGTTTATAACCTCGTTTATAACACCTTATTAGACACATCAACTTAGCGGTCATTATAGGCTTTTTTTTTCTTAATTTAGTATTTAAGCCTTATTACCTCCCCCGCCTCCGGATCTCGGTAAGCTAAGTGATCTGGTTTCTGCTTTTGGGGGTTGACTGCTGCTGTGAGCTTCTGAGCGAGGTGTTGCGCACTGGTGCCTCATGGTGTACAAGGTCCCTGCTTCATGCCTGCCTCACGTGACTCATGCCTGCCTCACATGCCTCATCTGCCTCTGCCTCATGGTGTACACGAAATCGGCAAGTGCGCAACCCCTCGCTTCTGAGATAAAAATGATTCTTTGCCCGTAGGGTTGTGTGATACTTTGTCTCTCTTACGTAGAGAACCATCTCTCTAATTTCTAATTATTTCATGTCAGAGCGAACTCGCCCCCTCGCGTTCATCATTCGAGTACTTAAATTTGAACTTGACGTTAACTCATGTCTCTACTTTGAGATCATTAGCGGCATAGGTTTTCAGTAACCTTTATTTTACATAGGCGATTTATCAGATACAGAACGACACTGGTGAAGGGGGGCGGGGCTTAGCCTAGCCCCGCCCCCTGATGGATGAGACGAGGTTATGGTATAAAATCAATTTGGGTTCACAAATGGACTCCTGAATCCCAATACCGGCTAACATGATAATAATTGATATTTCCGTGACCCATTGAACTGAACATAATTAAATAACTTTTCAAATTATACTGCTTGGACTGCCCGTCATCCCTCGAGAAAGTTCGGAAAAGTTTAGAAATACCCAAATGGATTCTATTTATATTTTTTGCTCTTCTCCAATGTCACGATTGACAGTGAGTTTGTTCTAGGGACTGTCGCCTCGACCCCTGCTCTTAAAGGATCTGTCTTACCTATAATAATAATGCAACCTACTTCTGTAATCACTTCATATATTGCTAAACCACGAGACCCCAATTTTGTACGGTACATTCTAACCCATCTAACAGAATCACGCTAATGTTCTCACTTGCCGTGTTTTGCTTCATTCGATGTGTATCACGCTGTCGACGGTTGTCTGCGAGAAGTTTTTCCATCAGAAATAACGGTTATGTAAATTGTTTCCCTGTTCTCGCTATAAGTCATTGGGTCTCGGAAATGGCTTAAGACAGCCAAAACAGTGGGTTATTTGTTGAAAGCACAGCATGATTTTAAAGTATTCAAATATTTTTAAATACTGTAAGTTGAAGAGTAAATACTGCGAGGGGTCCTATAAAGGTCTCACTCCTTCGTCATCAACAGGGTTATAAATTAGTCTCCTATGAATCCTTTAAGGGGATTGCGGCGTTGAAGCTTTCTCAGTTGCTGCTCCAATGCCGTGCAAGTGGGGTACACTTTATTCGTGCTACAATGTTAATTTGGTCAATTACTTATGACTACGTACGAAGAGCATCGCCTATCACCCTAAATAGAAATATCCTTAAGCTACGCGCACACACAGTCGTAAGATTTCGCATGCAAAATTCGCCTTTGGAATTCACGTCAAAATTTCGTGTGAATGAGGAAGTTCGCATCCGACTTCGAAATTTGGTCTGTGTGTGCACTGACTTGATTCTTCTGATACGATACTTAGGACGGTCATAAAATCAGTGGATAATTAATTATTGCAATCCTTTTGATACCCTGGTCGTAAACAGGGTGAATAAGAAACGCAAAAATAGATTATTAAAAAAAAATCAGTCCTCTTCACGAATGTAATCCGTAATTTCTTCATTTTTAGTAATTTTTATTTTTATTTTATTTGTCGGTGCAGTTCAGAGTGAAGCGACGCCCATAGCAACAATAGTACCACACTCTTATTACTATCATTACATGCTCCTTTTGCAGCATTTTTAAACTTAACTGAGGAATTTCAATATGGCCGTTCGTTTGTGGTTAGTCTGCATGTGGGTATGGTGCAGGTAATTTCCTCACTTCAGGGAAATTAACGACCACGAGGGTTCTAATTTATTTTAACTGACGTTTAATTTTGTGGATCCATAACTAATTATTTTGCTTGTCATTATGTTCGAGATTAAGCTTCCTTGTGAAGATAGAAATTGGGTTGACTCAGAAACGAAGTAATGCTTTCAGGTGCCACACTGATGCGCAGGACTGTTGGAGCGGGAGATCGAGGGTGCACCCCCCCCCCCACTTTCATGAGTCAGAGAATCCTACACTCAGTCGCGCGTTTTGAGCTTGTCAGTTACCAAATCGTGAATTGTGTCCGAAAATCAACACTTTTCGTTCGTATGTTAAGAGGGGGCCAAACACTGATTCACTGCAATCTATTTTGCAGTTTTATGACAAGCAGTCTGTTGTGCCAGAATATTATTTTGAAATGAGATCTCTTAGGTACATCTTGTTCATTCTTGGTTGAGGTTGAACGCACGTTCAGCGTGTAAAAGCTTAAATTGAAACTGGACTTTTTCCTAAGCCGATCTTCAGCTCTAGCTTTATGCAAACAAACCCTTATGGTGGGTTTACACACTGCGTAAAATCCGAGAGTATTTTACGCATGTATTTGAGCTTGAAAAGAGTTCTAGCAATACGGACGTATTTAGATACAAAACGGACCGATTTCTCAAATACGTCCGTACTGCAGAGATCTTTTCAAGCCCGAATAAGTGCGTAAAATACGCTCGGATTTCACGCAATGTGTAAATGCACCATTAGTTGTGGGCTATATTTTACCATCAAGCATTTCTGTCCTGCATAGCAACATATTTGAAAAGACAGTAAAAGCTGATAAAACATCCCGAATGTTCTTAGGGATGGGCTGTTTGTAAAGCCTTTTCCGAACTGCTGTATTAATCTGCGGGTTTCCAGTCACCGGGGTTTCCAGTCACCGTTTCTTGAGTAGCTAGAGCAACTAAAGAAGATGGCGATTTGAACAGAGCTGAATGAGAGAAAATGGGTTCGATTTCTATTTTTCTTTATCACGCCCTGCTCGCAATAGGATATAAGCTAACGCGTATAGCTTTTATCAGGGACCCATAAATTTCCTGTAATGACTCGCCATTCAGGGGGCTTGTCAATAAGGGATTTCTGACGCGCTCTTGACCGAGCGTCAGATAGTTCGAGAAACACCCATGAGGATAAAATACCCGACTATCCAGATAGACAAAATTTTTCGCAGCTGTTGTGCTGAACTACGAATATTTCTCTGTAATTGAAGAGTATCCTGGATCTTTTGTCATAGCTTAGGTACCTGGTGGCATGCTGAATAGTCCTGACTGAAGATGGCTATCTATATCTATCTGAGCAAGAACGCCGATTCGACCCACGTGGGATTTTTGGAAACTAGGTGAGGCTCGGGCAACATAGCAACATAGACGCATAGGAAATGACAAGCCCCCTGGATGGCGAGTCATTATAGGAAATGTATGGGTCCCTGCTTTTATGCAGGTTTTGTCACCACTTTGGACAATGGTTAAGTTGATCTACATAACGCACGAATATGCTCTTGCTAATTATTCATTGATGGATAAGGATCCGGACGAAAAGAGTAGCAACCCGAAGCATGTAAATTCATGAGCACTGATAACTTTTTTCAGTCTGGCATTTCGCAGAGAGCTTTGATTTTTGGTAAAATTTGTCTTGTATCAAAATTTATCTGTAAATGAACTTGTTTCGAGACATGACAGTCTTATTTTAGCACAAACTTTATTTCTTTCTTTTAGTAGTAGTAGTAGAATAGTTTTATTGACAAAACAATCGAGGATCCATAAATAGCACAGCAAAAGCACTGCTTGCGATGTGCTATTAAACAACACAAAAGAAGAATTTTTCTTTGACTGAAGTAAGGGATAGTATTTTATTTAACTTTGGTGGAAGGAAGAGCTTTCTCGGATTACAAACAGCTGGGTTGGTTTACAGAACATATCCGAACCGCTTTGCTGGTCCGGTTTTATAGTTTATTGTACCGTAACAAATACTGATGCCGGTCTACTCGTTATTCTTTTTCATTCATTATTTTCGTCATAGCTAATCGTTGCATCTACTACTCACTCCTGTCTTGTTCAGCTATGTATAGCTCAGGTGCACTCTGCTGTAACTGCTTATATCGCGATAGTCTGCACACCCAATCAGCCCTGGTCAGTTAGGTGTGTTTGGTATAGGAAGGAGCTTTTTCATCAGAATCATCATCAAAAGAGCTACCCGTGCTTCTCCCTCTGTCTGTACTCTCGTCCAAACTACGCTACATTTGAGAGATACTTATAAGAGCACCTTGGCTTTAATACCCGGTAGAGCGCGATGGGTCGCGAACTTCCATCAGCCCAGTGTTGCCACTGGTCACAAAATTTTGCGATTTGTCACAATTTGTTTACTTCTTGGACAAAGCGAACCAAAATTCTGCGACCGGTTTCCTTACCAATAAAAACAGAAACGAAGCAAAATAGTTGAGAATATGATTATGAAGATGATAAAGCGATATTTCTTGTTTGTAGTTGGTAAAAAGAACCCAGTAAGCGCCGAATGGCATGGATTTTTGCAGCCTTAAGTCATAGGCTCCGTCAGAGACAAGTGGCAACACTGTATCAACCTACTGTATGGTCCATTTACACACTGGGTAAAATCCGAGCGTATTTTGAAATCTGAGCGTATTTTTCGCACGTTTTGAGCTTGAAAATACGTCCGTATTGCTAGAAATCTTTTCAAGCTCAAAACGTTGGGAAAATACGCTCGGATTTCAAAATACGCTCGGATTTTACGCAGTGTGTAAACCCACCAGTAGTTGCAAGCTGACAGTGCGCGGTCATTGTGTGTATATCATTTGCTTCCTTTGCGAGGGGTTATCCACTCCCCAGTACCTGATGTACACCGTTTCTCGTCACAGACGGGGTTGCCACATCGTCAAAATTTAGAGAGTGACTTTCGACCACAAACAGAGAGTGCTTTGGAAGTGAAATTTTATTTTTCATACAAAAATGTGAAATCACCACTTTTGGTCGGAATCTCTGCTGCAAAAATTCACATCTTGATTTTATTTTCATGAAAATGTAAAATAGTCACTTTTGCTTGGAATTCTACTGGAAAATGACACATCTAGACGTTTTCCTAAATAGAGCGAATTTAATATCCTACGAGAGCGACAAAACCAAAATAGAGTGACAATTCACACTATCGTGCGACATGTGGCAACTCTGGTCACAGACGGCACTGGGCACTTGGTGTAGCACATACCAAAATCGAGAATTGGCAACTCCTCGTTCCTTTGTCGAAGAGGAGTTTTGGCTTTGCTCATGTTCTCGTACGTTTAATTCGCCTTATTCCAGTTCAGCGCTCCAAGTGGATTAGTTTCTGTCAGTCCCCCGATCGTCTCATAATCAACATTTGTGTAAACATAGTAAAAAGTCCGATCATTAAGATAGTGGATAACTTTCATTTTCTACCACTAAGGCATATGGAAAACCCCCATTAAATGGGAAGTAGATTGCAGATTTTACTATGTCTATCTATAAGTGCTGATGGTGAGGCATGGGGGGATTAACAGAAACTAGTCGGCTTGGAAGCGCTGAACAGGAATATGGCCAATTCCTCATTGCATAATCCTGGTTCACCTTCTTCTGAGATGTAAGCAACTTGACGAGTGCGTGTGATGGTTTCATACCTTTTGGAAGTCATTTAGTATTTAGTACTCCTTCAGACCTAGCTGACTGCAAATCAGATTTGATGCTTCTAACAGATGAGTCATCTGAGGTTTACTTTGGCAATATTTCGGCCATTCTTGGGAAGCAGATTCGTTTTCTAGCTTGTGCCTGGAGAAGACCCCAGCAAAAAAGCCGAAATATCGCTAAAAGATATCAGGTGACTTACAAACAATTTTGTATTACTTTACCTTCAAATCATTCCCGTCTCGCGTAATTTGGTTTCATCTAGTTAATTTCTGTGCCAGATTGGCGGCTAGCGTTCGCTATTAACCCGGTTCACACAAGGCTAGGTCTAAATAAACAATTGATTCCACCTTATCAGAGTCACTTTATACAAGCCGTCGAAGCATACATGTTTACAGTTTTTACCACTCGATTACCATGATAATTTTGCGCGACGACAAGCCCCCTGGCAAAGCCGCCACTGCAGATTTTAGGGCGATGCTGGCTTCTCGCGGATTAATGAAAGGCAAAGCAAGAATCCGCCAGGCGACAGAACTCGTGGAAAGCGTTTCCGGCTATAGATTCTGATATGACTTCCCACTTCCGTCGTGCATTTGTTTTCCAGAATATGTCACTTCCGTTTTTCAAACTAGCGGAGCGCCAAAACAGCGCTAAGAAAGCGAAGCAAAGCTTTAGCGGGAGTCGCAAAAACAGCTTGCGCCAAATTTGGTGGAGCTTTCCAAACAGCCAGAATTGCCCTTATCTGAAAGATCTATTGTAATTGAGGGGTTAACCACTCTCGGGCACTTGCTGTACACCCTTTCCAGAGCCGCTGCCGGACATAAATTAGGTAAGCCATCTTCAAGCATGCTGGTTTTAATATTGTAACACTTGGCAACCGATGTCAGCCGGCACCGGGCGCTTGCTGTACATCAAATCGAGAGTGGGCAACCCTTCGGCTGTAATCGATCGGACCACCGCAGTATCATAGCCTATATTGTACCATGTTACTCACTGTGGACTGCCGGGTACCTCGGATTTACAAAGAACCGTCATCCCGGGGCTGCACCGGCACCAAGAAATACCTATTCACCATCCAATATGTTTTGTACGCCTCACAATACGCTGCTTCTGCTTGAAACCAAATCCTTTCTGTATATCGTGATACCAGCAACCTTCTCCTTCCACAACGGATGTGCAATAAACACAGAAAAAGTGCCCATACACTCACTTGCTTCTGTTTTCCTTTTTTTACTGAATCATGAATCAATAATTAGCAATGTCATATCTGCAGATTTTAAATATCAGCGTGTGAGAAGTTAATCCTTGCAAATATTTTCAGTCTCTCATTTCATTTTTATTTCTGTTCTTATTCAAAGTTGGTTAGTAGCCTCTGTAGGACAAGAATGTTTTATGACTGAAATATTGGCTAATGTTGATGGTGACCCACAAGCAGGGGCGTCCTGAGCCTTTCTTCATTGAGGGGGGGGGGGGTCGAACCTGGTAAAATTGACCGAATCGTTCCCGGATTTTTACTGATTTTTTGTCTTCTATAAGCACAGCGAATTGCCTTCAAGAAGCTACAATGTAAAAAGTTGCGTAGTATGTACAAAATCAAGACCAAAGAGAAAATTTTGCGCGTTTCCACGCTCTTCCACTTCTGTTTTTTTTAGGGATACGCCTTCACTAGCTTTTTACCTTTGGGGGACGTCCAGTTTTGCCAACAGGACTTGAAATTGTGCTGACAAAAATGTCGTTGCTGCAAAGCGACAACGTCACTAACGGCTGTACTCAGGACAAGTTAAAGTGCCGCAAGCGAAATTTTCTGAACGCCTTTTTTCTGGCAACTTTTAACTACTTTCCATGCAAATTCTAGCTTTTAATGTGGTTCAAGCCCCCCGAAATTCCAAGCCTCAAACGTCAGCTAAACGACGATAGCTGACTGACTGCCAATGGCGCCGCAGGCGAAATTTTGTGGAAACACTGATGATCAAATTGCCTTTTCGCGATCACAAGACTACCTGTTAAACCACAGAGCTGACTGGCGAATAAAAGGGCCATCCAGGGTAAAGTAGATACAAAGTACATTTGTTCTGAATTTACAGCAAACAAAAGTAGGCTAGTTTTGACGTCAAGAGAAGAGACGTGCTTATTCCTGAAGTACTGCAATCATTAGAAGCAAAAGTTAAAGGACCCCTCTTACCTATTCTGCCTTTTATAATATACTTAGCTCCCATATGGAATTATAAGTTTCTAAAGTCCCCACCTTTCTCCATTGTTTCGTTTAATAACTACGAATTTTTAGCGCTTTATCGGCCTTGCCTAGTTTTTCCGTCACCCAACGAAAAGTTAGTCGGAATCTTCAACGTCTGCTGACAACTCTTTCACACATGAGGTTGTGATAATCTTTTGTTTATTACTTCTTTTATTTGCTTAGTTTTCCCACTTTTTAACCGAGGCACGTTCAGTTTTCAAATGTTTTGCGCCCAGCCGCCGCGTCGGAGAGCAGGAAGGCTGGATAAAGTCGACAAGCGGTAACAAGAGAATCGCTGGTTTTAGGTGGAAAGTAATGGTATTTCCAAAAAAGTTTTTTCTGATTCATTTCATAGGGAAAAGATCATTTCTAGTAAGAGTTGTGCTTTAAGTAATGCATGGCAACCAGCTGAAGCTACCGTTGAATGGTAAAGAACAAGAGATAAATAAATGCCACCTAATTACCGAACTCAGTAACTGGGGTGAACCAACTAATGAATTCGCCCTACCGAAAAACTAACTAAAGAAATAAGGAACAGATCGGGAGCGATATAACAACCGAATTTCGTGATTGAATAGAACCTCATAAAACAACCGAATTTGGCAAGTCTGGTACCGTAATAGATACGGACTAAAAAAAATCCGGTGAATTACCGAATTCGGTAACGAATCAGAACCAGATTAATCTGATTAATCATCGAATTATGAAATGGACTGACCGAATGCGATAGAACAGATACAGACTTGGGAAAAGTCCGGTGAGTACCCAATTCGGTAATAAATGAAACGAAATAAATACGTTAAATCACCGAATTTACGAAAGGACGGACCGAATGCCGTGAAATGGGAACCAATAAACAGGTTAAATCACCCAATTTAGAAATATGGGACAGAAGCGACCGAAATTTTTACCTTCGGCAAAAGTTTGACCGAAAGCCCAAAACGTAGGGGGGGGGGGGTGCTGCGCCCCTGCCCACAAGAGAGGTAGGTTTGTATCAGGCAGAAGCTGAAGGTTGGATTACACCTAGCATGTCCAGGTTTTGATAAGGACTTTAAAGGTGCAACCCCTGCATCCCTTATGCTGTTTTTGGGCACTGTATCACGAACATTCACTTACAAATTTCGAGAGAAGCGCCATACTAGTGCACTTTACTACAAGATTCCTCGAACCCCCAATCAGCGTTTAATACACCTGTTAGAAATGGTGTAACCCCTGGCTTATGTCTTTTGTCTTCGTTAGTCAGTATAACGAAACATGCGTACTTATTTAGCAAGGACAGTCACCAGAGCACTACCCAACAACAAACCTACGCCATATAATCTTTCCCCAATGTCTATATTTTGTACGCCTTCTAGAAGGTGCAACCCCTTAAATTCTTCACAGCTGCTGCTTCTCTGCATCGCATTCCAAGACCTAGCGTACGCACATAGAGCTACCGTCGTACCAACCAATGCAGTGCACCACCATCTACCGGCTTACCGCTATCCTTAATCAGGATTTGGTACACCAACTGGACATGGAGCAACCCCTCAAATTCCTCACATCTGCTGCTTCTTGGCATCGCATCACGAAAATCAACAAAGGTATTCGGAATTCTCAGGTGTAATGGTCTACCTGGCCAGGCTGCAGCCAGTCAAGCAGGTTCTTCAAGGATTATCATTCAACTTTACCACCTTCTTCCGCCCACCTGGACCAAACCACCTCACGCTCCGGGTACCGACCAAGGCAAAACTCGCTTGAGGCTGCCACTTGTAGAGGGTACTCTTTGCTGATAGCATACTTTCGCCCACGGCGATTGTACATTTTCTAGTGAAAAATTGTGAAATAGTGAAAGCTGGGACGTTTTATCAGGTGACCATTGGAATTATTAACGTTGTGATACTGCGAGACACTGATTTTTAACGGAATCAGCCTTGCTAAAGACCTTGTCTGACAATATCAGCCATCTTGGAATATATTCACGAAAGTAGTGTAAAACATTGACTAGAACTTTATATCACGAGTTTCACAATGTCTGATTCACATCTTGACGACGAAATGGAGGATTCGCCTATGTCCCTCCAGAAGCATGATGATCGGGACGACGATGACGATAGGGGTCACTCGTCAAAGCAATCGACGGTTGTGACTCTGAATAACAACGAGGTCACCGCTGTTCCCGTTTTTCTCATCGATGCTTCAGCACTCCAGCAGGCCCAGGCCTCACATAATGAAAATGACGAAGTTGATGTCGATGAGGTAATCCCAAATGTTCTAGTAATTCTAAAGATAGGTTTGGAAATTATGTGCACCTTTCGTTCTGATTTTGCTTTGGTTTCAGAGAGTATGAGGCACACGTAAATGTTCACGTTCAGGTTGGAAGCTAATTGGCGCTTCAACCATGTTCTTCGATGAGACCAGACGAACACTTATCACGTATTCAACGTCCTGGGATTTCTTCGTAATAACAGAACTGTCTCAAAAATCATAAATTGTCCATGTTGGCATGTTGGTTAGTGTAAACTTGTCACGAGCAAGCTCTATCGACAACACCAACGAAGTTTCCGGCTTATAAACCGGCTCAACTCTGGTCACTTTTTAAATATTTTTTGGTTTTCCTTTTAATCACGTACGTTCATATAGTGCTAATAATGAAGATAAAATTGTCGTCTGCTATTCCTATCCATAAGTCACAAAGCGTCCGACCACTATCACCTTTCGTTCAATACTTGCGCCTTGTTATCAGTTTGTTTGGTGTTTAGCCCCTTTGGGTAAAACGTGTTGACCAAATTTTGCCTACCCAAAGGCTAGTTGACGTAGGAAAAGCCCTTAGGATTTTTTGCGGACTGCGTTCATACAATTGGGCAAGCTTGTTGTTTCCGTCAGATGATCTGTGTTCGACTTTTTCGATACACAAATCGTAGGGTTCATGAAATCTTCATGGAAAGGGTCTCGGAAAATGTTTCCAGGTTAGAAATAAAAGGGAGGAAGTATGTGGCATTGCTATGTTGATACTGATGACATTATCTTTATTGTTTGATTAATTCTGTCCAAAGAGTTACAGGGTTAGCATCAGTCTACCACAAACCCCTGATTTTGGGAAAGCCTACGCCAAACGCTGGATATCTAGCGTTTGGTATACCCTATGCGTAACGCTGGATTCACTATGTCAAATGCTGGATACTGGGACCCAATAAAATATTGATGATTTAAGTGAAACTCAGAAATCACCCAATCAGAATTCATCTGTAGTGAGGCAGGGCAGGGTTGGGCTGGGGTTAGGGTACCAACAGCTATCCAGCGTTAGACATAGGCTATGCCAAAGCTAGAAATACCCGGCGTTTGGCATAGGGTATCCAAAAATCAGGGGTTTGTTGTTGACTGGTTAGCATAGATATTGTCAGGACTAGAGGAATGTTTCCGCGAACAACGGAAGTTTTATTTGTTAGAAATGGCAATAAAGTGGCATGTTCTGGTATGTTCTTTTGTTTGACCATTTCTGTCCGCGGATCTGAGTTCGAAGCCGTCAAGGTTTGGAAAATATGAGGGGTTACCCACCCCCTGCACTTCGGTATACACCCTTTCCCAGGACCGGCCGGCACCGACCCGGATATAGCAGAAACCAGCGGTTCTAGCCATAAATTATGCGATTCATCTTTTGACGCTTCCAAATATGCAGATTTAAATAGTCTAAAACGTGGTAACTGGTGCTGGCACCGGGTATACAAAATTCGAGACTGAGCAAACCTCTGGAGAATGTTCCCTGGATTTAAGGGGAGGCGTCGGTTAGAAGTGGCAATGAATAAGTATAATGAAATTTGTGTAGGGTCCTTTATTTGGTTCTTGCAGAAATTGCCTGTGGCATTGCTGATAATTTGAGTCTCATAGTCGGGGTAAAGATCCATTGTGACAAGCAGAGCAAAACAACACTAGGCAGTAGCGTCAAGCAAGACCTCTGCTTTCCTTGCTTCGCAAACGGGCCATACTCGTAGCGCCGCCCATTACGCTTGCGACATTTAAAGCGAGACAAACTTGCGGGTTTAGAAATTTCTAGTTAAGCTGAGATGCGGCCTGCACACATTGAGGAAACTGGGGAGGTTGTATCTTTTTTTTTTGCTTTGTTCAGAATATGAAGTTATTGGAGCCAGAGCTGGTGCACGACAGATTGAGTTTCAGTAGGGACGTTCACTATCGCCAGTCGTGTTAGTGTCGCTGTTATTCGGGTGTGTGTCATTTTTTTCGAGTTTTGGCGCTACTCTCTAGTGTTATTTTGCTCTGGTGGGAAGGGAGAAACGGGTGTTCTACTACTCCTACTACTTAGTAGCCTTATGTTCTTGGTCATACGTTTTTCACTTATGATTAATTACAATTACAATTAGGTTTATTTATCCGTGGATATCTTTTACAAACAAAAATAGTGCTGGACATGTCAGGTATTTTTTTTTAAATGCCGACGAGGTCTGAGATTTTGCGAGGCAACACATCGGTTGTGTTCCTTGAAAGGCGAACACGGTCTTCTAGCAATCTTCTATTTACTATTATATTCTGCTCAGTTTATTTAACTCACGCTCGAATGCCAAGATATTTGACTTACGCACGAATGCCAGATGCTCGATTTCTTTCTGCTTCATCCGCCTTGGTCAAGGCTTTCTGGTGGTAGCGTGCCGCAGCGACATCTATGCACCAGTGCTATGGCTTCATACTGCTGCCATCTGGCCGAACTTTTTCACTTGTAATGCAGGCCAGAAGAATGCACTGAAACCAATTGGAGCATTATCGGGCGTTTTGCTTCTAGTTATATTTGTTTCTATAGCTTGATTATCTTGTCTTAGACGTACCGCAAGGTCCGCAAGTCGCATCCTATGCTGCAACCAGGATTGTCAGAGGGTTTGGGATATTATATTTGATGATGCAAACGGATACGTCAGCTGAATTTCTATTGGAGCTATATTTCGGCCCTTCTTGGTTTGGGATAGGTGTTTTACAGGTGTATCTGAAATAAAACTGTTGCATGCCAGTTGTATCGACAGCCCTAGGGCTTATTCTCTTGTTGGGCACCACTGCACAAGCCAAGACTCTGTGGGCACCCGACACATTACTGCCATTTCGGGAGTGAGCAACCCCTCGGAACAGCCCCTATATCAACTTGGTAGGACCAGGGACCCATACATTTCCTGTAATGACTCGCCATGGCGAGTCATTACAGGAAATATATGGGTCCCTGGTAGGACTGACCAGTTAGGAAGCCAGTCGTTGACTCGATTTGAGACTAATATTGTTGTAAAAGCTTGAAACATTCCGGGTCTCATTTATGATTAAATCTTCTTCAGTACTGACGTTTAAATATGCAAAGAGAGTCGGAAAAACGTTTCCAGTTACTAAATGATTCAGAATAGTTACGAAACGCAGATAATTGAGACTCAAAGTCGAAAATTTCAAAGCTCATAATGTCGAATTATATTTTCTGCTGTTTTACGGTGACGATGTAGAAATATCCGTTTTATCGAGTAGGTTGCAATCCCTCCATTGCCTATCTATGCCGCGGACAAGTGATCGGGGGTTATTCTTGGGACTGGAATTCCTGTCCGTATTTTCGGTGCCATCGTCAGTTTCCGCACCGAAAAGCTGTGATCGCCTCAGTCGCTTTTAAAAATGTAATTTATATTAATACGGGTTTTATGTGGGCCAAGTATCATTGGTTGCATAATCACGTAGGAACTAAGATACAAAATTGGCATCCTAGATAATGGTGTAAGTAATATTTCTGGTTTACTATGTTGTTTGCTATCCGTAATAACTTTCATTTACCATAGCAGATGGCAGGTACGATATACTGACACGTACAAACTTACGTTACTCTTCCGCAATCCTTTACGTCACGTCGACTCTTCTACACCTACAGGGGACCCCTTTCAGACTAGAATCAGCGTCAAGTTGCGGAATTTCTTTTACTTCAATTTTTTCATCAGTTTCATCGAAGGCGGTTCCTTATGTTCTTTCCTCGTAAATCCAAGGAGATCTGCCACAAACCGGCAAATCTCTAATCAAGCAAATCCACTTTATCTTATTTCTTCTTCCTTTTCGTATGTTGCCTTACGTTACGTTTCTCAAGTTGAATAAATTTCAGCTCAGGATATTGAGTGTCCGAAAGCTTTCAGGACTGTAAATGCTGCATTTAATGCTGCATTTTTATTTTTATTCTCAGAAAGCTCTTACCTTATATGCATTAAATGCAGCATTTACAGCACTAAAAGCTTTCGGACACGTTCTTTATTTCTTCTCTGACACTTCTGATTCCGAAATTTAGCCTTAATCGCCAGCTTCCCACTTTCTTCTTGAAAATTCAGCGTAAAATTTAGCATCTTCGCTGAATTTTTCGATGAATTTTATGCTGAATTAATGCTGCATTAACTGAGCGAAAATTTAAGTCCGAAAGCGAAATGCGCATAAAATGCTGAATTAATTCAGCATTTTCGTTCGTTTCGGAGCTTTCGGACACGCTCATTAGAATATTTTTTACGTCAACCTAACAGCCCTAATGATCTCGATTTGAAGGGAGTACGCAAGGGGCTAAAGAAAAGAAATCGTGATTTTTTTCTCGATCAGCTAGTTATCCCTCTAAGATGATATGCGAGGGATAAATATATATCCGGATATTTCGGTTGCACTTCCGGCAAACCATCCTCAGCGAAAAATGGGCGAGAGGGGCTGGGCGACCTCTATGTCCCTGTGAATCTGAAATTTTAGTCCAGCCAAAAATCAGATTTATCATTTTTCCCTCTGACGTATCGCAAGAAGTCTAAAAGTTAAGGCATTGAAATTAGGCCATACTTGGGGAGATATGTCACTAGAGACGTCTATTAATTCACTGTTTCCAATTCTTATGACTTCAGGAAAATATCCCATATTGTTTTTAAATCTCAATTTTTTTTATTTGGGCTTCATTATCTGATGAACATTAACCTGAAGGAGAAATGGTAGACTAAGAGTATATCTGGCCAAACGAACAGCAATTCGTGCAAGGTGTAAGTAAGTAGTTTATTTGTAACCCGCCATTTCGAAAAAGCGGAGTAAATGAAAGAAAAGTAATAAAAACATAAAAACACAGAAAAAGACACTAATTTTCAATCTTCTGCCAGGAAGCAGTGGAGAAGGTCGTGTGCTGGCTTGGTGTTTGCGAAACAGAAAATTCAATGGGAAAAAATGCGAGGAATAGGAGAGAAGGAACTTTAGTAGTTTGATACAGAATAAACCCTCAATCGGCGTAGGCAGTGACATGTCAGGCCTTGTGGAAGTAATACGTCAGCCGGAGGGGGGGTCTTCGATATTTGTCTTACGAGCGGTTTGATTGATCCATTATTCAATTTTATCATGTTTCTTAATTTAACTTACACATTGAAAAATTCCACTTCGTACGTCCATCGATTGATCTATTACACAATCGATTACAGTCGGCTTGCGACATTTATCGAAGACGCATTGCTTCCATAGCCGATCTAATACTCGAAATTTATTGATTTTTTATTGCAAAATGAAGAGTTCCAAGCCTAGCCAGCGAAGCGTTCTAATTGGTATCCGCGTGTGAGGGGAGGAGCGTGAGGAATGCCTGGCGGCGCTTTGGAACATGCTACCACTGTTCTGTAGAGGGAGGGGCTTAAACTGTAAGGTGTTACAGGTGTAATCTCGCCTCCAGTCGTGTTCTAAGTTGAGGATAGTTGATGTTTTGAATACCTTACTTGAGGATATGTCCACGTTGATGGAGGTAAACTGAGCTGGTGATGGTAGTTGAACTTTAAGAGTTGAAGTAAAGAGAGCCGTTGGTAGTACAAAGATGTTGTTCCCATGTGAAAGAAGGCCTAACTATTTGGATAGAAACGATGGATGGGGCCGTCCTCCGGTTGCTTTGGTAAGAGGTGCATGTGCATTTGATTGTTGCTTTCATGCCAGGGAAGGCTGCTTCCGTATTTTCTACTTTGGTTTGCTTGCTTAAAGCCAGGCTTCACCTTCCAGATTACCAGACGTCCGGGGCTTCCGCATAGTCAAGCCAACCCTTCCAGATTTTCATGATAGTAATGACAGCTAATTTTGCTTTTCTTCAACATTTCCTAGATGTCCCCGTCGCATTTCAAATATCTCTTGCATCCCAGTCACAACTGTCAATCACCTTCCCTTTCTTCCTTCATTTGCATATTTGTTCTGTCTCTCGAATGGATTGCCTCTATGGTACCTTCCAGACATCCGGAATCTGGGGTGTCCAACACCCCGGACTTCCAGACGGTTTTGGGCTGGCTTCACCTTCCACGTCCCGCTGCATTTAGGGGCACCGTGATTACGGACAAGAATATTACTCGTTTCACCTTGAAAGATCTTTAAAATAAGGCTTTTTTAATTTTTTGATGAAAATGGCAAATGTGGAAAGTGGTAAATAAAGATATATGGAATACAAATAATTATAACATGTGGAATAATGACGGCTATTCGGCACCCATCGGCTGACATGCAGACTACAGTCAGATTATTTGCAAGGGGAACCGAAATTCCAACTATGTAAGGGTCTCCAATGTTCTTACTCCGGCGATATTAAACCCACAGCTGGAATAGCCTATGGGTGAATCATTTTTTTTCATAAAAACGTCGGTTACCCTATGCCAAATGCTGACCGAATAAAATATTTGTGATAAAATGTTTGCGATTTGGGTGTTCAGCATTGACATAGTTTAACAGGCGTTTGAAATAGACTATTTCGAACTTTGGGCATACTTAAGTTTTGGCATAGCCTATTGAAAGATAATAAATTTGAGATTATTCAAATTTGAAAAAAATTGAAAAAAAAAAATTGAACCGTTCGCTCTGTTGCCTGCATTTTGTACTCCAAGATGGATAGAATAGAATTTAATTTATTTAGCGGAAAAGACCATACCTTTATAGTCAATAGATACATAATCCTAAATACTACATCTAAATCTAGTTCACTATTTTAACTTTATTTTCTAAGCTTTTTCTAGTAGATCGGCACGGGCTCTCTATAGTCTGTTTCGTACTTCGCAGATAAATATTCCTTGAGCCCAAGCTGACTTTGAAACAAATATTCAAATAATGAATAAAATGGATATGTCAGCTACAGCGATATTTCGGCCCTTCTCGGCAAGGGTCCTCGTCAGGCTGTCAGTCTCAGGGTCAACTTCGAGGAAGGAAACAAACCTGCAAAGAGATTGCAGGTTTGACGAGGACCCTTGCCAAGAAGGGCCGAAATATCGCTGCCAAAGCATCCTAGCTGACATATCCGTTTTATGCAATATTTGAAAATATAGTTTGTTTGTTTGTTTTCCTAAGGATGCCATAAAGCAAACGGGTGTTGCCCAATCTCGATTTTAGTGTACAGCGAGGTACAGCATGTGCACGGTGCCGGCACCGACTGACCCCAGCCGGCACCGCTTGCCACGTGTTAGAACATCAAAATCAACTTGTTTAGAATCGTCCGGAAGCTAAATTGCCGAATGTATGGGCGGCATCGGTGCCAGCACCGCTGGTTTTTGCCGGTGCCTGTAAAGGTGTACAATAGGTGCCGGGAAGTGGGTAACCCCTCAGCAAACTTCTAAAACAATCGTCCCTTTCCTCCTCGACGTTCGGTGATTTCTTGTTCCGAAAAACGGTCTGGTACAGTTGAGCCTGTAGGTTACATTAGTTTTTAAATATTCCGGATCAGCCCAAGCTGTATGTAAGCTTGTCATTAAGGTAAAATTATTAACAAGCATTGAACGTTCGCCACAGTGCTTGTTTAGTGTATTTGTAGTTTTGGGTCATAAATTAAGATCAGGTTTGTTTCGGGGATATTTGGGCCCTTCTTGACAAGGATCCTCTTCAGGCTGTGAGATATATCCACATTGCAGGTTCGGTCATCAACAGCCAGAAGAGGATCCCTTGCCAAGAGGGGTCAACAGTCGCCGGCAACTAGTCGACATTAATCTCCCCAGTATGTGTTGCGCATGGACGGCGATATCAGTTTCGACTTCATGACACTAAGTCGGCCTTCATTCCTTCCAAAAAAAATTTATTTGCTGGGCATAAGGTGTTTCCCTTGGCCGCTAACTGACAAGTTTCAGATATCATATCGAGATGGAAGATTTTCAATAGATTCAGTTTGTTACGTCTCGGGAGTAATGTCGTATTTTCTCCATAAAAGGCTTCAGTTGATATTTTCGTTATTTCCCCATTTGTAGTTGATCTCGATTTTTGTGTGCATCAAGTGTGTGCTAAAGGGAAATGGTGTACACTAAGTGCTGGGGAGTGGGCAGCCCCTCGGTAGACTTCAGTGAAAGAAGTCTAACTTGATGTAATGATACCCAATCGGAGTTACGCATTGGTTTTACGCCTGTTCCGACACGTGTACCAGATGAGGAAATGCTAATCTCGTTTGTTCTACACCGTTGTGACTTTTCTCCGACAAGCGACCCGAGTCTGTCTACCCGACTTTAAGTCGGTTCAAGGCACACAAAGAAGTGGCGAATCGAGTGTAGTAAAATGTCAATGGTGTGACTTTTGGCACTTCTTGGTACTGATTCAGAGTGCCAGGAGTGAGTTTTCCATCCCAATGACTGGCAACGAGCCTGTGCTAGGGAACATCGGCTAGACCCAAGCTGCAAATGGGCCCTCCCCTTCGTCAATTTAGGGGTAAAGGAGCCAAGGGTATTACGGTGTTTTAGGTTTCTAAGATACTTATATCCTGCCACTGCTCTCCTGAGTTCCAAGCAGGGTTCTTGGCAGTAATCAGATTGGCGTGACCGCTCATCCCTTAAAAGAGTGGTCGGTAGATAGGGGGGGGGGGGAGGGGGTCTGAACACCTACCAAGGCCTTCCAAAGAGTAATCTGGAAGTTACCGATTTGTAACAGAAAATCAAAGGCGATAAACCCAAAAAAGCTGACAGAAAATCCCAGTACAACAAAAGAAGGCAAAAATGCCAAAAAAAACAATGCTTAGTTAAAGTCTAGCCTATACAGTTTCTGTATTTGAATCATCTAACGTAGGCTGGTAATGACGCCACAAGGTTAAGCCACATTTTGACTCCCGTGTGAATTCTCGAAAAAATATAGGCTCTATTGTCGGTTCTTTGAGTCTTCATACTTCGTTTGTATGTTCTCTGTCCTGCTGAATTAACGACATAAACTGTAAGACACGGTCGCACAAACCTCTTCAAGGAAACCGTCACGGTACCAGTTGTTGATTTGGATGCCCTCTGACGACCATAGCCTAGATAAAATTTAGTTATGGTTGTTTCAGTTTCTCTATCTTTTTTTTCTTTTCTGTAATAATTATTATTATTATTATTGATTTATTGCTTATCGTATTGCACAGAAAGAGCAATTAAATAGAGAAGAAAAACAAAGAAAGGAAAGAAAAAAGATCATTACTGGCACTAAAATGTAAGAAATGCAAGAAACTTATAAAACACACTGAAAATTACGCTTAGGGCATAGAATAGAATAGTGTTTAATCAGCCACAGGTGACGGATTATGGCCCATACACAGATTTTTTACAAGCACCACATACAAATATAATAGCACATCGCAAACATAATAATACTACAACCCAGAAAATCATCTACCTCCTATTTAAATTTCCCCTGACGTAATCCCTCACCATCTTTGTTACTTGGTAGTTAGTCGATTTCAGTATACCAGGGATCCGAAGAGCACCCGGGCGAGGGGTTGCTCACTCCCTGGGCACCACTGTACACCCTCGCTGGGCACCGGCTGTGCACCGCCGGGCACCGGCTGGGCACCATTGTACAACCATTTTGGGAGTGAGCAACCCCTCGCACCCGGGGCCCTAACTGATCCGGTAAAGGGGACTCCTGGCACTGTCCTAGGAGGTGGGCAACACTGTTTTCTCCAGTCAAACAAAGCGGGCATCTGTAATTATCCCTGATTAAACCATCCCTGTTTTTCTTCCTCTCAAATACCTTTTTTCTGAACCCAAGTGGTAATGCGTTTGTTCGGAGCTGGAACCAAAGCTTCAGAGTTTGTGCTGGTAAACCTACTTAAAATAAAAAAAAGTTGAGCTAAATTATAGCTGCGCTTAAAGCGCTCTCGACTTTCCAGAATTACACGAACAGGCCATGCTACTCCAAACTTGGACGACAAGGTATTGCCACTTGTAGAAGGTGGAACCCTCAACAGATACTTTTACCTATTTGTAGAAAGATTTACGAATATCTATCAGTTATATCCGAGCAAGAGAACAGCTTCCAAAAAGGTGTTACACTTAATTACACTCCGCCACTTTTGGGTATACAGCAATGAAGTGATAGTCCGGAGTTCAGTGCAAATGTCCGAATAAGCTGCTGAACTTCTAGTATCGTTCATGCAAAAACCAAGTTACTGGACATTTTTTCTTAGATTGCAATTTTCTTCCTTGTACAACTTCTTCAGGACGAGGATTAAAACTACCATACGATAATTACTTTGTGGAGACCCAGGCGTGACGGGATACTGTCATGATACAGGTTGATTGGTCAGAAACTCATGTCGTATTTGTTAATGTGCCTACCGACCTCTCTGCGTTTCGTGAGATGAATATGCATCCCATTTACACCACCTTTTACACCCATATATGTGTAGAGAGAGACTAATCGAGTGGAGTTCATCTGAGTCTGAACTCTCGGACAATAATTACCAAACCGTCCTTTATCAGTCAGTAGCTCTTAATGAAGTAATCACCACTGGTGTAATTGATGATGATGAAAGCGTTTTAGTAGTCGGGCGGCTTCTCCTTTCAGACCAAAATTTTCCAGAAAGGTCAACAAACATCTTTTCTTGAGACAATGAAGCAGATTTCAGGGACCCTTTCGTGCTCCAGAACTATTTATCTTTGGTTTATTTAAAGTAGCGAATTGACATCGTAAAATAGGAGAGGAACTATTACCAGTCGACGTGAATGGCTATTGTAAAGACTGTGACACCTTTTCTTTCTTAAAAATCCCAGCATAGGGTTTTCAGGCCTGTTTAAGTTAATAAGTGAACTGTAACTAGACTGTCGGGTCTCAGGCCAATTCGGTTAAACTTTAAGCAAGGGAAATTAACCTATTTTTTCTTTCCAGGAGCGTGTCTCAGGTCATGGTGGGTCTATCGGGCAGATCACGAGCCTTGGTGGTGGTGCCACCTTTGCTGGCGGTGCAAGGTTGACGCATACACCGAATTCGGACTTCCAGCCACCATATTTCCCGCCACCCTTCTCCCAGAACCAGGTGAGACGAAGCTTGTATTTATTTACGGAGGAACCTAGTCTAAACTTTTCCCTCAAGTTCGTGTTGTAAATGTAGCTTATAATTCTGTCCAGTCAAGGATGGTCATAAATCGTCAAGGATGATCAAAAATTTAGGCGCACTGCTTATTTAGCTTTTCCATTGTATTATTTATAATTTTGTATTATTGTGTTCCAGTCGATGGACCAAAATGGCTTTATTGACAAACTTATACACAACTAACATAGACAAAAAACAAAATCTATTCATTAAACAAAATCCCAAGGGCTCTATTGGTTGGCAAACAGCTATCTTTATAATAAAATAAAATAACTCACCAAGTGTTCTCGCCTCGGTTCTCGCGAATACAGCGGACAAAAAAAATAAAAAAATAATGAAAATCGTCGACATGTTTTCGATGTCGTTGCCAGATTAAATACCCCACTGTTCTGTATTTTTTTATTAATTCACAAATTGGAATAAGAGACAAATGGGTTTCGTTTGTGTTATATGTGTACGTTGTAAAAGTAAAACTTCAAATCTTTCCGCCCAAAATAGTTTTTTTACACCTTCGATCTTCCATAAAAAATCGTAAGACCGTTTCCCGCCTACAAATCAACCAAAGCCTTGTTGTTTTATTCACTCGTCCCCCTCATAACTTTAAACCCACTTTGCATGTCGGCGCTTTCACAAAGACTCCCCTCACACCTCCCGCTGGTCAATCGGAGGGGCTTCTAACTCGGCATTGTGACTAAACGACCGAATTGTGGGAGAATCGAGACCCCTTTAAAATTAACTCTTAGTAACACGAACAATTTGAACAAACCAATTTTGTTACACAAAAGTAAATATTAACAATTATTTAGGTTATTAAACAGCGTTTTTGTGTATTAGTTTTATAAACAAACAAAAACCTGGTATGTTAATTTGGAGGGAACAAGTGGAATGGTCCGATAGACTGGTACTTACTTTGCCTATTTGGTAATCCGACACTGGACAAGTTCCTTTTGTTTCGTTTGCAAATTATCGCCGTCTTTAAAGCTTTACTAGAAGCTTATTAGAAGTGATCTTTCTACGATAAAATGGTCTGTAATATATTTGAAGATACACATAACTTGTCCCGTGAAATTAGCAACTTTCTTGTTGGCACTTTCATTTACTCCGCTTTTCGGAAATGGCGGGGATAAATATATTACTTACTTAGCCTACTTACTTACTTACTTACTTGTCGACTCTGTCCATACTTCCCGCTCTCCGAAGCGTCGGCGCAAAATGTTTGTAAACTGTGTCAACCGAGGCTGAAAAATGGGATAAAATAAGCATTTGTTTTAACAAGTTGTTTAATGCCGTGTCGAGTTTTTAGTCTGCAAAATAGTTATTAATTATATACATTATACTTTTGTGTATCATTGACTGACGTACATGTTTATTTTATGACAACAAAAACTAATAATCGGCTCTGTCCGTCGCATGTTTCTCGAGCAAAGTGAAATTGAATTATAGAAGAAAAGAAGTCCGAAACACAAGATAGACCTTTTGCCCTAGCAAGCCAAAAATGAAATTTTGAAGCTTCTCATGCTCTCAGTTTTGAAAGAGGGATGAAATAGGCAGACGTTGAAGCTTTCAGCGAAGTTTGCAGTGATTAACTGGCAAACTCGGCTCGGCAGAAATGTGCCAAAAAGTCGAGGTGGAAACCGAAACAGTAGCTAAGGGAGGGATTTCCGAAGCTTATTCTGAGCTAGGGATGATGTAAAATGCAGAATAAATACAAGGGGTCGGCATAACTAGATCGCTAATTAAGCTTAGAAATCAATTTTGATTATTTTCTGGATACCCTTCTTTATGATGTGGATGCGCCCGACCGACAAACATTTCGCTATATGGCACTTGAACCGAAGGCTGCAGTATCGTTTGTGACACTGCGTATACTCATACTGCATGTACAAAATAGTTGTACAGTGCATGTTAAGTCAAGAATCAAATTGCTTCTTTCCTGGACTAATTTGGATGTTTCACGTTAAGTCGGTCGTTCCATAAGCAGTATTGCCACATAGAACAAATTTAGAGAGTGACTTTTGGTCGAAAACAGAGAGTGAATTGGGAGTGAAATTTTATTTTCATGAAAAGAATGCGAAATGGTCACTTTTGGCCTATTTCATGAAAAATCGTGGAATAGTCACATTTGTTCGGAATCACTAATGGAAAATGAAATATCTGGACGTTTTCTGAAATAGAGTGAACTTTATGTCCTACGTAGGACAAGAGTGACAATTCACACTATCGTGCGACATGTGGCAACCCTGCCGTAAGCAGAGGCGTTATTAGCCAGAATGTTGGGGGGGGGGGACAAGGCATTTACCAACTGGCTGTTAATTTTAACCGACTTTTTTTGCTGAAAAACGACTGTAAAAAAACGGCATTTTTGGAAAAAAATCTACTGATTTCCAGAAAATTCGACTATTTTGACAAAAAATCAACTGATTTTCAGAAAAAAACGACTGTTTTCATGAAAAAAATCAACTATTTTGACGAAAAATCGCGGCGCTTCGCGCCGTCTCGGCTATTTTTACCGACTGGCCGGCAACATTGGGGGGGAGGGGGCTCCCCCCCCCCCTCCCCCCAGTCGTGACGCCCCTGTCCGTAAGTCGGTTTCCTAGGACACCCCCTGATCAGTCTTTGCTCAATAACAATAGCTGCACTGACTGAAACTTGATATTAAACCTGATTGCAGGCTGCTATAAACCCTTGCAAGTACTTAATAGATGTTTTCGCTAGTAAGGGGTCTAAATATAGAGGTGCCACGGTTAAATTTGGCAGGTAAACAGCGAAATCGACTTTTTAACGATTGCTAATGTGTGTTTTCCAGATAGTTCTTTCGTATGAATTTTAGGGGTTAACCTTTTTGCTGCTCATGATTTCCAGTGTAGTGTCGACTTCGTGCGATAGGCTAAATTTTTGCGCGGCCAGGGTGTACATATAGCTTTCCCAAGCAAAAAACTATGTTTATGGACAATTAATAAGATGCAAGTGTCACACTTTTGGAAATTTCGTCGGCTCTGCCAAAAATCATCGACAACAGGGCCTTGCCAGCACATGACACTCTACTTTCCTTTCTGGACGATGAATGAAAAATTACATATTGTATTTGTTGTGTTTTATTTAATTCTTTTATTTACTTTTACATAGGCCTACTCCGCTTCTCAAATGGCGGGTCAAAAATAGATAACTTACTTACTTTATATTTTGATATATATTGTCGTCTCTTGCTGTAGTAATAATTGACTTATAGGTTGCTATTTGTTAACAACTTTTGTATGTAGCCTACATTGTAAACAGTGTATCACTACAACCAGGTCGTAGTTCTGCCATGGAAAAGCTTTACTACCTGTAGGTATTCTGGAAATCCATATTTTAGTGCAATGTTTAAAGATCATATTAATGTCGTAATATCAATGCCTCTGAATATGTTTGGTATGTATATATTTGACTGTGCAGAACGGATAAGTCAGCTAGTCAGTGTTTAAAGTTTGGAGGAATTTGGAATTTAGAGAATTTTGGAATAATTTGGAATTTAGAGAATTTTATTTAGAGTTTGGTATATATTCAGAGGCGATGACTGAATTTGGGAATTTCCGTAGACAAGGGGCAACTCTGTTGTTGGTCCTGTTTCTCTTCTTTTGTTCTGCATTCTTTCATTTTTTGTCCATTACTTGTCCCTTTAGAATTATTTCTAGGGAGCAAATTTTTTATTTACTGATTTATTCCTTCAAGGTCGGAGTAGAATTCCATCACGTGTCAGACCCATATACCCAGTTGAACCTTCACCAGACCCACTACCAAACCCATCAGATTACACAGCGATCAAATTCACACGAGGCCTTGAGACGTGGAGATAATGACCTACATGTAAGTTACCCTCTATTTCTAGAAACTACCCCCCCCCCCCTCCGCGTCTGACTTATGGTTAGGTACAGCTACTATTCTATATTCAAATAATGCATAAAACGGATGTGTGAGCTACGATGCTTTAGCAGCGATATTTTGGCCCTTTTTGGCAAGGTTCCTCGTCATGCTGTCAATCTTCAGCGTCAACGTGGGGGAAGAAAACAAACATGCAATAAATAACTGAAGCTTCTACCGACTATAAATATCTTATTCGGGGAAATTACTTTAAATACCACTGAAACATACGTTTTATGCATTATTCGAGTATATGTTTCAAAGTCAGCTTCGGCTCAAGGAATATTTAGCTACTATTTTGGCTATTTAGACGTAAATATAAATGTACCTTGACGTAGTCCTACAAGTCCTATCCCTGTTCTTCACAGGGGCAAAAGTAGTCTGCATCTGACTTATTGTTAGATATAGTTATTATTCCCTTGGCTATTTACACATAAATATAAATAAATCTTGGGGAATCTTATAAGTATTCTTCACAGAGGCAAAAGCAGTCTGCCTTCTGTCGTTTCTCTCCCTCCATTCTCGAGATCATCGTCGAGACCTGGTTTCAGGCCCGTATCCAGGGATTTATTTCGGGGGGGGGGGGGGGGGGGGTTGCCTGCAGGTCGGACAAAAAAGTACAAAAAAGACATGGATCAGAGGGAAAAGCCTGTAAAAATGATTATTTTTGTATGTTTCGGGGGGGGTCAACCTCCTAACCCCCCCCCCCCCCCTCCCCGGATACGGCCTTGCCCGGTTGGTAAATTGATGAGTGGTCAGTTTACCAGCCAGATAAAATGTATATGTTTAGCTGACCTGGGCTTCTGCAAGGCGGTTGATGGGTCTTGAACCAATTACCGTACAGTTTAATGTCAGTTTTATCGTTTTATATTTGTGGCTAATGTTGTTTAGTGGTTGGAGGTATTTGGGCCTGCGTGAAGCTTTGTTACGGAGACAACGCTCTTCCTGAACCCCAGATAGTCTTTCGAGTTGTCTTGGCTAGTTAGCAAATAGCCGACGGTTTAATATGGTAATTGAAAAGAGAGTAAAGTAGACGATTAATTTGGTAATGAGTTAGAGTTGCATCCGCGGACTTCTTCCCTGCCCCCCCCCCCCCCTCCCTGCCCCAGTAAAGAAAAAACGTAAGCATTCTTACTTGCAGACACTCGTTAGTCGGTACAAATATTGGCAGAAATACGGAATTTCCTTTTCTCGCTTTACCGACTGTAGGAAGCCTTCCCTGCCGCTGTTCGAGCTAAGATACTAAGCATTCGTACCTCTTTGCAGAGACCAATAAATCGATAAAACACTGTCAGAACTACACGATTGCCTGTTTTCGACGGATCTCGGCGAATTCCCGATAGGAAAACAGTCTCGGAAGATTGACATTGGTCCAGTTACTACTTAGAATAAGCTCCGTGTCTTTCGTCCCTTATCCCCCCCCCCCCTCCCTACCACTGTAGCTAGAACAATTGCGATATCGCCACTGCGCGTGTACCGCCTTGGGCCCTTCTTTAGATAACCTCCTTGGGCTAATCTTCGCGGGTTTTCTTCCCTTGTTGCCCCCCTTGACAAGCGACCATTGTTTGGCCACCTGAAATCCTGTGAGAACGAAACTTGAGGGTTTTGCCGCTGTGTGCTCTTATGGAGCAGTTTAGAGCAACAAGTTGTCTGGAAAACATTCTAAGGATTTAAAGTTCTGGAAGTTTCTAAGAATTGGAAGTACTGGTATCAGGGTGAAAATAGTGTTAATGTGTTACTTGTGAAACGGAAAGTAGACCCGGCAAGTGATAATTGAAGAAAGCGACGGATACGCGGAAGTTTTGAAGGCTTAGACATTTTTCAGAAGTGTTTCGTGGGGGTTTGGAATACGCGGAGTAGGATTTTTCAGAAGTGTTTCGTGGGGGTTTGGAATACGCGGAATAGGAAGGTGTAGCTCATTGTCCCTGGGATAGCGGATCAGCTGTGAGATAGCAAAAATCTTCACAAAATAACAAAGGAACAACTGAAAGTTTGACAAAACAATAACAGTTACAACCCCGGTGGTATGAAAAAACAGCTAAGCTGGGGGAAAAGTTGTCTTGAGTAGGCTTTATTCTGCTGTATTGAAGAACTGGTGGTAGTGTGATATTTGTTAAAGTTCTCAAAAACTGGAATGAGAATTGAAGAAATGTTTCAGAGTGGACTCCCGAGTGGTTATCGGACATTGAATTTTGGTGGAACTGATATATTGCTGGTCCCGGTCGAAGAGGGCCAGGGAAATCAGTCGAATTCGCGACAGCAAACAATAGATGTAAATGTATGTCGTTTTATTTATTTTACGGGGTTTGCTTGTTCTGCTGGATTTCTCTTGGAAAGCTTATAAAATAAGTCGTACTTTTTTCAGGGTTGCCAAATGTCGTACGATAGAGTGAATTGTCACTCTTTTGTTTTTGTCACTCTTGTCCTACGTAGGACACAGCAATTCACTCTATTCCAAAAAATGTCCAGAGGTGTCATTTTCCAGCAGTGATTCCAACCAAAAGTGACTATTTCACGTTTTTTCAAGGACACTGAAGTAAGATTTGTAATTTGTGCAGCATTGATTCTGACCACAAGTGACCGTTTTCCATTTTTGCATGAGAACAAAATTTCACTCCCAAATCACTCTCTGTTTTCGACCAAAAGTCACTCTCTAATTTTTTTCGATGTGGCAACCCTGTGTCTTTTTTCATCCGCTACTCTAAATAGTAAAATATAGCTTTTTAAGGTTGGTTTTGCTGAACCATACGTCTGGTTCTTCGTTCCCAGGCTTCCTCAGAACCCACTCAAATCTTTCTTTCGTGCAAAAAAAAATCTGCTCAGTGAGAACCAGGCTTTCCTTCTTGAAAGCTATCTTCTTGAAAACCGATTCTTACAGACTCCACTTTCCCGTGAAGGAAAACGCCCAATCATGATTTTTAAGTAACTGTAGTTAGTAGCCTACAGACAAAACATGTTTGAAAAGAAAACTTATCATATAATAATGAATAAATGAACTGTTATACACCCTTGTCATGTAATACTGAGTAAATGAACTGTTATAAACCTTGTCATGTAATAATGAATAAATGAACTGTTATAAACGGCAAAATATATGTCCTATCTTTGAAGTTAAAAAGCAGAAATAAAAATGGCTTGGTTCTTTTTGCTTGGGCTTGGAACAGTGTATTTAATTCCTGAAATCTCATGTGCTTCGCTCACATAAGCATGTACCATATGCTTCCGACAGTGAATGCTGTGCAGACTTACGCTTCGCTCAAAAGAAACATCGCCTAAGACGTCGCAGCTACCGAAAGAAAGAAGGATATATCCAGGAGGGGGGGGGGGGATACTCTTTTGTTTTCACTTTGTAATTCTACCTGCCATACAAGTATATTTAAGTAACGTGAATAGCCTACGCGGTATGCCGTTCGGGAAACTTGGCCCGGATTTGAAATTTGGCGAAGAAAATAGTGTACGTAGAGCATCACTTGGTAGCAATATTTACATTGCCCAGAACTAAATAATTAATTGATCCTTATAGAAAATAAAAAAATTACAATTTTTTAGAATATCCGGGGCACTTCAATTCATATCCACTAAGGAAGCAGCCTTTTGCGATTCGGAAAGCTTACCGGAAAACTTGCCATCATGCCTCAGAAACCTCGGATCAGCAGACTATGCGTGCACGTGACCATTTTAGAAACTAAAAAATCTTACAAACTTCTAGAATATACAGGGGACTTAATTCATATCCACTACGAAAACAGCCTGTGCGATTCGGAAAGCTTACAGTCTAGATTACCTGAAAACTTACCAGCTATAGCTCACCGCCAGAACATGTTCTCGAGTCATCAGACCATAGTTACGTTTTTGCAGATACCATGGTATCTGTACCACGGTAACTGGATCATCAATTAGTCGTTTTTACAGTAACCGTGGTATCTGATATACGGTTGCTCTGCAAAAACGACAATTGCCGAAACTGCGCTTTTCGAAGTCATCCCAAAAGAAGTGACGTCACTAAGTGCCAAACTTCTTTCCCACCAATTTGGCAAAAATTGATGAAAGTGAGATGACTTTTTCAGATACCACGCTAACTGGCCAGATACCACAATAACTGCAAAAACGCCTTTTGACCGTGGTATCAGATACCACGATAACTGCAAAAACGACTTTAGACCGTGGTATCAGATACCATGGTATCTGCAAAAACGCAACTCATGCGTACATTTGAAAGTGATTCTTTACTTGTTCGAAGCTCATGAAAATCTATTTGTCGTTGAGATAGTTTGAAGGACTCCCATTGCTACCGCTTTCAGATTGCCTAATTTAACTCGTTCTTTACAGTCCAACGTTCACGCTACTGCCACGTTCACTTATGATCCAAATCGTCGCGAGTATATGCGACGTCCGGACGTTCTAGTCGCCTCCGGTCACGTCACGCTAGATGGCGAAACGTTGGTCATTCCGTCGCAGCTCTCTGGACATTCCATGGATGACGGACAGGTAAGATTTTTTGCCTCAGATCTGAGATCCATAAGAAAAAAATACTTCTAAAAAAAATCTCATCTCCCTAATATGCCAATTTTAAAGAGTGTATTAGTCAAATAAGGATAAGTATTGAGTGATGTAAAGTGTATTGTAACCATCATGTATTTTGTACGGCCAATTGGCTATTAAATATATTCATTCATTCATGGGACAAAAGTAAGAACACATATCATATCTCCCTAACACTACACTGTAAAATCTTGCAGTATTTGCTTCTGGGATTAATCTTGTCTCTAAAAAGAAACTCTAACATCTAATTCGGATTAATCGTAGATTAATCCCAGTAGCAAATACTGCAGCTAACTTTAATCCTTACTCGGAGGAACTTTTTACAGTGTACCCAAATACTCTCATCTTTCTGTTATCGGTCAAGCATCAAGGCAGGGGTGTTGACAAAGAACAAGATGCGGAACGGGATTAAAAAAGAGACATTGAAAGAGGGTGCGAAATGTAAAAAATTCGAACAGGGGGAGACGAATGGGCGAACGGTCAGCTTGTTCATCTGAGCTGATATTCATCCATCTTGTCCCAATACTCTATATGATTAAGTCCAGAACACGCCACCCGATGAAAAATTTATCTCAAAATAGTACTATGAAGTAGTACGTAAAAGTTGCATGCAGTACTAACGATGCTACTACATGCTTCTACTTCAAGGCTACCGTGTTACTGCATACTACTATATGGTACTATTAGCAAGACTGGATGTTACTATGGCAAGACAGGATGCTACTGGATACTGCTACATAAGATTGGACCAATCTGAGGCACATTAAATGATAGTATTCTTTGCTATTACATAGTATTACATGCAACGTTTTCGTACTACTACCATACTACTACGCAGGCTACACATTTTTCATCGGGCAGTGATCCTCGGGAAGAACGAGAAAACCACTAACGACTGAAACTCAGCTACTCAGTCCTGTGTTAACCAATAACGGCGATGTTTGGGGGCAGCTTGTGATACCGCTTCCGGCTCTTCCGTAGGTACAGGGTGATTTTGTATCGGCAAGAAGAGTTAGTCACCAAGAGTATTGTCCAGGCCGCGGTAGCTGCATTATAAATGTACTACAAGGGTCGCTGATCATGCGGCCGCCGCTGCATGAAAACCTGTAATATGCAAAATTCGAGAGTGTCCGTCTTAGATGGTGCGACTGAAACGAAGGCGAAAGAGTTAAGTTTATGAGACATGTATCCCACCAGTATGTGTATGGTAAGTTCCGAATCTCCCATAGATGGCATGGGGATGTGAACTGGTTAGATGAATTTGCCTTCGGGCGGGATCAGTGTTACTATGGCCCGGCTTCTACCAGACTATTGTAGTGGTTTGAGACCTCTGTTCACACGCCCCTCGGTAGTTCAAATGGTAAGAGCGCCTGCCTCGTAAGCAGAAGGTCTTGGGTTCAAATCCCGGCTGAGGAGCATTTTTGTCTTTCAGTTCACTACTTATAAAATGTCCGAATCTCCCGTTGTGGTTAGACAGGGTCTTGCGTCATATCATCGGTTTTTCCAGGTGACATGATATTATGTATAATTAAAGAATTATGAACACGCAAAACCCGCCAATTTTAAAATCTGGTGCGCGCGGTTTAAAAAAAAAACGGAGCACTACTGAACTGAACGCATTACCTTTTTTCTGGCCTCCAGAACCCGTCCTGCAATTATGGATGTAGTCTTTGGATGGATAAACGCCCAAGTAGACAAAAAAGCTAATGGAGTGCACATACGTAGGAGCAAAAACAGTCAATATCAGTCTTTTGCTGGACATTGTAAAGCCATCTTTTCTGCTCGAATACATTATAAGAATTTCTGAAGAAAAAAAGTTGGAAAGATGCTTATTAGCAGCAAATGGCTAGTTGCTGTGTGTTATCGTCTTGCTTGTATGGGGCGCTAATTTGACCAGCAAATAAGCGATTGGAATGCAAGGGTTCGATCATAGAAAGCAAAATTGTTCGGACAAAAACAGTTTAGGATGTTCTTAGGTGGTCATCTTTTCTTAGCCATTGCATGACGCCACGTTGGATGAAAGTATCTATTAGCCGTATTTTTCACTTAGAACAAAACGGAGTAAAGAAACCAAAAAGAGAAAAAGAAGAGAAATTCAGTGAAATTTCTTAAGGAAGAGATTTTTTTTTTATCAAATATGAAATTTAAGGCAAAACACAGATTCAGAAAACATGACATTTTACTTAACAGTTACACAATCAAGGACTATAAAAGTGTTTAAGCCAGGGGTGGTTCCATTTCCCCTGGAAATTTGAAATTACCCGGTCTAAGCAGGTATGAATTAAATTTGGCCGGAAGAAGCATGGTGCTCAGCATCAGCAACCTGAAATTAGGAAAGATAAATGGATGGATGGTTTTGGGTTTGTTTCTGCATAATAACAAATCAGCGAAAAGATAACATCCACTCATAACCTAGTTCTTATAGAATAGAATCTCTTAAAGGCCAACCTGATGAATTTTGCTGGGGAAACTGGAAGGTGCAAGTATGCCTTTAGCCCAAGCTGACTGCGAATCCATATTGGCTGCCCTAAACTGATTAAGCCAGCTCATAGCTGTTCATGATCGCAGGTTCACTTAAATGTTCCTTCAGCCCAAGGTGACTGCAAATCATATTTGACAGTGCAAAACGTATACGTCAGCTGAATTTAATTAGAGCTATATTTTGGCCCTTCGTAGATAAATATTCCTTGAGCCCAAACTGACGAAGACCATTGACAGCCTGACGAGGACCCTTGCCAAGAGGGGTCGAAATATCGCTGATGAAGCATCGTAGTTGACGTATCCGTTGTATACATTATTTGAATATTTAGCCCTTCTTGGCAAGGGTCTCTCTTTCAGGCTTGTTTTTTCAGCGGCTTGAGCCTGAAGAGAACCCTTACCAAGTAGTGCCGAAATATAGCTCTAAAAAATTCAACTGAGGTGTCCATTTTGCACTGTCAAATACCAGGCTCGCTTATTTGGATAGAGCCTGAAGAGGGCACTTCCATGAAGAGTATTTGATAGTGCAAAACGGATACGTCAGCTGAGTTTGATTAGACCTATATTTCGGTCCTTCTTGGCAAGGGTCCTCTTAAGGCGCAAAACCGCTTAAATCCGTTTTGCACTCTCAAATATGATTCGCAGTCAGCTTGGGCTGAAGGAATATTTATCCATGAAGAGCCGAAGAATCCCTAGAATCAATCTAAGTTGACTTATCGGTTTGGCGTATTGTCGGTTTAGTTATAAATTGAGAGCCCTTGATTCTTGCAGCATATACACTGAAAACACGCAGTCCTAAAGATCTCTTTTTTCGTCTTAAATCGTCTTTCCGTGGCGCATTTGTGTGCCATACATTTCGGAGTGTTTATAGCCGAAAAAGGATTGTTTAGGCCTACCTCACAGTCGACCCGCAAGCTGAATTTTTTCTATTTTTTTGCTTGGTAATTTCAAATTTATGAAATTTCAAAAAGTCCAGATAGAATCTCAATAAATAGAACTTCAGGCCTACGTCCCTACCATTATCTACTTAAAGATCCTCAGTTTTATGTCTATCTATTTGATAAGGTAGCTAGTTTTATTATTTGGGTATTATCTTGGAATTTTTGCTAAAATCCAAAATCACCTCGACATTTCCGTGTCAAATTCTAGCCGCAAAAACCTTTTCGGTCACGGCACGCACTCGTGAGCCGCACAAACTACAGCGGAAATACTGTTTTCGAGCCAAAAATGAGCCCCAAACACTCTTTTCCAGCCAAAAATGAGCCACAAACACTCTTTTCGAGCCAAAATTGAGCTACAAACACTCTTTTCGAGCCAAAAGTTAGCCTCTAACAGTATTTTCGAGCCAAAATGAGCCACAAACACTTTATAGGATTGCGGAAAAACGCCTTTAGTTGCATGTAATATTTGTATGGCCAATTGGCTAATAAGAGCACCTCGGACGAGCAATGCTCGAAAAATCATTGGCCCTTGATTGGCTCTGAACATAAACTGAAAGGGCTATGTAGCCCTATCACTAATTCCTTTCTCACATACAGCTGTCAAAGACATGACAGAAGAACAATCTCTCTATGATCTCTAATCAAATATTAATATGTTTACCCATCAGATGTGCATGGCCTAAAGTTTGAATTTTAATCCATTTGCGGCGCGATCCCGGCTATTAGCATAGTAGCTTGTCATAACTCCATTGAGTTGGAAACGGTAGCCGAAACGTGGGATAAAAAGGAGCTTAAATCGGATTGTCTTTTTTGTAGAGAATTCAAATAGCCTCCCCCCTCTACACACAGAAAAAAATAATGTTTCACAAAAATGGTAATGTCTCGTTTGGCTGCTTATTAACAACAAAATAACGGTTGAGGTCGAACAGTTTGTTGGTTTTTCAAGACCTTTGGTTGTCCGGTATACTCTTGATGACTATCTCTCCCTGCCGATGCAGAACAGAATCTCCAGGTACCTGCGGAAGAAAGCAAGAAGCAATGTCACAGCTGCTCCCAAAGATCGCCGTGATTGTTTGACACAGGATTTGAGTCGTTGAGTTTGAGTCGTTACGGAGACGTTCACTCCTTCTTCCTGAGGATTATTGGCGTGTTTTGGACTTAGTCATAGTTAGTCAGGTTTAGTTTATAGCCGTGTTTCCGAACGTTTTCCGTACTGCGTACCCCTAATACAGGTTCAGAAAAGTTGTTTACCCCTTTTTGACGAATTTTGTCTTTTGTTATTGTTGCCAGTCAGACGTAAAATAGACGATATTTATTGTCATCAGCGATCAGACATAGACGTGTATCTGAAACTGCGTACGATGGGTATCTGTGTGCTATGGGAATTGCTTTCTTCGGATTCAGATTTTCAGATTCAGATATTTTTTACTTCACCAAAAAAACACAACTACGTTACAGAAAAAACTCGACAACCACATAAAAGACAAAAATCCTGTGGGTGACTGTATCTTCTAACCACATTTTAACTTAAAATTATTCAATAAATAATAACAGAAAACTAATCTAATATAGTCTAATTATATTAAAAACTATTATCAACTGAACAAAAAGTACTGAGTCCGACCCCTTTTATGTACAAACACGTAAATGAAATAACGGGATGAATGGCAAGGTGCCGGAGAGATAATGAATGACGAGGGGTCGGAGACTCTATAAACGTATGATAGGTCGTCGTTCACAACAATCTAATCTTGAGGTCAGTAGTGAAACTAAGTCACAATACTCAGCGCTATTTGCGACTGGGATTAATCTTGCCTCTACTGAGATAAGATTATCTCTAATTCGGATTAACCTTATCCCAGTAGAGATAAGATTGATCCCAGTAGCAAATACTGCAGTTAACTTTAATCCTTACTCGGAGAAACTTTTTACAATTGAGGGTCTCTCGTACCCTTTTGGGTACCCGTACCACCGGTTCGGAACCACTGGTTTATTGTATGAACAGAGTTGGGTTCTATTCCTTCTCTTCTATTCCCCTCACCACTGGCCACTAAAAATCCGCGTTTGTGCTGAGATTCAAGTTTTCCGCGTCGTATATGGAATTTGCGTTGTGGTGACGGCCGTAGATATTAGTTGCGTTTTTGCAGATACCATGGTATCTGTTACCACGGTCTAAAGTCGTTTTTGCAGTTATCGTGGTATCTGATACCACGGTCAAAAGGCGTTTTTGCAGTTATTGTGGTATCTGGCCAGTTACCGTGGTATCAGATATTCCGTGTTAACTGGTCGTGGTATCTGAAAAGTCTTCTCAATTTCATGAAATTATGTCAGATTGGTGAGAAAACTTGAGAACTTTACGTCAAACATAATCACACTAAAATATATCTGTATGTAAAATCAGTCAGTTTGTCTTTGAAATGGGCGGAGACAAGAACAGTAATGACTAATTTTATTTTGTATTTAAATAATTAATTTTATTCGACTAACTTTTACTGTTGTGAAGACTTTTTTTTACTTAAGGCTGACAGTTTCAGCGATATATCCGAAGCTTGTAACGCGAAATCAGATGTCTGTTTTTGGGATCCCAAAACGAAAGTGGAGGGATACCTATGACATCTCAAAAGTTGTCCGTCTGTCCGTCCGTCTGTCCGTCCGTCTGTCCGTCTGTGCGTACTATAACTCTCGAAGGGAATGATATATTTTGATGAAACTTGGTGTGAGGAATCTTTGGGTCAAGAGTAAGGTCGAAATTCGTAGATGGGCTCTGTAGCCCTACATTTAGGGGTGGGGGAGGGGGTTTAAATTAAGGGGCAAATGAAATATTTTTAAACAGATAATGTGATAGGCGATTATGGGGTAAGAAGATATGTTGAACACGATGGTGAAAACCATTTTGTCATCGGACAAGTAGTTCGCCTGGAATCCGGCCAAAACCGGAAAGTTTAAGTAAAAGTTTTAATTGAAGTTGATTAGATGTTCGATTTAGAGGTAAGAAGACATGCTGAACACGAAGGTGAAAACCATTTTTTCGCCGGACAAGTAGTTAGCCCGGAATCCGGCCAAAACAGGAAAGTCTGTAAAAAGTAAAAATTTTTGTTTGAACTTGATTAGATGTTCGATTTAGGGGTAAGAAGACATGCTGAACACTTATTTGAAAAGTATTTTCTACCCGGACAACTTGTTCGCCCGGAATCAGGCCAAAACCGGATTTTTAAAAGCAAAAGTTTTATTTGAAGTTGATTAGATGACAGATTTAGGGGTAAGAAGACACGCTGAATCTGTATATGACAATCTTTACGGCACATATAGTTCGTTCGGAATCCGGTTGAAACGGGATTTTTTTATAGTTAAAGTTTTATTTGAAGATGATTAGAAGTTCTTTATACGGATAAGGAGATACGCTGAATTCGTTTCTGAACTTTTTTTTGACAAGTATGGTAGTTCGTTCGCAATTGTCTGGATCAAATATTAGATTTTTGGGAATTTTGGGATCCCATCGAAACCTTTGGTCTTGTTGTACCAAGGGGTTGGAAAAGGAGGTATTTTACATATTGGGCATATTTGTGTCAATATAGCAAGGATTTTCGAAGATTGAAAAGGTTTTAATTTCTATGTTCTTACAACTCAAGTTCTTGATTACGAGTGGACCCAAGAAATATCTATGCTTATGGCTAGAAGCCTATACGACTAGATCGCATTAATGAAATCTTCAGCCTGATAACGGCGCACTGAAATTCTCTCCCATAGTAATTCTAAGATCATTAAATCTCACGGAGTTACTGACATTTTGTCACGGCTGCAAGCATTGCACACTGATTTCCGTCAGAAATCTAGTCTACATCTGTTGCCGCATCACCGACTGATTAGACTTTTTTTTATTGCTAGTTGGAGGCCTATTGTATGTTTCGTATGTTATTATCCTGTTATCTTTTGTTCTTTTCTTTTTCTATTTATCTCTACTCAACTCTCTTTTGTTGTAAAACATTTTGTGGGTTATAAATATACTTACTTACTTACCGCTGGCTCCCACGCCTCTAGTGGAAACTATAGGAAGTCTCGGTTCGATCCATTAGCAATGCAGAATTCAGTTGATTGAGTACTTAGCTGACCGAACGACGTATGGACATATGTAGAAGAGTCCGAGACGGATGGGAATGTCTTACTCGAGAAATCACACTCTTAATCGTAAAGTCGTCCATCATTTTAAAACGAATGAAACTAAATTATTGACGCGTCAGTAATGCTAAACGTTTCGACAACGAGCTACTAAAAAAAGATCTGGAAGTTCACGTAGAGAAGTCAGAGACGGATGAGAATGTCTGCGTCAATAAGTCACACTCGTGATTTTAAATATCCTAGTGATCGATCATTTTCAAAGAAGGAAACTAAATTCTTGACACTGCCAAAAACTGATACTTGATACTTGATACTTATTTTATTAATAAACACAATTTAACTCTTTACATCTACTGCACTAATGGAAAAACTTACGTTTTGCTGGCGTGCAGTAGTAATGGTTAACCATTTTCTAAACACACCAACAAACAACATACTAAAAAATAACTAATCAAAAAAAGGAAAAAAAGAAAAGAACAAATAAAAAAAAAACAAAAAAAAAACAGACCAAGCTCCTTCACATTATCACCTCCAAAATAAACATATATCTCCCAACAACCCTACTCCGTCTCTACCACCCCGACCACCCATCCATCAATTCCTCCCTACCACCCCCAACCAACCGTTCCTCCCTACCAACCAGACCTCCCTACCACCCCCTACACCCTAACAAATAAATACATTTCTCAACCATCTTTTATTAAATATTCTTTTAATTTTCTCTTAAACTCTAAAAGATGCTCAGCCGCCCTGATGCTCTCTGGTAGAGAATTCCAGACTGCAGTTCCAAAAAAACGCTAAGGTTTCGTCAGCTAGCTACTACTAACCTGTACCCATTTTTTAACAAGTGAATAATATAGTGCGTAACTTAGTTGTCGAAATCGGGTGTATTTTTATAGTATTTATGTGTTAATGAAATGACCAGATGGTTTAGGCATAGTTCTGTTTTATATATTATTTTGTACTCCTCAGCTCTGAGGGAAATAAATGAATAAATAAATAAATACTATAGCTTCTCGTGGAAAGCTTGAACTGTATATGACCAGTTACAGTTTAGTCTCGGGGTCTAAACTTTGGCAAAACCGGGACAAGGAAAGCCGTTCGGCGTTGGGCCTCTGAACGTGAAAATCAACAAATAAATGTTGAACCTGTTTAAACTCTGCGCCTCGAAAACGTGGCAAGAAACAGTTTGTATCATTGTTCTTTCCAGACCAAAGTCTTGCCTGTTTCTTTGAAGTGTGAACTGCATATTCGCATTCAAGTTCTTTCGCCATCTCCTGTTTTTCTTTCTTTCTGTTCTTTTTTGTTTTCTTTCTTTCTCGTTCCTTGTTTCCCTTATTTTCTCTCTGTTCCATTGGTCTCCATTGGAAATCCATTGGTTATTTTTTTCGTCTCCTCTCCTTTTCTTTATATAGAGTATTCAGTTAGTTGATTCTGTTTGTTGTTTAATTAATATTGGTTATTTCCCTGCCCTAGCCAAGCTCTCTTTTTGTGCTTTCCGGGCAAGAATGTTAAATGTGTATTTTTTTTGTTTTAGTCCAATGAAACTGAAACTTCTTTTCCGCGTTATTATTTTTTTTCAGTTCATCAAACAAAATTCTGTTATAAAAAGGGGTAGTAAAAGAACTGAGCTGGAAACCTCGAAAGAAAACAGATATACGTCTTTTCTTCGGTGTTTCGCATGGGTTTTCTCCTCAGTTCGGCACTGGGAAATTCTACCAGTTCTTCCCAAGAATCGATAATATGGAATGGTTAAGTCGAGGTGAGGCTGCGACGCAGTTCTCCGGCTTCTCTGTAAGAACCGGATGTAGAAAGTGCCAGTAACCTCTAAAATACACAAGACTAAAATAAAGAAAGAAAGGAGCTTGACCCAAAACAACCACAAAAAAGAGCTGTGGTATGTAAACCAATACCAAAACAAAACAAAAACTAACAACTATGTTCCTTAAAGAAAAAAACCTGCTGTTGAGCAGACGGTGCAACAAATCCCCATCACCAGTTGATCTGTGAGAAACAGCTTTCAGGTGGCCCCACGACACCCAACTTTAGAAATAATAATAGACTTATAATATATATAATAATATTATTATATTATAATAATAGTCTTAGACCCTCAGGTTGAATATTAATCCTCATTGAACGATAGCATGTATATTCCCAGCTCTTATTATCACAACTGATTTATATTTTTGATGAAGCTAAGTTACCTTCTCCTTTAAACACTGAGATCACGACTGTCCGGTACGGCGACCTGTTGGTCATCCCTCGACCGTCTTCTCTCATTAAAACTGAAATTTATCTATCGACAGTTGAATGGGAAAAAATCAAACACCTGGCATCCGAGAACTGAATACCTTTGCACCCGATAAGGAGTATATTATCGGTCCTAATAAATCCAATTGGATGATTGTACTTACAAAAGTAAAGTTAATGAGATAAATTTTAACATAATAAATTATGGGCTCCCCTGTTGACCAGTAAGACGACCGCCGAAGGGTTACTTACTCCTTAATTGTCTGACCCCAGGTTTACAGCCTACTGCGAGCAGACTCCCCTCACTCCTTCACCAACCACCTGACTGGCTAATTTTCTTTTTTTTACTTTTTTAAACTTTTCAGTTCTTAAATCTCGAGGCTCTGTCTAAAAGTTCTTGCAGGTGGTTTCTGTGCTATAGGTAGGTCAGTATTGGTAGAGATTTACGTATTGGCGGAAGTAGGGGTAGCGACTGAATATGAAACTTTTTGTGAACCAAGCACCGCGGTGTGGGATCCACAAGGTAAGAATTGGGCCTTTTAGGTCTTTCGTAGTACTCGAGGAAGTACTTCGTATTGAATGATTGCCTCCCCTTACCTTATTCTGACATGCTGGAATCTTTATACTCTGCCACTGGAGTATCTAACCCTTTGTTTATTATTTTAAAACAAGTTACAGTCTGATGTCAGACATATTTTTAACTTAACTAATTACACCACATTTGTCAGAGATGTTATTACCACCAGCATGGTGCCACACGCAGAGGCGTTACTAGCCAGAATGTGTACCGACCTGGTCATTTTTACCGACTGTTTTTGCAGAAAAGCGACTGTTTTTTGCAGAAAAACTGCTGTTTTTTTGTTTAGATAAAACTACTGTTTTTAAGAAAAACGACTATTTTGACGAAAAATCCACTGGTTTTCAGAAAACCGACTGTTTTTAAGAAACATTGACTATTTTTACGAAAAACCGACTGTTTTTAAGAAAAATCACTGTTTCAACAAAAAATCGACTGTTTTTACGAAGAATCATGGCGCTTCGGATCGACTCCGTTATTTTTACCGAGTGGCCGACAACATTGGGGGGGGGGGGGGGGGCGGGGCCTAATTCTCCCCCCCCCCCCATTCGTGACGCCCCTGGCCACACGTACTCGAATAAAACCAAGCATCTTTGGAGGGAACTAGACTGAAAGCAACTTCCTTCTGCAGAATATTCATCTAATTATTATTTCTTCGTCTGTCTATAGTTATAAGTTAAACCCCCCAAAACGCGACTGCCAACCAACTTTTTTGTGAGGCAGCTACAAGGCTTTGGGTAGTTGACTTACAGCAAGTGGATGAAAACACTGTTTAAGTCAATTAATGTTCAAAGAAGCACACGTCTACTGTAAAACTAATAAACTCTGAAACCAGTTGGTTGTAGAGTGGTCACCCTCCCTATTTCCAAGGCCTACAATCTCTGCGTACACTTATGAAGTCGCAAATTATTCGACACCTGATTAGTTTCTTCCGACATATACGACAGGTTGTCTCATTTTTCACCTGTGGGTCTATTCGAAAATTCTGACACTTTTCGGCATTATTTATTGCCTAATTTTTCGACTCGAATTTAGTTGTCATCCTCGATCGAAAATATTTATCTTCTTTTTATTTTGTAGACTGACGGCGATGGTGGTTTTATGCAAGGAGAGTTGGCGCTGGTAAAAAAAGAATTCGGTAAGATTTTTTAAAATTCTTTCTTTCTGTGTTGCTGCATGCTTCCAGCCGGAATGTTGCTTCTTGCTCCTTTATTTCTGACTTTTGTCGAAGTACTTATTATTTGACTAAGAGCGAAAGATAACATTAATGCAGCTACAGTGTCTGTGAAAAGGGTGGTGGGGGCAAGGCCGAGGTGATACTCACTCCCAGAGTATATATACATTAAGTATCAACGTGTGTACACTCGGTGCCCACGGAGAAGTGAGCAACCCCTCAGGCGAGACTCCAGTTCAGGCTGGGCTTAAAAAGTTTTAAGCTTTGTCCAAGTAAAGGAAGAACGATGTGATTTAGAATATCTTCATCGCGCCCCCCCCCCCTCCATCTGAAGGCGCTTACATACCATATTGCACTGTATCAGTTAAGTTCGATTAAATTCATAACGAAACAACAAACATACGCTCCCAAGAAGGGCACAACCGTGTCCTGTGCGAGAGTGCACAACTTTTACCCACCTATTACAAACGATGACACACCTTTCTCGTTAACCAAAATTCCAAATAAACATTCCACATTTACCTAGCTATCCAAAAAATAATTTTGTAGTCTGTTTTTAAACAAAAACTGGTTCTCCCTGCATGTTTTATCGCATGTTTATAGTAAACCTAGTAAAATCTTATCGTCGCCTTGTCAAGTTAACACATTCCAAGCTGTAAATTTTACTTTTTATGAGGTTATTTATGAACATCATACAAATAAATTTCAGCTTGACCGTTGCTTAATCTGAATCATGCTGCTTTGTAGTTTCGCATTTGGACTTGCTTTGTTTGAATTTCTCACCCACAACAAACAACAGTCTGACCTGTATTTTGTTCGGCCTTTGTTCCTTCAAATGGTCTTCTAATTCCGAGGAATACAATTAGAATCAAAATTAGATCTGTGGATAATCAGTAGGGGGTACTAGTGTATGAAATCGTTGTTGGCACAGACCTTACGTATTGGTAGAAATAAGAGGAGCGACTGGAAGTTGCGCTAACGAGCATTCTTGATGATATAAGATGCAACTAATAGACTGTTCTTTATCTTCTTTTCAAGCGTGCTACCGCATACCTATAATATATTATATTTGATAGCGGTAATTCGACAAGTCGGCTGCCATCGCAGGCTTGTCTTGTAGCTTGAGTCTGAAGAGGACCCTTGCCAAAAAAGGGCCGAAATGCCGCTAGGATAAATCTCAGTTGATTTATCCTTTTAACGAAAATATGATCTGGCGTATGATTTCTTCATAATATATTAATCACATTTATTCCCAAGGTCCTTTTCCTTTCACCCTTATACGCTTTTTCACTTTTCGCTAGATGGCTTGCAGTTGAGACGAACATTTTTGATGCTCTGCGCACTCCACTTTACACAGATGCGAAACTGGTCATGTCTTATTTTTACTTTATTTATTTATTTATTTGTGACCCGCTTTGTGTATAACAGCGGAGTATGAGTAAAATACACGAAATATAATACACATATTAAAACAATAAACAAAACAATGAACATAAACATGACTACGTTATTTTCATATTGTTTAAAAACACACTAAATAAACCTGTTGTCGTAAATTCTCGTGTTGTCCTTAAATTTGTTGATGTGTGATAGTTGTTCGTTTGTTTTTTCTTTACAATGCCTTAGGCTAGAATTGTATTAGTAATTTTTACAAACCCATCAGAATTAGTGAAGCGTCGTTTTTATGCCACTGGCAAGTCTGATGCTTTTGAGAAACACCAGGTTTATTTATATTTGCCATTAAAATTGCACCTTACCTTACTTAAAAATTTTACACAGTGACAAGCATATTAAACGGGTTCAGGACTGAAAAACACTGAGAAAAAACCTTGGAAAAAAACGATAGGAACTTTCGTGCATTATGTATTGTCTTACCCCAAAAAGGTGTCTATCACCATCATACCAGGGGGTGAACTAATGTGACTCTAACTAAAGGGGAAAGAAGATCTTTTATAAAAGGGTAGGTCGCGGAAGGATGTGGGGATAACTCAGGCATGGAAATTAGAAAAGAGGTCCTACCCCTCGTTTTTCGCGCCGGCTTGCGGCTGCTTGCGCAGCGGTCATTGATATCCTCCATTTTTAATTTTGAAGAAACAGATGACCAACTCTTATAAAAAAAAGCTTCGATAGCCCTCCAAACCCACAACCAATTGTAATTTAGTTGTCGAAATCGTGTGTATTTTTATAGTACTTATGTGTCATTGAACGGACCAGATGGTTTAGGCATAGTTCTGTTTTATACATTATTTTGTACTCCTCAGTTCTGAGGGAAATAAATAAATAAATATTACCTAAAGGCAGCAGTCGAATTCCATTCTAAAGCTACGGCGAATCTTTGGAAAAAGTGATGGGTTTTGGGTACCCACGGTTGACGATAGGGCCCGCTTAAAGGACCCCTCTTGCTTATTCTGCCTTTTCTAATGTACCTAGTTCCGTTATGGAACTATAAGCTTCTAAAATCCCCACATTTTCGCCTATGAATTTTTATCGCTTTTTTCGGCTGTGCCGAGTTTGGGCCGTTACACAACACAAAGTTTGCCAGAATCTTCAAAGTCCGCTGACATCTCTTTTACACACAAGGATATGAGAATCTTCTGTTTTGACTTCTTTTATTTGCTTAGTTTTCCCACTTTTTAACCGCGGCGCGTTCGGTTTTTAAATGTTTTGCGCCCAGCCGCCGCAGAGCAGGAAGACTGGATAGAATCGACAAGCGCTAACAAGAAAATCGCTAAATCCAGGTGGAAAGTAATGATATTTTCGAAAAACTCTTTTGTGATCCATTTCACAGTGAGAAAATCATTTCTAGGAAGAGTTGTGCCTTAACTAAATTCCCGAGTGTCCTAGCTAGGTTGTGTTGAAAGAAGATGCACAAGTAAATTGGTTTCAGATTGAACAGAACTCGGGCGTTGCGGCGTTTGATTTGGAAACTGCTGTTAGGAAGTTAGAGTAATCCAACTCGACTTTCGTATTTATTCTCGATTTTTTTTTTAAGTTTGTCAAAGAGCTCTTAAGCTTATTTGGCTTGTTTGTTAAAATAGCAATGTTCAGGGACGAGTTCAGTTTAAAGTTTAACCGAAGAGGGCTGGGATAGGACAATCTAGTCACCCATCAATTGGCTAGAAGACCCGCTGAAAATGCGTTACATCGTTGGTCCGCTATACACGAATAACCGATTTTCAAATAGTGAAATTTCCGTATAATTTGAGGTACCTCTATGCGGTTTTTTTGTATGCCTTACGAGAAAGATTTATCTAGCAATCTTCACCAATCTCACCAGTGCCCACTGAAAAGCCGCGTTTGTGTTGAGATTAAAATTTCCCGCCTCATAGTAGAATTTACGGGACGGCCGCAGATATTCTGAACGTCATAACTAGAGCGGATATAAAGCGTATTCTGGCCGTTCCCCGAGGACTCCTCGGGGAATTGAAGGGAACGGCGAGAATAGAGGGAGTCACTCCACACGGACTCCGCGTACAGAAACAGCGAGAATACGGAGAATGCTTCTAAAATGGATTTTGTTCGAAAAATGAATATGCAGCTGAAAAAATTGGTCTAGATCCACTTTATTTTTGGTTTTGTTTATTCTGATTCTTTTAATAAATTTTACATAGCAACTACAACAGCAAAAATTGATTCCCCTCCGAATTTGAAAGGGAGTCCTTTTGATGATGGTTATGATAATCGGAGCATTCCCCGTCCGTGGGGACTCGCGAGAATACGGGGAGTGAGTCCCGAGACAAACAAAACGCCGGGACTCCTCAAGTGGAGTCCTCGGGGAACGGCGAGAATACGCCTATAGTGGAGAATAAAAAAATCCCTTTGCAGAATCCAAGTAATGGAGTGTATTCGATTAAATGATACAAAAATAAGTTGGCTTTTTAGTTAAACCTTAAAGAGACGCCAGTTCTTTGAAGTTAGAGCTCTTTGGTTTACATCCGAAGAACTGTGACGGTTCACTAGTACGTGTTGATCAGCGTTTTCGATTCGGGATCCCCCTGAGCTCTGTTGGGACTTTGGTTTTAAACACGTGGGAGGTCGGGAATGGTTGAGATAAGATTCAACTGAGTTCGCTTTAGTCTGAAAACACATAACGGACAAGCCGATGGATTGGTTTTGCGTCAAAACAAAAATCTATATGTATGTACAGCTTTGAGACATTCATACCGACGTCGTATCGCAAATACGGTCAATAACAAAAGGCCTTTTTACGCGACACAGTTGTGGGCCACACGCTTCTGAGTGTTTGTCGCAGAAACACGATTGTGCGGCACACGGTCGAGCCACTAGTTGAAACTCGCGGAAACGCCGATTGTCTATTTTTTGGCGGTAATTTTAAACATCGGAAAATAAAAATAAAATTCATGTAAAATCTCAATAAATAGAACTCCAGGCTTATTTTACTATTCTGTACAAAAAGCATCCTCAGTTTTAAGTCTACATGCTTGAAGAAGTAGTTAGTTTTATTGTCTAGACACTATTTTGCTGCTTAGTTTGAATTTCCCGCTAGAATCGAGCCACAAAATCGACAGTCACCTCTCCAGTTGATAGTCGAGTTTGAGTCACAAAGCGAGCCACGAAAATCTTGTTGGTCGCGGAAACACACTTGTGGGCCGCACGAAACACCGCGGAAACACTCTTTTCGAGCCACAGTCGACCAACAAACTGTTTGTGGGAACACGGTAAATCGCCTATAGTAGGATACAGTTGATAAAATATAAATAATGTAAAAATTAACGTTCAAATGCGCCCCAAGTTGTGTAAACGAAGAAACTAGGGGACGAAACTCTGAGCTGACAACAGGTTGAAGCTCTCATCGCTTTTCACGCCCCAGAAGAAGAATCGGCTGTGTCGGTGCTTATCGTCGCTTGTAAAACGTTATGCCTGATCCGCATGAGGAAGAAAATTGACCCTTTGCCTGTGACGACATTACCTCGGCATGTGAGACCCCCCCCTCCCCTTCGACCGTTGGGCACTTTATATTTGGCCTTTAAGCCTAAGAAGTTTGTTCAAAAAAATTTCGTCGGAAACAGTTTTCAGCCGTTTACGATATTACTTTCCAAAATGATATCTTTTACTACGATGCCAACGTTCTTTTTTCCTTCCTGTTTTTTGTTAAACAGATAAGGCCAATAATTTGTTAGGAGGTAAGTGCCTGTTTACAGACGTAACAGTTCTGACGAAAAATCGACTGATTTTCAGAAAAACGACTGTTTTAAAGAAAAAACCTAATGTTTTGATGGAAACTCGACTGATTTTCAGAAAAAACGCTATTTTTATGAAAAAATCAACTGTTTATACGAAAAATCGCGGTGCGGTTATTATCTACCGATTATCCGATAACATTTGGGGGGGGGGGGGTGCTCGTGACATTTAATACATACAAAATGACACCGTTTTGTTACTTTTTTTTTACGGTGCAAAACGGATTTTTACTGACGTTTTGTTACTAGTTTTGTGCCATTCTTTATACGATTGGCTGTCAGCTTGGGATGAAGAAGCATTTTGAGATTTAACACAAGGATGCGCATCCAGGTGTTATTTGTTATCAGATACACGCTTTTATGCCTCATAATTCTGCTACTACCAATTAATGCCTCTTGTCAGGGATGTGCGAGTGGAGAACTTGGGCTTAGCTGGTGCGAAGTCGGTATACGAAATGGCTAGTTATATATTTACAATACTGACTAACGTATAAGTGAATAGGTGAACAGTCAATGCTTGGACGATAGAAACCGATCTGCAGTTTATATATGTTTCCTGAGGGTGATCTTCTTTTCCAACAGAACTAGGGCTCACGTACGCTGAAGTTGTTGACCCGCCCTACTTCTGCGGGACCTTCCCTGAGAAGGGATGGCACCTCCTATGTCATTGGTGTAACTTCTTTTCTTTGGTTTGTGTTATACTATCTTTCGCTTTTGGTGTTGGTCTATGCAAACTTTCCAGTAAAGTGAACCCTTTCTAACAGGACTGTTTCGATCTCGCCTAGAGGCCAACAACAACCACGATGATCACATGGGTGCCAAAGATAACATCAACCCCGGTATGATGGTTTCGCCAACAGATGTCTTCTGCAGCGTTCCGGGCCGACTTTCCCTCCTTTCCTCTACGTCCAAATACAAGGTCACGGTTGGGGAGGTTCAACGGCGATTGTCACCCCCTGAGTGCCTCAACGCATCGCTGCTTGGTGGAGTTTTGAGAAGGTATGTAGCTTCAGATACCCTACACCCTCCCCCCTATTAGATATGAGCTGTGACTAACATATTCCTTGTAAAACAAGAGGTTCAGTTGAAGAGTGTGTGTAGCTAAGCCTTGCATTGTTATTTTTCCTTCGTTACAACATGTATTCAGTTCAGTTTCAGTATTCACTTCAGTATTTTTTTTTTACTCCGGTGACAGATACCAGTATTGAGCATAGTAATTAACTAAAAAACAACAAAAAAATTAAAACAACAAAATCCTGAATAGTGGCGTATTATAGAAAATATTGGATGGCTTCCGATCAGCCACATGTCAATAATAATAATAATAGTTTTTGTTTTGCAGATAGAGCATCTGAGCATATTTTAGAGTTTAAGAGAAAATTAAAAGAATATTTTATAAAAGATGGTTGAGAAATGTATTTATTTGTTACGGGGTAGGGGGTGGTAGGGAGGAACGGTTGGTTGGGGGTGGTAGGGAGGGAGTAGGGTTGTTGGGAGGTATATGTTTATTTTGGAGGTGATAATGTGAAGGAGTTTGGTCCGTATTATTTTTTTTGTATGTTGTTTGTTGGCGTGTTTCGAAAATGGTTAACCTTTACTACTGCACGCCAGCAACAACGTAGATTTTTCCATTAGTGCAGTAGACGTAAATAGTAAAGAGTTATAATACCGTGGTATCTGATACCAAGGTATCTGGATCTGCAGTTAGTCGTTTTTGCCCTTACCATGGTATCTGATACACGGCTGCTCTGCAAAAACGACTATTGCCGAAATTGCACTTATCGAAGTAATCCCAAAAGAAAAACGGATATCCAGTTACATCGCTTCTGCCAAACTTCTTTCCCATCACTTTGACAATGGATGAAAGTGAGATGACTTTTCAGATACCACGATCAGTTAACATGGTCGGACCGTGGTATCCGAATATCAGATACCACGATAAGTGTCCAGATGTCTCGATAACTGCAAAAACGCTTTTTGACCGTGGTATCAGATACCATGGTATATGCAAAAACGCAACTAATATTGCAGCAGTCAGGCTTTTGCTGTAGCCTTCAAATCACTGCCGAGGACAATCACGTAATAAATTAGCACGAATTACAAGAAATTTTAAAATACATATTAGCAGTGCCAGAAAAGTCGGATTGAAATCAAGTTTGTTTTTGCTCAGAATAAAGAGTTCTGGGGCATGGTGCTTCTGAATTGTTTGTCCGGAAGTCCCCATACTAGAAAAAAAAACTTTAAATACAAAGCAGCAGAAAAGGCTTTCATCTCAAAATAGCTCGGAGAAATTCGCAGTAATCGTATTGATTAAAAATCCCGCACTTGAAACTATTGACGCCGCACCTTCGGTTAGGACTTTCCAAGGATCAGTAATTCTATTACCAAAGCTCCGCTTAGACTTTCCTTGCAGAATCATGATTTTGAAAGCTTGAACGTCATCTTGAACGCATGCCCCCTATGATGACGGTTAAAGATAGGTACCCATAGAACGCGAACTTTTCTGCCAACGAATCTTGTTATTTCGCGCCGCTCAGCGAATTCGTTTCGTAGACCCCACTGGCAGCGAATACGTGAACGAATTCGCGAGGACTAGATACGTTTACGTGGATACGAAACGTAGGACTAGAACGGCAATATGGGGAAAAAACAACTTCAGGGAAAAACCAACTTCATGGTTATACACTCTATAGGCGTATTCTCGCCGTTCCCCGAGGACTCCACTTGACGAGTCCCTGCGTTTTTGTTTGTCCGGGGACTCACTCCCCGTATTCTCGTGAGTACCCACGGACGGGGAAAGCTCCGTCTATCATTATAATCATCAAAAAGGACTCCCTTTCAGATTTAGAGGGGAATCAATTTTTGCTGGTGTTGGTGCAATGTAAAATTAATTAAAAACAATGAGAATAAACAAAACCAAAAATAAAGTAGATCCAGACTAATTTCGTCAACTGCATTTTTTGTTTCGAACAAAATCCATTTTGGAAGCATTCCCCGTGTTCTCGCTGTTTCTGTACGCGGAGTCCGCGTGGAGTGACTCCCTCTATTCTCGCCGTTCCCTTCGATTCCCCGAGGAGTCCTCGGGGGCCGGCGAGAATACGCCTTATACCTGGTTATATACTCTACTTTGGCCAGGTTGTTTATTGATTTCCTGAATTTACTCTGCGCGAGGTGAGGCGACGCGAAAATAATTCTACATGGAGTTGAAACGGCGCGACGCGAAATTTTCGCCTAGCGAAGCGAATTTTTTCCGCTGACGTCAAATTCGTAGGTCAACGCGAATTCGCGTCCAGTGGGCACCTATCTTAATAGATGTTCCTTCAGCCCAAGCTAACAGTCATCATCATGTTTCGACAGTCATGACAGACAAATCACAGCACCAGCTTTAACTTCATCCAACTTTCAGAGAAGAAGTTCACAAAAGCAGATATTTAAGGAAGAATCTTTAATTGTTTTTCCACAAACTTATTTTCCAGCTTGAGCCTGAAGAGGACCCTTGCCAAGAAGGGCCGAAATGTAGCTCGAATAAAATGTAGCTGACTTATCCGTTTTGCCCTATCTTAATGCTGGATCTTGTGAAGTCGGTCACTTCAAAGTTGTCATATTTACTATTCAGACAGGAGATCTTTCGGTCTCTTGTCTAGGCTTATGGTCTGCGTTGACATAAGGCACCGAGATTTATACCAAGTTTAAATTTCTCACTCGATTTTCACAAACGTCACATCCGGTGTCCGCCTATACGGGGCAGTGGCCGCTTTGATTGACCGGGAAACTTATGCTCTATTAAAAGGTCGTACTGAATGTAACATATGGGCATTTCCGTATTCAGGAATTTATTTCGAAGGGGGTTTTATCCGCGTGTCCAAACCAAAAAGTACAAAACAGATATAGATCAGAGGTTCAAGCCTATAAAACGATAATTTGTGTACGTTTCGGAGGGGGTTCGAACCCCCTAGCCCCCCCTCTAGATACGGCCCTGCATATGGGTGTAATACATTAGGTATAATGATGCAAAATGATATTACGAAATAACACTACAGATCATTCAGCAACACACACAAATGCAAACCGAGCCCCGGTTATTTGATTTGCACCTGGTGCTTCGATTCCTCTAAATTTTCTGTGATTATATCAGAATGGATTCCAGAAATTATTGTCGAATATACCTTAAAGGAATGTTATTGCTGTTCATTTTGCCTTTTAAAATATTTAAGGGCGAAGATGTAGTTCGTTAGATATAGTTCGGGCTGAGCAGCCAAGACGAACAGAACAGAAAGGGCAAAGTGTTGAATTATGAACCAAGTGAATTATTGTTTTTCTTATCTTGTGTAATAAACGGTTTTCAACCGACGTCTTACTTACTCTTACCCCCCCCCCCCCCAAGCAGCGCATATGCACAGTCAGAAGTTTCTTCTCAGATAACATAAGGATGGGCAGTTTCAACAGATAACACTTAGGATGTTATCTGTTATGATTTTGCAAACGTTATGTATTGAACGATACGCATACAGAGCACTGCTAAGAAGAGCCGAAAATCTGCCGAAAAAGCATCTGCTGACTTTTTCAGTATCATGGTAGCAAACAAAAAGACCAAAGGTTTCGGTGGGATCCCAAATATTTAATATTTGATTCTGACTTCCAAGTTCAGATATGGTATTCAGAATGTGCGTTTACCCCTACGTCCTACGTCGCATCTACTTTGTCAAAACTGATCAAAACTTCCTGCCTTACTTCCGCCAAATTTTCGGTTTCGGCCGGATTCCCGGCGAACTACTTGTCTGGCAAAAACTACAGCTCATGACTTGGCCTGTACCTTGCCAGTAAATCCTTATACAAAGTTTGAACAACATATATCAACCCCTTCGACCCCCCCCCCCTCCGACAATCCAAAACCAAAAGAATACGTACGCTAGGTTTAAACAGTCTTCTATTCAACCCACTTAAATTTGTGAGTGTACACGCGACCGAAGTCACCATCCCTCCTGGGTCCTTAGATTAAACAAAGTGACGTCACCCACGCGCAGACCTTTCGCCTCTGTGAATAAAGTGGTAGGATAGGAACTCGAAAATTGTTCAACAAATTTTATTAAATTGTTACCAGATACTTTCTACCCAGTAAATGCCGGTGGGGACTTTGGAGATAACTAAATTGATCGCATACACTTTTTGTTTATCATTGCTGTATTCGAAAGTTGCAACAGCATGTCTCTTCAATCTATATAAACTACGTTAGAACTTCGGGCTAAATTTCCGGATTCAGCGCGAACTACTTCTTCGGCGCGAAAAGTAGCTCATTAGCTAAAAAAATATTTCTTTTGTCATCACTTTATTTGAAACCCCTCCGCCACCCTAAATATAGCGCCATAGAGCCCATCTTTGAACTTGACCTGTACTTTGACCCAAAAGGGGTTATCGTATGAAATTTGAACAAAACACCATCAACCCCTTCAAGAGTTATCGTGCTAACGGCAACTTTTGCGATGTCATAGGTATCCCTCCACTTGGCTTTTCGGATCCCAAAAAAGTCAGCAAAGTTTTTCGGCAGTGTTTCTGCTCTTCTTGTCTGCATAAGGTTCATTGCGTATGTTTGCAAAATAATAACAGCTAACATCCTAAGTGTTATCTGTTAAATATTCCTTCAGCCCAAGCATACTGCGATTCATATTTGATAGTGCAAAACGGATACGTCAGCTGAATTTATTAAAGCTATATTTCGTATTTGATGGTGCAAACGGATACGTCAGCTAAATTTTATTGGATCTATATTTCGGCCCTTCTTGGCAAGCGTCATCTTCAGGCTCAAAACCGCTCAAGTTGGAAAACGAACTTGTGGGAAACACTATCTTTCTATATTTCGGCCCTTCTTGGCAAGGGTCCTCTTCAGGCTTAAAGCAACTCAATTTGGGAAAACGAACTTGTCGAACCATAAAAACAATATGGCTCTAATAAAATTCAGTTGACGTATATGTTTTGCACTATCAAATATTTTATCTGTTGAAACTGCGCATCATTGTGCTATCTCAGCTATCTGCAATGAAACTTCTGACATTGTGGTTGAACATTTCCTAGCGCACTGTCGACGAAAGTCGCAGTTTACGGTACCTCAGAGTATAAGAAAAAGTTCTAATTATTTCTAATGACTCGCGCGTTAGCTACCGAGCCTAAAACCATAACTATGCCTAAGAACTGCCTTTTAATTTACCGAAACCAAATCGAATATGATGAAGTGAGCCCAGCTTCCCGTTCGCATTCCGATAGATTATCCACGGCTTTACGAGATCGAAGAAAAATTGATATACTACCATGTTCGATTATGAGCAGATGGTTGGCCCGATTAAGGCGTGAAAATAGGAATTTTGGAGAGGAAATTTAAGGACTTTAGAAGGTAATTAGTAGAGACCTCATCATCTTTATGATTAATAAAAAAGGGGTGAGATAGAAATAGTCGGGGCGCACGAGCGAAGGTGGGCTTCCAATTTGTGATGCTGGTTAGGGTTTGGCTCGGATTTTCATTAATGGGAGCAGCCATAGCATGTCGTAGACATGGATTTGAACGGGTTGGTGCTTACTGGGGGCTGGAATCTCTGAGTGACTCGTAGGTTTGGAATTCGAACTACTTCTTGTATAGAAGGCCTTCAAAAATCCGCGTTTATCTGGATTTGGATACTCAACCCTCTGGTCCCGAGCGCAGCAGTGCTATAGAATAGAATATATTGAACGAATTTTGTTATTTATAAATACAAAATCTCGTTCTATCTATGCTCCATCGCCTCGAGTAACGCCCGAGTTTTTTTTTTACAGTAAGATAACATCCATACCGCATCATCCTAACATCCATACCGCATCATCCTTACCATCCACTCTTCATTATATTCTCTCTGACCAAATACCTCCTTTCTTCATTCATTCAATTCCACACACTCACACATCAAATGAACTACGCTTTCATTCTGATCACCGCACATAGGACAGAAGTAAGGACCAATTCTCTCTTTTGCTTTACCAGTATATTTTCGCCTTGCCCGAAGTGGTAAACTATCAGCCCTTGTCTCAATAATATTCTTAATTTCCTTACTTATTCCTCCCTCCCTAACAACTGGGCTATCATGGGGTTAGATATTTTTTAACTAGCCAGGTCTTCTCGAAAAAAAGATGTCACCGAGTTGAGTCGTGGTAGAAAAGAGAAGTCCTCTGCCTCCGCTTTTACTTCCTGGGGGGGGGGGGGGTACACAATCGCCATTGTATTGTTGCAAACATAGACTTTCGCTCTTGGACTGCAGACGACCGAAAAAATAACTGCCGTAACGCTGAATGTCCGAAAGTAATTTGCGGTAAACTGCACTATGTTGATGCTTAAAAGCTGACAGCCAATCAACCAGCAAAAGTCCCTTACCGCTCAAATGAGAATACCCAAGTAAAACATTAATCTTTCAGAGAGTCGAAATGCTGGTTTTGAAGAGCTACGTTTCACTGTAAGCCGAGCAATTCCCGTCTTTGGTAATCAAGTGGACGGTTGTAAAGTTAATTAGTTTGATGTTTATTGAACTAAAACTTTTTTTAAGGGGACAAGGATGACCGTTTGCTTAATTCGCCATATTCCAGTTCAGGGCTTTCAGTTGTTCTAATTTCCGAAAGTTCTCCATCGTCTCATTTTCAGCACTTGTCACAGATGTAGTGAAGTAGATCACAAAATTTTAACGAGATTTTGTCGATCCTGACAGCTCAAACCGGAGGCTATCACATGAAGCTTTATTATTATCAAACTTTACGACTTTTGACTACAAAACTAAGCATATGGACCAACTAAACAAGAGCATTTATTTACTAAAATCACTGTCTAGAGCTGGGTTAGCGATAATTTTCGGCATGTTACGGTACTTTCTGCGTCAGAATTTGAAACCAATATCCATCACTCAGCTGTCACTGTAATGCTAGTCTTGGTTGCTGTCTGTGTCTTGAGCAACTGTCCTTTCAGTACATCGAGTACAACACCTCTATTTTCCATATAGTGGATATGCGAGTGCTAAATGGTTGATTAGATTTTTATCCGCCCTTGTTTTTGATGGTCAGTTGGAGCCAGACACAGGTAGGAAAATAAGGGACTAGAAGCTCCTCAGTACAAAAAGATTATCTTGTAATACTCCAGTCCCAACAAGGCACAGAAAACTTGACTACGCAACTTTCGGCCATCAAACCGACCTGGGGGGCTTTGATAAAGATACAGGGACTTATTGTCGACAGGACCCCCCTTCTTTGTTATCTCGAACCCCCTCCTTAGTGTTCCCAAAGCTAGCTGGCAGGCCCTTGACACTGAGCCAGCGAAGACATCAGCTCTTGATGAATTTTGGGATGACTCTGTTGAATTCCGATCATCATCGTGAAATACTTCCAAGTTTTCAAAGCAGTAGACAAGAGAAAAAAACCCGGGGATCAAAAAATCTCAAACACCAATTATTAGAAATGCCTCCAGCTGCTTCGTCGGATCGCTTTCTCAAGTCGTTCGTGCCGTATTTCATGAAACATTTTAATTCGATAAAACAAAATGACTTCTAATTGTAAATATTTTGAGGTATTGTTGACCTAGGCTAATTGTATATATTGTCATTTTATAATTGTAGATATATAGTTACCGATTAGTTTAATATTTCACGAATTGATGACTTTTTACTTATAGTTATTTGTAGAAGTTTCTTTATAATTATATGTATCGTTTAAATGTAACCGCCATAAGTCATATGATAAATCAAAAAGGGTTATTATTTTTGTTGACGTCCTATGCTATTCGTTGTAAAAGAATATTTGGAGAATATAATGAATTTGAATTTGAAATGAATTTGAAAAATGCACTGTAATTATGCACTGTAAAAGTTCGCCTTTGGCCGTGTTGACCAACAGATCGGGATAGTAGTCAAGAGGTCGTGCGTTCGAGTCCTACTCCCGGCACACAAACCTTTTGCATTTTTTTTCTACTAACTCAAAAGTCGAATTCTCGGAAACTGCCCGGAAACTGCAATGGTCGTAACGAGAATTTTTCTTACTCTCAGTATCGACTCAGGGCACATTCTTGATATGTCAGCTAGCTCCCCGAGCCAAGTCTGAGTCAAGTTTTCTGTTCCTTTAAGGTGACTTACGTGCAAATTGCGTTTAGTCCTAGCTCTGTAGTAAATCCAGTTCTCTTTGGTTTTGTGTATTCTCATTTCTTTACCGGAAATAAATAAATCGTCCAACTGGCTATTTCGTTCTATGCGTTTGCAATCCAGCAATAAGTCAGATCTAATGCCAAACGTAGCTGTAGCCAATCCTGTAGGGATTTACCTGAGATGATAACAACATAGCCCGCCAGATTGAGACGGGTCGTATTTTTACATGGAAAAGGAGCAGTTGGCTTTTTGAAGTATAGTATGTTTTTAATTTTAAAGAAAGTAATATTCTGACATTAATTCCTTTGAGGCAAACTTCTTTGTTTACGGGAACCACCCAGTTAGCCTAGTCAAGAGTTTGCCACTGATTTCCAAAATGGTAGGCCTGTGCAACTAGGTACGGTATTTAACTGGATCAACCTGTCGAGGATGTAGTTAATTAAAGGCACTAAAATATAGTACAACTCTTACTAGAAATGATCTTTTCCTATGAAATGAATAAGAAAAAACGTTTTTGAAAATGCCATTACTTTCCGCCTGAATCTAGCGATTCTCTTGTTAGCGCTTGTCGACTACGTCCAGCCTTCCTGCCCTCCGACGCGGCGGCTGGGCGCAAAACATTTGAAAATTGAATGTGCCTTGGTTAAAAGTGGAAAAACTAAGCAAATAAAAGAAGTTATATATAGAAGATTATCACATCCTTATGTTGAAAGAGTTGTCAGCGGACGTTGAAGATTCCGGCAAACTTTTCGTTCGGTGACGGGAAAATTCGGCAAGGCTGAAAAAGCGCTAAAAATTCGTAGCTACGAAAGGAAACAACGGAGAAAGGCTGGGATTTTAGAAGCTTATAATTCCGAATTGGGGCAAAGTATATTATATAAGGCAAAATAAGCAAGAGGGATCCTTTAAGCTTCTGACTTCAACCGAATGTCTATACAATTGCACAGGGTAGGTATGACAGCTTAGCCATATTCATATCTCAGCTTCTATGCGCCGTACTGATGCGACAGTTAGACTAAGAGACACGCCTTTCCTTCGGCTATAAAGAAATCCAGTAAAACTTATTTCGGAAAATATATATACCTTTTTGGCTGCCCAGACACGATATGGCCAGTCAGCCTCGCAGTCAGCTCCGCTCAAACATCATGTAAACCTTGGATAGACTTTACTAACCCCTCCTCTGTGTTTGAAGTGTCCAAATTTAAAATCATGACAGGTGGAGGGGTAGTAGAGAACAACAGCAATCGCCAAATTGGCTATTTCACTTGCAGATTACCTCATGTTGAAATTGTCTTGTTTTGATTTTAGACCCATGAAAATTACGTGTTGTGTGGTTGAACGCACGGAAATTACGGGTGGAGCGAAAAATAAATGTTGGACGAAGATTTTCCTTTTGACGTAGTTGAGTTGTATCACGAAATCAAATAACGGGAAACGGGCGAGAAAAGTGGTGTTATTTGTCGTAAATTATCAAGAGTAGCCTAAAAGTCGTAATAAAAAAAAATGAACTATTCGCTAGGATTTGGCGCATAAACACTGAAATTGCTTCTTTGGAATAATCAGTACGACACAGTTTGCGGGTGGGTTGTACTCTGTTATGGGCAAGATTAAAGACACTTTTTCAAATACAGAAAAAAAATTAACCTGACATCGATTTAGGGCATAAACACTGAACTTGTTACTTCCTGATACTCAGAATCAGGTCCGTTTCCAGGAATTTATTTCGTGGGGCGGGGTTGCCCGAGGGTCGGACCTAATCCACACCAAAAACTAAAAAAAAAGACATATCAGAGGTATATGTCTTTTATACCTCTATAAAAAAACGATTGTTTTTGTATGTTTCGGGGAGGGGGGTCGAACCCCCTTAGGTACGGCCCTGCTCAGTATATGACATATCTTCAGGGTGGGTTGTACTTCGGTATCGGCAGGATTAAGATCGCTTCTTTTTTGGGACGGAGACATGTATGATCGGGTAAAAAAACAAAAACAAAAAAAAACACGAACTCTTCGCCTGACATCGATTTTGGGCAGAAACACCAAATTTGCTACTTCTGAATACTCAGTATATGACATATCTTGAGGGTGGGGTGTACGTTGTTATGGTCAAGATTAAGATCGCTTCTTGGATCTGGAGTTAGTAGAGAAAATTGGTAAAAATATGTACAACATATTATAACCACCAAACTTGCTGCTCCTGAACTCGGTGACAATTCTTGGAGTTGGATCGTAATGTTGTCACGAAAAAGAATGTTCTTTCGTTGCATTTGGAGTCACTAGTTACGCTCAGTATCTTCAAAGATTTTGTATTTTTAAACGTTTTCAAACACAACAGACAACTTCCGAAGTGTTAAGGCCGCGCATCCTTCTGTTGTCTGTTATTGTACCTCTGACAGTGTAGGCTCAAGTGATACGATTATGTAACCTGTCATACGTGCTTTAAAGATTAGCAAAAGATTTTGTTATCTCTTTTCCAAATATTGTTTTTTGCCGGACCATTGCTGTCACATTGACACATTATGGCATACGTTTCCTGTTTCTCCCCACTTTCGGAAATATTTCCGGACTAGAAACCAGCCGAAAATCTATTTCTCTCGGGAGCGTGATTCCAGAATCCCATGACTGCCCACATGCCGTTCCTAGAGTTCCAATTGGTCCAGCCTCGGGCGAATCAAAAACGAAGTTTGCCGCAGGCAAGAGCTTAGAGGATCTCATTTCCTGGAAGGAAGTGGAGTGGAGCTGGAAAAACAGCTTCGGGCTAATTGCAAGGGACTCCAGCCGCTGGAAGGGGAAATATTGGAAAGTCGGAGGGGGGGGGACGCGAAGAGAAGATTCGTATCGGTATGTGACCTAGAATGGAACTGTGCTATGGGGATTTAGGTCACTATCTGGATGGCGTGTATATCGTGCGGTTTATTTTGACAAATCTCACTTTTCTTTGCACAATGGTTGCTAAATCTGGGGTAGAAGTGGGTTTTGGGGTAGGTGTATGAGAGGGATAAAAATGGTGGAAATCTAGGTAGTGCTACAAAAAGACATGTGTCGAAAAGAGTCAAATCGTCTATTAGCTTGAGGTATAAGGAACCAGTTTTATCAAGAACTAATAATTTAAAGAGAGTTTTTTCCGAATAATAGAAAACTTCATATGGGCCATCCCAGAAAGCACTCAGAAAGCTTCTCCTTGGGTTCCCTGTTTCTTTCAGCAATTCGCAGTTGGTTTCTAATTTTAAAGTAAAAGACCCAGTTTTAATTTTGAAGAAAAAGATGACCAACTTTTGTAAAAAAAAGCTTCGGTAGCCCTCCCAAACCCATAACCTGTACCCATTTTGTAACAAGTGAATAATATAGTACGATTTATTGTCACTGAATGGACAAGATGGTTTCGGCATAATTTTGTTTTATACATTATATTTTTTACTCTTCAATTCTGAAGGAAATAAATAAATATACTGTCCTGTCCTAGGGGGTGACCGGTATGAAACTACAAAAATGGTCACCATATTTATGTAAAGTGTAGCCGTAAACTAACCCAGCGAAAGTGTAAAAAATAGGCAGTATCCGGTTCGCCCTGCACAAATCCTAGATGGTGCCGCGTTCGGTAAATATTGAGCGGGTGCTCAATGTTATCCTCACGGCGTGACCCAGCTAAGACCGCCCTAGGGTCCCATCCCCCTACCAGCTATCTATAATGACCCTGAGTTATCTTATACTCCCAAAAAGCTGTTTGTTTCTTGAGTTAACTAATAGGATGGCACTGCTAGTATAATATTCACTTTTTCACGTCCTTGATTTGCTTGACAGTCCTCGACCACAGTTTACATCCTCGACCCCTCATTGAGCAGAATGAATGTAATCTTGCTAACTACTTTTTTGATAGTCTATAATTGGCATGAAAAGGTGATTGCAAGTGTTCAGTGTGCGACCAAACATTTTGAAGCATCGTAACTTTGTAGTTGGGTCGTCAAAAAAAACCGCATGTTAATGCGTCGTTTAGATGTTTTTGTTTGGCGGAAGCCGCATGGTACCGATTGGCAGCAGTTATTATGAATTAATGGAATGCTACCATTTATGATCCTGAATTCGGGTCTCTTTTGACGCCAATCAGATCCACTCAACTAAACAAAGAGACATTTATGGAAAATATAGCAGCAATGGGCCCAGTAGTGATGGCTCTGCGATACAATTTAGAATAGAATAGAATCTATTGCACAAAAGCCTGAGGCCAGGGCAAAAATGGTTACAAAAAAGGAAACACTTAAAGGACCCCTCGCACTATTTACTATTCAACCTACAGTATTCTAAAATATTTGGATACTTTAAAACTAGGCTGTAGTTTCAGCAAATAACCCACGTTTTGGCTGTTTTAAGCCTTTTCCGAGACCCGTTGACTTACAGCGAAAACAGGGACAAAATTTACATAACCGTTTTTTCTGATGGAAAAACTTCTCGGAGACAACCAGTGAGAGCGTTAATACATCGAAGGTCGCAAAACACGGCAGGTGAAAAAATCAGCGTGGTTTTGTTAGAGGGGTTAGAATCTACCGTAAGAAATTGGGGTCTCCGGGTTTAGAAATATATGGAGTGACTATGGAAGTAGGCTGCGTTAGTATTATAGGTAAGACAGGTCCTTTAAACGAAATAATAGAACTAAACTAAAGGAAATTCTCTGTGTGGGCTAGAGCTACCTTTATATCGACATCGGCAAATCAGTTGTATTTGCAGATAGCAGCACTGAATGTAATGTCTATTAATTATAAACCTAAAGTTGTTGGTAGACCAAAGCAAGTTATATTTTTCAACCGTCGAGTAAAAGACATTCTGAAAAAAATATAAACTACTGGCACAAAAAGAATAATTGAAACCCAGTAAATCAAAAGAACAGGGGGCAGGCGATATCGATAAATCAGTTGTATTTGTAGATAGCAGCGCTGACTGTAATGTCTATTAATTACAAACCTAAAGTCGTTGGTAGACCAAAGCAAGTTTTATTTTTCAACCGTCCAGGAAAAGACTTTCTGAAAAAAATATATAAACTACTGGCACAAAAAGAATAATTTAAACTCAGTAAATCAAAAGAGCAGGGACCTCCATTAGCAATTATGAAAGGGTAATTTAAATAGGGGATTGACGCTTTGTTGAGTCTGATGGGAATTTTGATTGTTGTCAATTATTTTTATGGTTTGTGCTTGGGACGTGTATGACGAAACGTGTATTCTTGGCTGGAAAAATGTTTGTTTTTATTTCGTACGTAGTTTTGTATTTACGATGGGAAAGAAGTCAGCAATAACATCGGTATGTTACAGTCTAGTAGACTGCACTAAGTCCTATTTTGATAACCATGCTCAAACGCTGGGACTTGCTGGAAGGCGTACCGTGTACACGAGGGGCTACCCACTCTCGATTTTAGTGTATAGTAGGTGCCCGGTGCCAAGCCGTTTCCGGCCTAGACATGCCGGCGTCTGTTGCCACGTGTTGGAACTAACTTATGGTGGGCATTGGTGCTGGTACCACTGGTTTTTGCCGATAACGGGAAAGGGTTTACTGCAAGTGCCAGGGAGTAGATAACCCCCGGGGTACTTGTATACAGGGGCGTCACGACTAGGGGGGGGGGGGGGGGGGGTGGACGCACACCCCCGAATTTTGTCGGCCAATCGGTACAAAAATAGCCGAGTCGGTGCGAAGCGCCGCGATTTTTCATCAAAACAGTCAATTTTTTTCTTGGAAACAGTCGATTTTTTTTTAAAACAGTCGGTTTCTCGTAAAAATAGTAGTGTTTCTGAAAGTCGGCCGATTTTTCGTCAACACAGTCGTTTTTTTTCAGTAATAGTCGCTTTTATCTGCAAAAACAGTCGGTAAAAATTACCAGCCAGTCGGTAAATACCTTGCGGCCCCCCCCAAATATTTTGGCTAGTAACGCCTCTGGGTGGCGGTACCACTGGTTTTTGCCTATGACGGGAAAGGGTGTACAGCAAGTGCCAGGGAGTGGATAACCCCTCGGGGTATCAGTGGCAGTATACAACACTTTGGTAATGGTATGAACACCATACTCACCCCTGCCAGCATGCCCAAGCGTTTGAGCATGGTTATCAATATAGGATTTGATGTACTAGATTGTATTGGTCTGATACTTGATGACATGCGTTTTCAGAACAGCCGACATGCGTTTTCAATCAAATCGGTTAATCCTCCATAATAGCATACATCTAGCCTCGGATTGTCAACATTACAACGGATTACAATCAATACAATACATTCAAAGATTTGTCGAGTTAAAATGCTTAATAAAATAAGGGACAAACGAATTCAGGGACCTCTCGGATGATTTTGTTGGCGGGGGCTTAAGCTTTTGAAGACCCAAGGACAGGTTCAGAACAGCTGAGTGAAAATTCGGGTGGTAACGCCTTCTTCTCTATTCGTACTTCTTATTCCCTTACCAGACCTCCCTCCAGAATTAAACCTATTATCGGTCATTCAAACAGTGAACGAGTTCTTTAGTCCAGCCTGTCAAATCATGATCAAACGCATAGGCATGACCGATTACTTCTTTTCAAAGAAAATTCCACTCCACAAAACAAAAGACAGTGATGTCCAAGTCCTTTCAAAGTATTGATGGAAAAGGTAGCAGAAATGCGCGCAGTAGAGATGGCACCACAGGGTTCTGTGATATCGACAAATCGACCTGCCGCCTGTGGAGAAAAGAAACTACTATCATCCATCTTTTATACAAAGGTGTAGAGTCAGTTGCGAGACCAGTGTTGTTAATGTGACTTTGAAGAGTAATGTTTGTTTGTCACCGTGGGCGGCAGATTCAAATATTTGTTGACGGATTTTTCTTTTTTATGGAACGAGCCCAATAGAAAAATATTGAAGTAGCCAGGACGGATTCAGAATTACCCAAGAAATAATTTCTAATGAAGGCGATCATTGACATGCGCCAGAGATTCAAACACTTGTTGATGTATCCTTCGCTTCTTTTTTTCTCAAACGAGACCTACAGAAGAAGAGTTGAAATAGTATGTTGATGTTTATTTTTATGGAGCGAGTCCAATTGTCTCCGAGATTGACTCTAACTCTAAGCCTAAAAGATTAGCATAATTGGGTGAGCTGAAGAAAAATATTGAAATAGCCAGTGTGGATCTAGATTGGCCTCGGAACGCGGTTTTGCAAATCTCTTTTTGTTTTATTTGTAAAAAGTAAAGATGTAAAAAGAGGGACATTTGAACACATCAATAAGTCAGGTAGTCCTGAGTTCTTAAGCCGGAAGGATATGCATAGCTAGTCTTAAACCTACACTAGCTCTGACTTACCTAAACCTTTGCAGAACGTTTTTTAGAGACACACCCTAGTAACTTATGCTGGACTCTCCGTTCACGGTCGGGGTTTAAACTGGGACGCCCGCGAAGAGGTCGCGGACTGGAAGAGTGACCGTGATCAGAAACAAGAATGGATTTAGATCCACCAAACTAATTTTCCTTCTTTCGACTTTCACTTCCTTTTCTTTGATTCCCAACTCTCAGCCATTCAACCAAAACGACTAAAAAGAGTTATATCCCCGCCCGCTCCCTATGGGTCCGGCCTACTTTGTCTAACACCAAATATTTCCACTGTTGGTGGTGTTCGGGCTAAGCCTACTTCAAAATCCTATTTCATGGCAAGAGGGCCTTATACTTGATCGTGAACCAAGGTGTGTGGTCCCGACTTCGTACTAGGATATCTGTGATGGAGTCATTATTACTTTGAAGATGCAGACCCCTGGCGATTCAGCTGACTCCGCGCATTCTGTTTCGTTTCATGTATTTAGTTTTTTATCAGTAGTTAACAGGGACGCAACGATAAAACATCGCTGGTTTGTTGTACTCCGTCGAACCGTTGTAGACCGGCTAGGCTATCACAATATCCCACCGTTGTACTAGAATTGGAAGAAGCGTGCTAATGCGATTTTTCAAGATTCAATCAATCAAATATATTTCCAAATAGCTTCAAGCTAGAAGAGGAATAAATTATTTACGAAATACATAAAAGCGATTACGAATTCACTAATACGCTTACAAGATATGACCAGAAATAAATGACGGAATGAAACTGTGTAAAAATTGTAGCTGAAGAATTTGCAGGATACGAATAAAACTGATTGCCAGTGTTCAGATAATGCGTCGTTTGAAACCGCTTGAAAGTTTTACGCAGAAGAACAAATTTTTTGTTATGTCCTTTTTGCTACGAAAGTGTTAGCGCTTATTTTCTGTATGAAACTCAAAAAACAACCGTCGAAATAATGGCTTGCCTTCTAAGTCTAGAATTAGTTCCTGAAACGGTTTTGGCGCCCACATTTTCTTGTTGTGAACTCAGGGGCGCCTATGTAATTTTCCGTAATTAGTATGTAAATGGACGATTTTTGACAATTAGGTAGCCCAACACGCATCCGGCGAAGGGAACCTTTTGCAGTAAACACATGTGGGTAATTGAGGTACTTATCTGAGAGGCAAGCATGTGAATTACGAGCAGGGACTCAAGTGTTGTGTGAATGTATCCTCTGCATAGATAGATAGATAGATAGATATTTAATGCATAAAAGCCAACAGGATCCATCGCACCAAAACAGCAAAACAAAAATATAGAAAAACAAGAACACTATGCCAATATTTAAATTTACAGGGATATACAATTTTCCCTGTGTGCTAACCCTATCCGGAGGAACCTTCCAAACAATTGACTTAACTTGACTTGACTTGCTTTATTTACTACTAAATACAAAATAAACTACAAAAACGCGCAACCGCCCGGGGAAGGCTCAAAAAGCCTGATGATGGACGACTGCAATCCTCTGATTCTCAACCTGTATCAAATTTCATAAAAAAAAGGACAAGAACACTCTCTCTCAATTAACCTTTAATACCAAAATCTAAAAATAAAAAAAAATAAAAAAAAAATAATAGCCTGGAAACTTCTCTCTTTCATTCTCTCTCAGGGGCGTAATTTGCTATGGGACAGGGGGGACAACTAACTGCCCCCCCCCCCCTCCCAGCTGAAATTTAGCGTCTTCGAAACTCTCGTCGAAACTAAGATAGGCCTACAGAATCCAAGCATCCACAGAAACAGATCGATTTTCTTTAGTATACCTTTGTTTTTATGGTAAGATTGGAACCCGGAAGCCTTGAAACATGCATGCGCTATGCAGGGTTAAACACGTCCACCGACTAAGTGATCTTTTGGTCATTGGTACCCAACCTGAAAAAGCGAAGAAGCTTGACGTCAATCGCGATGCGGACAGTTTCGCGAATTTGAAGAAGCTGTCGTCTTGCCTTGGTCGATTAGTAAAATATCTCTTTGTTTGTTTGTTTTTACGTCTTTCTTCTTGAAATAAAACTGCTCATTTTCACTTGACTTGGGGAAAATCGGCTCCAACTTTGCCCCCCCCCCCCCCCCCCCAGGATTTTGACGAGATTACGCCCCTGCTTTCAGTTATCCACTCACTCCCACACGCTCTCACTCCAAACAACTCTTGTCTCAACCCAGTCAATTCCTCACACTCTCCCACAAAATGACTCATACTTTCATTATCGCATCCACACATAGGGCAAGAGTAAGGACCAGTTTTAGCCCTAAGAAACCTAAAGAAATTCAATTCAATTCGCCTTATTTTTCCAGAGATTCTTCGTTAAAGGACCCCTCGCACTATTTACTCTTCAACTTGTAGTATTTTAAAATATTTGAATACTTTAAAACTAGGATGTGTTTTCAGCAAATAACCCACGGTTTTGGCGGTTTTAAGCCTTTTCCGAGACCCGTTGACTTGTAGCGAAAACAGAGAAACAATTTATATAACCGGGGTTTCTGATGGACAAACTTCTCGCAGACAACCGTCGACAGTGTGATACACATCGAAGGTAGCAAAACACGGCAAGTGAGAAAATCAGAGTGGTTTTGTTAGAGGCGTTAGAATGTACTATGCGAAATCAAAATTGGGGTCTCCGGGTTTAGAAATATATGGAGTGATTATTGACGTAGGTTGCCTTACGCTATGAAAAAGAATTTTGTAGTATTTGCTACTGGGATTAATATCATCTCTACTGAGATAAAATTATTTCTAATTGGGATTAATCTTATCCCAGTAGAGATGAGATTAATCCCAGTAGCAAATACTGCAGTTAACTTTAATCCTTTCTCGGAGAAACTTTTGACAGTGTAGTATTATAGGTAAGACAGGTCCTTTAACGGTTGGCAAGTTGGATTTTTGCACCGTTCACCATTTTTCCAGTTTTTAATTGTCTATTCTCGTGTAGGGCGAAATCGAAGAACGGCGGGCGTCTTTTAAGAGAGCGCCTAGAGAAGATTGGAATGACATTGCCGGCTGGACGGAGAAAGGCGGCAAATGTTACTCTTCTATCTTCGTTAGTAGAAGGTAAGAATTCATAGATCTGCTTCTAGGGCGGATTCTCGCCGTTCCCCGAGGACTGCGTTTTTGTTTGTCCCGAGGACTCACTCCCTGTATTCTCGCGAGTCCCCACGGACGGAGAATGCTCCGATTATCATCACCATCACCAAAAAGGACTCCCTTCCAGATTCAGAGGGGAATCAACTTTTGCTGGTGTTGGTGCAATGTAAATTAATTAAAAACAATCAGAAGAAACAAAACCGAAAATAAAGTGGATCCAGACTAATTTTGTCAACTGCATATTTTGTTTTAGAACAAGATCCATTTTGGAAGCATTCCCCGTGTTCTCGTTGTTTTCCGGACGCGGGGTGCGCGTGGAGTGACTCCCTCTATTCTCGCCGTTCCCTTCGGTTCCCCGAGGAGTCCTCAGGGAACGGCGAGAATACGCCTCTAGTCTTTGCAACAGTTAGGCCTCATTAACCCTTGCTTGTTACCTGAGATAAGAATACAATGGCGTGAAAAGGCATTGTTCCTATAAATAAATAAAGAAGAACGATTGGATAAATTGAATCTGGTTGAAGGCTACCCAAAAGTCTTGGAGGGACTTGCGAAGCAGACACCCAGATTGCCCGTCATACCTGAGGAGTGCAGACCCAGAAGATTCATTTTTTTTTGCGCCTTGGGCAGTTATTCTTAAGCTTGGTGCCCACAGAACGCGAATCTTTTCCGCTTACGTTTTTCTTTGTTTCGCGCAGTTCAAAGAATTTGTTTCATAGCCCCCCCCCCCCCCGCCGAAAGCGAATACTTCAACGAATTCGCCAGACAAGTTTGTCGTTTCGATTTCCAGCGGGCAAACTGAGACGCGAAAAATATCGAGTATGAGTTGAAACGGTGCGGCGCGAAATATTGGCGTGGAGAAGCGATGTTTTTCCGCTAATGACGCCAAATTCGCCTAGGCGAGGACGGTTTGCCGGAAGTGCAACCGAAAAATCCGAAATTGTATTTATCCCTCGCACATCATCTTGGAGGGGTAACTAGCTGATCAAGAAAAAACCCCGAAAATCTCGTTTTTTATTTTATTCGAATGCGAATCCACGTTCTGTGGGCACCAAGCTTTATTCTTGAATTTTGAGTTCCGGACACATCAAGACCATCCTTCCTGACCTTATTACACCTTCTCTTGGCGCGTAGCAAGAATGACCCGAGACCCCAGCTTTTCGTCCGCCATTCAAATCTTCAGAGCGATACTTATTCGACCCATATTTAATAAAACATTTTAACTGTTCAACTGTGTGTGTTTTTGTTTCGTAAGTGTTTTTGTTTTTCAATTTCTTCCCGTGCTCTTGGGGCCAAAACAAAATTGATTGATTGATTGATTGCTGTCGCGTGGAACTCCCTATTAGCTCTGGGCAGATACTCTTGTTTTGTTTTACTGAGAATATGGAGAACAAATCGAGGTGGGTCTCTGGGAATGGTTCACTTCACGGGAAACGGGGAATCCGGTGAGCGACTTCTAAACGAGGACGGTTGAATGAAATACCTCTTGTGTATTAGGCAAGGCCGTATCCAGGGGGGGGGGTTGAAACAAATAGTTGAGAGTTGGTATTTGTAAATGTATTTAAACAATTATGTTTCTTCTTACGTTTGTTCTGAGAAGAAGTGTTATTGAAGTAAGAACTTTAAGAAGTAACGTAGAAGAAGTAACATTTGTTTGTAATCCTTAACTTGTATTTTCGCTCCCATAGGCCGCATGGCTTTTTTTTGTAGGCGGACATGAAGTTTGTTCCAGGAATTATATTATTTTTTGTGTTAATAAATAATCTGAATCTGAAACTGATAGACTGTGCAAAGCAACAAAGCAAATTCTAAGAAACGAAAAAATCGTCAGTTTAAATCTTCAGACAGTTTTAAATGGTTCGCAAGCTCAGTACATGGTGGCACTCCTTACTAGTGGTTAGCTACCAGAACAACGGAAGCGCTTCTTTCACAGCGGCCTTTTTATTTCTTTTTTTAATTGCGACAATAAAAAAAGTGAAGCTCTCCTATACCTATCTGTAAAAAAGAGAACTGCTAAAGATATAAAAGAAAAAATCTGCCCATTTTGTGCCGTGAAGTGCCTGTCCGTAAAATAATAATTACCTGCAGTTAACATCATGCATCCTCAAAGTCACGTTCAGTGACGTTTAAAAAATTGCGCACAAAATTGCTTCAAGATGACTTCCACCTCCCAAGATTCGTTAATTGATTATTTCGAACCTTTGATTGTTTGGAGCTGAAAGCAATATTTATTTTAGTGACAAAAATACATACGTGGTTTTCAGAACTGTTTTCTGTCTACGTCGTAACTTTGAAGGAATTGGCATTGCGGCACATTTTATAATACGTTTTGACCCCTCGTTGGAATGGATAATTAGTAAACTAGACGCTTTGGGATAATTAGCAATTACAAGTAACTTAAATATATGTTTCGTTCGGAAGTCTTGACCTCGAGTGCCCTTCGAAAATGAACAAAATGGAGTCCCAGAACTTGAATATTTGCTGTAAGCATGTCATCAGTTTACTTCCCATGACTGGATAGAGAGTGGATTACCGGTCATTTTTTAACCATGGCAATTGTCTGATATTGTATAGAATATGAATATGAATATATTTAATAGCCCATTGGCCGTACAAAATACATGATGGTTACAATACACTTTACATCACTCAATGCTTATCTTTATTTAAATGCACTCTGTAAAAATTGGCATATTTTAAGTATCTTAACTTTATTTTTTGTTTCAATAACTTCGGGGAACTTGATAGTATATCCACTAAGATAGTGCAGTCGGAAGTATCAACTACATGTATAAAGGATGTTAAGAGGGTTACAAAAGGTGTGTTCATGAAGTTTAGCATGTAAAAGTTGGTTTGTATAATAAAGAGTATTAAACTAAAAAAACATGATGGTTACAATACACTTTACATCACTCAATGCTTATCTTTATTTAAATACACTTTGTGAAAATTGGCATATTTTAAGTATCTTAACTTTTATTTTTTGTTTCAATAACATCGGGGAACTTGATAGTATATCCATTAAGAAAATGTCTGATATGATATGATAAATGATTAGAAGAGTAAATAATAGTCTAAATGTCAGAAATACAGTAAGCTATAAGTGTTTCTTCAGCCCCAGCTGATTCCGATACATGTTTCGAGGCTTTTTTTAGTTTTTTTTAGTTTAATACTCTTATTAGACAAACCAACTTTTACATACTAAACTTCATGAACACACCTTTTGTAACCCTCTTAACATCCTTTATACATGTAGTTGATTCTTCCGACTGCAGGAAATCCCGAATGGGCCTGTGGGGGCGTAAAAAAAACTTCACTTCATATTAATTTGCACATTATTTTTCAAAAAAGAGAAGAAAACTGAAAGAGGAAGAACAAAAAGAAATGAAAGAAGAAAGCAAAGAAAAAAACAAACAACAACAACAAACAATAAGTGGAAAACCATGTCGTCGTACCCAAATCAACCAATCAACTAAACAAATGGAGTAAAATTTTCTCAATGGTGGTCTGTCAAGAAATGTGTCTTGATAGAACGCTGAACGGCTTTGTCAGCTGACGACGTTGCGATTGCAAGTTTATCGGCCTGAAGAGGATCCTTGCCGAGAAGAGTCGAAATAAAATCTCAACAGACTAGTCCGTTTAGCACTATAGAACGTCAATAAGTATTCTGAAGAAACACTTTGTACGATTAATGTATAAGGATTGTTTCGGCCCAAGGTGACTGCGGATCTTATTTATTGGTGCTAGTAGTAGTAGTAGTAGTTGTAGTAGTGGAATAGTTTATATTAACAAAACAAGAGAGGTTCTCATAAATAGCACAGCAAAAGCACTGTTTGCGAGGATGTGCTATTAAACAACACAAAAAACAGAAACAAAACTGAAGTAGGGAATAAGAGAGTGAAACCATGTACCAAAACGCTCCACACAATTATTTACACTACAAAAAGAACATTATGTTTTCTAAACCCAGGGCAACAAAAAACAGAATAGAGAAAAAAATTTAAATAACTTTCCTTAATCCTTTTCGGAAGTATACTTCCCAAGCAACTCCATACGTAGCTCTGATTTAAATTGATCAAAATTACCTAGTTCCTTTGAATTTCTACTAAGCTTATTCCAGAGCTTAGACGCTCTATAAATAATTGAAAACGACTGATCAGTTGATTTGTTGAAGCGATATTTCAGCCCTTCTTGGCAAGGTCCTCGTCAGACTCGAACGAACCAACGATCAGCCAATCATATTTTGCAAACCAAGGATCGCAGTTTTGTTTGTCTAACTAGAGCCTGAAGAAGACCCTGTCAAGACGGGCCGAAATGTTTCTAAAATACATTTTATTTGACGCCATATAGTGTAGCTATAACGTATATTTAAAGGACCCCTCTTGCTTATTCTGCCTTTTATAATATACTTAGCTCCCATATGGAATTATAAGCTTCTAAAAACCCCACTTTTCTCGATTGGTTCGTTTCGTAACTACGAATTTTTAGCGTTTTTTCGGCCTTTCTGAATTTTCCCGTCACCCAACGAAAAGTTTGCCGGCATCTTCACTGCCCGCTGGCAACTCTTTCACACATAAGGATATGATAATCTTCTCTTTATTACTTCTTTTAGTTGCTTAGTTTTCCCACTTTTTTAACCGAGGCACGTTCAGATTTTAAATCTTTTGCGCCCAGCCACCGCGTCGGAGAACAGGAAGGCTGGATATAATCGTCAAGCGCTAACAAGAGAACCGCTAGTTTCAGGTGGAAAGTAATGGTATTTTCGAAAACGTTTTTCTTATCCATTTTATAGGAAAAATATCATTTCTAGTAAGAGTTGTGCTTTCAAGCTTTTCAATGTGTTCCAGTTAGTCGACGCGCTGGTTCTGACTGACTGGAACCTCACTGTAAAAAAAAATTCCGAATAAGGATGCAGTATTTGCTACTGGGATTAATCTTATCTCTATTGGGATAAAATTAATCCGAATTAGGGGTAATCTTATCTCAATAAAGACAAGAGTAATCCTAGTAGTAAATACCAGAGCCATCAGTAGACGGCCCGAAATGTTTTTAGAATACATTTAATTGACGCCATAGAATGCAGCTATGATTTATATTTCAAGCTTATCAGTGTATCCTGTTAGTTGACGCGCCTATGGCGTAATCTCGCGTTCCCCGAAGACTCCACTTGAGGAGTCCCTGCGTTTTTGTTTGTCCCGAGGACTCACTCCCCGTATTCTCGCGAGTCCCCACGGACGGGGAATGCTCCGATTATCATCACCATCATCAAAAAGGACTATTTATTCAAACAATGTTTACAACGGGTACGTCAGCTACGATTCTTCCTCAGCGATATTTCGACCCTTTTTGGCAAGGGTCCTCGTCAGGCTGTCAGGCTTTGATTACAGGTTTGTTTCCTTCCCCGAAGTTGAACCAGAGGATTGACAGCCTGACGAAGACCCTTGCCAAAAAGGGCCGAAATATCGCTGATGAAGAATCGTAGCTGACGTACCCGTTGTAAACATTGTTTGAATAAATGTTTCAAAGTCAGCTTGGGCTCAAAGAATATTCAAAAAGGACTACCTTTCAGATTCGGAGGGGAATCAGTTTTTGCTAGTGTTGGTGCAATGTAAAATTAACTAAAAACAATCAGAACAAACAAAACCAAAAATAAAGTGACTAATTTCGTCAACTGTATATTTTTTTTTCGAACAAAATCCATTTTAGAAGTATTCCCCGTTTTCTTGTTGTTTTCCGTACGCGGAGTCCGCGTGGAGTGACTCCCTCTATTCTCACCGTTCCCTTCGATTCCCCGAGGAGTCCTCGGGGAACGGCGAGAATATGCATCTAGCCTACTAATAATTACAAGTTCGAATCCGTCTAGCTAAACCACGTGCTTGTACCTTCAAATCTGCTGCGCGCCCTAAGTGCTTACTCATTCAGATTTCTTACCGTGAACGAACGTCCTTTCCCAGAGCTAAGCCCTTGGCGCCCACGTGACAGAGCCTCCAAGGGGAATTTTTTGCAAATCACACGCCTCGGTTTAGTAAATAGTTTGGGGCAGTGTTTTTATGCCTTGAGCTAGATGACCAGTTCTGCTAACCTGGAGGGAAAGCATGATTGGGCTCTTATGCTATATTATTCACACACATTATGGGGTGGCATGGCCCATACCTGCGTATCTGGGAAGGCAAGAGCGCAGTAATCGCAGTCTCGACCCATACTTTGTACAGTCCAATGAATGAATGAATGAATTTATTACGTGCAACCTAGTAATAAGGCATTTGCACAGTACATACAGTAAAAAAAGGTAAATGAACGCTTAACAAAATACAGAGGGTACACAAAATCTACAGCCACAGCAAAAGATAAATAAACGCAAAACAAGGAATACACAAAGTGATTTAGGGAATTATTATATCTGCAGCTTAACGTAGAAACTACAATGTTGATATTCGTGCATCACAAGAATTAAGGAAGCAGAAAATTTCAGGGGGAGATTTTTTTTTACGTTCAGACCGTTTCCCCGTATTAGCACTAATTAGCAGTTCATCGTGCCTAAGAATCTGTTGACCAAGTATTGTTATAACATGAAACACTGATATTAGCGAAGGCTATTTTGAAATATTCATTTGACAGTGCACCTGGTTACATGTCTTTTTGAAATGGGGGAAATAAGAAAACTCATTTGAATTCCTTTGATATCGTGTCTTGCTTTAAAAGGCGTGTTGGTCTAAAAGTGAGTGACTTGTGACAGCCAGACCCTCCTGGTTTCATTAGTTGTGACTTGAGGGGTTTGAGGCTCTGTTTTGGCTAAAGTCAAACTTTGAGTGGTCTTACGGTTTCTGCCATGTTATCCTCTCCTTCATGGGTTCTGAACCTGAGCCATAACATAGCATGCAAACTCCATCTTTCACATATTGTGTAAACTGCTTCTTAAATTGTGATGGGCAAATTCCACGGAAATCACAAATGTACGATTGTATTTTAGCAGATATTTCATAGAGGTTTGCACCATATTCTATGAGATTACGAATAACTGTGAAGTGTCTAAATATTCCTTCAGTCCAAGCTGACTGCGAATTATATTTGATAGTGCAAAACGGATACGTCAGCTGAATTTTACTGGAGCTAAATTTCGGAACTTCTTGGCAAGGCTCCTCTTCAGGCTCAAAGCCGCTCAAGTTGGAAATACGAACTTGTGGAAAAAACGAAATCGTGTTTTCCCACAAGTTTCCCCTCTTCAGGCTCAAAGCCGCTCAACTTGGAAATACGAACTTGTGGGAAAAACGAAATTGTGTTTTCCCACAAGTTCGTATTTCCAACTTGAGCGGCTTTGAGCCTGAAGATGACCCTTGCCAAGAAGGGCCGAACAGCTCCAATAAAATTCAACTGACGTATCTGTTTTGCACTATCAAATATACTATAAAGTGTATTTTCTTACAAACCTTAAGAGGTATTTCTCTCTAATAATTAAGACGCTACAAACACTCCTTCAGCACAAGCCAAAGCGGATAGGATATTCTTCAGCGGTGTTTCGGCCCTTCTTAACAAGGGTCCTCTTCAGGCTCTTAGCTGCTTATCCATGTTTTTATCATCTTTCACATATAAGCCGTAATACTATTATAGGCTGTCCTTTTTCTGGCCACAGTGAATCTCTACTGACAACACAGGTTACACAATATCAGGTATTGTACATCATTATAAATACAACCTTATAAGTTCTTTATAATGAGAATAGATCCAAGGGGGCAGACGAAAGTGGACAGACTAAAGGCTGAGCTGATTAATTCCTCGAGCTATTAGATTATTCATTTTGTTTAAAGGACCTTTCTTACCTATAATACTAATGCAACCTACTTCCATCGTCACTCCATATATTTCTAATCCCGGAGACCCCAATTTCGTACGGTACATTCTAACCCCTCCAACAAAACCACGCTCAACCACACTACCTTCGATGTGTATCATGCTGTCGATGGTTGTCTGCGAGAAGTTTTTCCATCAGAAAAACCGGAATATCATATACCGGAATCAAAGAATATTTGTCAGAAAAACCGGTTTTGTAAATTGTTTCCCTGTTTTCGCTACAAGTCAACGGGTCTCGGAAAAGGCTTTAAACAGTCAAAACCGTGGGCCATTTGTTGAGAGCACAGCATAGTTTTAAAGTATTCAAATATTTTAAAATACTGTAAGTTGAAGAGTGAATAGTGAGAGGGGTCCTCTAAACCAGTAGGCTACTTTTCAAAGCAAGAGCTCAGTTTTTAGGATCATTCTCACGTCTGCGAATGCGTGAGATTGCTTCATAAATCTTAGTCGTTCATTTCTCTGTATTTGTTCTGACTGTCGGACAACATCTGATCATCGTCCAATTAAGCTAGTGATACCTCAGGTGCAATTTACCCAAGAAAAAGGTAATGGACATCATACCGATCAAGGCCCATGACCAACTTACTATGCAATTTGAAAATCATCCAAATATGATCATCAACCATCAACGTGAGCTGTCAAAACTTTGGACAAGACCGACCAAGGCACATAATCCAAATGTTCCCACATTATGCTCGCTAAATGTTAGATGTATTTGATTGGTCTTGTATGCTTTGTTGTTTAACTGACCATTTGTCGGCCCAGGTGAGTATTTTTCGTTTATGCTGATTTTAAGCTAAATTTTCTCAAACTCTTCTCGGTTGAAAGATAAGTGGGTCCTCTACTGACAATAGTTGCGTTTTTGCAGATACCATGGTATCTGATACCACGGTCTAAAGTCGTTTTTGCAGTTATCGTCGTAACTGATACCACGGTCAAAAGGCGTCGTGGTATCTGGCCGGTTATCGTGATATCTGATATTCAGGTACCACGGTCCGACCGTGGTAATTGATCGTAGTATCTGAAAAAGTCATCTAACTTTCATCAGCTTTTGTCAAGTTGGTGGGAAAGAAGTTTGGCACTTAGTGATGTGACTGAACATCAGTTTTTCTTTTGGGATGACTTCGAAATGCGCAATTTCGGCAATTGTCGTTTTTGCAGAGCAACCTTATATCAGATAGGAACAGTAACTGCAAAAACGACTAATTGCAGATCCAGTTACCGTGGTAACAGATACCAAGCCGTCGTAACCGTGCTCGTCCAAACGCGGCGTGCTCTCATTGGCTTGAACTGCCAAAGTGGCCGCTTACGACCCGTTACGATTGCTTCCGACAGCTTACGATTGCCAGGGTAGGAGCCACTATACATGCCAACCTCTCAGCCGCTCTTATTCTGTTTTTTTTATGCACCACTCTTTTCTCACCTTTTTATTTTTGGTTAGAAGTTTGTTTTCATTTGGGTTTCGAGGAATAGTGAGAGAAGGGGAAAGAGTAGGTCTCTGCCCTCTACCCTCCGATACTTAACAACCAAGGACCTGTTCATACGGTTTGGATTCGGAATGTATAACTCTCGTGAGAACCTCGGAAAGCTGAGGCTAGTCTCTACCTACCCCTAGACTATTCACAATTTTGGTCTGTTTTTCGCTGCGACTCTTTCCCGGGAAATCGCGTTCTTGGCCGACTCGCCGAAGCATTATTTTGTTATTGTTATGACTGTTATTTATTTTCCTTCGAATACCAGAGGAGTATAAAATAAAATAAAAAACAAGCAAGAAACTAACTCGCAGACAATCTAGATAACAACGCAACTTGCTAGGTTTGATTTTTAATTCCATTTCGTTCGGCCGCTCACAGTCGGGCGACGTAGCATATCTTTGTTCCTTTTCCAAATAGGCTGTTGTTCTCCTTATTCATAGTCTTGTATCTTTTTTTTTACCATCCACCCATTTCAGAGAAACAATTGATTTTTAATCGTTCGGCCGCTCACAGTCGGGCGACGTAGCATATCTTTGTTCCTTTTCCAAATAGGCTGTTGTTCTCCTTATTCATAGTCTTGTATCTTTTTTTTTACCATCCACCTGTTTCAGAGAGACAAACGACCCCCTCAGTAAAAAGTAGTCTGTCTTTAACAAACAAACAAATAAAACAGCTCATCTCAAGCTAAATTAAGCTAGTCTCTATTAGTTCAGAGTCTATTTGCAGGTTTGAAAAAGACATCATCGCTCTGCTTCTGCCTGTTTTCCCACACAGTGTCGTTCTGCCCCTGTCGGTCCGGTATAATTACAGGCTACACTGAAACAGCTACTGTGGGGCTATCCTTTTAGATACGGACCCTAAGTGCAGGATTTTTGGACGATCCGCTTCTCTTCATTACTGTAATTTGCTGGAATCGGAACGGATTGAGACTCGCTGAAATTAATTCTCTTCAGAGGCTAGGAGAGATAACTGCAGAGCGAGGCAAAAATTGACTAAAACAAACAAAAACAAGCGCTGAAAGCTGCAGTATTCTATGATATTAGTGCTTGATTTAGACTAGTCGCGACCTTTTTAACCAGTAGTTCCTACGCCATAGCTTTGTCAATCCGCTTGTTCGTAACCAGTTATGGTGCATTTACACACTGCGTAAAATGCGAGCGTATTTGAAATCCGAGCGTATTTTACGCACGTATTTGAGCTTGAAAAGATCTCTAGCAGCACGGACGTATTTGAGAAATCGGTCCGTTTTGTATCTAAACACCTCCGTATTGCTAGAAATCTTTTCAAGCTCAAATACGTGCGTATAATACGATCGGATTTCAAAATACGATCGGATTTTACGCAGTGTGTAAACCCACCATTACACGTGAGGCAATTAAAAGACCTGGTTACGTGTTCTCTTGACTCTACGTCCCAAAGTCGCTAAGTTTTTAAAACCGTGCTAAATCACAATAATGAGTAAAGTGAAAGTTCATTTAGCTTACAATAAAACCTCTCGTAATTATAATGAGAAGCCTCCGAAATTTCAGTCCCACCATCCAGCCATTCTAAATTTACAATAACAGCAATAGATATATATACGATCCGCTTGGGAAGGAAAAAGAGCAATAGCTATTAGCTAGAAGAGGTAAACATGCTAAATATTTACAAAATATATTAGTTAGCTAATTAGTGTTGGGCGATATTCGATAGCGATCATGATATATCGGACAAAATATCGATATCTAATATCGAAACGTAAATATCGATACCGAAAACGATATTTGTTCGTTCATAATTATTGTAAATAATCCAACACAACCTACATTTATATATCCGAAACTGGAGCAATATGTTTTCCGTAATTCAATTCTTATTTATTTGAAGTTTGAGATGATGCAAGATGCAATTTAACGACAATTTTGTTCTTAAATTTTGGCAAAACGAGACGTATCCTATAGCGAAACATGGCAAAGAAATATCAATATCGATTTATCGATTATCGAATATCGAAAGTGAAAACATCGATATATCGAAAAATCCAAATCTCGCCCAACACTATAGCTTATACACTTGACGAGAACTGGCGAGAAATAGATGCTGGAACAAAACCAAAACATTTGACACACTGTGGACCCATTTTCTCACTAAAACAAAATTTATTCATTGTTTTCCGCTTTGTAGAACTTGCTGGTCTGAGCAAGCAGAAGGCTGAACTGGGCTGTACACACCGACGCGTTAACCCCCCTCCCCATAAAATCAAAGTCAGTGATTAGTATGGATGCATCTCAATCTGTCACCCTTCATACAAAAGTCGACCGGGAATTGCATTTTGATACAGTCAATTATGACGCTCTGCCTTTGTAACCGTTTTGTTTGGCTGTAGGGGGGCGAATTTTCCGGTGTCCAAAATTGGGACCTTGGACAATGGGTGACTCTTGTGTCAAAGATCATTGTGTGAAGTTGTTTTTAAATACAATTGGACAGATGGGTCTTTATTAGCTTGAGGGGTTTGTATAAAAGCCGCCTTGATGGAGCGAAAGTAGTGAACAAGATAAAAACGTTTCCAGATTTCGCAACGATTTTGGGGGGATAACGGATCCGGATTTCGGTTTGTTGTTTGAGCGATAAAATGTTAGTTTTCGCAATGTTTCATTTTCGTTTTGTTCAATACTAAAATCTGATAATGTATATAATACACTTCATCGTAATAAATAAAGCATAATTGAAAGCAAATTGTAGATTCATTTCACCTTTCTACGGGGTCTGAAAAATATGTAACAAGGAAGATCAGATCAGGATCGGATAGGAAAAAAAATCCGAGTAAAATCTGATGATGGTCCTATTGCCGTCAGACTTTCATTTTAATGCTCAGGTAAAATTATGGATATATTTCAGTTTTTACAGAAACAAATAGTGTTACCTTTGTTGGGGATGAAATTCTGTTCATGTTTGAAGAGCGACAAATATGCCAAAACTACAAAGCTCTTTTAAACAAAATTCGCTTCCACAATTAAATTTGTTGTCTAAACCCATTGACCTAATTTTACAATCATAGACACTGGCAAGTTTTGCTTAAAGTTTGACTGAAAAGCCAACTTATGTTTGTATCAGTGAATACACTGCATTGTTTGGATTGTATTAAGGGAGTTTTTATTTTTCACCATTTGCTCTAGTATGACGTTCAGAATCTGCGGCCGTTCTCACAACGGAAAATTCTACTACGACGCGGAAAATCTGAACCTCGATACAAACGCATCTTTTCAGTGGCCAGTGGTGAGCTCGATCACTGCCCACTGCGTGAACACTTATTTTTCGTAAATCGCTTTCGCTAAGCATAAACACAGGTACAAGCGCATAGAGGTACCACAAATCTGAGAGGGAAATTCCACAATGTCAAAATCGATTATTCGTGAATAGCGGAGCAACGAAGTAACCCATTTTCGTCGGACCTTCAAGCCTCTTTAAGTGAAGAAGTGATGGGTAACTAGGTTGTCGTACCTCAGCCCTTTTTGGTTAAACTTTAATTAGAATGAGAATTCAGCCAGAATTGGCCCATTCTGGGACCGAAATGCTAAATTTTCGTAACTTTGAAAAGTTGTTCGTTGAAGATGGTGTGGTCAATGGGCGGTGTGGTTAGAGCGAGTGGTTATTACCGTTCTGCTTCACTTCCTGCCAATTGTGGTAAAAAGACGCAAGTTGTGCCAACCAACTGAGTAGAAAAACACGTTCAGTGACCCATAAAGGTTTCGTCAACCACAGACTAATCACGGGAGGCTTCGCGGTTTTTTTTTTCAAATGGTAGGATCGAGGTTCTCTGGAAAAGACGAAATTTAGAGACGTTGACCGCAGCACGTGGTTTTTTAGACTTTCCTTTTTTCGACATTAGTAGGTTGGTCTTGATTTAATGTCATGCACTTTTATGTCAAAACAAATTAGACCGTCTCGAATGTAAATGCTTGTCACAGATTTGAGCACAGCTCAGTGGATATTATCAAATTCTACTGAATAATTAATGAACCGGCGAGGTGATGAACCACTAAAGCAGTGTTTCTTTTAGCAGTTTTTTTTAGCAGTTTTTCGTACCACGTACCCTTCACCAGGTTCGGAAAGGATGCGTACCCCTGTTTCAAAACTTGAAAAAGACGATATTTTTTGTCATGAATGATAAGTCATACAGGTGAATGTATACAAAATTATTGAGATACTTGAGGTTGCTTTGTATCAAAACCAGCCGGCGCGAGGAGCCGCGATTTTTCGTAAAAACAGTATTTTTTTTTCGAATAATAGTCGGTAAAAATACTTTGAGCCTCCCCCCAAAAAAACTATTTCGGCCACTGTTGCCTCTGCTGGTATTATAAGGCTTCCGGCAATGAAAAATGAGTGAAGTGAGATTCCAAAGCTACAGACTAAACCAATTTTGGTACCTTCGCGTACCCGTTGCAAGGGTCTCGCATACCCCTTTGGGTACGCGTACACACTGCACTAAAGCAGTGGTTCCCAACCGGTGGTACACGTACCCAAAGGGGTACGCTAGACCCCTGCAAGGGGCACGCGAAGGTACCAAAATCGGTTTAGTACTGGTTTAGTCTGTAGCTTCAAAATCTCGCCACAGTCATTTCTGATTGCCGAAAGCCTGAAATTACCAGCAGAGGAATCAATAGCCAAAACATTTTTGGGGGGCAAGGTATTTTTACTGACTGGCTGGTCATTTTTACAAACATTAAAAAAAATATTTTCTTTTTCGTTCTCCTTTCTTTTTAACCGTCATGCCGACCACTTTGGGGGGAGTAGTGTTGTCATGCCGCGTGATGCCTCTGATTACAAGCTCTAGAGAAAGTCGACGAAATAATATTGATTCCAAAACAGCTAGCCTACTGCCGCAAAATCTGTTCCTGTGTCAAACAATATTGTTTCAGGAAGAATCGAAGACATTGCAATTGGTATTGCCATTCAGGTTGCGAATTAAGCTAACGAAAATGTTTACGATGCAGCTTGATGAAAGCGCGGAGAACATCAAAACCAAACACAGAAACAGGCTGACTGTAAAAAATATTGCGGTTAATGACATCGAGCGAAGATCTGACAACATTTTAGCTACAAAGTAGCCTCAAATGTGTCATTGATTTTGTATACATTTCTACACATGTATGCCTTATCATTTATGATAATAAATACGGTCTTTTTCACGTTCTGAAAAAAGGGGTTCAAAAAAAAAAAACTTTTCCAACCTTAATTAGGGGTACGCGGCATGGAAAAGGTTGGGAAGCACTGCACTAAAGGGTTAAATCGGGTTTTGACTGATTGTAGTGTTATCAGAGTATGAAGCAGTATAGATACAAATAGAGAAACGTGGAAGTACTAAACCTAAAAATGATGTAACCGACTTAACCAACATTGTGAACAAAAATGACCGCAGATGGTTATGAACTCATTTTGGATTTACAGTCTTTTCACATAGTTCACCGCTTAAGGTTTCTGTTGGTTGTGATTTTTGTGAATAATGTGAGCTGATGTGAGGGTTTTACAGATAGAAATGGTACCGTTTTGTTTGCTTTCTCCCGACTTTTATAGACCCAAATGCCTTGATCAGTGTCAATTACTCGCGAACTGGATTCCTGTCAGTATTTTGGGAACCACCCTGAATTCCATACGGAAAACTTGAGATTTTTCAACTTGATGAAAGCGCAGAAAATCCGGCCGGGAAATCCTGATCGTGCGTTCGCAGTACACACCCCTCATAAAATCTAATGCCGCCAGCTACGCAAGAGAAACAATAACAATCACACGTGATATCTTTAAGAAGGGAGAATGAGCGATTAGGCTTTCGGTTCATGCCGAGTCGCGCATTAGCCCCGTGGAAAACTCAAACTGCACTTAAGTCGGAAGCCGGAATTGACAAGAACAGAAGTTGACAGAATAGAGCACAAATAGGGGCAGAGGCAACTTAATCAATTTTAAACATGGCTAGGCCTAAGAGGAATTGAAAATCGCTAAACAAACCTGGATAAAACGTACATTAAGATGACAACCTGATGATGACAATGACAACATGTTATTGTTTACTTTATGCTAGCGCATCTAGCGGCCAAAAAAGAACTAATCTGGAAGAAATTTTATGAAGGGCGTATAAGACCAGTCAGTTTGAAGTCGCTTTAAGATAGGTGCCGCAGAACGCGATTTTTTTCCGCCAACGAATTTTGTTATTTCGCGCCGCTCAGCGAATTCGTTTCTTAAACCCCACTGGCAGCGAATACGCCAATGAATTCGCCAGGACCAGATACGTATACATGAATACGATACATAGGACTAGAGCGAAAATAGGCGGAAAAGTCAACCTTATGGTTAGATACCATATTTATCTGGTTATATACTCTACGTTGGCCAGGTTGCTAGTTGATTTCCTGAATATCCTCAGCACGAACTGAGGCGATGCGAAAATAATTCGACTTGGAGTTGAAACGGCGCGGCGCGGAATTTTTGCCTAGCTAAGCGATTTTTTTCCGCTAGCGACGTCAAATTCGCATAGGCGAAAGCGAATCCGCGTTCTGCGGGCACCTATCTTTATTGCGCTGCTCGGCGCTTGACGGTTGCAATGGGCGCGAAGGCTATTGTAGCAGGAAGCAGCCAACCTGCGTTCTGCGCTAATGTTAAACGACGAAAGAGGTCGAGGGTCACGTCCAATTTAGTAACAACGGGCCACCGGATATTACATGCCCACCTGATGCTATTTTCTTTATGGATATAATTAAGGACAATTCAAGGTGTTGCTGGCTGTCTGAGTGTAACAAACAGAATGAGAACATGGCGTGATATAAAAGATGGCTTATTAATAATCTCTAAATGGAAGAACATGCAATTAAAGTCGAACATGATTGGCTTGATGTATAAGTAATAGAAATTGGAATTTTTGGTTCCTGACTTTAGTTCATTGTCGTCTTAGCTGTTTTTTATGTACGAGGGTTAGATTAGCAGTTTCCAATCCCATCCCTGTCTGTAGACCTACCGAAAGCCCATGAAAGATCGGAGTCTTCAGGTTCAGGTTCAGGTTCAGGTTCAGGTTTATATATTTACGTAAAAAATTTATAAAATAAATAACACTTCTTTCCCGGCAGAGAGGCATCTCGAATGCTCGGGAACAACATACAATGAAAAAAAACAGTTTAACTTAAATAAGTAACGAGTAATCATCCGCAATACCATAATTACAAAATAAATAACCCATAATTACAAAATAAATATTATATAAATCTTGTTCGTCAATGTTGCAAAACAAGTCTTCGAACATCGAAATGTGTCGAAGAAGAAGAATATACCAGATCAGGGTCCCTGTCTTAAAGCACAACTCTTAATAGAAATGATCTTTTCACGATGAAATGGCTCAGAAATACTGGTTTCGAAAGTACCAATATTTGCACCGTCAAATTAGCAATTTTCTTGTTAGCGCTTATTGATCCTACACTGTAAAAACAAATCTTGCAGTATTTGCTACTCGGATTAATCTTGTCTCTACTGAGATAAGATTATCTATAATGCGGATTAATCTTATCCCAGTAGAGATAAGATTAATCCCAGTAGAAAATACTGCAGTAAAGTTTGATCCTCACTTTTTACAGTGTGTCCGTGTATCCAGTCTTCGTCTCTCCGACGCGGCGGCTCGAAGCAAAATATTTAAAGACTGAACGCGCCGTGGTTAAAAAGGTGGAAAACCAAGCAAAAAAAAAAGTCTAAAATAAAGACCATTCTTCCAAAATAAAAAAAAAACAAGACGTTTCTCATGTCCTTATGAGCTCAAATATCTCAAATGAAAGAGCTCAAATATGAAATGTCGGTTCGGAGTTCGCCAACAGAGTAGCTGTAGTCACCGCTCAAAAGTTTTGGAAAGGGAGTTTTTAGGAGTTTAGGACTAGTTTAGGAAAAGCGTTTTCGAAACCTGAGAAAAAGTTTTCGGCGGACCTTGAAGCTTTCGGCAAATTTTGCGCTACGTAACTGTCAAAACTCGGCTATGCCGAAAAAGCGCCAATAAGTCGTAGATACAAAACGAAACAATGGCGAAAGGCGGAGATTTTAGAAGCTTAGAATCCCACAATCCCCGTAGCTCCCTTGTAGGTACAACTAAAGGTAATAAAAGGTTTAACCGAAAAGCGCTGGAACAGGACAATCTGGTTACCCATCACTTATTCACTTAAATTGGCTTGAAGACCCACTGAAAATGCGTTCATTCGTTGTTCCGCTATTCACGAATAATCAATTTTCAAATAGTGGAATTTCGTGTGATTTGTCGTACCTCTATGCGCTTGTATTTTTGTTGTATGCCCTACAAGATAGATTCATGTTTTTTTTTGTTCAGGCACTAAGGAATCTTCACCAATCTCACCACTGCCCCCTGAAAAGCCGCGTTTGTGTTGAGATTAAAATTTCCCGCGTCATATAGTAGAGACCGTAGATATTCTGAATCTGAACGTCGTAACTAGAGCATATAGTGGAAGAAAAAAAATCCCTTTGCAGAATCCAAATACTTCAGTGTATTCAATTAAATGACACAAAAATAAGTTGGCTTTTCAGTTAAACTTTATGGAAGAAGCAGAATCAGTTTTGTGCCAAAATTTTAAAAGTGGTCCTTTTTTCGGCGGCTTGTCACGAGATTCTGAGCCAGTGGTGTTACCTATAGGATATATTAACATCTGTTACTCGTTATTGTCATAAAAGAAAATGTTTGAAAACTGAGCAAAATACAACGGGACAACAATTGAAAGGTCTTTGTCAGCAATAACAATAGCACCATAAAAGAAAAAAAAATCTTAACGTTTAACCGCCAGCCTGTTTGACAAACATAAACTAACAAATAATAAGCAAGAGGTTTGTGAATTGACGTCACTTTATGGGATTAATTCTTTTTCTTCATTTGTCGTTAATGTTCTGAAAACAGTCTGAAGTAGTTGTACTTATACGCAAGTATGACCATCTGGTGGGATGACAATTCAATGAAAACGGAGCAGGAAGGGCGTCATAATGTAGAACAGTATGCCGTGTTAAGTGATTTTCAGTCAATTAGTAGCCCATTAAAGTGTCATTCAAAAACTCTATTTTTAACTTCCATTTTAACCTCCATATCTTATGCTGTCAGTTCGGTAAAAATTCATAAAATTTTTTAGAAAGATGCTATGTTTCTGATGAAAACATTTAAAAAAGAATTCAAAGGCTAATGTGTTGTATGCTCTCAGTAAATGACTATTACAGCGCCATGTAAAGTCCATATACGTACCAATTAGGAGAAAAAATTGTAAGACGCCATTTTGCTGGCGAAAACATCATTTAAAATATTTACATTTCAGTTCTTATGTTCTCTGCTCGTATATACCGAGCGACGATACAAATAAATATGCGAAGATTTAACTTTAAAATTAAAAATTTTTGGTTTGTAATAAAATTTATTTTTTGGCCGAGCCTCATGGGCTTAGGAAACTGGAGAAGTATCGTTACAGATATGTGTGTCTTAATGTTGTATACAGTGTAACTGGCATCTGATTGAACCGAGTTCTCCTCTCTGCTGTATTTTTTTGAGTTGTTTAAATTAAAAGAACTTGATTCAGATTGGTCCGAGTAAGAGTCGGCTGAAACAAAAAAAGCAAATCCTGAAAATCTTTGTCTGACACATAATCTCCAGCCTTCAGCCTCTGACGCCGGTTGGGTAATTAACTATTTCATCCCATTTGTGATCAATTGCGTGTCTTCTAAAATTACGTGGAATGGGCAGGACCATTTTTTACGGTTCGAGTTGCTTGGCTAACTACCTGAAATTAGACCAAAATTGCTTCACAGAATCTTTAACCCGGAATCCGGATTAGCTCTAATTCAGTCAGAATGGTAGGCCTAATTATCCGACTGTAAACAAGTGTCTTTTATACCTTGTTAAATGGCGTCCCGCAATGTTTAACCTTGGGTAGCCTTCAGTTACTTTGTACTTGATAATATGACTGCGAGTGAACTGCTTCCAGACTTAGGGCTGAAGGCGTGTTCACATGATGTATAAACACAGATTACGTATGCTCACTTTTATCCATAACTTTCGCTATTTCCATAGGAAGACTGGGTTGCCATTTGAAGTTAAGCTCCTTGACCCGTCGCACTATTTACTCTTCAACTAACAGTATTTTAAAACGTTTGAATACTTTTAAACTAGGCTGTGCTTTCAACAAATAACCCACGGTTTTGGCTGTTTGAAGCCTTACCCGAGACCCATTGACTTATGATTACAAAGGGGTACGAGAGACCGGGGTACGCGAAGGTCCTCTCAAGGTAGTCTGTAGCTTTAATATCTCGCCTCAAACATTTTAGATTTTTCTGACTTAGTCAATATTGTCCAAAAGTTCAAATACCATATCGTATGCAATTTCAGGTACACAAACGTGGCTTATCGTTGAGGACGCTAAATATCGTATTTTTTACTTTCATCTCGTTGTAAAATACAATAAAATATTGATTCGTAAAAAAAGGGGTACGTAACCATTTTTGAACTTTGATCAAGGGTATATACGCGGTATGGAAAAGGTTGGGAGCCACTGTGATAGATCATGTCCTCACTGTAAAAAGAAATCTTGCAGTATTTGCTACTGGGATTAATATTGTCTCTACTGAGATACGATTATTCCTAGTTCGGATTAATCTTATCCCAGTAGTGGTAAGATTAATCCCAGTCGCAAATACTGCAGTTAACTTTTAAGTTAAGTTTCTCGGAGAAACTTTTTACAGTGTCCGCGGTACGGAAAAGGTAAGTTTGATGCTTGCCTAAAGGGGTCGTTATAAAATTAACTCCTGTTAGTGTTTGAAACCAAAGTGTGCCATGCGCTCCTGGGTGCCTCAACCAATCAGGGAATGCGAGAAAAAAATGAGAAGATGAAACATCAGTCACAGAGAACTGTATCAGCTGTCGGCAGTCCCTTTGATTTATAGTGAGCAAATGGCTAGTGACGTCAGCAGAAATAACTGCGACTAGTTTTTGGGTTAACAGCCTCACAAGTTGACATAATTATCATGCTCGAAAGAAAATAATGGTATTTGTTATCTTACTGATTAACATTCATCGAGGGGTTGGCATGTTCCCAACCATCGGGTTTGTAAAGTGGGGTTTGATAGTCGACCGAGTTTCGATACAAATTTATTTTTTTATTTATTTTAGGGACACACTGAAATTTTTTTTTTGCAGTATTTGCTACTGGGATAATCTTGTCTCTAAAAAGAGAATCTTATCTCTAATTCGGATTAATCTTATCTCTATTAGCAAATACTGCAGTTAACTTTAATCGTTACTCGGAGATACTTTTTACAGTGCAACTAGGGTCATTCACAAAAACTTACACAAACAAAACAACAGAGAAAACGATAACTAAGAAGGAAAGAAAATAGAGGATCAAACACAAACACAAAATGTTGCTTGAACATCAGATCTTTTTTGTGGGTAAATCTCGTCCGACCAAGTCCACATTGTAAAAAAAAAAATCTTGCAGGATTTGCTACTGGGATCAATCTTGTCTCTATTGAGATAAGATTATTTCTAATTCGAATTAATCTTATCCCAGTAGAGATAAGATTAATCCCAGTAGCAAATACTGCAGTTAACTTTAATCCTTACTCGGAGGAACTTTTTACAGTGTAGACGGTCGAGGACTTCGCTGTATCTTTTTCTGTGTAGTTTCTTTTGGGAAAAGATGGAAATTTCTTTTTTCATTCCAGGCACCCCTCCGCTTCTTTTTTTTGTTTATTTTTTATTCCACGTCTAGCAGTCAACCACAAATCCCTGATTTTTTGGATACCCTATGCCAAACGCTGGATATGTCTAGCGTTTGGCATACCCCATGCCTAACGCCGGATACACTATGCCATGTGCTGGATACTGTAACCCAGTAAAATATTGATGATTTGAGTGAAGCTAAAAAATCAACCAATCAGAACTCCTTTATATTGAGGTAGGTCAGGGTTAGGTTACCAACAGGTTTCCAGCGTTTGGCATAGGGTATCCAGCGTTAGGCATAGGCTATGCCAGATGCTAGGTATACCCAGCGTTTGGCATAGGGTATCCAAAAATCAGGGATTTGTGGTAGACTGACTTCTAGGGCAGACACTTGTTCAGTTCTGGTTCCATATTTTAAATTGGGTCGATTTCATAAATTCCTTTTTACCTTCTTGTTTGTCTTTAATGTCGGGACGTTCAGAAGGTTGGCTAAACTCCCATCTTTCAAACAGGGGCACCCTCATAATTAGCGTTGTTTTTTGGCTCTTTGGTTTTTTTTTATATATATATAAATATATATTTGTTTTTACATATAATGTATATATTTGTGTGTTTTGTGTCTGTATAACTAATTCAATTTCGTATTCTTTCTCAAATTTTTTTGTAATTTTTCTAATTTAAACTAATATTTCCAGGAGAAGCAATCCACCTTGCCAGAGACTTTGGTTACGTCTGCGAGACTGAGTTCCCCTCTCGCCAGGTGGCTGAGTATTTGTGCCGACAACACCAACAATCCGACCCATCGGACACATATAGACGAAAGGACCTTATCTTAGCAACGAAGTAAGTTTTGTTGTTTTTATATTTGTATTTACTCGTTATAATGCAGACGGTGTCTGTCCGTCCGTATGTCTGTCTGGTCAGTAGCATTTGGTCTTATGAAAACGATCAAAACAGGAGTTACGTGATCGAAGAACTTAATCCTATCTGACCTAAAAATGTGCCCACACGTTTCTAGATACATGCAAAACAATACAGAGCGTGCTCCAACCTTCTAACAATAGTAGCCATTAGTTACTATTTTCGTTCTAACACTCGTGAAAAGTTAATGCGCTGACTGTTCCAGCCTTCTCGAAATAGTAACCAGTAGCAGGGACCCATAAATTTCCTGCAATGACTCGCCATTCAGGGGGATTGTCAATAAGAGATTTTTGATGCGCTCTTGACCGAGCGTCAGATAGTTCGAGAAATACCCACGGGGATAAAATACCCGACTATCCAGATAGACAAAATTTTTCGCAGCTGTTGTGCTGAATTAGGAATATTTCTCTGTAATGGAAGAGTATCCTGGATCTTTTGTCCTAGCTTAGGTACCTGGTGGCATGCTGAATAGTCCCAACAAATTTTGTCTATCTGAGCAAGAACGCCGATTCGACCCAAGCGGAATTTTTGGAAACTAGGTGAGGCTCGGGCAACATAGCAACATAGAAGCATAGGAAATGACAAGCCCCCCTGAATGGCGAGTCATTGCGGGAAATTTATGGGTCCCTGCTAATAGTAAATAGTGACGTGATTGGCTCGATTAACCCGTGGCATGATAAGATGAGATAAGATTTTAATTGCACAAGAAACCCAGAAGGCCATGGCAAAAAAATAAACAAAAAACAAAAGAACAAAGATCTATACAGTAACCTACTTACTCTAGGCATAATTTTCGGTGTTAAAAAGCGACCCTGAGGAATCTTGCCAGCCTCCTCACATCATCAAACTGACGGCTACCAATCATACTACACATCCATTTCTCATCGAACACCCTCACGCATTCTCCAAACACTGCATTCCTCAGCTCTCTTAATTCTTCACATTCACACATGACATGCACCACACTTTCATTCTCATCTCCACACATTGGACAGGAGAAAAACTGACCAGAACGTTCGGAAGAACTTCCAATATACGTTCTTCTTCTCCCAAGCGGTAAACAATCTGCCCTAAGAAACCACTCCAACTTTACTTCCTTCCTTTTTAAACCTACCTTGAAAAATATTTCTCCCCCCAAACCTCTTTAGCCTTAGCATAATACCTCAATGAAAGTGACAGATCCTTTGCAACCTGCCAACTAATTTGCCGAAAACCAAACCAAGATTCGTGACATCATGCGTAGTAACTACGGTAAGTAGGGTGGAACACGCCCACAGTGGTCCAATCTGCGTAGGGGCGAAACTGTTAATCTAACAACTTCGAGAAGTTTCTAGATACATCTTATGTAAATCAACTTCATTAGCAGTGCCTTTGTTTTTACTCATTTTGTCAAAGCTGGGGCGTCCCGGACACTTTATAGTCTGCCGTCTATGAAAATTCCCATGTAAATCTCGATTCGATATGAAAATTACTTTGACTTCCGCTACTGCGAAATTCGTGACAAGGGACTACAAACTTTCGTAAGCCAGTACATCAAGCTTAAAGGACCTGTCTTACCTATAATACTAATGCAACCTACGTCCATAATCACTCCATATATTTCTAAACCCGGAGACCCCAATTTCGTACGGTACATTTTAACCCCTCTAACAAAACCACGCTGATTTTCTCACTTGCCGTGTTTTGCTACCTTCGATGTGTATCAGTGTATCACGCTGTCGACGGTTGTCTGCGAGAAGTTTTTCCAGCAAAAAAACCGGTTATGTAAATTGCTTCTCTGTTTGCCCTACAAGTCAACGGGTCTCGGAAAAGGCTTAAAACAGCAAAACCCGTGGGTTATTTGTTGAAACCACAGCCTAGTTTTAAAGTATTCAGATATGCTAAAATACTGTAAGTTGAAGAGCAAATAGTGCGAGGGGTCCTTTAAAGTACTCTGTTCAGTATCTTGGGGTCAACAGTTGTTTAGTCTGACAGGCCGTGCCGAGCCTTAATAGAACATTAAATTTAATAATTAATTTATTATTTAATACCTAACACAACTCGCTTTTTTTCTTTCCTTAAACTTACTTTTACTGTGAGGCCTTAAAAAGAAGAAAATTTCCGATCATTTATTTCCACGAAACAAAGCCACCGTACAGACTTGAACCGTACATTGCACGCACACTCATTTGACAAAACAGGTTCTTTGAATCTCCTTGCAACAAGTGTTGATATTGAGACAAGGGGGGAATTTCAGAAACTAGTCTGCTAGGAGCGCTGGACTTGAGTGAGTCCAATTGGTTTGTAGCCGTTGTTGTTCTTTCTGCACAGAAGACGTTTTTTTGCCCGCCATTATTCATAGACCATTGTATCGGAAGAAGTACACTGTACAAAAAATCTTGCAGTATTTGCTACTGGGATTAATCTTGTCTCTAAAAAGATAATCTTATCTCTAATTCGGATAAATCTTATCTCAGTAGAGATAAGATTAGTAGAGATAGAGATTATCTCAGTAGAGATAAGATTAATCCCACACTGTAAACAAAAGTCTTGCAGTATTTGCTACTGGGATTACTCTTGTCTTTATTGACATAAGATTACCCCTGATTCGGATTAATTAATTCGGATAAATCTTATCTCAGTAGAGATAAGATTAGTAGAGATAGAGATTATCTCAGTAGAGATAAGATTAATCCCACACTGTAAACAAAAATCTTGCAGTATTTGCTACTGGGATTACTCTTGTCTTTATTGAGATAAGATTACCCCTGATTCGGATTAATTTTATCCCAATAGAGATAAGATTAATCCCAGTAGCAAATACTGCATCCTTATTCGGAGAAACTTTTTACAGTGTAGTACACGCTCTGTACGAAGGGACAGACCCTTGCTTCTTTGGATTCACATGTGTGCATGCAAATTTAGCGTGACCTGTGACCTGTGTGATTGGCTCTTTGCGGTGAAAAAGGACCAATTACGACAGTGAGCTAGGAATTTCTGGGAACTATGTAGTAGGGTCGATGCTTCAGTTATTAAAGTTGTCGATAGACCAGAGCCAAAAAAGAGCGGGCACTTAACTTAAACGATTTTGTTAGGTTTCCGAATAACTTGCTAAAGGATCTTTAAAGTTACGTATTGGTACCTGATAGGTTTCACATGGGATCTTGGGAACTTTATCATATGGGAACTTTATTTCCTTGAAATATGAGCTATCAAAATTTGCCATAACCGGAAATTTGGATTGAAAGGTTCTCCTCTGGATGTCACTAGCTCTTTTGCTCTGCATGCAGTTCGCCGGGAATGCTGCTAAAATACGAACCCGGTGAAAAATTTGTAGCCTGCGTAGTTGTATGGTAGTTGTACGAAAAAGTTGCATGTAACACTATGTAGTAGCAGGGACCCATAAATTTCCTGTAATGACTCGCCATTCAGGGGGCTTGTCAATAAGAGATTTCTGATGCGCTCTTGACCGAGCGTCCGATAGTTCGAGAAATACCCACGGGGCTAAAATACCCGACTATCCAGATAGACAAAATGTTTCGCAGCTGCTGTGCTGAACTAGGAATATTTATCTGTAATGGAAGAGTATCCTGAATCTTTTGTCCTAGCTTAGGTACCTGGTGGCATGCTGAATAGTCCCAACAAATTTTGTCTATCTGAGCAAGAACGCCGATTCGATCCAAGCGGAATTTTTGGAAACTAGGTGAGGCTCGGGCAACATAGCAACATAGAAGCATAGGAAATGACAAGCCCCTGAATGGCGAGTCATTACAGGAAATTTATGGGTCCCTGGTAGTAGTAAAGAATACTATCATTTAATGTGCCTCAGACTAGTCCAATCTTATGTAGTAGTATCCAGTAGCATCCTGTCTTGCCATAGTAGCATCCTGTCTTGCCATAGTAGCATCCAGTCTTGCTAATAGTAGCATGCAGTAGTATACAGTAACACGGTGGCCTTGAAGTAGAAGCATGTAGTAGCATCAGTTAGTACTGCATGCTACTTTTTCGTACAACTTCGACTGCTATTTTGAGACAAAGTTTTCATCGGGAAGAATTTTGTAAAATTAAAGGACCTTTCTAAAGTCCATTAGGATGAGATATTTTAGTAATCATCCTTGCTGAATCCATATCTGAACTTGGTTTTCTCATCTGACTAGCTGTTTGGCCTTAAGTTGCCAAAACTCCAAAATGGCAGTATTATTTTTTGTACATATTCATGCGGTGGGTTATGGATAAATGACAAAATGTTAAAGAGGTCTGGCGAAGACTCGGAAATCCATAAGATTCAATTGTCCGGATCAATAGTCCAGTAAATATGAACGAAACCTTTGGTCTTGTTATTATATCCATTTATAAATGACCATCTTTAAGTCATATCTGCTATCCTTATATCTCATATCTCATCATCCTTTTATGTAATAATTATATATATTCAAGTATTTTAAGATATGAAATGTAATGGTCGACGTATTTAGTGCCATGTCGGCGCTAACAGTTAGATTAATAAAAAATATAAATCTGTCATTTTCTGGCGATCAAGCCTACTCCGCCAGTCCGCCATGAAGTAATTTGTTTTAGTTTTCTGATTTTAAAAAATTAAATGAACCTTAACAACTAAACATAATATGTTCCTGTTTGTCGTATCAGTGGGCATAAATCAATTAAAAGCTCTCATTAGCGATCGGAAACCGCCCGCTACAGTCATACATGCATGTTCCTGCTTACTGTTTGAAGCCACATTACATGCATTACACCATAATCAAATATATTGCATGTTTATACTATATGATTAAAGTAATCATATATCTATCGGCATAGTTCATACTGCAAGATCTTTGAAAGTTACGACCAGGCCCGCCTTTCGAAAATATATGACCTAGTATTTAGATACACCACATTATGTGCATTAATTAGGTAACAATCCAAATTTGATATGCCCTTCTTTGTGCCACCGTATCTGTCCAGTATAAAATTGCCTATTAGACGTACTGGGAACTGTAGTCAAAAGATGATGCAAAAAATGATCGAAATAGAGGACGTGTCCCAGTTCTAGCCAATTATACAGTAAATTTACAGCTTTTTTTAACAAGTAATTTTTTTTTACGAATACTTAAAGTTACCGGTATTTAAATTTACATTAATTGTTTATTGCAGTTACTAAATATTTACATTCATTATAATCATTAGGGTACGCATCGAAAATATTAAAAAACGGCAGGCGACAAAGTCTGTTGGGGGGGGGGGGTAGACTGTACCGTATAAATTCGGTTCTCTGGGTCTAAGAATGGATGGAGCGATTACGGAGTAGGTTGCATTGGCGTTGTAGGTACGACGGGTCCTTTAAAAACACTTTTGTCTTTTAGACAAATCACCAAGGAACTGATGGACCTTCTTAACCAAGATAGGTCACCCCTTTGCAACACCCGACCCCAGATTATCCTGGAACCAAATATTCAAAGGCATCTGACCCATTTCTCGCTGATTACCCACGGGTTTGGAAGCCCTGCGATCGTGGCTGCTCTCACCGCAATTCAGGTAAGAAGGTGTTTGAGAAACGACGGAGTTTCCGCAACCCGGAAAGTCAATCCGAAAACGATTCCGGAAATTCGGTCCGGACCCGAGACTTCGATCCGGAAAACCCTTGAAGTCAGCGTTTCGTCAGCGGATGGTACGCAGTGAAAAGTTTGATAATATTTACCCTATGGATGCGCAGCATTGTCTTAAATGTTATATCGGATGCTGAGAATGCCTATGTTATGACCCTCTTTAAGTTTCGCGGAAACGTAACACTTAAAAAGGGCCATAACATAAACATTATCGACGTCCTTCATAACATTTAATTTTCATTTGTTTACCGATGCCAAGTTGAGTACTTATAGGTATTGTATGCTTCTTCTAGCACTTTTATATTTTGAACTTGATTTTTGAACTTAATTGAATTTAATTTTGTTGTTCGCCTCGAAACCGGACAAGTGGGAATGAAACTTAAGAACTTGATATTTGCTAAGAGCCAAATTTTTCGGGTTTCTTTTGGCAAACAGAATGAAATCAGATTCATTTTATCTCTTGTGCCATTTATTCTTGAATGTTTCTTCTGGATACTTTGGACGATTAGGAAATTAATGCAAAAGTGTAGTAATACTTCCGACGCCATGATTTTGCTGTTTGAGGTTGCAAGAGCAACTGAGCAAAAATAGCTAGATATTAAAAAAAATACGCTGATTTGATTTAATATGAATCGGTTTTACTTAAATATAAATCACAATCATTTTCTATCCGGACATATAATTCGCCCGGAACCCAGCTGAAAGCGGAAAATTTGTTAAAAGTAGAAGTTTTATCTCAAGTTGATTAGAGGTTCGATTTGGTGGTAAGGAGACTTGCTGAAGCCGCATATGAAAACCATTTTGTCATCGGACAACTAGTTCACCCGGAATCTGGCCAAAACAGGAAAATTTGTTAAAAGTAAAAGTTTTATCTGAAGTTGAATAAATCTTCGATTTACGGGTACGAAGACATGCTGAATCCGTATATGCAACCATTTTCTACCCGGACACATAGTTCGCCAGGAATCCGGCTGAAACCGGAAAATGTGTTAAAAGTCAAAGTTTTATCCGAAAGTGATTAGAGGTTCGATATAGGGGTAAGGAGATACGCTGAATTCGTTTTTCAGCAGTTTTTTGTCGACAAGTATAAGTTCGGCCGGAATCCGAATTACTTCTGACAGTGTATTTCTGAACTGAGCCTGAAGTGGTACCCCTGCGTAGCAGCGTAGGCGAAACGTGCACATACTGCCCTGTTTACGCTGTATTCGTCATAAAACTTGGTCGCATTGTCGCATTACCATGTGTTGAATTTGACACCTCAGTGATAATCTCTCCAGATTCGCAACTAACTCTTGCAAACTGATTTAATGAACAGTTCCCACCCGGTCAATACGATCGTAAAAAGTGTAGTAAATCTTGGTATGCTCTCTTCAAGTTGGGGTTAGCTCATACTAGCATAACAACAACATTAATTCATATATTTTAGTCCACAGTATCCCGTTGTACTCGGGAATAATATTGGACATGGAAGCACACACAAAAATAATTACATGTAATTGTATGCAATTGAGGATTACCACCGCGCAAAAAACTAAACTATTCAGGACGTGAGCTGTGTTTATACCACCGGAGTACTCACTGGTGGTCTCTGGTTTTCTCCACAGGTCGCTTTTGGATTCAGTGGTGACTGCTGCATAGAGTTGTACACCGCTTTGGACTCACCAGTGTATCGTTTTACCTCACCAGTGACCTCACCTCGCCAGAACGCCATCATGAGGCTGGTTCTAGTGAGGACTTGATAGTAACAATCTTTATAGAGGAAACAGCAGACACTAGTGATTAAAAAACAGAAGCTATACTGTAAAAAAAAATCTTGCAGTATTTGCTACTCGGATTAATCTTGCCTCTGATGAGATAAGATTATCTCTAATTCGGATTAATCTTATCCCACACTGTCAGAAGTTTCATAACCGATATCGTATAACACTTTCAGGAATAACACCTTTTCACTTAGAAATAAAGTGTTATGACCAATCAAGTTTACACTATTTCATGCCTAGATCTCCAAAAACACCTTCAATTGGTAGAAATATTAACGGGAAAGAAAGAAACATAACAGATAACATCCCAGAGTGTTATCTGTTGAAACCGCGCATCCTTCTGTTGTCGTTATGTAACTTCTGACAGTGTAGTATTTTTACCTATTGAAGGTGTTGTTGGAGATCTAGGCAAGAAATAGTATAACCTTAATTGGTCATAACGCTTTATTTCTAAGTGAAAAGGTGTTATTCTTGAAAGTGTTATGCGCAATCTGTTATGAAACTTAAGACAGTGCAGTAGAGGTAAGATTAATCCCAGTAGCAAATACTGCAGTTAACTTTAATCCTTACTCGGAGAAACTTTTTACAGTGTACTAGGAGTGAACGAACGAACCTTAGACAGAGGTTGGGCTTAATCATGGGACCCAAAATCCTCGAATAAGGGGCCTACAAACTGCTTCAAAGAGTGACCATGACATAACAGCAATAACTGGAAGGTCAGGTTACCCGAGGGCTTACCTGGGTTCAGGCCCGTATCCAGGAGGGGGGGGGTTTGCCTGCGGGTCGGACATATAAGTACATAAAAGACATGGATCAGAGGGAAAAGCCTATAAAAATGACTATTTTTGTATGTTTCGGGGGGGGGGAGGGAGGGGGGTTACGGCCCCCCCCCCTGGGTACGGCCTTGCCTGGGTTGCACCGAAATAACGTAATTTTTATTCTAGAATTTCCTGAACGAGTCCCTCAAGCATCTGGACAAGGTCTACCCTTCTGGCGTTTCAAATATTGAAGTTAAACAGAAAGAAATGGACAAGAATAAATAAGTGGGAGAAGGTTGCCGATTGTCGAGTGACGGAACTGTTTCAGTGAAAGTTCACGACTTTAGGAGCAGTGCGGTGCTTTAAATAAGATGCCATACGAAAGACAGTATTTGCCATTCGTGTACATAGTTGTTACGCTAATTTTCGATTTTTTAGTGCTTTTTCAGGGTCTGTCGCAAATTTTGTAGATATTCCGGTCAGATGTAGGTATGAATCTATTTTCCAATTTGTCAAGGGCCCATGATGCGTTGTTCATAGTTACTCACAATGACCTTTCGCAAGCATGACTTTTCTGCGGTCTTTTCCCCCCTTACAAGTTTCTCGGATTCCCGCTAGATGACTGGTAGCTACGAAAAAAACAGCCGCTGCTCTGCATGGTGTACTTTGAACAGATAGAAAACTAGTTGGAAACAAAGCAAGAAGTACAGTAGAGGTATGCTTATTTGAATGTTGGTTAACTTTGAACAGTGCAATTTGGGGCTAAATGGTAAAATGAAAACCGGAAACATTCATGCATGTGTTCTTGGGAGCACCTAATTACAGTAAAGGTATGTTTATGTAAACAGTTACTTTAATGTGAACAGTGCAGTTTTGGGCTAAATGATAGAATGAAGATCCAAAATACCTATTCAGGTGTTTTCAGATGCCTTAATTACCTACTTTGACTAAGTGGTAGTTAGCTTTTTATAGAGCAAGTGCATGAAAATGGCAAAGCTCAATGTCAACAAACGTTCACATAAGCATACCTCTCCTACTTTGGCCGACTGGCGGTTGACTTTTTTGACAACAAGTGGATGAAAATGGCACTGGCACAAAGAAGCAATAAAAAAAATCTTGCAGTATTTGCTACTGGGATTAATCTTGTCTCTGAAAAGATAATTTTGTCTCTAAAAAGATAATCTTGTCTCTAAAAAGATAATCTTGTCTCTCAAAAGATAATCTTGTCTCTCAAAAGATAATCTTGTCTCTCAAAAGATAATCTTGTCTCGAAAAAGGATAATCTTGTCTCGAAAAAGATAATCTTGTCTATAAATAGATAATCTTGTCTCTAAAAAGATAATCTTGTCTCTAAAAAGATAATCTTATCTCTAAATCGGATTAATCTTATCCCAGTGGAGATAAGATTAATCCCAGTAGCTAATACTGCGGTTAACTTTTCCTTACTCGGGGAAACTTTTTACAGTGTACCTCTAACCCGTTCATGATGAACTTAATGCTATCTGACCAAAGAAGGCGCCTATTAGGCAATATACGACAGCTACACTAAAGAGAGGAAAAGAAGATCGCTTTTACAAAAAAATAGGTAGTAGAAGGCGTTCGTTAATAACAAAGCTACGAACAACCTATTATGTGCCCTTGTACTTAGACTTTTGTTTAGCATCCCCTTTTGTTGCGTTTAGGGGTGGTTTAAAATTTGGACTTAACAGTTGGTTGGCTGGAATGTATTAGCAGCGTGCCGGACAAACTAAAAACCTTTTCACTCAGATGGCAGTCAGCAGCCGAAACGGACTAAACGCGTTTGACAAGGCGGCAGTCAGAAACGCTGCCGCACAAAAAAGTGGCAGTGCTTTCCTGACGAAGTGTATTGACAAGTCTCAATCGGATCAAGACACTGTCAACGTTTGACAACGGGTAACACATGTTTGTGTATCCATGTGTTGGACGTTGTGAGAATGGGCGTGTTCCACCCTTCCAACAATAGTAACTATTAGTTACTATTTTCGTTCCAACCTCGTAAAAGGTTACTACGCTGACCGTTCCAACCTTCTCGAAATAGTAACTATTTGCTAACCACGCTCGGGAGCGTAGTAAGCGTGGTAACTACGCATCTCTGTAACGTGATTGGTCGGATTTGCCCGTGGCATGATAGTCTGTTGGAAAATAGAAAATTCGTTTCAACCTTGACGGCAAAAAGCCATTCGGGACGTCATGCGTAGTAACTATGGTAAGTAGGGTGGAACACGCTCAGTATAACTGTTATGACCCTTTTAAGTGTTTCGCGAAAAGATAACATTTAAAAAAGCCAAACCGATCGCCTTTCCGAGGACTGTAGCGGGTGGTCGACTTCCATCCGGCCCAAGACGCTGTGCTTCTCTGGAGCCAGAGCTCCTGCGAATCCAGCAAATCCGAGTCCGAGACAAGTCCGAGTCCGAGACAAGTCCGAGTCCTTGAAAAAGGCGTGTTGAGACGAGTCCGAGTCCACAGCTCTGGCGACGTACAGGTCCGTGAAAGACGAGTCCGAGTCCTTGAAAAAGGCGTCTCGGGACGAGTCCAGAGTCCGAGTCAACCAGCTCTATCTGGAGCACGGACCTGTCCAGGACATAGGACATCCCGTGACAGTAAAAGGACAGCCAAAATGTAATATCCCAGTCATTTGCATCTCGGGCTTTCTGTAGGAAATCAAGAGTGAAAGACTTCAGTGATTGGCCGTGTGGAATTACTGAGAGAGATTGCGTCGATCACCGACAGGTGCGTTGCGAAATCTGTCGATCAGCTGGACCAGATTCGGGGTTTTCTGTGAATGCTAAGGGTTTGCTTCGGAAAATAGCACAGTCGGTTACGCAGAACGACATCTCGGACGCGAGTTGAATGTGTCAATATGACATTCCCAAGATATTTATGGGGAAGTGACAGTGTGCGTTGTGGATTAGTCTAGGTGTTTACAGTTTTATATGTCCTGCGGCAAGTTTACTTAAACTGGGAAATACTCGTATTTTCTGAGATCTGAGGGGTGTCTAACCCCGGATCAGACTTAGTCGATCGTTATTCGAATATGTGATTTCTTTCGTGATGTGTGGTGAGCCCAGTAGTACATTCTGTCCGTTCTGTAACAAATCAGTTAATCGATTTTCGAGGTTGAAGTCAATTCAGTTATACTGTGACCGGGAACCGAAGAGTTTTCTTTATTAACTTTATGCAGTCCTTGCTCTTATCCGGGACCCATCAATTTCCTGTAATGACTTGCCATTCAGGGGGCTTGTCATTTCCTATGCTTCTATGTTGCCCGAGCCTCACATAGTTTCCAAAAATTCCGCTTGGGTCGAATCGGCGTTCTTGCTCAGAAAGACAATATTTGTTGGGACTATTCAGCATGCCACCAGGTACCTAAGCTAGGACAAAAGATCCAGGATACTCTTCCATTACAGAGAAATATTCCTAGTTCAGCACAACAGCCGCGAAACATTTTGTCTATCTGGATGATCTGGATAGTTGGGTATTTTTATCTCCGTGGGTATTTCTCGAAGTATCTGACGCTCGGTCAAGAGCGCATCAGAAATCTCTTACTGACAACCCCCCTGAACGGCGAGTCATTACAGAAAATGTATGGGTCCCTGCTACTCCCTGCTCTTATTAAGTTTATAAACCGGACCCCATACCCGATGAAAAATTCAATAACTGTGCAGTTGTGCGAAAAAGTTGCATGAATTGATATGTAGTAGTATGAAATGCTTTGATTCAACATGCCTCCGACTGGGTTAACTTTAAGTAGTAATATCTGATAGCATCCAATCTTGCTGTAGTAGCATCCAGTTTGCTAGTGATAGCATGCAGTGGCAACAGTTACTACTGCATACTACTTTTTCTTACAACTCCATACGACTAATCCTCGAAAATTTTTCATCGGGTAGCCACAGATGAAGGGATATTGTCGCCATCTTGAGGAGGGTGGCCCTCCGGGAAACAAAAGAAAACGTAGCGTCTACTTCTGGTTCACTAAGACCGTTGTTGCGTTTTTCATCTGTTGCAGTGAGGTCGCCCATGGAAAATCGTAGCGTCAATAGCAGGGTTGTATCCAGGGGGGGGGGGGGGGCTTTGCCCTGAAAGGCAAAGCCCCCCCCCCCCCCCGAAATAAATTCCTGGATACGGGCCTGGTCAATAGTAAGCAAATGGGTTACGACCGGTTCTAACTGCCCAGGTGTTTTATCGGGCCAGAGTAAATTTAGTAAGGAAATAAATTTGCCATAAGTAAACTTTATAAAAAATAAATTTGTATTTATTTGTTCCCAGTAAATTCACACGGTTGAGGATCGAAGCTTCAAGATTTTTGGTTTTGGCCTCTTCTTCTTATGTGTATAAAATGCCATGAATTTTAAGAGAATCTGGCCAGAAAATATCAAAGCTGTTTGGTCGAAAATATCTGTTAAGAAAATCCATTCAGCGGGTATAAGAGTCTGGGCAGTGAAAATTTGCCGTCGTGAAAGTTGCCACTTTGGCCCAAAATAACTACACGCTGCCGTCAATGCAGAAACGCTGTCTGTGGGAACAGTAGAAGATATTTTGATCAAACTTCGAACCTAATTTGTACCGTGTTCTTCAAAACTGTTCTAACAACATTTTCATAATTTTTGGGCCCACGTTTTGTGTATGCCATCTGCATGAAGAAAGTAGGAACTCAGAAAGTTAAAACTAATCTACCTGTTAGATGGTGCTCATGTCGTCATCTCACACTTAGCACAGTTTAACAGAATACCAAACCTATGTTCTTTCCAATGGTATAGTTAACTCAGCTTTCAAAAACTTTTCAGTTAGCACAGTTTTGAAGAACACGGGACATTTATCATTCTTGTAATACGTTGTAACCTTGACTTCTGCTCCATGCAATACTTGTTCATTTTTGTGGCTCACCATGCTTTAATATTTGTGTCTGATGTATCATTCCGGGGAAGAATTGGGGATTCTTCATTTTATGTCTGTTCTTCGAGAACTCAGGAATTCTTTATTCTTGACAGTATTATTCCTTGTGTTCATTCGTGCAATCCTTTGTTTTCGATTCATTGTAACGTGGATCAGTTTAGCTTTTCAAATATATAATTTTCATTTCAGACGTTTGTTCAAAACTCATTTTCACGAATACCTTTATTGGTCTGTGAGTGAATTGGAGACAAAAATTATCCTCGTGCTAGATTTGAACCCGCAGACTTCGGCGGGAATTGGCGCTTGTTAACCAACTAAGCCACCGAGGGGCTTGTGCATATAGTTAGCAAGCTACTAGAGTCACCAGGTACAAACGTTTGTTGAAAACTCACTTTTCACCAATACCTTTATTGTTCTGTGAACTAGAGAAATGATCCTCGTGCTGGATTTGAACCCGCAAACTTCGGTGGGAATTGGCGCTTGTTAACCAACTAAGCCCCCGAGGGGCTTGTGCATATAGTTAGCAAGCTACTACAGTGGTCTACAGTCACCAGATACAAACGTATGTTGAAAACTCACTTTTCACGAATGCCTTTATTGTTCTGTGAATTGGAGACAAAAATGATCCTCGTGCTGGATTTGAACCCGCGAACTTCGGTGGGAATTGGCGCTTGTCAACCAACTAAGCCCCCGAGGGGCTTGTGCATATAGTTAGCAAGCTACTACAATCATCAGATACAAGCGGGCAAAGGATCAGTGATCCCGCTTGGGCAAGCTCGTCTAAATAGTTTAAGGACCCCTGTTGCTCATTGTGCCATCTATATTGTCCCTTATGGCACTTGAGCATATTCAAGTGCCATATAGCGATCGTAATTTCCGTCGGTCTGTCCAGTTTTGCTAGTTTGGGCACTCCTACATAAGCTAGGACGATGTAACTTCGCAGGTATATTAGGGACCCTACCAAACTAACTTGGAAATAGTCACTTCCCCGATTAGACCACCGTGGGGGGAGTGGAGGGAGGGGGAATCCGGAATATTGACGTATGTTTTACTTTTGAACGGGGAATCGGATCTTAATGAAACTTGATATTTGGAAAGACCTCCTGTCTTAGATGTCACACTTCAAGTCTGGAATGGATACGTTGACTTTGGGGGGGGGGGGTGGAGGAGGGGAACAGGAAATCGGTTCGGAAACCAGGAACAGGAAATCGTGTGACTGTCAAAAGATGCAGTGGCAACAATAAAAGTATTGACGCAAACCGCGGCGGCGGGCCAATAAACGGCGTGGCTTCGGGGTCTAGTTGCGCACCATTCGGAGAACGTTTTGTTTCATGAGGAGAGTTTGGGAGTTTGTCCTTTAGAAGATGCTTGTGCTGAGTTTGTCTTTTGTGTGGTGAGTAGCTGAGCTTTTCCGTAAACTTTCCACATTCTACGCGAGGATTCTCTTGTAGTTTTTTCTCCCGAAGCATTTCTGCCACTGTTGCAAGTAATCGCAGTATCATGCGATTTGTCACAAGTTTTCGATTCCTCCCAAGATTCATAGCTGTGAAAAACCTGTCACAGGAAATTGCATGTGTGCCAAAAGTGTCGCAAATTGTGCGATTACAAAGCAATTGGGCAAATTTCAAGGCAATGATCATTTCGGAAAAGATTTTTTTTTACGATTATTACCTCCTCGTAAGAGCAAATTGGAATCTTTAGGCATATTCTTTCGTTCCCCGAGGACTCGAAGGGAACGGCGAGAATAGAGGAAGTCCTGAGGGAGTTTCTGCACATGGACTCCGCGTACGGAAACAGCAAGAACACGGGGAATGCTTCCAAAATGGATTTTGTTCGAACAAAAAATATGCAGTTGACGAAATTAATCTCGATCCACTCCACATGACACGCGAGAATACGGGGAGTGAGTCCCCAGGACAAACAAAAACGCCGGGACTCCTCAAGTGGAGTCATCGGGGAACGGGGAGAATACGCCTTGGTTTTTCGTCGAAACTGAAACAAAACATGAACAAAACGAATTTGTTGACGCCAGAATGTTACAGTTTTTTGCGGCCAAATATCACAGTTTCCTTCAGAGAAATTTGTCAACACTGATCTGATTTCCCCAAGCGCAAAGAATTTGAAAGTCAAACGTAATGCGTAGTCAATGAAGGTAAATTAAGTGAATTTCTTACTGGTAAGTGTTTTTAATGCAAAATTTGCCTTGTAGATATGTTTTATGGCTAGGAATTGATGACTATAGATATTAGCAGTGCTATGCTAGTAGTCGGCCACAAGTGAGTAGGGTGGAGTAGGCTAGGGGTCTGAAAGTTTAACTGAAAAGACAATATATTTTTGTATCATTTAAGTGAATGCACTGCATTATTTGGATTGTGTTAAGGGATTTTTTTATTTTTCCCTATTTACTCTTTAGTGTGACGTTCAGAATGCCTACAGCCGTCCTCACCAGGTCCTCACAACTCAAAATTCTACTATCTGTGAAGCAGGAAGTTTGAATTTCAATACAAATGCGATGTTTTAGTGGCCAGTGATCAGCTTGCAGATGGTGGCTCACTGCATTAAGACTTATCTTCTGTAAATCAGTTTTGTCAATCATACAATACAGGCACAAGCTCGCAGGGGTATCGTCAGACAAAATTAAGGGGGGGGGTGGCAGCATGTGGCAAGGCGCCTGCTGGCCCCCTGCTGCCCATTTCACTTGAGTTTTGGTTTGTCATGCAAGTAGCGTACATACTGAGCATTATTTCAAGAGCCTTGCGTGAAAAAATACAAAATCCCTTTGATGGTTCAAAATATTTCACTTTGTACGAACATCAGATGTAAAAGTAAGCTGCCTTTTCAGTTAAACTTTAATACCCAGTTCAACAGTGTCTATTGTTCCCCTATCTGGGAATCGGTACTCCACACTCTATTGTTCCCCTATCTGAGAATCGGTACTCCACACGCTATTGTTCCCCGTTTGTTGGGGAATCGATCTGTCAGGAGTAATGTTCCCCGACAGATCGGGGAATCTACTTGCCCAGGGCTAATCTTCCCTGCCAAGTCGGGGAATCGATGTGCCCTGGGCTAACATTCCCCGAGTAATCGGGGAATCAAAGTGCCCAGAGCTAATGCTCCCTCATAATCAAATAATCAATTTAGAGATCAGGGAATCGAAGTGTGAGGGGCTGATGTTCCCCGACATGCAAATATTGATTTTGTTGAGTTGAGGTCGGGGAATCGAAATGCCAGGGGCTAATGTTCCCCGACATACAAATACTGATTTTGTTGAGTTGTGGTCTGGGAATCCAATTGCCAGGGGGTTAATGTTCCCAGATAAGCAATAATGACCTTTGAGGTCGGGGAATCGAAGTGCCCAGAGCTAATGTTCCCTCATAATCAAATAATCGATTTTGAGGTCGGGGAATCAAAGTGTGAGAGGCTAATGTTCCCCGACATGCAAATATTGATTTGTTGAGTTGAGGTCGGGGAATCCAATTTACAGGGGCTAATGTTCCCTCATAGCCAAATAATTGATTTTGAGATCGGGGAACCGAAGTGTGAGGGGCTAATGTTCCCCGACATGCAAATATTGATTTTGTTGAGTTGTGGTCGGGGAATCGAAGTGTCCAGAGCTAATGTTCCCTCATAATCAAATAATTGATTTTGAGGTCGGGGAATCCAAGTGCCAGGGGCTAATGTTCCCCGACATACAAATTTTTATTTTGTTGAGTTGAGGTCGGGGAATCCTATTGCCAGGGGCTAATATTCCCTCATAATTAAATAATCGATTTTGAGATCGGGAATCGAAGTTTGAGGGGCTAACGTTCCCAGACATGCAAATATTGATTTTGTTGAGTTGAGGTCGGGGAATCCAATTGCCAGGGGCTAATGTTCCCCGATAAGCAATGATGGTTTTTGAGGTCGGGGAATCGAGGCATCGAGAGCTAAATAAATGTTCCCGCATAATCGAATGGCATGGCACTTGGATTCCCGTAACCTCAACTCAGCGAAGTCAGTGTTTGCATGTCGGGGAACATTAGCCATTGACACTTCGATTCCCCGACTTCAAAAACCATAATTGCTTATCGGGGAACATTAGCCTCTGGCACATGGATTCCCCGACCTCAAAATCGATTATTTGGTTAGGAGGAACATTAGCCCCTCACACTTCGATTCCCCGATCTCAAAATCGATTATTTCATTATGAGGGAACATTAGCTCTGGGCACTTCGATTCCCCGACCTCAAAGGTCATTATTGCGTATCTGGGAACATTAGCCCCTGGCACTTGGATTCCCAGACCACAACTCAACAAAATCAATATTTGCATGTCGGGGAATATTAGCCCCTGGCATTTCGATTCCCTGACCTCAACCCAACAAAATCAATATTTTCCCCAAGCTATGCTAGAACTTATAAAATCGGGAGTTGAAATAGATGTGGTAGCCCCACTTTACGACATGTATCGTCAACTTAAAGTGCAGGTTAAATTGCCTCATTCACAAAAGCTAACTATTGATATCCCGGTAGAAAAGGGTATCAAACAAGGGTCGATAACGTCTCCTATTGTGTTTAACAATGCGCTTCTGCCTGCCCAGAGTAACATTGATACGTCTTGTATATTCCGCGGTTTAGATGTTTCGAAGTTTTGTTATGCGGATGATCTTTTTAACATAAGTCGAACTGTTGCTGGTCTTGAACGGTATTTCCGGGATCTAAGTACTAACTATGATAAGATTGGTATGTCTTTGAATCCAGATAAATCCCAAGTGCTTTTGTTTAATTGCAAAGATCCTATTGAAGCTCCGGTTAATTTGGGAGATACTGTTGCTACTCCAGTCGATCACTTCATGTACTTGGGTATCCCAATCGGTCGGACTATTGCTGCTACGCGGAAGCTTCTGGTACAGCACACTGAGAATAAAGTGCGAAATTCTTACGTTTCAGTAGTTGTATCCCAGCTAAATTTGGGTAGGAAACTACTTACTCGAATATTCAACAGCTCAGTCATGGGCCATTTTCTGTATATCGTTCCCTTCTGGGACATATTAAGTGACAGTGATAAAGCTGAACTCCGAAAAATTTATTTTAAATATGGGAAATATCTCCTTGGAATCCCGTCTTGGTCAAGAAATAGACCTCTAGTTCGAAAATACGGTCTGCGGGAACCGGTAACTGAAATGGCCGAACACTTCAAGCGGATGACTGCTGACAAGCCGTCTCACCACCCCTGGAGCGGCATTCTATTTTAGTATTTATCGAATTTGTTGTTGTTTGTATTTGGGTATGAGTTTATTAGTTCCTTCTTTTTTTCTTTTCTTTTTCTGTACTCCTTCTCATGCTTTTGTAGCTGTTGTAGATGGGTTATAAATAAATACATACATACATACATACATACAATATTTGCATGTCGGGGAACGTAAGCCACCCACACTTCGATTCCTCGATCTCCTAAATCGATCATTTGATTATGAGGGAACATTAGCTCTGGGCACTTCGATTCCCGATTTCTTGGGGATGTTAGCCCAGGGCACATCGATTCCCCGACTTGGCAGGGAAGATTAGCCCTGGGCAAGTAGATTCCCGGACCTGTCGGGGAAGATTAGCTCCTGACACATCGATTCCCTGACAAACGGGGAACAATAGCCTGTGGAGTACCGATTCCCAGATAGGGGAACGATAGACACTGCCACCCAGTTCCGCTTTCTTAAAGTTAAGCTTCGGCCTGTTTTAGCTTCTCTCTAGCGCCATTGGTTTCAATCACAACCAAGGGAAAGTTTTCATAAACGAAATAGCGGTAGATGGTCTTTACTCGTGCCCTATGTGTGGGGACCCTGAGGAGAGTGTGGACCACTTCATGTCATACTGTCAGGAACTCAATGATTTAAGGTTGGAGCTGCTTCAGAGACAGACAGGCGACGAGGTGTGGCTAAATGGTCTGATGTGTGGTCGATCATTTACTACTATTAAAAATCTGGCAGTGTTTGTCCAGGTGGGACTGAGACGCAGGTCTTTGTTCTTTTAAAGTGTTTTAATTGTGTAGCTAGGTCTCTTTGTTTTGTCTTCAGAAAGTGTGTTGATTCTGTAGTTAGTATTTGATTTGCATAATATTTTTGTACCATGGCCCGTTGGGCTTCCCATGTACAATACATACATACATACATCCATACATATAGTCATGGCAATTGGTACTCATATGTCCTAGGCCTTGTTCTTTGATTGAAGATTACCTTAAATTACCTTAAATCGCACTTCCAGCGAGATAAGGTGGTGTGCTCCTCCTGTAAAGTCTCTCGCTGGTTGGCGTCGTGATTGGTAGATCGTAGTTGTTACATCGGCTCACTGGCACTCCAGTATAGCCGAAAAAAAATAATAATAAAGTTTTAAATGTTGGAATCATTTATTCCTGTCAGGGCAATCACAGGAATTCCCCCAGCGGTGTTGAGTTGGTAAGACTGAAGAAGCTATATCTTCGAGCTGAGCGGCGGTTTGAAGGGCTTTGGCATGGGAGGTGACTACCTCAAGACGGGGCATCACTATGGGGGGGGGGGGGATTCCCCCCCAAAGGTCTTGAGAAAGTACTTTCGTTGGGCAAAGCACCGCAAAAGTTCACAACACAGAAGAAATATAATTTTGTATGCTTTTGTCGTGGGTCTGTCGACTCGTCGGCACACTGAGTTTTTTTTTACGCCAGAAATAAAATTCTGCAAACATTTGTCGGTCAAACACACAGAAGAAATCAAATTCTGCTTGCTTTTTGTTGGGCCTCGGTATTCTCTATGGCGTATCGGGTTCTTTTTATACGCAAGGAATACAGAAGAAACAACGCGACCTTTTGTGCGGCCCACAAGTGTGTTTCCGCGACCAACAAGATTTTCGAGGCTCGCTTTGTGGCTAAAATTCGACAAACAACTGGCGAGATGATTGTCGATTTTGTGGCTCGATTCTGGCGGGAAATTCAGATAAGCAGCAAAATAGTGTCTAAACAATAAATCTAACTACTTTTTCAAGCATATAGACCTAAAACTGAGGATACTTTATATACAGAATGGTAAGGAAATAAGCCAGGAGTTCTATTTATTGAGATTTTACATGAATCTTATTTTTATTTTCCGATATTTGAAATTACCGCCAACGAAATAGACAAAACGGCGTTTCCGCGAGTTCCAACTAGTGGCTCGACTGTGTGGCACACAATCGTGTTCCCGCGAAAAACACTCAGAAGTGTGTGGCCCACAATTGTATCACGGAAAAAGGCCTTATGTCAGAGTTGTGACGTGTATGAGTCGTGGTCGTATTTGGCCACAGTGGAGGTAGTTGGAGGGGAGTCCCGAAAATTGTATGGCTCTCGTGGGAGTCAAACGAGTGGACTGATTTGAATGAAACTTGGAAAGTAGAGAAAGGATTTGCCCTAGATGGTATATTTTAGGGTCCGGAGCGGATCTGAGCACGGTGTGGGGGGGGGGGGGGTACCGGAGTTTCCCGAAAAATACTCAGACTCGAGTGAAACTTGATAGCTGGTAAGGGAATATTCTTTATGAACCAGATTCGGCCGCGGTAGGGGGGATTCGGCCGCTTGAGGGGGACAATGGAAATAATGTGGCACTCTTTGGGATCAACTAGTGGGATGAAACCTTCCCTAGATGATCCGAGGCGATGCCGGAAATGCTCAGACTCGAGTGAAATAAGATATCCCTCTTTCTAGGTCGATCCTAGGGAGTTAAAGGGGGTATTTTCTGACGTTCTCATCTACTTTTTAGCACCACCTCAACAAGTGCCATATGAGCTCGTTGTTCTTCCCGATGAAAAATTTGTAGCCTGCGTAGTAGTATGGTAGTAGTACGAAAACGTTGCATGTAATACTATGTAATAGCAAAGAATACTATCATTTAATGTGCCTCAGACTGGTCCAATCTTATGTAGTAGTATCCAGTAGCATCCTGTCTTGCCATAGAAGCATCCAGTCTTGCTAATAGTAGCAAATAGTAGTATGCAGTAACACGGTAGACTTGAAGTAGAAGCATGTAGTAGCATCGTTAGTACTGCATGCAACTTTTTCGTACTACTGCATAGTACTATTTTGAGATAATTTTTTCATCGGGTTGTTTTCTTTGTAGTAAGGTAAGTGTCTGTACTTATTACTGACAGTATCCTAACTCTTCTTTTCAGTTCCTGTCATTAGAGACAACAATCCTGACTGCTGAGTATCGCAGATCGGAACCCTGTATGGTGTGGAATGACCGAAGAAAATATTCCATTACGGTCAAAATCCTATTCTGATGACGAGGACGAATATCTTCTTCAGTACAGTTTAGATAGACCAGCCCAGATGGAAGGCTCGCAGAGGCAAAGAAGTAGTCGTAAAGGTTTCATTTCGAGGTAAAACTCGCAACTACAGTAACGGTATTCATCTCTGAACTTTAGTTAACCTTGAACATTCTAACTCGCCTTTGGATTGCGCTTCTTTTTCTGTTCCTTGTGTCCCTTCTTTTCGGTGGTTGGGTATTAACATTGCTAAAAATCTGAAATCATTCCGTGACCAAGCCGTGACGGATTGTAAGAAAAAGATCCAAGTATCTTACTCCAAAATTGTCGCTAATCGGGGCAAATACAGTAGGAAGTCCCTTGCTAAGTTGTACTCTGTTTTTACTGATCATTCAGTTTTGTTTCTTTCTGGTGTTTATCCCATCCTCGGGCGAAAAGATATTCGGTCGTTACGTTCTTATTATTTTCGGTTCTCGCGTTTTCTTCTGTATTTGCCTCCGTGGTACCGGAACCGTAACCTTGTTTCAGTTTTCGGGTTTCCAGATATAGCCGGAAAGCTAGTTGCGCTTGCTGACAAACTCCCCCAGACAGTGAAGGCTCTCCCAGCTCATCATGGGTTTGTCCGCCTCCTTAATTAATCAAGTGTTTTTGTTGTGTATTTAGTCGTTTCTGTTGTATTTTTTCTTTTTTTTTGTTTATACTCCGCTTTTGTTCATTTAGCGGGTTAAAAAATAAAATAAATAAATAGTAAGTAAGTAAGGAAAGTATTTATTTCCCGTATTTTTCACTTAAGAACAAAACGGAGTAAAGAAAAGAAAAAGAAAAAGAAGAGAAAATTTGTGCATTGTTTGGCTAATTGGTAAAATAAAGACCAAAACACCCATTCAGGTGTCCTTAAAAAAATTACCTTAAAAGAATTACCTTAAATCAAAGCTTGGAGTGAAATAAGGACTTTTGATCCTGTTGAATCATCCCTTGTAATGACTGTTGCATTTGTGGTTGGTTACAATCTAGTGGAAGATTCTTGTGCATCCCAGTCAAATCTCCACGGTTTGTCACTCCACTCAGCATCCAAACGGCGTTTGAATGCATCTGTCGCAGCAGCAACAGCGTCCTCCTTGAGGTTGTTCCAGAGGTTGGTTGACTGGATCACAGAATCCTCAGACTGGATCACAGAATCCTGACAGAATCAGGATTTCCACGAGTATTCTACTCGGAATGCCCGGCAGTTGGCGAGTGCCCCCCGTAAAACGACTAGAGCTTCTTTCATAATAAAACACTTTGCTCCGGGGGTGTGGAATTCAACACCTGAGGAGGTAAGGGTTGCGTCTACCCTTTCAGCTTTCAAGTCACAGGCCAAGTTCTTTTTCTTATCGAAAATATAATTTCCTTTCTTCTTTTTTCCTTCCTTTTTTGTGGGGGGGGGGGGGGCAAGTGCGCTATATTGATGGAAGATCTTTCGTTAGTGGATTTTCTTGTCAGTTTGTTATGCCTTCATTCTTATTTTCTTCTTCTTCTTTTTTTCTCTCCTTCTTTTTCTTTTTTTGATTTGTTTGGTTTGTTTCCCCGAAGACTATATGAATAAAGAATAAGCCCCGCCCATTGCCAGGCCATATGTTAGGCCTTATGGTGGGGCCACAAAGAGTTAATGGTGTTTTTATTGTTTATGAATAAACTAAACTGAAACTAAACTAAACTGAAACTAAACTGGTAGTTGAATTGTGTCACAGCAAGTGGAGGGAGATGGCTCTGTTCAAGGTCAACTAACGTTCTGTGAAACATACCTGTACTGTAGGTTCTTTTGTAGATATTCAGGTATATGTATTCTTTGTTTAGGCATTCTTACGTTTGGCCGCACTTGTCTTGAACATAAGAGACTTGACAAGATTGGCTTAGAAATTTTCACTTCCCAGGCCCGACCATCATTTAAAGTACTCATCTTAACAGCGAAATACAAAAAATATTTCTAAGCGAACCGAAAAGTAAAAAAAAATTTTGACCAACCATACATAGGCTATTAATGAACCTGAAGGGCCCAGGATCTTTTTTGTCTCAAGGGTTTTGATTACAGATGAATTTCTAGTGCCCTTAAAGTGCGCATCACCACAGGCAAGTGCAAAAATAAAATACTTTTTACCGAACGATACATTTGCGTGATTTCCAAGGGTCCAAGATCATTCTTATCCCAAGCGTTTTGCTTAAAAATTATCACAACAAACCCACGAATTTGGCTATTCCTACTTTCATCCTCTTACCCAGCCTTGCAAGTGCCATAGGAGCTTCTAGCTATTGTTCTAGTTCAGGCTCTTCCACAGGATGGGTCGTAAGAAAAGATCCCGAGATGTTCTGATTATACGCCCGGACCTTATCCGACCACAGTGGGGAGAGTTGGGGGGGGGGGGACTAGACATTCAAACGTTGAACTCCTTTAAGTCCACGTTGAACGGATTTTCGTATTTTAGGTTCTTCAGTTCTATTTGGAAGTGTTGTACCTGTCAGTTTGCGACCCGGTACCATTCAAGATTAATCCCAGTCGGGCAGGAAAAGAAAGATAGTTTCCCAAAGAACCACATCAAGAATCAGAAGTACAATGTCATCACCTTTGTACCACTGGTAAGTCAAGCCGTTCTATCGTTCTGTTGCAGTATATACTCTATAGTCTACATTACTAAGTCTGAAATACGCCAGTGACCCTCCCGAAGAACGAGAAAAGTCACCCTGACGAATCCTCGAAACTGACTCAAATCTTATGTAAACCAATCAACACCGTTTATTTTGGTGACCGGTAGTGACATTTCTGGCTCTTCGCTTGGTACCCGGCGATTCTTCGTCAGCGCGAAGAGTTAGTCATCAAGAGTATTAGTGTACAGGTTCCACCCTTCTAAGAATAGTAACTATTAGTTACTATTTTCGTTCCATCCTTACGAAAAGTTACTACGTTCCGACCTTCTCAAAATAGTAACTATATGCTTACCATGCTCGGGAGCGTGGTAAGCGTGCTAACTACGCATCTCTGTAACGTGATTGGTCGTAGTCGCCCGTGGCATGCTATTCTGCTGGAAAAGCCTTCCAGCCTGACGGCAAATAGCCAGAATTCGTGACGTCATGCGTAGTAACTACGGTAAGTAGGGTGGAACACGCTCTATATGACTGAGTCCGAAACACGCCAGTGACCCTCCCGAAGAACGAGAAACGTCACCCAGACGAATCCTCGAAACTGACTCAAATCTCATGGATACCAATCAACAGCGTTATTGTGGTGACCGGTAGTGAATGAATTTCCTATTTTCTGCAAAATATCGTGGCACGGGCTCGTCGGGCCAGTCATTTCACAGCGATTGTAGTTACCACGCTAACTACGCTCACGAGCATGGTAAGCAAGTAGTTGCCGTTACTCACAATTTTGAGCTACGGAAAAGTCAGCGTAGTAACTCTTGAACTACTAATGAAGATTATGTTAAGTAATAGTATATTATGTACTTGTATGTTAGTGAATTTTTATTCACATTTTCCTATGCTATTTTTCGCAATGAAGAATTTTTGTAAAAATAAAATGAATTTGAATTTGGATGAGGTTGGAACAAAAATAGTAATTAATAGTTACTATTGTTAGGAGGGTGGAACACGCTCTACTATTTCTCCTCTAAAATAGTTCCCAAACGTGAGACCAATAATCTTCCCTGGGAATCTGATTTTGAGCCTGTTGCGTCTCAACGCAACGATCGCCAAACCGGGCAAGCGTGAAAAAACGTTGACTAATGGTCCATTTACACACTGCGTAAAATTCGAGCGCATTTTGAAATCCGAGCGTATTTTGCGCACGTTTTGAGCTTGAAAAGATTTCTAGCAATACGGACGTATTTAGATACAAAACGGACCGATTTCTCAAATACGTCCGTATTGCTAGAAATATTTTCAAGCTCAAAACGTGCGTAAAATACGCTCGGATTTCAGAATACGCTCGGATTTTACGCAGTGTGTAAACCCACCATAAGTGAGGGAGAATAATAATATCCTAGGAATTTCAAAATCGCTGTAATGGGGATGGATGAATAGGTCAGTACGACGGATCTTTCAGAGGCTCCAAAGTCCTTTTTAGTGCTGCACATAGTGCTCTGTCTAAGAAAAAACAGACTCTTTTGTAGATTTATATTTAGAGACTCTTGTGTAGATTATAGTTGCATTTCGCAGATACCATGGTATCTGATACCACGGTGTAAAGTCGTTTTTGCAGCTATCGTGGTATCTGATACCACGGTCAAAAGGCGTTTTTGCAGTTACCGTGGTACCTGGCCAGTTATCGTGGTATCAGATATTCAGATACTACGGTCCGACCGTGGTAACTGGTCGTGGTATCTGGAAAGTCATCTCACTTTCATCAAATTTTGTCAGATTGGTGAGAAAGAAGTTTAGCACTTAGTGATGTAACTGGATATCTGTTTCTCTTTTGGGATGACTTCGAAAAGTGCAATTTCGGCAATAGTCGTTTTTGCAGAGCACCGTGTATCAGATACCACGATCACTGCAAAAACGACTATATTGCAGATCGAGTTACCGTGGTAACAGATACCATGGTATCAGCAAAAACGCAACTTATGTTTATTGTCACAAGTTTGTTTGTTTTGAAAAATATCCTCCTCTTTCAGGTGAATTGTATTGACTTTTGGAGGAGGAGCCAATTTATAATGACTTTGAAAAATAATAAATAGGTCAATCAGTCGATAAAAAAGTGTGCTAGATAGTCCTTCAGCCCAAGCTGGCTGCGAATAATATCTGACGGTGCAAAACGTCAGCTACATTTTACTAGAGCTATATTTCGGCCCTTCTTGGCAAGGGTAATCTTGAGGCTCAAGCCGCTCAATCTGATTTTATTTTCCAGCTTGAGCGGCTTGAGCCTCAAGAGGACCCTTGCCAAGAAGGGCCGAAATATAGCTCTAATAAAATGTAGCTGACTTATCCGTTTTGCTCCGTAAAATATGAAAAAGTGTGCTTTATGTGTGAGTGACCATCTCATATTTCAGGTTCTTTTTCAACAGTTCAAGTTCTTCCTTAACTTGTACTTTTTGGTAATGGCGTGCAGTCAGTTCATACCAGGAATCCGGATTGGTTATCTGTATACCTACTGGGGCCCCCTCGTAAGTTATTTTTCTAGTCGGTGACTTTGAACTTTTTTACTTCTTTGTTTTGCTGTGGCCCCAAGCCACAGATGTGAAATTTTGAATATTTCCTTACACATGGAAGATTCTCTATCCTTTCATTTTCCGGAAGAAACCGGAAAGTGCGCTGGATAAATATACCTGCTGGGGCCCCCTCGTAAGTTATTTTTCTAGTCGGTGACTTTGAACGTTTTTACTTCTTTGTGTTGCTGTGGCCCAAGCCACAAATTTGAAATTTTGACTATTTTCTTACACATGGAAGATTTTCTATCCTGGGGTTCGAGATTTTTGCTAGATTCATTTTCCGAAAGAAACCTGAAACTGCGCTGGATAAATATACCTACTGGGTCCCCCTCGTAAGTTATTTTTCTAGTAGGTGACTTTAAACGTTTTTACTTCTTTGTGTTGCTGTGGCCCAAGCCTCAAATGTGAAATTTTGACTATTTTCTTACACATGGAAGATTCTCTATCCTGGGGTTCTAGAGTTTGCTAGATTCGTTTTCCGGACGAAACCGGAAATTGCGCTGGATAATTTGCCCCAGTGTATTCCATGCCCTGCGCATATTTTCGGAAAATTTTACGACACCACGCCTACCGACAATTAAATCCTGTAGCGAATGAGCAGTCGAGCCACTCTGACGATTATAGTGTCAAGAATATCACTTGGGAGCCCAGGAGAGCAGCGGCGGAGCATTGGAACTTCGAATTTTACGCCGTAATACCTTTTGCTACCCTTTACCCTGGTCGTTACCGAGAGCAATACACTGTCAGAAGCTACATAACAGATCACACGAGGATGCCTAGTAGAATATTGGCATTATCTCCCAGAAAATGTTGTAAATGCCGAAAATATCAACCAATTCAAAGCAGGTGTGGACTACCACCTGGCTGAAATTCAATTTAGTGTGTAAATTGTCCCGAGAAATTTATAGAGGCGAAAGCTTTATTATTGCAATTATATCATTAACTACGAAGGCTCGAATTTTTCATCGGGTTTGTTAGTTTTAAATTCGTTAGTGTATATACAGTTTTTGTTGTCAAGGCCCTCCGGCTTTTTCGGTAATACATTCAGAACAAGGTTTACCTATCGGAAGAGCTCGAACCCGTACAGAAACGCGCATCGGAAATCCCAGCTATCAGTCATACGATTATAGCTCCAGTATTATATTATAATACTATACTGCATTTACTACATTATAATAATAATAATAATTTCTTGAGGCCCGCCATACAACAAATGAAAGAGCGGAGTAATAAAGAGAAAGAAAAATGAATTACACACAAACAAAACGAAACACTACATAAACTTTATAAAACTTATAGATACGTTAGGCGATTCGACGGCGATTCGTATATGTTTCTGAGAGCCCGGGATCTAGCACGACACTCTATGATTTCGCACTTCGCGGAAGCATCGATAATGTGGCACTTCTTCGACAGGGCTGAATTAGACTCCCACGGGGGGAGTCCCAGAAGGTATTTTGCCAGTTTGTAATATTTTTTCCGAATTTGCCATTTCTCGGAAATGTTTAGCAAATCCCAAAATGGAGAAATGTACAGAAAGTGCGGTGTGACCAAAGCATTGAACAGGCGCCCTAAGATTAATCTATTTACTGTGTTCTTTAGTGCGACAGCTTTACCGTAACCAATGCACATACCTCTGTAAGCGGTATCCGAGATTCGTCCTCTGAGCATACGAATATCAGAACTGTACACAAGGCCCAAGTATTGAAGCGAAGTAGACTGAGGTATAACAGTGTTCTCATTTACACGCAACCGCGAATCGTTATTAACACGTCCATTGAAGACAAGATACTCAGTTTTAGAGTAGTTAACTGACAGGCCAATGCTTTTATACATATCGACTAAAAGATGGATATTGTCTTCAAGCGCGAATAGCGAAGCACTCAAAAGAAGTAGGTCGTCCGCATACGAGATATAGCTCAGGTCAAGCCCGTCCACAGAGAAGCTTCCTTGCAGGTTTCGCGTAACAGAATAGATTGCACTGTTAAATAGGACAGGGCTCAAGACTGAACCCTGTCTTACACCTTTTCTAAGCGGGATTTTGTCAGAATATACCATTCCAGAACTTCCCTTTTCTGTCGAATCACCAAGACAAATCTTAAGAACAGAGTGACCATACCAGAATCTAAGCACTTTCGCTATACTAGCATCTACACCAGATTCAATAAGGGAAAGAAAGCACTGGGGATGGAGAACAGAATCAAAAGCTGCAGCCACATCTACACTACATATGAAAACTGAAGATTTCGATTCCGTTGCGTGGCGCATAACACGTTTAAGAAGCAGATGGGCTGTGGCACAACCATAAAAAGACCGAAATCCGAATTGTTTATCACCTATGAGGCAAGATCGGATCAGGTGTGGCAACAGGATCCGCTCGAAAACTTTGCTTAATACTGAAGAAACTGTAATAGGCCTATAAGATTTGCAAGATGACTTTTCAGCACCTTCTTTTAAGATATTTGTGGTCTTACCTACACAAAAATTAGCTCAGTGTATTTTTTCCCTTTATTTGTCTGGACTGCGCTATTTTCCTCTTCTTAAGTGCGTAAATAAAATTTCATCATGATCATCTCTCGCTCAAGGCAAATAAATCTAAACTGTTCACATCCCCAGCTCACGGTGGATCATAATGTGATGATCGAACTTGTACGAGGGACTTTCACCGGGACAAACAAACCAGAAAGTAATATTTTGCATTACAAGTCTAGGACTCCAGTGTCGGCCACACATACACACTGGAATTCCCCTCCGAAATTGCCAAGCCTGGATTTCTTGGTCTTTTAACCTCCTATTTACCATTTTTCCTACTTTTCTCGCCTCTGTAGCTGCAGGGGATGGAGTGCCCTTTCAAATTGGAGTCTAGCCGGCAAACCCTGGCATACGTTCATAGCCAGTCATGGATTTCGTGGGGATACTGATAATGGTGGTTCGCTCTACTAGCAACCATACATTATTTCTCGAGAGGAGCCGGAATCCGGAATTTAGTGACATGCATAACTTTCGAACGGGTGATAGGATCTTAATGAAACTTGATATTTGGAAAGACGTCATGTCTCAGATGTCTCGTTTCAAGTCCGGACCGAATCCGATGAATGTGGGGGGGGGGGGGGTGAGTCGCAGGGGGGAACCGGAAATCATGTGACACGCTTAGAGTGGAGCGATCGGGATGAAAATTGTTGGGAGGAACAAGCACAAGCCCTAGGTACATCATTGACAGAACCGGAGCGGATTCGTGCACTGTGTGGGGGGCTGGAGGGGGGGTTCGATACGGAGTTAAGTTACTTCCAGGTGGGCTAGGACAATGAAACTTGGCAGGCAAGTCAGGGATTCGACCAGACCAGCCTGGAAACAGTCGACTTCCCAATCCGACCACCGTGGGGGGAGTGGAGGGAGGGGGAACCCGGAATCTTGAGGAATGTAAAACATTGGAACGGGTGATCGGATCTTAACGAAAGTTGATATTTGGAAAGGCCTCGTACGGATGACCTGTTTAAAGTCTGGACCGGTTCCGATGAATGTGGGGGGGGGGAGTCGGAGGGGGGTACCGGAAATCTTGTGACACGCTTAGAGTGGAGCGATTGGGATGCAACTTGATGGGAAGGACAAGCACAAGAACTAGATACGTCAGTGATAGAACCGGATCGGATTTGGGCACTGTGGGGGGAGTCAGAGGGAGGAGTTTGGAATTCCGGCCATCGTAAGTTAAGCTATTTCCAGATGTGCTAGGACAATGAAACTTGGCTTGAACATTAGAGACTTGACACGATTGGCTTACAGATAGTCAGTTCTCCGACCAACTATCGTGGGGGAGTGGAGGGAAGGGGAATCTTGAATCTTGAGGTATGTATAACTTTTGAACGAGTGGTCGGACCTTAACGAAACTTGATATTTGGAAAAACCTAGTGTCTCGGATGTCCCGTTTTAAGTCCGGACCGGAAGTGAGGAACGTGGGGGGGGGGGGGACTGGAAATCTTGTGACACGCGTAGAGTGGAGCGATTGGGATGAAACTTGGTGGGAAGAACAAGGACAAGAACTAGATACATCAGCGACAAAACTGGACCGGGTTCGGGCACTCTGGAGGGAGTTGGTGAAGGGGGGGGGGGGGGGGGATTTCGATGATTGCGAATTCGGGTACTTCCAGATGTGCTAGGGCGATGAAACTTGGCTTGAAAATTAAAAACTTGACATGAATGGCTTAGAAATTGTCACTTCTCGATCCGACTATCCTTTAAAGTACTAATCCTAACCTTAAAGTACTAATCCTAACCTTGCTTTTAATCGAAGTATACATTTTAACCCAAGGGTGTTGCCAGGGTGTTGCTCAAAAACTAATTTTTAGCACCCTTAAGTGCATTTCTTTACCGAAAAGTAAAAAAAAAGTTTTAACCAAACGATACATGTTCATGACACCCAAGGGCCCATGGTCATTTCTGCCTCGATGGTTTTGCTTACAACTGAATTTCTTAAAATACAAACAATAAATTGAGCAAAATATACAATTTCATGATTCCAATGAGCTTACCATCATTTGTGCTTCAGCAGTGTTCATTACAGATGGGTCTCTAGCGTCATCGTCACGGCCGAATGCACAAATAAAATAGTTTTTACGAACAATACACTCTCGTAATTAGCAAGGACCCATGAACATTCCTATCTTAACGGTTTTGCTTACAAATGATCACAACAAACCCACGAATTGACGAATTTCTACTTTAATCCTCTGACCCAGTCTTGCAAGTGCCATATGAGCTTCCAGCTCTTTTTTCTTGATCAGCTAGTTATCCCTCTAAGATGATGTGCGAGGGATAAATAAAGTCTCGGATATTACGGTTGCACTTCCGGCAAACCATCCTCAACGAAAAAAACAAAACTAAATCATAAGATCCAACACAATACCAACAGAAAAACCATGCGGAACCAACAAACCTTTAAACGACATGTAACTAAAAACCAAAAGAACTATGCGGATTGAACGACATACAAATACAAGTAAAATAACGAAAATTAAAATGTCCGTGTTAAAAGTGTATATGTACAAATCTGTGATTACTTTACAGTTCCGAGTTCTGTCTCTATTTACAATTTACCAACTATAATTTTTTTTATCAAAAATAGTTGGTAAATTGTTATAAAAAATAGTTGGTAAATTGTAAATAGACACAGAACTCAGTATTGTAAAATATTCACAGATTTGTACATATACACTTTTAACACGCACATTTTAATATTCGTTATTTTACTTGTATTTGTATGTCGTTCAATCGCATCGTTCTTCGGGTTTTTAGTTGGTGGTTTGTTGCTTCCGCATCGTTTTTCTATTGGTATTGTCTTGGATCTTATGATTTAGTTTTTTTTTCGGTGTGAACGGTTTGCCGGAAGTGCAACCAATATACCCGAAACTATATTTATCCCTCGCACATCATCTTAGAGGGATAACTAGCTGATCAAGAAAAAACCCCGAAAAAAACGGTTTTCTGTTTCTTTTGTAACGAATGGTCAGCTTGGCTTCAAACCTTATATTTCTCTTTGTTTATAGTGTTTCGTTATCCTGGTAACGATGATCCGAGAAGCCGTAGATGACTACCGACGCTGGAGACGGGACTGCGAAATCAATTCCATGAAGTATAAGAAGCTCACTCCCAGGGGAAGAGTAACCGTGACGTCATCGAAGATTCATGTGGGGGATCTTATTATCGTTGAGAAAGATCAAAGGGTCCCTGCAGACCTGGTGCTCATCCGGTATAGTTTTTCATTGACCTTTCTTTTGGAGACATCTCACTACATTCACCATGACAATATATTATCTTTGGTTTCATATATGTTTATCTTTGTTTTTTCGGTTTACTATTCCGGTTGCGTCCGAAAAATTAATTTGGAAAAATCAACCCTGGGAAGTATATACTGCTGATTCTGTATGAGTTTATCATTGACCATTCAGTCACAGGCACATCTCTCTACGCTACGCGGCACATCTCCCCTACCCGCACGCTGTATCACCTTCTATCGTGTATGTTCTGTTATCTTCAGTTTTTCGGTCCATTATTCCGGCTGATATCGCGCTGAGCTTTTCATTGACCAAAGATCAAAGGGTCCCTGCAGACCTGGTGCTCATCCGGTAATACCGATCACTTTTCCGTCGGTCTGTCGGTCTGTCGGTCGGTCAGTCCGGTGTTTGCGAGTTAGGGTACTTCCAGATGTGTTAGGACGATGAAACTTGGCAGGCATAGTAGGGACCCGACTAAACTAACTTGGAAATAGTCACTTGCTCGATCCGACCATCGTGGGGGGAGGGAGAGGAGCTGGAATCCGGGATTTAGTGACATGTATAACTTTCGAACGGGTGATCGGATCTTAATGAAACTTGATATTTGGAAAGACGTCATGTCTCAGATGTCCCATTTCAAGTCCGGAACGAATCCGATGAATGTGGGTGGAGGAGTCGGAGGGGGGGACCGGAAATCATGGGACACGCTTAGAGTGGAGCGATCGGAATGAACATTGGTGGGAGGAACAAGAAAAAGCCCTAGGTACATCATTGACAGAACCGGACCGGATTCATGCACTGCGGGGGGAGTTGGAGGGGGTTCCGGAATTCCGGTGATACGGAGTTAAGTAACTTCCAGGTGGGCTAGGGCAATGAAACTTGGCAGGCAAGTCAGGGATCCGACCAGATTAACCTGGACATAGTCAACTTCCCGATGCGACAACCGTGAGGGGAGTGGAGGGAGGGGGAATCCGGAATCTTGAGGAATGTGTAACATTGGAACGGGTGATCGGATCTTAACGAAACTTTGATATTTAGAAAGACCTCGTCTCTCGGATGTCCCGTTTTAAGTCCGGACCGGATTCGATGAATGTGGGGGGGGGGGGGGGGAAATCGTGTGACACACTTAGAGTGGAGCGATTGGGATGAAACTTGGTGGTAAGAACAAGGACAAGAACTAGTTACATCAGTGACAAAACCCGACCGGGTTCGGGCACTGTGAGGAAAGTTGGTGGGGTGGGGGCGGAATTTCGGTGATCGCGAATTAAGGTACTTCCAGATGTGCTAGGGTGGTGGAACTTGGCTTGAACATTAGAAACTTGACAATATTGGCTTAGAAATTGTCACTTCTCAGTTCCAACCATCCCTTAAAGTACTAATCCTAACCTTAAATTACTAATCCTAACCACAAAGTGCAAAAATGCTTTTAAGCTAAGTATACATTTTAACTCAAGGGTGTTGCTCAAAAACTAATTTCTAGCACCCTTAAAGTGCGTTTCTTAACCGAAAAGTCATAAAAATACTGTAACCAAACGAAATATCTTCATGATCCCCAGGGGCCCATGATCATTTTTGCCTCAAGGGTTTCGCTTACAAATTAATTTCTTAGAATACAAACAGTTATTTTGAGCAAACTATACATTTTTACGATTCCAATGAGCTTATCATCATTTGTTCTTCGATTGTTCGTTACTGATGAATCTCTAGCGCCCTTAAAGTGCGTATCATCACGGCCAAAGGCACAAATAAAATTGTTTTTACGAACAATAAATTCTCATGATTTCCAAGGACCCACGACCATTCTTATCTCAAGGGCTTTGCTTACAAATGATCAGAACAAACCCACGAATTGACGAATTCCTACTTTAATCCTCTGACCCAGCCTTGCAAGTGCCATATGAGCTTTCAGCTCTTTTTCATTGACCGTTCTTTTGGAGACTCACCCGATGACAAATTTATCTCAAAATGTAGTATGAAGTTGTACAAAAGTAGCATGCAGTACAACCTGATGCTACCACATGCTTCTATGTCAAGGCTACCGTGTTACTGCATTCTACTGCAACTTTTCCGTACAACTATCATACAACTACGCATACTACAAATTTTCCATGGGGCTTCTCACTACATTCACCATGACAAAATATTATGTTAGGTTTCATATATGTTTGTCTTTGTTTTTCCGATTCATTATTCCGGTTGCGCCCGGAAAATTAATTTGGAAAAATCAACCCGAGGAAGTATATACATATATTGCTGATCCTGTATGAGTTTGTCATTGACCATTCTTTCACATCCTACATTCACCCTCACGCTATATCACCTTCTATCGTATATGTTATGTTATCGTCCGTTTTTTCGGTCCATTATTCCGGCTGATATTGCTCTGAGCTTTCCATTTTTTTTTTAAGTAGTGAACTGAAAGACAAAAATGCTCTTCAGCCGGGATTTGAACCCAAGACCCTCTGCTGACAACAGACCTGGTGCTCATCCGGTATGAGTTTTTCATTGCCCTTTTTTTCAGAAACACATAATAATAATAATAATAATGTAATATACTGCCTCAAAAAGGCTATCGCCTCTACAAAATTCGAAGAAATTGAGAGTAGGCTAGTCATACTGTCATGCATAGTCATATATAGTCATACAGAGAATAGTTAAAATCTTATCAGTAATAAATAAAATAGAAAAAAAAACGAGATTTTCGGGTTTTTTTCCTGATCAGCTAGTTACCCCTCCAAGATGATATGCGAGGGATGAACAATTTCGGATATTTCGGTCGCATTTCCGGCAAACCGTCCTCAGCGAAAAAAACAAAACAAACTAAATCATAAAATCCACCACAATCACAACAGGAAAACGAAAAATATTCTTTGAGCTCAAGCTGACTTGGAAATATTTATTCAAACAATGTTTACAACGGATACGTCAGCTACGATTCTTCATCAGCGATATTTCGGCCCTTCTTGGCAAGAGTCCTCGTCAGGCTGATTACAGGTTTGTTTCCTTCTCCGACGTGGACCCAGAGGATTGACAGCCTGACGAGGACTCTTGCCAAGAAGGGCCGAAATATCGCTGATGAAGAATCGTAGCTGACGTATCCGTTGTAAACATTGTTTGAATAAAAGGAAAACGATGCGGAACCAACAGACAATAAGACGACATGTAACTAAAAACCAGAAGAACGATGCGGACTGAACGACATGCAGATAAAAATAAAATAACGAAAGATAAAATGTGCGTGTTCAAAGTGTATATGTACAAATCTGTGATTATTTACAGTTCTGAATTCTGTGTATATTTACAATTTACCATCCGTCTGGGAAAGCGCAGAAGCTTTCACTCAGAAAACGTCCCACTCCAAAAATCCATAATATGTTTGACCACTTTCAATAAAACCTTCCACAGAACAGAACACAGAACAAAGAAAAAACCCCGAAAATCTCGTTTTTTCTATTTTATTTGAAATGAATGGTCAGCTTGGCTTCAAACCTTATATCAGTAATACACTTGAAACTAATAATCGAATCTTCGGTTTTATATACTATGTTTATCTTCGCACTTACCGTCCAGTATTCCGGTGTCGGACGGGAAATGGACCTGGAAAAGTCGGAAATCTCAGGGGAGGATATCTTCCATCTTTCCACATGCGAAGAAATAGCGAAGATTTCGCATCTGACTCGGCGCTGCAGTAACACAAAAGTAACCTTATTAGGTTCAGCGTAGCAGTATAAAATAAACACAGTAAAAGGCACGACAAAACATTAAACACAACAAAATAATTAAATATGTTCATGCTTTTTGGGATCCCAAAACGTAAGTGGAGGGATTCCTGTGACATCGCAAAAGTTGTCCGTCTGTAGCTCGAAAATCTCGAAGGGAATGAGATATTTTGATGAAACTTGGTGTGAGGATTCTTTGGGTCAAGGGAAAGGTCGAGTCCCTACATGGGCTTTGTAGCCCTACATTTAGAGGTGGGGGAGGGGGTTCAAATTAAGGGGCTAACAAAACATTTTTTAACAGCTAATAAGATAGTCGAGTAAGGTGTAAGAAGACATGCTGAACACGAATATGAAAACCATTATCTCCCCGGACAAGTAGTTCGCCCGGAATCCGGCCAAGTTTGTTAAAAGTAAAAGTAAAAGTTTTATTTGTAGTTGATTAGATTTCCGATTTCGGGGTAAGAAGAGATGCTGAATCCGTATATGATAATTGTTTTTGCCCGGATATATACTTTGCCCGGAATCCGGCTGAAACCGGAAATTTTAATTTTTTTTATAAGTACCTAAAGGTTTATTTGAAGTTGATCAGATGTTCGATATAGGGACAGGGAGATAGGCTGATTTCGATTTTGAGCTTTATTTTGAATCGGCCGAAACCGGATATTTGGCAGAAGTAAGGCAGGAAGTTTCGATGAGTTTCGTCAGAATAGATATGGCTTATAGGGGTAAACACACATGCTGAATCCATATCTGAACTTGTTTTTCTGAGATGATTAGCTATTTCGCCTTAATCTGTTTCTAAATTTCAAAAGTAAAAATGTTCAAGTAGTCTGGAGAAGACCGGAACTGGTGAATACAACACCCAATTGTACCGTGTTCTTCAAAACTGTGCTAACTGACATTTTTTTGAAAACTGAGTTAACTATACCATTGGGAAGAACAAAGCTGATTAGGTATTCTGTTAAATTGTGCTAAGTATTAAATGACGACATGAGCACCATCTAACAGGTAGATTAGTTTTAACTTTCTGAGTTCCTACTTTCTTCATGCAGTTGGCATACACAAAACTGGACCCAAAAATTATGAATAAGTAGTTAGCACAGTTTTGAAGAACACGGTACAATTGTCTGGATCAAATATTAACTTTTGGGATCCCATCGAAACCTTTGGTCTTGTTTAAATAGACTGTAAATATAGTGACACTGATTGACATAGAACACAATACTGGTTCCGTGTTAAAAAAAACAAAAAAAAACGGCTAAAATAATGTTGTGGGCTGGCGGGGCAGGATGTTGGTGGAGGGTGAGAAGATTTGAATATTTGCGAAGAAGTGTAGTGATGCTGTCCTCAGTATTGAGATTTGAATCCATATTGTACTTACTAGTCTAGGACTGACTGTAGTCATCATTCACCTAGTTATCAGAAATAATGAAATCTATTCTCCGTGCAGTCATTATTCAAAGTAATAGATACAGGCTAGTAATCGATAATAGAAACGTAGAACGACGTTATTAATAAAATAATATTTAAGTTTTCAACCCCTCATTAATAAAAAATAACCGAAGTTGACCAAAATGCAGAAAAAAACCTTTCCTGTCATCGCCCCAATCGTCCAGCATCACAGCGTCCGTGTCAAAAATTAAATCTCAGGACTAGTTTTTTCATTATAGTGGTATTTCGGTAGAAGCTTCAGTTATTTTGTTACAGGTTTGTTTCCTTCCCCGAAGTTGAATCAGAGGATTGACAGCCTGACGAGGACCCTTGCCAAAAAGGGCCGTAATATCGCTGATGAAGAATCGTAGCGGACGTATCCGTTGTAAACATTGTTTGAATAAATAATGATATCATATTCATTCCAGAACATCGGAGAAGATAGGCTCTTGTTTCATCAGGACGGATCAGCTGGATGGTGAGACAGATTGGAAGCTGCGATTGGCTGTCGCGTCCACGCAAGCGCTGGAGACTGAAGACAACTTATTTGGCATACACGCCAATGTCTATGCAGAAAAGCCCCAGAGGGATATTCATAGCTTCATTGGAACATATAGTCAGGTATTTTAGTTCTTCGCATTCATCCGTGGTGGTTAGAATTACGGCCACAATCAGGATTTTTTTGTCTTAAAAGTGGCCGTTACAGGAGTGTTGCGTGAAGCTGCCCTTACTGTGGCACCGCCCACCCCCTAGAAAAGCCACTAAAAGAATAAATATTAGAAACTTTAACCACATAACTCATTTAGCTGCTTGTTTATTATTATTTGGCTTATTTGAAGCCAGATTTGATTCCGATTGGCCATGGTAAATGATCCTGCCACCTTGGATCATGAAGCTGCCACCCCAGAAAAATCATGCAAATTCCAAGAAAACAGCAAATTTTTTTATTTGCAATAGGTCAAGGAACCTCTCTGACCAAACAGCTGGCCTCTAACTTCACCATGTAGCAAAATACCATTTTTAGCAAAGTGGGCGACTTCATGATCACTTGGGTGCCTATATTCTTTCGTGTTCTCCAGCTTAGCCTTGAACAACTACAAGTAAACTATGGTACCAGCAGAAAGTGAAGGTTCTAAGCTTCCTTTCACTGAATTTTATCTCAACCTTTACTCTTTTTCCCTAAGTCATTTCCCCAAAATAGGAGTTTAGGGTGGCGGCTTCACGCAGCACTCCTGTAATGGTAAATTGTTTGTTTAATTTATGTGTCTTTGATGACATTAAAAAAATGTCTATGTCAAAAAAAAAAAAAAAAATTATCCATTTCGGCTGTCTTGGGGACTACCCCTTCCATCCATTTAGCCAAGTTCTCCTGATTTTGCCTTTGGTGTTGATCACAGTGATGGAACCGGGAGGACAAATGAAAACTCTAGACGCGATTGCAGCCAGAAGCCGGTGGTCGTAAGACCAGGCCTAGCTGTTCCCGATGAAAATTTGTAGCCTGCGTAGTTGTATGATAGTTGTACGAAAAAGTTGCATGGATTGTGTAATAGTAAAGAATATTTACTGCCGCAGACTGGGCCAATCTTAAGCAGTAGTATCCAGTTGCATCCTGTCTTGCTATAGTAGCATCCAATCTTGCTAATAGTAGCATGCAGTAGAATGCAGTAACACGGTGTCTTGAAATAGAAGCATGTAGTAGCATCAGTTCGTACTAAATGCTACTTTTGTGTACAACTTCATACTACTATTTTGAGATAAATTTTTCATTGGGTTTAGCCCTAGCGCACACTGTCACACACAGTTTGACAGTATTTGAAGCATAAGTGAAACTCCATTGTGATCTTTTAAGAGCGTGTTCCACCCGTCTAACTATAGTAACTATTAGTTACTATTTTCGTTCCAACCTCGTAAAAAGTTACTACGCTGCCGTTCCAACCTTCTCGAGGTAGTAACTAATAGTAACTATTTGCTTACCATGCTCGGGAGCGTATTAAGCGTTGAATTTGAATTTGTAATGTAGATCATAATTCAAATATTGAAGTTTGAATTTGAGATTTTGAAAAGTAGGTTGTTTGTAGATATCGCGGTTGCGTGTTTGTTGGAGATAGTTTGTGGAAATTGAGCACGGTTGGAGTTTATATGTAGGCCTATAGTGGTGAAGGATTACGCGTTTGTGGATAAGAGAAAAAAGAGTATAAAAATTATCGAAGAAAATAAGATTTAGTAAAAGTTATAGGAGAAATGATTAAAAGATAAAATTTGAATTTGTAATTTAAAATTTATAAATAGTTTAATAATAGAAATAAAGATTATAGTTTTGAAGTATAAATTTGTAGTCTTTTTGTTATGGAAAGAGTAGGTGACGTTAAAGAGTTTAAGAAAATATTAACGTCACCGAGTGGAGGAGGAGTCGTAGCCCAAAAATTAGAAAACAGGATTACTTTATAGAAAAGATGCTACGCGGGATTGAAGAAAAAAAGCGTGGGAATTATACACATCTCTGTAACGTGATTGCCGGATTCACCCGTGGCATGATATTCTGCTGGAAAATAGAAAAATCGTTCCAGCCTTGACGGCAAAAAGTCAGAATTCATGACGTCATACGTAGTGACTACGGTAAGTAGGGTGGAACACGCTCTACGGCTTACTTTTTTCGTTATTAGTAACAGTGCAAACCATGCTCAGTGTTATGAGTTATGATTTACAGGCTCATAACAAAGTTCATTCGCTGACCCGATGAAAAATTTGTCTCAAAATTGTACTATGAAGTAGTACGAAAAAGTTGCATGCAGTACTAACGATGCTACTACATGCTTCTACTTCAAGGCTACCGTGTTACTGCATACTACTATATGGTACTATTAGCAAGACTGGATGTTACTATGGCAAGACAGGATGCTACTGGATACTACTACATAAGATTGGACCAGTCTGAGGCACATTAAATGAAAGTATTCTTTGCTATTAAATAGTATTACATGCAACGTTTTCGTACTACTACCATACTACTACGCAGGCTATACATTTTTCATTGGGGACTCACTCGCTGTTTATTCCAGAGTGTGCCGTCCTCAACTGAAGAGCCCCTTAGCATCGAAAACACCCTCTGGTGCAATACCGTGGTTGCATCTGGCACCGCAGTGGGCCTGGTGATTTATACTGGCAGAGAAACAAGAAGCGCAATGAACAATTCAGAGCCCAGGAGTAAAGTGGGATTGTTGGATATGGAAGTGAACCAACTTACCAAGGTAAAAAGCTAATTTTCGGCCTCCATATGTCTGACTGTTTGTTCGTATGCCCTAACGTCACTGTTTGTCCCTTGTCCTCGCGATCTGTCTGTCGCTCGTCTATACTCAACCAATACTCTACGTCAGTGGTTCCTAACCTTTTTCGTACCGCGTACCCCTAATCAAGCTTCGAAAAGGTTGCGTACCCTCTTTTTCAGAACGTGAAAAAGACGGTATTTATTAACTTAAATGATAAGGCATAAATCTGTAGAGATGGAACAAAATCAATGAGACATTTGAGGCTGCTTTATTAGATAAAATTTTGCAGACCTCGGCTCGACGTCATTAACGGCATTTTTGTTTCCAGTCAGCCTGATCATGTGTTTGGTTTGATATTCTCCGTGCTTTCATACGCTAAATAGCAAACAACTGTCGTTAGCTTATTTAACAAGCACTACATGTTCGAATTTTTGTTCTCCACACTGCTTGTATAATGTATTTGTATTTTTGTGTAAAATTAAAAAACTTGAACTTGAACTTGAAACTTGAACGTGAACGACAATATCACTTGTAATATCTTCGATTCTTCTTGAAACAACATTGTTTGAAACAGGAACAGATTTTACGGCAGTAGGCTAGCTGTTTTTCGAATCAACATTATTTCACTGTCTTTCACTAGGGCTTGTAATCAGAGGCGTCACACACGGGTTGGCAACACCCCTACCCCTAAAGTAGTCGGCCAGACTGTTAAAAAGAAACGGGTCGGCGCGAAGCGCCGCGATTTCGTAATAAAAATAACCAGCCAGAAAAATATCTTGCCCCCCCCCCAAAAAAAAAAATTGCTAATAGTGATATTCTGCCTCTGCTGGTAATATTAGGCTTTCGGCAATCAAAAATGAGTGTGGCGAGATTTTGAAGCTACACTAAACCGATTTTGGTATTTATAAGTAGTGAACCGAAAGACAAAAAATGCTCCTCAGCCGGGATTTGACCCCAGGACCCTCTGCTTACAAGGCAGGCGCTCTACCATTTGAGGGGCTTTGGGCTTGTGAACAGAGTTCGCAAACCACTACAATAGTCTGGTAGGAGCCGGTCATAGGAACAGTGATCCCGCTGGAAAGCAAATTCATCTAACCAGTTCACATCCCCATGTCACGGAATTTGCAATAACATAGATGGCACTTTACACAAGGGACTTGTACCGTGACCAATAAACCAGAAACAGTTTTTCGAATATAATTTAGAAGTCTAGGACACGATTATCGGAGCCACGTAGACATACCAGGACCCACAAAGCGGGGTCTCATGGTGAAAACCAAATAGAACCAAATATATAATTTTTAAGTGGGGAAGACATTTATAAGTAGTAAACTGAAAGACAAAAATGCTCCTCAGCCGGGATTTGAACCCAGGACCCTCTGATTACAAGGCAGGTGCTCTTCCATTTGAAATACCGAGGGGCTTGTGAACAGAGTTTGCAAACCACTACAATAGGTTGGGAGGAGCCGGTCATAGGAACAGTGATCTGTTTTATTGGTCACGGTACAAGTCCCTTGTGTAAAGTGCCATCTGTGTATTACGATTTTGGCAGCTTCGCGTACCCCCAGTTGGGAATCACTGCTCTATATGACACCTCCAAAACACGCCAGTGCTCCTCAGGAAGAACGAGAAAACGTCGCCCTAACCACTCAAACTCAACAAATCAAATCCTGTGTCAACCAATCATGGCGATCGTTGGGTACAGCTGTGGTGCCGTTTCAGGCTCTTCCGCTAGGTAGACGGCGATTTTACATTGGTAAGGAGAGTTAGTCATTACGATTATTGTTTTTCTAACTGTTGTTGCCGTCTGTCTTGATTTTTTTTTTAAAGTGATGAATTAAAAAAAACTGATGACAGGCCGGTACACAAGCGACACGTACAAACCTTTTCACGAGTAGATCAATCAGTCTGTGGAACTCACTAACAGACTCCACTGTTACCTGCCAAACAACAAACCGTTTTAAAAAGCAACTAGATCAGGAGTGGTAAGATAAACCGTGGAGATTTGAATGACAGACGAAACAAGACAGCCATTCAAACAAGACCAAAGGTTTCGATGGGATCCCATAAATTTAATATTTGATCCAGACAATTAAATATTTTTAGTTTTAAAATTTAGAAACAGACCAAGGCTTATAGTGGGTGTTAAAACACCTTCGAAACTTAAGAAATAATAGTTTTTTGTACATTTTGAAAAGAAGTACAAAAACTGGTAGATCTGGAAAAAACAAGTTCAGATATGGATTCAGCATGTGTATTTACCCCTATAAGTCATATTTATTTTGACGTAACCGATCGAAACTTCCTGCCTTACTTCTGCCAATTTTCCGGTTTCGGCGGGATTCCGGAACTATTTGTCCGGCAAAACAATAAAGCTCAAAAACCAGTTCAGCGTATCTCTTTACCCCTATATCCAACATCTAATCAACTTCATATAAAATTGAACTTATAACAAATCTTTCGGTTTCAGCCGGATTCCGGGCGAACTAAATGTCCGGATAAAAAAGATTGTCATATATGGATTCAGCGTCTCTTCTTACCCCTAAATCGAACATCTAATCAACTACAAATGCAACTTTTACTTTTAACAAATTTCCCGGTTTCGGCCTGATTCCCGGCGAACTGCTTGTTCGGCGAGAAAATGGTTTTCATATTCGTATCCAGCATGTCTTCTTACCCCTAACTCGAACCATATAATCAGCTTCAAATAAAAGTTTTTATTTTTAACAAAGTTTCCGGTTTTGGCCGGATTCCGGGCGAACTACTTGTCCGGAGAGAAAATGGTTTACATATTCATGTTCAGCATGTCTTCTTACCCCTTAATCGACTATCTCATTAGCTGTTTAGAAATATTTTGTGTGTCCCTTAATTTGAACCCCCTCCCCACCCCTAAATGTAGGGCTACAGAGCCCATCTACGAACTCGACCTTTCCCTTGCCCCAAAGGATCCTCACACCAAAGTTGCGTTGTTGATCGAAGTTTTGTTCGCCTTTGGCTTAGCCGGTTGCTTAATTTCCGTTTTCGAACGCCTTCGAAGTTCGCCGTTTGCTTAATTAGTGTTTTTACGACTCCGGCGATCCTTGCCCGGTCGACGTTTCTTCGACGATTCAAGCAAACTTCGAACTTGCTAGCTCACGAAGTTCGACGGTCAGAATTTGAAGGACCAAGAAACTGTGACCGGCGACCAAAAACGGTATTTAAATAGAGACCTTTGAGTTTGAAGGTAACTTCAAACTTCGATCAAAAACGCAACTCAAGTTTCATCAAAATCTTGTTCTCGTTCAGCAGCGAATGTTCGTCGAGAGCAGAGCAAAACAACAGTAGGGGGTAGCGCCAAGACCTATGCTTTCCTTGCTTCGCGAATCGCAAACGGACCATACTCATAGCACCGCCCACTACGCTTGCGGCATCTAAAACTTGCGGGTTTAGAAGTTTCAAGTAAAGCGGTCTGCACACATCGAGAAAACAGGGGAAGTTGTATCTATTTTTTGCTGTGTTCAGAATATGAAGTTATTGGAGCCAGTATACTGATGCACGACCGATTGAGTTTCAGTAGGGACGTTCGCTATCGCTAGTGGTGCTAGTGTTGCTGCTATTCGAGTGTGTGTCACTTTTTTTAAGTCTTGGTGCTACGCTCTAGTGTTATTTTGCTCTGAGGCGTATTCTCGCCGTTCCCCGAGGACTCCTCGGGGAATCAAAGGGAACGGCGAGAATAGAGGGAGTCTCTTCCACGCGGACTCCGCGTACAGAAACAGCGAGAATACAGGGAATGCTTCCAAAATGGATTTTGTTCGAAAAAAAATTATGCAGTTGTCGAAATTAGTCCGGATCCACTTTATTTTTGGTTTAGTTTATTCTGATTGTTTTTAATTAATTTTATATTGCACCCACCAGCAAAAATTGACTCCCCTCCGAATCTGAAAGGGAATCTTTTTTGATGATGGTAATGATAATCCGAGCATTTCCCGTCCGTGGGGACTCGCGAGAATACGGGGAGTGAGTCCCCGGAACAAACAAAAACGCGGGGACTCCTCAAGTGGAGTCCTCGGGGAACGGCGAGAATACGCCTCTGGTATAGAACTTCATTGATAACTGTATGATTACAGGAGTCATGTACAGTAGAGGGATGCTTATTTGAACACTTTTTTAACTGTTCCACCACCTTGGCTATATTACTTGCATATAAAAAAGTAAAATGGAAAAGAAAAATAACCAACTTGATATCAGCAAACAGCCAACTATTTCAGGGTTATCCTGGCACAAACTTAACGTAGAAATTCACTTAACTTTCTTTGATCTTGAATTTACTAAAAAGGTCCTTCCTCGTTTGAAGGCATCTACAGGTTCGGACCACCATCTTCTCCATTGATGGTGCTTTCTCATGGCAAACTTTTCAAATTATAAAAAGCAAATCAGGTGTCAGTGGAGTCACTTTCAGCCGTGACTTAGCAAAATATTCAGAAAGTGACAAAAGCGTGAGTGGTTATTACAAGTATTCAAAGAAAAAAAATGCCTGGTTTGGGTTTTAGTTTTTTCTTCGGCGATCGTTCACTGTTAGCAGACATTCACATAAGCATAGCTCTACTGTACATGTTTTGAGCTTCTCGAAAACGCGCTCGGCCGGCACCATCTAAAAATAGCCGTTTTCTAACGGTCGAGCGTCAACTGAGCCTCGTTTTTGTTGCAATAGTGCTGCCGCTTCGCTGCTGCAGCACTTCTTTGCTTCCGCACAGTATGCGTTCTTAGATTCTCTGCCCGCACGATTTCTTCTTAGTTGATGCAGCATCTTGCAGGGAAGCACGGACTTGGTCGGTAAGCAAGTCCATGCTTCTCAAGAAGCGCTGCCGTCTTCCTCAGAAGCATTGCAGTGCAAAAACGAATGTAGGAAGAATCAGCCCGGAAGCAGCCGAGAAGTGGAGCGCGGCGTGCAACGAAATCGAGGCTCTGGTGAGGTAGGGGGGGGGGGAGGGGGGGACGCCCCCCCCATGCTGTCGGCCAGTCGGTAAAAAATACCCGAGTCGCGCCGCGATTTTTCGTCAAAACAGTTGATTTTTGTCATGAAAACAGTCGTTTTTTCTACAGAAACAGTCGGTAAAAATTACCAGCCAGTCGGTAAATGCCTCGTCCCCCCCCCCCGAAACATTTTGGCTAGTAACGCCTCTGATCAGAGCAGGCAGAAGGTTTTTAAGAGAGGTAGTGTGGTTCCTGATGGGAGGAATGCTTGCCCACTTTGTGAGAAGGAGGAAGAAAATTTGGACCATTTCCTCCGCAGATGCCCGAAGCTTTCTAATTTAAAAAAAAAAATTATCTAGATGGTGTAATTTTGTCACATCCCGAAATTTTTGAGTAATACTAACCATGCCGTTATTAATCTAGTGGGCGTGTATATAGACAAATGTTTAGAAATAAGAAGGAGTCTGATTGTTTAAGTTATATTTTTTTTTTTTTTTTTTTTTGTGGATATGGCCTTGGGCTTTTGAAATACAGTGATTTATCTATCTATCTATTCGGAAATTGTTCCTGTTTTGATTTATCAGGTGAAAATTTTGCTGGAAAATAGTCAATTATTTGAATCTTTGTTCAGGTGTTATTCGCTGCAGTGATGACTTTGGCTGTCCTGATGATGTGTCTGAAAGGATTTGAAGGACCGTGGTACCGGTACCTGTTCAGATTCGTGTTGCTGTTTTCCTACCTTATACCTATCAGGTAAGATCAGGAATAGGTAATGAGGAGAATCTTTGGTGCGAGCATAATGGTTCGTGGCGCTGTGACCGTATTTTCACTGTAACCTTCTGTAAACTTACTGCAGACGTTCGACAGCATGACGAAGATCCTTGCCAAGAAAGGCCGAAATATCGCTGCCAAAGCATCGTAGCTCATGTATCCGTTTTAACCATTGTTTGAATATATGTTTCCCAGTCAGCTTGGGCTCAAGGCGTAATTAGATAATAAACCTTCCGGAGAATGTTCAGTGTGAGCGTATTGGTTCGTGGCGCTGTGACCGTATTTTCACTGTAACCTTACTGCAGACGTACCCGACGTTCGACAGCCTGACGAGGACCCTTGCCAAGAAGGGCCGAAATATCGCTGCCAAAGCATTGTAGCTGATGTATCCGTTTTAACAAGAACAAATAATCAGATAGAACTTATGTCTTTAGTCGCATGCAGCGACTATGAAAACCCCGACAAAATTGAGCGGACCTAGAGGTATTTACTCTAGCACTGAGCTGATGTTGATACCCATTTACTCCTCTTCCGTCTTCACCATTGCTTATCGCACAAGAGATATTGAAGGAGGCTAGCAGGAGGCGTACTCCGCGCGCCGACCCGCTCTGGAGCGCGTCCATAGAACCAATCAGCTTTGACTGCTAGATTTCCTCTTCAGCGACTTAATAGCGATATAGCTATTTGTAGAGGTGCTGAGGTAGCGAAACGCGAAACGTGATGTGGCGCGATGCTAGTAACCTCCGCTCGTTTGCGTCGGGAGTCGGCCCTATTTTACTCGACTCAGCATGCTTGTATGACCGAGATAGGGAGACAGCAATTCTATCTCGTTATTTGTTCTTGGTTTTAACCATTGTTCGAATATATGTTTCCCAGTCAGCTTGGGCTCAAGGCGTGCTTAGATAATAAACCTTCCGGAAAATGTTCAGTGTTAGCGTACTGGTTCGTGGCGGTGTGACCGGATGTTCACTGTAACCTTCTGTAAACTTACTGCAGACGTATTCCATTAGCCACACCTACAGTAATAACCAAATATGATTTACTAATTTTATAACAAACTATTTCAATTCCAACAGCCTTTTCCCCTGTTTACTTCAGACAGGAAATTTCTTTGTCTTTCGGTCTTACTAATTAAACTGGTATTATTGTCATACAAGTGAACATACTTCCGAAGGTCAATTAACTTTTATTTCCGGTTGACTTTAGCTTTAGTTTTTTTTTTGTCAAATGAGAACTGCAAAATAACCTAAAGGGAAAGCCTATACCAAGTTCAAACCAAAAGTTCCTTTTGAGATATTGACAGACAAGTCGACCCTCTTGAAATTGTATATTTCACAAAAGATTTTCTCCACCATTCCGTCAACTTCCACTCCAAAAATATTGCTCCTTGGCTCATTATTATAGTTATTATAGTTCGATTATGATTGTTATAGTTATTATTATTTATTTGAGATCCTTAAAAGTGTAAAGTATAAAATTGGCAACATACAAATATCAGCCATTTAACCACCATCCCTCATATCAGACGACTACATAAATATGAAACAACAGACCAACATATATATAAAGAGACTCAGAACTAGTCGAAATATCGCTCAAGAATATACTAACTAGCCAACTTATTCTTTTTATTCTTTTCTTTTATGTATGATTCCCAGTCAGCGTGTGCTGAAGGAGTATTTAACTGATCGGTGCCACAGAGATATTAGTATAAAATGAAGAGCAGTTAACAATGCACCTTTTTTCAGAAAAAAAAAGGAATAGGTTGTGGTGTAGCTTATAAGGATACCATCGTTTGCATCTTACTGTTCAAAATATTCAAAGGTTTCTTCGCTTTAAAATTTGAAGATAAAACAGATAGAGAAATAGAGAGATAAAACAGATAGAATAGAAAAAAACATGAAGAAATTTTGAAAATTTGTAAAATGTTGCTTTTAAAGCAGAAAGAATGTGAGAAATATGTAAAAGAATGTGAGGTGTCACATTTGTTATATCGCTCAGCCGCCTGTTGAGCAAGATAAATGCTAGGCTATATAATTTGGATTTTGGGATCCCATGGGATACCTATGACATCGCAAAAATGTCCGTCTGTCTGTGAGCACGATAACTATCGAAGGGAATGAGATATTTTGATGAAACTTGGTGTGAGGATTCTTTGGGTCAGTGGTAAGGTCAAGTTCGTAGATGGGCTCTGTAGCTCTACATTTAGGGGTGGGGGAGGGGGTTTCCAGTTAAGGGGCAAAAAAAATAATTTTTGAAAGCTATTGAGATAGTTGATTTAGGGGTAAGGAGACATGCTAAATCCGAATATGAAAGTTATTTTGTTGCCGGACAAGTAGTTCACCCGGAATCAGGTGAAAACCGGACACAAAACTTGTCGACCAGTTTTCGGCTATAGCGGTCGTACCCCTTTATTCTCAAATGATTATAGCTCTGCGCACGTGGCCGACAATCATTTGTTTGTTCAGTGACGTCATCGAAGTTCGAAGGGGGTCTCTAAGGTTTTATACAGAGGCGAAAGAGACATAGGGTGAATGTGTTTATTTTATAGCGGGTTTCGAGAGGGAGGAATTGAAATTATTAATTAGTATGCGTGCTGATATTTTACCGCTGGGAGATAGGAGGAGGTACACGGGTAGGCCGGTTGGGAGAATTGGTCCTTACTTCTGCCCGATATGTGGAGAGCGAGAGTGTGTGCGACATCTTATGTGTGATCGTAGGTAATGTAGCAGGAATAAGTGAGGGGTTGCTCACTGAAAAAGGTGTACTTGGTAGGGGAGGGGTTACTCACTGGAAAAAAGATGAACTGGATAAGTGAGGGGTTGCTCAATGGGTGCACTAAAGTTGTTTGGGGAGGGGTGGGGTGATCCGGTCCCAGGTACTCGTGACCAATCCCAGGTGCACGCGAGGGGTTAGGAATTGGGTGTACCCGTTAAAGGAGTACTCGAGGGGTTAGACACTTGGTTAAGCCAAGCGAGGGGGTTGATTCATGGTGTACCAAAGAGAGAACTGCTAGGGTACGCGAGGGGCTACTCACTGTAAGAAGGGTGAACTGGGTGAGTGAGTGGTTGCTCAGTGAAAAAAGATGTACTTGGTAAGGGAGGGGTTACTCACTGGAAAAAGATGTACTGGATTAGTGAGGGGTTAATCAGTGGGTGTACTAAAGTTGTTTGGGGAGGGGGTGGGGTGAGACGGTCCCAGGTACTCGTGAACCAATCCCAGGTGCACGCGAGGGGTTAGGAATTGGGTGTACCCGTTAAAGGAGTACTCGAGGGGTTCGACACTTGGGTGAGCCAATCCTAGGTGCTAGGTGAACCAATCCCAGGTCTACGCGAGGTGTTAATCACTTGCAAAAAAAAATCAGGGGTTAGGAACTGGGTCTTGAGGGGGATTGCCCGGGGGAATTATCGAATTTTGAACTTTATTTCCTTGACGGATAAGCTGGCAAAATTTGCAAGGTTTGGCTCCAGCTTCACCAGATCTTTTGCTCTGCATGCAGTTCGCCGGGAATGCTGCTAAAATGCGAGGAATTTGGTAGAAAACAACAACACAATTCTAAAATACCTTTTTGAAGTCGATTAGATATGAGATTTTGGAGTAAACATGCTTGTTGAATCCGTATCTGAACTTGGTTTCCTCATTTGATTAGTTGTTTGCCCGTAAGCAAAAAACTTCAAAATGTTAACATTTTTGTTGTAGGCTACATATTCAAGCGGTTGATTATGGATAAATAGCAAAAATGTTAAAGGGGTCTAGCGAAGACTTGGAAATGTACAAGATTCGAACATTAACATTTTTGGGATCCCATCGAAACCTTTGGTCTTGTTCTGAAAGACCCTAATAAAGGACCCGTCGTACCTCTAATGCCAGGGCAACCTACTTCCTTAGCTGTATTCCGGCCGGAGACCCAATTTCATACATTGCATTCTGAACTCGCAAACGCCACCTCATTAATCTTTGCACTTGCCAGGATTCACTAGTTTCCATGGGCATTGTGCTCCCGACAAGTGTTAGGGTATCATGCTATTGATGCTTAGAACGGTTTTTTTTTTGCTACAAGTCAATGGGTCTGGGAAAAAGCCATGGATAGTTTTTTAAAAGCATAGCTTGGTTTTACAGTTTTCAGATAGTTTAGAATATTGGAACATTAACAGTAAGGAGTGCGAAGCGTCCTCTAAATTATGATAGGGCTTCATCATTTAAACGAGAAAAGGACCTGATTTTTTACGAATTTTTTGCTTTCCAGTTTGCGCGTTAACCTTGATATGGGAAAGGCCTTCTATACGTGGAGTATCCAGCGGGATAAGAAGATTCCAGACACTGTTGTCAGATCAACAACGATCGCGGAGGAGCTGGGGCGGATTAGCTACCTTCTCTCCGACAAAACTGGAACATTAACGCAAAATGTGATGCACTTCCGAAAGCTTCATCTTGGAACTGTTTCGTATAGCAATGAGACGTTTGATGAGGTGAGGAGCCACTCTTAATTCCGCACGGTTAGATGCTAGAAGATTTGAAATGAACCACACCTGTTTGACACTACAAAACGGATACGTCAGCTGCATTTTATTAGAGCTATAAGTAATTCAGAATGGCGGGTCATAAATAAATTACTAATTACTTACTTACTTACTATAGTAGTAATGAATGCTGCGACCCAGTTTGTTCATTGAGTAACTAATTAGTATCTGATCACCCATTCACTTTAAAGGATCCCTCGCACTATTTACTCTTCAACTTACAGTATTTTAAAATATTTGAATACTTTAAAACTGGGCTGTGCTTTCAGCAAATAACCCACGATTTTGGCTGTTTCAAGCCTTTTCTGAGACCCGCTGACTCGTTAGCGAAAACAGGGAAAAAATTTACATAACCGCTTTTTCTGATGGAAAAACTTCTCGCAGACAACCGTCGACAGCGTGATACACATTGAAGGTAGCAAAACAAGGATAGTGAGAAAATCAGCGTGGTTCTGTTATAGGGGTTACAATGTACCGTACGAAATTCGGGTATCCGGGTTTAAAAATATATGAAGTGATTATGGAAGTAGGTTGCTTTAGTATTATAGATAAGACAGGACCCCTCTTGCTTATTCTGGCTTTTATAATATACTTAGCTCCCATACGGAATTGTGAGCTTCTAAATCCCCACCTTTTTCCATTGTTTTGTTTCGTAACTACGAAATTTTAGCGCTTTTTCGGCCTTGCCGAGTTTTCCCGTCACCCGACGAATAGTTTGCCGGAATCTTCAACGTCCGCTGACAACTCTTTCACACATAAGGATGTGATAATCTTCTGTTTATTACTTCCTTTATTTGCTTAGTTTTCCCACTTTTTAAACAAGGCACGTTCAGTTTTCAAATGTTTTGCGCCCAGCTTCCGCGTCGGACAGCAGGAACGCTGGATATAGTCGACAAGCGCTAACAAGAGAATCTCTCGTTTCAGGTGGAAAGTAATGATATTTTCGAAAATGTTTTGTCTGATCCATTTCATAGGGAAAATATCATTTCTAGTAAGAGTTGTGGTTTAATGTTAAGCCCAAAGCTCATGGGACTTTATTAACTGATTTGAGTTTGTATTTAAAGTCAAGTATCATGTCATTCTTTCGTCAACCGTTTGGTGTCTGTACACCGGTGCAGATGTCTGTAATAAACTGTACATAGCAACCGAACCTGGTCCTGTCAATATCCATATTATATGACACGATCTTTCGACCCTCCTTGGCAAGGGTCCCCTTCAGGCTCAAGCTGCTCAAGATGGAGGAGAGGACCCTTGCCAAGAAGGGCCGAAGAATAGCTCTAAAAAAATGCAGCGGACATATCCGTTTTGCAGTGTCAAATATGACCCGGGCAATTGAGCTGAAGAAAGAACTACACCTAGTTTCGAATTTCGTTGCCGGAAGTTTATTACTAGTACACTGTAAAAAAAAATCTTGCAGTATTTGCTACTGGGGTTACTCTTGTTTTTATTGAGATAAGAAGATTCCTAATTCGGATTAATTTTATCCCAATAAAGACAAGATTAATCCCAGTAGCAAATACTGCATCCTTATTCGGAGAAACTTTTTACAGTGTAGGCCTACCCGACTTTTGGAGAAAAGCACGGGGGCTGGAGAATTTGCATTTGCCAAAAGTCGTTATTTTTGTCCGTTTTTTCATTGTTTTTGTAGCAAACCTGGAGTTCTATTCTGTTCTCCAGCAAACTAAAAAAATCGATTTAACAGCTGGATCTATGCCATTTTGCATCACGGTACGAATAATTTGCAGATCATGATGGACAGTAACATTGATAATTTCGCAGACCACATTGTCCTGACATAACACAAAAAATCAACGAAGAAACCAACCAACAAATATTCGCCTTTTATTTCAGTATATTCGTTGCCTTTACAAACCCCATTTTCGTTGGTTTCTTCGTTGATTTTTTTTTGGACGGTTACATCGTCAATCCGTCCGTCTGTCGCTGATCAGGGATCAAATTATCTGTTTTACTAGTTCACGACGCCCCACTTGTTCCATCTGTTCTCGTTTACGAGGTTTCGAATGTCGTATGTCATTTTTGTCCGCTCTACATTTGCCTTTGATTTTTACATGTGCCGTGTTTAGCTGTTTTCAAAGCAGACCAGTCTTAATGCTACCGAAGAGCTCATTGGGTCAGAAATACCCGTTTTGCGAGTTTTTCCGGTTTCTTGTCAAGATAAGGTGGCCGAGGGAGCCGTTTCGGGTTCGTAATCGCTGAGAAACCCATGGAGTTTCGAAGTTGTCACGTGTTTTAGAATATTGAAAGATAAACTTTATCTACTACGACTTGTTCTTTAAAGGACACCTTAAGTACCAAGTATCATCCCTATCTGTATGACTTCCGTTAACATTGCCTGCAGAAAACCCAATCCAAATACGAAATAGTGTTTCCAAGCTATGATTTTTGCTCCATTTTGCATCTGTCCTTATTTCAGTACCGAACAGTTTTAGAAATTAACAATTTAAGCCCAAACGTACATCTAGAAGAAATTCCAATACGATCCGGCCAGCGCTGTACAAGATTTGAATGAATTGCGCTTTTTGTCTTGGGAGCCTGCATGTGCAAACCTCCAGAAACGAACATCCCTATTTTGAAAACGTCACGCTCAGGAGAAGAATGCTCTCCGTGGCCATGTCTGTAAATGCGTTCTCCATGGTGTGTTCAAGTATGGTTTCATTTTTCAGTTGTCCTAAGAGATCCTGAACAGAGTTAGTGCTAAGATTTTCCGGTCGAATGTCAGTTCAACCACTTGACACCTGCTGATAGCGAGTTATAATCTATTTTATTATCCATTTGTTATCACATTTTGTGAATATTGCAATCATTATTGTAGTTTGACAGTGCAAAACGGATAAGTCAGCTACATTTATTCAAACAATGTTTACAACGGGTACGTCAGCTACGATTCTTCATCAGCGATATTTCGGCCCTTTTTGGCAAGGGTCCTCGTCAGGCTGTCAATCCTCTGGTTCAACTTAGGGGAAGGAAACAAACCTGTAATAATTATTACAGATTATTATTACTTAGGGGAAGGAAACAAACCTGTAATAATTATTACAGATTATTACAGGTTTGTTTCCTTCCCCTAAGTTGAACCAGAGGATTGACAGCCTGACGAGGACCCTTGCCAAAAAGGGCCGAAATATCGCTGATGAAGAATTGTAGCTGACGTACCCGTTGTAAACCTTGTTTGAATAAATGTTTCAAAGTCAGCTTAGGCTCAAAGAATATTTAGTCAGCTACATTTTAATCGAGCTGTATTTCGGCCCTTCTTGGGAACGGGTCCTCTTCAGGCTCAAAGCCGCTCAAGCTGGAAAATAAACTTGTGGAAAAACAATTGAAGATTCTTCCTTAAATATCTGCTTTTTTCAACTTCTTCTATGAAAATTGGTTGGAGTTAAAGCTGGTGCTGTGATTTCATTCTGGACTCGGCTACTGTTTTTGCTGTTCGATTGGGTCGTCGAAAGGGTAGAGATTCTTGTGCATTTTGCTTTTAGAGTCACCTGTCTCTTCTTCTTCTTTCCAGCTAAGATGGATACTTGTTGGCGGCATGTATGGGCGATTAGTTCCGTACTTCGGTGATAGGTGTTCCTTCAGCCCAAGCTGACTGCGAATCATATTTGACGGTGCAAAACGGATAAGTCAGCTACATTTTAATCGAGCTATATTTCGGCCCTTCTTGGCAAGGGTCATCGTCAGGATCAAAGCCGCTCAAGCTGGAAAATAAACTTGTGGAAAAATATGACGTCAAATATGATTCGCAGTCAGCTTGGGCTGAAGGAACATCTATCATTATTGTAGCTTTGGGGGGGGGGGGGGGGTACGATCAGGATTTTCCCGATGAAAAATTTGTCGCCTGCGTAGTTGCATATGTAATAGTAAAGAATACTATCATTTAATGTGCCTCAGACTGGGTCAATCTTAAGTAGTAGTATCCCATAGCATCCTGCCTTGCTATAGTATCATCCAGTATTGCTAATAGTAGAATGCAGTAGAGTGCAGTAACACGGTAGCCATGACATAGAAGCATGTAGTAGCAACAGTTCGTACTGCATGCTACTTTTTCGTACAACTTCAGACTACTATTTTGAGATAACTTTTTCATCGGGTACGATCAGGATTTATCTTTTTTTTTAACAGAGGTGGATTTTAGACCTGACAGCTCCAGATATTTCCTGACAAGGTTTTCTTCTCAACATTTTGCAGGTAGCGTCGCAGCTGCAGCAGTACTACAACCAGCCCACCACTCCCACACATAGTCACGCCTTATCCACCAAAATGCGCCGCACTATCATAACACGCGTGGCAGATGCCGTGAGGGCAATCGCTCTCTGCCACAACGTGACTCCAGTTTATGAAGAAGCTGACGAAGACATCATTGTGGATCTGGAGTTGGAAACAGAAGCTGATCAGCATCGAAAGCAGAATGTGACGTACCAAGCTGCAAGTCCGGACGAGGTTTGCCGTTTTTAAGACTTTTTATCCGCCAAAAGAGTGAGACAGAATAAAAGAACAAATAAAAAAATGTACGCTTATGGTTTAAATCCTGAAAATTCTTGAAACTTACAAAATCTGTAACAGTGAAAATCCAATATCCAATCACGAACACACGGTTAAAAAAAATATAAGAAAAAACAACGAGGCAAATACATAACATAACATTACTAAGTTTGGCTGGTTTTGGTCTGGTTTGTTTAGTATATTTGGTTTGTTGGTATATTTATTGATACCAAAAAAGTGGTAAGCTTAGAAAGAATATCGCCAGCATAGTTATGTTGAGATCATGTTATTTTAGATATGCTAAGCACCTACTCATAATGTCATAACCCTATTTCCGTCATTATTATTATATTACTTATGTCATCAACCATATACTCCGAATTTGACGGAGAAGTTCGAAATTCAAGGTGCAAGTGTAACCCTTTTGGTTGTTTCCTTGTCGCTATAAATAATCATGGACAACAGGGCCCAACCAGTGCACAACGTTATCCACTGCTTCCTGGCCGAAGATAGAAATTAAGTGTCTTTTTCTGCGTGTTTATGTGTTTTTTTTCTTTTCTTTCATTTACTCCGCTTTTCAAAATGGCGGGTTATAAATAAATTACTTACTTATAACAGTTCAAAAAATGGACACCAGTAAGAACATAATTACTGCAGTAAAAATTAGTGTCAGTGTAAAGTACAACTAGATTGCATTACCTCTACTAACTCCCTGCTTGATGCTACGTTTACACACTGCGTAAACCCGAGTGTATTTTGAAATCCGAGCGTATTTTACGCATGTATTTGGGCTTGAAAACATCTCCAATACGGACGTATTTGAGAAATCGGTCCTTTTGTATCTAAGTCCGTCCGTACTGCTAGAAATCTTTTCGAGCTCAAATACGTGCGTAAAATACGCGATTAGGGATTTCTGGATTGACTGCGGCTGAGCTATAGAATTCCCTGAGACTTTCCCTTGTCTCCTTTATGTCCGGTTTCCTGACTGGTCCTGGTGCTAGTAGGCACCTACGGTGTCAAAATGTCTTCAGACCACACCCCAGGAACCGTAGCCTCACTAAACCTGCCAAGCTCTCGTTCATCCTCTTGACAATGGTGTCAGAAGTGGGATCGTCCATCCTTCTTAACAGTGGTGAGCGTATTTCACGCAGTGTGTAATCCCACCATGACTGTATTAACTTTCCGCTTTATTCAGGTTGCTCTGGTAAGCTGGACGGAGAGCGTTGGCATGACTCTTGTCTCAAGAAGCCTGACCACTCTTGTTCTGAAAAACCCTAGCGACAGAGTCGAGCAGTACACAATTCTTCAGGTCTTCCCGTTTACATCAGAAACGAAACGTATGGGAATCATTGTAAGGTAAGAAGAACCTACTCTTAAATTACCTTAAATTAAATTAACTTAAATTGCACTTGCAAGCTATAAGGGTGTTGTATCTCGATGAGTAGCTTGCGGATGATGATGGTGCTATATTCTGGTTGCTTCTTTCGGGGCGCGCCAGTCCTCATCTAGTCGCTTTTTGAAACCTTCGGGTATTTCGCTGGTGACAGTTGGTTTGGACAAGCTGTTCCATAGAGGAACACCTCGGTTACTGAAGAAGTGCTGACGAACACGAGAGGTGCAGGACCTTCTGGAAAGTTAGCGGGATTGGCCCCTAGTTCGTGAGTGGTTGTGGGGGGCGAAGAGGTAGGGATCAATTAGAGTTGGGGAGCTTGTAGACTAGTAGCATGTCCCCTCTCTTCCGCCGGTAAGTAAGTGTCGGGGTCTTCAGTTTCTGCAGTCACTGTTCGTATGGTAGTGCTCTAAGGCCTGGTGAGTAGGTTCTCCCAGATAGACTCCTTAGTCTTTATTCTTGATGCGACGGGTTTTGTCGCTAGACCAGTCATGGGTCAACTGCCGGGGTTGTCAGTTGTCTGATAAACTAGAAGAAAATTTTTATTGAAAAGTAACTTTCATAACATAAATTGTTGCTGCATTTGTAAGTCGTCGGTTATTTTCTCATAAAAACTAAAAAACAGAAAACAACTTGACTAGAGTAAGTAACATAAGATAAGATTTATTTACACTAAGAGCCAAAGGCCATGGCAAATACATGAAAAATAAACTCAAGCAAACAAAAATAATACCTTCTATAAACACCTATCCCTATGGGCTAAGGCTACCCTGAGGAACCTCGCCAACTGTTTTATACTCATAAAACAACTATTTCCCATGATCCTACACATCCATTATGGTTGTTCATTTATTTTAGAGCTCGACAAAGGGTCCTTCGCATCATGCCTGCGTTCGTGTTCGTTTTCAAGTCAGAACCGGAAATCTGGCTGGAAACTTTTTCATGGGCTTGTCTTCGCGTTATTACTGTTTTTCATCAACAATTTACAAACGCTAACGTGCTTAAAGTAGCACAGTCTTTGATCAGTTTTACTGTTTTTCCGGCATGAGCTTAGTATCCGACTTCAAACGTCATAAGGTGTATTTTTGCCGTTTCCCGAGGACTCCTCGGGGAATCGAAGGGAATGGCGAGAATAGAGGGACTCACTCCACGTGGACTCCGCGTACGGAAAACAACGACAACACGGGGTATGCTTCCAAAATGGGTTGTTCTAAAAAAAATATGCAGTTGACGAACACCAAAGCACCAGTTGATTCCCCTCTGAATCTGAAAGGAAGTCCTTTTTGATGATGGTGATGATAATTGGAGCATTCCCCGTCCGTGGGGACTCGCGAGAATACGGGGATTGAGTCCCCGGGATAAACAAAAACGCGGGGACTCCGCAAGTGGGGTCCTGGTGGAACGGCGAGAGTACGACTATAGTTTGGAAAACGTCATTATTTAGTAAATCCCTCTTAATACCCTCTTACACAAATCAAGAATAAAAGTTACTAATACTTCGACTTCACAGAGCAGCTCGTGGATCGATCATCCGATCGACTTTTTTCTTTTATTTGTAAATGGTGTCAGGCCCTTAAAGCCCAACTCTTACTAGGAATCATCTTTTCCTTACGAAACAGACCAGAAAAAACGATTTCGAAAACAGCATTACTTTCCACCTGAAATTAGCGATTTTCTTGTTAGAGCTTGTCGACTCTATCCAGCCTTCCTGCTCAAGCGCAAGCGCAAAACGTTTGAAAAATGAACGCGCCGTGGTTAAAAAGTTGGAAAATTAAGCAAATAAAAGAAGTCAAAAAGAGAAGATTATCATATCCTTATATGTAAAAGAATTGTTATCGGAACATTTAAGATTCTGGCAAACTTTGCGTTGTCGGACGTGCGAAACTCGGCACAGCCGAAAAACCGTTAAAAATTCGTAGGCACAAAACGAAACAATGGAGAAAGGTGGGGATTTCAGAAGCTTGCACTTCCACAAGGGAGCTAGGTATATTATAAAAGGCAGAATAAGCAAGAGGGGTCCTTTATAGTTTGAAAGTTTTCAGTCGAAGTGTAAGGGTCGGGACATCCTTGCCTGAGAAATGGAAGGCAAACATTTGAATGAATATGACGTCGCCGTCTTGGCGTGGGGTGACCGGATACGGACGGTTATCCCACTACCATACTCTTGATGACTTACTCTCCTTGCCGAGACAAAATCGCCGGGTACCTAGCGGAAGAGCCGGAAGCGGTATCACATCTGCTACCAAAGATTGCCGTGAATGGTTGACACAGGATTTGAGTTGTTGAGGCTGAGATCGTTAGTGAGACGTTCACTCGTTCTTCCTGAGGATCACTGGCGTGTTTTGGACTCAGTCATATAGAGTATTTCAAACGAAGTTGACTTGGACTTCTTTCAGGGACGAAGCTACGGGGGAGATTACCTTCTACATGAAAGGGGCAGACACAGCAATGAGTAAACTCGTCGAATATAATGATTGGTTGGAAGAAGAGACCGGAAATATGGCAAGAGAAGGACTGAGAACTCTAGTGGTGGCGAAACGAAGCTTGACTGAAGAAGAGTATGCAGATTTCGAGGTTTGAACTTTTGCATCGTATTTGTATTCCGAACTTTGTTATCGATCGCCACACCCTCAAATTGTGTAGCGTCTGACACAGGGCTGTATCCAGGGTTAGAGGGGTTCGGACCCCCTCCGAAACATACAAAACTAACCGTCTTTATAGGCTTGAACTTCTGCTCTGTATATTTTTTTAAAATTTTTTGGTTATATTTCTATCTCGAACTTCGTTATCGACCGCACTGCCTCAGATTGTAAAGCATCTGACACAGGGCCGTATCCAGGGTTAAAGGGGGTTAGCCTCCTCCGAAACGTATACAAATAACCATTTTTATAGGCTTGAACCTCTGCTCTATATCTTTTTTGAATTTCTTGGTCATATTTGTATTTCGAACTTCACTATCAATCGCACTGCCTCGAATTGTGTAGCATCCGATACAGGGCCGTATCCAGGGTTAGGGGGTTCGAACCCCCTCCGAAACATACAAAAATAATTGTTTGAACTTTTTGGTATGGGTGAGGCCTGAGACGCGGGTAAAACCCCTCCGAAATAAATTCCTGGATGCAGACCTGATCTGGCACAACACAATGATGCCCAGTTCTAACAGAAAATAGAAAAATTGTGCTATGAACCTTGACGTGGTACGTTTTTTTTTAAACACAACACGAGAAATGGTTGCAATGTTTCTTCTGACGAAAAAGTAACCCTTAGAAAGGTCATAACCAGGGCCGTATCCAGGGGGGGGGGGGGGGGGGGGGGTTACCGGGTTTGAACACCCCCCGAAATTTTTGTCCGACTCGTACAAAAGTAAAAAAAATGCACGTAAACAAATTTTTGCACACAGAAACCTTGATAATCATTAATCTGTTGCAGTTAATAGGTCTTGCGTTGAGCAACCTGTAATGTGAAACGGGTCTTAATGGGACCTATGGGACACTTAGAAGGCAAATTTTGCACACAGTTAATGCTTCATGCGATGCGCTTAATCGGTGCGCCGAAGTAATTATTACAACCAAAGAGGTTACAAGACAGTTTACTCAGTCAGTTCAGTTTCTGACTTCGTTAAGTGAAGAGCGGCTTGAAAAATGAAAAGGAAATGTGACATAACATCGTTTTTTGCACCCAAGCAAGCAAGGGTAGATATTTCTGATGGTGACGTTGGCGGGTCGTCTGCGGATTGTTCATCTGCCCCTGCGGGCTCAAATAACACGGAAGCAGTTGCTGATGCTTCTAAACTTGATTCATGTTCCAGTCCACTCGATACAGTCACTCCACAGCACAATGTTACACAGTCGTTTTCGGTTCCAAACGACATTGGACGGTTTGTCCACAAATCGTCGTCACTCGACGCAGCGTCCAAACTCCGTCTGCTAAAGAGCCCTTGGACTCCAGATATTTCATACACTTTTCCAGTATCTGGGCAAAGAAAGTTGAAGTTTCAGTTGGGTTGGCTGATTCGTTTCAGCTGGTTGTCCTATTCTCCTTCTGAGGACGGTGCTTTTTGTCGATTCTGTCTTCTTTTTTCGCCCGAAACAGCTGGCAAAGGCAGCCGCCAGCGCTTAGGTAACCTTGTCACCAAACCCTTCAGAAACTGGAGGGGTGCAATTGAATGCTACACAAGTCACCAACAAACACAGTTGCACAAAAATTGTACTGTAACCGCAAACAACTTCATTTCTGTTGCGGAGAAAAGGCAGGGTAACATCATCAACCAGATAGACACAGCAAGGGCAGCGCAGGTTCAGGAAAATCGTCAGAAACAGAGGTTTCGTTTTGTAGGCACTTAGTTTACTTGACAAAAACTCTTGGTCGGCTCTGTAAATATATTATGTATCTAAATACTTAAATACTTGGTTTGCTAATGCATTACTGTAAAAAAAAAAAAAAAAAAAAAAAAAAAAAGGCCCCTTAAAGGTACAACAGTATGCCTAGTGGACGCGTCCTCGTTCGCAAGGGGCGGACTGACGGTCTCCACGGTCGACCGTTAGACTAAGTCCACGGGAAGATTTTTTTTTACCCCTCCCCCCCCCGAAGAAAAATCCTGGATACGGCCCTAGTCATAACGTCTGCTGAAATTTGCGCATCCTTGTGTTGAATGTTGGGTGTAATATAGTGTGAGATCTAGTACTAATATTGACTTCTTGGTAAGCCACTGGCCTCAAAACATTGGTTTTGAAAAAATGATTAATCTGCGCTATAGTTGTCTATTCAGTTTTTTTGGTTGACTCGCTAATCCTTATCCGCAATTAAACGGCATTCCAGTATTTAATAAGCCTGTTCTGGAAGAACCTATGTCAAGCAACTTCACTGCAAAAAGTTTCTCCGAGTAAGGATTAAAGTTAACTGCAGTATTTGCTACTGGGATTAATCTTATCTCTACTGAGATAAGATTCATCCGAATTAAAGATAAGATTAATCCCAGTAGCAAATACTGCAAGATTTTTTTTTAAACTGTTGTTAGTGATTCGAGTAGCACTCGAAGTGCCCTAGCCGAGGAAATCTCTAAATTTACCCGTCGCTAAAAACATAGCCATAAGGGGGCTACGAGCGTTTTCCACCCTATTTACCGTAGTTATTACGCATGACATTACAAATGTTGGCTTCTTGGCGTCAAGGCTTGAACGTATTTTTCTAGTTTCGCCAAAATATCACTCCACGGGGTAATCCAGCCAATCACGTTACAGAGATCAGTAGTTACCAAATTACTACGCTCCCGAGCATGGTAGGCAAATAGTTACTGTTTCAAGACCAGAGCAAAATAACGCTAGAGAATACCGCCAAGACTTGAAAAAAGTGACACACACTCGAATAACAGCGACACTAGCACCAATAGCGATAGTGAACATCTCTACCGAAACTCATTCAGTCGTCCACCAACGTTTGCTCCGATAACTTCATATTCTGAACATTGCAAAAAAATTATACAGCCTTCATTGTTTCCTTGATGTGTGCAGACCGCATATTTGCTTTACTAGAAGTTTCTAAACCCGCAAGTTTGTCTCGCTCTAAACGCCGTAAGCCTAGTGGGCGGCGCTACAAGTTTAGCCCGTTTGCAAAGCATGGAAAACATAAGTCTTGGCGCTACTCCCTAGTGTTATTTTGCTCTGTTCAAAACGGTTGGAACGGTAAGCGTATTAACTTTACGTGAGGTTGGAACGGAAATAGTAACTAAGTTACTATTGTTAGAAGGGTGGAACACGCTCTATTTTAGAGTGCCAAAAGAAAGTCTTGTCCTAGTGGCGTATCTACGGCACTGCTGCTTGTAATGCTAGACACTTCCAGATTTCTAAGTTTTGTGCCGGACACTTTCTACTTTCCGCACGCATCTCCCTATTATCTCCCTTGTCGAAATTATGTCATAACCATACATTGACGGAGAAGTTCAAAATTCAAGATGCAAATGTTACCCTTTTGGATGTTTCGTCATCGCTTTCAAAAATCATGGACAACAGGGCTCAACCAGCGCAGGACGTTGTCCATTGCTTCCTGGCCAAAGATTGAAATTTAATTGTCTTTTTGGGATCCCAAAACGTAAGTGGAGGGATACCTATGACATCGCAAAAGTTGTCCGTCCGTCCGTCCGTCCGTCTGTAAGCACGATAACTCTCGAAGGGAATGAGATATTTTGATGAAACTTGGTGTGAGGATTGTTTGGGTCAAGGGTAAGGTCGAGTTCGTAGATGGACTCTGTAGCCCTATATTTGGGGGTGGGGGAGGGTGTTCAAATTAAGCGACAAACAAAATATTTTTAAACAGCTAATGTGATAGTCGATTATGGGGTAAGAAGACATGCTGAGCATGATGGTGACAATCGTTTTCTCGCCGGACAAGTAGTTCGTCCGGAATCCGGCAAAAACCTGAAAGTTGGTTAAAAGTAAAAGTTTCATTTGAAGTTGATTAAATGTTTGATTTAGGGGTAAGAAGACACGCTGAGCATGATGGTGAAAATCATTTTGTCGCCGGACCGGCAGTTCGTCCGGAATCCGGCCAAAACCGGAAAGTTGGTTAAAAGTAACAGTTTCATTTGAAGTTGATTAAATGTTTGATTTAGGGGTAAGAAGACATGCTGAACCCGATGGTGAAAACCATTTTCTCGCCGGACAACTAGTTCGCCTGTAATCCGGCCAAAACCGGAAAATATGTTAAAAGCAAAAGCTTTATCTGAAGTTGATTAGATGATAGATTTAGGGGTAAGAAGAGACGCTGAGTCTGTATATGATGATCATTTTTTACCCGGACATATAATTAGTCCGGAATCCGGTTGTACCCGCATTTTTTTTTAAGTCAAAATTTTATTTAAAGTTGATTAGATTTCTTTATAGGGATAAGGAGATACGCAGGTTTCGTTTCTGAATTTTCTTTTTTTTGCTGGACTAGTAGTTCGCTCAGAATTCGGGCGAAACCGCAAATTTGGCAGTAGTAAAGCAGGAAGTTTCGGTCGGTCAGTATCGTCAAAATAGATATGGCTTATAGAGGTATAGATAGATAGGTAGATAGAATATGTGAACTCGATGTTCTCTGATGATTAGCCTGGCGAAGACAAGACCGAATTGTCTGGATCAAATCTTAGATTTTTGGGATCCCATCGACACCTTTGGTCTTGTTCTGTGTGTTGATGTGTTTTATTTATTTTCTTTCATTTACTCCGCTTTTTGGGATCCCAGAACGTAAGTGGAGGGATACCTATGACATCGCAAAAGTTGTCCGTCCGTCCATCTGTCCGTCCGTCCGCCCGTCTGTAAGCACGATAACTCTCGAAGGGAATGAGATATTTTGATGAAACTTGGTGTGAGGATTTTTTGGGTCAAGGGTAAGGTCAAGTTCGTAGATGGGCTCTGTAACCCTACATTTCGGGGTTGGGGTTCAAATTAAGGGACAAAAAAAATATTTTTAAACAGCTAATGTGATAGTCGATTACGGGGTAAGAAGACATACTGAGCACGATGGTGAAAACCATTTCCTCGCCGGACAACTAGTTCGCCTGGAATCTGGCCAAAACCGGAAAATATGTTAAAAGCAAAAGTTTTATCTGAAGTTGATTAGATGACAGATTTAGGGGTAAGAAGAGACGCTAAGTCCGTATATGACAATCCTTTTTTACCCGGACATATAATTAGTCCGGAATCCGGTTGTAACCGGATTTTATTTTAAGTCAAAGTTTTATTTAAAGTTGATTAGATGACCTTTACAGGGATAAGGAGGCGCGCTGGATTTGTTTCTGAATTTTCTTTTCTTGCTGGACTAGTAGTCGGAATTCGGGCGAAACCGGAAATTTGGCAGAAGTAAAGCAGGAAGTTTCGGTCAATATCGTCAAAATAGATATGGCTTATAGAGGTATATCTGAACTTGGTTTTCTCTGATGATTAGCATGGCGAAGACTGGATCTGGCGAAGACAAGACCCAATTGTCTGGATCAAATGTTAGATGTTTGGGATCCATCGACACCTTTGGTCTTGTTCAAAATGGCGGGTTATAAATAAAATACTTACTTACTTACTTATTTACTCCGCCTTTTCAAAATGGCGGGTCATAAATAAATTACTTACTTACTTACTTACTTATTACAAATGCGATAGTTGTATGTATGTAGTTGCGATTATAGTGATGCCCTGAGGAATGGATGGAATGAATGGAGAGGTGGCGCAGTTAGTCAAGTCGAGTAGTCAAGTACTGTGCTTGTCAAAGTCTGCTGGGGCTGGAATATAAATAAAATCCGAGAGATATTTGAATCATAGTTCAGAATGTTAGTGAACTCCAGCTCAATCATCTGAGCGATATCTGAAATCTTTTGCGCCTTATTTTATTCGGCATTTTAACTCTGTTTGTCTATATTGTTGTTATTTTATTAGTTGTGAAGTGACCAAGTTGATGTTTGTTTTATTAATAGTGATTTCAGTATGTTGTTTCTATACGTAGTCATAAGTATGATCGAATGATGATGATCGAATATTATTGTAACACAAACAAATTGTATATAATATTAGTAATACTTTATTATAGACCAAATTAAGAAACCAAAATTGTATATTGCATGAAGATTATGTAAAGTAATAGTATATTATGCACTTGCATAATAGTGAATTTTTATGGCACTTGCAGCCTCTGGCTCAAGTGCCATATACCGATCACAATTCCGTCTGCCGGTCTGTCGGTCTGTCGGTCGGTCCGAGTTTTTTGTCACACTTTTTCGAGTTAGGGTACTTCCAGATGTGCTAGGACAATTAAACTTGGCAGGCATATCAGGGCCCCGACCAAACGAACCTGGAAATAATCAGTTTCCCGATCCGACCATATGCGGGGGAGTGGGGGCGCTGGAAACTTGAAAATTTAGGCCATTTTGTCACACTTTTTCGAGTTAGGGTACTTCCAGATGAGCTAGGACAATGAAACTTGGCAGGAATATCAGGGATCTGACCAAAGTAACCTGGAAATTATAATTTTCCCGATCCGACCATATGCGGGGGAGTGGGGGCGCTGGAAACTTGAAAATTTAGGGCATTTTGTCACTCTTTTTCGAGCTAGGGTACTTCCAGATGAGCTAGGACAATGAAACTTGGCAGGAATATCAGGGACCCGACCAAACTAACCTGGAAATAATCAGCTTCCCGATCCGGTCATATGCGGGGGAGTGGGGGCGCTGGAAACTTGAAAATTTAGGGCATTTTGTCACACTTTTTCGAGTTAGGGTACTTCCAGTTGTGCGAGGACCATGAAACTTGGCAGGCATATCAGAGACCCGACCAAACAAACTTAGAAATAATCAGTTTTCTGATCCGACCATTTTGGGGGGGGGGGGGTGGAGGGCAGGGGAATCCGGGAAATTGAGAAGTGTGTAACTTTCGAACGGGTGATCGGATTGTAGCCTAATGAAACTTCATAACTGAATAGAATATATATCTTTAATGTCCCGCTTAAAGTCTTGACCGGATTCGGTAGCCAGGGGGGAGTTGGGGGGGATACCGGAAATTTCGAGAAACGGTTAGAATGGAGGATCGGAGTGAAACTTGCTGGGAAGAACAAGCATCTGCTCTAGATAAGTCCTTTAGACCATTGTACTGGATCCGGACACTTATGGGGGGGGGGGGAGGGGGTTTCCCGGAATTCCGGTGATGGTGGTTTTGGGGATTTTCACGATGAAACTTGGCAGGCGTATCAGGGACCCGATCAAACTGACTTCAAAATAAAAATTTTGTCGATCTGATAATGGTGGGGGGAGTGGAGGGAGGGGAATCCGAAATTTTCAGTCATGCGTAATTTTGGAATGGGTGATCGGATTCGAGTGAAATTTAAGAATTGAACAGAGGACATTTCTCCGATAATCTTTTTCATATCCGGACCAGATCCGGCAACTATTGGGGGGGGGGGGGGATACGTGACCCGTTTAGAATGGAGGGATCGGGATGGAACTTTGTGGGAAGAACAAACAGATGCTCTAGGTAAGTCATTTGCTGAATCGGATTGGCTACGGGCACCGTGGGGGAGCGGGGGGGGGTGGTGGACCGGAAATCTCGAGAAACGGTTAGAATGATGGTATCGGAGTGAAACTTGCTGGGAAGAACAAACATCTGATCCATGTAAATCTTTTACATAATTTGACTGGATCCGGACACTTGAGGGGGGGGGAGGAGGGGGTTTCCCGGAATTCCGTTTTTTGGGGGATTTTCACGACGAAACTTGGAAGGCATATCAGGGACCCGGTCAAACTTACTTGGAATAAAAAAAAAATCCTCGATATGATAATCTTGGGGTGGGGGAGTTGAGGGAGGGAATCCGGAATATTGAGTCATGCGTAACTTTGGAACGGGTGATCGTATTCGAGTGAAATTTAATAATTAAAAAGAGGACATTTTTCTCTGGTGATCTTTTTCATTTCCGGACCGAATCCGGCAATTATTGGGGGGAGGGCGGAAAATACTTGACCCGCTTAGACTGGTGTGATCTGGATCGAACTTCGTGGGAATGACAAACAGATACTCTGGATTAATCATTTACAGAACCGGATTGGCTCCGGGTATTGTGGGTGGAGTTGGAGGAGGGGGGGGGGGTCTGGGATTCCGGTGATCGCGCGTTAAGGTACTTCCAGATGTGCTAGGACGATGAAAATTCGCTGGAATATTGGAGACTCAACAACATTTGCTTAGAAATTGCTACTTCCCAAATCCGATTGTTCCTTAAAGTACCAATCTTGACCGCAAAGTAAAAAAAATACTTTTAAGCAATATATGCATTTTCATGATGCCCATCAGCCCATTAGCATTTTTGCCTCAAGGGTTTTGCTTACAAATGAAGTTCCAGCTCCCTTAGAGTGCGCATCTCAAAATTACTTTTGATCAATCAAATCATCTTGACCCATCTAACATCGAACGGAAGATGGAGCAATCATATTTCGAAGATAGCAAATCGAGGAAAAGCAGCAATGGCAACGCTGTTTAGGAACAGCAATTTGATGGGAATAGGTGACTTAAAGATGCACAAAAATATGTTCAACTCAAAAATAAGGCCAATACTGCATTATGGAGGAGAAGTATGGGGACTAGAGGTGGCAAAATCGTTAGAAACTCTACAGCTGCAATATTATAATCGAATGCTAGGTCTGCACGTCACAACCCACACACTTTTCATCAAGGGAGATTTGGGACTTTTTTCCATGAGAAAACATAGGCAGATCCAATTAATCAAGTTTTGGCTGAAAATATTGCAATGTCCCTCCTCGAGACTCATCAGAGCAGCTTATGATGAATTACTGGTCCTGGGACAAAAATCTTCATGGCCCTTCCAGGTCAAAAAACTCCTGGACAACACTGGTTTATCGTATGAGTGGAACGGAGGTGATGGCCCAATCTCAGATCACAAAGTTTTCCTGTCAGAGATCCAATTAAGGCTGGAAGATCAAGAAATCCAGAAATGGTGGAGCGACCTTAGCCAGTCGGAAAGTTTAAGATCGTATTATAAGGTGAAAGAAAAATATGGTGAAGAGTTTTATTTCAAATTAGGGATTCCAAAAGAATCCCTGAGGTCGTATATGCAGGTGCGAGCGAACTGTCTCCCTCTTTATAGTGTTTGGAAAAAAAGGTGTTACCCGGAAATGCGGTATACTTGCCCTATTTGCGGTGATTTTGATGGGCTGGACCATTTTCTTTTTAGGTGTCAGGGGCTAAGCGAGGTAAGAGGGAGTTTTCTTGGGGATGGTGGTTGTGAGCACCTTCTTGGAATTTTGAAGTCGACGTCGAAAGTAAATATAGCAGCAGTTGGAAATTTTGTCCGGAAAGGTCTTATTATTCGAAAGTTGGTCGTTACATGATTTTGTTTGGTAGTTGTTTGTTGTTGTATATGTATGTATACGGCCTGAAAAATGGCTTTAAATACAGTCATTCATGCAAGTGCCATATGAGCTTACAGCTCTTGTTTTTTGCATTTTCGCATGCTATTTTTCGCAATGAAGAATTTTTGGATGAATAAAGTAAATTTGAATACGAAGACCAATAGGGAAACTAGTCGATTAGTCCTTATTTCTCTGATTTACAGACAAGATACAACGCTGCGAAGCTAGCTGTGGTGGACCGGAACGCCCGACAAGCTAGCGTTGTTGAAACCTTGGAACGCAACTTGGAACTTCTCTGCTTAACCGGAGTCGAAGATAAATTGCAAGAAAATGTGAGGTCAACGCTTGAACTACTCAGAAATGCTGGAATTAAGGTAAGGGACCCCATTGTCAGAAGTGTCGTAATATATTTGATGGTGCAAAACGGATACGTCAGTTGAATTCTATTGGAGCCATATTTCGGCCCTTCTTGGCAAGGGTCCTCTTCAGGCTCAAAACCGCTCAAGTTGGAAAAATGAACTCGCGGGAAACACAAAACTAAAGATTCTAGCCCAGCGTTAAATATTTAACTTCGTAAATTTCTTCGTGAGTCTTGCTTGAAGTCAAAAAGGTTGCTGTGATTTCATTTTGGACACGGCTGCTGTCTTTGCTGCTCGATTGGGTCGTTGGTCGGGTAGTGATTTTTCTGCATTTGGGTTGAATTTCGTTATGTTGTAGAGAAGAGCTTGGGGTTTGAATTTCCTTTCACTGATGATGCCTTTCCATGTTTCTGGTAGTGAGTATTCGCCTGTGTCTCTGTTGATCCTTGTACGGTTTTTCATAATTCAACGGCTTCTCTTATAGTTTGATGGAGTCCAGTGCATGTTACAAGAATCTGGGTTTTTCCAAAATGTACAACGTGGGATGGGTTTTCGAAAACGTGTTCCGCCAGTGCTGATTTGAAGAGGTGTCCATTGGAAAGGGCGTGGTCGATCTCCTGTCCATGTTCTGTGAGCCTCTTTTCGAAAGTCCTCTCTGTCCTGCCACCATAGCGCTTCTCGCAGTCGCAGGGTATCGAGTAAATACCTCGTTGGTTCTGGTTTGGGACTTGATCTTTTTTTTCCAGTTTTTATTTCCAATGGACACCGTCCAAATTACATCTTCAAATCAGCATTGGCAGAACACGTTTTCGAAAACCCATCCCACGTTGTACATTTTGAAAAAGCCCAGATTCTTGCAACATGCACCGGACTTCATCAAACCATAAGAGAAGCCGTTGAAATTATGAAAAACCGTACAGGGATCAACAGAGACACAGGCGAATACTCACTACCAGAAACATGGAAAGGCATCATCAGTGAAAGGAAATTCAGACCCCCCGCTCTTCTCTACAACAAAACGAAATTCAACCCAAATGCAGAAAAACCTCTATCCGACGAACAACCCAATCGAGCAGCAAAGACAGCAGCCGTGTCCAAAATGAAGTCACAGCAACCTTTTTAACTCCAAGCAAGACTCACGAAGAAATTTACGAAGTTAAATATTTAACGCTAGGCTAGAATCTTTAGTTTTGTGTTTCCCACAAGTTCGTTTTTCCAACTTGAGCGGTTTTGAGCCTGAAGAGGACCCTTGCCAAGAAGGGCCGAAATATAGCTCCAATAAAATTCAGCTGACGTATCCGTTTTGCACCATCAAATATGATTCGCAGTCAGCTTGGGCTGAAGGAATGTTTAGTGTCGTAATATTTACACATGGTTTCCCAGTTTCAATAGAAAAGAAATAACACTAAACATGAACCTGCAACGTTACTGTGAAGAAATATATATTTATATAATTTTTTTTATTAATTTATTATTAATTATACATTTATATAATTAAATTTGTATTAAATTATGTAATATAGTTTCAATAGAAAAGAAATAACACATTACAGAACAGTTTTGTTTCTAGAGAACATAGCACTAAACATTCACCTGGAAAGTTACCGTAAAGAAAAAAAATTACACTAAAGGACCCGTCTTGCTTATTCTGTCTTTCATGTCATCCCTAGCTCCCTTCTGGAATTTTAAGCTTCTGAAATCCCGCCTTCCGCCATTGTTTCTTTTTTATCCATGACCTTTTAGCACTTTTCGGCCGAGCCGAGTTTCGTTACTGTGCATATAATGCATTGAGAAAGGACAGCAAAGAAAAGAAAGTCACGCTCTTCTTTCTTCAGGTTTGGATGTTGACTGGCGACAAGTTGGAAACGGCAACTTGTATCGCGAAGAGTTCAAGGCTTGTATCCCGCACGCAAGCTATTCACACTTTTGCTGACGTAAGCACTCGTGCGGAAGCTCATCAGGAACTGAACGCTTTTAGAAGGAAACAGGACTGCGCACTAGTTATCCAGGGGCAGTCGCTTGAGGTAAGTCCAGTAATACAGTAGCAAAAATAGGCCCTGGGATCCGTGCTACTGAAACAGTGTTCGTTATTCATCCTTCTGGCGGGGAGATTGCCTAACAAATTCTGTAAAGGTGCAGTGACGAGCTCATCTTTCCAATTTCCAACCACGGGTAAGGTAAGGTAAGGTAGGGTAAGGTACAATTTTATTGACAACTGCGGAAAAACTGAAGTTGCATAAAAGCGACAGACATGGCATGATGACGCTCCGTTTAATCCTGGTTGATTTGTAAAAAATTAATGAAACCCTAAGGTGTTACAGATAAAAACAAACTAACAACATCAGCACGAGAGTTTTAGAACAAGATAATTAACAACAAAACAAACACCAATACGAATACCAACACGAGAATTTTAGGACACAGATATAGATCGAAAAAAAGAAGAAAAAAGCTTGTTGCAGTAGTCTTATCTTCCTCCAACCGCAAACAGAAATGAATCAGAAAATCAAACAGAAGAAAAATAATTGCTAGATAACTTATACTTTTTGAGACTCTAATACTGTCGGGCAACGTGTTCCATATTTGTATACCTGTATGACCAATAGGAAAACTAGATCTTGTACAAGGTTAGCGATTGGAAGAAAGATTAGACCGCTGTATCGTGTTATAATCGTGAAATTGCTTCATATAAAATATTTTTTTATCATTTTTTTTTTCCGGGAATACAGTAGGCGCGAAGAAGAACAAGAGCTGGAAGCTCATATGGCACTTGCAAGGCTGGGTCAGATGGAAGTGATAGTCAAAAGTATTCTAATCCCTTTTCTGTTAAGATGCGCCAAACTTGCTAGGCTGGGTCAGAGGATGGAAGTGACGGTCAAAAGTTTATTTTTTTTTAACTTTTCTTTTTGAGATGCACACTTTAAGGGTGCTAAAAATTAATTTCTAAGCAAAACCCTTGAGGCATAAAGGATCATGTGCTCATGGAGATCGTGAAAAAGTAAATTTTGCTTAAAAGTATTTTCTGTACTTTGCGGTTAAGATGAGTTGTTTAAGGGATGGTCGGATCGGAGAGTGACGATGTCTAACCCAATGATGTCAAGTTTATAATGCTCCAGCATAGTTTTATCGTCCTAGCACATCTGGAAGTACCTTAACTCACGATCACCGGAATTCCGGACACCCCTTACCGAAATCCCCCCCCCCCCCTTGATACCCGAATCCGGTCCGATTCTGTCACTGATGCACCTAGGACTTGTGCCTGTACTTCCCACCAAGTTTCAGCCTGATCGCTCCGCTCTATGCGTGTCACAAGATGTCCGGTTCTCCCCTCCGCCCCCCCCCCCCCAGTTCATCGGATCCGGTCCGGACTTGAATTGGGACATGCTGAGACATGAGGTCTTTCAAGATATCAAGTTTCGTTAAGATCCGATAACCCTTTTGAAAGTAATGCATGCTACTACTTTCCGGATTCTGCCGTCTCCCCCTCACCCCACGATAGTCAGATCGGGCAAGCGACTGTTTCCAAGTTAATCTGGTCGATTCCCTGAGATGCCTGCAACTTATAACGTCCTACCCCACCTGGAAGTACATTAACTACGGATCGCCGGAATTCTGGAACCCCCTCCACCTCCCCCCACCCCACACAGTGTCCGAATCCGGTCCAGTCCTGTCAGTGATGTATCTAGAGCGTGTGCTTTGTTCTTCGCACCAAGTTTCATCCCGATCGCTCCACTCTGAGAGTTTCGCACGATTTCCGGTTCTCCCCTCCGATTCCCCCCCAGATTCGTCGGATCCGGTCCGGACTTGAAATAAGACATCTGAGACACGAGATCTTTCCAGATATCAAGTTTCATTAAGATCCGGTCACCCGTTCGAAAGTTATGCATATCCCTATTTTCCGGATTCCGCCACCTCTCCCTCCCCCCACGATGGTCGGATCGGGCAAGTCACTATATCCAAGTTAGTTTGGTAAGGCCCCTGATATGCCTGCCAAGTTTTATCGTCCTAGCCCACCTGGAAGTACATTAACTACGGATCGCCGGAATTCAGGAACCCCCCTCCAACTCCCCCCACGGGGTTAGAATCCGGTCCAGTTCTGTCAGTGGTGTATCTAGAGCTTGTGCTTGTTCTTACCACCAAGTTTCATCCCGATCGCTCCACTCTGAGAGTTTCACACGATTTCCGGTTCCCCCCTCCGACTCCCCACAGATTCATCGGATCCGGTTCGGACTAGGAAATGAGACATCTGAGACACGAGATCTTTCCAGATATTAAGTTTCATTATGATCCGATCACCCGTTCGAAAGTTATGAATGTCCCTATTTTCCGGCTTCAATCACCTCCCCCTCCCCCCACGATGATCGGATCGGGCAAATGACTATTTCCAAGTTTGTTTGGTCGGGTCCCTGATATGCCTGCCAAGTTTCATCGTCCTAGCGTATCTGGAAGTACCCTAACTCGCAAACACCGGACTAACCGACCGACCGACCGACGGAAATGTGATCGGTAAATGGCACTTGGCCGGAAGGCAAGTGCCATAAAAACAGCTCCTATGCATTAATTCTCGCAATATCTTTCCTTTGTGAAAGCGCACTACCTTTTACGCACAACTTTGTCTAACATCGCCGACAAACAGAGCCTCTGATTGGTTTGAAACAATTCTTACCTCCGATTGAGCCTATCCCACATCGCGAGGGGCGGGGCTTAACTGTGAATAAGTTATCCGTTGGAATACTTGATTTGTCTAGGGAGAAAAAGCCCGAAAACAACTGTGAAAATCGAAAGTAGGTTGGATGGGTGATGGCGCTCGTTATTGAGGAGGAAAATAATGGAAATCAAATCGTTTATTCATTAAGAATGTTACTCACGGCCTGTGCCGACTAACTGATTCCATACACATCAACATATAAATACACATCAGTTGCTGCGTTCTTTGTCACGGGAGTTTTCACCGGTGGTCTCCGGTTTTTCTTATAAGCCGTTTTTGCATCCACCGGTGACTTCTCACCAGTCTTATAACCCGTTTTTGAACTAACCAGTGTCCGGTTTTATCTCACCGGTGTGGACTAACCAGAACCTGCTCGTGAGCCCGGCTTCAGCGAGGAGTTAGCCAGTTTTCACCAACTCACAGGTGAACAAAAAATAACGCGTTTTAAGGGAAGAACCGGACACTGGTGACTAAACACCAGAGACAGCCCGGAGTGCAACGAACGCAGCTAGTATATATAAACAAAATAACAAGAGGTACGAACTCATATGGCACTTGTTACGAGTAGGCGGTACAAGAAAGTAGAGGAGAACGTCACAAAATACGCCCGCCATCCAAAAATGCGGTTCGGAAATAGAAATAGGATATCACCCAATTCTGAGCAGTCCCGGCATCGTCTCAGGTTATCTGTAGAAAATGCTCATGACTGTTCAAACTTCCAAGTTTCAGCCCAATAAATCCACTCCTTTGATCACTAGACGTGCTACACGATTTCCGGTACTCCCTCCATCTCCCCCTACCGTGGCCGAATCTGGTTCGGACTATAAAATTGATCATCTAAAGCATCTTCTTTTATACCATCTATCAAGTTTCATTCGAATCTCAGCATTTTTGGAAAATTCCGGTATCCCCCCCCCCCCCACCGCCGTTGTCGGATCCGGTTCGGACCCTAAAATATGTCATCTAGGGTATATGCTCTCTCTACATTTCAAGTTTCATTTAAATTAATGCACACGTTTGACCCCTATGCGAGCCTCAAAGTTTCCGGCAATCTCCCTCCAACTCCCCCCACCGTGGCCGAAGAGCATAAACGTCGTATCTCTTAATCCCCTCTTCCCGTCCATAAGTTTTACTGGAAACGGAGCATAGCCTATCTGCAAGTTTCCGGTACCCCCCCCCTCCCTACCTTGGCCGAGTCCGGCCCGGATGCCAAATAACAAATCTAGGCCGCATAAACTCGGCACTGTCGAACTTGCATCTCATTCGGTCCATCTGTTTGGTTTTTGTGCATGTCAAAAGTCCCCCCCCCCATTCCGCCAACCGTTGTCGCATATAGTGCGAACGCATGTTTGACATGTCTAGGTCATCGATTCTTATCACCCATTAAGTTTCACTCGAATCAGACCACTCGTTCGCAATTTGCATATTTCCCTTCCCTCGCTCCCCCAAAAATGCTCGGATCTAGGAACAGAAGTTTCCGGGGGTATGTTGTGTCGGGCTCTTAAGTCAATTAAGTCGGATCATTAATATGCCTTCAAAGTTTTGTTGTCTTAATACATGTGGAACTATTCTAACTCGCGACTACCGGAATTCCAGGAAAACCCTCCAACTCCCCACAGAGCCCGAAACCATCTGGCTCCTCAGTTTCGCATCTAGGCCTAATGCTTGTTCTCTCCATTAAGTTCCGTCCCAATCCCTCTGCTTTAAGCGTTTCTCGAGTTTTCCGCCCCCCCCCCCCCATCCCCCACATGTATCGGACCCGACCCGGACTTGACGCTGAACATCTGAGGCGATAACTCTTTCCACCTGACAAGTTTCATTCAAATCCGATCACCTGTTCAAAATTTATGCATGCCACTAGATTCCGGACTCCCCATCCATCCACTCCCCCCTCCGATCGGGGAAACGACTTTTCTCAAGTCAATCTGTTCGGATCCCTGACATACCTACCAATTTTCATCGTCCTAGCACATCAGGAAGTATGCCGAACTCGCGGGATCGCTAGAAATCCGGAGCCCCCCCCTCCAACTCCCCCAAAGGGAACGGATCCGTTCCGGTTATGTCAGTGACGTATCTAGGACTTGTGCTTGTTCTTCCCACCAAGTTTCATCCCGATCCCTCCAGTCTAAGGGTTTCTCAAGATTTCCGGTTTCCTCCCCCCCCCAACACCCCCCAGTGTCATCGGATCTGGTCCGGATTTAAATTGGGACGTCTGAGACACGAGGTCATCCTAAATATCAACTTTCATCAAGATCCGATCACCCGTTCGCAAGTTAAAAACACCTCAATTTTTGGCTTCCCCCTCCCTCCACTCCCCCCCCCCCCCCCAGATGTTCAGATCGGGGAAGTGACTATTTTCTATTTAATCTGGTTGGGTCCCTGACATGCCTGCCAATTTTCATCGTCCTAGCACGTCAGGAAGCACCGAACTCGCGAGATCACTAGAAATTCGGATCCACCCCAACTCCCCCAAAGCTTGCGGATCCGTTCCGGTTATGTCAGTCACGTATCTAGGACTTGTGCTTGTTCTTTCCACCAAGTTTCAGCCGGATCTCTCCACTCTAAGTGTTTTCCAAGATTTCCGGTTTCCCCCTCCATCTCCCCCCAATGTCACCGGATCCGGTCTGGATTTAAAAGGGAACGTCTGAGAAACGAGTTCCTTCCATGTATCAAGTTTCATTAAGATCCGGTCACCCGTTTGTAAGCTAAAAATATCTAATTTTTCCTAATTTTTTCGGATTCCCCCTACCTCCACTCCCCTCCAGATGGTCGGATCGGGGAATCGAGTATTTCTAATTTAAGCTGGTCCGGTCCCTGATACGCCTGCCAAGTTTCATCGTCCTAGCTTATCTGGAAGTGCCCGAACTAGCAAAACCGGGACCGACAGACCGACTGACGGACAGAAATTACAATCGCTATATGGCACTTGGCCGACAAGCGTAACTGGCGAGTCAACTGCTATTTCGGTTTGCATCAAAACAACAGAAAAAATAAAAAATAAATACACTATACTAAATGGTCAAACATAAGTGCTTAAAAACCAACATAGAATCATGTGGGCTCTTTAATGGTGGATGAAGCGTTAAACAGTTTAACAAATGCCGGAACAAAGCTGTTACTGTATCTTGAGTGGGTGCATTGGACAGGTTGCAGTTTTGGAATTGGGTTCGCAACTACTCTTGGAGGTCTTGGCCGTTAGGCTTCAAAATCAGGGGGGAGAATTTTACGGAGAATGGGGGGTTTAAGAGTTTTTAGACTGCATTTCTGCTTTAAAGCATTAATCGAATCACTATGGCACTAATCTGGGCTTTCTAGCAGCTCATCGCTCTGTCGCTGTCTTTTGAGGAGTGCCAGCCACACGGATGAATTCATGTCAGTGTGGCCATTTTGGTCGAATCTCAAGCGTGTTAAGACTTGACATTAGTTGCGTTTTCGATCCGAATTCTCCTCGCAATTCTCCTTTTTCGCGTTTTTGGACTATTCAGATGAAGCGAATTCTCCCTTTCTTGCGTTTCTGTCAGAATCGAGAACGGGGAAAGCCTCGCGATTCTGCAGATTCGAGAGTTGCTCCGATGGTGAGTTCTCGATTCTCCTCTCTCCGTTCTCCTCCCTTATTGGTCAGCAGAGCGCGGATGTTAAATATGCATAAACACGTATACCGGGTTGCGGACGAGCTGCCAAATTAGAATTTTTGTCAAAAGCGAGAATGGAGAAGCCAGAGGAGCAAAAACGCTATTCAGAAGCGAGAATTCAGAACGGAGAATTCGGATAAAAAAAGGCAACTATTGTCATAGTAAGCATGACACACCTTCTAAGACGTGATCATCTCGCCCCCGTCAAACCCGTTTGATGAAGGTTCATCCGCATCAGCTTTTATCTCACAAACAATCCCCAAGATTTGAGTGCGTGATATTTCAAAGTAGTAAAAAAATCAAGTGTTCTCATTGAAAGCTGCGTAGCCTAAATTACATGTAAAGAAAAGAAACTTTACACTGTAAAAAAAAATCTTGCAGTATTTGCTACTGGGATTAATCTTGTCTCTGCTGAGGTAAGATTTTCTCTAATTCGGATTAATCTGATCCCAGTAGAGATAAGATAAATCCCAGTAGCAAATACTGCTGTGAACTTTAATCCTTACTTGGAGAAACTTTTTACAGTGTAGAGCGTGTCCCACCCTTGTAACAATAGTAACTGTTAGTTAATATTTTCGTTCCAGCCCCGTGAAAAGTTACTACGCTAACCGTTCCAACCTCCTCGAAATAGTAACTAATAGTAACTTTTTGCTTACCACGCTCGGGAGCGTAGGAAGCGTGGTAAGTACGAATCTCTGTAACGTGATTGGCCGGGTTACCCCGTGGACTGATATTTTACAGAAAACTTAGAAATGTGTTCCAGCCTTGACTGCAAGAAGCAAAAATTTGTTATGTCATTCGTAGTAACTACGGTATGTAGGATGGAACACGCCTTTAATTGACCGTTACTCTAGGTTTGTCTGCAGTACTACGAGGTTGAGTTTATTGAGCTAGCTAGCGCCTGCCCATCTGTGGTATGTTGCCGTTGTTCTCCAACTCAAAAAGCTCTCATAGTCCAGCTGATACACAAACATACGGGTAAGTTGCGATCCCGAATCCGATCCCGCTAATGTCCAGGGAAATCAGGGGGGGTATTCTTTCAGATCCGTTTGATTAAATGAACCAGAGCTGCTCAAGTTTGAGAGGTGCAGGCTATTGCGCCTCTCAATCAATTAATCAATCAAGTTTATTATACAAGTAACTTACAGCTAGAGTGGAATACAATATTTACGTAATTCACGGACCCGGAACAAATTAACTAATACACTTACAAGATTTGACCAGAAATAAATGATGGGATGAAACTACGTAAAAATTGGGCACAAGAATTAGCAGGATATGGAGAAAACTGATTGCTAGTATTCCTCTCGGACCGACCCACAGAAGACTGGAGGGGAAGGGGGGAATAAATGGGCCAACTGGGGACAACACATTTTCTTTGCAGTATTTCTGCGGTCAGTTAATTTCGAAAGGTCCATTTTAATGAGAGCCTCTTCATATGAGATATTATGATGACCCAGAATGATTCAGTGCTCTCTTTTGGGCATTTTCAATTTGTCTGTTTATATACGAACTGGTTGGCTAAGTAATTAATATAGTTACAGTAACAAAACACAAATATATTCCATAACAAGGCTCTTTCATTTTGCATTTGCTATCTTAATCACAAATAAATTGGGAATGGTTATACAAAGCATTATGAAGTTCTTTCTAGCAGTTTTGTCAGACCGTGATTCAAGAAATACGCCGCTGTCTTTGAAAAATACGCAAAAAAAACGCAGAAATTCCTTTTTAACCCAAAATTGCAAGACATATCTAACAGGGATTGTCAATAGGATCCGAGCAATTTTAATGCGCCAGCAAAAAAAATAATGTACCATGCAAAAAAAAAATCCGTCAGCAAAAAAGCATCCGCCAGTCGGTCTTAAAATCCGCCAATATGGCAACACTGCTTTCTAGCCAAATTAAAGGTTCAATGAAGCGTCTATCGTTCCAGTTCCCCATCACAGGCATACAGTTCCTGCATTCTAGTATAGTTTCTCCTGAAGAGTCAGTTCCCATGCATTAACTCTCGTGATGTCTCTCCACTGTCAAATCAATCTTGACCAGAGCAAAATAACACTAGGGAGTAACGCCAAGACTTGACAAAATTGACACACACTCGAATAGCAGCGATACTAGCACCCCTATCGATAAAGAACGTCCCTACTAAAACTCATTCAGTCGTTCACCAGCGCTGGCTCCGATAACGTCATATTCTGAAGATAGCAAAAAAATCATACAGCCCCATTGTTTCCTTGGTGTATGCAGACCGCACCTAGGCTTTACTAGAAGTTTCTATACCCGCAAGTCTGTGTCGCTTTAAATGCCGCAAGCGTAATGGATAGAAGATAGAAAGTTTATTGCGAAAATCGAATATCGTTGTTATAAACCAAATTTGCGATTATTGTCACACAAACAGAATAAATGACAATACATGTATCTAATGTCACTACAAATAATTCACGCTTCGTTAAAATGTTTCACGAACTCGGGAACAAAACTTTTTGCATATCTAACGTGTTTTGTAGGTACGGGACAGAGCTTTGGGACCCTAGAACTTACCACTCGTTCTGGTCGACTTCTAACGTTTTGATAGGGGGGAGGGAGGATTTGGGAGTGGAGAGGATGGGACACCATGGCTGAACCGAAGTCAGCGCTTAGCTCCTTTCTGCGCTCCTGCAGTGTTTTTAGGTTAAAGTGTTTTAAAAGGTATGAGTATGGAAGCTTTGGTCCACTATGAATAATAAGAAGAGCCCGCTTCTGTATTCTTTCTAGTTTATCTCTTTGTTCGTGCGACAATGAAAAATGCCAAACGGGTGCTGCGTATTCCAGGGTGGGTCTGAAAAAAGTATAAACTCGTAGTAGGTGACACTGGGGTATTTTCATTTTTGAAAGAAGTTTTAGGTTTTGTATTCCCGCATTGGCAGGTTTCAGCATGTCCTGGGCGGCGCTACGAGTATGTCCCGTTTGCAAAGCATGGGAAGCATAGGTCTAGGCGCTACTCCCTAGTGGTATTTTGCTCTAATCTTGACTGACGTCATTTATAACGTTGCCTCTAATTGGTTTGTTCAGTCCGTACTTTCTACTGAACCAATCACGAACGACGCGAGAGGCGGGGCTTATTGCGAGAAGATTGTCCAGTAGGAAGATTAGATTTGGCTAGAGAGCAATGGCACGACAATAACAGTGAAAGGAAAATAAAAAGAAATAAGCGGACCAGTGATGGCGACAGAGGCGTTACTAGCCAAAATGTTTGGGGGGGGGGGCAAGGTATTTGCCGACTGGCTGGTCATTTTTACCGACTATTTTTTAAGAAAAAACGACTGTTTTGACGAAAAATCGACTTATTTTAAGAAAGAACGATCGTTTTTACGAAAAATCGACGATTTTACGAAAACCCGACCGTTTTGAAGAAAATCGACTATTTACCAGCAAAAAAATCGATGGTTTTTTGGAAAATCGCGGTGCTTCGTGCCGACTCGGCTATTTTTTACCGACCGGCCGACAACATTAGGGAAAGGGGCGTCCCACCCGCTCCTTACCTTCCCCCCCGATCCCATACGTGACGCCCCTGGATGGCGCTCGCTATTGAGAGGGAAAATAATGGAATAGCATCCGGTTTCATTTCTGCTTTGACTTTGGCTTCGGTAAAATTTGTCCACAGTTCAGCAACTGCGTTTTTATAATTTCCGCTTGAACACCCGTCTTTTTGGACACAATCTTAAGTACCCTTCACAGTGATACTGTCCCCGATCGTGATGCAGCCCCTGAGGGACTTGTACTTAAAGAAAAGAAGAACAAGCTGTAGGTTAAAGCTCTAGAAATATTGATTAATACAGTGGAGATTGGTCATTAATATAGACTAGACATAGTGATTAATAGTAGAGAATAGGTTTACTTTAACGCCACCAAAGTGAAAGAAGAGAAGACGTAGCCGTTACGATCATTTTGTCAGTAGTAACCAAGAGTGGAAAAGAAGTTACGAAGGTATAGCGGATCATGCTAACGGATGACGAAAAAATCTTATTTTCGGTCTCGTCCGTGATTTTAAAAATTAATTGAATTTGAATTAGAAGAGAGGAAAAAACTGGTCACCTGAATTTTCTTTTGCAGGCAAAAGAACTGCCGCCATCGGAGATGGTGGGAATGACGTTTCGATGATTCAGGCGGCCGACGCTGGCATTGGTATTGTCGGAAAAGAGGGACGCCAAGCCGCGTTAGCAGCGGATTTCGCATTGTCTCAGTTTAGTCACATCGGTAAGTGAACCTGTTTCATTCTGGCATTTATATTTTATGGCACTTGCCCTTCGGACAAGTGCCATATAGCGATCGCAATTTCTGTCGGTCGGCCCGGGTTTTGCCAGTTCGGGCACTTCCACATAAGCTAGGACAATGAAACTTGGCAGGCGTATCAGGGACCCGAAATGATTAACTTGTAAATAGTCACTTCCCTCCCGATGAAAAATTATCTCAAAATAGTTGTATGAAGTTGTACGAAAAAGTAGCATGCAGTAAGAACTGATGCTAGTACATGCTTCTATGTCAAGGCTACCCTGTTACTGCATTCTACTGCATGCTACTATTAGCAAGACAGGATGCTCATGGGTACTATTGCTTCAGATTGGCCCAATCAGGAGCTCATTAAATGATAGTTTTCTTTACTATTACATACATGCAACTTTTTCGTACAAGTATCATACAACTACGCAGGCTACAAATTTTTCATCGGGCTGATCTGACCATCATGGGGGGAGTGGAGGAATGGAGAATCCGGAATCTTGAGGCACTTTTAACTTTTGAACGGGTGATCGGATCTTAGTGAAACTTGATATTTGAAAGACCTCGTGTCTCAGGCGACCGACTTCAAATCCGGACCGGATCCGGTGACTTTGGGGGGAGTTGGAGGGGGGGAGGGGGAAACCGGAAAGCTCGGGAAACGGGATGAAACTTGATGGGAAGAACAAGCATAAGTCTTAGATATATTGCTATCATAACCAGACCGGGTTCGGGCACTGTGGGGGGAGGGAGGGGGGCCGGAAGTCCAGCGATCCCGCAAGTTCGGTACTTCCTGATGTACTGGAACGATGAAACTTGGAAGGCATATCAGGGACCCGAACAAATTGACTTGAGAAAGTCTTTTCTCCGATACGACCATCATGGGGGGAGTGTAGGGATGGGGAATCCGGAATCTAGTGGCAAGCATAACTTTCGAACGGGTGATCGGATTTGAATGAAGCTTGGCTAGTGGAAAGAGATATCGTCCCAGATGTTCCATTTCAGATCCGGACCGGGGTGGCGGGGGCATCGGAAATAAAATTGAAACGCTTAGAGTCGAGGGATCAGGATGGAATTTGGTTGAAAGAACAAGCATAAACCCTTGATATGTTCTTGACAGAACCAGATCGTATTGGAGCTCTGTGGGGGAGTCGGAGGGGCTTTCCCGGAATTCTGGTGATCACGAGTTAGGATACTTCCATATGTGCTAAGAAGGATGAACTTGGCAGGCATATTAGCGACCCGACCGCCTAGGAAAACTTCCGTTCCTGGATCCGACCATTTTTGGGAGAGTTAAAGGGAGGCGGGAATCCGGAAATTACTGACTTCCGTTGGTTGCCAGCGGGTGCTCCGGTCCAAGTGAAACTTTATGGACGATAAGAACTAATGACCTGGGTATGCAAAACGTGTGTCCGAACCAAATGTGGCCATGGTCGGGGGAGTTGGAGGGGGGGGGGGGAGTCCGGAAACTTTGTGACAAGCACAAAAACAAAACGAATGGGATGGAAGTTGGATAGTTCCGAGTTTATGCGGAGGTTTGTTATATTAAATCCGGCAACGGTAGGAGGAGGATGAAGCGGGAATCGAAAATTTGCAGATGCGCTCCGATTCGATTCGAACTTGATGGACGGGAAGAGGAGATGTCAAAGATGAGACATTTATGTGTCCCAGTCGTTATTCGGCGACAGTGGGGGGGGGAGGGGGTTATGATCCATCAATATGTCCGAACTAGATGCAGCCCCGGTAGGGGGAGTTGGAGGGGGGGGGGGTAGTGTGGCACGTCGGGTGTGGCACCGATTGGATCTAAACCTGGAAGGCAGAAAAGTCACTTGCTTTAGATGATTCGAGGCGATGCCAGAAATGCTCAGACTCGAATGAAGCTAGATTTCTTTCAGACTTCAGACTTGTTAAATAACAGGCGAAAAACAAAATTCACATCTATTTACCAATGAAAAATAAATACTACTAGGCTGCTAGTGAAAAAATAATACTATTACTAACACTACATTTCTAATTACAAAAACAAAATACTAAAGAAAAAGAAAAAAAAAGAAAGAAAAGAATACGACGGACTCTTGCTTACTCTTTTGCGAGGAAGAACCTTTCCACTGTGGTCTTGAATGCAGCAAGGTGCGGGGCTTCACGGACTTTACTTGGGATTATATTCCAAACACTCGTAGCAAAACTCCTGATAATGAACGATGCACGAATTGTTTGTCGGATTTCATTTTTGTTCTCAAACAAAAAGGCCACAAAGCCTGTATAAAATCTAACTACCAGTACTATCTAACTAAAAATAAAAATAATCAATAGAGATACAACGTATGAGCGCCGCCTGGGCCACCAACCACAAAGAAACGGCAGTCTGTAATAGTCGGAAGTATTGTCAACTAGCAGTTTTTAAAGATAAAACTTTCCAGGACGCCTATTGCTGGTCCACGGTCGGAGGTCCTACAAGCGATCAGCTGCGCTTTCACAGTTCGTCATTCATCGCGGCCTGATCATATCTACGATGCAGGCAGTCTTTTCTGCGATTTTCTACTTCGCCTCTGTAGCGCTGTATCAGGGCTTCCTCATGGTTGGGTAAGGCGGTTTTGTAGTATAGAATGTGAGCGTCTTCCACCCTTCTAACAATAGTAATTATTAATTACTATTTTCGTTCCAACCTAGTAAAAAGTTACTACGCTGACCGTATTAGTAAGTAAAAATCAGCACCTACTGAGAGGTTTGTTGGCTGGATGATTGGCAGAATGATTTTTCCAGTTCTTTTGGGCGTTCTGACGTGTGGGTGAACTGTCGGAAAATGTGGGCGTTCTGACGTATGTGTGAACTGTCGGAAAATGTGAGAGTAGTCACGGATGTCGTGGACGTTCTGACGTGTGGGTGAACTGTCGAAAAATGTGAGAGTAGTCACGGATTTCGTGGACGTACTGACGTGTGGGTGAACTGTCGGAAAATGTGAGCGTCGTCACGGATCTTGTGGGCGTTCTGACGTGTGGGTGACCTGCCGAAAATGTGAGCGTCGCCACGGATCTTCTGGTCGGTCTGACGTGTGGGTGAACTGTCGGAAAATGTGAGAGTAGTCAGGGACGTCGCTGACGTTCTGACGTGTGGGTGAACTGTCGGAAATGTGAGTGTCGTCACGGATCTTGTGGGCGTTCTGACGTGTGGATGAACTGTCGGAAAATGTGGGCGTTTTGACGTGTGGGTGAACTGGAGGAAAATGTGAGAGTAGTCACGGATGTCGTGGGTGTTCTGACGTGTGGGTGAACTGATGTGTGGGCGTAGTCACGGGACGCCTTGCTTCACACTGACTACGTTAAATGTACGCGTCTGGTTAAATTTCGCAGGAAAAAACTGCGTGGCAATCCCAATAGTTGCGTTTTCGCACATACCATGGTATCTGTTACCACGGTAATTGGATCTGCAATTAGTCGTTTTGCAGTTACCGTGGTATCTGATATACGGTTGCTCTGCAAAAACGACAATTCCCGAAATTGCGCTTTCGAAATCATCCCAAAAGAAAAACTGATATTCAGTCACATCACTGAGTGCCGAACTTCTTTCCCACCAATTTGACAAAAATTTATGAAAGTGAGATGACTTTTTCAGATACCACGATCAGTTACCACGGTCGGACCGTGGTATCTGAATATCAGAAACCACGATAACTGGCCAGATACCACGATAACTTCAAAACGCCTTTTGACCGTGGTACCAGATACCACGATAACTCAAAAACGACTTTAGACCATGGAATCTGCAAAAATGCAACTAATGTTTCCATTTGTGTCTGATAATAGTGATTCTGGATACATAAGACAATTCTCGATTGCGTTTAGAATTCGCTCCAGTAAGTATTATATTCTCTACTCGTATCGGACCGAACCTGCATTTGACGCTTCCAAAATTCGTAGCGAAGGAGAGAATTCGCACCCGACTGCAAAACTTGGACTGTGTGTGTACGTAGCTTAAAGTATCCTCGACTATATTTGACAATGCAAAACGAATACGTCTGCTACACTTTATTCGAGCAATATTCCGACCCTTCTTGGCAAGGGTCCTCTTCAAGCTCAAGCCGCTCCAGCTGCAAAATGAAATTGTCATGACTCTAGTATAGTTTCACTGCTAGTTACTAATCCCCTCGTATCTACGCTAATACTCGGATCCGGGAATTCGTCATGTTACACTGCGTTTTCACTATCTGGCTAGATGTCAGGTTTATTTTACCACACGACTTCTTGGTTGTTGAGAAATATGACCCAGGGTCCCGCATGCGAGGTGTGAAATTCTTGACAGTAAGGTAAGCCGTCCGTCTGACGGACTTGCTTTCGGTGGTTTAGGAAAGGAGTGTAAACGTTAAAGGACCTGTCTTACCTGTAATACAAACACAACCTACTTCCAAAATCACTCCATATATTTCTAAACCCGGAGACCCCAATTTCGTATGGTACATTCCAACCCCTCTGACAGAACCACGCTGATTTTCCCACTTGCCGCGTTTTGCCACCTTTGATGTGTATCACGCTGTCGAAGGTTGTCTGCGAGGAAAAACCGGTTATGGTAATTGTTTCCCTGTTTTCGCTTTAAGTCGACGGGTCACGGAAAAGGCTTAAAACAGCAAGACCGTGGGTTATTTGTTGAAAGCAAAGCCTAGTTTTAAAGTATTCAAATATATTAATATACTGTAAGTTGAAGAGTAAATAGTGCGAGGGGTATTTTAACTCTTTTTGCTTGGGTGAACCGTCAGCAACAATCCGGAAGCCTGGTATATTTCCTTGGACGCAGGAATCCCGCCCTGTTTGTCACCAGACGCTTTATCATTGGCTGCTTACGACGTCGTTTGGACGCGGCTTCTTTGACAAGGGAAAGGGAGTTTGTGTGAACGATATGCGGATAGAACGCGCTACATGTCGAGTTCTAAAAATGAAAGATGTAGCTTTATCTAAGACACAGTTTATGTTAAAGGACCCGTCGTAACTGGAATACCGATGCAACCTAGTTCCAAATTGAACCTGGAGACCCTAAATTCGTACGTCATATTCCAAACCCGCTAACGACAGTACACTAACCTGTGCACTTTCCATTATTCACGATTTTCCATGCGCATTTTGCTTCCGACTAGTGTTCGCGTATCCTCCTACTGATACGTAAAACTGGTTATCTGAAATCATTCATTTCATTCACTCATTCATTTATTCATACTACACAACCTACATAACATAAATATAGAGCGTGTTCCACCCTCGTACCAATAGTAACTATTAGTTACTATTTCCGTTCCAACCTCACGAAAAGTTACTACGCTGACCGTTCCAACCTTCTCGAAATAGTAACTAATAGTAACTATTTGCTTACCACGCTCGGGAGCGTAGTACGCGTAGTAACTACGGATCTCAGTCACGTGATTGGTCGGATTCGCCCGCGGCATGATATTCTGCTGGAAAATAGAAAAATCGTTCCAGCCTTGACGACAGAAAGGCAGAATTTGTGACGTCATGCGTAGTAACTACGGTAAGTAGGATGGAACACGCTCATAATCTAATGTAAGTGTTATTAAGCTATATCTAGGATTTTCATTTTTTTATTCTTGTTGTTCTGTTTTTCTTGTACGTGTTTTTTGTGGTAGTTGCTATGGCCAGTTGGCTTTTTGCAATAAATATCATATCATATCATATCATATAAGGCAAGAAACAAGACCCCCTGAAGCTGGATCTTGTTGGGAATCTTGCCGAGTTTTTGCTAGAAGTCAATGGTTCTGGGAAAAGGCTTAGGACATCCAAAGTCGTGGATAATATGTGAAAAGCAGATCCTAGTGCTACAGTATTCAGATATTTGAATATTGGAACATAAACAGTAAATAGTGCGAGTTTTGCTTTAAGTTACGTTCAGTTGTACTTGCAAACAGTAAGGATGTAGGATGTCGATGAACAGTTTGATGATGATGGTGAAATATTATTTACACACTAAAGAAGAGGAAAATAGCGCAGTACAGACAAATTAAAGGGAAAAATGCACTGAGCTTTCAGTAATGTAGTCAACGCCCAAGATAAAAAAATAAACATTAAAAAAAGAAAAGGGACTAATCGCGTCTAAAAAAAAAAAATGGCCAAGGGCAGAAACGTGAAGGTCCTGGGCAATTGGAGTCAGAGGGCAAAAAGGTTGCAGTTATACTGGAATCCCTATAACGTTGGGGAAGGTACAAGAGGAATTTACAATATTTGAAATAATAAGTCCTGATACATTTTAAACCTTTTTGTCTCAGAATACCAGAAATTCCGAAAAGGTTGCAGATAGAGGGAGAACAAAAACTATTATATAAACTACCAAGGGCTTTTCTGTTATACCTTCTTCTATTTGAAACAAATTTTTCCATATCCGACGTGAATGGAATCGTGAACAGCCGAAACAGCGTTATCGCAGATTTTTTTTAGAGCTTGCAGTTGGTGATGATGACTCTTTTCGAGTTATAGCTTTAGGGGCGCTCCAGTCTTGTCTCCACGATTGCGCGCGCCAGTTTGCGTCAAGCTGCTTTTGGGAGCCCTCTGGTATCTCAGATTCAGATAATTTCAGAATATTAATTAACACAAAAAACAATATAATTCCTGGAAGAAACTGCATGTCCGCCTAAAAAAAAGTCATGTGGTCGATGGGAGCGAACATGAGAGGTAACAGTTGTCGGACCAGGGGCGTCACGACCGGGGGAAGGGGGGGAGGCCCACCCCCAATGTTGACGGTCAGTCGGTAAAAAATAACCGAGTCGGCGCGAAGCGCCGCGATTTTTCGACAAAACAGTTGATTTTTTTCACTAAAATAGTCGATTTTTCTGAAAATCAGTCGATTTCTCGTCAAAACAGTATTTTTTTTCTGAAAATCATTTGATTATTTCGGAACTGTCGTTTTTTCTGCAAAAACAGTCGGTAAAAATTACCAGCCAGTCGGCAAATTCATTCCCCCCCCCCCCCACACACACACACATTTTGGCTAGTAAAGCCTCTGGTTCGAACAGGCCGTTCTCCAAAGGAACGACTCGATAGGTGAAGAAGTGTCAGTAAACGAGCACAACCTTCGGAACTCGAATTGTGAAAAGTTTGGAACGATGTTTATAGACCGGACCCGAGTAGAGAGGGTACAGCGCGGGGCCACAAAATTCTTGTGTGTTTCATATGAAAGTGTTACGTTTTGCTTTTGTTTTGTTTTTTTCTTTTCGTCTTTTTACTCCGTCCATTTTCTGTTTGAAATGACGGGTGATAAATAAATAAATAAATAAAATTAATTCCATACCTACGGTACTCTACCGACGATTACAGAATGAGACATCTTAATCTACCTTCATTGGAGTTCCGTCGGGAACATAACGACATTCTGGACACTTACAGAAAATTCTACACTCGGTAGATAATTTGGACAAAAAACAGTTTTTTGAGTTTAGTTCATATCAGTCAAACCCGTCAGCATTCTTTGAGGCTAACCGGAAGATTGGTCAACGTTCATTCTGTTACCATGCATGCCAGTCATGGAATGGTTTGTCTGAGGAGACCGTTTCCCTACCAAATTTACTTTCAATCAAGCAACATCTTGCTGGTACAACGTTCAGCCATAGCGCGTATGTGAACCCTTTTTAGTTCATATTTGTTGTATGTTTATATGTGTAGAGTGCAGTATTGAAAAATGTAGGCTACCCTTCAAATGAAACGTTTACTTTTAACCAACTTTCCGGTTTTTGCCGGATTCCGGACGAACTACTTGTCCGACGAGAAAATGGTTTTGACCATCGTGCTCAGCATGTCTTCCTACCCCTAAATCAAACATTTAATTAACTTCAAATTGAACTTTTACTTTTAACCAACTTTACGGTTTTGCCGGATTCCGGACGAACTACTTTTCCGGCAAGAAAATGGTTTTCACCATCGTGCTTAGCATGTCTTCTTACCCCATAATCGACTATCATATTAGCTGTTTAAAAATATTTTGTTTATCCCTTAATTTGAACCCCCTCCCCCACCCCTAAATGTGGAGCTACAGAGCCCATCTACGAACTTGACCTTACCCTTGACCCAAACAATCCTCACACCAAGTTTCATCAAAATATCTTATTCTATTCGAGAGTTATCGTGCTTACAGACGGACGGACGGACAACTTTTGTGATATCATAGGTATCCCTCCACTTACGTTTTGGGATCCCAAAAAGCCATGTGGTCTATGGGAGCGAACATGAGGTAACAGTTGTTCGGACAGGTCGTTCTCCAAAGGAACGACTCAGTTGGTGAAGAAGTGTCGGTAAACGAGCACGACCTTCGGAACATGAAATTGTGAAAATTTTGGAAGGATAGACTAGAATAATAACTTTGGTTAATTTTAGTTTCAGCACGGTGTATACTATGCTTCCAGTATTTTCGCTTGTTTTGGACAAAGATGTTTCTTCATCTGTGGCGATGACGTACCCAGAGATTTATCGGGAGCTGTCCAAGGGGAGGTCTCTGAGCTTCAAGACGTTCTTTATATGGGTATTGATTTCAATTTACCAAGGTTAGTCTTTTCCCATACTTCCCTTCCTCTGTTGTGTCGTTTACAATAGCTGCGTTTTGACTGATACCATGGTATCTGTTACCACGGTAACTAGATCTGCAATTAGTCGTTTTTGCAGTTATCGTGGTATCTGATACACGGTGCTCTGCAAAAACGACTTTTGCCGAAATTGCACTTTTCGAAGTCATCCCAAAAGAAAAACAGATATCCAGTTACATCACTAAGGGCTAAACTTCTTTCTCACCAATCTGACAAAATTTGATGAAAGTGAGATGACTTTCCAGATACCACGGCCAGTTACCACGGTCGGACCGTAGTATCTGAATATCTGATACTGCAGTAACTGGCCAGATACCACGATAACTGCAAAAACGACTTTAGACCGTGGTAACAGATACCATGGTATCAGCAAAAACGCAACTAATAAGTTTTGAGGGGAATCGACTAAAGTGAGGCATGGCACGGCACTGTGCAGGAGGCACGAGTAATAAAAAGAGATTTGCAAGTACCCCCGATGAAAAATTTATCTCGAAATAGTAGTACGAAGTTGTACCAAAAAGTAGCATGCAGTACTAACTGATGCTACTACATGCTTCTACTTCAAGGCTATCGTGTTACTGCATACTACTGCATGCTACTATTAGCAAGACTGGATGCTACTATGGCAAGACATGATGCTACTGGATACTACTACATAAGATTGGATCAGTCTGAGGCACATTAAATGATAGTATTCTTTGCTGTTACATAGTATTACATCCAACTGTTTCGTACAACTATCATGCAACTACGCAGGCTACAAATTGTTCATCGGGGTAGTAGAAGTAGACAAGTAAGTGCGATTTCGTAACTCTAGAGACTAAAATAAGGCACGTTAGAACAATATTCCTGCCCCTCAATCTAAAGCCTGTAAGGGCCCTTTTAGTTTTCGTGCCTCTTTTTCTACACGCGCCTCCTACACTATATCGCGCCGTGCCGTGCTTTTTTTTAAGTCGATCCCGTTTTGAGGTACGTTATCACTACATGGAAAGATACAAATCACTCAATTATTCAGTAGTTTATACTAAAACCTTTCCAAAATTCTGGTCAAATTTTCGTTCGCGGTCGTGCAAATTCTTTCCGGTTTCCCAGTTTTCTTAATACTGTTTCCAAGGAAGTTTGGGTAGTGAGTAATTAATTCAGTAATTTATTTATAACCCACCATTTCGAAAAAGCGGAGTAAATGAAAGAAAATAAATAAAACACACAGGAAAATACACTAATTTTCAATCTTCGGCCAGGAAGCAGTGGAGAAGGTCGTGGGCTCTGTTGTCAGTGATTTTTTATAGCGACGAAGAAACATTCAAAAGGGTAACACTTCCATCTTGAATTTTGAACTTCTCCGTCAGTGTATGGTTATGACATAATTTCGACAAGTGGAGCAGGTGGTTTGCGTATTTACAATTCAATTCAGTTCAGTTCATTTATTTGTATCCGCCAAAGCTGGCAAGTAAAAAAAATATAATAAAATTCACACAATCGGTCTACAGACTAATAACTAGACCATATACTTTCATACAAACTCTACTTCACTTAAAAAAAAACAAACAAAAAAAACAATTAGCCTACGCTATCCTCAATGAAGTCTACCTAAACTTTAACCAAAATACAATCAACGCAACGCATCGGTCAAAGTGTGCTTTATGGAATAAATAAATAACCTGATCTCATCTTTTTAATCTCCTTCTTCCGCAGAACATGAGTGACCCCAGAACGAAATAGCATAGAAGGAGCGCAGAAGGTGCTGTACAATTATCTCAAAGCTTTACGATTATAGCGCCCCAGAATTTTTTCTTTGTTAATTTCGCTGATGGGGTCGTCTTCGGCCATGCTTTTCTAACGGTCAAAGTTGACGGTTTAGCTTGCGCCGTGCCCAGAGGTAACACTCCCGACTTGTTTTTCGATATTGTGTAATAAAAAGAAGTTTTTTTTGCTTGATAGAATTCAAAACAGAATAGGTATATCTTTTTTTTAAACTGTAGCTTTACTTTTCATTTTTTTTTCAGAAGAATAATCTCTAGGTTTAGCCGAGATGCAGCTGGATAAATTTTAAGTTGGCGAAAGTCTCGAGTGTATCATGTGACACAGGGTGACCGTTACGTTTGTCTAACAAAATAACACTAGCGAGGAGCGCCAAGCCTTGACCAAATTGAAACACACTCTAGCCGAAACTAGCACCACTTGCGATAGCGAACGTCCCTACTGAGATTCATTCATCCGTTCACCAGCGCTGGCTCCAATAACTTCATATTCTGGACATAGCAAAAAAATAATGCAGTCTCCATTATTTCCTTGGTGTGTGCAGACCGCACTCTTGATTTACTAAAAATTTCTAAACCCGCAAGTTTGTCTCGCTTTAAATAACGTAAGTGTAGCGGGCGTTGCTACGAATATGGCCGGTTTGCCTAGCATGGAAAGCATAGGTCTTGGCGCTACTCCTAGTGTTATTTTGTTCTGGTTTTGTCTCGTAAAAAGGAGTAACTAGTGTATTTGGGACCAGAGCAAAATAACACTAAGGAGTAGCGCCTAGACCCATGGTTCCCATGCTTTGCAAACGGGACATACTAGTAGCGCCGACCATTAACGCTTGCGGCATTTAAAGCGAGACAAACTTGCGGGTATAGAAATTTCTAGTAAAGCATAGGTGCGGCCGCTCTGCATACACCAAAGAAACAATGGAGGCTGTATATTACTAGTATTTACTATGTCCAGGATAGGAAGTTATCGGAGCCAGCGCTGGTGAACGACTGAATGAGTTTCAGTAGGGACGTTGTCTATCGCTAGTGGTGCTAGTATCGGTGCTTTTCGAGTGTGTGTCAATTTTGTCAAGTCTTGGCGTTACTCCCTAGTGTTATTTTGCTCTGTTTCGGACGTTCGGTGCAGATGTGGTCAGTGTGGATTTGATTATGGTTAAGTGATATCTAACTTTTTCGATCTACTGATATTTTCACTTTCGATATTTTTGGACCATTTTTCGCTTTCGTATACCTCTCGCGCCGCTGAAATTTAAGAACGAACATTGTGTTCAAAGAGCGTTGTGCTCCTTTTACCATACACACAATCATAACCATCCCTACTGCCACTATGAATGTTCATAACCACAAAAACACCGTCAAACAATGAGCAAATTAAAAAAAAAATTCCTAGGTTTAAATAATCGATTTAGTCTTATAATTCTTTGCTAATCAAACGTGGAAAATTTCGTCATCTGGAAAAGACGACCTTCTGCGTGGGTTTTTTCTCGAGCCGACACAGCAACCCGGCCATCAAGTTCAAATCTAAATAAACTGGTGGCTTGCGATCAGTAAGAGAAGGCAAACACAATGTTTAGATTAGGTCTTTAAAGTTCAATGGGCGGATCAAACAATCATCATCCCACATTACCACGCCTAAAATACAATGTTTCATTTTTCTTATCCATTCGTTGTTATTATATGCTCCGGATTATTTGTATTGTTGACAAATATTCATATTAACGCCGTTAACTGAGAATTCCTTGTAAGCTCTGGAATTAGCTGCAAGTAGGTCGGTTATATTTGTACATTTTTCGCAGTGTTGTAACTTTACATTTAGAAAACAAAGCTTTTCTTCGGTACAACAAACGACAGAAGTTTCATCAGGTAACATTAGAGCAATCTGCCAGATACAGAGACGGTTTATTTTAGCAGCCATGGCACTCTCATCACTCAGCTCTAAAAAACGAGCGATTTTCTACATGGCCAAGAGTTTTTGAATTTCCGCGCCTTGCAGTACCATGCTCTGAAATCGTCTCCGCCGATACGCCGAAGAGCCAATGACAAGCGGTAACAAGAAAACGGCTTATTTTTGAAGCGCTATCTAGTGGAAGTCAGAAATGTGTATGTGTGAAGCAGTTTATACAAATTAAAGCATAGTTAGTGCCCATTGTGCTTGAAGCTTAATTAGCATCTCCGACTTCGGCGGTTGCAAACAGTTCAGATTAGGGGCTAACAACTCTGCTTTCGTTTTTAAGGCGCTGTGATAATGTACGGCGCCCTGATACTTTTCGACGAAGAGCTGATTCACATCGTCGCCATCACATTTTCGGCGCTTATTCTAACCGAGTTAATCATGGTGGGATTGGCGGCGAAAACCTTCCACCCCCTCATGTTGGGTGCGGAGCTGATCTCGCTGTTGCTGTATGTGGCCAGTTTGGTCATCTTCAAGGAGTCATTCGGTAAGCTCATACTTTTTCTTAATTTTAGACACGATGGAGGGTCATAGTTTGTGTGGCCATTCATGATCGTAAAGACACGGTAAGCTTGTTCGGCTCTGCTAATTTTTCAAATTATTTGTGTCTATATATATTCAAACAATGCATAAAACGGATACGCCAGCTATGATGCTTTGGCAGCGATATTTCGGCCCTTGACAAGGGTCCTCGTCAGGCTGTCGAACTTCAGGGACAACGATCGGGAAAGAACAAACCTGCAATTACAATACAAACCTGATTGCAGGTTTCCTTCCCCAACGTTGTCCTGAAGTTCGACAGTCTGACGAGGACCCTTGCCAAGAAGGTTCAAGGTTCAAGGTTATCTTTATTTGCAAAAAAAAATCTAGCAGTATCACTTTCCGCTGCTGAGAGCAGAGCTCGAGCGCACACAGAAAAAATAAATAAAACCAAATTAACTTAAACATGAAGAATCATACCCAATAACATCCATCCGCTATATAATCATACAGCTAACCGAGAGCAAGGCCAAGGCACAGTCACAATTAAACAAAAATAAATATATGAATAATAATTAAAATTAAACAAGGATGGGAATATCGATAGACTTTATATAAATAACAAAAGAAGAGACAACCGGAAAGTGAGAATCACTTACCTAACTTCTGTAATTCTCGATCAGCATTCTTCTAAGCCGTGATTTTATAGCAGCTATTCCTACCGTTAAATCCATAATTAACTTGACACTCTCCCAGTGAAGAGGAATGAGATACCGAAGACAGAACCTGGACCTTTCGGTAACAACCCGAGGCATTCGTAGTTTATGTTTGGATCTCGTTTCAGTCTGATACGAATCAGACAGACACAAAAGATTCATTGATGAAAAGTATTCTGGTAGCAATGATCGATCAAGCTTAATTTTAAAAAGTATTACTAAATATTGCATTGCACTTCTTACTGGAAGAATATTATGTAATGTAAACAGGGTCTCGGTTGAAGTTTTATTGGGGAACTTGGACGGGGCTGGAAGAAACAATTTCAAAACGCGCAAAGCTTTATTGTGTATGATTTGGATTGGTTTGATATGACTTATAAACGTATTAAGATATATTATTGACGCATAATCAAACCGAAAATATCGGCCGAAATATCGCTGCCAAAGCATCGTAGCTGACGTATCCGTTTTATGCATTGTTTGAATATATGTTTCCCAGTCAGCTTGGGCTTCAGGATTGTTTGGTATGGGAACAGTGTTGCCACCCGATCAAAATTTATTACTAAACTACGGAAACATATTTTTCTAGATTGTAAGAAAATTTACTAATCATATTTGATAGTGCAAAACGGATACGTCAGCTGAATTTTATTGGAGCTATATTTCGGCCCCTTCTTGGCAAGGGTCCTCTTCAGACTCAAAGCCGCTCAAGTTGGAAACACGAACTTGTGGGAAAACAAACTAGCTTAGCGTTAAATATTTGACTTCGTGAATTCCTTTATAAGAATTGCTTGGAGTTAAAAAGGTTGCTGTGATTTCATTTTGGACACGGCTGAAGTTTTTGCTACTCGATTGGGTCGTTGATCGGGTAGAGATTTTTCTGCATACATATAGCTATATATAGCTCCAATAAAATTCAGCTGACGTATCCGTTTTGCACTATCAAACATAATTTGCAGTCAGCTTGGGCTGAAGGAATATTTAAATTTACTAACTAAAGAAATTTTGTTCGCGGCTGTCGCCGCGACACTCGCATTGCTCTGCGGCACGGCTAACTTATGTGCACTACATTTCAACAATAAAATATTAGCTTAATAGATTGTTATCAGCAATTCGCAGGTTTCATTCGAAATCATACGTGAAAAGACAGTTCAGTTTTGTGTCTCATTTCTGATCTGGAAAGAAAGAAGCCATAATATATGGGCCGCGGACTTGATCAGTAAAGGGGGGGGGGGAGAAGAAGGAGGGACGACGCTTTCAGTGTTGTTGGACAATCAGTAAAGCGAAAATGGCGATTTTCCTTAAAACAGGTTAAGTTGTCACCAAACAGTCGATTTTTCTGAAAAACGTCGGTGGTTTTAGGAAAAGAGTGTAAACGTTAACTCTTTTTGCTTGGGTGAACCTTCAGCGATAAGCAGGAAGCCTGGTATATTTCCTGGCACTGTCTAGGGAACCGGAAGCCGAACGTTATGTCCCACGGGCTACGGAACCAGTAGTTCTCACGGAAACCAAACTAAAAGAGCTACGATTCCGGGATGTGACGTCATTGACTAACGGAAACTTGTATGCGCTGGCTCCCGTTCCGGTAGTAAATGGAAATAGCTCACGGAAACTTCATCGTACCGGCTTCTCGTCCGATAGTCTCACGGAATTATGTATTCAGAAGCTAGGGAGCCGGTAGGCACTATCAAACATAATTTGCAGTCAGCTTGGGCTGAAGGAATATTTAAATTTACTAACTAAAGAAATATTGTTCGCGGCTGTCGCCGCGACACTCGCATTGCTCTGCGGCACGGCTAACTTATGTGCACTACATTTCAACAATAAAATATTAGCTTAATAGATTGTTATCAGCAATTCGCAGGTTTCATTCGAAATCATACATGAAAAGACAGTTCAGTTTTGTGTCTCATTTCTGGTCTGGAAAGAAAGAAGCCATAATATATGGGCCGCGGACTTGATCAGTAAAGGGGGGGGGGAGGAGAAGGAGGGACGACGCTTTCAGTGTTGTTGGACAATCAGTAAAGCGAAAATGGCGATTTTCCTTAAAACAGGTTAAGTTGTCACCAAACAGTCGATTTTTCTGAAAAACGTCGGTGGTTTTAGGAAAAGAGTGTAAACGTTAACTCTTTTTGCTTGGGTGAACCTTCAGCGATAAGCAGGAAGCCTGGTATATTTCCTGGCACTGTCTAGGGAACCGGAAGCCGAACGTTATGTCCCACGGGCTACGGAACCAGTAGTTCTCACGGAAACCAAACTAAAAGAGCTACGATTCCGGGATGTGACGTCATTGACTAACGGAAACTTGTATGCGCTGGCTCCCGTTCCGGTAGTAAATGGAAATAGCTCACGGAAACTTCATCGTACCGGCTTCTCGTCCGATAGTCTCACGGAATTAAGTATTCAGAAGCTAGGGAGCCGGTAGGTTTACCGGAAACTATGTAATTTTGGGCTTGTGTTACGGTAGTGTCTACATGGGATATAGAGCTCACGGAACAGTTTGGATGAGAGCTAGGATGCCAGGATTTTCACAGACTTAGAGAAAATGGCATGGGGAAAAATCCACTACCGGAACCCATATATTGAGAGTTATGGTACCGGTAGCAACAATTATTTGGTTGAAAATGACCAGCTCACGGACACAGATGGCTATGGGCTAGGGTTCCGGTAGTACCAAAACAAAAAAAAAGATTTCAACTCACGGACCCATGTCAGTGCATACTAAGAAACCGGGAGTGAATATTTTTAACTCACGGAATCAAACTCCCATGCGCTAGGGTTCCAGTATTGCATCATCACGGAGACGTGTCAGTATAGACCTTAGAGTCCGGTAGCAAATATTATCAACTCATGAGAAGTATTGTGTGGAAGCGTAGTCACCTGGCCAATTCATATTGGACTGGAAGAACAGAAAAGATACTACGAGGCTCTAAAAAAAAAAAAAAAAAAATTAGAAGTATTAATAAGTATAATCACGCACTACCGGAACCCTAGTGCATGGGAGTTGGATTCCGCGAGTTAAAAATATTCACTCCCGTTTCTTAGTATGCACTGACATGGGTCCGTGAGTTGAAATTTTTTGTTTGGCAATACCGGAACCCTAGCCCATAGCCATCTGTGTCCGTGAGCTGGTCATTTTCAACCAAATAATTATTGCTACCGGTACCATAGCTCTCAATATATGGGTTCCGGTAGTGGTTTTTGTCCCATAATATTTTTTCTATGTCAGTGAAAATCTCGGCATCCTAGCTCTCATCCAAACTATTCCGTGAGTTCTAAATTCCATGTAAACACTACCGAAACACAAGCCCAATTGTATAGTTTCCGGTATTTCCTACCGGCTCCCTAGATTCTGAGTACATAATTCCATGAGGCTACCGGACGAGAAGCCGGTACGACGAAGTTTCCGTCAGCTATTTCCATTTACTACCGGAACGGGAGCCAGCACATACAAGTTTCCGTTAGTCAATGACGTCACATCCCGGAATCGCAGCTCTTATGGTTTGGTTTCCGTGAGAACTACCGGTTCCGTAGCCCGTGGGACAGAAAGTACGGCTCCCGGTTCCCTAGACAGTGCCACATTTCCTTGGACGCAGAAATCCCGCCTCCGGATCTGTTTGTCACCAGACGCTTTTTCATTGACTGCTTACGCCGTCGTTTTGACGTTCGTTCATTTTCATCAGACAAAAAACACGCAGGGTCAAGAGATTATTCCGATCCTTGCTTTGGTTAACCGACAAAATTGTAGAGCTGTCCCCGATGATAAATCTGTAGCCTGCGTAGTTGTATGATAGTTGAACGAAAAAGTTGCATGTATCGATATGTAATAGTAAAGAAAACTATCATTTAATGTGCCTCAGACTGTGCCAATCTTAAGGAGTAGTATCCAGTAGCATACTGTCTTGCTAATAGTAGCATGCAGTAGAATTCAGTAACACGGCAGCCTTGACATCGAAGCATGTAGTAGCATCAGTTCGTACTGTATGCTACTTTTTCGTACAACTTCATACTACTATTTTGGGATAAATTTTTCATCGGGTCGCTCTGACCTCTGCATATGAATGGGACCAACTGCAAAGAGTACACGAGTGGATTCAATATCTTTGCACATTTCTCCGGGGTCGACTAAAACGAGGCACGGCATAGTGTAGGAGGCACGAGTACTAAAAAGAGGCAACTAGGACTAACAGGGCCCTTTCAGGCTTCAGAGTGAGGGGCAGGAACAACGCTCTGACGTGCCTTCTGTTAGGCTCTGGAGTTACGAAAGCTCACTTACTTCTATACTGCTACTACTTGCCAATCTCTTTTTATTACTCGTGTCTCCTGCGCCATGCCGTGCCTCTTTTTAGTCGATCCTCATTTCTCCAGAATTCATGAAAAATGACAGAACTTCTGGCTTCGGCCATCTTTTTACTATAAATTGGGATTTTTTACTAAATTCAAATGAAATTTACTAGATCCTCTAAATTTACTAGATTTTCTTTTGCTAGATCTAGTAAAATTTTACTGTCGGTGGCAACACTGGGAAAGTAGATTAGATTAGATTAGATTAGATTTTATTTTACACATGTATACAAAACATTTTACAGCACCTGCTAAGAAAGCCCAAAAGGGTTGGTTGGCCGCAGGTGGCAGTCTTCTCTATTCTACATAATGTGGGAACACTATTTTTATATTATTATACATGCCATTCATACACGGTTCACACATATACAACAACATTCTGCTTACAAAAAACACTCACGCATCAATTACTATTCTTTTGCAAGAAAAAATCTCTTCACTGTAGCCTTGAAGGATGCCAGATGACTCGAATTTCTATTTTCAACTGGAATTATATCCCATACAGAGGGGGCAAAATTTCTAATCACGAAAGAAGCTCTAGTCGTGTTTCTAAATGGGTGTACCAGATTTGATGCCCCTCGTGTATCATGACTATGGAGATCACTATTAATGGAGAAAAAATTTTCAAAAGAGGAGGGAAGTATATTATTGAGAAATTTATATGTAGTAAATTTCATGTAGTAAATTTATATGTAGTAAATTATATGTAGTAAATTTGGGATCGACTAAAAAGAGGCACGGCACGATATAGTGTAGGAGGCATGAATACTAAAGAGGCAGGAAAACTAAAATGGCCCTTTCAGGCTTCAGAGTGAGCAGGAACAATGGTCTGACGTGCCTTCTGTTAGGCTCTTGAGTTACGAACTCTCACTTATTTGTCTACTTCTGTTACCTGCCAATCTTTTTTTATTACTCGTACCTTCTGTGCCATGCCATGCCATGCCTCGTTCTAGTCGACCCCGAGACAGAAGTACTCTTCGAACTGGATTTTGAACTCAGGACCGTCGGTTTCCAAGTCTGACGCGCTCCAACTGAGCTACCGAGGCTGATGGGGAATTCATCCGTTAAGTGCGTCGCGAAGTTCGGCCTGAACGAGACCCTTGCCAAGATGGGCCAAGGAATCGCCGAAACAGCATTCAGCTGACCAGTCTCTTTAGATAAATACTCTATCAGCCGAAGCTGACTGGGAATCATATGTACAAAATACTATAAACGGACAAGTTAAGAAATTCCGAAAAGACATTGGGAAATGGAGCTTTAGAAACCGAGTAGTACAGTAGAGGTATGCTTATGTGGACGTCTGGTAAATGTGAACGATCGCCGAAGAAAAAACTAAAACCCAAACAAGTCATTTTTTTCAATAAATACTGATGATAACCAGTCACGCCATTTGCACTTTTTGAATATTTTGCTAATTCACTGATGAAAGTGACTGAACCATCAGCTGATTTCCTTTGTTAATTTGAAAATTTTGCCAAGTGGAACTCAACTTCAATAGAAACCTCCAGATGCAGTCAAAAGAGGAAGAAGATTTTTTTGAAATTCAAAATCAAAGAAAGTGTATTGAATTTCGATTACAACTTTGTGCTAGGATAACCCTGAAATACTCGGCTATTAACTGATATTAAGTTTGTATGTTTTCTTTTCCATTTTACTTTTTTATATGCAATTGACAAAAGCAAGGTAGTGTAACAGTTAAAAAAGTGTTCACATAAGCATACCTCTCTGTAGAATATTGGAATAACCTCCCAGTAGGTGTTATAAACGCCGAAAATATCAACCAAATCAAAGCAGGTGTCGACTACCACCTGGCTGAAATTCAATTTAATGTGTAAAATGTCCCGAGAAATTTGTAGAGGCGAAATCCTTATTATTGCAATTGTATGATCATTAGTATATTATTATTAAGTTAGCTAGGCACTTTGCAGTTAGACAGTTAGCACAGCGACATTTCGGCCCTTTTTGGCAAGGGTCCTATTCAGTCCGAAGCTGGCTAATACCGATGCAAGTGTGCACACGATATAAAAAGTTGACTACTATTTATGCGATTTTGAGATTTGGAAGGAAGGAGGCTGAGGTCCTAGGAATACAGGGAGGTAGTGAACAAGGTAGTGAGCAGCAACGACAGACATAGAAAACAAAAATATGAAGGATGGAAGATAGGTTCGTTGCAAATATCTTGTCAAATGAAGTAACAGAAGTACAAGAAAACCGAAGAAAAACAGACGAAAATGGGGTTTGTAAAGGCCGACGAAAAAAACTGAAAAAACGAAGCGAATATTTCTGGAGGACAACCGCCTCCCTTCTTCAGCGCAGACCGAAAATTTTGATGAAAAATGCCAAAAAGTGGATGAAGATCATCAAGCGAGACAAACCAAAACAAAGCAGAGAATCGGCAAACAACCGAAAATTAAAAAACAAAATTGGAAATTATCGTAGTAACAGAAGCTCCCAGACGTCCCGTTAAATATTCGGGTTTTGAATACGCAAAAGATAAACTGGTCCAATTTTTCTTTCCTTGTAAATTTTTACCATAATTTTTTTTTTTCTTTCAGATGTTAACTTTATCCAGTCAACAACATTTTTCTGGAAAGTATTAGTCATTACCGTTGTAAGTTGTGTGCCTTTGTACTTTCTTAAATTCCTCCATACCAAATTCGCACCACCTAGTTATTCCAAATTGACGTGATATGATTGTGCTTAGCTTTTTTAATGTTTTCTTTTAGTTTAAAAATATTCGCTTTGTTCTCTAGAAGCTAATGGTACTGATAAACAATAGCTGTGTGTTTTGCCAATCCTCCGTCATCCAGTTAACCGACCTATTTTCCACCATAAGCCATTTTTTCCATCCCGTCAGTCCGGTGATAAAAACCGGCTTATGTCGCATTCTCCAGAATTGCATGAAAGATTCGGATTTCCTACCTCAGAACGAAAGTAAATCGCATTTTATATGTAGTGAACTGAAAGACAAAAATGCCCCTCAGCCGGGAATTGAACCCAGGACCCTCTGCTTACAAGGCAGGCGCTATAACTATTTGAGCTACGAGGGGCTTGTGAACAGAGTTCGCAAATCACTACAACAGTCTGGTAGAAGCCGGCCATAGAAACAGTGATCCGGCCTGAAGGCAAATTCATCTAACCAGTACACCCAACCCTCACCTCCACCCATATATACTGAGCATAAAAGCCCTTTAACATTCAAAAAAAGGGCCCTCATGATTATTAACGGGGAGGGTAAAGTGCCCTACGGTTACCTACTAAAAAGGTTCAAGCTCGCTACCCTGGAAGAGAGGCGAACCCGCCTTAGCACCGATTTCGGTTAAAACCCTATCTGTTCCCCGATTACGTAATATTCTCCCACCCCCCTATTCTCCTATACGTATTAGAGCCCAGCGAAGGAAATCCCAGAAAATCCCCAAACTAGCCCCTCTTCATGAAAGATATAGAAGGAGTTTTCTTCCAGCATTTGTTGAGTTGTACAATAACCGATAAGTTAGTCCTTTTTAGTGTTTTTTTCATTTTGTATGACGAAAAGATCAGATTAGCTGCTTTTGAAAAAATAAAATTTTATTCTATTCTATTCTACTATTTTTGAAAGTTAACCAGTCGTCATACCAACCAAAAAATATCAACACTTTCGGTAGTTGTCCTAGCAGAGAGACGGAGAGACCATTGTAACGGAACTTTATAATAAGACATAGATGGCACTTTACACAAGGGACTTGTACCGTGACCGATAAACCAGAAACAGTTTTTTTCGAATGTAATTTATAAGTCTAGGACTCCATTGTCGGAGCCACGTAGACAAAAAACACGTAGACAATGGAGTCCTAGACTTCTAAATTATATTCGAAAAAAAAACTGCATCTGGTTTATCGGTCACGGTACAAGTCCCTTGAGTAAAGTGCCATCTATGTATTATTATGAAAGTAGGTCGGTTGCACGGAGCTCCAACCAAAGCCCACAGGCTGGTTAACCGACCGACAAACGGCGACGAAAAAACAGTTTATAAGGACTTAGGTCTGTTACCCTGTAATTTTTGACACTCAACATTTTATTACACATGTGGACAACTGTACAGAACGGGCGCCTAGGCTAATGGCAACTAAACTCAATAAATGGTTCCGCGACACGGTTGATTTATCAAAACTAATTTGCATAAACGAAATCTCAATCGCGTAAGGAGAACAGATTGAAAATCCAACTAGGAAAACGTAAAAACAAGACCAAAGGGTTTCGACGGGATCCCAAACATTTTATATTTGATCCAGACAATTGCGTCTTGTACATAGGCCTATCCTGGAAATGTAATTCTTTTATTTTTACCTATTAACATTTGTACTACTAAAATATAGAAAGGGATTGATGCCAATGGCTAGTCACCTGAGAAAACCAAATTCAGGTATGGATTCAGCATCCGTGTTTACCCCTATACGTCATATCTAATTTGACGAAATTGATCGAAACTTCTTGCCTTACTTATGCCAAATATCTGGTCCGTGCCGGATTCCGGATGTATTACTTGTCCGGCAAAGAACTGAAGCTCAAAACGAATTCAGCATATCTACGTACCCCTATATCTTAACCCATAATCAACTTTAGATAAACTGTAACTTTTAACACATTGTCAGGTTTCGGCCGGATTCCGGGCAGACTATATGTCCGGGTAGAAAATGATTGTCATATATGGATTCAGCATTTCTTCATACCCCTAAATTAAACATTTAATCAACTTCAAATAAAACTTTTACTTTTAACAAATTTTCCGGTTTTGGACGGATTCCGGGTGAACTACTTGTCCGGGTAGAAAACGATTGTCATGTGCGGATTCAGCATGCCTTCTTACCCTTACATCAAAGATTTAATCAACTTCAAATATAACTTTTCCTTTTTAAAAATTTTCCGGTTTTGGCCAGATTCTGGACCAACTAATTGTCCGGCGAGAAAATAAGTTTCAGATATGGATTCAGAATGTCTCCTTACCCCTAGATCGACTGTTTGATTTACTTTTTAAACATTTTTTTCGTCCCTTAATTTAAAACCCCTCCCCCACCCCTAAATATGGGGCTACAAGGCTCATCTACGAACTTGACCTGTACTTTGATCGAAAGAGTCCTTACTCTAGTTTGAATAAGATATCTCAGTCCCTTCGAGAGTTTTCGTGCTAACAAACGGACAGACGGACAACTTTTACGAAATCATAGGTATCCCGTCACACACGTTCTCGGATCCCAAAACACTACATAACCGAAGGGAAAAAAACGGCTTATAGTGGGAAATCCTGCAGGTTGGTTAACTGTATGACGGTAAAAAACGCAGCAAACCAGGTTTTCTTGGCTGAATTTTCTAGTGTCGTATTAACGTGCGGACAGACATTTGTGCGCGGCCGGATTTACTTTACTAATGTCATGAACCGGAACACACTAAATTTTTTCTGTTCATAATTTAAGATGGTGATGAAAATCTTGGCAGGAATTCCAGTTGCGACCATCAGGTCCTAAGGCGTATTCTCGCCGTTCCCCGAGGACTCCACTTGAGGAGTTCCCGGAATTTTTTTTTGTCCCGGGGACTCACTCCCCGTATTCTCGCGAGTCCCCACGGACGGGGAATGCTCTGATTATCATCATCATCATCAAAAAGGACTCCCTTTCAAATTCGGAGGGGAATCAATTTTTGCTGTTGTAGGTGCTATGTAAAATTAATTAAAAAGAATTAGAATAACAAAACCAAAAATAAAGTGGATCTAGACTAATTTTTTCAGCTGCATATTCATTTTTCGAACAAAATCTATTTTAGAAGCATTCCCCGTATTCTCGCTGTTTCTGTACACGGAGTCCGCGTGGAGTGACTCCCTCTCTTCTCGCCGTTCCCTTCGATTCCCCGAAGAGTCCTCGGGGAACGGCGAGAATACGCCTCTAATCGTTTGTCCGTAACATAGGCGTTTTCCGCTGCATAACTGTGGAATACACGCTTCTGAGTGTTGGTCGCGGAAACATGGCTGTGTGCCACAGGATCGACTAAAAAGCACGGCACGGCACGACATAGTGTAGGAGGCACGACTTCTAAAAAGAGGCACGGAAACTAAAATAGCCCTTTCAGGCTTCAATGGCGGGGGGGGGGGGGAGCAATTTTCCGTCCTGGCGGTAAACTAAAATCAGTTTATTTGCTACCCGGTTAGTTGAAATCTATTTTTGAGAACTATTTTGCGAAATACAGTACAGGACGAGGTCCGTGTGCTCCCGGGCTGGAATTCCTGCCCGTATTTTCGTCACTGTCATCACTTCCATATAGAAAATTTGGGAATTGTCTTGTCGTGTGTTCGCACTATGTCTCAGAAACTAAAGAAGGGTTTCACATGTTCACTTAAGAACAGGTAGAGCCACAGAAGTTTCATAACAGACAACAGAAGGATGCGCGTTTCAACAGAAAGTGCGTAACAGACAACACTTGGGATGTTATCTGTTGTGTTGGAAAACATTATGCGTGCAATGTTGTGCAGAACAAGCATTGCCAGGAAGAGCCAAAAAAACAGCCAAAAAAGCATCTACTGACTTTTTGTTCGTAGTCTGATGTAGGAAAATTCAGCAGATGGTTTTTGGCGATTTTTCGGCTCTTCCTGATGGCAACGCTTGTTATGCATATCATTTTCAAACACAATAGACACCATCCGGAGTGTTGTCTGTTACGCATTGTCTGTTGAAACCGAGCATCCTTCTGTTGTCTGTTATGAAACTTCTGACAGTGCAGCTTCCCTTAAGTTTAAATTTCCAAGAACTTGATGAATATGTTGCGAGACCTTTGCTTTGAGCGTCTGTTAAGGTGAAATAGCCCATTAATTAGAATTGCGTCCGCTTGTGCGTTACCACGCCTGCCTGGTTATTATAAGCGACACGTCTGACGCCTTCTGTCTGTCATGTCTTCGATAGGAGTGCTATTTAGATGGTTCAGTTCAGATTGTAATTAACTGACCTTTTTTTTCACCGGAGGTTGTCTTATATCCGCATTTATGTATTTTCTTGTACGTTCAGATGATTAAACTTACCCGTGCGTGATCTGTGTTTAATTCTCACTTCAGTTAACTGTTCATTACCTCAACTTTACTGAACTGATCAGAATGTCAATTTGGACATCCCAAAAGCTGAGCCACCAAGGACCCTTGAGGTTGAGGTTCCGGGGTCCAGTTCCGAAAGACTCACTAAGACCTGGATCCTTGTCGGCTCACCGGTCCCGGGACTAGCCTGAATACTAGCGGTTGTGTAACCTTTTTAACATGGTAGACTTGTTTCGGCTGTTTTAATCAGATGCTTAGTTTTTTATTGGAAACTCTTTACGGTATTTAAAGGACCCTCTTGCTTTTTCTGCATTTTACAATATACCTAGCTCCCTTACTGGATTATAAGCTTCTAAAATCCCCACCTTTCTCCATTGTTCCGTTTTGTGCCTATGAATTTTTAGGGCTTTTTTTTATCCGTGCCGAGTTTTGCCCGTTACGCAACGCAATGTTTGCCAGAATCTTGAACGTCCGCTGACAACTCTTTCACACACAAGGATATGAGAATCTTCTGTTTTTGACCTATTTTATTTGCTTAGTTTTCCTACTTTTTAACCACGGCGCGTTCAGTTTTCAAATGTTTTACGCCCTGCAGCCGCGTCGGAGAGCAGGACGGATGGATAGAATGGACAAGCGCTAACAAGAAAATCGCTAAATTCAGATGGAAAGTAATGGTATTTTAGCGAAACGCTTTTTCAGATCCGTTTTATAGTGAAAAGATCGTTTCTAGTAAGAACTGTGCTTTAAGAATAAAGACAACAAACAAGACCAAAGGTTTCGATGGGATCCAAAAATTTAATATCTGATCCATCCAGACAATTAGGTATTTTAGACTTCGCCAGAGCTCTTAAACATTATTACCATTAACATTTAGAAACAGATTAAGGCCAATGGTAATCATCTCAGAAGACCAAGTTCAGATTTGGATTCAGCATGTGTGTTTACGCCAAAGCCGACGGAATATCTTGACAAAATTGATCAAAACTTCCTTCCTTACTTCTGCCAAATTTCCAGTTTTGCCGGATTCCGGGCGAACTACTTGTCTGGCAAAACACTAAAGCTCAAAAACGAATTCAGCTCATGTCGCCTTACCCAGGGACCGACTAAAAGGAGGCACGGCACGGCACGGCAGTGTGCAGAAGGCATGCCAACTAAAAAGAGGGACACATACTAAAAGAGACAGGGCATACTAGAAGAAGGCATGCCTGCACCAGAAGGTGTTCACCGTCTATGCCTTTTCTAGGACCCGTTTCTCGCGTGCCTTTTTTTAGCACTCGAGCTTCTTTGCGTTAGAAAAGGGGATTCCATAACTTTTTTTAGGACCCGTTTTCTCGCGTGCCTCTTTTTAGTACTCAAGCTTCTTTGCGTTAAAAAAGGGGATTCTATAACGTGCCTTTTTTTTAAGAACACGTATATGATATTTTTTCGCCGGACAAGTAGTTTGCCCGGAATGCGGCCAAAACCGGAAATTTTTTGTAAAGTAAATTTTTATTTGAACTTGATTAGATGTTCGATTCTGGGGTAAGAAGACATGTTGAATCAGTATATGACAATAGTTTTCTACCCAGACACATAGTTCGCCCGGACTCCGGCTGAAACCGGAAAATTTGTTATAAGTAAAAGTTTTCTGAAGTTGACAAGAGGTTCGATGTAGTGGTAAGGAGGCATGCTGAATCCACATATGTGAATTATTTTTTTGCCGAAAGAGTAGTTCGCCCGGAATCCGGCAAAAACCTGAAAACTCGTTAAAAGTTAAAAAGTTTATCTGAAGTTGATTAGAGGTTCAATATAGATTCGTTTCTGAGCTTTTTTTAACGGACAAGTAGTTGGCCCAGATTCCGACAGAAACCGGAAATTTGGCAGAAGATCAACCTTGATCAATTTCGTCGAAGTAGAGATAACGTATAGGGGGTAAACACACACTGAATCCAGATCTGAATTTGGTTTACTCAGATGATAGCCACTGGCCTTGATCTGTTTCTAAATTTTAACAGTAAAATTTTTCAAGAAGTCTGGCGAAGACCGGATATCTAGAAGATCCAGTTGTCTGGATCAGATATGAATTTTTTGGGATCGCATCGAAAACTTTGGTCTTGTTAGTACTCGAGCGTGCTTGCGTTAATAAGGGGGATTCTGTATTGTGTCTTCTTTTAGGCTCCAGAATTATCGGTATACAATGTAGTGTCTCGTCAGGTGTCGGCAACTAATATACTCATAGTTAATCGTGGTGACAATGACGATCATGGAAGAACGGATAATTATGAGTATATTAGTTGCCGACCCCTGACGGGACAGTACATTGTTTACCGGTAATTCCAGGTTCTAAAAGAAGGTACGATGTAGAATTCCCTTTTTAACGCAAAGAAGCTCGAGTACTAAAAAGAAGCACGCCAGAAAAGGGTCCTAAAAGCACGTTATAGAATCCCCTTTTTTAACGCAAAGAAGCTCGAGTACTAAAAAGAGGCACGCGCCAGAAAACGTGACCTGGAAAAGGCATGCTATGGAATCTCCTTTTTCAATGCAAAGAAGCTCGAGTACTAAAAAGAGGCACGCCAGAAAACGGGTCCTAAGAAAAGGCACAGACAGTGCACGCCTTCTGGTGCAGGCGTGCCTTCTTTTGGTATGCCCTGCCTCTTTTTAGTACGCGTGCCTCTTTTCAGTAGGCGTGCCTCCTGCACCATACCGTGCTTCTTTTTAGTCGATCCCCTCCTTTAAGTGGTTCTCTTCTTATTCAGATAAGAGCTTGCGTGTATAGTATAGACTGGTGAAGGGACTGGTGACTGATGAAGGGACATTCTCTCCTTTTGAAAGTCATTCTGAGGTCCCTCGCCTGAAAGTCATGATTAGTCGGTTATGCAGCGTCAGCGATGAGAATCCGGTCTTGGTGACAAGATTATGTTTACACGCAGAAGATAAAAAAAAATTCTTCAAACTGGAAAATCTGACAAAAATAAATTCACTATAGCCAACAAAAAAATGTTCTGATAGTATTGTGACATCAGTACTGATGATTGCTGCTCTCAAAAGCTAGCTAGACTTTTTTTAGTTTTTTTTTTTTTACCAGCGCCGCCGACGAGATTCCTTTCAGGTATATCGGAATTCCTTTCATCATGAAAGGAATTCTCTTTTTTTTCTAGTCGTCTTCACGAACGGCCTTTGAAGACGACCGGAATTCCTTTCTACTCGACGGGATTTCTTGTCCGTGTAAACGCTACATTTGCATTTCTTTATGGCTTCTTGTTATAGCTGGTTCTTGTTCAGATACTTAGACTTAGGTCCTCCTACGCCTGGTGGCGCATAAGGCAGCAACAGTGGATCGCCATGTCGACCTGTCCTGAGCTATCGACCAAAGCTCCTCCATCGAAGACCTCGCCAGCTTCGCCTCCTTCTCTAACGACCTGCCAACGGCCATTTTGGGCCTCCCTGACTTGCGGAGGCCAGGGGGTGTCCAACACCATATGTCGTGTGGCAGCCTTCCATCACCCATTCTCACCATATGCCCCCAGTACATCCATCGACGCTTTCTAATGACATCGAGGATGGGGGTATGATTTGTCGTACGATAAATCTCGTCATTTCTTATTCTCTCGGTCCAATGTATGTTCAAAATAGATCTTAGGCAGTTATTGTCGAATGCCTGGAGTCGTCTTTCTAGTTGCGCAGTGGTGCTCCAAGTTTCACAACCATAAGTAAGGACGGAAAGTACATTGCTATTATAAATTCTAAGCTTTAGCTTCTAGGAATATTTATTGTTTCTCCAAACATTTCTAAGGCAACAGAAGGCAGAGCCAGCCAATCCTATTCGGGACGAAATTTCTCTTTCAGAATTGGCATCTTGCGTAAGAATGCTGCCGAGATATTTGAACTCCCTCACTTCTTCGATTTCCTCATTGTTGACCAAGAGTCCTAAGCTAAGTCAGGAATGACCGCATTTGACATTGATTTGGTCTTGTTAGCGTTTATGGAGAGTCCAACAGCATTTGCCATACGCCCAAGTTCATTTATGTTGTTCAGATAGTAGCTAGCTTGTATCGTATAAACTGGTAAATGTGGGTCATACTTTCCCTTTAAAAGTAATTCTTAGGTCATCCTCGCCTTGAAATCATGGTTAGACGCGTAGCATTTCGTTGCGGCTTCTTGTTGTAGCTGGTTCTTGTTCAGATAGTAGCCAGCTTGTATCGTATAAACTGGTAAAAGGTGGTCATACTTTCCCTCTAAAAGTAATTCTTAGGTGATCCTCACCTTGAAATCATGGTTAGACGCGTAGCATTTCGTTGTGGCTTCTTGTTGTAGCTGGTTCTTGTTCAGATAGTAGCTAGCTTGTATCGTATAAACTGGTAAAAGGGGGTCATACTTTCCCTTTAAAAGTAATTCTTAAGTCATCCTCGCCTTGAAATCATGGTTAGACGCGTAGCATTTCGTTGTGACTTCTTGTTGTAGCTGGTTCTTGTTCAGATAGTAGCCAGCTTGTATCGTATAAACTGGTAAAAGGGGGTCATACTTTCCCTCTAAAAGTAATTCTTAGGTGATCCTCACCTTGAAATCATGGTTAGACGCGTAGCATTTCGTTGCGGCTTCTTGTTGTAGCTGGTTCTTGTTCAGATAGTAGCCAGCTTGTATCGTATAAACTGGTAAAAGGGGGTCATACTTTCCCTTTAAAACTAATTCTTAAGTCATCCTCGCCTTGAAATCATGGTTAGACGCGTAGCATTTCGTTGTGACTTCTTGTTGTAGCTGGGTCTTGTTCAGATAGTAGCCAGCTTGTATCGTATAAACTGGTAAAAGGGGGTCATACTTTCCCTCTAAAAGTAATTCTTAGGTGATCCTCACCTTGAAATCATGGTTAGACGCGTAGCATTTCGTTGCGGCTTCTTGTTGTAGCTGGTTCTTGTTCAGATAGTAGCCAGCTTGTATCGTATAAACTGGTAAAAGGGGGTCATACTTTCCCTTTAAAAGTAATTCTTAAGTCATCCTCGCCTTGAAATCATGGTTAGACGCGTAGCATTTCGTTGCGGCTTCTTGTTGTAGCTGGTTCTTGTTCAGATAGTAGCCAGCTTGTATCGTATAAACTGGTAAAAGGGGGTCATACTTTCCCTTTAAAAGTAATTCTTAAGTCATCCTCGCCTTGAAATCATGGTTAGACGCGTAGCATTTCGTTGTGACTTCTTGTTGTAGCTGGTTCTTGTTCAGATAGTAGCCAGCTTGTATCGTAAAAACTGGTAAAAGGGGGTCATACTTTCCCTCTAAAAGTAATTCTTAGGTGATCCTCACCTTGAAATCATGGTTAGACGCGTAGCATTTCGTTGTGGCTTCTTGTTGTAGCTGGTTCTTGTTCAGATAGTAGCTAGCTTGTATCGTATAAACTGGTAAAAGGGGGTCATACTTTCCCTTTAAAAGTAATTCTTAAGTCATCCTCGCCTTGAAATCATGGTTAGACGCGTAGCATTTCGTTGCGGCTTCTTGTTGTAGCTGGTTCTTGTTCAGATAGTAGCCAGCTTGTATCGTATAAACTGGTAAAAGGGGGTCATACTTTCCCTTTAAAAGTAATTCTTAAGTCATCCTCGCCTTGAAATCATGGTTAGACGCGTAGCATTTCGTTGTGACTTCTTGTTGTAGCTGGTTCTTGTTCAGATAGTAGCCAGCTTGTATCGTATAAACTGGTAAAAGGGGGTCATACTTTCCCTCTAAAAGTAATTCTTAGGTGATCCTCACCTTGAAATCATGGTTAGACCCGTAGCATTTCGTTGTGGCTTCTTGTTGTAGCTGGTTCTTGTTCAGATAGTACCCAGCTTGTATCGTATAAACTGGTAAAAGGGGGTCATACTTTCCCTTTAAAACTAATTCTTAAGTCATCCTCGCCTTGAAATCATGGTTAGACGCGTAGCATTTCGTTGCGGCTTCTTGTTGTAGCTGGTTCTTGTTCAGATAGTAGCCAGCTTGTATCGTATAAACTGGTAAAAGGGGGTCATACTTTCCCTCTAAAAGTAATTCTTAGGTGATCCTCACCTTGAAATCATGGTTAGACCCGTAGCATTTCGTTGTGGCTTCTTGTTGTAGCTGGTTCTTGTTCAGATAGTAGCTAGCTTGTATCGTATAAACTGGTAAAAGGGGGTCATACTTTCCCTTTAAAAGTAATTCTTAAGTCATCCTCGCCTTGAAATCATGGTTAGACGCGTAGCATTTCGTTGCGGCTTCTTGTTGTAGCTGGTTCTTGTTCAGATAGTACCCAGCTTGTATCGTATAAACTGGTAAAAGGGGGTCATACTTTCCCTTTAAAAGTAATTCTTAAGTCATCCTCGCCTTGAAATCATGGTTAGACGCGTAGCATTTCGTTGTGACTTCTTTAGCTGGTTTTCTTCTTATTCAGCTTGTATCGTATAGACTGGTGAAGGGGAACATTCTCTCCTTTTGAAAGACATTCTAAGGTCCCTGTCCTGGAATTAGTCGCTTAGCATTTCGTTTTGGCTTCTTGTTGTACCTGGTTTTTGTTCAGTTTGACGGTTCATGAGTGGATCGACTAAAAAGAGGTACGGTTCTGCCGTTCTGCCTGACATAGTGTAGGAGGCACGAGTACTAAAAAGAGGCACGAAAACTAAAACGACCTTTTCAGGGTTCAGAGTGAGGTGCAGGAACAATGTTCTAACGTGCATTCTTTTAGGCTCTGGATTTACGAACTCTCACTTACATGTCTACTTCCACTTTATTTAAGGCCCTAGCTCGTCCACTAATTGAATATGGCCACGTAACAACGAGACCCTTCTATAACAAGGACATTATCGCCATTGAGCAAGTTCAGAGACGAGCAACAAAAACAGTGCCAGCCATTCCCCATCTGCCTTATGAACATCGACTTAAAAAATTACGATTACCCAGTTTATCTTATTGGTGATTTGGTTGAAACTTTTAAGATTTGTCATAGTTACTATGATAACATAAGGCCTGATGATGTCCTCACTTTCAATCACAACGGTCTCAGAGGACACATCCTGAAAATTCGTGGTGAGAAATTCCGAAAAGACATTGGAAATGGAGCTTCAAAAACCGGATAGTGGAATATACTGGAATAATCTCCCCGAAAATGTTGTAAATGCCGAAAATATCAATCAGTTTAAAGCAGGCGTGGATCGTCACCTGGCTGAATTCAATTTAGTGTACACAGTGTCTCGAGAAATTAACAGAGGCTAAAGCCTTTTTACTGCAGTTATATTATTATTATTATCATATTAATATTATTATGTTATAGTATTATTACTTGCTAATCTGTTTTTATTACTCGTGCCTCCTGCGCCATGACGTGCCGTGCCTTTTTAGTCGATACCTCAGGAATGCGCTTCAGAAAGGAAGGAACAAGAAGGCCTAATTTCCGAATAAAGAAAAGGGCTTCACCAGGCGTCGCGCGCTATATTTTTTCCTTTGCATCACCGTCACACCATGCCTTGAAACACCTTGTCTAGAACTCCAGTACTCCTCTCTTTCCAGCTTTTTCCGGACCCTCTTTTACGAAAACCTATTGAATCCCTAGAAATGCGGTCGAGTCCTAATCCTATTATGGCACACCTATTGCCACGGAGTCCCTAGTCTGTCGTGATAACTTGGACCGTGTATGTTAGAGATAATTTTTGTATTTCTGTTTTGTGGTCTCCAACTTTGTTGGATCTGTTATGTTTTAAGAAAGCGGTAGGGACATGACGTACCGAGGGAAAACACGTTATTTGGATTTCGGTGCTTTGCAAGACCCAACTGACCGCTTTCAGCTTGGGGAGGTCATCGGTGTCGGCACCTATGGAGAGGTTTACGAAGCGACGGACAAGGCTAATGGTGAGTAAAGGAACTTGACTTGTTGATACTATGTTTACACACGGCGTAAATCTGAGCGTTACTTTGAAATACGAGCGTATTTTACGCACGGGTTATTTATTTTTATTTAATCTATCAAAACGGCCAGCTTGGGCCATACTAAACAGCTAACAATAAATATTAACAACTAACATTGGGGGTGGGCAAAAATATAAAAAACAATAATCTACCCAACATCAAATGCTGAATACAGCTCACGGTTCCATGCCATCCACACAGGTAACGATAGCCGCATGTTTGGGCCCGAGAGAATCACAAGGAGTGGATTGCTAGACCGAAGGATCCGGGTCTGAAGAGAGAAGATAGACCGACGCCTGAGTTCCCCAAAAGAAGGAAGACCCTCACCAACAAACATCCCGGAAGCACTACAGTTCCAAGGTAGACCATGTAGCCACCGGAATGAATTGTTATAAAGAACCCGAAAGGTATTCTCGCATTTCACAGATGTAGAGTGGTCGAGAATATTTGGGCTTACATATTTGGGTTTGAGAAGATCTCAAGCAATACGGACGTATTTGAGAAATCGGTTCGCTTTAGTATATAAATCCGTCCGTATCGCTAGATATCTTTTAAGGCTCAAATACGTGCGTAAAATAGGGATAGACTAAAAAGAGGCACGGCACGGCGCAGGAGCAGGAGTCACGGGCAATAAAAAGATATTAGCAAGTAACAGAAGTAGACAAGTAAGTGAGAGTTCTTAACTCCAGAGCCTAAAAGAAGGCATGTTAGAACATAGTCTCTGCCCCTCAGTCTGAATCCTGAAAGGGTCCTTTTAGTTTTCGTGCCTCTTTTTAGTACTCGTGTCTCTTACACTATGTCGTGCCGTGCCGTGCCTCTTTTTAATCGATCCCCGTAAAATAAGCTCGGATTTTACGTAGTGTGCAAATTCACCATAAAGTACGAACACACGAGTATTTCCCGGCCAGATTTCCGGCACTTTCATCATCAAGTTGAAAAAACTTGAACTTTTCCGTATGAATGTGATGGTGTCAAAAATCCGGGCAGTAGATCTAGTCCGGAAGCTCCCGATCCTGAGAGTGTGTTCGCACTGTTAGTGTCAGAGCCTGGTAACACACGGGATCGACCAAAAAGAGGCACGGCATGGCACGACATAGTGTAGGAGGCACGACTAGTAAAAAGAGGCACGGAAACTAAAAGGGCCCTTTCAGGCTTCAGAGTGAGTGGCAGAAACAATGTTCTAACGTGCCTTCTTTTAGGCTCTGGAGTTACGAACTCTCACTTACTTGTCCACTTCTACTACTTGCTAATTTTTATTTATTTGTGACCAGTTTTTTGTATAACAGCGGAGTATGAGTAAAATACACAAAATAAAATGCACATATTAAAAAACTAAAAAAAAACATAAACATGACTACGTTATTTAATCTCTTTTATAACTCGTGCCTTCTGCGCCATGCCGTGCCTCTTTTTTAGTCGATCCCGTAACACACGGCTCTAAACAGCGCGGGTTTGAGACACAACACAGCGCAGACTTCTTCGCGGATTTACTTGTTGAAAGCCACCAAATTCTAAATTTGACTAGTTTAGGCCGAGTGTGACCGGGCTGTAAATTGTCGAACGTGGCTCTGCCGAAAGACGGATCGTGGATAGCTGCGTTCCAGTTCCGGAGGGAAGCGTTATTGAGATGTGTGACGGTATTGACTCCACGCTCGTCTGCTATTTTTAATCGTAGTATGTATAATTCGAAAGAAACAAAAAATGAAGTTTTCAGGGTTTTTTCTTTACCTTCTAGACGGTTGCTGAAGTGCAACATTAGAGAGATGATTAGGTGATCGAGAAAACCCGCAAATCTCGTTTTTGTTTCTTACATTACGGATGGACAGCTTTGGCGTTTTGAACATTTTGAAAATAAAATTGAAACCAAAAAAAAATGTAATACTTATTAGGCTCTTTGATTCAGATAATCAGGTCTTATAGATTTCTGGTCTTCGCTAGACCCCTTGAATAGATATTATGAATGGGAACATGATTCAGAGTATCAGACAAGCGTAGCTTATATGCTTGCCAAAAGGATAAGCATTACTGTGAAGATGTCTCGCAAGGAATCTGCCATTTTAAGTTTATTTTTCGGCAATGGCTTGCCTTTGTATAACTGGTAAATTCCGAGCGTAGAGAGACATACAGGCACATAGAGGTACCACAAAACCGAAATAATAAGTTAATTCGATGAAATCAATTATCTGTGGATAGCGGACAAATGAAGTAACGCATTTTTATCAGGATTCCAGGTCTATTTCAGTGAATAATTGATGTGTAACTAGGCTGTCAGGTCGCAGCCCTATTAGGTTAAACTTCAAAGCCAGGTTCCAGGTCGGGGAGAAGACAAAATTTACTGGCCGAAAATACACGACGTCGCTTTGTGACAGTTCATGCATGCACCGAATTTCTGCAGCGATGATAACACAAAAGAACGACATTTGTTTCGCTTTTTCTTTTCTGTTAAAAATTGACCTGTATACGTAGGCTAAAGGTTGTAAGGGCCAGACAGCATGTAGAGTAATTTTTTTAATCCTTGTCCTTCAGTCGATGGTAAGCTTAGGTTCCCACAGAACGTGAATTAGCGCTTGCTAGGCGAATTTTGCATCGCAAGCGGAAAAAATCCACGTCTTCAAATTCGAGCCGCGCCGTTTACGTCTCTCACAAAATCCGACGATGAATTGCCGCCAGACTCGCTAGACGTCACACGTGAGATCTTGGTATAAGTTATCTGAAGGGTGGATAAGCGATTAGGCTTTCGCTTCATATCGAGTCGTGTATTAGCCCCATGGAAAAGTCAGCCAGACTCAGCAATGAAGTCGGGAGCTAGGAATGACAAAATTGATGGCGCTTGACACAGCAGAGGTGTAAGCAAAAATAGAGGAAGAGTCATTTCAAACAGTTTTAAACATGGCTAGGCCTGAGAGGAATTGAAAATAGCCAGACAAACCTGGATAAACATACACCAAGAAGTAACGTGTCGTTTTTTCTTTACGATAGCGCACCTAGCGGCCAAAAAAGAACTAATCTAAGAGGAATTTTATAAGGGGCGTATCAACTACAATTCGAAGTTGATTCGCGTCTCGGTTTGTAGGCGGAAAAGATTCGTGTGCTGTGGGCACTAAGCTTTAAAGGACCCCTCGCACTATTTACTATTCAAGTTACAGTAGTATAAAATATTTAAATACTTTAAAACTAGGCTGTGCTTTCAAAAAATAACCCAAGGTTTTGGCTGTTTTAAGCCTTTTCCGAGACCCGTCGACTTGTAGCGAAAACAGGGAAACAATTTACATAACCGGTTTTTCTGATGGAAAAACTTCTCGCAGACAACCGTCGACAGCGTGATACCCATCGAAGGTAGCAAAACACGGCAAGTGAGAAAATCAGCGTGTTTTTGGGATCCCAAAACGCAAGTTGAGGGATACCTATGACTTCGCAAAAGTTGTCCGTCTGTCCGTCCGTCCGTCCGTCTGTAAGCACGATAACTCTCGAAGGGAATGAGATATTTTGATGAAACTTGGTGTGAGGATTCGTTGGGTCGGCGGACCAGTCGAGTTCGTAAATGGGCTTTGTAGCCCTACATTTAGGGGTGGGGGAGGGGGTTCAAATTAAGGGGCAAACAAAATATTTTGAAACAGCTAATGTGATAGTCGATTATGGGTGAAAACCATTTTGTAATCGGACAAGTAGTTCGCCCGGAATCCGGCCAAAACCGGAAAGTTTGTTAAAAGTAAAAGTTTTATTTGAAGTTGATTAGATGTTTGATTTAGAGGTAGGAAGACATGCTGAAGACGATGGTCAAAACCATTTTCTCGACGGACAAGTAGTTCGCCCGGAATCCGGCCCAAACCGGAAAGTTTGTTAAAATTAAAAGTTTTATTTGGAGTTGATCAGATGTCCGATTTAGAAGAGACGCTGAATCCCTGTGTGACAATCATATTTTACCCGGACATATAGTTCGATCGGAATCCGGCTGGAGTCGGAAAATTTGTTATAAGTTAAATTTTTATTTGAAGTTGATTAGATGTTCATCATTGGGGAAAGAAGATACCCTGAGTTCGTTTTTGAGCTTTCTTTTTTCGCCGGACAAGTAGTTCTAGAGTTCGGCCGAAACCGGGAAATTGGCAGAAGTGGCAGGAACTTTTCGCCAAAACAGATATGACTTATACTGGTAAACACACATGCTGAATCCATATCTGAACTTGGTTTTCTCAGATGATTAGCTATTTGGCCTTAATCTGTTTCTGAATTTTAATTGTAAGAATGTTCAAGGATTCTGGCGATGACTGGATCTGGCTAAGACAAGACCCAGTTGTCTGGATCAGATATTGAATTTTTGGAATCCCATCGAAAAGTTTGGTCTTGTTTGTAGAGGGGTTAGAATGTACCGTACGAAATTGGGGTCTCCGGGTTTAGAAATTTATGGAGTGATTGTGGAAGTAGGTTGCGTTAGTATTATAGGTAAGACAGGTGCTTTAAGATATTGTTTTTCGGCTCAGGACCGAAGTGAAGCGGCGCGAATCTTTGGTCGGCAGAATAGAGTTCGGTGACGCAAAATCCTGCTGGCGGAACGAAGCTGAAATCTGCGAAAACTTTACCAAACTTTTTTGTCTTCCAGGAAATCGGAAAGTTGCTATCAAGGTTCTTGAGCGACTTGAAAGTCACCTGGTCGAACTTGAAGAGGAGTATAGGACGTTGAAGGATTTGAGCAACCATCCGAATTTCCCGGCTTTCTATGGGGCGTTTCTGAAAGAAGGGTCAAGTTCCGAGGAAGACCAGCTATGGTTTGCCATGGAGGTAAGGCTTCCATCTGGATGACTTTTTCGTCAAAGGTTCCAGCGACTACGGAATTGACGTAAAGGGGTGCTCATTGGCCCCCTTGTATGCAAGGAAAGGACAGTACACTGTAAAAAGTTTCTCCAAGTAAGGATTAAAGTTAACTGCAGTATTTGCTTCTGGGATTAATCTTACCTCTACTGGGGCAGGATTGATCCGAATTAGAGATAATCTTATCTCAGTAGAGACCAAGATTAATCCTAGTAGCAAATATTGCAAGATTTTTTTTTACAGTGTAGGTGGGTGAAGCTAGTCGAACGCTTGGCAGAGAACGAAGGATGGGCTTGAGGCATGGAAGCTGGTGGGAGGCTTGGTAGAGAGCGTAGGCTGTTTTGGCAAGAAAGTATGCTTGCTGGAGGCATGTAAGGGGGTTCTAGGCTTGACACCGAATGGAGCCTGGTTAGCAGCGGTGCCTGCTTGAAGCATGGAAGCGAGTCGGAAGCTTAACGGAGAATACGCTGGTGCTTGCTGCAGGTACGAAAGAGTTGGCGGAAGACTGAGGCTAGTGTTACGTGGTCGAAGACTTGGTATAAACGGTGGCTTCTTATTGAGGCATGGAAGCCTTCTAGACGAGTATGGGCTGGTATGGAAGTGGGATGGAGATTGGGCTTGAGGTACACTAGGAGACACCTGTGAACATACGCTTGTTTGAATATAAGAAGGCTGGATCGACTAAAAAGAGGCACGGCACGACATAGTGTAGGAGGCACGAGTATTAGAAAGAGGCGCGAAAACTAAAAGGGTCCTTTCAGGCTTCAGAGTGAACCGCAGGAACGATATTCTAGCGTGCCTTCTTTTAGGCTCTGGAGTCACGAACTTTCACTTACTTGTCCGCTTCTACTACTTGCTAATCTCTTTTTATTACTCATGCCTCGTGCTCCATTCCTGGCCTGGCCGTGCCTCTTTTTAGTCGATACCGCTTGGTGGAGAGCGTAGGCTGTTTTGGCGAGAAAGTATGCTTGCTGAAGGCATGTAAGGGGGTTCTAGACTTGACACCAAACTGAGACTGGTTAGCAGCGATGGCTGCTTGAAGCATGGAAGCCAATCGGAAGCTGAACGGAGAATACGCTGGTGCTTGCTGCAGGTTCGAAACAGTTGGCGGAGAACTGAGGCTAGTTTTGCGTGGTCGAAGGCTTGTCATAAACGGAGGCTTCTTATTGAGGCATGGAAGCCTTCGAGACGAGACTGGGCTGGTATGGAAGTGGGATGGAGACTTGGCTGGAGGTACACTAGGAGACACCTTACGCTTGTTTGGATAGATATGAGAAGACGGGATCGACTAAAAAGAGGCATGGCACGGGCATGACATAGTGTAGGAGGCAAGAGTACTAAAAAGAGACACGAAAACTAAAATTTTCCTTTCAGGCTTCAGAGTGAGGGGCAGGAACAATGTTCTAACGTGCCTTCTTTTAGGCTCTGGAGTTATGAACTCTCACTTACTTGTCTACTTTTACTACCTGCCAATCTCTTTTTATTACTCGTGCCTTCTGCGCCATGCCGTACCGTACCGTGCCTCATTTTAGTCAATCTCTAAGAAGACATAATAGAACGGTAGATCCTTGTTTCTGGGTCTTTTTGAAGCTTCCCAGTAGGCATCAGAGGCGTTACTAGCCAAAATGTTTGGGGGGCCAAGGAGTTTACCGACTGGCTGGTAATTTTTACTGACTGTTTTCAAGAAAAAAGGACAGTTTCGAAAAAATCGACTGATTTTCAGAAAAAAACGACTGTTTTGACGAAAAATCGACTGATTTTCGGAAAAATCGACTGTTTTAATGAAAAAATCAACTATTTTGGTGAAAAATCCCCCCCCCCCCCCCGCTCGTCACGCCCCTGGTAGGCATACGGCTTCCTACTAGATTGCTTGGTGCTGGCCTTTTGTATACATTTCATTTAATTTTATCGTTGTAGTACATACGACAGATAAAAAACATATATATCCAGAGACAAGATCCCCTGGTCGCCAGAATCAGGGGTGTCGTTCGTTTTGGAAAGGTGGGGCTGTAGCATTACACTTAAGCGTCCAAGAAGGTCCAATACCCTCTTTTTGAATGTGTGTTCCAGTACCAGGTCTTTTCGGGGATACAAACCACGTTCACTGATCAAAGCGATCTTCCCGTCTTCTTTTCTCTATTTGAGCAAATTTCACGATAGCAAATATACTTGAGAGCATTTGTGCCGTTTTTCATTAACATGTTCAGTAAATTGTCTATGTAACGTTAATATTAGTACCGCCATGTGTCCCGTTATGTAACTTGTGACTGTTAAAGGACCCCTCGCACCATTTACTCTTCAACTTACAGCAGTTTAAGTATTTGAATACTTTAAACTATGCTGCGCTTTCAACAAATAACCCACGGTTTTGGTTGTTTTGAGCCTTTTGCCAGACCCGTTGACTTGTAGCGAAAACAGGAGGCAATTTACATAACCGGTTTTTCTGATGTAAAACTTCTCGCAGACGACCGTCGACAGCGTGATACGCATCGAAGGTAGCAAAACACGGCAAGAGAGAATATCAGCGTGGTTTTTGTTAGAGGGGTTAGAATGTACCGTACGAAATTGGGGTCTCCGGGTTTAGAAATATGCGGAGTGGTTATGGAAGTAGGTTGCAGTAGTATTACAGGTAAGACAGGTCCTTTGAAAAGAATAATGTTGTGAAAAGACAATCTAATTAGCTCGCTAGGAAGTTTTTGTCTAATAAACCTTACTTACTTACTTACTTAAATTTTTGTCGCGGGCGTCAACTTCAAAGTGTCATCTTTCAAGACTAAAACTGACTTCGGCGACCGACGCGAGCTTCCATTCTCCTTAGCTCGTCAGAGTCAGACCCGGCTTTGATGACGTCAGCGGCGCGGATGCTGTCTGTTCGGAGCGGCGCGGAATGAAACGGTTACCGCCAAGGCACTAGCAAGACTCCGGAGAGCTCGTTTGGCGAGTTGACTGCCAGCAGTGAGGCGAATATGTTTTTTTAGTGTGTGGTGAATGGCACATTGTTTCAGTGAAGGGGATGTATATTTATTAATTCTGAATATTTTGAATTAGCTATGTGGTGGAGGTCCAGTGACCGATCTTGTCCGAAGTATGATCAGCAGGGACATGAAGATGAAGGAGGGACATATCGCATATATCCTGAGGGAGACGATAAAGGTTGGCATTTCTTCTTTCAGTTGTTTCGAGAGCTTCTCATCAATCAAGAACGTAATTAAATACTTGAATGCTTCACTGTCAGAAATTTCATAACAGATAACACGAGGATGCGCGGTCTCAACAGATAATGCGTAACGGATAACACTTCGGATGTTATCTGTTGTGTTTGAAAACGTTATGCATGAAATGTCATGCATAACAAGGTTTGTTAGGAAGAGCTAAAAAAAAGCATCTACTGACTTTATTCCTTTATTCGGTTAAAGATTGTTGAAATTTTAAATAGCCTTTGACCATGTGTACGTATTTTTAAATGTATGTGTTATACTGATAAATTTGTGCATGACAGCACTCACCAATTTTGGTTTTGTAACCGTGAAAGTGTGAGCGAATAAATTACGATTCTATTCTATTACTATTCTATTCTATTATCGTCATGGTCGCAAAACTCAGGTACGCAGATACTTTTTGGTGGTTTTTATGTTTTCCTTATGGTAACGCATATTATGCACAACATTTTGACACACAACAGATAACATCCGAAGTGTTGAATCCGCACATCCTCGTGTTATCTGTTATGAAACATCTGACAGTGTTGAGGCTCGGTTTTGAAGATGATTGTATGGGCATGGTTGTTTGAATTAAAGTTGATTAAAGTGTGATTTCCTTGTTCTTTCCTGTATGCTTTCTACTGAAGTTTGTTTTAGGGCCTGCAACACCTTCATATGAACCATGTTATCCACAGGGACGTCAAAGGTGCCAATATCCTCCTGACGTCTGGGGGTGAAGTGAAAATCGTAGACTTCGGCGTCTCTCGGTGAGTTTGTTGCCTGCCTTGTCTGTAGGCTAGAAGGGAGACTTCAAATTCAGATATTTTTTTGACCGCCAAGATCGGAGAGTATAGAACGAAGTAAATACAAACAAATTGGCCCAGCGTGTAATACTACAAATAAACAATCTGGCCAAAGAATACTAAATATACAAGAAAATAAAATTATACACACGCATATTAACTCTTTAACCGCTAAATATAGGTTATGAGTAAGAGAAAACATTCTCGACAGAAACTTTTGTTGCTTTTTTCGTATAATTTGAAGTGCATCTTTCAAATGGTACGAATTGGCAAAGGCATTTCTGTTCGCCTGTTCGCAGCATAAGAAGAAAAAGAAGAAATAAGAAGAAAAAAAGAAACAAAATTACTTTCCTTAATACTTCGTACGAATTTACGCGCTGTAGCGTTTGATCCTCATACAGTTAACAACTAGTATGTGTAATACTAACGTTTCGATAATAAGTTTGAGATTTACAATTCTGTTCAGTTCAGATCAATGGGTTTATTAACAAATAAGAAGATAAATCACGCATTATTGAAACACTCAGTCCATTCCTGGACGCCGAGAACCACAATCTTTACATTACAATTAAAATACTCAATTTACTTTATTAATTACAGCATGGAATTGAAGTGGTGTACGAAGTAGGGAAGACGGACTTGAGGTAACTGCCGGTTGAATATGTGTTTGGGCGGATAAGTTTCGTACAGTTGCTGCATTGACTATGGTCTTCGGTCGAGTTGGGTTTGGTACTTCATAGTCCGATAAGATAGTTCTCTTAAGGTCCGAAGTCAGTCCGAGTCTGGAGTCCATTTGTCAGTTTTTGTCGTTTTATCAGAGAGAGTAGAGACCAAGAATGACCAGTGCGCCTTCATACGAAGTAAACTAATTACGGCGTCACACTGTCAGAAGTTTCATAACAGATTGCGCATAACACTTTCAAGAATAACACCTTTTCACTTAGAAATAAAGTGTAATGAACAATTAAGTTTATCCTATTTCGTTCCTATAGATCTCCAACAACACCTTCAATAGGTAAAAATACTACACTGTCAGAAGTTACATAACAACAACAGAAGGATGCGCGGTTTCAACAGATAACACTTTGGGATGTTATCTGTTATGTTTCTTTCGTTCCCGTTAGTATTTTTACCAATTGAAGGTGTTGTTGGAGATCTAGGCACGAAATAGTGTAAACTTGATTGGTCATAACACTTTATTTCTAAGTGAAAAGGTGTTATTCTTGGAAGTGTTATGCGCACTGAAACTTCTGACAATGCAGTTGCGTTTTTGCAGATACCATGGTATCTGATACCACGGTCTAAAGTCGTTTTTGCAGTTATCGTGGTATCTTATACCACGGTTAAAAGGCGTTTTTGCAGTTATCGTGGTATCTGAGCAGTTATCGTGGTATCTGAAAAGTCATCTCAGTTTCATCGACTTGTGTCAAATTAGCGGGAAAGAAGTTTGGCACTTGGTCATGTGACTGAATATCAGTTTTTCTTTTGGGATGAATTCGAAAAGGGCAATTTCGGCAATTGTCGTTTTTGCAGAACAAACGTATATCAGATACCACGGTAACTGCAAAACGACTAATTGCAGATCCAGTTACCGTGGTGATAGATACCATGGTATCTGCGAAAACGCATCTACTGAGGCTAAGCGTTTTCAGGCATTTGAAAAAGACAATGGACCGTCGTAACACAGCAGTTGGAACTCCCTACTGGATGGCACCCGAGGTAATCGCTTGCGAGCAGAAACCAGACGAAGGATACGACAACAGGGTAGACGTATGGTCCCTCGGTAAGGCTTTTTATGGCACTTGCAGCCTCTGGCTCAAGTGCCATATACCGATCACAATTCCGTCTGTCGGTCTGTCGGTCTGTCGGTCGGTCCGAGTTTTTTTGTCCCACATATCCGAGTTAGGGTACTTCCAGATGTGCTAGGACAATGAAACTTGGCAGGCATATCAGGGACCCGACCAAACTAACCTGGAAATAATCAGTTTCCCGATCCAACCATATGGGGGGGAGTGCGGGGCGCTGGAAACTTGCAAATTTAGGGCATTTTGTCACTTTTTTCTGAGTTAGGGTACTTCTAGATGAGCTAGGACAATGAAACTTGGCAGGAATATCAGGGACCCGACCAAACGAACCTGGAAATAATCAGTTTCCCGATCCGACCATATGCGGGGGAGTGGGGGCGCTTGAAACTTGAAAATTTAGGGCATTTTGTCACACTTTTTCGAGTTAGGGTACTTCCAGATGAGCTAGGACAATGAAACTTGGCAGGAATATCAGGGACCTGACCAAAGTAACCTGGAAATAATAAGTTTCCCGATCCGACCATATGCGGGGGAGTTGGGGCGCTGGAAACTTGAAAATTTAGGGCATTTTGTCACACTTTTTCGAGTGAGGGTACTTCCAGATGAGCTAGGACAATGAAACTTGGCAGGAATATCACGGACCCGACCAAACTAACCTGGAAATAATCAGTTTCCCGATCCGACCATATGGGGGGGAGTGCGGGGCGCTGGAAACTTGAAAATTTAGGGCATTTTGTCACACTTTTTCGAGTTAGGGTACTTCCAGTTGTGCTAGGACCATGAAACTTGGCAGGCATATCAGAGACCCGACCAAACAAAATTAGGAATAATCAGTTTTCTGATCCGACCATTTTGGGGGGGGGGGGGGTGGAGGGCAGGGGAATCCGGGAAACTGAGAAGTGTGTAACTTTCGAACGGATGATCGGATTGTAATGAAACTTCATAACTGAAGAGAATATATATCTGTAATGTCCCGTTTAAAGTCTTGACCGGATTCGGGAGCCAGGGGGGAGTTGGGGGGGGGGGAGACCGGAAATTTCAAGAAACGGTTAGAATGGAGGGATCGGAGTGAAACTTGCTGGGAAGAACAAGCATCTGCTCTAGATAAGTCCTTTAGACCATTGTACTGGATCCGGACACTTATGGGGGGGGGGGGCCGGAATTCCGGTGATGGTGGTTTTTTGGATTTTCACGATGAAACTTGGCAGGCATATCAGGGACCCAATCAAACTGACTTCAAAATAAAAATATTGTTGATCAGATAATGGTGGGGGAGTGGAGGGAGGGGAATCCGCAGGGAAATCCGGGAAATTGAGAAGTGTGTAACTTTCGAACGGATGATCGGATTGTAATGAAACTTCATAACTGAACAGAATATATATCTTTAATGTCCCGTTTAAAGTCTTGACCGGATTCGGTAGCCAGGGGGGAGTTGGGGGGGGGAGACCGGAAATTTCAAGAAACGGTTAGAATGGAGGGATCGGAGTGAAACTTGCTGGGAAGAACAAGCATCTGCTCTAGATAAGTCCTTTAGGCCGTTGTACTTGATCCGGACACTTATGGGGGGGGGGGGGTCCCGGAATTCCGGTGATGGTGGTTTTGGGGACTTTCACGATGAAACTTGGCAGGCATATCAGGGACCCAATCAAACTGACTTCAAAATAAAAATTTTGTCGATCAGATAATGGTGGGGGGAGTGGAGGGAGGGGAATCCGAAATTTTCAGTCATGCGTAATTTTAGAATGGTTGATCGGATTCGAGTGAAATTTAAGAATCCAACAGAGGACATTTCTCCGATGATTTTTTTCATATCCGGACCGGATCCGGCAACTATTGGGGGGGGGGGGGGGAAATACGTGCCCCGTTTAGAATGGAGGGATCGGGATGGAACTTTGTGGGAAGAACAAACAGATGCTCTAGGTAAGTCATTTGCTGAATCGGATTGGCTACGTTCACCGCGGGGGAGCTGGGTGGGGTGGGGGGGGGGGGGTGGACCGGAAATCTCGAGAAACGGTTAGAATGATGGTATCGGAGTGAAACTTGCTGGGAAGAACAAACATCTGGTCCATATAAATCTTTTACATAATTTGACTGGATCCGGACACTTGAGGGGGGGGGAGGAGGGGTATCCCGGAATTCCGTTTTTGGGGGATTTTCACGACGAAACTTGGAAGGCATATCAGGGACCCGGTCAAACTGACTTGGAATAAAAAAAAAATCCTCGATATGATAATCTTGGGGGGGGGGGGAGTTGAGGGAGAGGAATCCGGAATATTGAGTCATGCGTAACTTTGGAACGGGTGATCGGATTCGAGTGAAATTTAATAATTAAACAGAGGACATTTTTCTCTTGTGATCTTTTTCATTTCCGGACCGAATCCGGCAATTATCGGGGGGAGGGCGGAAAATACTTGACCCGCTTAGACTGGTGTGATCTGGATCGAACTTCGTGGGAATGACAAACAGATGCTCTGGATTAATCATTTACAGAACAGGATTGGCTCCGGTTATTGTGGGTGGAGTTGGAGGAGGGGGAGGGGTGTATGGGATTCCGGTGATCGCGCGTTAAGGTACTTCCAGATGTGCTAGGACGATGAAACTTCGCTGGAATATTGGAGACTCAACAACATTTGCTTAGAAATTGCTACTTCCCAAATCCGATTATTCCTTAAAGTACCAATCTTGACCGCAAAGTAAAAAAAATACTTTTAAGCAATATATGCATTTTCGTGATGCCCATCAGCCCATTAGCAGTTTTGCCTCAAGGGTTTTGCTTACAAATGAAGTTCCAGCTCCCTTATAGCGCGCATCTCAACCGCAAAGTCGAAACTTACTCTTGATCAATCAAATCATTTTGACACATGCAAGTGCCATATGAGCTTACAGCTCTTGTTCTATTCCCTCTACACTGCGTAGAATCCGAGCGTATTTGAAATCCGATCGTATTTTCCGCACGTACTTGAAAAGATCTCTAGCAGTACGGTCGTATTTGAGAAATCGCTCCGTTTTGTATCTAAGTACGTCCGTACTGATAGAAATCTTTTTAAAGCTCAAAAACGTGCATAAAATACGCTCGGATTTCAAAATACGCTTGGATTTTACGCAGTGTGTAAACCCACCATTACTCTATTGTACGGGTGTAGAAGGCAAAAGTATACATCCGTCAGAAAACTGCTGACGGACCAAGCCGTTCCACTAAGTTTCGTCTCTTGTGAACCCTTGGTGAACTCCCTGGTCTTGTGATCAAGGGTGAAGGCCATTACTAGGCGTCGGGAAACCAGGCAGCACAGAACCGGGGCCCTTTCCGATGGATCTTCGGACCCTCAGAGGGAAGATAGGAGTGGGGGGGGGAACCAAGGTGTAAATTCCCCAGGGAGCTGGCTACACCTTTCAGGTGTTCTTTCAGTTTAATCCGCCAGGTAACTTCACGTTCCTGGCGATGAATAATTCATTCAAGTTTGAGGTAGAGTATTGGGAGAAATCTAATTCAGTTCGTTTTGAGTTGGATCTGTGGAAGGTCGTTGCCGGGGAGCATGAAAAGTTAAGTACTGTATACATATTTTTTGAACCTCTGTTTCTCAAGTGTAAATACACATCTATGTTTTCTATAATTGACCAACGAGGTAGACACTAGTTTGTTTTCACGTTACTTTGTACCGTTAAGTATGGTCCACACCGCTCGGGGGCCATGTACAGAGTAGTGTTGCGTAAACAGTTCGTAACAGTTGGTTAAGAGTTAAAGGGTCCATAACAGTAAAGGGCTCACAGTATTTGATTAAGGGTTGATAAGCACACCTTGGTTACAGGGGGGTATGGATAGAAGAGTGATGCGGATACTGTTGAGGGGCTCTTAGTATATTAATATAATTTTAGCGAGACAGGGAGTTGTATGTTCTCCCCTATTTTTCGTCGGTTTCAAGATGGTTTATTTTCGGCCCCGCGAAAGGTATATTGTAATTCAACAGTTGGTTCCAGGATTCTCGATTCACTCGCTTTCGTAATTCTTGTTTGCTTAGGTATAACTGCGATTGAGCTTGGTGACGGCGCTCCCCCCCTACTTGACGTCCACCCTGCGAGAGCCATGTTCCAGATTGTTCACAACCCCCCGCCGCAGCTGAACACTTGGATAGAGAGGTCTGCAGAGTACAACGACTTTATTTCCGAGTAAGTGGGAGAGTTGCGAACAATTTCTGTAGTTAAGGACTTCCAATAATTGCTGTAGCGCAGTGGTTTCCAACCTTTTCCGTAGCGCGTACCCCTAATCAAGGTTCGAAAAGGTTGCGTACCCCCTCGGTACCCCCTTTTTCAGAATATGAAAAAGACGATATTTATTATAATAAATGATAAGGTATGCATGTGTAGAAATGCATACAAAAGCAATGCGACACTTAAGGCTGCTTTATAGCTAAAAATTCTATCAAATCTCAGCTCGACTTCATTAACGGCAATATTTTTTAAGGTCAGCCTGTTTCTGTGTTTGTTTTTGATGTTCTCCGTGCCTTCATCAACTTCATCATCGTCATCAAGCTGCATCGCAAACATTTTCATTAGCTTAGTTCGCAACCTTATTGACAATATCACTTGCCGCTATTTTTCGTAAAACAGTTTTACTTTTTGTAAAACATTCGGTAAAGATGACCAGCAGTCAGTAAAAATACCTTGCCCCCCCCCCCCCCAAAAAAAAAAAAATGGCTAGTGATGCCTCTGCTGGTAATGTGAGGCTTTCGGCAATCAAAAATGAGTGAGGCGAGATTTTGAAGCTACCGACTAAACCGATTTGGATACCTTCGCATACCCCTTGCAAGGGTCTCGCGTACCCCTTTGGGTACGCGTACCACCGGTTGGTGGTACGCCACTGCTGCCTTCCGCCAACCACTGCTGTAGCGTACATGTTGTAAGCGCCTTTCTGCCACCCAGGCAGGGCCAGTTGTGTCATCAGAGGTTTGCGAACTGGTGGCTAAAAAGCTACCGTCGACTATCAAATATGTATATCCATGATGTAGGTTTGAACGACGGTGAGAAGGTAATTAAATTTCAATTTTGTTAAAAGTGGAATTGATTCCAGTGGCATACAGCTTCAGAAGCCAGGGTTGGCCACCAAGAACCAGGGTATACGAGTTACTTCAGGATACTTTGGGTTACTCAGGGTTACTTTGGGTTACTTTTGGTTACATTGGGTTACTTTGGGTTACATTGCATTGGGTTGCATTGGGTTACATTAGGTTACAGTGGGTTACTTTGAGATACTTTTGGGTTACTTAACGGGGTGTACTAAGTTACTTTTGGTGACCAACCCTGGGTCAGGAGGGCCAGTGGGGTACACCAAATGACGCTTTGTTGATTTCTTTTGTTATAATTTTTGTGTCGCATCTACAGTTCAAGTTAAAAAAATATCAAATGACAGAAAAGTTCTTCTCCTCTACCAGATGCCTCGTCAAAAACCCTGAGCACCGACCAGTCATTATGGAGATGAACGAGCACCCATTTATCCAGCAGGTTCCGGAGAACGAAAACGTGGTAGGAACCTCTTTTCTTCAGTTATCGCCGTATGTGTATTCCCCCCTCCCTTTCACGCAGTCTCTCGCCACTTTTTGGCAGATTTTCTTTTTTTTAACATAGATAGGTCATTTTGGGAGAGCTGGCTGATATTTTGAAAAGACGTTAGTTTGAGATGAGAATTTAGTTACTTGGCTAGCCATTTCACTTTTACAAATTTCTTTCAACCGAGGGTGGGTTTCTACGATTCCTTTTACTAATGGTTTGTCAAAATGTTCAGTAAAGTGCTCTGAACGTGGAATCGCTGTAAGACTCATTTGTATGATTCAGTTGTCCTTTCATCTAGTTTTGTTCTGAAATGTCCAATTCGTAGCATAAAGCCCACGATTTTTTTACGCTTGCCACGGTCTCCTTGGGACGTACCTGGATTTTAATGTTTCCGACAAGATCATTGGTCGAAAATACTGTTATAATTTTTGCATACTGCGGATTTCAAACAAGAGACCATGGATTTAGAGGGTAAATGGAGGATAAAAATATTCGAGAATACTTTTTCCGGAGTTGCTCGTGGTGTTCCCAGTACGAATTTTGGAATCTAGCTGTAACTACATTTTTACTTGTCATCATGTTTTTTTTAAAACGAACTTTGATGAGAGTACTGGGTAAAAATTTCCAGCCAGAAGGTTAATTACCTTGCTCCACTTAACATTTTGGCTAGTAACGATTCAAATATAGCTCCAATAAAATTCAGCTGACGTATCCGTTTTGCACTATCAAATATGATTTAGAGGGTGGTCACTAGTCACTTTCTTGTGAAGAGGAGACCCACGAAATGGCACTGAAATAACTCTACTGGCTGCAATTCGGTAAAAAAAAAAAAAAAAAAAATCAGATTAAACCTTCCTGAGCTCAAATCCTTGCCCCGGCCTCTCGATTAATCTGTGAAATCAGTGGCTTGATTCAGTAAGGGATCGACTGAAAAGAGGCACGGCATGGCGCAGGAGGCACGAGTAATAAAAAGAGATTAGCAAATAGTCAGACATTTTTTTTTTCAGACATTTCTTTTTAATTTCATCAAAAAACATAGAAATTAAACAAACAATTTACCATTAACGGCCACTTTTAAGACAAAAGAATCCTGATTGTGGCAGCAGTTCTAACCACCATGAATCCGCTATATCATTCCTTCATTACCCCCCCCCCCCCCTTGGGGTGGGGTAAAAAAAGAAAAAAATAAATAAATAAAACTAAATAAATACCCTTTCCTCTTATCACACTTCTTTCCTTTTCAAAGAATGGGATTTAACCATTCTCTTGAATGATGCCAGACTTACAGCCGCTCTGACCGATTCTGGAAGGTCTAGTAGAAGTAGATATTCAAATGAGAGTCCGTAACTCCAGAGCCTAAACGAAGGCACGTTAGAACACTGTTCCTGCCCCTCACTCTGAAGCATCAATGGGCTCTTTCAGTGTTCGTGCCTCTTTTCAGTAGTCCTGCCATGCCGTGCCTCTTTTTAGTCGATCCCGTTCAGTAACACTAGCTGCCGAATAACCACTGATAGTAATTGGGACAAAAGTCGAGAAGCGCTAAACACATGTACCAGATCCTTTTGTAGCCCGTTGTGTCATTTTAGTAAACTTGGGGGGGGGGGCAAAGATCAATTTCGGGCCCCAATCCCAGGTCTATTGCACGGGGTGTAGATTAAAGTAGGCTATTCTTTTGGGGACATGCATGGGGACGGCAAAAAAATAGAACAAACCAGGAAGATTTTGAAATCTGGGGAAGCATGGTCCCCGTCCCCCCCCCCCACACCCTTTATAAATCGATAACTACCACTAGAATGAGTTCTTGTCCTAGTATTTTGTCTTACGTTTCTTTTCGTCATTATTCTTTTAGCTGCTTGGTTCAAATAGGGTTGATTTTTTAATGTGGCAACTTAATTTGTTTCATATACTTTCCTGTTCGTTTGTATCACAAACATCAGCCAAGATTTCAGGCATGAAACATTCTTGTCCTTCATACAACCAATTTCGAGCAAGAAAAGAAATCAGAAGGAAATGCTGGTTTAGGACTCACATATATTGCTTTGCTAATTATTCGGTGATGATTGAAATTAAGAACCCGGCATCACCGAAGCGCATGCAGGCGGTGAGAAAATGGTCTAGTCACTTGCGACCTTAGAGAGTTAAATTTACGTGCGTTTTTTTGGTGTTTATTGCACTTTTGGGAGGGAAAAGGTTCCCTAATATCACAATATACAGACACAAAGTGGGTTTCAAGCACAAACAGCATGTTTTTAGGCCCTCTTTAAAGGGTATATACTAAACTTTAGCTTATCATCTACGGTCCGTGACGTTTTCATGACGTCATGAAAGAAATAAGAAAATTCGTTTAAATTAATGTTGCAGAATATGTATTTGCATCTATATAGAGCCGAGCGGGCAGCGAGGCGCCGGACGCGTGTGCACTTATAAACCGTTCTAGGGACAATCTGTTCCGTTAGTAAATGGAAAATATAGACTTTACGTGTGACGTCATGAACCGTAGATAATCGGCTAAGTTTAGTCAACACCCTTTAAAGTTTAATCGAGAAGGCTGATACAGGACAGTTTATTTGCCCATCACATATTCACTGTAAGAGGCTTGAGGGCCCGATTAAAACGCGTTACATCGCTGATCCGCTATTCACGAAATATCGATTTTCATATAGTGGAATTTCCCTGTCGAATTTATGGTACCTCTGTGCCTTTGTCGGTACAAGCTTGTACCTTGTACCGCGTACCTATGCTTGACGAAAACGATTTACGAAAAGTAAGTCTTCACGCAGTGAGCTACCTTCCGCAAATATGATCACTGGCCACTGAAAAGCAGCGTTTGTGTTGAGATTCAAATTTTCAGCGTCATAGTTCTGCGTTGTGAAGACAGTCGTAGATATTCTGAAGATATTTTTCTAAAGCAAATAGTGAAAAAACAATCCCTTAAAAAAATCCAAAGAGTGCAGTGAATTCAGTTCAAAGATATAAAAATAGGTCGGCTCTTCAGTTAAACTTTAAACAGCTGAAGTTTCAGTTTGTCTTGACTTTGGTCTAATTTTCTGAAGTTGCTGTTGTTGGAGAATTCCTTGTGGGCAGGCTCTGGAATATAATTTTACTGTAAACCGTAAGTTAGTATGAAAAAGATTAGAAGTCGAAATCGACCTGAGATGCAGCCTTGACGTTGGTTTTCAGCCTAAAGTAAGGTCAAGTTTGACCTCGTTTTGGCCTTCGGACAGTCCTTGAGTGTGTGTGTTCGGGTAGCGCTGATCCAGCCTAAAATAAAACCTTTCTTTAACAGATATATACAGATATATGCTTTTCTCTTTGCCTTTCCTTTCCTGCTTTTAGTCGATCCCCCGTAAGTTTGTATGAAAAAAATGAGAAGGTAAAAGTCGAAATCGATCTCAGATGCAGCCTTGACGTTGGGGTATTTTCAGCCTAAAGTAAGGTCAAGTTTGACCTTGTTTTGGCCTTTGGACAGTCCTTGAATGTGTGTGTTCGGATAGCGCGGATCCAGCCTAAAATAAAAACTTTATTTTACAGATATATAATTTTTTTTTTTTATCTTTTTAGCTGAAGTCTGAAATCAAGGTTCTTCTTGAAGATGCAAAAAGAGGCACGACCGCCTCAAAAATTCAAGAAGTTACTATGAAAGCAGGCTATATGAAAGTAAGTTTTTAACCCAAATCAGTCTCACCAGTTGTTAGGCATTTTTCACAAAACTGACCCTTAGTTACCCTTAGTAAATCCAACAGCAAACAGTTCAGCTAATTTTTTATTGTGAAAAAAAAAAAGTTTGACACTGCAATTGCCCCTCCCCTCCCCCCCCCCCTCCCCCTAAGATAGCAGTGTACATGACAAGTTAGGTGCCCAGAGAACGCGATTTTTTCCGCTTACGAACTGAGACGCGATGCGAATACTCTTGATGACTAACTCTTCTCGCCGATACAAAATCGCCCTGTACCTAGCGGAAGAGCCGAAAGAGATATCACAGCTGCTCCCAAACATCGCCGTGATTGATTAACACAGGATTGAGTTGTTGAGTTTGATTCGCTAGTGCTACGTTTCCTCGTTCTTCCCGAGGATCAGTGGCGAGTTTTGGACTTAGTCATATCATATTGAGTATAATCGACTTGGAGATGAAACGGCTCAGCGCGAACGTTGTGGCCTAACGACGCAGATGAAAAATTCTCTTAGCGAACGCGAATTCGCGTTCTTTGGACACCTGTAGCTATAAAGCGTTTTTCCGCGGCAGAATTGTGGGCCATACGCTTCTGAGTGTCGGTCGCTAAAACACGATTGTGTGCCACACAGTCGAGCCACAATTTCGAACTCGGGAAAACGCCGTTTTGTCTCTTTATCAACCAATCAATCAATCAAGTTTATTTTCCCAATAGCTTAAAGCGGGAAGAGGAATAAAATATTAAAATGTTTATGTGGCGGTAATTTGAAATGTTTGAAAGTAAAAGTAAATCCATATAAAATCTCAATAAACAGGACTTCAGGCTTGCGTCCTTAGCATTCTGTGCAAAAAGAATCCTCGGTTTTATTAACAGTAGTTAATTTGTACTTTATTTTGCTGCTAAATTTGAATTTCTCGCTCGGTTCGAGCTACAAAATCGAAAATCACATCGACAGTTGTTTGTCGAATCGAGCAACAAAGCGAGTCAAAAAATCACAGTTATGGCCCACTTGTGAGCCACACAAACGACCGGCACAAACATTTTGTGGGATCGTGGAAAAAATGTCTTGAGATGGCGGTCTATTCTAACTTTATCTATTATTATTCAATCATGTTTATTATTCAAATAGCGTAAAGCTAGGAGAGGAAAAATATTTACGAAATACGCAGACCCGAAACAAATTAACTAATACACTTACAAAATATGACCAGAAATAAATAATTGGATGGAACTACGTAAAAATTGGGCAGAAGAATTAGCAGGATATGAAGAAAACTGATTGCCAGTATTCCTCTCGGACCGACGCACGGAAGACGGGAGGGGAGGGGGGAATGGATGGACCATCTGAGGACAACACATTATCTTTGCTCCAAATTTTTTTTAATTTTATTTGTATTTTTTTTATATATTCATGTCTTTCGAAGCGGCAAGACCGAAAGTTTCGGATACGTTTTGACTTTTTTTGTCCAGATGAAAAAATTTTCTCAAAATAGTAGTATGAAGTTGTAGGAGAAAGTAGCATGCAGTACTAACTGATGCTACGACTTGTTTCTACTTCAAGGCTACCGTGTTACTGCATTCTACTGTATGCTACTATTAGCAAGACTGGATGTTACTATAGCAAGATAGGATGCTAATCGATACTACTGCTTAAGATTGGCCCAGTCCGAGTCACGTAAATGATAGTATTCTTTACTATTACATATCAGTACGTGCAACGTTTTCGTACAACTATCGTACAACTACGCAGGCTACAAATTTTTCATCGGGGTACAGTCAACTATTGGGAGTAAAGGATAGGAGATTGACCACGGACACGACTGTCCCCTCACTTCCATAATTCCACTATGCAGGATCGTAAATTTCTGCCTCCCAAAATGAGCTGAGGCACGGCCAATCCCTGTCTAACGGCGTCACCTCTATGGATCCGGACCTATCACTGTTGAATCGTGTTAGGGGGGGGGGGGCAAAATCCGGGTTGCTGCAGTGACTTCTTCTGTGAATAGGGGGTCGCGGCATCTGGACCAGCTCCCAAGTAGTGTTGGGATTTTTAATTCAGAGCGTGATCCACCCTTCTAACAATATTAACTACTAGTTACTATTTTCGTCCCGACCTCGTAAAAGTTGCTACGCTGACCGTTCCAGCCTTCTCGAATTAGTAACTAACTGTAACTATTTTCTTACCATGCTCGCGATCGTAGTAAGCGTGGTAACTACGCATCTCTGTAACGTGATTGGTCGGATTCACTCGTGGCATGATATTCTGCTGGAAAATAGAAAAATAGTTCCAGCCTTAACGGCAAAAGGCCAGAATTCGTGACGTCATGCGTAGTAACTACGGGTGGAACACGCTCTCAGTATCATGAATTGCTGCAAATAGTGTAACTTCTTTTTGATTTGTGTTAGTTTGTTTTTAAAGATTTTGTTCGTTTGATGATGAAAGATGAACCAGTTTGACAAAATTTTTGGCTCACTGTATGTTTCTGCGGCGTGTCCACGATTTGGGTATAATTTCATTCCTCTTCTTCTTCAAGGGATTAGCGCCATTTGCGCTCACCAAATTAGTAGTCGTCGGACAGGCCTGAATCTCCTCACAAATAGAGGAACAGGTTTTTCTACATTGCAGAGTTGGTTCCATACAAGGCATGAACAGGGGCGCCCAGCCCCCCCCCCCCCCCCTCCCCCCTCCGAATGTGCCAGTCGGTAAAAAATAGCCGAGTCGGTGCGAAGCGCCGCGATTTTTTTTAAAAACAGTCGATTTTATTTTCTTGGAAACAGTCGATATTTTTTAAAAACAGTCGGTTTCTGTTAAAAATAGACGATTTTTCTTAGAAATAGTAGTTGTTCTCAAAATCAGCCGATTTTTTATCAACACAGTCGTTTTTTTCAGTAATAGTCGTTTTTATCTGCAAAAACAGTCGGTAAAAATGACCAGCAAGTCGGTAAATACCTTGCCCCCCCCCCAAACATTTTGGCTATTAACGCCTCTGGGCATGAATGTTTTTTCTTTTAATATTTGAGAGAAAAAGAATTTCTTGTGTTAAATGATTCTGTTGCCCTAGCTTACTTCCGATCTGACAGCACTTTTTCTCCAACAGGTTGATCGTAAATCGCAGCTTCAGAGAATATACTACGACGACCTCTGCAACTTGGAACGTCCCGATGATGAAAGTGTGGTAGATCAGCTTCAGCACCGATTTTTTGCTGGACAGACCTTCACTTTTATAGGGGATGTCTTGATATCAGTCAACCCACATGGTGACAAAAAACAACTGAAGGAAGAGGTATGTGTAGGGGAGCGAACCCACTTTTGAGGGAACCCTCTGAGAAGCCGTGAAAGTTAGAGCTCATTAAAGACCAACTGAAAGGAATTGGCAAACCTTTTAGTAAAGAACGAATAACCTGATTAGTAGTAGTAGTAGTAGAACATTCTTATTGAAAAGAAATATTCTGTTTTCAATAGCACAACAAAAGCGAGTCTTGTGAGGCTGTGCTAACTTAAAAGAAAAAAAGAAGAGAAGAGAGAAAATGGAGAATGAGACCCTTGTACTTTCGTCTAAAGTCCCGAAGAAGATATGAGTTGTTGTATGTATTTTCCCCTGCGAGTTGCACTGCAGCGGTCAGTGTCAGCGTAGTAACTTTTCACGGGTTGGAACAAAAATAGTAACTAACAATTGTAATAAGGGTGAAACACGCCTATAGACTGTTCCATAGATTATCCCAAAATCAGGAATTTGTGTGAGCCTGAAAAATAGCATAATAAGCCGTAAAGTAAGTAATTTTTTTCTTACCCGCCATTTTTAAAAGCGGAGTATGTTCTACCCTCGTACCAATAGTAACTATTAGTTACTAAATCCGTTCCAACCTCACGAAAATTTACTACGCTGGCCCTTCCAGCCTTCTCGAAATAGTAACTAATAGTTACTATTTGCTTACCACGCTCGGGAGCGTGGTAAGCGTAGTAACCACGAATCTCTGTCACCGTGATTGGTCGGATTCACCCGTGGCATGATATTCCGCTGGAAAATAGAAAAATCGTTCCAGCCTTGACGACAAAAAGGCAGAAATTGGGACGTCATGCGTGGTAACTACGGTAAGTGGGATGGAACACGCTCATAGTTTTTTTATTCTTCATCCAAAAAAGAGTGTTAAATCTCATGCACGGGCTGGGCCCAGTTGTCCATGATTTTGGCAGAGCCAACGAAATTTCCAAAAGTGTGACGCTTGCATCTTTAACTTGGAACTGCTCTGTCAGCATGTGGCTATGGCATAACGTTGGCACATAAAGCAGGTGCTCTGCATACTTAAAATAGCAGTTTCTCATCTTTTGCATCTCCTTCTTCCGTAGAATGTGCGCGACACCAGAGCGAAATAAAATGGAAGGAGCGCAAAAAGAGCTGTATGAATTTCCTAAAGCTTTCCAATTGTAGCGGCCACGGTTTGGGACGATGCGTCCATAGCGTTATGGATAGATTTACATACGCCTTGAACGACCGAAGAGCAAGTTTTTGAAAGTGTAGATTTGAAGGTAATGCCAAGCGATCGTATAGAGTCGGTCGAGCTGATGATGAATGAACCAACGGAGATTGAAGCATTGGATGTATTTGAACAGTTTGACGAAGGGTTGAAATGCATGTACTCGCATCTGAGACGAAAAGATTTAAAATGTATCAGACTTTTTATTTCAAATATTGTAAATTTCTCTTGTACCTTCCTCGACGTTATAGTAATTCCCGTTTAACTGCAAATTTTTTGCCCTCTGACCCTTGTGAAAAGTTATCTTCAATTGCCCAGGACCTTCACGTTTCTGCCCTTGGCCATTTTTCCGCATTCCATCTAGGAAGAAGATTTTTAGACCCGATTAGTCCCTTTTTGTTTAATGTTTATTTTTTGTTCTTGTGTATTTACTACATTATTGAAAGCTCAGTGTATTTTTTCCTTTATTTGTCTGCACTGCGCTATTTTACTCTTTTTAAGTTCAAATTCAAATTCAAATATTTTATTGACCTCCAAGATCGGAGAGTATAAAATGAAATAAATGCAAACAAATTGGCCCAACTTATAATACTGCAAAAAACAATCTGGCCAAATAAAATTTCATCATCATCATCTTTTTGAGGGGTTGACTTCAAGGCCGATTTTGAGAAGTTCAGATGACAGGTCACTGATGTACGGTAGGCTGAGACCTTTAACACATTCGCTTCTTTCAGGATCATGAGCGCTACAAGTCCAAATCCCGCTCAGACGAAGCTCCGCATGTGTTTGCAGTAGCGGATCGGGCATGGCAAGATATGATGCATCACAAGGAACATCAGAACATTGTGTTCACTGGAGAATCTTTTGCCGGGAAATCGCATTGTTTTGACTTAGCTATGGAGCATCTTCTGTCTATTGCAAAGGTAAGGCATTTTCCTACAGGTAGAAGCATTGATACGTTGTGCTCCAGGCTCCAGTAACTGCGCTCTGTCCGATTTTTATGTCTGTGAACTAGTACAATTACAATTACAATGGGTTTATCCATCCATAAATATCTTTACAAACAAAAAATAGTGCTGGACATGTCAATACAATTAAAAAGAACAACCAAGGGATATATTTACTATTTCCTATGATTCATACATACAGTTCACGGTTTAAAATACGATTCATCAAAATAAGAACGCGAATTAAATTGACAATCCTTGAAAACGAGTACAAAAATAATTCGTCATAAGTGTCTTTACTACGGTAGAGGTATGCTTATTTGAACAGTTTATCGTGAACAGTGCAGTTTTGGGCTAAATGGTAGAATGAAGATTCAAAGTACATATTCAGGTGTCTGGCCCTTATTTACCTAATTTGGCTAACTCATAGTTCTGTAGTCACAGCAAGTACATGAAAATGTCTAAGTCCAAAGTCAACAAACGTTCAAATAAGCATACCTCTACTGTACTCTTTTAGCTTAAGCTGTCTGCGAATCGTGTTTCAATATGCGTTACACGGATACGTCAGCTGATTTTTTAAGCGAGCGATATTCCGGCCCTTTGTAATTCACAGTTGGGCTCGAACCAAAGAAACTAAACTGTGATACAAATTTCGCCAGAAGAAGAGGATCTTGGACCCCGGAATGTTTCTCGAATAAAATTCAGCTGATGTATCGTTTCACGCATTAAGACATGCATGCTACTCCATAAAGTTATGATCATCATCATCATCATTTTATTTATAACCCGTCACTGAACAAAACTGGGCGAGGCCCAGAAAAGACGGAGTAAAAAACAAGAAAAACAAAAGAGAAGCAACGGAAAGGAAAAACATACTTCGATAACTACGAACTCGGAACAAAAAGAAAAGACCAAAGATGGAATGACTCCTGACATTCAGTAGAAAAATCACGAATACGCTTCTCAATAACTCCCACTGGGTTTACCAGTCGAAACTTTATCTGCAGAAAAGAATTACTTATCCACGCTGGCAGTCCCAGTAAATATTTCGCAAATTTAAAATAAAGGCGGTAAACTTGCTTCCTCTTGCCACAATTAAAAAAGACCAAACAGGAGCAAGAGCGAGTAGGTGAGAAACTGTTAGGCTATTATATAACTGAGATGTGTGTGCTCTACTCAGAGACGAAACGTTTGACGCCAGGGATGCATATGCGGCCCGGATCTTTCGAGCATAATTTTTCAGTGCTGGGTTTGCAGTTTCTTTCAGATTCGCTCCAATAGACATACCCAGGTAAGTAAGACTGCTAGCGAAAGGAACTTCAGGGCACGATAGACTTATTGAACGTCTGTTTCTCTTGTAATTAAACGGTAGAACTTATCATTGTTAAAACTCAAACCGATATGCTTATACTGTTCTTGGAGACGCTCAAAAGTCGAAGAACATCCTTGGAAGGTGCAAGAGAGGTTCAGTAAATCATCCGCAAACGTAACTAGCGATATACAACTAGCGATAGACCTTTTGGGGGTTCCGTATTGTACAAGTCCTTTCACGGCAGAATATTTCATCCGTGTTATGTTTTCCCTAATCATGTCTTCTTCTTTTTTTTACTCCACATGTATTTTGTAAGTTATTCTCTTTCGTGTTTTCCTTTCTTTTTCTCTTTTTTCCTTATTACTTACTCCGTCTTTGTGCCTTGTGTTTATTTTGACGGGTCATAAATAATATCATCATCATCATCATTATCTTCGTCTGGGGGGTTAAAAAAATTATTATTATTATTTACGACCGTGTATCTTTTGTTCCACCGCTAAAGGTGTTTTTCCGCGGGATGTGTGTGCTCCACACGTTTCAAACTGCTCCTAACGGTTAAAGAAGTATGTGTAACACCAGAGCAAAATAACACTAGGGAGTAGCGTCAAGACCTATGCTTTCTTTGCTTCGCAAACCATACTCATAGCGCCGCCCACTACGCTTGTGGCATTTACAGCGAGACAAACTTGCGGGTTTAGAAGGATATGAAGTTCTTGGAGCCAGCGCTGGTGCACGACCAGTTGAGTTTCAGTAGGGGCGTCCACTATCGCTAGTGTCGCTTTCATTCGAGTGTGTGTCACTTTTTTCAAGTCTTGGCGCTACTCCGTACTGCTATTTTGCTTCGGTGCCACACAGTCGAGCCACAAGTTAAAACTACCGAAAAACTGATTTGTCTGTTTTTTGACAGTATTTTCGAATATCTCCTGCTTCAGATACACTGTAAAAAAATCTTGCAGGATTTGCCACTGGGATTATTCTTGTCTCTATTGAAATAAGACTCTAATTCGGATTGATCTTGTCCCAGTAGAGATAAGATGAATCCCAGTAGCAAATACTGCAGCTAACTTTAATCCGAACTCGGAGAAACTTTTTAAAGTGTAGGCTACGTGCACACACGGTCCGATTTTAGCAGATTTTCACAATTGCGAACTGTTACTCCTTCGCTCCGGAATCGTAGCGCACCCCATGCAGATTTCCCCATAATGACACGAGTGCGAAATCTTGTCGGACGTAGACTGCGCCTCGAAATACATCATTTTAAACGTTACTGAAAAACGCCTACAGCCGCTTTCACATTGACGCGTTGCTGCGATGCATTTATCTTGTGTTGCGTATCTTTCACACCTGGGCGAGAAGCTTTCACGCTGAATGTGTATTTACGTTTCCTTTTCTCATTTTTTTTCTGCTGAATTTTCTTTTCTTTCATCATTAGTAGGTTTTTCTTCATCAGTATTAGGTTTTCCTTCAAATTCAAACTTTTTTAAACCTGGCGAGCTTCTTCGGTCAATCTTCCTACTTCCACTTCTTCCATGCATCTCAAGAATCAACTGGATCTCGCCTGGGTTGCTCTCGGGTCAGAATAGTAATATATTCGACCCGAGACAAACTCGGCCGAGATGATTGAGTATATGGGGAGAAGGAAGGCTTCGAGAACCCCTTCCTTCCACTCCCTCCCACCAGAGACGTCACGACAGGGGGGGGGGGGGGTGCGAGTCGGTGCGAAGCGCCGAAATTTTTCGCCAAAACAATTGATTTTTTTTCATTAAATTTTTCGTTAAAACAGTCGTTTTTTTCTGAAAATCAGTCGATTTTTTCAAAACTGTCGTTTTTTTCTTGAAAACACATTTTTTCTGCAAAAACAGTCGGTAAAAATTACCAGCTAGTCGTTAAATTCCTTGCCCCCCCCCCCAAACATTTTGGATAGTAACGCCTCTGCCTCCCACTATTCCATTTGCCACCAAAAAATCCGATGCGCACTCGTAGACGCAACGCAACTATAGGTTCTAGTCTTGCGTTTTATCTGTCTGCGTAAGCTCTGCGTTTGCATCACCGCAAGCGCGACGAAGAGGTTGCATAGCTCAGTGTGAAAGGTTAAACGCGTCAGTGTTTTTCACATATGTGCAGTTGTGCCCAGTTAAACCCGAAGCCGCGCCGAATGTTAATTTGTCGGTCGGGCGCTGGAAAAATTCTAGTCGGCTCGCCACCGAAATATTACCTAGAAAATTTGGGCCAATATAGTCCGGTCTCCGACGGTCCTTGCCTCGATTTTGGATTTTTTTCCTGATTTTTCGATCTCTTAACGGATCATAGGATCATTCTAGATCATTCTAGGATCATAAACAGAGGCGTGGATACCATGGTGCACCATGGTACGTACCGTGGATCGCAGGTTTGTCTTTCCGTCCGTGATCACAGTAACTCCTGACGGATTAAGATAATTCGATTTATATGGCATGGTGATTCATCAGGTCAAAATGTAAGGTCAAGATGGGGATGCGGGCCTTTGAGGCCAAAAATTAAGTAAGTAAGGAAGTAATTTATTTATGACCCGCCATTTTGAAAAGGCGGAGTAAATGACGAAAATAAAGAAAATAAACAAAACACATATATACACACAGAAAAAGACACTTAATTTTTAATCTTCGGTCAGGAAGCAGTGGACGACATCGTGTGCTGGTTGGGCCTTGTTGTCCATGAGTTTTGAAAGTGATGACGAAACATCCAAAAGGGTAACACTTGCGTCTTGAATTTTGAATTTCTCCGTCAATGTATGGTTATGACATAATTTCGACAAGTGGAGCAGGTGCTTTGCATATTTAAAATAACATGATCTCATCTTTTTAATCTCCTTCTTTCGCAGAACATGAGTGACTACTTGTTTGAACATGAGTGACTAATTGCTACTCCATTGAGGGGTGTTTTATTGATACGCAAATAAGAAAATAAACGTAGCCGAGCGGAGCGAGACCCTGTCACTGGGTCTTACGTGTATTTAAAGTGGAGTGTTGTGTAGGCTACACTAATTACAGTTTGGATTGTGACCCCAGAAGCAGCCAAAGATGGGCTTTGTACCTCGGCATTTGAGGTTGGGAGATACCTTTGAAATCTCGGGTGAAAAAAATACGTATTTATTTCCTCCTCAGTTCCTCAAGGCAGGCCAGATTCTGCCAAAAAAATTGTGTAGTCTTAAATTACCTTGCATTGCACTTGCAGGTGGATAGGATCCCGATGGACATTAATTTGTCTTGAGTACTTAGTTTAATTAGTAGTGTACCAGTCATCTTCCGCTGAAACCTCTAATCCAGCCGTTCGGTTACTGTGCATCATGGTCTTCTCAAGGGGAGTCTCAAGGCAAGAGCTTATAGTATCCTTTCTTCTAGAGCAATCCAGGAATCGTACAGAAAATCAGATCGGCTAGCCGTATCATTGACATGTTTGCCAATGCTCCAACGGCTTCGAACGAAAACGCAACCCGACATATGAAGTTCTTTGAGTTGACGTTTACGAAAACCGGTAAAATCAGTGGCGCCCTCATATGGACATACATGCTGGAACGCTGGCGTACGACGAATTTTGATATTATGTAAGTAGCCGCGTCTTATCCTTAAATTATCGTGCTGGTATTTGTGTTTCTTCTTTCTTGTTATGGAGCCTTGTTTACGACTGTTATGGGCCCTTAAACGGCTGTGGCCCTTTAACTCTTAACCCACTGTTGCGAACGGGATCGACTAAAAAGAGGCACCGCATGGCATAGGAGGCACCAGTAATACAAAGAGATTAGCAAGTGGTAGAAGTAGAGAAGTAAGTGAGCGTTCGTAACTCCAGAGCCTAAAAAGAAGGCACGTTAGAACATAGTTCCTGCCCCTCATTCTGAGGCCTGAAAGGGCCCTTTTAGTTTTCTGCCTCTTTTTAGTATCCATGCCTCCTATACTATGTCGTGCAGTACCGTGCCTCTTTTTAGTTGATCCCGTTACGAACTGCTCAATCTCACTGTTTATGCAACGCTACTCTGTACATGGCCCCCGAGCGGTGTGGACCATGCTTAACGATACAAAGTAACGTGTAGTCAAACTAGTGTCTACCTCCTTGATCAATTGTAGAAAACATAGGTTTGTATTTATACTTGAGCAAAGTAAAGGTTCAAAAGATATGTATACAGCACTTAACTTTTCATGCTCTCCGGAAACGACCTTCCACAGGTCCAACTCAGTTACTCAAAACGAACTGAATTAAACTTCTCCCACTTCTCTATCTGAAACTTGAATGACTGAGATCAGTCATCGCCAGGAACTTGAATGTTACCTGACGGATTAAACTGAAAGAACCAAGGTGTAGCCAGCTCCCTGGTGAAAGTACACCTTGGTACATTCTAATGCTTTAGTTTAGGGTTTTGTTATTTCGTGTGACACTGTCAGTTTTGTGTGCCACATGTTTGAGGCTTTTTCCGCGTAGTCGACTTTTGCTAGGCACGCAAAGCGAATTTCGCCAAAAGCTTCAGGGTCTGCCGACAACTCTTTCACGTAAAAAGCTTATAATAATAAGCTTCAAAGTGTTCTTTTTCATTTTGGAACACATGGTAGGCTATCAAGTCTATCTTCTGTTTTGACAGGTGATTCTAGGTGATGACATTCCTGAAATGATCACAGAATCCATATCACATGGCCATACCCCAGGGTTTAAAGAAAAAAATAGAATATCGGAAGTAGGGACTGAATTGACTTTGCAGCCAGTTGAACTTTATCCTTTCAGTCGCAGACATCGTGAGATAGCTTGGAATATTATCTTACACAACCTAGTTGGTATTATCACGCTGTCCGTAACTTTTCAGGATCAAATACCGTAGATGCCTCATTACTAATTATCGTGAAACTAGGTCATTCTTTTGCATTATTGTCTGTATTCGTTGCGTAAACACTTAATTCTCGGTTACAGTGATAGACCATCAACATGGACCATTCCAGCACCTTATGAAAATGAGAATGCTATAGCAATCGATTTTTACTTGCAAGTCCCTCTCCCCTTGATAGACATGGAACCAAACTTTTCTCATCATCAAAAGCACCGGAAACATAATAGGTATATAAACTAGGAAAAGTTGGAAACCCCTCACCGCCGAAGTTTGATTATGGTCTAACAGGCCGGTTATTATTTTTAAGTCCCTGACATGTTTCACGTTCCGCCTATTTGTGTATACGTATACTCTACCACTGAAGTTGTTAATCCCTCAACAGCATGATCAAAGGCGACAAAGGCTATCCCTGAACGTTGGGAAAAACGACAGAACATCGGAAAAAGGGACTAAATTGGCTTTGCAGACAGTTTAACTTTATCCTTTTCAGTCGTAGACATCGTGATTGCTGAAAACTGGGAACGTTATCTTATATATCTGTTTGGTATGATAAAGCTATCTGTCACTTTTCTCTAACAACCGATTCTTACTTCCAATTCCTTCTCCCCGTGATGACACGGTATGGTACCAAATTTTTCTTACCATCAAATACACCGAAAACAAATAATAGGTCCACCAACTGGCAAAGGCTGCAAACCCCTCATCCCCGAAGATGATTATGGTCTAACAGTCGATTGTTGCTTACAAGTCCCCTACGTGTCTCACAATTGGGGTCTGCCTAATTTTGGTTTCAGTGTGTACCTTACTACTGAAGTTGTCAACCCCTCTAAACGTTCAAACTATTGTATCTCATGAAGGAGTTTTTGCACAAAAAAACGAATGGCATGAAAGCAGAATACCGAAGTAAGGACTAGATTGACTTTGCAGCCTGTTGAACTTTATCCTTTTCAGTCGATACTCAAGACGCGACCACTTTTGAACGAATACTCTATATGACTAATGTAGCGTTTACACGGACAAGAAATCCGGTCTAGTAGAAAGGAAATCCGGTCGACTATAAAGGAACCCATTCGCGAAGACGACTAGAAAAAAAGTCTAGCGGGACGAGAATCCTTTCATGATGAAAAGAATTCCGGTCTACTTGAAAGGAATCTCGTCGGCGGTGCTGGTTTAAAGACTAAAAAAAAGTCCAGCTAGCTTTAGAGAACATCTGTCATCAGGACTGATATCATAATGCTCTCAAAACATTTTTTTTATTAGCTAGTGAATTTAGTTATGTCAGATTTTCTGGTTTGAAGAATTTATTTTTTTCCCTCTATGTGTAAACATAATCTTGTAACCAAGATCGGATTCTGTTCAAGTTTTCCTGTACTTGTAAACGCTGCATAAGTCGAAAACCCGCCAGTGATCCTCAGGAAGAACGAGAAAACGTTTCCATAACGACTCAAACTCAACAACTCACATACTGTGTCAGCCAATCACGGTGATCGTTGGGGACAGCTGTGGTGCCGCTTCCGGCTCTTTCGCTTGGCACACGGCGATTTTGCATCGGCAAGGAGAGTTAGTCATTAAGAGTATTGTGATGCTGTGTATTAATTAGTAGCAATAGCTCTAAATATGAAGGAGTAATAAAAGTTTAGGTATAACCCACTAACTGAGCGAGGTGACAGCAGAAGGGGGTTGGGCTTTGGAACGAGAAGATGCAATATTTCTCTCATAGAGAAGAGAGGATGGGCCAACTTCAGTGTAGCTATTGAGCGGGAAATGCAAGAATCTCGGGAGCTCTGTTCACATACAGCTTTTTTTCTTTTTCCTTCAGTGATTTGTTGTTTTCAGAAAAACGTTAAGCTAAAAACTTGTCGATGTTACAAGTAGTAATAACGCGACAACACTGACAAATTTTTTTTAGTTTGACTCTAAACAAAAACAGCTACAGCAAGACGAATCCACACACGCCTGATTTTGAAATTATGTTGATGCAAATGAAGTTTTAAATATATTAGTGTTGTCTGTTTCTAAGGTTTCCGGTTTGAGGTAATTCCATGGTTTTCAAACGCGGCTGTGTCCTTTGGGCATTGAGGTTAAAGTTTATGTGCGTGGAAAACGGGAATTTTCAGTGAATTTATCTCTAGCCCTAAGACCTGTCACTACACAGCTCATTTACCGCAAGTGCATAGTTTGTTGTCATCTATGTTTTTGAAATAAGAAGAATAATCTGCCTCGCTTTTTTTTCCGAACCTTAACTTGATTTGGAAGTTATGCGTTTCCCTGATCTACTAACCGAACGCTTTAGGCCGACGTTTTCCTCCGACATTTGGTGTCTTAAGTTTGAAATTGTAACTTAGAAACGGAAGAATGGATCAAGAACGGACTGAGTAGACCAATTATCATTCTTTGTTCCAGGCACAATGGAAACTTCCATATTCTGTATTATCTCTATCATGGCATGGAGGCTCAAGGTCAACTCCCCCAGTTCTTCCTGGAATCCAACCGACGGTACCGCTATCTACCAGAGACCAAATACACTGATGAGAGTAAATATAGAGCTGGGTTCTTCGAGTACGAGGCCAACATGAAACATTTCGATTTTATCAAATCCGAGTATGATTTTGTGCTGAACACCCTGGCGGCCATTATCCTTGTTGGCGAGATTGAATTCGTCGCTGGGGAACCAGTGGAAGTGGAGGATATAGGACTACTAGAAAATAGTGAGTACCCGTGTAGGCGATTGTTTCATTGATATGCGGGGAGGTGAGAATCCTGCATTAAGAGTTGAATGCCCTCGTGCTAGTTGAATGCTTGCAGCCTTCCGCTCGTGTGCCACGATTGTAGTGTCTATTACCATGGCGATGAACTGCGGTATGCGGGAGAAGGACCCGATCCAATGCTCTGGGAAGCCTTCTTGTCCCAGATCCGATCATCCATGGGGGAGGGGGGGGGGTCCGGATTCTTGTACACGCGTAAGTTGCGAACGGGTGATTCGATTCGAGTGAAATGTATGTATGGTAGGAGCAGATGCTCAAGGTGTGGCATGTATGTGTCTGAACCCCGTCTGGCCACAGTGTGGAGGTGTTGGAGGAGGGGGGGGGGGGGTGATGTTTCGTCACGTGTTGGTCGGTCCTGACCGAAGGGTTAGCTCACTGAACTCACAAGCGACGGGTCGCTGGTTCAAGTCTCGGTGGTGCCTACATTTTGGATTTGGGCGAGGGTTAGTGGCGTTCCTCTGAAAGATGGAAAAAAAAACGCCGAGCTTCAGATGCGTTGATGAAAAGAAGGGAAAGCGTCGGATGATTTTACCCCAACAACTCATCAAACTCCCGGCTGAGGGCAGGGTATCAGAGGATCGAGACCTAAGCCTCGTTTTTGTTGAACGTTGCACGTCCACTTCTCGGCCGCTTCTGCTAAATGGCGTTTTTGCACTGCAGTGCTTTCCGAGGAAGACGGCAGCTCTTCTCGAGAATCGCGGACTTGCTCACGGACCAAGTCCGTGCTTCCCTGCAAGGTGCTGCTTCAACCAAGAAGAAATAGGAGCGAATCCAAAAAAGTATTTTGTGCAGAAGCAAATAAGTGCTGCAGCAGCGATGCGGCAGCACGATTGCAACAAAAACGAGGCTCAGGGATACGCGATCCTTCAATGGTTTATATGGCGAATTTTTTAGGGGTGGGGGGTCGAGCTGTCCTCCGTAAAAAGTGCCATATGAGCTCGTAGCTTTTGTTCCATCCCACACTGTCAAAAGTTTCATAACAGATAACACGAGGATGCGCGGTTTCAACAGATAATGCTTAACAGATAACACTTCGGATGTTATCTGTTGTGTTTGAAAACGTTATGCATGAAATGTTGTGCATATCAAGCTTTGTTAAGAAGAGCCAAAAAAGCATCTATACTGACTTTATTCCTTGTAGTCATGATGTCGGAAAACTCAGCAGATACTTTTTGGCGGTTTTTCGGTTCTTCCTGATGGTAACGCTTATTATGCATAACATTCTGAAACACAAGAGATAACATCCGAAATGTTATCTGTTACGCATTATCTGTTGGAACTGTGCATCCTCGTGTTATCTGTTATGAAACTTCTGACAGTGTAGGGAGGGACGAGAGAAATTTTCCAGAGCATTAAGTCATCCTGGTTATTTTTCAGTTTCTAAGCTTCTACGATTGGACGTCAAGAAGTTTGAGTGGGTCCTGGCGAATTACTGCGTCCTCGTCAATGGGGAACCAGTAAAAAGACGCTACACCTTAGAAGAAGCCTACGCAACTCGTGACGCAATAGCGCAGCTTCTTTACGGTCGTTTGTTTGACTGGATGGTTAACGCGCTGAACTTGAAAATATCGGTAACCCGGCTTGTCTTGTAAGTACCGTAGCATTTTAGATTGAATTATCCAATCCAGTCGTACCGTACCTTAGAGCGTGTTCCACCCTACTTACCGTAGTGACTACGCATGACGTCACGAATTCTGACTTCTTGCCGTCAGAGCAAAATAACACTAGGGAGTAGCGCCAAGACTTAAAAAAAGTGACACACAGTCGAGTAGCAGCGACACTAGTACCACTAGCGATAGTGAACGTCCCTACTGAAACTCAGTCGGTCGACTGGCTCCAATAACTTCATATCCTAGACACAGCAAAAAAAAAGATACAACCTCCCATGTTTTCTCGATGTATGCAAACTGCATTTTAGCTTTACTAGACATTTTTAGACCCGCAAGTGGATCTCGCTTTGAATGCCGCAAGCGTAGTAGAAGGCGCTATGAGTATGGCCCGTTTGCAAAGCAAGGAAAGCGTAGGTCTTTGCGCTACTCCCTAGTGTTCTTTTGCTCTGCTTGCCGTCAAGGCTGGAACGATTTTTCTATTTTCCAGCAGAAGATCATGCCACGGGCGAATCCGACCAATCACGTACAGGGATTTATTAGATAGAGAGAAAATTTATTGTACAAATCGACTTTCGTGGTTATAAACCAGATTTGTGATTATTGAAGAAAAAAAAACAGAACAAATTACAACACATGTTTCAAATTTCAGTACACCTAAAAATCTGTCACGCTTCGTTAAAAAATTGCACGAACTCAGAAATAAAACTTTTTGCATATCTAGGCTGTTTCGTAGGGACAGAGCTTGGGAACCCTAGAACTTACCACTCGTAATGGTCGATTTCTAACATTTTGGTAGGGGGGGGGGATTTGGGAGTAGAGAGGATGAGATACCATGGCTGACCCGAAGGCAGTGCTTAGCTCTTTTCCGAGCTCCTGCAGCGTTTTGTGGTTAAAGTGTTTTTAAAGGTAGGAGTATGGAAGCTTCGGTCCACTATGAATAACAAGATGCGTAGTTACCACGCACACTACGCTCCCGAGCATGGTAAGCAAATAGTTACTGTTCCGACAAGTTTGGAACGGTCAGCGTAGTAACTTTTCGTGAGGGTGGAACGGAAATAGGAACTAATAGTTACTATTGTTAGATGGGTTGAACACGCTCTCAAACCTTAGTTCCACCAGAGCCGTCGGTGGCGCATAAGGCGTCGACAAAGCCTCTCCATTCGTCGCGCGTTGATGTCGCAGCGTCAGACGTGGTGACGTCATTTAGGTACCAGCCGTCCTCAGATCTCAAAATTTTTAAGATTTCAGAATTTTGGGGCACATTGTTCGAACGTTAAGTTTCTTCAGCAATGCACATTGCCTTGGAATGTCCTGGAGCAAGGGGACGTTGCCCCCATTCAAATCTAAGGACCTTTTACCTATAATACCAGCGCAACATACTTCCATAATCACTCCATATATTTCTAAACCTGGAGACCCCAATTTCGTACGGTACATTCTAACCCCTCTAACAAAACCACGCTGATTTTCTCCCTTGCCATGCTTGCTTCCTTTGATGTGTATCACGCTGTCGAAAGTTGTCTGCGAGAAGTTTTTCCACCAGAAAAACAGGGTTATGTAAATTGTTTCCCTGTTTTCACTGTAAGTGAATGGGTCTCGGAAAAGACTTAAAACAGCCAAAACCGTGGGTTATTTGTTGAAAGCACAACCTAGTCGTAAAGTATTCAAATATTTTAAATAATGCGAGGGGTCCATTAAGTATGTAAGTCCCTAGAGACAGATTCGTCTGAGATTGTGTGGTATTCACAAACGTTGGAGCACTGTGCCCAAAATTTAGGATTTGTGCATGACTGATCCAGTTCCTGTTACTCTGTGATGTATCACCAAACGCCTCCAAGGTCAAATGCCACCAAGATTGGTAATCGCAGAGCATCACGTATGATTCTTCGGTAATCTGCCGTCCTGGTTAGGGTAGGTCCATTATTCGAGGGAGAGTTGGTAGGGGAATCCAGCTCGGCCTGCCATATTCACGCGACGTTATCCACTGCTTCCTGGCCGAAGATTGAAAATTAAGTGTCGTTTTCTGTGTCTTTATCAATTAATCAATCATTTATTAATACCAAATTATCCATTGGATAGCATAGGCTGACGACAAAGTAATCGTACACTAGACGCGACACGACAAAAGAAACAAGAGTAGTTATATACATTTGGTTTTCAAATTAATTAAAATACAATGCTAGATATACGATAAAACACTAAAATACATTGTCGAATTTTCATAATATTGTCTGTCGGCTTGTCGGTAATTTCTTCATGTTTTTGGAGCGTCGTTATAGTGTGAATAAAATAAGGTACAAACGAGTGGAGATATCTTGTTGACGCCTTGACGGGTGGTCGTTTTAACTTTCGCTTCCCAGCTTCTATGATAAGATAAGATAAGATTTATTTGCGCTAAGTGCCAACGGCCGTGGCAAATACATGTAGAAAAAAAAAACACACACACACACACACAAAAAATATTAAACTCCTATAGGCATCTATCCCTATGGGATAGGGCTACCCTAAGGAACCTCACCAGCTGTTTATATTTCCAAAACAGGTATTCCCCATTATACCACACATCCATTCTTCATCCATACCCCTTCCATTCACTCTAAAAATTTCTAATCGAAGTTCACTCAAACTTTCACATCTGCACAATAAATGTTTTAAATTCTCATCCATGCTGCCACACATCGGACATGAATAAGGACCGGACCGACCCTTTGCCCTCCCAATATACCGTCTTCTCTCCCCCAGTGGCAGACTGTCTGCCCTACAACTAATCAAAACCCGTGTTTCATCCCTTTTAAGACCCGCTTTAAAATATACTTCCACCCCCCAAGTCTCTTTAATTTTTTCATAAAACCTCAAAGACATTGACTCATCCTTGGCAACCTTTATTTATTTTCTTTTATTTACTCCGCTTGTTCAAAATGGCGGGCTATAAATAAATGACTTACTATTACTTATTCATTCCTTGGGTCGACGTCCAGCGTACCCAATCTGTACGCTCCTTTTTTTTTTCTTTTGGTACACTTGTGGTAAGATGAAGAACTGTCGACTGCAACCCTGGTCATTTTTATTCTTGATTAACCAACAGCTTACACCGTTTCAGTTTTCCACTCATACCACGGCCTTCACTGTAAAAGAATCTTGCAGTATTTGCTACTGGGATTAATATTGTCTCTACTGAGATAAGATTATTCCTAATTCGGATTATTCTTATCCCAGTAGATATAATATTAATCCCAGTAGCAAATACTGCAGTTAACTTTAAACCTCTCTCGAAGAAACTTTTAACAGTGTTGCTGAAAACATTGTAAGAAAATTATTTCAGTGGCGATCCTCACGCTATTGGTCTCCTTGACTTGTTTGGCTTCGAGTGCACGGAAAGTAACTCCTATGAACAACTGGTGGTCAACACTGCGAACGAGCAGTTGATGTATCACTTTAACCAGAGCACCTTCGGCTGGGAAATGGTGAGTTAAAACTGATCCTCTTCCCAATCAGACTAATCAGAACCTAGTCATTTTGCTTTTTATGAATGTGCAACAAAAATGAAGCACTTTTCGCCAGAGTGCACCCTAGTCCTAACCAGTAAATCTGTCAGATATGGCGAGGCGCCAGAAAGACGCTGTCAACCAAGCAGATTGGTCGTTTCCTTAATTGTGGTTGAGGAAAACAGCAGGGATTGGCTCATATCCTTTGACAAACGTAGCAGACTTTCAAAGGAGTCAGGTGTGTTAGAAGTGTTAGAACAGTGGTTCCCAACTGGTGGTACGCGTACCCAAAGGGGTACGCGAGACCCTTGCAAGGGGTACGCGAAGGAACCAAAATTGCTTTAGTCTGTAGCTTCAAAATCTCGCCTTACTCATTTTTCATTGCCGAAAGCCTGATATTACCAGCAGAGGCATCACCAGCCAAAATGTATCTTAAGGGGCAAAATATTTTTACCGACCGACCGGTCGTTTTTACCGACTTTTTTTTTTTTTAATAGCTGCTTTTACGAAAAATCGAGGCGCTTCGCGCCGACTCTTTCTTTTAAACCGTCCGGCTGACTTTTTGGGGAAGGGGTGTTGCCAACCCGTGCGTGGCTCCTCTGACTACAAGCCCTAGGAAAGTCAGTGAAATAATGTTGATTCGAAAACAGCTGGCCTACTGCCGTAAAATCTGTTGCTTTGTCAAACAATATAATTTCAAGAAGAATTTAAGACATTGCAAGTGACACTGTCATTCGGGTTGCGAATTGAGCTAACGAAAAAGTTTGCGATGCAGCTTAATGAAAGCAGAGAGAACATCAAAACCAAACACAGAAACAGGCGGACTGCAAAAATATTGCCGTTAATGACGTCGAGCCGAGATTCGACAAAATTTTAGCTACAAAACAGCCTCTAGTGATTGTCTCATTGATTCTGTATATATTTGTACACATGTATGCCTTACTATTTATGATAATAAATATCGTCTTTTTCAACTTCTGGAAAGTGGGTACGCAATCTTTTCGAACCTGGATTAGGGGTACGTGGTATGGAAAAGGTTGGGAACCACTGTGTTAGAACATTGGAATATAAACTGTATCTTCTGCTACTAGTGCTTCAGTATCAGCGAGGTGAAAAGCAGAGGGAAAAAACACTAGGGAGTAGCGCCAAGACTTGACAAAATTGACATATAAACTAATAGCAGCGATACTAGCACCACTAGCGATAGAGAACGTCCCTACTGCACTCATTCGTCCGTTCCCCAGCGCTGGCTCCGATAATTTCACATTCTGAACATAGCAGAAAAATGATACAGCCTCCATTGTTTCCTTGGTGTGTGCAAACCGCACCTTGGCTTTACTAGAAATTTCTAAGCCCGCAAGTTTGTCTCGCTTTAAATGCTGCAAGCGTAGTGGGCGGCGCTACGAATATGGCCCATTTGCAGAGCATGGAAAGCATAGGTCTTGGCGCTAGTCGACTTAAGGTGTATTCTCGCCGTTCCCCGAGAACTCCACTTGAGGATTCCCCGCGTTTTTGTTTGTCCCGGGGACTCACTCCCCGTATTCTCGCGAGTCCCCACGGACGGGGATTGCTCCGGTTATCATCACCATCATCAAAAAGGACTCCCTTTCAGATTCGGAGGGGAATCAATTTTGCTGGTGTTGGTGCATATAAAATTAATAAAAAAGAATCAGAATAAACAAAACAAAAAATAAAGTAGATCCAAACTAATTTCGTCAACTGTATATTTTTTTTCGAACAAAATCCATTTTAGAAGCATTCCCCGTGTTCTCGTTGTTTTCCGCAGGCGGAGTCCGCGCGAAGTGACTCCCTCTATTCTCGCCGTTCCCTTCGATTCCCCGAGGAGTCCTCGGGGAACGGCGAGATACGCCTTTAGTGTTATTTTGCTCTGGTGAAAAGGCGAGCCCGTAGTAGCGAGGATAGTAATAGATCCGTCTAGGGAAGGTCTATCAAAGTTTTGAATAAGGACGGGATGAGGATGCAGCAGTCAACACCGTTCACATGTGCTTCTTCTGGAAGGGATGGTGACACCGTGACGTGTGACTGGATGGTCTAGTTAGTCTTGCGTCTGCACCGTCAGAAGCTTGACAACTTTTAACACTAGGATGCCCAATTTCAGCAGATAAACCTTTAGATACCATAAAGAAAATTATGTTATGAGCTTATTTTAAGGAAAGCATAACATGAAATATGCAATGTTACTTTTAAAGGACCCCGCTTGCTTATTCTGCCCTTTATAATATACTTAGCTCCCATGTGGAATTATAAGCTTCTAAAATCCCCACCTTTCTCCATTGCTTCGTTTCGTAACTACGAATTTTTAGCGCTTTTTCGGCCTTGCCGAGTTTTCCCAACGAAAATTTTGCCGGAATCTTCATTGTCAGGTGACAACTTTTTCGCACATAAGGATGTGATAATCTTCTGTTTATTACTTCTTTTATTTGCTTAGTTTTCCCGTTTTTAACCAAGCCACGTTCAGTTTTCAAAGCTTTTGCGCCCAGCCGCCGCGTCGTAGAGCAGCAAGGCTGGATATAATCGACAAGCGATAACAAGAGAATCATTAGTTTCAGGTGGAAAGCAATGGTATTTTCGAAAACCTTCTTTCTGATCCATTTTATAGGGAAAAGATCGTTTCTAGTAAGAGTTGTGCTTTAACGGAAAATTGTCGCTTGAACCGGCGTGAACTTCTAAAACGGAAATATCCTGTTGCACACTCAAATAGATCCAGAAGTGGTGTCTGTAGAAATGGTGCATCCCTGTGTTAAATGTTATCGAATACCTGACGGTGCAGACCCAAGACAGGGAACTACCCTTCTCCGATCAGATGCAGCCGTGTCACCAGGGATCGACTAAAACCAGGAAGGGAAGGGACGCGAGAAAAACAGGAAGGCATACTAAAACCAGGAAGGGAATACTAAAACGAGGAAGGCTGTCGCCAGAATTCGACGCACCGTTCCCTTCCTCTGTTTAGTATTTTTCGAGGGGTTGGCAACTTTTCAAATTCAAAGTTCACCATCCCTTCCTCGTTTTAGTATCCTAACATGGGTAGGCATTAAGTTCAGTGAGGGGTCGGCAACTATACAAAATTGTAATTAACCTTTTCATTTCTCGTTCTGACGGTAGGCGACTAACCAGGAAGGGCATAACGAGGAAGGGCATCCTAAAACCAGGAAGGCTGTCGCCAGAATTCGCAGCAGCGTTCCCTTCCTCTATTTAGTATTAATTGAGGGGTCGGCAACTTTTCAAATTCAAAGTTCACCATCCCTTCCTCGTTTTAGTATCCTAACATGGGTAGGCATTAAGATGTTCCTACGGCCCAAGCTGACTGCGAATCATATTTGACGGTGCAAAACGGCAAATCCGTTTTGCACCGTCAAATAGGCATTAAGTTCAGTGAGGGGTCGGCAACTATACAAAATTGTAATTAACCTTTTCATTTCTCGTTCTGACGGTAGGCGACTAACCAGGAAGGGCATACTAAAACGAGGAAGGCTGTCGCCAGAATTCGCAGCAACGTTCCCTTCCTCGATTTAGTATCAGTCTTGATCTCTCCTGTGAGCGGAGAGGTGCTGCGCGAGAGCTACCTGTACCTGATCTGACCTAGTGCTCATGAACAATTGTTTATCTGGATTTGGATATAAATTTAGAGCCTCCGCTCCAGGTAGAGTTTTCTCTAGTAAAGAATATTTACACAGATCGTGACGGGGGGATGCGGTTTGAGGTAGCCCTCAACCCATAGCCCTAGCGTCCAGCACCGTGCTTTGTTCTCCAATTTTGGCAGCAGCCAAATATCCCTGTGGGGAGTGTTACAGGAATTGCACTAGTGGGACATTCCAGTGTTCTGTATGTCCCACTTGGTTCCACCCAAGTTGTGTCGGGTTACCACTTGCCGAACGTGTCCAATCCCCCAACTGGAGCTGCGTGAACTGTTCAGCAGCTACTTCAGCCCCCCAAGGGCAGACTTTAGAAGAGAATTCTCGCTTAGCCTGTACTGAGTGTGACAAAAAACTTTTGACCATAAAGGCCCTGAAGGACAAACTAGAGTCTTCTGCCGAAGATTGTGCGTCGAAGGACATAACGATAAGTCAACTGCGTCAGGAGATCAGTTTACTGAAGTCTAACCTTCTCTCTGACACTCCGGATCCTGTTTCCCGTCTCCCGAATTGTAACCAAAGCACCTCAACTTCAGTGGAGCTTACAACCCCTCTTGTCCCTAATTGCGCTGATCGGAGTAATTCACATGCCATCACCGATTCATTTCAGTATGAAATGCCCACATCAGTCCAGTGTCGTTGCCATGCTGCCGGAGTCGCGTCTCAACCTGGGATTAGCAAGGGGCTAGTGGCTCAATCTTCATGCGATCTTTCAGACTTCACAAAGACTAATATTCGCGAAACCGAAATTTCGCACGTGGTCGTGAATTCGTCCCTATTCTTTGCTCGTGAGGCATTTGCAGCCGGCATTTTGAGTGATGAGATTTCGGATGTAATGGCAAAGTCGTACCCATTTGACTCGCTTAAAAGCACCAAACTTCTTTTATGGACATTTTTGGGCAGTTTCGGGAAAAATCTTGGAAAGAAGAGGTAATCTCGCACAGACCAACACTGCAGTTGATATAGTTAAAATGATCTGTGAAGTTGATGCTAAATCTTTCGTTTGGCCGATCATAGTTCCTCGGTCTCCTACAGAGATTCCTGTTCTGAAATCCGACGTCTCGGTTCGTATAGATCGTTTAATGAGTGACTGCAATCGTAAAATGGAAATTTCCTTGTCATCATTGCAAAGAATTGAGACGGCTATTGCAAAAGGAGGGATACCAACATCAAACATGACGACGCATGCGACACCTACCTCTGTCTCCGAGTGGCCCCCCCCTCCCCCCTCCAGCTGACACCGCAGAGGTCTTTACGATCTCGAACTTTCCAAGCTCCCTCAACAACCCAATCTCTCGGAAAAAGGAGTTTGATAAGCTGGCTTCCAAGGGAATTCAAAAAGTGAGTGCAAACAAAGATGCAATTGTAGTGAGCGTGAATTCTGCTAGTGCCGAAAGTTTTTCTGCCAGCCTTAAGAGCAGCTTTCCCGATTGCAACGTTTCGAGCAAGAAAAATGTCTGGTATGGTATCATTCGAGGCGTTGATCCGTCCCTTGAAATTGAAAACCTTGCTTGTGATTTTGGTTAGCTTCGCTCGTTTCGGAAAGTCTCCGACTATCAAAGCTTGTTTCAAGTCTGAAGCATTCCTGAAGTTTTATATTGTTCATGGTCTAAAGATTGGGTATGAACTGTTTCGTGTGAATAAGGACAGAAAGCTCCCAAGGCGCTGCTTTAAATGTCAGGGTTTTGATCATGTGGAAAAACAATGCATGGCGCCCGTTTCGGTCTGTGCTCGTTGTGCCGGGCCTCACTCAAGCTCCAGGGAGAGCCCTTGTTCTAACCCGGTTGCCTGTGCCCATTGCCAGTCGAGCTGCCACCCTTCATTCAGTTTTTCTTGCCCAGTTGTGCGTAAAAACTTGAAATAGTATTATGGCTACTTATTTAAATGTCGTTTCTTTTAATTCGAATGGAGTTTCCGGAAAATTCCCCATCCTTAGCCAGTTTCTTTGTGATAATCAGTCCGTACTTTGTTTGCAGGAACACCACCTGCTTGATCATTCACTCCCACTGTTAAATTCTATAAGTAATTCTCATGACGTTCTTTCGGTCCCGGCTAGACCAACCGGTGGTCGTCCATCGGGTGGTATTTCAACTTTTATCCCTAAACATCTGAGTGCGTCAGTTTTATTTTCTGATTGTTGTTTCATTGCTGTAAGTTTTCACGATTGTGTTTTAATCAACTGTTATTTTCCCACAAATTATAATGATGATATATCGCTTGAAGATTTTAATGCATGCTGTTTCAGACTTGATCGACTCATTTCTCGCGTTAATTCACTTAAAAATATTTTTATCTTGGGTGATCTAAATTGTAATCTATTGGATCATGACGAACGTAGTACTATTTTTAATTCATGTTTTCCACGATTTAAATTATTATCTAAATCCCAAGATTTCACGTACACTCATTGGTCGGGAAGCACGAGTAATCTTGACCACGTTCTCAGTAACCGCGATTTCCCAACAACCGTGCTTGTAGTAGATGATTTTCCTATAAGCGACCATATGCCTATTTCATTTTCTGTTTCACTACGTATTCCAGTTCCCCAGATTTCAAAGAACCATAAAACAGCAAAAGCTAAGTTTTCACGAATTGTTTGGGATGAGTCGTTGAAGCTTGATTATCAAAGAGAAGGTGATCTTTTTGCGGCAAAAATTCAAATCCCAACAGAATTTCCTCTTACGTCTTGAGTTAAATTGTATTTATTTTCAGCTAGTTCATTGTTTAAGGGTTTCGGCAAAAAAGGTTTTTCAATCCAAAACTGTTGTTGTTGGGACTGAAAAAACATTTTGGTCGCTTAATTCTTCGCTGGTAGAGAGTAATTATGAGGCTAAGTTAGCTTACGTCAGATGGAAGGCACTCGGTAAACCCCGTGACGGACTTTCCTTCCGGTGGATGAAAGAGAAGAAGGCTATTTTTCAGGCCGAACTTAGGCGACACAATAATTGCCTTATGGAGGAGGCGTCTCGTGAGGCTGACCTTGATAAGCTTAAAATTTGGAAAGCGCTACGTAAGTCTAAGCATCTAACTGAACCACCGCCTGATTCTTTCCCGTCTGTTGTTGATTGGGAAACACATTTTACGTCCACCCTGTCTTCTTCTAACGATTTTCCTTCTGACGTAGCTGAGCTAGACTCTATATTAAGTGACTTTCCTTCTGACCACGTAATTGTACATCAAGACTTAGTTTTGGCTCAAAAGAAACTGAAGTTCCAATTATCGCCTGACCATGATGGACTTTTTTCAAACCATCTCAAATTTGTATCCCCAATGTTCCTTGTAACTCTTCTTGCTTTTTTTAATTTAATTTTATCGGTAGGTCATGTTCCTTCATCTTTTAAAACTGGTTTGATTTCCCCTATTCTAAAAAATGGAAAGAAGGATTTAAAATCTTGTGGTTCTTATCGACCAATAACCAAGGGTTGTATTATTAGTAAACTTTTTGAAATGTGTTTTAAAAATATGTTTGAAGGCCTTGATGTTGGGTTAAACCAGGTTAGATTTAAAAGGGGTATGGGTTGCGACCACGCGCATGCTACTTTTTCCACTTTAATCAATGATGCGCGATTGAGCGGACAACCGCTTTATACGCTTCTGATTGACATAAAAGGTGCTTTCGACAATATTTCTCATGCGGCTGCTCTTCTATCCCTTGTGTATAATGGTATTCCCCGTTCTGTTGTGCGTGCTTTAAGGTCCTGGTACAATGGACTGAACGTTCAAGTGGCAATTCGTTCCCCAAAAATTCTGTCTAATTTAATTTCAGTGGGAAAAGGCGTTAGACAAGGTGGAATTTTATCACCATATATTTTTAATGCATGTTTGGCAGATTGTCTTCGGTCGCTTAAGACTTCTTTAATACATTTTGCACGTGATGTAACGTTTTTAGCATATGCTGATGATATTATTATTTTAAGTCGGTCAAAGGAAAAATTAATTGAAAATTATAACATTCTAGTATCTAAATTGAGGCAGAAGGGCCTAATAATTAGTTTTGAAAAGTGTAACTATTTTGTGATTAGTAGTTTGCCGACACTGAATTCCCCTCTGGATTGTGGTGGGGGGATTGTTTTCAGCCCTGTTGAGAAAGTTATGTATCTTGGAATCCCTTACTCATCCAATACCAGGGATTGGAAACTTATCCTTATTCAACATGTGCAAGATAAAATAAGAAGAGCATTTGGTGCTGTTATTCGTTTACGAGGGATGTATCGCAGAGATGTTCTTGGTTCTATTTATACGGCTGTTGCACTTCCTCACATTCTTTTTCCGTCTGCTTTCTTTTCTTCTTTCCGTCCTTCTGAACTTTCTGCGTTAAAAGTTACTTATTATAAATTCTCTAAATTCCTTCTTGGTTTCCCGATTTCTGCGAGTAACTCTTTCTTAACTTCGAATTTTAAAGTGAAGAATCCTTTGGAAACTTTAAATGGTAAAATCCAGAACTTTCATAAAAAGGCTGACAACATTCTTCTTCATCACAACCTTTTTCCTTTTTTCACAAAAAAGCGTCCTGATTAGTTGGTTTATTTTGAGCTTTTTTTTTTTTTTTGCATGTACTTCGTTGTGTATTTAGTAGGCTAATTTGTCTTTAACGGTCAGTTGTTTATTAGTATGTAAATGTGTGTGAGTCTGACTGACATGTTGTTGTTCCTTTTTATACATTACTCTTCAGTTTTGAAGGATTCAAATAAATAATAATAATAATAATAATATTTGAGGGGTCTGCAACTTTTCAAATTCAAAGTTCATCATCCCTTTCTCGTTTTAGTATCCTCACATGGGTAGGCATTAATTTCAGTACCCCCCTCCAGAAGGCACCCGTGTAAACGATGCTTGGCTGCGTCATCGAATAGCTTCAACACCGTCCTCATTTAAAGACTTGCCCATAATTTCGAGAGTCCTTCTCTGGACCGACCGTTGTTGTCTTGTCAGTCTCAACCAGAGATGGGCAGGGCTAGGTAAGAATCCGATTCCGTATCCGAATCCGGAATCGAATCCGGATGCGAATGCGACCGAACAAAAATCAAATCATGTATATACATCGGTTATGGTTTAAAATCAGAGGTGACAAAAAGTACTGGTATCTAAGGTAATCAGGTGACGTGATAGACTACCGAGGATGTTTGGTCGTGGAGACTAAAAAGTTGGATTGCCTAAGCACACTGTGTAAAAATTGCGAAAACGGATACTGGAAGGATGAAGTCTAGGAATTTGAGCGGGTTCGTAGGATTGAGGGTTTGGAATCCGAGTCCGAATCCGAATCCAGCCTGACAAGCAGAAGATTCGAATCCGACCAAAAGGACGAATCCTTGATTCGAATCCGAATTCGGATTCGCCCATCTCTAGTCTAAACTCTATGGCTTTCGCGGATAGTTTAACCTCAGGTCGAATTAATGTGATATTGCATTTTGGAAAGCTTCGTAATTTTTTTCTGGGGCCAAAAAGGAAGTTTTCACTTAAACTCGACCCAGCGCCTACACTGTGAGAAATGGAATTGAGTTTTATATTCCGTGTCTGCGAGGACTTTTCAAAGTTATACAGCCAAGCTTTCGTTTCTTCAACCTGACTTTCTGCTTTCGATCCGTTTCCTCTGACCTATTGCTATTACTATCCTCTTTATCCTGTAAGGGCTTACCTGACACCTCATATCTTACCTGTCGTTCCAGGTCGGGTGTTGTCCTGGGCAAATGCATTCTTTTCCCGAACCCGTAACTGTCTCTAGGCCTTCGTTCAACTAGTCACTTATTGGCAACGGGCCTTTCCTTCAGGACTGTCGGCTAGACCCACCCCAGCTCTCAAGGGGCTCTCCTCTTCGTCACGTTAGCAGGGTTGTGGAGTTGACCTGCTAAGATTCTTATCATTCTTGGGGTACAAGAGGTATCAGTACATCGGCTAATGGTAAGTCGAAAAGAAATATTTTGCTCCGCCACTGCTCTCCTGACCTCGCAAGTGGGGTTCTCGACAGAAGTGGCTCATCGGAGTGGCTGGACCGCTCATTCGTCAAAAGAGCAGGTGAGAGATGAGGGATCTTAAAATGTTCCAGTGCGTACACCCCTGCCACCAAGTGTAGTGACACATTTTTTGCAGCAAGATTGCAAGCAAGATGACATTGGTGACTCGACTTACACGTTTTTCGACAATCGCCCTATTCTGGACACGCTCTTGATGAAGCCTGAGGGGGTACTAGCTTTCCTGGACGAAGAAAGCAAAGCGGTAGGAAGTGCATCGTCATTTGTGGGTAAGTAAAGTCCAGTCTAAATCCGTTTGACCAATGTTGTATTTTAGTTTTAACATATTGACTAATGAATTAATTCGGATTTAAAGCACAAAGGAAGTAAAAAATTTTGTTTTCACTTTAGCCCATTGAAGTTTGGAAGAAACTAAAAAACATCCTCCAACTAGCCTCCAACTCAGTCATATCAATATATCAAGATCCTGGCTGTGCACCCCAGTGGCGTGGTCACAAAGATCAAAACATCTCGTAAGCAACCAATGAAATACGCAGTTGATCTATGGATGGTAAAACATAAGTTATAGTAAATAGTCAGCATAAATTGCAGTGACTGTCCTAAACTGGGATGAATCTTAAGTGGAGCGCAAATGATTTTGTCATCACTGGCGTGGATGCTGGAAACATTACACTATGATAACTATTATGAGCGCCGTTCCCCGAGGACTCCACTTGAGGAGTCCCCGCGTTTTTATTTGTCCCGGGGACTCACTCCCCGTATTCTCGCGAGTCCCCACGGCCGGGGAATGCTCCGATTATCATCACCGTCATCGGAAAGGACTCCCTTTCAGATTCGAAGGGGAATCAATTTTTGCTGGTGTTGGTGCAATGTAAAATTAACTAAAAGCAATCAGAAAAAACAAGACGAAAAATAAAGTGGATCCAGACTAATTTCGTCAACTGCATATGTTTTTTTCGAACCAAATCCATTTTGGAAGCATTCCCCGTGTTCTCGCTGTTTCTGTACGCGGAGTCCGCATGGAGTGACTCCCTCTATTCTCGCCGTTCCCTTCAACTCCCCGAGGAGTCCTCGGGGAACGGCGAGAATACGCCTTTAGTTACTATTTTCGTTCCAACCTCGAAAAAAGTTACTACGCTGGCCGTTCCAACCTTCTCGAAATAGTAACTATTTGCTTACCATGCTCGGGAGCGTAGTAAGCGTGGTAACTACGCATCTCTGCAACGTTACTGGTCGGATTCGCCCGTGGCATGATATTCTGCTGGAAAAATCGTTCCAGCCTTGACGGCAAAAAGCCAGAATTTGTGACGTCATGCGTAGTAACTACGGTAAGTAGGATGGAACACGCTCTATGTCTCCCCTTTGCTTGTGCCCCTGTCTGAGCTGTTTGCCCGACTTGAAGGTTACTTCCGATGTTGTAATTTGTTACCACACCTGGTGCGAGTGAGAGCCTCGCGCCAGACTAATGGCCGAACTTACCATTTCTGATTCCATCTCTTTGGCTAAACTTACCATTTCTTTTCCAGGTGTGCTGAATCAGTTCCTGCGAAGTAAGTACCTCGACATCAAGTCAGACACTGAATTTTCGATAGCCCACTACACAGGTCGCGTCAAGTATTCGGCTGAGGACTTTGTCGCTAAGAATCGGAACTTTGTTCCTCCCGAAATCGTGGAACTCCTTCGACTGTCGAAAGATCCGGTCGTCGCTACGATTTACAAGACGAAGATGACGAAAACTGGTCAGGCCACAGCGCCGGGAAGCTCGCAGGAAAAGACGCTAATTCGTGTAAGCTTTCCTGTATGACTTTATTTAGAGCAAAGCTGAAAGCCGTTGCTATTTTGTTCTTCTATTTTTTACCAATCCAGCCGCAAGTCCGCTTAGTCTTCATCGTGTTTTTTTTTTCGTTTCGTCCTTTTTGGGATCCCAAAACGTAAGTCGAGGGATACCTATGATATCGCAAAAGTTGTCCGTCTGTCCGTCCGTCCGTCTGTGAGCACGATGACTCTCCAAGGGAATGAGATATCTTGATGAAACTTGGTGTGAGGATTTTTTGGGTCAAGTGTAATGTCAAGTTCAAGGCTCTGTAGCCCTACATTTAGGGGTGGGGGTTCAATTTAAGGGGCAAACAAAATACTTTTAAAAAGCTAATGTGATAGTCGATTATGGGGTAAAAAGACATGTTGAACACGATGATGAAAACCATTTTCTCGCCGGACAAGTAGTTCGTCCGAAACCCGGCAAAAACCGGAAAGTTTGTTAAAAGTAAAAGTTTTATTTGTAGTTGATTAGACATCCGATTTAGGGGTAAGAAGAGATACTGAATCCGTATTTAACAATCATTTTTACCCGTACATATAGTTCGCCTGGAACCCGGCTGGAACCGGAATTTTTATTCGAAGTTGATTAGATGATCGTTATTGGGGAAAGAAGATACGCCGAATTCCTTTTTTAGCTTTCTCTTTTCGCCGAACAAGTAGTTCCGGAATTCGGCCGAAACCGGAAAATTGGCAGAAGTAAGGCAGGAAGTTTTCGTCAAAATAGATAAGACTTATAGGGGTAAACAAACATGCTGAATCCATAACTGAACTTGGTTTTCTCAGATGATTAGCTATTTGGCCTTAATCTGTTTCTGAATTTTGATATTAATAATGTTCAAGGAGTCTGGCGAAGAATGGAGCTGAACACGATGATAAAAACCATTTCCTCGCCGGACAAGTAGTTCGTCCGGAATCCGGCAAAAGCCGGAAAGCTGGTTAAAATTAAAGGTTTTATTGAAGTTGATTAGATGTTCGATTCAGGGGTAAGAAGACATGCTGAACACTCATGTGAAAAGCATTTTCTACCCGGACAGCTAGTTCGCCCGGAATCCGGCCAAACCGGAAAATTTGTTAAAAGTGAAAGTTTTATTTGAAGTTGATTAGATGACAGATTTAGGGCTAAGACGAGACGCTGAGTCTGTATATGACAATCACTTTTCACCCGGACATATAATTCGTCCGGAATCCGGTTGAAACTGGAACTTTTTATAAGTTAATGTTTTATTTGAAGTTGATTAGATGTTCTTTATATGGATGAGATATAGACGCTGAATTCGTTTCTGAATTGTTCTTTTTTTGATGGACAAGTAGTTCGCTCGGAATTCGGCCGAAACCGGAAATTTGGCAGAAGTAAAGCAGGAAGTTTCGGTCAGTATCGTCAAAATAGATATGGCTCATAGAGGTATATCTGATCTTGGTTTTCTCAGATGATTAGCCTGGCGAAGACTGGATCTGGCGAAGACAAGACCCAATTGTCTGGATCAAATATTAGATTTTTGTGATCCCATCGAAACCTTAGGTCTTGTTTAAGTGCTGGTCGCGACATACCAAGGTACCTCACGATAGAAAGTGTAGTGTCAAACTGCAGTGGTAGTGCCTAAAGCCTAACTCACACAGATAGCGGATTGTGCTGCGGCCGGGCGACTTACGTCACGCCAGGCGTTCGCAAAACGCATCGTCAAGTAAAAAACAACAACTATTCAACAGGTCGGCTCCGAGCCGAAAAACTCGCAACGATAAGCAAATAATTTGCATACAGAAACGATGGATGTAAAAGAGCTAATTCAGTGTTTTTCTGCAAGTTCGTTTTACCACCTTGAGTGGCTTTGAGCCTGAAGAGGACCCTTGCCAAGAAGGGCCGAAATGTAGGGGATCGACTAAAACCAGGAAGGGAAGGGAACGCGAGAAAAGCAGGAAGGCATTCTAAAACCAGGAAGGGCATACTAAAGCGAGGAAAGAATTCAAGGCCGCGAAAAAATGGAAAGCTGAACCGTTCCCTTCCTCTGTTTAGTATTCTTTGAGGGGTCGGCAACTTTTCAAACTCAAAGTTCACCATACCTTCCTCGTTTTAGTGTCCTGACATGGGTAGGCATTAAGTTCAGTGAGGGGTCAGCAACTATCAAAATTGTAATTCACCTTTTCATTTCTAGTTCAGACGGATACTAAAACGACGGTTACTACAGGATACTAAAACGAGGAAGGGATGGTGAACTTTGAATTTGGAAAGTTGCCGACCCCTCAAAGAATACTATACAGAGGAAGGGAACGGTGCGGCTTTCTAGTTTTGAATTCTGGCGACAACCTTCCTCGTTTTAGTATGCCCTTCCTGGTTTTAGTATGCGTTCCTGCTTTTCTCGCCTTCCTTTCCCTTCCTGGTTTTAGTCGATCCCGAAATATAGCTCTAATAATATTCAGCAAACATATCCGTTTTTCACTGTCAAGCTAATCAGTTTAGTTCAAAGTTATCCAGTCACTTACGATATTTGTATGAAGGAGTATAGAGACAACGGAGTGAGGGAAACCGCGTTTCTGGAAACAGAAGTGGGGCGAATTCGCTCCCCGTCTGTCATGCCCTGCGATTTTGCCTAGACGTTGCGAAGCGTATTTTTGCCTGGCAATACTTAGACGCTCTCTGTGCGAATACCGTTTAAGTCGCCACCCATGGCAGTGCGTTGGTCGCGTGGTAGTGCCTAAAGCCGCCGCGTTTCAGGCAAGGAGTCCATCTTACCGTGTCTCATAAAGTCAGGACGGCTGATGGCTGATACCAAGAAATTACTGAACGACGAAAATAGTGGGGGAGGGAGACATTTCGGAATTGGAACCTCCGCAAGAGGACACTTCGGCAGATTTTTATATTTCAAACGACTTGGTCATCAGTCTCATTTTGCATCTGCTGCAAAATTAGGGAAACACTCCCGAAATTCTACCTCTAAGGATTTACGTTCACCTTCTCTCTACAACAGGACTTTCAAGTCAGTAAGATTGAATTTTTACCAGCTGGTAATCGGTTCTATGCCTGCTTGGGTTCTTGTGTCTATTTATATATATTTAACTCAATCAACGGCCGACAAGGCCATATAAACCTACAAACAACAACAAGAACAAATTAACAAACATCACACTATTAAACATTACTCAAAAACCGGGAACTTCCCCCACGACAACCATTTTGGGAGCGTGAGCCTCAGATGGCCCAGCCAGGAGACCCAGCAACGGGTTCTGACACCTGAGAATGCGCTTCTGTAGAGAAAGAGAAGAAAAGCACCGAATTTCTAAAAAAGAAGGAAGGCCTTCACCAACGAACATTGACAATACACTGCAGTTCCACTTGAACCCATGCAACCAACGAAAAGAGTATCAGGAAATACAGGGAGGATCTGTAATCATTAATAGTGTTTATGTTGCGTCAGAAGAAATTTTACACAACGAGACTTTTACCGTGAAAAATAAACCAGAATTGAATTTGGAAGTCTAGGACTCTATGACTTGTGTTGTTTCGAATTGCATATTTTTCAATTGTATCTTTTCGCATCTTTTACATCTTTTCGAAGGTTAAACGAATTGTCCTCGAGTCCCGTTTTGGACCGCGTGCGGTCGTGATCATAAAAATAGTCCCGAAATTACGCTCAAACGATCTACGTTCGCCTTCCCTCCAGATTACGACGATTTTTCTGTGTGATCTTTTAAATCCGTAAACATCTAAGCTCCTAGAGCAGTGTATAGAGGTTGGCCCTGCCGTAAAGCAAGGGAGAGAAAAAGACCCATTTCCTCCAGGGGCCCGATGCCTCTTGTCAACCAGGTCTGTATTTGCTAAATTAGTCGTTTGCAAGCTAATATGACACTCTACATTATTTTCTGGCCGATGAGTGAAAAATTGTATATTGTATTTGTTGTGTTTTGCTTAATTCTTTTATTTTATTTGACATACTCCGCTTTTCAAATGGTGGGTCAGAAATAAATTACTTACTTTCTTACATTTTGCAATGCTTGTTTGGGCTCTTGTTTCTGGTTTGTGTTCCTGGATCAGAACCAAAGTTGCGTTTGGATGAGGAGAATACAATCAACTGTAAACACTGTGTCTTTTTCAAAATCCTGATCTTCTGTCTCAGTTCACGTATATCTCTTGTAGCGCTTTAACACCATGTCCAAAGGGAAGTTTTCTCAAGTCCGACAGATGCAGACGCAAAACCAGGTGTTCCGCCATTGCCTGATTGAAGTCTTACAACGGCTTGTATCAGGAGCTTCTCACTACATCCGATGCGTTCGACCTAACAGCAATGGGTCACCTGACCATTTCGATCGAGAAATGGTGTACCACCAGATGAAGGCGCTGGGTATTGTGGACACCATCAAGCTTCGTCAGCGCGGATTTTCGTGTCGTGTAAACTTCAAGGAGTTCTTGAGAAGGTTGGTTTGCTTAACGGTACTTGGGTATTGTCTAGTTTTAGGGATCCCAAAACGTAAGTGGAGGGATAGCTATGACATCGCTAAATTTGTCCGTCCGTCCGTCTGTAAGCACGATAGCTCTCGAAGGGAATAAGACCTTTTGATGAAACTTGGTGTGAGGATTCTTTGGGTCAAGGGTAAGGTCAAGTTCGTAGATGGGGTATGTAGCCCTACATTTAGGGGTGTGGGGGGGGTCAAATTAAGGGGCAAACAAAATATTTTTAAACAGCTAATGTGATAGTCGATTATGGGGTAAGAAGACATGCTGAACACGAATGTGAAAATCATAGACCCGGGCATTTCTGTTTATAACAATACAGTTCTTACCCAACATTATCTTTTTCATTTGTGGCGAAGCAGATGCCATCCAGTTCTTAGAGAGATAGAGTTAATCAAGCTTAAATCAATGTTGCCACTGGCCGGAGAATTCTGCGATTTGATACATTTTCGTTTATTCAACAAAGCGTGCAAGAACTCTGCGACCGGTTCCCTACCAGTAAACACAAAAATGAAGCATAGAAGCTTAGGTGTATGATTATTAAGATGATAAAGCGGGATTTTCGTTAACAGTTGATGAAAAGGACCTAGTTCCGTAGGTGCTAAATTTCATTGTTTTTCTGGCCAGAAGTTACAGGTTCCATCAGACAAAGTGGCAACACTGCAGTTTTTATTAATGGACTGTTTGATCAGAGCAAAATCAAGACAAAAAGATCGTTGTAATTGCTCAATAGCTGCCTTTTGAAGAGTAGAGGAAATAAGTTGAAGTTAGTAGGACGTAATGTTGTTTCAGTTGACAAGTTGCATTTTCAGTTGGAATGTGATTATAACAAGGTACGACACAGGTTGGTTGGCTGGAAAAGCAACATTTTCTTTCAGTTTTTAAACATTTTTTTCTAGAATGTTTTTAAACATTTTTTTTCTGTAGGCCATTATTTTTTTGTTTTTTTTCTGAAAGTGATGTCGTATTTATTTTCTGGAGGTCAGGTTCTATTCTTCAGTAGTTGAGGAAAGGTGCTTGATGAACTTATGGGGAGACTGATACGGCTTCGTATCATCCTTTCTGTACGATATCGCATCAATCTCCACAAAATTTATTGTCACAATATATAAAGATATACATTACAACCCTATTCGGGAAAAGTTATAAGAGGCTTAACGGTTTTTAAATCTTTCCCGGTATCCGTGTAAGGTGTCTGCGGAGGAGGTTAAGACATTTTGCGGCACAAATGTAGGTCTGAGCTTAATAGTCTGACTTGACCTGTTGTGAGGATGGAGTGGGGAAAAAATCCAATATCCCACTTATGATGCCATTGTTGTGAGGATGGACGAGTGGAGGCGAGGTTTAATGAAGTTAATGGTTCCTGGGGTGTGGGCTGAAGACATTCTGACACCGTAGGTGCCCACTAGCCCCAGGACCAGTCAGGAAACCGGACAAAAGAGACAAGGGAAAGTCTCAGGGAATTCTATAGCTCAGCCGCAGTCAATCCAGAAATCCCTAATCAAGCTGGTTCACACATCTAGCGAAGCTGGAATTCACATATCCAGTCAAGCCCGAGGCCTACTAGCCGAGATGGACCATAACGTAAATCAGTTTACTCGTACGGCAAATCATGTAAGTAGACATAAATAATATAGCACTAATGGATCCCTAACTAAATTTATAAACAACTATTACCATAAATTATAATGTAGAGAGGTCCTGCTTGGACCAAGAATGAAAGATCACTGTTTTGGCTACGGACTCATTCCGCAGCCAAAATACTTAGAATGAAATGGATCAAAGCCTGACCTCGGATTAGCCAGCAGCTAACTGGAGCTAGCGGATAAAGACCGAGTGACCTATTGTCACGATGCCGGTAAATTAATGATGGTGATGAAAACCGAAGAGATATAAAGAAAAGTAGGCGATAGAGGATGGGAATAACTAGGAGGACTATTGCAGAGCAAACTGCTATGGGATGTCTCCATAACAGACCGGAGACAAAATGTTTTGCTGAGATAAGCGGTGACAGAGATTTTTTGATGTTAACCGTTATGAGTTACAGGTTTGCCGAAGAAAGTATTGCATTATTTGGAGACGTTGGATCTGATATAACTCTAAATGTTCTGCTGACCCCTGTTATCCAATCTTGTAGGTACCAGTTCCTAGCCTTCGACTTTGATGAGAACGTCGAAGTAACTCCTGACAACTGTCGCATCCTCCTCCTCCGTCTGAAGCTAGATGGTTGGGCGATCGGGAAAAACAAGATTTTCCTTCGGTACTATACTGAGGAATATCTCTCCAGGTAAGCTGTACTTAACAGACGTGTTTGAGACTTACACCGAAATTTATCAGACACGGCCAACAGCGCCCCTAGCGATTGGCAGGGACAACTGTGAGGAAAGCGTTCTTCTTGCTTTCCGTATCAGTCGCTACATGTCCGATTTTGTGTTCGAAAAAGCTCCGAATCCAGGTACGTTCTTACTAATAGTCTACAATCTTAGTTGTCTCGCCATTTTGAGGAGGTTTTCTAAGATCCGCTGTTCTAAGATCCACGAACCGGGAGGTCGGTTCTCTCCTTCGCCTATGGTATTGTCGGCCTATAAGCACAAGAGGAAGAATCTTCCGACAAACCGGAAAAGGTTATTCTGACCCGACGACCCCTACCCTTGTGTGCTTGTCATGAAAGTAGTGTTTAAAGTTTAACCGAAAAGGGCTGAGATAGGACAGTCTAGGTGCCCGTCCCAAGGAAAATTCGTTACTTTGTTGCTCCTCTATCCACGAATAATCGATTTTAATATAGTGGAATTTCCCTGTCGGATTTGTGGGATGTCTGTGTGCTTGTACCTGTGTTGTATGCTTGACGAAAAAGATTTACAAAAATTTGTGTTCAGGCACTAAGCAGTCTTAACCAAGATCACCATTGGCCACTGAAAACCCGCTTTTGTGTTGAGATTCAAATTCCCTGCGTCATAGTAGAATTTGCGTTGTGGCAACGGCTGTAGATATTCTGAACGTCACCACTAGAGCAGATAGTGGAAAATAAAAAAATCCCTAAGCAGAATCCAAATAATATACTGTGTTCAGTTGAATGATACAAAAATAAGTTAGCTTTTCAGTTATACTTTAAACGTGGTAGAGTTTCGTCCAGTAATTCCACTTAGAGCATGTTATGATAATTTTTTTGTTTTTGCTTGGTTGATCACTTCTAACAAAGAAGCCATTATTCTTGAAACTATTCTTGCATTAATTTGAATTTTCCTCCTTTCCTTTCACTCCTCCTTTCCTCCCGCAGTTGCTACCAGTAAAAGGCTGGAACGTGTCTGGAATGTATGTTGTTAGGTCGTCCCCTTATTCTAAACAGGCACTTAGTCCCATTTTCTATGCTTTGACTAAACTGGCCGGTATTTGGTTGCGTTAAGATTTGTTCTAGCGATTTATTCTAGCCCCTCTTGGTAAGGGTCCTCACATGCTCAAGCTAAAAAAACGGCGAAACCTGCGAATTTCAGCTGACTTGTCCGTTTAGCGCCGGAAGTATCTGGTATCTTCGCGGTCAGCGTGAAGTGAAGAAAGACCGATGGATTTGCCCCGCTAAATTCAGAGAAGGGATTAAAAGTTTACCCTAGTTCCGTTTTTGCAGATACCATGGTATCTGTTACCACGGTAACTGGATCTGCAATTAGTCGTTCTGCAGTTACCGTGGTATCTGATATACGGTTGCTCTGCAAAAACGACAACTGCCGAAATTGCGCTTTTCGAAGTCATCCCAAAAGAAAAACTGATATTCAGTCACATCACTAGCATAGTGAAGAATTCTGGAAGCTCCAATAAACAACACAACACAATCACTAAGTGCCAAACTTCTTTCCAACCAATTTGACAAAAACTGTCGAAAGTGAGATGACTTTTTCAGATACCACGATCAGTTGCCACGGTCGTACCGTGGTATCTTAAAATCAGATACCGCCATAACTGGCCAGATACCACGATAACTGCAAAAACGCCTTTGGCCGTGATATCAGATACCACGATAACTGCAAAAACGACTTTAGACGTGGTATCAGATACCATGGTATCTGCAAAAACGCAACTCTTGTTTTCAGAATGTATGAGACTCAAGTGAAGAAGATTGTAAAAATTCAGGCCATGATGCGGTCTTTCCTGGCAAGAAAACGCAAACAGCGGAACTCGCGTGATGTCAAGGTCGTGAAGTCAGGAGGTTTCTCTCAAGGTGGGTAGAGTTTAAATTTGGTTCATGGGGGCTACACCTCGGGCCCCACTTCATTTCTGATATAGTGTTTGGCGATATTCGATATCGATAACGATATGTCGATATATCGGACAAAATATCGATATCGAAAACGAAATTTGTTCATTAATAATTATTGTAAATAATCCAAAATAAACTACGTTCATATATCCGAAATTGGAGCACTATGTTTTCCGTAATTCAGTTTTTATTTTACGGAGTTTGAGATGATTCAAGATGCTATTTAACGACAATTTGTATCTTAAATTTTGGCGAAACGCGACCTGTCCTATAGCGAAACATGGTAAAGAAATGTCGATATCGATTATCCAGTATCAAAAGTGAAAATATAGATATATCGAAAAATCGAAATATCGCCCAACAATGTTTCAGAAGAGGTAAAAAGGATAAACTCAAGGTCAGTCCTTATCTGTTGATGTCTCTATATCGATCAGTGGTAACGTGCGACTTTCAAGTTTTGTTTTAATTCGGAGGTGTCTTTTTGATACTCTTGGTGACCAACTCTTCGTGCCGATGAAGAATCGCCGTGTGCTCAGCAGAAACGTCACGATTACTAACGTTGTTGATTGGTTTACACAGGATTTGTTGAATCAGTTTAGAGGGTTCGTTTGGCTGTTTTTCCGGAGGTTCACTGGCGTTTCTAGGACTTAGTCATATAGAGTATTGTAGACGTTCGTCGAGATCATGGACCTAACAATTAAGGAAACGTAGGCCGGGACGAGCCGATCTGCGGTTGCGGGAAATTTTCTCTGTGGCGTAGGAATTAAAATACTATAACTTTTATTACCTGTCAAAATTAATGCAAAAATATCAACGATGGAGTATAAAAAAAGATAAATATGTGTATGATATATAGGTACGTGGGCACACAGCCCGAAAAGATTTTGCGTGTGAAAATGCGCGTCCGAAATTCCCATCATATATATTTAATTTATGACCCACCAAATGCACAAGGCGACAGTGGAGTGAAAGGAAAAACAACACAAGTAAAAATCAGCATAAACCATGATAATTTAGACTGAATTACCAGCTGGGCCTAAAATTTAATGAAAAACATCATGTAGAAGATGAGCTGGATGAACAGATCTTTGGAGTAGAGACGACCTCTCCTATGGCTGAATAACATCTTGCACTCAAAACTTCTGAACTAACTTACGGTTACGACATGAGCAAGGGAGATAAATTAAAACTTTACAGTGATTAAAGTAAGACGTCTTCGAAACTTCAATTTCCTTTTTTCGTAAAATGTGGTACACACCAGAGCAGTACAGGCGCAAAATGCATCGTAAATTCGCACCAAGCGCCTTCCGGTTTTAACGACTTCGTCAAGACGGCAATACGCAATACTCTATATGACTAAGTCCAAAACACGCCAGTGATCCTCACGAAGAAGGAGTAAACGTGTCCGCAACGACTTAGACTCAACGACTCAAATCCTGTGTCAAACACTCACGGCGATCTTTCGGAGCAGCTTCGACACCGTTTCTTCATTTCTTCTGCAGGCACCCGCATCGGCAGGGAGAGATAGTTATCAAGAGTATACAAAACTGTGGAGAACCTGCATGCAATGCGTCTACATTTCGGAGCGAACGAGGAAATTCGCCTGCGATTGCGAAAGTCGGACTGTGTGAACGTACCTTATAGCCTTTCGTCAATTGGTAGAGTTGGATCTGTTAAAAACTGTTCCAGTTTTCTTTTTTTCTAATGATGCAGACCCTCGCCAACATGGGGGAAAGGCGATGGCGTGTGGCACTGCAAATATGGGATTTTTGCGAGGATAGTTGGGCTGAATTTACACCTCAGGCGAACCACAACGCCGTATGTTGTCCTAATACTCTATATGAACACGCCAGTGATCCTCAGGACGAAGGAGTAAACGTCTCCTTCACGACTGAAACTCGACGACTCAAATCATGTGGCAAACAATCACGGCGATCTTTGGGAGCAGCTGTGATACCGCTTCTTTCTTTCTTCCGCAGGTACCCGGAGATTCTGCATCGGCAGGGAAAGATAGTCATCAAGTGTATTTTACTTTAAAAATCAGAAACAATAGCACTTCTTGTGCTATGGCAAACACAACTCTTCGGGGAGTTTATTTCTTATTTTAAGTTCACTCAAGCTTTCGAATTGACATATCAAATACCTTATGTTTGTCACCCATACTAATATAGAGGCATGCTTCTTTGAACAGTTACTTAACTTTGAACAGTGTAGTTTTGTGCTAAATCATAAAATGAAGACTCAGAACACCCATTCATGTGTTCTTAAGTGCCCTTATTAGCTACTTTGGCCGACTGGTAGTTGAATAACGTCACAGCGAGTGGATGAAATGGCACTGTTCGAAGTTAAGTAACTGATTAAAGAAGCATACCTTTACTGTACCACAGATCGGGCATTGAATGACGACCGGACCACATTTTAGCGGGATCAACTAAAAAGAGACACGGCACGATATAGTATATGAGGCACAAGTACTAAAAAGAGTTCAGAGTGAGGGGCAGGAACCATGTTCTAACGTGCCTTCTCTTAGGCTCTTAAGTTACGAACTGTCACGTACTTGTCTACTTCTACTACTTGCTAATCCCTTTTTATTACTCGTGCCTCCTGCGTCATGTCGTGCCGTGTCGTGCCACTTTTTAGTTGATCTCCGTTTTAGCACACCGAATATTTTAGGAATAGGAAGATTTACGGTTTCTACCGTTCCAGAACGTCGAAGATCGAGCATTAAGTCGCCAGACGGGTTCACTAAAGAAGAAGCAGCCGTCGAAATCCAAAGAAGTAAATATTAAAATTATTTTTATGTCTGTTCGAATGACGAGCCTCCACCTGCACGCTGTCAGAAGTTTTATACAAGATAACACGAGGATGCGCGGTTTCAACAGATAATGCGTATCAGATAACACTTCGGATGTTGTCTGGTGTGTTTGAAAACGTTATGTATGAAACGCCATGCATAACAAGCTTTTTTAGGAAGAGCAAAAAAAGCATCTAGTGAGTTTATTCCTTATCATCATGATGTCGGAAAACTCAGCAGATACTTTTTGGCAGTTTTTTGGTTCTTCCTGATGGTAACGATTATTATGCATAACATTTTGAAACAGAACAGATAACATCCGAAGTGTTATCTGTTACGCATTATCTGTTGAAACCGCGCATCCTAGGGTTATCTGTTACGAAACTTCTTACAGTGCAGAGAAATTGGGGAGAAATCAGAAAGTTTTAATTTTTCCATCGTGGCCTAAAAGTCAATGTGCAAGTCCCTTTCTGAACGGAAACTTATAACAAAAAAATAGCTATGCTAGCTTCCACGACTGCCATTTCCGTACCAGTTATCTACCGAGTCTATGCTAACGACCGAAGATTCATTCTAAATAGATTCATCCCAGTATACCAGGAATCTACAATCTATGCTTTAACAGTCTCTTGGTCGATGTCACTTGATGCTTTTTAATCGGCTGAATTATTGCAAGCCACGTAATTTGTGGATTTTGAACACGATTTGTCTTGGCAATATTTGCGTTTTCGCAGATACCATGGTATCTGATACCACGGTCTAAAGTCGTTTTTGCAGTTATCGTGGCATCTGGCCAGTTATCGTGGTATCAGATATTCAGATACCACGGTCCGACCGTGGTAACTGGTCGTGGTATCGGAAAAAGTCATCCCACTTTCATCAATTTTGGTCAAATTGGTGGGAAAGAAGGTTGGCACTTAGTGACGTGACTGAATATCAGTTTTTCTTTTGGGATGACATCGAAAAGCGCATTTTCAGTAATTGTTGTTTTTGCAGAGCAACCATATATCAGATACCACGGTTACTGCAAAAACGACCAATTGCAGATCCAGTTACCGTGGTAACAGATACTATGGTATCTGCAAAAACGCAACTAATGAAGGAATAACTTGGGTGTGAGCTAAGAGGATGTTGTCACTGTTATTTCTGCAAATGAATAAACATTAGCCTCTTTACAAGAATGTGCCATTCACTGGGTTGGTCCTTCTTCTTTTCATTTAGTCGCGGCGTCGAGCAATCCTCTGCTGACCGTCCTGTCAGGACCGCAAGTGCGTCTGTCTCTGCCGCCTGTGTAGCGAGCTTCGGGGAAGAACTGTACTGTGGTTTTACCCTTTTTAGTCAAGCCTTGTTCCCTTACGGAGGATTCGCGATGAAAAATGTGTCTCAACATAGTAGTATGAAGTTGTACGAAAAAGTAAAATGCAGTATGAACTGATACTACTACATGCTTCTATGTCAAGCCCACCGCTACTTTTAGCAAGACTGGATGCTACTTGTTATTAGAGGCGAAAGCCTTTTCTCTTGCTTTGTATTATAACAAGACAGGATGCTACTGGATACTACTGCTTAACATTGGCCCAGTCTGAGGCACATTAAATGATAGTATTTTTTACTATTACATATCAATACATATCGTACAACTATGATACAAACAGGCTACAAACTTTTCATCGGGATCTTGCATTCCATCAACATTTTCTTTTTAATTGTATGTGATGCAGCGGCCAACGTTGGCTATCTTTTGAATCAGATTAAATTAACTATTTTAGGAGTATTCGTGCAAGTATTTATCATTATAATTACACTCACCAAAATAAATCGTTACAGATTTCAGAGGATACCAAGCTCGGAAAGAATACAAGCCTCTTGCCGATAAGACGCGTTTCAAGTCTGGTAAGTTTCAACAATCCGGTTTTCTGACCCCCCCCCCCCCCCCTCCCCGAATTTCTCTAATTCTGTGTTCGTATGTACGTGACACCTCTGTTGGTTTGTAGTGTACACCGTGACACGTGTAAGGAGGGTTTTGCGAGAAGGAAAGCAAAATCAGTTTTCCATTTTTTTACACTTTGCGCTTTGGAGCCCGAACCGCTACGGCTTTCTCGTATTTCCTAAAAGGTTAGCGGATAGCTCTTCGGATGGTTCGGGCGAAAAAGTAAAAATAATGACCAGACATGGCAAGTTTGCATAGAGCGATTTTTTGTAACAGAATGGTATGGTGTAATAACTTGAGCAGAAATATTTATGGAGTCTTAAATTTGTTTTGAATTTTGCGGTAGATGAAAATGGAGAGCGAGGAGCGTGTCTCGGAACCAGTTTCCTTCAAGTTTTTTGGTGAACTACGGTATCAGGGAAGTATTTCGAACCTTCCATTGTGGATTTTACAACGGAAATTCACCTCGCCCCCCCCCAAAAAAAAAAGTTTTGGCTAGTAACGCCTCTGACCGTCTAACTGGGATGAAACACTGTTCGTTGTAAATTATTTCGACGGATAGATTGTTCAGTGGATTCTTAAACGCTTTCATAGAATCGCTCATTATTACTTCAGATGGAACGGCGTTCCAACAGCTCATCATTCGGTATATCTGCCAATGTCTTCTTCCCCAGGTCAATTCACACTATGGTTTGCAAACGGAACCAACAATAGGCTATCAACCAACCGTCATACACTAGGCCTTACAGGCCAGCCCACTCGAAGGAGATTTAAAAAAAGACTCAAAAGGCGTTTTTTCGTGCTCCCACAAACAGTTTGTGGGCCGACTGTGGCTCGAAGAGAGTGTTTCCGCGGTCTTTCGTGCGGCCCACAAATGTGTTCCCGCGACCAACAAGACTTTCGTGGTTCGTTTGTGGACAAACAACTGGCGAGGTGATTGTCGATTTTGTGGCTCGATTCTGGCGGGAAATTCAAATTAAGCAGCAAATAGTGTCTAAACAATAAAGCTAACTACTTTTTCAAGCATGTAGACTTAAAATTGAAGATGCTTTTGTACAGAATGGTAAGGAAATAAGCCTTGAGCTCCATTTACTGAGATTTTACATGAATTTTATTTTATTTTTCGATATTTGAGATTTCCGCCAAAAAAATAGACAAAACGGCGTTTCCGTGAGTTTCAACTTGTGGCTCGACTGTGCGACACACAATCGTGTTTCCGCGGCAAACTCTAAGAAGTGTGTGGCCCACAACTGTGTCGCGGAAAAAGGCATATAACAATGACCTATGGTCCGTAATAAACAAAAGGTTTTATTCACTGGTATAATACTTACAAAATACACAACCTTTACATAAAAAGTGTTGTTGGTCGGTCGAGGCCCGGAAAAGAAGCGTAAAATGTGATCATGGGATGAATCATGATAATCCAAGAGTTAATGAACAATACAAGAGCGCAGCAAGAGCGTCAAGTAAAGGGAAGGGGGTAGCGCTGCCTAGCGGCGGCAGAAGTGAACTGTACGGGGTGCAGATGGCACCACCGCAACAGAACCACCATAGCCTTGAAGTCATATCCGCGCCGACCGTTCTTTTCAATAATAATAGATTTATTGCCCCTCATAAAGCCTCTCTCACATTGACGCGTCGTTGCGTTGTGCTGCGTATGCGTTTATCTTGCGCTGCGTACAGACTGCGTAGAGTATCTTTCACACCTGCGCGACAAGCTTTCACGCTGGATGTGTATTTACGTTTTCCTTTCTCCGTTTCTTATGCTGAGTTCTCGTTTCTTTCACCATTATTAAGTTTTTCTTCATCGTTAGTAGGTTTTTTTCAGTTTTTCTTCAAAAACTTCAATTTTTTACTGAAAAATGTGATGCGTATGCGTCGACGCAACGCAAGAATAAAACTTGGCACGCGTCGATGTGAAAGCGGCTTTAAGCCGCTTTCACATTGACGCGTTGAGGCTTTCACACTGAGCTACACAACCTCTGCGTCGCGCTTGCGGTGACGCAACGCTGAGCTTACTCGGACAAATAAAACGCTACGCAAGAATAGAACCAACTTCTGTTCTTGCGTTGCATCGACGCGTATACATCAGATTTTTCAACGAAAATGGAAGTTTTTGAAGAAAACCCTACTAATGACGAAGAGAAACTTATTAATGATGACAGAAACGAAAATTCAGCAGAAGAAACCGAGAAAAGAAAACACGTAAATACGCATCCAGCGTGAAAGCAAGCAGCTTTCACATTGACGCGTCTTTGCGATGCGTTGCGTACAGGTTGCGTGGCCTCTTTTTCACACCTGCGCGTGAAGCTTTCACGCTAGATGCGTGTTTACGTTTTCCTTTCTTGCTTTCTTGCGTTGAATTTTCGTTTCTTTCATCATTAGTAAGTTCTTCTTCGTCATCGGTAGGTTTTTCTCTAGTTTTTCTTAAAAACTTTCATTTTTCACTGAAAAACTTCATGCGTACACGCCGACGCAACGCAAGATAAATGCATACGTAAAGTAGCTTTCACATTGACGCGTCGTTGCGATGCGTTGCGTATGCGTTTATCTTGCGTTTCGTACAGGTTGCGTGGCCTCTTTTTCACACCTGCGCGTGAAGCTTTCACGCTAGATGTGTGTTTACGTTTTCCTTTCTTGCTTTCTTGTGTTGAATTTTTGTTTCTTTCATCATTAGTAAGTTCTTCTTCGTCATCGGTAGGTTTTTCTCTAGTTTTTCTTAAAAACTTTCATTTTCACTGAAAAACTTCATGCGTACACGCCGACGCAACGCAAGAATAGAACTTGGTTCTATTCTTGCGTTTGTCTGCGTAAGCCTTGCGTTGCGTCACCGCAAGCGCGACGCAGAGGATGCGTAGTCGAGTGTGAAAGGCTCAACGTGTCAATGTGAAAGCAGCTCGCATCGCAACGACGCGTCAGTGTGAAAGTGGTGTAATACACAAACGTACAAAAAGACAGAGTAGTTAAATAATAAAGAAGAAAAAGAACAATAATAAAGAAGAAAAAGAACAAAGAAAAATGTGTCAGCAGGCACGCTAAAGTAATTTCCGTAAATAATCTTTTAGAACATTTTGATGTTTCCAGCCACAATTGAAGAGGAGGCCGCGAATATCATCCAATACTTTTTCCGCAAATGGCGAACCCGTACCATCTTCCAGCAGCTGATGCTGTATCGACAGGAAAAACAGCAAGCCTTGATCTACTTCTGTCAACAGGTAAGGACCTGGTGAATTCTGTTTGTCCCCCAGCTCAGTCCTCGAAGTTGCCCTCAGATTCTTCCCCCACGTCGCCCTCGTCGCGATTGCCTGAAAACCTAGTCCTCTCACCCGAACGTCACCTATCAGTCAATCAATCAGTCAATCAAGTTTATTTTCCAAATAGCTTAAAGCTAGAAGAAGAATAAAATATTTACGAAATACACAGACACGAAACAAATTAACTAATACACTCACAAGATATGACCAGAAATAAATGATGGGACGAAACTACGTAAAAATTGGGCAGAAGAGTTAGAAGGATATGGAGAAAACTGATTGCCAGTGTTCCTCTCGGACCGACGCACGGAAAACGGCAGGGGAGGGGGGAGTAGATGGCCCGTCTGGGGACAACACATCATCTTTGCTCCAAAATCGTTTGAAAGAGTATCTCTGCGGTCAGTTAATTTAGGAACGTCAAGTTTAATGAGAGCCTCTTCATCACTTATTGGTGGTTGCGAGCCTACTGACTAAAGACTGGTTCAAAGTATGCTCTTTCTACTTACATCAGCTGCACGCAGTCCCTTTCCCGGTACGTGTAAACTTTTCCTTCCGCCAAAGTTTCATAAACTGTGAGAAAATGTGCACATCTGCATTCAGTTCTGCCGAATACTTAATTGCTGGGTCTAGAACCCGTTGCATCGCCTGTCACTCTTTTCTTCGGATCCTGTTAGGATTCAAAAATTCCTTCTAAGAGCTTAAAGTTTAACTGAAAAGGAAGCTTATTTTTGTATCATTTAACTGAATACACTGCATTTTTTGGATTGTGCTAAGGAATTTTTATATTTTTCACTATTTGCTCTAGAATGACGTTCAGAGTATCTACGGTCGTCCTCACAACGAAATTTCTACTATGACACGGAAAAACTGAATCTCAGTACATACGCGGCGTTTCAGTGGCCACTGATCAGCTTACGGAAGGTAGCTCACTGCGTGAACACTTTATTTTTCGTAAATCGTTTTCGACGAGAATACAACATAGATACAGATACATCAATCAGACAAGGACATTCCACTATTTGAAAATCGATTATTCGTGAATAGCCACGAAGTAACGCATTTTCGCCGGGTTTTCAAGCTTCTTTAAGTGAAGAAGTGATGGGTAACTAGATTGTCCTATCTAAACCCTCTTCAGTTCTGTGAATATCTGTGAATAATAAGAAATGGCGTATTCATGAGGTTCTAATGTCGACTTGTTTTTTTTTTTTTTTTTTTTTTTTTTAATATCTCCACTCGTTTTATTGACAATCATTATTTTACAACCACTTTGGAACCTAGTGCGAATAATTCTAAGCCTCCTTTCCTTTAAATCTTGCCTGGGAATCTGCCCTCTTCAATTTGACTGTTCCACTTTTCGACCCACTGACCTGGGCAGATAGAAGTGAACACCTTCTTGAAGTACTGGCAGGGCTCATAGTCCTCACCCTTGATCTTCTGGCATCGGTGGAAGTCGATGTAGCTCTGGTGGCAGTACCTCGTCTGGTTGGTGCTAGGGAAGCGTGGATCAAAAGGAGCAGTCTGCAACCTTGGATCCCTCTCTGAAGTCATCACAGCAGCTGACATCCTGGAAAATTTGGTTGCTGAATCTTTTCTTCGGTCGACTTGTAAACAGTCAACTCGCGCATATATGTTGAGCGTCTTCTTTAATTTTAATTTTATTTCTTGCTTGGAAATGTGTTGTTATGTAGCAGCACAAGAATGTCTGATGCCTGAAATTTTCTCTCGTCTTGATGGTGGGTAGAGGGTGGAGTTGTATGAGGCACAAGCTGAACGTTGGACTAGGATTAACAAGCACAGCAGCACAGGTTTGGATACAGTTTTCACAGTGGAAACAAAAGCGATTTTCCCTATCCTTTGTGCTTTGAATGATGTTCTTTCAGGTTCATATTTACAACCAAGAAGCCTGCGGCAACTTGAGAAAGCTGACAGCGGATATTGCCATCTCTCGGGTTCGACCTGTTGGCCGTGGAACCCACAAAGATGTATTCAAGCCTCCCGTACCTAAGGTCAACAAGTTGCCGTTTAGCAACAAGAACCTTTACTTTATGGACACTTCATTCATGTGCCTCAACGCCTTTAAGAACGCTGGAAATCAGAAGTTAGTAGAAAGAATTCTTCGCATTCACACGCTTTGCACTGCCATGAGTTTTCTCACCCAGAAGTGAGTGAAACTCGTCATGCGAGATTTCTCCACTACTGCGCAGTGACGAAAACATTAACTCCATGAATTTGACCAAGAAAATGTTCAGTTGACACAATCTGCTTGAAGCCCCTCCCTCAACCATAAATGTAGGGCTACAATACAATAGTTGCGTTTTTAGTGGAGTGTTCCTTGGAACAATCCACTATTGCGAGCGCTGTAGCAGCTTTCAACTTTCGGTTTTCGGTCTTCGGTTTTCACCATATTTTGTGGAGCTCATAACTCGTGAACCAGTGCAAGGATCAAGTTCAAACTTGGTACACTTGTGGGTATTGGGGTCTAGTTGTGCCTTTTGGGGGTCACACCCCCCACACCCAACCGGTTCAGGTGCAAATGGGCCCAGATTGCCCGGTGAATAATGTTCGTAACTTGACTAGAACTGGGCATAGGAACATAGGACGATGAAATTTCTTGGACGCGTAGATCCTAGGCCTGGGAAATTGCTTTTAAAGTTGCACCTCCCCCACCCACCCCGTTCATGGGCAACTGGGCCTAGGTTGTCCAGGAGTAAAGTTCGTTACCCGTGACAGGAATTAACATGTATCAAGTTGAAACTAGGTAGGATTGTGAGCATTGGGATCTCTTTTTACTTTTTGCGGGTCCCAAGCCCGACCCCCACTTGGTTCAGGGGCAATTGGGCCCAGATTGCCCATTTTTCAATATTTTTCAATTGACATTAACTGGAGATAAGGCCATGAAATTCCTTTGTGCTTTTAGATCATAGGGGTTGGGGAGAGTTGAGAGTTGAACCACCCCCACCCTCCCCGTTCATGGGCAAGTGGGCCCAGATTTCCCATGAGTTAAGTTCGTCAATGACAGGTCTCAAGTCCAACTCTTGTATATTTGGGGAGATATATCTATGGATGAGGATTTGGTGTAGCAGCAACAAATAAGACGAGACGACGTACTTTAATCTTTAATGAACAGTTGGAAACTTGACTGTCTTGTCAAATGATCTATGATAAGCCGTTCTGTTCGTTCGGCTGCTACGATTTGGTATATTGCACTTGTTATTACCTTGCTAATGGAAAGACGTTTAAAGGGTGGGACTGGCTGGCAGACAATTCAGTGTTCGAAGTAATGCTATTCGTGCAAGATCTTCAACATTTCTTTGGATTTATACTGGCGGTTGGTTTACATTTAAAGCTTTTAAAGTGGGATGATTTCAAATTAGGTTATTTCAATCCTTGTTTGCTTATTGGGGATGAGAAATGTCTTGGTTCTAAAGCTGTTTGTATAGAAAATGTGATAATCATTTTACTTTTACACTCCACGTCTGAGCGCTTGCGCACTTGTTGATCCAGATTCTCCTCGCGATTCTCCTCCGAATTCTCTTATTTCGCGTTTTTGGACTATTCAGATGAAGTGAATTCTCCTTTTCTTGCGTTTTTGTCAGAATCGAGAACGGGGAAAGCCTCGCGATTCTGCAGAATCGAGAAGTTGCTCCGATGGCGAATTCTCTCTCCGTCCTCCTCCCTGATTGGTCAACAGAGTGCTGGTGTTCATTATGCATAAACTCATATAGCGGGTTGCGGACGAGCTGCATAATTAGTGTTTTTGTCAAAAGCGAGAATGGAGAAGTCAGAGGAGCAAAAACGGTAATTTGTACGAGAAGCGAGAATTCGGAACGGATAATTCGGATCAAAAACGCAACTAATCTAAGAACGACCTGTACTCGCTACGCAAAGGACCCACACACCAAGCTTGAACAAGATAGCCTACCTAACTCATTCGAGAGTTATCATAGTAACAAACAGACAGACGGGCAGAAATGCTTTACAAAGTTATATAGGTGCCCCGCGTCACTACGTTTTGGGATTCCAAAAACTTGATTTGATGTATCCCCTCACATGGGAACTATATGTTGTTTGGTCGTCGATCTTTTGGTCAGTTTTTTTTTGCAAACCTACCATAATAAGCCTACCTAAACACTTGAGTACTTAAGTAATGAAGTACTCAGAGCCCCACGGCCCCTCCTCCCCCCCATGTTGTCGGCCAGTCAGTAAAAAACAACCGAGTCGGCGCGAAGTGCTCCGTTTTTCGAAACAGTCGGTTTCTCTTGGACAGTCGGTTTTTCGTAAAAATAGTAGATCTCTTCTTAAATACAGACGGTTTCTGAAAATCATTCGATTTTTTGTCAAAACAGTCGTTTTTATGGCACTTGCAGCCTCTGGCTCAAGTGCCATATACCGATCACAATTCCGTCTGTCGGTCTGTCGGTCTGTCGGTCGGTCCGAGTTTTTTTGTCCCACATATCCGAGTTAGGGTACTTCCAGATGTGCTAGGACAATGAAACTTGGCAGGCGTATCAGGGACCCGACCAAACTAACCTGGAAATAATCAGTTTCCCGATCCGACCATATGGGGGGGAGTGCGGGGCGCTGGAAACTTGCAAATTTAGGGCATTTTGTCACTTTTTTCTGAGTTAGGGTACTTCTAGATGAGCTAGGACAATGAAACTTGGCAGGAATATCAGGGACCCGACCAAACGAACCTGGAAATAATCAGTTTCCCGATCCGACCATATGCGGGGGAGTGGGGGCGCTCGAAACTTGAAAATTTAGGGCATTTTGTCACACTTTTTCGAGTTAGGGTACTTCCAGATGAGCTAGGACAATGAAACTTGGCAGGAATATCAGGGACCTGACCAAAGTAACCTGGAAATAATAAGTTTCCCGATCCGACCATATGCGGGGGAGTTGGGGCGCTGGAAACTTGAAAATTTAGGGCATTTTGTCACACTTTTTCGAGTGAGGGTACTTCCAGATGAGCTAGGACAATGAAACTTGGCAGGAATATCACGGACCCGACCAAACTAACCTGGAAATAATCAGTTTCCCGATCCGACCATATGGGGGGGAGTGCGGGGCGCTGGAAACTTGAAAATTTAGGGCATTTTGTCACACTTTTTCGAGTTAGGGTACTTCCAGTTGTGCTAGGACCATGAAACTTGGCAGGCATATCAGAGACCCGACCAAACGAAATTAGGAATAATCAGTTTTCTGATCCGACCATTTGGGGGGGGGGAGGGCAGGGGAATCCGGGAAATTGAGAAGTGTGTAACTTTCGAACGGATGATCGGATTGTAATGAAACTTCATAACTGAACAGAATATATATCTGTAATGTCCCGTTTAAAGTCTTGACCTGAACCGAAGAGGTTATTACTCGTGTTATTACTCTTTACTTCCGAGTTCCCGCGATGGACCTTTCGTTGCTGGTTCAATGTCGATACTCTGACCGAGAGCTAACCCCGACTTGCGAACATAACGGTAGCGTGCGAACGGGGGAATCGTTCAACTCTTCAAAGGCGTATTTGGGATCGTAGTCTTTCGTTCGGTGGTTCGAGCTGACTTACTGTATTATAAATTGCTGGTCACAAAATAGTCCAATGCACAACAGCTTTTTCTCGGCTTGTTTCTAATTCGTATCTCCTTCGCCTCTCGTACGTATCTGTTTCTAAAACCGCTCTCCAGTTCCTGCTTCCACCACCACCACTTCCGTTAGCTTGCACAATCGCGGTTCTTCCAAAACCCACAGAAACCACGATGCTTTACCAAAATCTATGTTTTTAGCAGGATATTCAAAACCACCATTTCCAGGAAGTTCCACCCAAAATCTACGTTTCCAAGGGGAAATGGAATATTCTTTTATGTCTTTTATATTTTCTGAACTACGAATAAAATGCTTCCGATAATTAAGTATTAATGACCAACCCAATGTAACACTCCTTCCTTCCCTGAAAAGTTTTGTCTCCGACAAAACAGAACCACGTCAAAACTTGATATCTTCTACTTAGCTTTCTACTGCTTAAACTTAATTTTGATTTCAAATATTTTTAACTCTACCAATCGGTCAATCTGCCTAACCTGAGGTTACAACAGGTCAACCTAGTTTCAGTATCGGCTTTGTGAAAATAAGATTCTTAATTCTTAAAAGCCTCAACTCTTGCTTTGCCTGAGGGTTCTCATAGCGGTGACTACAGGGTTTTATGGACCCGAAGTCGGTGCTCCAGCACTACTAGCTGTCTACTCTCCTGGCCAAGCGTAATATTTTATAAAAATATTCAAAACAATAAAATAAATTCTATATCCCTCCCCCCTTTCGAAAAATTTCGTTCGGGGTGGGGTCTATTTTTATTTCGACGAAATCAAGTTTTGATTCTCCGATCACAACTACCAACAAAGAAGGATAAGTATCACTAACGTCTGGTCACTCCATTTTACTTTATAAATTTAGTAAATTTAAAATGAGATATACTGCAAAATCGACACAATTACTTTTTTTAAAATATCAAATATTTGGAAAAATTTGCTTTCGAACCAACCTCCCAGAATTAAAAACGGAATAAACTTTTTCTCTTTTAAAGTTCTACTTAAACCATGTGCAAACTTAGAAGCTGTGGTCGCGACGCAAGGAACGTGAACTACATTATTACGACTCTGAAATTCGCCTTGCCAAAGCAGTTGTCAAATTTAAAATCATCAATTTAAAATCATCAATATTTAATTTCGTATTCTCCTCCATTGGCTCTTGATGCTCGGCTCGGCTCGGCTCGGCGTGTCTCCAAGCGGTCAGCTTCCATGACCTCTATGCCAGCGTAGCTGAATGAGTTTGCAACGAAGTTCCTTTATACAACCGGTCGTCAGCTCCTGTGAACAAATAAGCAAATTAGCATACAATAAAATGCCGGCTAGTAAGACTTTACTAGCCGATGGCTAGAATCGGCTGTCCTCTGACGCCCGATTTTAGCCATAAGGGACTGCATAATAGTTGGCTGGCGTTTGGCCATTATAATGGTATGGCCATTTCGATAATTTCGCTGAATAAATAGTTTCGCTTATATACATGCTTCTGTACACACTGGCGTCTTTAGAAGTTGGCTTACTCTTAGCCGTTAGAACTGTATGGCAATTCTAACAAATATGTCACAGATGAAGTTCATACTTCATACGCAATTTCGTAATATAGGTTGTCGTAACCTCTTACTTTCATTAGGCTTGTTGTTGTGAGTGACCTATGATTCGATGTCTCAACATGGTACAGTCGCACTATCATCTCCCTTTTAACTTGAGTGTTTTCGGGTAGTGACAGAATTTCGATTAACTGCTCAATTGCAGTCTCCTTGGTACGGTTCTAAACAGTTGTTCTTAGTCTACCTGGGAGTGTGCGAGAAAATGTCAATAGTTGGTCAACGGATACTTGTACTTTTAGATCGATAGACGTCTGTGTCGCGATGACGTAATCAGTCTAAGGACGCGATAAAAACGCACTTTGACATGAAATAGTAATAAAATTGATTTATAGCTACGTTTCTCCTGGGTTCTTCATTAAGAACCTCTGGCGGTGCAGACAACTCCTCGTCCACATACAGGTTGACTCCCAATCCAATGAGGGGTGGTGATTCCGCTTGTCCGTCTTTCTCCGTATTGTATGTGGACTGTGTCTTTCCTCCATCACGCCTTACAACGGCGACACACTGATAATCCTTGGATTCACTTCTACTTTAAATTAAAATCTGTAAAATAGTAAACGCATTATATCTAGAACAGTTACTTAACCGCTTACTTCGCGATATCCTCACGTCTTCTCTTTGTGATAATTTCATAATCCATATTTCTTTCAAATTTTTCTCATTTCTTCACGTTTCACTTGTTCACGTGTTTCGGTATTATTTAAAACTCCACGTCTTTGATATTTAAAATATAGCAAATGCCAAGACCGCAAATTACGTGGCAGTTTAAAATTCTCTCGACTTCTCGTTTGTCGTTAAAAGAACGCAAATGATAACTCTACCGCAAGTTTTGATAGTTCAACTCGTGACGTAATCCATTCAAACTTAATGGGCTTTCTCTGTTAGTCTCAAACTGAAAACTAGAACAACAAATTAAGCAAGATCAATCGACCATTAAACGAATCGAGTTGAAATTAAATTAAAGTTGCGATATGCAGTTAAACCGCTAGGTCGTTTGGCTGAAACCAAACCGCAGATCTACATCAGGAGTAGCAATATTTAAAATCTTGGCTTCACAAGCTCTACAGGTCTTCTTTTATGTCATACACACTTCGTCATGCTCTATACTACGTCACACATGAATTTCAAATTTCGTGACGGATTTAATTAACTTAACGTCGATGAAACGGATTAAAAGAGTTTGAAACTTCCTACTAATTAGGCCTACTGCTTCTAAATTATTTTTTAGATTTTTAGGTCGACTAGAAAAGTTTAGACTGTACCCGTCTTCGGTGCCGAGACAGCTCGAGCCTGTCTCAAACACTTTTCCAGGGTGTCGCATAACAATAGACCAATAGTAAAAACATAATTTGGCCTTTAATGTTATAACTCTGGGTCTATTACTAACTAACTTAAATTTTATGATTTGTTCCATTTGTCTGAAACAAGGGAACAATACAATAAACGTTCTTGTCCGTGTATTATTGGCTACATCAAACACAATATGAAGCAAAACAAAGCCAAGCGATTACGCAGTAAAACAGCAACATTACTAATTTAATTTAGCAACCACTGACGACTATTCTATTATCTTTCATATGAACAAAAATCGCAATAGCTCAACGAGTTTATCCTGGGCTTCAAAGAGCAGCTCTTGCACGTCTGCAAGGTGACCTTTTACGCCCCGGAGTTCAACTATTGGTTAATTCAGCCTAACGTTTACTAGATTTTATTTTAGACCTAAGATTTTCTGCTGATATTGCTAACTGGATCTTTTGTTCACGCGTTTTCCAGCTTTTCCTTCTGAAGCGCTATCTGCGCCTCCATCTTATCCCTCTCGTTAACTTTCCATGTTTGTCTGATCGTATTTATTTTTCTTTCAATTTAGAATAAAACACTGCAACTACTATACGTAGAATCCATTTTTACTAATTTACCCTTCTATTTATTGCCTATGATTTTCCGGTAAATAAGGGCTTCCAAGTTTACCATACCCTAACCTATTTGGGGGGCGAATTTCTCTGGACGTTTGGCTGGTACCTCTCGTAGCCAGATCAAACCTAACGCCTTGAAGTGCACCTCGACGTGCAGCTTGCGTTCGTAGTCTGAGAGCTTCCGAACGAACCGTAGGGTGGCTTAAAGCTCTGTCACGAATTAAAATTGGTGGGGGGCTATTAAGGTCAATGGGGCACTCCGACACTGGATGGTCGGATTCCAGTTCTCCGAACGGTCCCCTCAATTCAGGCATACTCCCAGAACAATTACCCTCATTATTGACCCTAACGCCGGGTTCTAACTCGAGTCCGGACTGACCCGAGTCTTTACCAGAACCTTCGTCCTGAGGGCTTGTCCCTCCGGCTTCTTGTAATCGTGGCACTTTACTATTACGAGACTGAGGTGTCTCGATCACCGTCTGATTAGGTGATTCTTCTTCCGGTCGGACAGGGGAAAATTTAGGGGACCCGTCAACCCGTGAACTGGACTGGGGAAAGTTAATAACCCCGGATGGACCCTCAATATTAACAGGATCACTACGCTGATCCGGAATAACTGGGCTCTCGAACTGGAGGCGATAGTTAGGTGGATCTAGTGACGGTAACCAAGCACCCTCCAGATTTTCGTAGTAATCACGAGATGGCGTGATACCTGGCCTTGACATTGGTTCCTCGCCAAAAGTTGGCGTGGAGCATCTAATTCTCGCCGGTGTGAAAAGCTCTCTTTTCACTAGTGCGTCATCTAGTGACTCACTCTCGAAGCTTGAAGAACTTCCTAAACCTTGACGCCATGGCGTTTCTGTGTAGGGGTCATCCCAAGCCATATCTTCAGAACCCACCGAATAACGTCGTTTACAGTCCCCATGTTCATTTGGTTGATCGGTGTGATACGGTTGTAATGTTAAAGGGCGGGTCAATAGAGGAATTTTACGAAATTTTTGGAAATCCTCACCCGGTTCAGAACCCAAGACCGGCGATTCCGGTCTAGAAGTAAAATTACCCGTGCCGATATCATACATTTCCTCAGTAAGCAGGTTTGGTGGATCGCAACCTGAAATAGCTTTCTGAGCCGAAGGTGTGTTGTCCCACCAAGTAACTGTTTTCCCGGTGCGCGAACTTTCAGGTTTTCCCCCGGCCGGTTCTTTTGCGAGAGTGGGTAACGGAAGAATAGTGGGCGGGGATAACGGATCAGTAGTGGGCGGGGATAACGGGAGATTTATGGGTGTGGGTAGCGGAATTTCGTCAAAATCAGGGGGTATGATCAGTTCATCCTGGACGACGTCTTTTTCCCACAAACTCCTGGGAACGTACGTCTTCAAACGATTATAATGGACAACTTCCACCCGTCCGTCTGATAGTCGTGTGATTTCAAAATTTAACCCATTCTCTAAAATTGCCGATACCCGGTACGGTCCCGCCCATCGTATTTTGTCTAATTTTCGTAGCCGCGCGTCGGGTGGAGTATGCAACAGGACGAGAACGCCCACCTTTATAGGTTTCTGATTCTCATTTCTGTTGTAATAAAACCGTTGCCTCTCCCGAGCAATGTCAGAGTTTTCTCTGATCATTTGGTACGCAGTTCTTTGTCGGGTAATCATCTCTGATTTGTAATCGGTGTCCAGATTATAATAAACTCTACTGTTTATGACAGTGTCCGTCGGGAAACGGACGTCGCGAAGGAACATAGCATAGAACGGATTATCTGAGATGGATTCATGAAAAGCCGTATTCATAGCAAACTGGACATAACGAAGTTGATCCTCCCAATCAGAGTGTCCCCTATCTTTGACATAAAGGCTTAAAATGTTTGCAATATCCCTATTCCGTCTTTCTACCGCCCCGTTACACATTGGATGGTAAGCAGATGTACGAAGCTGCTTAATGTCTAGAAGTTCAAGGATGCCTTTGAATACCGCATTTATGAATTCTGAACCCTGGTCGCTAATTAAACGTTCACACGCTCCGTAAACCAGAATGAAATTCTCGACGAACGCTCTGGCAACAGCTTTTGCTGTTTTATCCGCTATGGCCGTAAGAACAATGTATTTCGTGAAGTGATCAGTGATAACGACTATATACTTTGATCCTTGCCTGGACACAGGTAAGGGACCTAGTAAATCAATGCCTACCATATCGAGTGGTCTCGATGATTCGGGAATGGTGCCCAAAGGTGCCCTAGGTAAATGGTTAAGACCTTTTCGTTGACAGCAGTCAAGGCAACACTGAACGTATTGTTTGACAACGTTGTACATGTTTCTGAAGTAAAAACGGTTGCGCACGCGTTCATATGTCTTGAGGAACCCAAAATGACCCGATATTTTAGAATCATGGCAATCAAATAGCACTTCCGGAATAAGCGAGCGGGGTAAAACCGGTACTACCCGCAGATCCGATCTACGGCAGTTTTGATACGGGGTGTAAACGTAACAAAGTAAGCCATCATCTAGTACAAAATTTTCGATTTCGCGCAAAACTTGATTTTCGATTTGAGAGGGCAACTCACTACCATGCTGAAGGTAGTTACGTACCGCAGACGAAAACCCGTCTTTCCCTTGTAAATTACGCATTTCCTGTGAAGAGAACTGGCTGTCCGCCCCTGGTACCACGGCCATTATATCGAGATTTGAATCAGCCGTCGGAAGGCGACTGAGTGCGTCTGCGACAACGTTTTGGGCCCCCGGAATGTGTGTAATCTCAAAATCGTACCCCTGCAGTTCCATCTGCATTCTAGCCCACTTCCCGGTGAGATCCTTCCCTGTGCTCTTCATCAACCACTGAAGAGGCTTATGATCTGAGGCGACAATGAATTTTCTACCAAGCAAGTAAGGGCGAAACGACCTAATGCAGTGCGTAATGGCTAAGGCCTCCTTCTGAACCGCGGCGTGTTTTACCTCTGCGTCATTGAACGTACGTGATGTATACTGCAAGACCTTTTGTACCCCATTTTGAATTTGTGTCAAAAATCCCCCACACGCCTTGTTGCTGGCATCGCAATAAATTTTCATCGGATTTGCTGTTCGACTAAGATCTGGAAGACCAAGGATAGGTTCTTCCAATAATTTAGACCGAAGCTGTTCAAAAGCCTTCTTTTCTTCATCACCGAAAACAAAAGATACCTCCTTTTTCGTGAGTTTAATAAGAGGCGACGCTATGGCCGAAAATTGGGGAACAAATTTCCGGAAATATGAGAATAGACCTATGCAGGATCGCAATTCACTGACGTCTTTCGGATACGCGAGGTCACGTACGGCACTTAACTTATTAGGATCGGGACGAATTCCATTTTTATCGACACGGTGACCCAAGAAAATAACTTCTTCCTTGAAAAAAATCACATTTCCGCGCTTTCAACTTCAAACCAGCTTTGCGAAAAGCTGCAAAAACTTTAGTCAACAAAATCATGTGTGAATCGTCGTCATCGGAGGCGTTTATCACGTCATCGAGATAAACGGCGACCCCTGATGTTTTAAAATTCGATGCATAATTCTACTATAAGCGGCGGGTGCGTTTTTTAGACCAAACGCGAGTTTCGCATATACGAATTGCTCGTAGCCGGGAGCTGAAAATCCTGTATATTTTCGACTTTCCGGGTCAACTGTCATCTGCCAATAGCCACTTAAACAGTCGAGAACAGAAAAAATCTTTTTACCATGCAGTTTGTCTAAAATAGCAGCAATATGGGGAAGGGGAAACTCATCGCTGACAGTCACATCATTCAGTCGACGAAAATCTGTAACGGCCCGATAAGATCCATCCTTTTTCCCTACTAACAGCAGTGGAGCCAGCCACGGTGAAGCTGCTGGCTCTATGACTTTACAGGCCAACATACGGTCTATTTCTGCCTTTGCAATTGGTTCTAGGTGGACTGGGATGCGATAAGGATGGATTTTCTGTGGGGGAGCATTACCAACGTCAATTACAAACGGCTCAATATTACAAGTGCCCAAATCAAAATCGTTTTTCGCAAACACGTCATGATTATCAATAAGAAGTTTCTCAACATTTTGTTTTCGGATTGGGTTCTTTGCAAGATGATCTAATTTGAACATTTTAAGAAACCCATCCACTTCATTGTTCGGCAGTAAACCAGGACCCGAAATGACCTCTGTGGGTTTCAATGTTTCAGAAATACTCATGCAAACGTTTTCTTCCGGAACCCAAGCTTCGGCATTTGCCATGTAGAACCGGGGAATTTTCAAAGTTTTATCCGAATAGTTCTCTATGAACACCTGAAACATGCCATCCTGAGTAGTTACAAGCTGTTCCGGTAGGACTAAGTCTGGGAATCTTTCGCTCATTTCCTTTGTAGGTGAAACCAAAAATAAACCGTCCGTATCTATTGGCCCCCTACTAGTAGATAACACGCACCGCTTACTGGTCTTGGCATTAACACTAGCCCTAGACACAAGTTGAAGCCTATATATGCGTTTCGGCGATTTGGCCGATTCGACCTCCGGTTTTCCTAACCCAATTTCTGATTTTAAACCATCACTTTCATTGATAGGAGGTGGACAAGGGTAGCTGGGATGGGGTAAATTAACTACAGGACTAACGGAGGAACAAGGAATCGACTGTGGACCACAGGACTGGCTTCGAGCAAAACAACAATTTGGTTTCATTTGTTCTTTAAGGTTGACCAGATTTGTCGACGGGTCAGAAAATTCACAAACAGACCGCAGACTTTCCCCGTTAGAGCCTCTACGGATTAATTTGTCATTCTTAGCATCAATTAATAGGTCATTTTTCTTCAAGAATCCATAACCTAATATCATCGGCATTTTCAATTTGTCACTTATCAAAAACGTCTCAAAGTATTCATGTTCGTCAATATTAACATTCTCTGAAATACTCCCGATAATTTCCATGGAATGACCGGTAGCACTGCTAACATCATTATAGTTTTTAACTATCTTTGACCTAACTAAATCGGGTAACTGCAAAAACATATTGTAACTTAAAAGCGATATCGAGGCGCCACTATCGGCAAGCGCGCGTACAGAGACACCACACACAGAAGCATTAACATACGGCAAAACTTTACAATTTACTCCACTGCAATTAGCAAAATACGACGCTATAAAATTTTCTCCCATAATTTTAGTCGAACGATAAGGGACGGGATGCGCATCAGAATTTACCGAAACGTGACGAAGTGCGCGTCCCCTTACAAGTTTAAACGACTGAAGTTTTCAGCTAGATGGCATTCCCTTGAGAAATGTCCCGGTTTCCCACATTTAAAACATTCCTTGGGACGAGGACCGGCAGATTGGCTGCGACATTGTCTTGCCAAATGCCCTACTCTTTGACAACTATAGCAACGCATGGTACGGGGTGCGCGACATTCCCGAGCAAAATGACCGGTTTTGTTGCAGTTGAAACAATTCTTATTCGAACCGCCAGGTTTCCGGAACTCGGACCTCCCATAGGAACCTTCCCGAACCCCTCTCATGTCACGAGATCTACCCCTGAAGCTGCTTATGTCATTTGACAGTCGGTTACTTTGTGACGGTTCCCGACGGCGAAACGTTGGGCGACTTGAACGCCGGAAAATAGTGCCGTCGGTACGCTTATCTGGTATGTTTTCTGAGACCCTGCCATCTCGTGTGGCTCCATTTGCTAGTATACTAGGCCTAGTTTCGACTGAAGCGGAAGCAATATTAGAAAGCACATGAGGCGACTTGGCTTTAGCAAATTCACGTGCACGAAAATCGTTTATCAAAAACTGTGTGGCTTCCTCAAAATCTTTGGGACACTTCGCGACCACCCGCATTCCTAGTTGAGGGGAAAGGCTGTCTAGGAGGAGGTTTTTCAAAAGATTTGAATAGCCATCAAAGCTTCCTTCGGTTGCCGACGGAACTTGATCCAAACCCATAAGTTTCAAAGTTTTTAATTTCAATTTTTCGAAAAACGGAAACGGATCTTCGCCATCCTCCAGACGAAGAGTTTCGTGGACCAACCGTGCCCTAAGGGACGTGTGTTCAAACTGCCTGGCAAGGGCTTTCTTCAAATCATCGAATGACTCAAATTTCGCGTGACTGGTTAGGAAATTAGCCGCCTGACCTGTCGTTTTCATGAATGCCAACCGGATAAGTTCATCGCTCTGAATAGACTTATCCCAGAATTTTAAATTTTCGAGCGTCTCAATAAATATCAAAACGTCTTCGCTCCCAGAGAAAGTGGAGACTTGAGATGCGATTTTGCAAAGTGTGCCAAGGGACATATTTGATGTGTCATCTTCAGACATTCTAACTAGTTCTAACACTATATCTAGCCTATGATTCCCTTCCAAACGAAAGACAAACGCGCCACCAGTGAACCGAAGAGGTTATTACTCGTGTTATTACTCTTTACTTCCGAGTTCCCGCGATGGACCTTTCGTTGCTGGTTCAATGTCGATACTCTGACCGAGAGCTAACCCCGACTTGCGAACATAACGGTAGCGTGCGAACGGGGGAATCGTTCAACTCTTCAAAGGCGTATTTGGGATCGTAGTCTTTCGTTCGGTGGTTCGAGCTGACTTACTGTATTATAAATTGCTGGTCACAAAATAGTCCAATGCACAACAGCTTTTTCTCGGCTTGTTTCTAATTCGTATCTCCTTCGCCTCTCGTACGTATCTGTTTCTAAAACCGCTCTCCAGTTCCTGCTTCCACCACCACCACTTCCGTTAGCTTGCACAATCGCGGTTCTTCCAAAACCCACAGAAACCACGATGCTTTACCAAAATCTATGTTTTTAGCAGGATATTCAAAACCACCATTTCCAGGAAGTTCCACCCAAAATCTACGTTTCCAAGGGGAAATGGAATATTCTTTTATGTCTTTTATATTTTCTGAACTACGAATAAAATGCTTCCGATAATTAAGTATTAATGACCAACCCAATGTAACAGACCGGATTCGGTAGCCAGGGGGGAGTTGGGGGGGGGGAGACCGGAAATTTCAAGAAACGGTTAGAATGGAGGGATCGGAGTGAAACTTGCTGGGAAGAACAAGCATCTGCTCTAGATAAGTCCTTTAGGCCATTGTACTTGATCCGGACACTTATGGGGGGGGGGGGGGGTCCCGGAATTCCGGTGATGGTGGTTTTGGGGATTTTCACGATGAAACTTGGCAGGCATATCAGGGACCCAATCAAACTGACTTCAAAATAAAAATTTTGTCGATCAGATAATGGTGGGGGGAGTGGAGGGAGGGGAATCCGAAATTTTCAGTCATGCGTAATTTTGGAATGGGTGATTGGATTCGAGTGAAATTTAAGAATTCAACAGAGGACATTTCTCCGATGATTTTTTCATATCCGGACCGGATCCGGCAACTATTGGGGGGGGGGGGGGGGGAAATACGTGCCCCGTTTAGAATGGAGGGATGGGGATGGAACTTTGTGGGAAGAACAAACAGATGCTCTAGGTAAGTCATTTGCTGAATCGGATTGGCTACGTGCACCGCGGGGGAGCTGGGTGGGGTTGGGGGGGGGGGGGGGGGGGTTGGACCGGAAATCTCGAGAAACGGTTAGAATGATGGTATCGGAGTGAAACTTGCTGGGAAGAACAAACATCTGGTCCATATAAATCTTTTACATAATTTGACTGGATCCGGACACTTGAGGGGGGGGGGAGGAGGGGTATCCCGGAATTCCGTTTTTGGGGGATTTTCACGACGAAAGATGGAAGGCATATCAGGGACCCGGTCAAACTGACTTGGAATAAAAAAAAAATCCTCGATATGATAATCTTGGGGGGGGGGGGGGAGTTGAGGGAGGGGAATCCGGAATATTGAGTCATGCGTAGCTTTGGAACGGGTGATCGGATTCGAGTGAAATTTAATAATTAAACAGAGGACATTTTTCTCTTGTGACCTTTTTCATTTCCGGACCGAATCCGGCAATTATCGGGGGGAGGGCGGAAAATACTTGACCCGCTTAGACTGGTGTGATCTGGATCGAACTTCGTGGGAATGACAAACAGATGCTCTGGATTAATCATTTACAGAACAGGATTGGCTCCGGTTATTGTGGGTGGAGTTGGAGGAGGGGGAGGGGGGTCTGGGATTCCGGTGATCGCGCGTTAAGGTACTTCCAGATGTGCTAGGACGATGAAACTTCGCTGGAATATTGGAGACTCAACAACATTTGCTTAGAAATTGCTACTTCCCAAATCCGATTATTCCTTAAAGTACCAATCTTGACCGCAAAGTAAAAAAAATGCTTTTAAGCAATATATGCATTTTCGTGATGCCCATCAGCCCATTAGCAGTTTTGCCTCAAGGGTTTTGCTTACAAATAAAGTTCCAGCTCCCTTATAGCGCGCATCTCAACCGCAAAGTCGAAACTTACTCTTGATCAATCAAATCATCTTGACACATGCAAGTGCCATATGAGCTTACAGCTCTTGTTTGTTATGTCATTTATCCGCAACGGCGAAACTAGCCTATTTTCATGGGGGAAAGCCCAGATTTTACCGACAGGACTTGACGATTTACCGACAAATCGTGAGAATAACAACGCAGATCTAACAGTCGCTCTGAAAATTATGTTCTCGTTCTTCTGTGGCAGATTTTTCAAAAATTTAGGTCAAGGCAGGTACAGTATACGTTTTTACGTTTATACTTTACGTCTATACGTTTTACTGCTTATGTTTGACAGAAGCGGAGTAAAAATTTATTAATGAAGAATAATGTGCTTATCAAAAGTATAAGATTTATTTACACTAAGAGCCAAAGGCCATGGCAAATACATGAAAAATAAACTCTAACAAACAAAAATAATGCCTTCTGTAGGCACCTATCCCTATGGGCTGAGGCTACCCTGAGGAACCTCCCAACTGTTTAATACTCATAAAACAATTATTCCCGATGATCCTACACATCCATTCTTCATCTACCCCTCTTTCATTTACTCCCAAAATTTCTAACTTAAGTTCATTCAAATTTTCGCATTCACACAACAAATGTTTCAAATTCTCATCCATACTACCACAGATCGGACATGAGTAAGGACCCGACCGACTGTGAAGTTATAGTACTGCTGGTTTGTAACTTTAAAAACGATCTTGAAATTTTCTTTTTTTCAGGGAGATCAAACTTGGAAACATCCGCTCGAATTCTTTAGAGTGGGACGAGCCGATGCAGAAGAAGTCACCATTCCCAAAAAGTTAGTACTCCTTATTTTTTGTGGATGCTTGCAGCCAGGGGTGTGTTGGCCAGAGGCCCAAAATTTTGCTAAAACTATTCGGTTATTTTTCCATATCAGAACTTTTCGGTATATTTACGGGGATTCGGTAGTTATAAAGAATCCTGAATAGACTATCGGTACAAATATACTCGATATAATAATCGGGATTCGGTATGATTGTCAGGATTTGGTAGTTATCACGAATAGGGCGAACGAATTTACTGAAATTCTTCGGTAATTTTTCGATGCCAGAACAGTTCGGTATATTTACGGAGATTCGGTACCGGTAGTTACACAGAATCCCGAATAGGCTATCGACCCAAAATTATTCGGTATCATAATTGAAATTCGGTATTTATTCGGTATAATTCTCAGGATTCGGTAGTTACCCCGAGTTTAGGTCCAGCTTCGACGAAATTAAACTGAATTCGAATATTATTCTGTAGTTTTTCGATGCCAGAACTAATCGGTATAATTACGGATTCGGTAGTTATACAGAATCTCGAATAGGCTGTCGGTGCCAAAATATTCGGTATTATAACTGCAGAATTCGGTAATTTATTCCGTATAATTGCCAGAATTCGGTAGTTACCGCGAATCCCTAACTTCCGTCCGATTTCGACGACATTTTACCGAATCCCGAATATTAGTCCATAATTATTCGCTATATGCTTCTCCAGAATTCCGAACTTAGGTACAATATCGACGTCAATCCTAAAATCCGATGACCCCCCCCCCCCACATGCTGCATAGAATCGCACTCTCAGCTGTAGGTTTTAATCTTGTCAGAATATCAGTCAGCTTGCCAGAATTACATAAAGATAGTTACCAAACTTTGAATTTCACAGTCTGGCTTGTACCGAAATCTTTCTACAAGCGTTGAGGCCGATTTTCAATTTTTGCCTGCGGCGCGTACACTATATAAAAAATCTTGCAGCATTTGCTACTAGGATTAATATTGTCTCTATTGAGATAAGATTATTTCTGATTCGGAATACTCTTATCCCAGTAGAGATAAGATTAATCCCAGTAGCAAATACTGAAGTTAACTTTAATCCTCTCTCGGAGGAAATTTGTGCAGTGTAGTTTCAACATTTTTGGTTCTGTGCAAAAATCTTGTATTTCAGCAGAGAGGTAGGGTTTTAAAAGAAAATCATACAGGGCAAGGTTTGGACATAAATCGGATTCGTAAGCACTGAGAAGAGGTCAAGTGAAGCACTGGACACAGACAAAAGGACTGATCTATGATTTTATCGGTAGTCCTTACTTTTATTTGGAATCCAAAAGACGCTCTAATCATAAATATTTCGAACAAATCCGCCTGCTGCGCCTTTTGTGATATTTTTTATTTTGTGGAATGGCGCGTCATTTAGCTGGGGTTTTAAATCAGTTTTAGCCTTGGGATTTGAGAGACATTAAAAGATAGAATCTGCACGGAATATTTGGCAGGAAAAAGCTAACTTAAAAAAACCTAGCCTGCGGCTCTCATCTTATGAGGCCGTATTTGATAGTGCAAAACATATACGTCAGCTGAATTTTATTGGAGCTATATTTCGGCCCTTCTTGGCAAGGGTCCTCTTCAGGCTCAAAGCCGCTCAAGTTGGAAATACAAACTTGCGTGAAAACCAATGAGGTCGACTGCATGGGTAGTATTTAGTAGCCTACAGTAGCTACAAGCTGCTGCCGGGACGTCGCTCCCACCGGTTGGATAATTTCTGAAAATTCATGGGATCTAGCGGTGTTTAATCCATGGTAAAAGATAGAATTTAAATTGGAAGTGGTTAAATTTTGCAGAAAGAAAACAAATTGAATATGAAAAATATTCGCCGGCGGCGCTCGATTTTATTTTGTCTTGGGCATAGTCAATAAAAGCTGCTTCATGCCCGACAATATACTGTTCAAGTGGGCTTCGCAAAATCGACGCCTATTAGCTGTCCAATCATCATTTAATGCTGACCTTTAGTGTTACTCTTTTTACCTGATCTTTTCTATTTAATAGTTCAGAGCTCAAATTCTCAATTTCTAGGATTCGGTAGAATTTTTTAAAGATTCGGTAAATTTTTTGTCTCTGAACCCTCCAACAAAAATGCACTCGCGACGCCCCTAATCGCTGCCATTTTTGTAATCTCTCATGTGCCAACCAGCATGTACCTGAGGCGAACCGATTTGTTTAGAAACTGGCAGTGTCTTAGAGATATACGCGAGAAGATATGCTAGATGGAAGACTCTTCCGTCTTCGCTCAGTTCTTTTTCGTTAAAACTGTTGGGGGGGGGTAACCGTTTCAGGACCCCTTTCCCAGTTGAATTTCATCCAAACAAACTTTTTATGGCTCTTGCCTTCCGGCCAAGTTTCTTTCTTGATCAGCTAGTCATCCCTCTATATAACTAGGCTCTAAGAGGGATAACTAGGGATCTTAGAGGGATAACTAGCTGACTAAAAAAACAAGATGGGATCCCAAAATCTAACATTTGATTGAAACAATTGTGTCATGTTTTCGCCATTTAGTCTTCGTCAGATTCCATGAATATTTTTACTAAAGTTCAAAAATGGATTCAGCATGTCTTCTTGCCCCGATACCGAATCTCCAATCGATTTCAGAAACAACTTTGAGCTTCAAGCAAATTTCCAGTTTCGGCCGAATTCGTGATGAACCATACCTCTTTACCCCCTCAATGAATATCTTAGCGTCATTCTTTGCTGCTGGTTATGAAAGATTGGAACGCGGCATCTCTTGGCAGTTTCGACGCTCATTAGTAAGAGTGTTAATTTCACTAGATGGCGCGAGTTTCCGGCGTTAGTTTTAACTGCATGAAAGTGCAGGAAATCCGGTCGGGAAATCCTGATCGTGTGGAAGGAATCCAGAGTGGAACTAAATTGCCAGCCATTTGAGACTACTTTTCCATCTGGAAGTGATGATGGTGCCGAAATCCGGTCAGGATATTTAGACCGGGAGCAACCGACCCTGATCGTGTGTTCAAGGCAAGGAAGGAAGGACGAAGAAAAGAATAACACGAATCTTCTTTCTTGGATTCAATATTTTAATGTTAGAACATGTGGTAAGTGGTGTCGGCTGGTGTAAGTAGGATGGAACACGCTCATAATGGCAGAGCTCCGTAGTGATTAGGCTTGTAACTACTGAATTAGCAATAGATGGCGCGTCAGTCACGATAATATAAACAACGAATGGCGACATCCATGCCGCAGAGCTATCATGATTTGAGAATAAAGGAATAGCCAAAAATTGGTCGACAAATTTTGTTTCCGGTTTTCGCCGGATTACGGGTGAACTACTTGTCCGGGAAGAAAATAGTTTTCATATTCGGATTCAGCATGTCTCTTTAACCCTAAATCAACTATCTCATTACCTTTTAAAAATATTTTTTTTGCCCCTTAACTTTAAACCACCTCCCCCACCACTAAATGTAAAGCTACAAAGCCCATTTACGAACTTGACCTTACCCTTGACCAATGAATCCAAGATTCCAAAATATCTCATTGCCGGACATCCATATACAGACTCAGCCACTCTTCTTACCCCTTAATCTGTCATCTAATCGAACTTTTGCTTTTAACAAATTTTCCGATTTTGTTCAGATTCCGGGCGAACTAGTTGTCCGACGAGAAAATGGTTTTCACCATCGTATTCAGCATGTCTTCTTACCCCTAAATCGACCATTTTATCAACTTCAAATAAAACTTTTACTTCTAACCAACTTTCCGGTTTTCGCCGGATTCCGGACGAACTACTTGTCCAGCGAGAAAATGGTTTTGGCTATCGTGCTCAGCATGCCTTCTTACCCCATAATCGACTATCACATTAGCTGTTTAAAAATATTTTGTTTGTCCCTTAATTTGCACCCCCTCCCCCACCCCTAAATGTAGAGCTACATAGCCCATCTACGAACTTGACCTTATCCTTGACTCAATGAATCCTCACACCAAGTTTCATCAAAATATCTCATTCCCTTCGAGAATTATCGTGCTCACAGACAGACGGACAGACGGACATTTTTGCGATGTCATAGGTATCCCTCCACTTACGTTTTGGGATCTCAAAAAACGAAAATCTCGTTTTTCTATATTTGTTTGTAATGAATGGTCAGCTTGGCTTCAAACCTCATATTCGATGATCCCTAAGGGCCCATGATCATTTCTGCCTGAAGGTTTTGCTTAAAAATGAATTTCTAGCTCCCTTAAAGTGCGCATCTTAACCGCAAAGTGAAAAAAAAACATTAGACTCAATGATATATTTTTATGATCCCCAGGGGCACATGATCATTTGTGCCTCAAGGGTTGTGCTTAGAGAGGAATTCCTAGTCCACTTAAAGTGCGCATCATCACCGCAAAGTGCAAAAGAAACTTTCGACTAAACGACACATTTTCATGGTCCCAAGGGCCTATGATCATTCATGCCTCAAGGCTTTTGCTTACAAAGGATTGCAATAAACCCACCATCAGCTGACAAACTCCCGCAGTCACCCTCTGACCCAACTTTGCAAGTGCCATATGAGCTTCTAGCTTTTGTTAGGTATATTTAGCCTCAGTTCAGTAGTGGTAGGATGAGAAATTATCTTCTGTATTGCTCATAGGCCGAAGTACAGTAGAGGGGTGTATCAACAGGGCCCAACCAGCGCACGACGTTATCCACTGCTTCCTGGCCGAAAATTGAAAATTCAGTGTGTTTTTCTATGTGTTTATGTGTCTTATTTCTTTTCTTTCATTTACTCCGCTTTTTCAGAACGGCGGATTATAAATAAATTACTTACTTACTTACTTTGTACAGTTATTTAACTTTGAACGATGCAGTTTCTGGCCAAATGGTAAAATGAATACCCAGAACACCCATTCAGGTTTTCTTAGTAGCCCTAAAGTAGCTGCTTTGGCTGATTGGTAATTAGCTTTTGTCACAGCAAGTGGATGAAATTACACTGTTCAAAAATAAGTAACTGTTTTAAAAAATATACTGTAACTTGTCTAACCCGCCTTAAAATGTCAAACACACCGTTTTCCCTACTTTCAGGGTCTGAAAACCACGTCTACAGTGAGAATCGAAGGAATGAGGGACCTGTGAGGCCTTACTCAGTTTCCCCGACATACAATCGTTTTGCAGGGTCTGGTCCACCAGCCAAAACACAGAGTTTCATTCCGTCCCCTAGCGCAACTTCTTCGATCGTCAGGTACTTGTTTTAGTCCTTAGCTCCTCCTTCAGTTCCAGAGGCACTTCGAGCGTATCGACCATATTCTTGGAAAGAAAGACATCATGCGCATGCGAAGTTTTTTCTTCAAGTAATGCCGTTTCTTTCTCACATTCCTCGCCGCACCCGTATCGTCGTGCGTGCTCGCTCCGAACCCAACTACAAAAGGCTTAAGCATTGTCCTAATAGGTGTAATAAGGTGTATTACCGCGTGTAAGACTTATTACAGATTCCTCTTTTCCTCGGAGCGCGCTGTAATAACGTGAATAAGGAGAATAGACTAGCGTTCCATTCTGGCTTATGCAGGGCCAATCAGATCGCTTGGTTGGTTCCGCCAGCGGGCCGAGGAAAGGAGCAGCGTCGTCAGAGTTGCCACGGGAAGCAGTAAAGTTCTACTTTGTTGGAAGCTGAAGAAACAACTTTTCTTCAAAATAACACGTTTTGTTCTGCTGCGACTGCTTAATGATACTTCGAAGACCAATGCTGGCCATCCGCATATTTAACTGCTTTTTACAATGTATTGGGCGTCAAATTGAACTGGTGTACTTCAAGTAACACTAAGAACACCTTTCTGATCTTGAGAAACTCGAAACACTGTATGACCTTGGCAACACTGCTCGCTGCATTGATAAGAGCCTCTCGGGTTCGTATTTGAACAGGCGTGTGTATTAAGACGTAAACATCGCGTATAGCGTTATTCAGCTTATTACACCTATTAGGACAATGCTTTACCGACGAAATGTCCCCATGACAATACGTCACCGGCAAAATGTCCCCGTGACAAAATGTTCCCGTGACAAAACGTCCCCGTGTCAAAGCGTCCCCACGACAAAACGTCCCCGTGGCGAAATCGCCTCGATCTTCAGGTGCATGATCGAGGTAAAACAACTTCAGAGTGTGCATTACAAATGTGGAAACATTCCCTATAAGCAGGAAAGATTGGACATAGAACCGGTTGCTTCATCAATGTATCTTTTCCAATTAAATATATAGGGTAATATGCCTTGCACTGGCTGACTCATCAGCTTTAGGTCGTTTGAAGGAACATGCACAACCTGAGGAGCACCAATATGCTCCTCACAGAAAGGGGGAGCCCGCTGTGACTCAAAGAGAGTCAAACAAGGAGAATGCAAAAATTAGCGTAGTGTCGTTAAGGTGGATAAAAGTTACGTGGGAAGCGAGTGAACGAGAACGGATGGAACGGTTAGGGAGGTAGAGAGACACAGTAATTAAGGTAAGACGGGTTTGATCCTTTAGTAAAATCAGATTCAGAATATCATGAAATCAAATTTCCAGTTGAATATAGAATAAAAGCGAGATCAATGAGTAATATCACAGCATAAACTAGCACACAAACAAACCAATTAAATATAGCATAGCAGCCGTGGTCTTAAATTAATCCGCTTTGAGTGAATGCTGGTCTGATGTAAGTCTATAGCCGCGGACTTTTCGCCAGGGGACGTTTTGATTGGGGACGTTTTCCATCAATCAATCATTTATTACTACCAAAATATCCATTGGATAGCATAGGCCGACGACAAAGTTATCGTACACTACATGACAAAAGAGACGGTTAGAATACGTATATTCAATTGGTTTGTCAAATTAATTAAAATACAACACTAGATATACGGTAAAACACTAAAATACATTGTCGAACTTTAATAATTGTCTGTTGGCCTCTCGGTTATTTCTTTATGTTTTTGTAGCGTCGTTATGGTGTTGAATAAAATAAGGTACAAACGAGTGGAGATATCTTGTTGATGCCTTGACGGGTGGTTGTTTTAGCTTTTGTCATGGGGACGTTTCGTCGGGGATGTTTCGCCAGGGGACGTTTCGATTGGGGACGTTTTGTCGACAACCCCAAGAAAACTCTGCAATGAGTTTTTTAGGGACTAAAAGACACCAAGATATGAATGGACAAGACATGCTGCAGAATTACGGAAAAGGTTTGAGGAAGAGAAGATTCGAAAACAACCCGTACTGAGAATTCCCGCCTGAAATTGACACAGACAAGTGAAATAGGTTTCGATCCGATTCAAGGTTAGTCTCTTCGTGGGTAGAGCCGATCCTGAAATTCCGGTCGATACGAGGAAAAAATAACCTGAAATCGAGGCGAATTCTGTTTCACTTTGCCTTGGTCGATTTCAGGCGGAAATTTTCTTACGAGAAAGCCAAACCAGTCAGAGTAAACGTAAATCATGTTAGAGGAGTGTCCTATTTTTCAATAGGGAGATGTTATCTTTCTTTTCAGTCCGAAGTCACCCGTCGTCTCGTATGGCCAGTATAAAGAGCGGGCTGGATACGACAAATTAAAGTGAGTAGTTTCCGTTTCTAGCCAGAATTTGTAGTCTTGGAAGAAAACTGCCGTTTCGTTATGTCCATGAATCCAATGTGGCGGCTATGCAATTCTAGAACTCGCCATACGTTAACCCTTTTGCATGCGTGTAGCTGGACAGTAAAACTACGTTTACACGGCGGGTATTTACCCTTACTCTGCGGGTATTTTTCCGCGCAAGAGCAACAAATACCCGGGTATTTGTTTGTCGAAGGGTATTCTTCGACGTCAGCAACAATAAAATTGGATTTTCGAGGAATAATTTTGATTATGCCCAAGTAAAAAGTGGTCCACATGGACACATGCTGGTATCCATTGTAGAGAAACATCCTGAGCCTTACAACCTTGTAATTTATTGCCACATGACAGTACTCTCCCTTGAAAAATCCCCGAGTACCGTGTGAACACTTTCCCTTCTCGTCTCCGGGGAAAAATACCTGCCGTGTAAATGATCCTTAAGCCGTAGTAGTGGGAGGAGCTGTCTTGGCTCAAACCCGCTCAGATTCTGGCCTCCCGAATGGAAAAATAATACCGTCATTAATTGTAAATAGGTTTGGATACTTTTTGTCATGTTCGACAAGTCTTCACAATATCCAAACTAGTGTAGAATTATCTTTTGTATATAGTGCTAATATGGACGAGAACCACCAAATCGGCTTGACCTTTGTGTCGGTTTTACAAATAGACTGAATTGAAATTGAAAAATAATAGCGTTTCCGTCTTGAGTCGCCGTACCAACTATCCTCGGAAATACCTCACTTCATCATCGATTTCAGAGACTGAAGAGTAGACGGGCAGACGAAACTTAAGTTGCGTTTTTGCGGTAACCAGGTGTCTGTTACTCTGACGAACTGTTGTTTTCGCAGTTATCGGGTATCTGTTACCCCGACAGATGTCGTTTTCTCAGTCACCCAGCAACATATTAGTAACCCGGGTATCTGGTAACGAGTAACCCTGCTGAGACCGGGGTTACCGGAATTCAGTAACCCAGTAACCTGGCAGTAACCGAGTGTCTGAAAAAACGACAAGAGTGCATTCAGTTACCGGGTAAGAGTAACTCTAGGTTACCGCAAAAACGCAACTTTTGTGTTGCTGCTTTCATGGTTGTGACGAACATGTATAGGCCCTACTAAAGGTAGGGTCGCTTGATTTTGGTACAGGGTTGCTGAACAGTACATCCAATCGATCCATACTGCCCCCTGATTTCAAGCCACATCGAGAAAGACCCGCAAGAGCAGTGGCAGAAGCTGTACCTCTCATACAGCCTATTCAGGTGTCTCGAAACCGATATCTGAAAAGCTTTGTTCCCTCCTTTGTCAAGTTTTTTAACGCCAGTGCTGGTAAGTAATTGTGTACCTGAGCTCAACTCTTTTTATTAAATGTATTGGATGATTACTTTATTTTAAATTATTTCGTAAGTGTTGACTATAAATTGTATATATATGTTTATTGACGACTAAACGAATATTCGGCTTGTCCGCTTCACGTTTTAGAAATAAACTGAAATTGAAATCGAAATTGAAAGGTGAGCCCGAGGAAATAGATGAGCAGATGAAGCTGCCAGAATTTGAGTCGATACATTACAATTATAATTCGGTATGTTTATCCATAAATATCTTTTTACAAAGAGAAAATAGTGCTGGACATGTCAATACAGTTAAAAAGATCAACCCAAGGGCTCGCCAAGGGATATATTTACAATTGTAACCTATGATGAGGGACCCATAAATTTCCTGTAATGACTCGCCATTCAGGGGGCTTGTCATTTCCTATGCTTCTATGTTGCTATGTTGCCCGAGCCTCGCCTAGTTTCCAAAACTTCCGCTTGGGTCAAATCGGCGATCTTGCTCAGATAGACAAAATTGCCAGCATGCCACCATGTGCCTAAGCTAGGACAAAAGATCCAGGATGCTCTTCCATTACAGAGAAATATTCCTAGTTCAGCACAACAGCTGCGAAAAATTTTGTCTATCTGGATAGTCGGGTATGTTATCCCCGTGGGTATTTCTCGAACTATCTGACGCTCGGTCAAGAGCGCATCAGAAATCTCTTATTGACAAGCCCCCTGAATGGCGAGTCATTACAGGAAATTTATGGGTCCCTGCTATGATCTATATATACAATTCACGGTTTAAAATACAATTCGTCAAAATAAGAACGCAGATTGAAATGACAAGTCTTGAAAACAATTACAAAAATAATTTGTAGTAAGTGTCGTTACTATTCTGATATTTATAAAAAAAAAATTATTGAGAGAGAAAAGTTAATCAAACATGAAATGGTCAAACTATTTATGTCACAACAAAAATAAAGATGCGATTTGCTACGCCAGGATATTCTGGCTCAGAATGTTCATCATTATTACATCACTCGACTCCCGAGCAAGCAACCGCACGAACATCATGGAGAAGAGAGCGATTGCCTATATAGTACAATTTCTCCCCGTTCTCACTAGCATTTCAACGCCATCTACATCACATGCATTAGACAGCGTGGCAAGTGACAGTTTTACAGATCCCGCCAGAGGTTTGGTCCAAAGACTAATGTATATGATGAAATTGACATTGTTGGTCGAGGTGTGTGATAAAAAAAACAAGAAATAATTTTATGAGATACTTCTTTTTATCAGATAAAGAAAAAAAAAAATCAAAGATTCGGTTATAGTTACCGGATGTGCCGGCATCAGACTACTTACTGGCCCAACCACTCAAGTTAGGTCATAAGGGATTGCACAAACTTTCGACTGCGGCGCCTTTCGTAGTAGGCTGTATTTACTGGAAGGGCGCGTAATTAATTCCGGATTCGGGGATTGGGACACATTAAAAAGCTAGACTTTATTGGAGGGAAGTAGTGTTGCTGAGTGTCGCTGGGTTTGTGGGGCGGGTTCCCGTCTAGTGGTGAGTCATGGAATTATTAACATTTATTTTTGGAATTAGTTATAAGTAAAATATTTTTCTTTTATATTGCACCAGGTTTTTGTCAATCGACCTAGTGTCTCCGGCTTGACCCTATATTTATTATAGTTTTATACAGAAGTGTAATTAAAACCTTGAATCTTTCCCAAAATCATTACCTCCTGCGGCGCTCATTTTTATTGTGTACGCTATACAGTCGTTAGAAACTGGCTACTACACTGGCTACTACAATTGGCTACTACACTGTAAAAAGTTTTTCCGTATAAAGATTAAAGTTAACTGCAGTATTTGCTACTCGGATTATCCTTATCTCTACGCAGATAAGATTAACACCAAATACAGATAAGACGAATCCGAGTAGCAAATACCGCAGTTAACTTTAATCTTTATACGGATAAACTTTTTACAGTGTAGCTTTAATGTTTCTTAAATGTGTACAATTTCCCGCATGCGGTGCTGTGTTTCTTGGCTATTGTTTCTAACTGGTACGACTCTTGAGCGTTCTCCCATACCCAAACCCTTCAAACCACCCCTGAGCTTGGAGATGCGACTACTCCAACGCTTGCAGTTATCACGAATTTTATGAAAAGCTGAAATGGGCGGCAAGCCCTTCCCCCCCCCCCCCTCCATCCCCCTCGAGTTTTTGCTACACTGTCAGAAATTTCATAATAGATAACACGAGGATGCGCGGTTTCAACAGATAATGCGTAACAGATAACGCTTCGGATGTTATCTGTTGTGTTTGAAAACCTTGTTCAATGTTATTCAGAACAAGCTTTGTTAGGAAGAGCCAAAAAAACATCTACTGACTTTACTCCTTATCGTCATGATGTCGGAAAACCCAGCAGATACTTTTTGGCGGTTTTTCGGTTCTTCCTGATGGTAACGCTTATTAGACATAACGTTTTGAAACACAACAGATAACATCCGAAGAGTTATCTGTTACGCATTATCTGCGGAAACCGCACATCCTCGTGTTATCTGTTATGAAACTTCTGACAGTGTAGCGACGCTCCTGGATGTTTTAGCAAATTTTAAACGGTAACAAAGTTTACTGTACAATTTTACTATCAGCGTTGTGATTACGATGGTCTAATTACTGGTCGAATGGTTGCACACCACCGGGCTTGGAAGCATTGAACCTTGCGCATCAAGAGGCGGCAGTCAGCATTTCCTGGCGACCCAGCACAAGCGTACTGACTCGAGGCGTATTCTCGCCGTTCCCCGAGGACTCCTCGGGGAATCGGAAGGAACGGCGAGAATAGAGGGAGTCCACTCCACGCGGACTCCGTTTACAGAAAACAGCGAGAACACGGGGAATGCCTCCAAAACGGCTTTTGTTCGAAAAAAATATGCAGTTGACGAAATTAGTCTAGATCCACTTTCTTTTTGGTTTTGTTTATTCTGATTGTTTTTAATTAATTTTATATTGCACCAACACCAGCAAAATTTGATTTCCCTCCAAATCTGAAAGGGAGTTCTTTTTTATGATGATGATGATAATCGGAGCATTCCCCGTCCGTGGGGACTCGCGAGAATACGGGGAGTGAGTCCCCGGAACAAACAAAAACGCGGGGACTCCTCCAGCGGAGTCCTTGGGGAATGCCGAGAATACGCCTTTGGTCATCTTAAACGAGATTCGTCAAGTCAGACGAAAATGGGTTGGCAGCAAAATCTGATATATTATACTCGCACCAAACTGTTGCAGGACCGCTCGACAAGATTCGTCTGACGAAGAGAAGCAGTCGCAGAGACCAAGGAATGGATCCGCGCCGAATCACATTCAGGAGCTGAGGGACCGCGCTGCAAGCGTTGAGGATACAGCAGAAGATGCGCCGTTTAACTTCCAGGTTAGTGCAACTGCTAGACAGCTCTGAGACCCGAAGCAGTGTTAGAGCGTGTTCCACCCAACTTACCGTAGTTATTACGCATGACGTCACGAATTGTGGCTTTTTGCCGTCAAGGCTGGAACGATTTTTCTACTTTCCAGCAGAATATCATGCCACGGGCGAATCCGACCAATCACGTTACAGAGATGCGTAGTTACCACGCCTACTACTCTCCCGAGCATGGTTTAATGGAAAAATTGCCACAATAGCGTAAGCTAAATAATAGGCAACAAAAAGAAAATAAATAAACACACATTAATAGATAACAACATCTAAATAATTTACCGTCAACAACGAAACTTTAAACAAAATACATAAACAAATCAGGGGACCGAACATGCACAAATAAACAACAAACGTGAAATTTTATTGGCTGTTAAAATAATTGGTAACAAGGGGGGAAAACGAGTGGAGTCGACGGGCGGTACTTAATGCTGGAAACGGCTTGAGTATAGTATGTCTCGTTGAGTAAGCAAATAGTTTCTATTAGCAATATTAGTCACTATTCCTAGAAGGTTGGAACGGTCAGCGTAGTAGTTTTGTACGAGGTTGGAACGAAAACGGTAACTAAAAGTTACTTTTTTTAGAAGGTGGAACACGCTCTTAATGTGAACCGTAATAGATTTGCCCACTTCTCTATTCTTAGAGGGAATAGCTTACATAGCGCCCTTTAATGGCTCCTAGAGGCATGGTTATACAGAAAACTGGACCAGAACGCACGGCTTCTTCTTCTCCCTGATGTAAAGGAGTTAAGTTGGAAGCACTCGAGCTTTTGCAGTATCTAGATCATCTAAGGCGTATTCTCGCCGTTCCTCGAGGACTCCTCGGGGAGTCGAAGGGAACGGCGAGCATAGAGGGAGTCACCCCACGTAAAACAGCGATAAGACGGGGAATGCTTCCAAAATGGATTTTGTGCGAAAAAAAATATGCAGTTGACGAAATTAGTCTGGATCCGCTTTACTTTTGGTTTTGTTTATTCTGATTATTTTTAAATAATTTTACATTGCACCAACACCAGCAAAAATTGATTCCCCTCCGAATCTGAAAGGGAGTCCTTTTCGATGATGGTAATGATAATTGGAGCATTCTCCGTCCGTGGGGACTCGCGAGAATACGGGGAGTGAGTCCCCGGGACAAACAAAAACGCGGGGACTCTTCAAGTGGAGTCCTCGGGAAACGGCAAGAATACGCCTTAGATCATCTAGTGGGATCATCTAAGGCGTTTTTCCTCGACAGAATTGTGTGCCACACGCTTCCGAGTGTTTGTCGCGGAAACACGACTGTGTGCTACACAGTCGAACCACAAGTTGAGACTCGCGAAACGCTATTTTGTCTATTTTTGGGGCGGTAATATTCACTTGATGAAAATAAAAATAAAATTGAGATAAAATCTCAGTAGATAGGTTTTCAGGCTTTCGTCCTTACCACCCTGTGCAAAAAGGATCCTCAGTTTTTATGTGTACAAGCTTGTGAAAATAGTTAATTTATTTTGTTGAAATTATTTTGCGGCTAAATTCTAATTTCCCGCCAGAATCGAGCCACAAAATCGACAATCACCTCGGAAGTTGTCGAATTTTGTTTGTCCCCCAAAATCCCGTACATTTCCCTTCTTAACGAGCTTGGTCTCGCATTCTTTGTCAAACCGTAGACACCAACTTTCTACCAAGTTTGGTGACCAACTACTAGAATACTCCAACCATCGGCACATCCTTCCCCCTTCCCACATTCCCGACCGCATAAGGCCACAGAGAATGGCAGCACAACCAGTTCCTAAGATCCAGTCCATTCGGGCAATTCATGCGCGGTACGAAAGAAGTTTTGTCCCCTCCTTCGTGAATTTTGTCAACGCGAAATTTTAAATTCTTTTCCTCTTTTTTTGTATAAATCATTGAAGTTTAGCGCTTCAGTTTGTTGCAATTCGTGATCTTTTGTAGTTATTAAAGGTTAACTTCAGACATCGAGGCTGGTATCGGAAAAGAACACCGAGACGGTCATTGAACATAACCTATCCGAGCCGAAGGCGAGGTAGGTTATGAAAAATATCTACCGAGCCGAAGTCGAGGTTGATATTTTTAAATGGCCATCGAGGTTGTCATTCAGAAATCAACCGAGATGGAGGTGTGTTAACTGTTATAACTTTTTCGAACAGTAATCATCTCTGGAGGCTGATATGACTTATATCATCCTCTCCGGAGGCTGATATGACTTATAACATCCTCTCTGGAGGCTGATATTACTTTCATCCTCTCATATCTACCGCTAACTTTCTGTGTGAAGATTATCGTAAAATAATTGACCGTGGGTCATAGGAAGATATGCATTACATACCTGTTCGAAAAAAGTTATTGAATATTTGACTATGTAAAAGCGCAATTGTATATAGTTATGTTTGACGAGAGAACAAAAATTCGGTTTTGTGTTAATGCCGTAAGCAATGTTTTTCGAATAATAAAGATTGATCGATCGATTGATTGAATCCGAGCCACAAGAATCTTGTTGGTCGTGGAAACACTTGTGGGCCGCGGAAACACTGTTTTTGAGCCACAATCGACCCACAAACTGTTTGTGGGAACACGGAAAAACGCCTCTAGTGGGATCATCTAGTGGCGCGATTTGGAAGCATCTCGAGCTGGCAAGCTCAAAAACGGATCTTAATAAGAAAATCAGACAACCAGAAAAATGTAGCTGGTATATTAAAATAGCTAAATATTTGGCGTTATTTGTTTCTTCAAATAATGTGTGCTGAAGGTTTCTGTAATTTCTGCTTCGAAATCACAACATTTTTAAGAAGAAAAAGTCTGTTTCCTAACCTAGTCAATGCAGTTTGACCTACTAAACAGTTAATGGACGGTTCGAGATTGACTGCCTTGTTGCTGTAAAGTGCGAAAGTTATTTTCTGCTTCTATATTGGTCATAGTTTCTCTCCGTTTTGCAATCCATCATACACCCCTTCGTCGAGAATGACAATACTCTTGATGACTAACTCTCCTTGCCGATGCAAAATCGCTGTGTACCTAGCGGAAGAGCCAGAAGCGGCACCACAGCTGTCCCCAACGATCGCCGTGATTGGTTGGCACAAGGTTTGAGTTGTTGAGTTTGAGTCGTTAATGAGACGTTTTCTCGTTCTTCCTGAGAATCACTGGCGTGTTTTAGACTCTATAGTGTATAGTCTTGGGCGATAATTAATAGCTTTACAGAGATGATCTGTTAGGGTGAGCTACTCTATAGTAGAAATTCATTGTTGCTTTGTCATTCCTTGCACATCGTAATTCCGGTTGTGTTGTTTTTCCGGATTTCCAGCTAACTACGAACATTAGGTAACAACCAACAGCATTTCCTCTCCCGGTGTGCCATCCACGTATCGGCCTTCTAATCCAATGACATATAAAGCCGCTTTTGCTCCCAGTATTTCCCTCACCCCGGGTTCACCGGTGAAATTTCAGCTGCAGGACGGACGGACAAAACTACTATGTCATAAGCTGCGTTTTTGCAGATACCATGGTATCTGCTACCACGGTTACTGGATCTACAATTAGTCTTTTTGCAGTTACCGTGGTATCTGATATACGGTTGCTCTGCAAACACGACAATTGCCGAAATTGCACCTTTCGAAGTCATCCCAAAAGAAAAACTGATATCCAGTTACATCACTAAACTTCTTTCTTACCAATATGACAAAATTTGATGAAAGTGAGATGACTTTTCAGATACCACGATAACTTGCCAGAAACCACGATACCTGCAAAAACGCCTTTTGACGTGGTATCAAATACCACGATAACTGCAAAAACGACTTTAGACCGTGGTATCAGATACCGTGGTGGTATCAGATACCGTGGTATCTGCAAAAACACAACTATAGTCAAAGATATCCCGTCACTTGACATTTGATATATACTATACCTTCAGGTCTGCTTTGAACTGAACATTATGTCCTTCCAGGCTATGCTGAAGAAAACTAGCTACTCCAGAGGCTCGATGAAACGAAATGCCCCCCAGCCCCCTAGAGAATTCCAGCAGCGTCCGAGCTCCCTACTTTCCCCGGACGACATTCCCCGGCGCCACCAGCCAACACGTAGTACACCCAAAAGCTCTCCTCTTACCCCCTCGCGAATGGAATTAGCTCCCGGGCTTGTGATTGAAGGGACTGCAGAAGAATTGTGAAAGAGATGCGATGGTTCCCCTTGGTTCTCAAAGAGTTTGATGCGAAATTGGGATGCGGAGGCCAGCAACACGTTTTCCGGACTGGACATCGTATGCTTGGGTCCGGCTGTGTATTTCGGACGACGTGCGAGCAGGGTTGCCACATCAAAAATATTTAGAGAGTGACTTTTGGCCCAAAACAGAGAGTGAATTGGGAGTGAAGTCTATTTCATGAAATCTTCACTTTTAGTCGGAATCGCCTCTGTAAAAACGACACATATCAGTTTTACTTTCATGAAAAAAACTTGAAATAGTTACTTCTGGTCGGAATCCCTGATTCAAAAATTACAAATTTTGGTCATTTTCTGAAATTTTGTATGTCCTACGCAGGACAAGAGTGACAAAAACAAAATAGAGTGACAATTCACACTATCGTGCGACATGTGGCAACCCTGGTCACAACTAAACGTGGAGCCAGGCCTAGGCCCGAACAGTAGTAGAAAGAAACACTAATCCACTGTTTGTGATGTTGCGAGTTTATTATTGCCCTCTGCTGATGTTTTCTCGTTTTCCCTTACCTGTTTTGGAAATGGGTTGTAATTTGTAATCCCTTCGAAATTATACTGTTCCCCTTAAAGTTGAACTGAAAAGGGCTGATATAAGACAATCTGGTTATCAATGACCTGTTCGCTTAGAGAGGCTTGAAGACCCGATGAAAATGCGTCACTTCGTTGCTCCGCTATTCACGAATGATCGATTTTCATACAGTGGAATTTCCATGTCGGATCTGTGGTACCTCTGCGCTTGTACCTGTGTTGTATGCTTGACGAAAACGATTTACGAAACATAAGTGTTCACTGAGTAAGCCACCTTCCACGAGCTGGTCACTGGCCACTGAAAAGCCGTTTCTGCAGTGAGATTCAAATTTCCCGCGTCATAGTAGATTTTGCGATGAGAGAGCTTGGCTTTTTGGGTTGCAAAAAGTAGAAGAAAAAAAAGACAAGATACATCTAATTCTGAATGTTGTCGTTTCAAATTCAGGAGATCAGTTAGAGCAAAACAGTGTGTATAATTATGTTACAGGAACCTTAATTAACCCCTAATTGCAGTCTGCTCATTATCCCCAAGCTGCCACAAAGCCCATCAAATCTCACGTCCCCTAGGGATTTTCAGTTGTTTGTCGAATAGGCTGGTTTTTGAGCCCAGTGTGACCAAGCTCTGAGGACGGCCGTAGATATTCTGAACGTCACACTAGCGTAAATAAGCTTGAATATTAATTTGGCCGGCAACGGAGGAGTAAGTGGGATAATTTTGCTGGCACTTGCAGGGAATCAAGACCACAATCGACGGTGAGAAGCGACATTTTCAGATATTTCAGGAACAACCCTTCGAACCCTTCGGTTACGAAATGGAGCTTGTCTTCGCAGAGAAAACTGTATCTACGCGGCGGTCGCTCCGTTTTCTCTTAAAGTTCCGCCTGACTGAACTTCTCTTAATTTTATTTTTCATTTAATGTTTATTTGTTGGTCTTGTGCATTTACTACCTTAGCTCAATTTTTTCCTTTTATTTGTCTGTACTGCGCTATTTTCCTCTTCTTAAGTGCGTAAGTAAAATTTCATCATCATCATCATCATCGTTAATGTTACCTCCCCTACCCCAAAATCTAGGGCTTGGACAGGCTACTTACGATAACATGGGTTGCCCTCAATTTTATTTGGGATCCCAAAAACATGCTGATGATTAATGTTTTCAAAAAAAATCGCCTTCTGTGACTTTCGTATATTTTAGTAGAGTTTTAGCATCGGAATTTTAAAGAATGAGCCACATTCAAAAGCTAAAATTGTATTGGAAAGGTTTCCGTTCTGGGATGTTTTAACATCGGATCCGAAGATTTTATGAATTTACATCTATTTCTCGAGGTCTCGGCGTACTTCGATGATAGCTTGAGATGCTTCAGCTTCTGTAGAAACCATCAAATGATTCGATTTTTTTCGAAAGCCTCAAAGGGTGGAAAGAATAAAACAGCTTATTCTGAGTTCTCATATTTTTATAGCACTTGAGCTTACTCAAGTGCCATATAGCAATCGTAATGTCTGTCTGTCTGTCCTCGTTCTGTCCACGTTTTGCTAGTTTGGGCACTTCCACACAAGCTAGGACGATGAAACTTGGCAAATATGTCAGGAACCCCACTAGATTAACTTGAAAAGAATCACTTCCCCGATCCGACCTTCGTAGGGGGAGTCGAAGGATGAGGAATCCGGAAATGAGTCACATCCATAACTTTGGAACGGGTAATCGAACGTGCATGAAACTTGACAAGTGTCAAGAACAAGTGCCTCAGATGTTCAGTTTCAAATCCAGAACCGGGTACGAGAACTGGGGGGGGGGGGGGCTGGAAGGGGGCACCGGAAGAACAAGCTTAAACTTTAGATACATTACAGACTAAACAGGACCGGATCTTGTCACAGTGGGGCAAGTTGAGGGGGGTTCCCGGAATTCCGGTGATCTGGATTTAGGATACTTCCAGATGTGCTAGGACCATGAAACTTGCCAGACATGTTAGGGACTCCAACATATTGACCTGAAAATAGTCCGATCCCATCATCGTGGGTGGATAAAGGATGGGGAATACGGAATCTGGTGACATTCATAACTTAGGAACTGGTGATCGGACGTGCATGAAACTGACGACGTGCAAGAACAAGTGTCTCAGATGTTCAGTTTCAAGTCCGGACCAGGTCTGATCACTGGGGGGGGGGGGGCTGGAGGGGGACCGGACATCTGATGAATCGCTTAGACTTGAGGGATCGGAGTTGGACTTGGTTGGAGGAACAAGCGAAAACCCTAGATACAATATTGACAGAGCAAGACCGGGTCTTGTCAATTTGGGGGGAGTTAGAGAGTCCCGGAATTCCGGTGATATCGAATTAAGGTACTTCCAGATTTGCTGAGACGACGAAACTTGGCACGCGTATTAGGGACACGACCGGATTGACTTCGAAATAGTCCCTTCTCCGACTCGATCATCATGGATCCGGAATGGGCAATCGTCGGCCTGGGCATTGTGGGTGGAGCTGGAGGGGCCGGACTCGCCTGTTTCCGGAAACCCGGGTTTCCCGGAATGCCGATGATAACGACTTAAAGTACTTCCAGGTTATCTATGACGATGATACTTGGCAGTCGTATCAGGGACCGGACCAGATCGACCACAAGGGTCACTTCCCCGATTCGATGATCGTGGGGCGTGGGGTAGGAGTAGATCGGGAATCCGGAATCTAGTGCCGTGCTGAACTTTCGAATGGGTTAGTGGATGTGAATACAACTTGGCAAGTAGCAAGAGCTAATGTCTCAGTTTCTATTTCAATTCCGAACCAATGCCGATGACAATGTGTGGAGCTTGAAGGGAGCAACGGGAAATCTCGTGAAATCCCTTCAACTACTTCTTGGTCTGATCCAGTTGTAGCACAGAATTATCACAGATAGAGTATTTGCTCCTACCGTCGATTGAGTCATACCCGAATCGGAATCAGAGTACGACAAAACTTTCATTCTGAAACAATTGTCAACGAGAAGACGTTCTCTGAAGAGTCACCCAAGGGTGATCTAGAGTCCGGAACTTATTTTGAAAATTAACAACTCTCATAGGACCAGCAACAGGCGGGTCTATCAGACCAAATCTTTTAATCACATACTGGTTACTGGACCACGGTGGTAGCCCAAGTAAATACTTCGCATACTTAAAGCGTAACTCTTACCTAGAAATGATCTTTCCCTATGAAATGGATCAGAAAAAAAGTTTTCGAAAATACCATTACTTTCCACCTGAAACTAACGATTCTCTTGTTAGCGCTTGTCGACTGTATCCAGTCTTCCTGCTTTCCGACGCGGCGGCTGGGCGCAAAACATTTGAAAACTGAACATGCCTTGGTTAAAAAGTGGGAAAACTAAGCAAACAAAAGAAGTAATAAACAGAAGATAATCACATCCTTGTATGTGAAAGAGTTGTCAGCGGACGTTGAAGATTCCGGCAAACTTTTCGGTGGGTGACGGCAAAACTCGGCAAGACCGAAAAAGCGCTAAAAATTCGTAGTTACGAAACGAAACAATGGAGAAACGTGGGCATTTTAGAAGCTTATAATTCCATACGGGAGCTAAGTATATTATAAAAGGCAGAATAAGCAAGATGGGTCCTTTAAAGTAAATCATACGAAGCTTTTTCTCATCTGTCCGAGTGAAACAGTTCCGAAACGGAGATATGTAGAGAAAATTTGGTAGAACAAACGCATTATACAACCGGGCTAGAATATGACGATTAAATCTTGTCTTGTTCGGGACAAGCCTTTGACAATGCAAACCTTGTCTGACAAACAAGCCAACTGTCCTTACAAGTGCCATATAAGCTTTCAGCTCTTGTTTTTGTCTACCTTCGGAAAAAACGTGTCTGTTTAGCTCCTCATGGTATAAATTCGAAATATACTCCAAGGGGAGCAATTAAATTTTTGGGGCTGAGTAACAAACCTGGGATGGGGGCCCAAGGTTGATCTTTGCCTCCCCCCCCCCCCCAAGGCTTAATGAAACAGCACCACTGGCTTGAACAGCAAAATTTTGGGAAAATAAGCCGGGCTTATTTTCAAAAGCCGTGGACTTCTTTCTGCAAACACAATCTGGCGACACTGCTTCAGTGCTGACTGCTGGTTGACTTTTCCACGGGGCTAATGCGAGACTCGCTATAGGCGTATTCTCGCCGTTCCCCGAGGACTCCTCGGGGAATCGAAGGGAACGGCGAGAATAGATGGAGTCACTCCACGCGGACTCCGCGTACAGAAACAGCGAGAATACGGGGAATGCTTCTAAAATGGATTTTGTTCGAAAAATGAACATGCAGCTGAAAAAATTAGTCTAGATCCACTTCATTCTTGGTTTTCTTTATTCTGATTCTTTTTAATTAATTTTACATAGCACCTACAACAGCAAAAATTGATTCCCCACCGAATTTGAAAGGGAGTCCTTTTTGATGATGGTGATGATAATCTGAGCATTCCCCATCCGTGGGGACTCGCGAGAATACGGGGAGTGAGTCCCCGGGACAAACAAAAACACGGGGACTCCTCAAGTGGAGTCCTCGGGGAACGGCGAGAATACACCTTATGAACCGAAAGTTAAATCGCTTATACCCCCTTCATCTTATGCCAAGATCTCACGTGCGATTTTTTTCTGTAGTGCATCACTGGATTTTTAGAGGGGCGTATAAGAGCTATCAAATGAGATGGCGCAGAACACAGCCTGCTCCAAACCGCCACCGTCTTTTCTTCCTAGTGGTCTACCAGCATATTCATCATTTCGTTGAAGGAAAAATTTTGTTGTAGTTTACGTTTCGTGTCGATAACGACTTAAAGGTATGCACTGTACTTCAGCATCTTATTATATTGACTAGGGTGTTAGAAAGGTTTGCACAAAATACTCTTAACGTTTCTAGCTTAATTGCTAAACATTTTTTCCTGTGGGAATTCTAGCCTTGAGCAATCACACAAACTCTATGACGAAGTACTTATGATGTACAGTAGATGTATGCTTAATTGAACGTTTCCTGACAGTGAACTGTCACCAAAGAAAAGTGACCTTTTACTTGTTTTATTCAGAGTTGAATTAAGCATTCATCGATTTGGTTTTCCAAAGAGCTGTCCTTCAGTCCAGTTTCTCAGAGTTGTAACAAGTTACCTCTACTTTTAAGTCTTTCATTCATGTTATTTGATGGGTCAGATTTTTATGAACACAAGTGTTCCAGATGTTTTCCCCAAAATCCTCATGTTAGCCAATGTTATGCTCAAATTACGTGAACGTAATTCACTCCAGAATGCCAATCTGCCATTGCTAATTAACTGTTCATTGATGTTCTGATGGTGGTGAAAAGATTACTAAGACCTCGAGAAAGAAGATTGAGTGGCGTGTAAGAGGATTTAAACAACTAAGTATATCACCCTGTGGACGTTTACATGTTGGAAGAAGAAATCATCGGCCAGTTTGACATTTTTTGGTATAGGAAACTAAATATCATTTAGCTTAGTTGCAGAATCTTCAAGAAACCACTATAACGAAAGTAGTATAATGTACGTTGTTTGATTATGTGATCTAGTCTACATCCTTAAGTCTTTGGACTTGAGAAAAAAACAAAACACAATACCTAAAGTATTTGATAAAAGGGTCACAGGACTAGTTATCAGAACAGACTTCCTGTTTTTCCGACTGAAAATACCCTAGAACTCGCAGTTTTCTACTTACAAACTCAAAATTTACACCTATAGAAAGCGCACAATTTTGGCTTTTTGAAGATTTCGCCAAAGAAAAAATCCGACGAAACGAAGTTTCAAAATCCCTCGGACTGTTATGGTGACTATCTGCCATCACTTCGGACACTATGTGTTAAGCAAACTTTCGTTTAGGACTTTCGAGCAAATCTTTGGACTGAGAATCTCCATCAGTTGTTCGAAACTTGTTCTTGATCGTACTTGCACGCTCGTCCGAAAATTTGCTAAACTTGTTGGAGATTCTGTATCATAAAATAAATTGTTTCCGCACTTGCATCATCCTGTGGCTGTAAAAGTGAAGATTTTTGCACACCATCGGAATCTAATGGCGTTGGTTCCATTTGTCTAACTCATTTGGTTCAGGAGTAGTGACTGAAAAATGTGTTAAAAGTAGGCTTGTCCAAAAATAAAACATGTCCAATTACTGGTCCTGTGACCCTGTTTAAAATGTAAAAATAAAAAAAATTACCAATCCATAAATTTTCATGATTTCCAAGGGCCCATGATCCGCCTTTTTTAAGGGTTCTGCTCACAAATGACCAGAACAAACTGAAGAATTGGCAGATTCATAGTTTTATACTCTGAATCAGCCTATAAGTGCCATATGAGCTTGTAGCTCTTGTTTATTCAGAATTTGACTTACAAAGTGTATCATGTGAGTAATGATTTTGAAACACTTACAGAACCCATCATTTCCATAGTGCCAATGCAACCTATCCCTTCATTAATTCTAAATCCCAGAGATCCAAATTTCATGTTGCATTTTTAAGTTGCTAACAATACCTCATTAAGGTTTGGACACAACTCACTATTTTTCCATGTGCACTTTGGCAAACAGCAAAGCCATTTATAATTTGTTAAAAAGCAAGTCAATGGGTTTGGGAAAAGACTTGAAGCAGCAAAAGCTGTTGGATGCGTGGTTTCAACAGACAATGCTTGTAATGTTATCTGTTGTTGCAACAGACTTTATGCATGAAATGTTATGCTTCTTCCTTGCAATGCTTGTACCTGGTATGAAACTTCTAACAGTGTAGTTTACAGTATTAAGAGAGTTTTGAACATGGGATTATGAACAGTAAGTGGGGCAAGGTGTGCTTTAACTAAATTTAAGGCCACTTAGCTTTTTCTTTGTGCTCTTGAAATAATTGGAATAATGAATGGTGAATTTACTATCAGCTAAGGACCAGGTGTTCCAGGTTTCTTGGGACATTTTTACTGGTAATTTTTTTGTCTTGTTTTATTCTTCTGTTGGTTTACAGTAAAGGCTTGCTTCTTAGAACATTCATCTAAATTGTTTTTTTTTTTCAGTAAAAGCGATCAGATGGTAATACAAAATAAAAAATTAATTTCAGCTAAAAATCCAAGTTTCAGCTTCTTTTGGAAATGTTGGTGCAGAGATATCTTGATTTTTATTAATTCTTTGATGCTCTTTTTCTTCTGCTGTGATACTTCCGCCTGTGTCTTTGTCTATGTGAGCATTTCATTGTTTTCGCACCAGTTGAGATGATGATAAAATTACATGCTTGAAGGGCCCCTTAGTGGATACCCGTACAATTATCCATGTAAGTTCATGTATTCGTACTGCCTGACCAACTTGCAGCATCCATTAGATGAAACATTGTCATTTCGTCGTTATTCTAGTATTATTATTTTTCTAGAAAATGCGTTACGTGGCTGCTTACCTTTTGGCTGCCCTCGCTGGCAACACCACCCCAACAGCCGCTGATCTCGAAAAGATCTTGAGCTCAGTTGGTATTGAAGCTGATTCCACTCAGCTCGCCAAGGTCCTTGGTGAACTCAAGGGCAAAGACCTTGATGCCCTGATCGCTGAAGGTAAGAACATCCATATTCTTGAAAGCTTTACCCTTACTCTAGAATGTTTCAGCAGTAATCTGTCTTTCATGTTTTTTGTCAAACTAAAGGGTGGCTCACCTGAAAAGTTTACTTTTTTCTGTCAGTATTACAGGTACCAAAAGGCGGGTTTGGACATGTGAAAATTCAAATTGATTAGGACAGTAACTTTTTCTTCAGTCTGTGAGAAGTACTTCCATCCAGATTTGTTTAGTCTAACCATTTAGCAGCTACTGGAATAATGGGACAGTTAATTTAAGAAACTGCCAATTTCAAATCAACCCAAGTTTTTGATGAGTTTTGAAGTTTTTAGCTTGTGACAAATAGCAGACAAGGAGTAGCACCCTAGTGCTCCCCAGTTGATGTCCTGGCCACCTCGCCCAGCCGCCAGCCGATAAGCAGTCCTTTGACTTTTAGTACTTAGTGTTATTTTGCTCTACACTACCAAATTGAGATGATGATAATTGCATGCTTGAAAGGACCCTAAGGGGAAACCGTACATGTAAGCTCATGTATTCGTACTGCCTGAAAGATCCATTTTTGTCTCTATATGGGAAGGTGGTGCCATTTTGTTGTTAATTTTGTTTGTTTTTCTCTCAGGCCAGACCAAGCTCGCCTCCATGCCAGCTGCTGGAGCCGTTTCTGCCGCCCCAGCTGCCGGTGCACCTGCCGCCGCTGCTGGTGCCGCCAAGGGTAAGAAGCTTTCCTTTTACCGTCCATCCTTAGTCACAAGCAAATCGAATGATTTCTTGTGTATAAGCCTCTCTTTGCTGGGTGATGTGAACAAGAACTAGAGGTGGAAGCCAAACCTTAGCTTATTATCTATAGCACGTGACGTCATGAAAGAAATAGGGAAACTCGATTAAATTATTATTGCAGAATATTTATTTGTAGCTATATATGTAGAGCTGAGTGGCCAGCGAGGCGCTGGACGTGTTTACACTTATAAACCGTTCTAAGGACAATCAGTTCGGTTAGCAAATGGGTAAAATTGACTTTTTTTGTGACGTCACGAGCCGTAGATATTCGGCTAAGGTTTAGTCCACACCGAACTAGGAAAGACCTGTCCAACGTCAGCACTTTTATTTGATCCTCGAATTAATTGTAATTAGACCTACGTTGCCTGGGCAACGTAGTACGTCGTAGTGTTCCGGCAACTTTTGTTCGGCTTGGCTGACCGAAATGTTGCGAACACTTTGGTTTTGTTTCGTAAGTAACGGTTGAATACTGAATTTCTCACCCATCGAGGTTTTCAAAGTAGGATGTTCCAGTCCGAGAAGAATTTTTTTTTCTGAACTGATGACACAACCTGTAATTACATGCTTATACCTCAGCGTTGAAAATAAACAGTAGGTACTTTGCAGCCAGTTGAACGTCATCCTCTTCAGTTGTACATATGGTTACTGGTGAAAACTTGGAACATTATCTTAGATAGCAGTTGGTATTATATAGCTATCTAACTTATCCGGATCAAAATACCATAGATGCCACTCTACTAACTATTGCGAAACTATATCGTTGTTTTATATTATCATTTGTCACACTTAATTCTAGGTTACAGTGATCCATCACTGTAATTGTAATCACGAATTACATCACCATAGACTATACTAGCATCTCATGAAAATGCTTTAACAACCGGTTTTTGGACGATGACATGAACCGAACTTTTCCTATCATCAAAATCACCAGAAACAATATAGGTACACAAACTAGGAAAAGTCGAAAAGCCCTCACCGCCGAAGATGATAATGGTGTGACAGCCGGTTGTTACTTACAGTTCCCTGGCTTGTCTCACAGTTGGGTTCCGCCTTTTCTTTGTTTGAGTGTGTACCCTACCACTGAAGTTGTCAACCCCTCAAAGACTTAATTCCAAGTTACAGTGATAGACCATGGAGACTTACCTTCGATTTATAGAATTAAATAAAATGGGCACCAATTTGTACTAGTTTCTAGCCCTCCATGAACCGCCCTCTAGCAGCCGATTCTTACTTCAAATCCATCTCCACGTGATAGACATGGTACCAAATTGTTCTCACGATCAAATACACAGGAAACAAATTATAGGATTCATATATACACCAATTAGCAAAAGTTCAAGTCCCAAAAGTTTACAAGCTTACAAGTCCCGTACATATCTCACGCTTCCACTCCAGCTTTCTACTCGAAAGCAGAAACATGGTTTGATGAAACGAAAGCTTGGCTGCGTAACTTCAGACAGTCTTGTCTGACATAGGCCATACAGCTCCGCTTCAATTCATACCGTAGGCTCTGGCTAGAGGACAAGCAAAGATTATCCTTTTTGGCCCCAGGCAAGAGCTCTACTGAGCTTTCCAAAATGTAAGGTCATATTCATCAATCTGGCCTAAGGTCCTCACTTTCCATTAAAACCGCTGAGGTTAGAGGTACTAGAAAATGAAATAAAAGGGAAAAAAGTATTGCTGCCGCAAGACGGTTAGAGCAATACCACTTTCTAGTAATAAGCTGAAATCGAGGTACTGGAAAATGAAATAAAAGGGACAAAGTGTTGCTCTCGCAAGACGAATATGGTCCCAGGAGATGGATCAGTTGTGCTTTTGAACTATTTCGTCGTCTTGTATATTCGGTAATTGGGAGTCGAGGTGAACTGGTTGAAGTTCGGGTCGGACGTCCTGACACATTTCCTATTTTATCATGCCATTGAACTCGAGTCAAGTGTAATAAAACTTTTAACGGAAACGAAACGTGTAGGCAGGCAAGCGCGTGGATTTACATTTTTAATGTGGAAATCCGGTTTGGTATAATATTACGTGTGCTAGATAGTTTCAAGTAAGTGAAAGAGCTGATGCTATTCTCCGCAAGTGGTACTGACTTGCTCTTGTTTCTTGCAGAGGAAAAGAAAGAAGCAAAGAAGGAGGAATCCGAAGAAGAAGACGACGATATGGGATTCGGTCTTTTCGACTAGAGTCACCTACCGGTGTCCACGCGAACCTTAAGACCGTGTCAGTGTCAATATTTTTTAATTTTGTAATTTGATTTCGATCTTAAAGCTCGCGACCGTCAATAAGTTTTTCGGAAATTAGCTATGATACGAAGAATCTTCAATTTTCCCGTTTGGAATATGTTGATGTCCGCAGCCATTGTGATAACTTTTCAGGAGGGGCCTCACCTTACCATGATTTCTTGGTGCGATCACGAATTCCTGGCCGGATTATCTACTTTCAAAAACCTTTTCCATCTGGAATTAAAGATAGTGTGCAAAATCTGTTGCGGATTCCAGTGTGCGAGCACCCGACCTGAAATGTGCATGGTATTTTTTTTTTTTTTTTTCATGAAAAAAGTTGATTTACAAGTTCGGTTCGGAGTCGGCCGCTTACTTTCTCGTCTATGGGTCAGGAAGTGTAACTAATGCCAAATCTACCAGTTCCAAATTTTCGGGATTTAGCAAACCTGCAGGATTTCCTCTCAAGAGAAAATGCGGATTCGGCATTTCTTTTTATCCCGAAATTGAATGTTAGTCGACGTCTTCAACAAATTTTAGTAAAGGTTTCTGGATTCCGGGCGAACCATTAGTCCGGCGAGAAAACGCAAGTTCAGAGAAGGATACAACATCTCCCTTTGCCTTACCTCAATACTGAATCTTTATGAATTTCAGAAAAACCTTCCTGCCAAATTTTCCTGTTTTCTCTACATAGCGTGAAGTATTGGCCCGGAATAGTCAAAACGGATTCAGCATGTTTCCTTACCTCTACCAATCTCTTCATCAACTTCAGAAAAAACTTCCTTCTTACAAATTTCCGGTTTGGCAGGATTCCAATCCAACTACTTGTCAGGCAAGAAAATAAGTTTCAGATATGGATTCGGCAAGTCTCGAAATCGACGATCTTCCCAGTTTTTAAAAAATAATTATTTTGTAACCTCCCTCATCCCCTTTTCGTCTAAATAAAGGGTGACAGGGCCAATCTACGAACTTGACCTGTAATCCTAAGGACCGAGATTGAACAAAAATACCTAAACCCCTTCAAGGGTTATCGTGCTAACACACAGACGGACGGACACTATTTACGAAGTCACAAGTATCCCATAACTGACGTTTTGGGATCACAAAAACGTAAAGCACTGCGATAACGACCTCTCGGTTCTGAGGTCTTCAGCGTCGCAAATGACTTATGCTGTTCAGCTGGAAATAGGCAGATGCAACTATCTACCAGAAACCGAGCATTTGCTTTCCCCAAAATGCGATAGTTGGCAAATGCGGTACCTTTGTACTTCTGTTTACATCTAATGTTATATGCGTCATACGATTTGCAAACAAAAAACACGATTTGCAAACAAAAAACTAAGTGAACAAGTTGGTGAAACGGTCTCTAAATCGACGATTTATTTTAATTACGCTGAGGGTTAAACACTTCACCTTTTCTGGTAATGAAAGTAATTCCAAGCCGATGCTCGGAAGGCAGTGTCACATACTCCAGGGAACTCGGACCATTCCGGATGATATGGCAGATTTGACCTGAAAAAAATTGCAAATTAGGGGTCAGCACCATTTCTGTTTTTGGCTAAAAACAGAAACGGTGGGGAAAAGCGGAAACCGGTTCCTGTCTTTCCAATTTTGTTTTTGGAAAAACAGAAACGGCCTGTTTTTACAAAAAAAAGGCCGTTTTGACAGGTATTTCCTTTTTTTTTCACTTCTGCAGGTTCATAAGGGAACAGTAAGGCGAACATTTGGAAGATCAAGGCGCAAATTAGAAGGTGAATAGCGCAAGGAGGGGACTCGAGGAGGAAGCAATGATCTGGACAAGGTTGTTCACGAGTTTATTTTTGTAAAGGCCCTTTTTATACCTTTGCTCAAATACTGGGGTATTCTGGCAAGGGTGAGCATGCTAGTCGGACGCATGTGTCTCCCTTATTCCCCAGAGGGGTACCAGTATTCAATAATTTCAGAGTTCAAGTCCCAAATTGTTTTTGTTTCGGAAGTACTGTATACTGATCCCCGTGGAAGAAATGGTACACAGACGTATGAAAACCATGGTCATCCCTGACAGCATGCCCCAGCGTTTGAGCATGGGTATCGAAAAAAGTCTGCTCTGCAGAGGCCATGTGGCTTATTAAACTCTTGCTTATTCTGCCTTTTATAATAAACTTAGCTCCCATATGGAATTATAAGCTTCTAAAATCCCCACCTTTCTCCATTGTTTCGTTTCGTAACTACGAATTTTTAGCGCTTTTTCGGCTTTGCCGAGTTTTCCCGTCACCCAACGAAAAATTTACCGGAATCTTCATTGTCCGCTGACAAATCTCTAACACATTAGGATGTGATAATCTTCTGTTTATTACTTCTCTTATTTGCTTAGTTTTCCCACTTTTTCCCCAAAGCACGTTCAGTTTTCAAACTTTTTGCGCCCAGTCAACGCGTCGGAGAGCAGGGAGGCTGGATGTAATCGACAAGCGCTAACAAGAGGATCGCTAGTTTCAGGTGGAAAGTAATGGTATTTTCGGAAACGCTTTTTCTGATCCACTTTATAGGGAAAAGATGATTTCTAGTAAGAGTTGTGCTTTAAGGGGGACTATATTTTCTGTTGACTTTGTTGTTAAAAAAGAAAAAAAAAATGAACTGAACTGAACTTCATAAAAGAAAGGGGATTCCTAGACGAGTAGCACAGAACATCAAGAATCATCAAAATCTAGTTACAAATGTCTTAACTGTAGCTGTTACTATGCTTAAAACTAACCAATTCAGGGTAGGCTCTTCTGGCAACGACCTACTTATCAACCAAAATGAAACAAATCTAAGAAAATTGCTTTATGTTTACCAATATCTGGTCTAGCCTACACTGTGAAAAGTTTCCCCGAGTAAGGATTAAACTGCAGTATTTGCTACTGGGATCAATCTTATATCTACTGGGAGAAGATTAATCCAAATTAGAGATAATCTCTTCTCAATGGAGACAATTTGACACTGAGGTATAGGACTTCCGAATTTCGGACTGATTTATCCATGTTTGATAACTATTCTGCGTCTGTAAATGACTGGACTGTAATTGCAGCTCTTCATCAAGAAAGTTTTCATCAGAAATGGTAGCTTGAAAACTTTCCATGCAAGAAACAATTTGTGCTTCCTATTGGTTGGATTCCAAAAAACGCGTCATAAGGCGCATTCTCGCCGTTCCCCGAGGACTCCACTTGAGGAGTCCCCACGTTTTCGTTTGTCCCGGGGACTCACTCCCCGTATTCTCGCGAGTACCTACGGACGAGTACCATCGCCGTCATTAAAAAGGACTCTCTTTCAGATTCAGAGGGGAATCAATTTTTGCTGGTGTTGGTGCAATGTATAATTAATTAAAAACAATCAGAATAAACAAAACCAAAAATAAAGTGGATCCAGATTAATTGCGTCAACTGAATTTTTTTTTCGAACAAAATCCATTTTGAAAGCATTCCCCGTGTTCTCACTGTTTCTGTACGCGGAGTCCGCGTGAAGTGACTCCCTCTATTCTCGCCGCTCCCTTCGATTCCCTGAGGAGTCCTCGGGGAACGGCGAGAATACGCCTATAGCCGACCAACAGGATGCGAGACGTCGTTTTTATTTACAAACTCTGAGGCGTTCAAACTCCCGTTATAAAGGAAACTCTTTTGCTAAAGTGTTATTATACCAACAAGAAATAGCCAGATTAACGTTTCCAGAAACTCATTGGCTCAGAATGGTTACCAAACGCCGATAACTTGGTCTCAAAGTCGGAACGTAAACCTCTTAATGTAAATTTTTTGTATGCTCCTTCTGCCGATGATTTTAGGCTTATTCTCGCCGTTCCCCGAGGACTCCTCGGAGACTCGAAGGGAACGGCGAGAATAGAGGGAGTCACCTCAAGCCGGACCAATCAAAAGTAGATGGTTTTGCCTTTTCTTCCGAACAATGTAAAAATCGGTAGATGGCATAATCTGCCGGGAGAATAAAAGCCGCTATATTTCGCCGGGACGCCATTCGGTTTAAGTCGTAAACCGAAAAACGGAACTGGGAAAAAATAGAAACGGTCATATAAGAAAAAGAAAAGGTCATATAAGAAACAGAAAAGGCACTTAAAAAACGGCTACCTGTTTCCTGTTTTTTCCCGAAAAACAGAACAGAAAACGGTAGAAAAAACAGAAACGGTGCCGACCCCTAATGCCAATTACTGTATCTAATAAACAATAGAATGTACACTGTCACAAGTTTGACTATAGATTTCACAATTTTTTCGTTAGACCTACCATTGCAAACCAAGTTTCGTATTATGTTTTCACAAAAAGGTAACATAAAAGACTCTAACATAAAAAACATAAATAATGCCCAATTTTCTGCAACACTAATAGATAGCGTGTTGTCTGCTTTCTGTTGGAAACTGCGCATCCTGATGTTACTAAACTTCTGACAGCGGAGGGAAGCGAATTGCAATGGCAAACAAATCTAGCACGAAAGTTTTATAGACGAAATCATTTCATTTACCACTGAGAACCTCAGTGGTTCTCATCTAATTTAGGCCGCATCCATTCGTTAGCATTCTCCAAAGCATTACCACACTCGCAGATAAATATTCCTTAAGCCCAAGCTGACTTTGAAACATTTATTCATTTATTGATCAAAATACAGAAAAGACCTTTCCTGTCATCGCCCCAATCGTGCAGCAAAAACAGCGGCCGTGTCAAAAATTAAATCTCAGGACTAGTTTTTTCCCTACAGTGTATTTGAAAGTAATTTGCCCGAATAAGGTATTTATAGTCGGTAGAAGCTTCAGTTATTTATTACAGGTTTGTTTCCTCCCCCGACGCTGGACCTGAAGATTGACAGCCTGACGAGGACCACTGCCAAGAAGGGCCGAAATATCGCTGATGAAGCATCGTAGCTCACGTACCCGTTGTATACATTATTTGAATAATGACCATACTCCATATACACTGTCAGAAGTTTCATAAGAGATAACACAAGGATGCGCATTTTCAAAACACACTAGGGATGTTATCTGTTACAATTTGGCGTGTTTCGGAAGACGATCAGGATTGGGGGACTGAAATTCCTGCCAGGATTTTCGGTACCATCGTTACGACAAACTTGAGGTTGTCCGCACCTTGATATAGAAGCTCCGTGGACCCTACGCGTCACTTGTTCCGTCGCAAGCGAGTATGTCTAAAAACTCCTTGCAAAGCTTTGCAACGCAGTGGCTATGCCTCATTTACTGTTTGTGGCTTCATTCTGGGATCTCTTAAACGCCGCGGATAAGAAAGAGTTAAGAAACCTGTTCTTCAAATTTGCTAAAATTTTGAAAAAAAAAAGATTTTCTTCTTCAACTTCCCAGTTGTTCCCACAACCGGTACTCGATTCAGAAGCACTCTGTCGCAGACCCTATAATAAGTGCTGATAATCTGGTCGCGACATGTACACCCCTGGATGGGTATTCTTTTTTGATAAGATTTGTTTGATTTTGTATCTAGGTTAATGTTATTTTGGTAGTCATTGTTTTTTTCTTTTTTTTCACATACCCCATTTTTTTCCTCCTTTGCTGTTGATGGGCAATAAAATATTTTATTCTTTCATAGTCAAAATCTTACCTAAAACGTTGAGCTCTCGCCATCTGACATCCTCATTGGCCATAATCGCCTTAAGATCAAAAGCTGGCCCACTCAGCTCCGAACTTTGATTTCTCTGCCACAGACTGTACACAGTCGTCGATTTGACGGTCTCTGTGTCGGACAAACCTATGCTCTTCAGGTCACTGCTAGTCACAACTTCTTGAGGTGAAAGAAGATGAAGTCCTTGACTGTCCACTGAGTTTATGAACCGGTGGGCCCATCTGTCGGGGTTTTCCGATGGCATCGTAAGAACAGGAATCTGGCCTGTAAAAAAAAGCAGACACTATTTGCGGATGTACCTTCGATTTACGATTCCTTTGATTTTCAAAAAACAGTGAATTATTGCAGTATTTAGTTGTTTATCGCTCTCTTGAATGAATGAATGCTTTGTTTAATTTGTTTATGCCAGGGTTTGGTTCCGAATAGTTTCCTCCTGGGTACTATAACATCGGTGATTAAGCGAGGGAAAGACGCGGACCTTTGCAAAAGCTATCGGCCAATTACAGTTTCTTGTACCATAAGCAAAATCCTGGAATACGTCCTTCTTCCAGAACTGGTTGAAAAATGTAGCTTTGGTTCAATGCAGTTTGGATTCCGTTCGAGCGCCAGTTGTGCGCATGCTCATCACATATTGACAAAAATGATGAAACAGGCTACCCGCGACAAGTCTTCTATACATATATGTTCTATAGATATAGCTGGTGCTTTTGACAATATAACGCATTCTCAGGCCCTATTTTCTCTCATTACTTCTGGCGTGAATCTGTCTGTCGTCTATCTGTTAAAATTTTGGTATGGTCATTCTTCAGTAAGGTTCAAATGGCAAGGTAGCTTGTCAGAGATTATTTCTGTCCGAACTGGTGTTCGCCAAGGGGGAGTCTTATCTCCCTACATCTTCAAATCGGCCATATCTTCTTGTCTCGATTCTTTGCTTCCTGCTTACTTCTATAAAGACTATGCCTTCAGCTACATAGCCTATGCGGACGACTTGCTCTTAGTAAGCCGTAGCCGATCCACACTCACAAAAAATGTAAGTAAGCTGTCGTCAGAACTTCTGAAAATTGGCCTTGAAGTTAACCTTTCAAAATGTGAGTACCTGCATTTCAACCCTTCGTCAAATTGTTCGAGTGCATCTAAAGCTTCTATATCTCTTGGATCGTTCATCGTCAAATCAACAGACTCTCTACGGTGGCTCGGCATAACATTCAAATCTTCATTGTCAAAATTTTGCTCATCGGTTGTTCAAGAAGTTTATAAGTCGATCCGTAGCGCCTATGGGCGCATCGTCCCCAACCGGGGGCGCTATAATCGTAAAGCTTTGGGAAATTTGTACAGCACCTTCTGCGCTCCTTCTATACTATTTCGTTCTGGCGTCACTCATGTTCTGCGAAAGAAGGAGATTAAAAAGATGAGATCATGTTATTTTAAATATGCAAAGCACCTGCTCCACTTGTCGAAATTATGTCATAACCATACATTGACGGAGAAATTCAAAATTCAAGACGCAAGTGTTACCCTTTTGGATGTTTCGTCATCACTTTCAAAACTCATGGACAACAAAGCCCAACCAGCACACGATGTCGTCCACTGCTTCCTGACCGAAGATTAAAAATTAAGTGTCTTTTTCTGTGTGTATATATGTGTTTTGTTTATTTTCTTTACTTTTGTCATTTACTCCGCCTTTTCAAAATGGCGGGTCATAAATAAATTACTTACTTACTTACTTATTTGACCAAAGTAGCGTTAGCTAGCGGAGGCATGTCAATAGATAAGTACACGAGTCAATAAATAAATAAAACCACATACCGGAAATTTGCCTAACTAAGATAATAAGTAAAACACATCAAAATTCTTCATTTAGCGTTGCTCTGTTAAAACAATCAGTAAAATACGGGACGAATGACTTGATGTAACGTTGCGTACTAGTTGCTGGGTAAGAAGGTATTAGTTGACAAGTCTTTGTGTTTCCTCGATGTCTCGTCCTCGGTCCGTCAGCAGTAGGATTTTCGAAGTCTGGTATAGTCGACGGTGGAAAGGTGATTCAGAACATTTCAGTCCAAAACTGACAGTTAGTTCATGTTGGCGTTTCTCCAGTGACAGTAGGCCAAGTTCTTTTAGTGCGCTTTAGTTACTCGTGGCCTAACATTATTTTCAGAGCCCTTTTTTGGACCGACTCAATTTGTCTTGTTTTCAATGTAGGCTTTTATTTTCCAAATATGGAACAGGCTATCTCCAGGGTTGCCACTTCACTAAAATAGAATTCATTACCCAAGTAGCAATACGAAAGAAGAAAAGTGCTACCTACAAAAACAAGACCAAAGGTTTCGATGGGATCCCAAAAAAGATATGTATTTGATATTACATACATATGTATTTTATCCAGTCAATCGGGGCTTTTCGAGATTATGTCTTTGTTTGACTCCTTAAACATTTTACTATTTATCACTAATCAGCCGTTTGAAAATAACCATAAATGACACCGTAGTGGTGTTTTCTTGAAAAAGTACGGCCAAACGCTTCAGACAAAACTGTCACTTTTAGCAAATTTTCTAGGTTTGGCCGGATTCCCGACGAACTATTTGTCCGTCGAGAAAATATTTTCATACACGGATTCAGGATTCTAACTTAGGTAGAACTTCTACTTTCAACAATTTTCCGGTTTTAGCCGGATTCCGGTCGAGCTGTATGTCCGGCGAGAAAATACTCTGTATACACTGATTCAGCTTGTCTCTTTACCCTGTATCGGACCTCTAATCAACTTCCAAGTAAAAGCTTTCCTTTATGCAAATTTCCGGTTTTGGCCGGATTTCGGGCGGACTGAATAATTCGAGGAGAAAATAATTTACATTCATGGACTCACCATGTCTCCATACCCTTGTCTCAAACCTATAATCAACTTCGTGTAAAACATTTACTTCTAACACTTTTTCCGGTTTTGGCCGGATTTCTGGCGAACTATTTATCCGGTGAGAAAATTATATGGATTCAGCATGTCTGCTTACCCCTGAATAAACTTTCTCATTAGCTTGATACACCAAGTTTGAACAAAATATCTCATTCTGTTTGAGAGTTATCGTGCTTACAGACGGACGGACAGACGTAGCCTACAACTTTTACGAAGTCATAGGTATCCCTCCACTTACGCTTTGGGATCCCAAAAATGCTTTAAAATTATTTAATGTCCGTCCCATCCTTAAAGCACCTGTCGCAGTACTCTGCTGGGTCTCAAAGATTATCAATCAATCAATCATTTACTAGTACCAAAATATCCACTGGATAGCATAGGCCGACGACAAAGTAATCGGACACTACACGACAAAAGAGACAATTAGAATAATTTTATACAATTGGTTTGCCAAGCCCCACCTTTTTTCGGCCTCGCACGGATCTCTCTTTTATTGAGAAACATGGAATGCATTCACAACCAGTGTTTCTGACCAATGAGCTCCTTGGAAGCAATAAGCGGGAGCCTGACCTGACTTTCTGCACTTTGGCTTTGAATCTTTTAGACAGACATTTCTGGGGGTCTTACTGTCTTCGAATCATCTGAGCTTCTGTCTGTACTAATGTACTCATACCCGTCGCTAGAGTGTAGTTGGCGTACCTAGAATAGCCTACTAATTTGCTCTACCGACGTCGGATAGAACGATAAATCCCGAAGGGGTTGAGGTATTTTGTTCAAACTTTGTGTGAAAATCCTTCGAGTCAAAGTCGAACACGAATACTAAAAAAATCCGCATAGTTCCTTTAGGGTGGTCAAAATTACTTGGTAGTAAAAAAAAACAGGCGCAATCCCCTAGAACACTACGAAAATTTTTAACACAATATTTGTCATTACAAAAATAGTCGTCAAGTTTTTTGAAGGAGTCGATTGATGGGCGCAACGACGGGTGACCGAAGTAGGTTCCATGCCTCCACAGTTATCCAGTTTAACTGCATTAACCGCCACTGCCTTGCTCCTATTTCTGCACTACATCTGTGAGCCTTTCAAAGGCGGGACTCTTCAAAGGGGGGACATTTCAAGGGGGTTAAGCCGCGTTCGATTTTATCCTTGTCAGTCCAGTCATCCAAATGCCGTTTTATTTAACTGCCGTGTCTGCTTAATGTCGTTTTATTTGTCCTGTAAGCTGATAATTGTCAGTGCCCTGTCAGACAGGACGCCGTGAGTAATGACATGGGTTGTGTTTTTGCAGATACCATAGTATCTGATACCACGGTCTGAAGTCGTTTTAAAGTTATCGTGGTATCTGATACCACGGTCAAAAGGCGTGTTTGCAGTTATCGTGGTATCTGGCCAGTGATATTTAGATACCACGGTCCCACCGTGGTATCTGAAAAAGTCATCTCACTCACTGTCAGAAGTTTCATAACAGATTGCGCATAACACTTTCAAGAATAACACCTTTTCACTTAATTTTATACTATTTCGTGCCCAGATCTCCAACAACACCTTCAATAGGTAAAAATACTACACTGTCAGAAGTTACATAACGACAACAGCAGGATGCGCGGTTTCAACAGATAACACTTTGGGATGTTATATGTTATGTTTCTTTCGTTCCCGTTAGTATTTTTACCAATTGAAGGTGTTGTTGGATATCTAAACACGAAATAGTGTAAACTTAATTGGTCATAACACTTTATTTCTAAGTGAAAAGGTGTTATTCTTGAAAGTGTTATGCGCAATCTGTTATGAAACTTCTGACAGTGCTTTTATCGATTTTGTCAAATTGGTGGGATAGAAGTTTGGCACTTAGTGGTGTGACTAAATATCAGTTTTTCTTTTGGGATGACTTGGAAAAGCGCGATTTCGGCAATTGTCGTTTTTGCAGAGCAACCGTATATCAGATACCACGGTAACTGGATTTGCAATAAGTCGTTTTTGCAGTTACCGTGGTATCAGAAACCATGGTATCTGAACAGAAACTATGGTATCTGCAAAAACGCAACTATGATCCCGGAGCAAGTTTCGGTCCTGTCTCGGGATGATTTCTCAACTGCGTTTCATTTGTGATGCTTATTGAGTCATTCACCCGACAAGGCCAAATAAAACGGCTTTAAACCGTGACAAGGCAGTAACAAGAGGACAAGACGAAGACATCGAGGACTCAGATCGAACGCAGCTTTAATCGGGAACACTTTTTCAAAACTTACCTCTTCTAATGAGATCTGGCAGCCAGTCTGCAACACCATCTATATTTGATTCATTAAGATCTACGAATGATGATACTAAACTGCCGCTAGATACGTCGGAGATAGCTTTCCCAAGATCTTTCTGACTGAACTTTCCTTTTGAGCAGAAGCTGAGGAGTTCCGGGACGGAAATGGCCAAGTCTCGCGAACGAGTTCTTAGGCTCCGGACAACCTGGTGTGACGTATGGCTCCATCCGAATGCTCTCTGCAAAACGAAAACCGAGTTTACACCATGCTGATCTCCCTTAATCTAATAAGACGTTTCCTCCTTTCTATTTACCTACTCTTAATAAGAACATATCCCTTTCTGCTAAAACTTCAAAATTCGAGATTTTTTTCGCTTCAATGTCAACAACGGATTCACATTGAGCGTGTTCCACCCTTATGACAATAGTAACTATTATTTAGTATTTCCGTTCCAACCTCACGAAAAGTTACTACGCTGACCGTTCCAACCTTCTCGAAATAGTAACTAATATTCACTATTTGCTTACCATGCTCGGGAGCGCAGTAAGCGTGGTAACTACGGATCTCTGTAACGTGATTCGCTGGATCACCCCGTGGACTGATATTTTACCGAAAATTTAAAAAGGCTCGGCAAGAAGCCAAACCTCGTGAGTCATGTGTAGTAACTACGGTAACTAGGATGGAACATGCTCGTTGCAAAACCGGCGTCCCTGCCCAATCAGCGCCTAAGGCGTATTCTTGCCGTTCCCCAAGGACTCCACTTGAGGAGTCCCCACGTTTTCGTTTGTCCCGGGGACTTACTCCCCGTATTCTCGCGAGTAGGCTACCTACGGACGGGGAATGCTCCGATTATCATCACCATCATCAAAAAGGACTCACTTTCAGATTCGCAGGGAAATCAATTTTTTCCTGCAATGTAAAATATTGGCAAATTTTACATTTGCCTACAATGTAAAATTACATTGTAATTTTACATTGCAATGTAAAATTAACTAAAAAAATCAGATTAAACAAAACCAAAAGTGGATTCAGACTAATTCCACTAACTGGATATTTTGTTTCAAACAAAATCCATTTTGGAAGCATTCCAGATGATCTCGTTGTTTTCTGTTCGCGGAGTCCGCGCAGAGTGACTCCCTCTATTCTCGCCGTTCCCCTTGATTCCCCGAGGAGTCCTCGGGGAACGGCAAGAATACGCCTCTAGTATCTGAGTAAATACGCCTGACGAGCCTTTTCTGTGTTACCAAAAGGTTTCGAAACGAGTCGATTTTGATGGAGGTGGAAAACAGAGTGAGGTATAATATATCGTCGACGATAGAAAGATCTGGAATAGGGTAGATCGTCGGTTGGTGAGAGTTGCTCAGTATCGAAAGTTTTACATTTTCTTTCAAAAAATAATTAGCAGTAGATATATAGTTTCTGTTCTCACCCGACTCCTTCTGTGCTGTGTTTTCAGAAGTTACAGACCCATCCTCGCTCTTTTAGCCGCGCGGCCCCCTTAGCTTCCTTGAGAAACACTTATAAAATTGCTTTACCGGTCGTTCTGACCAATGAACCCCTCCGGAGCTAATAAGCCGGAGCCTCATCCGTTTCGAAGAGCCAGACACTGCAGATGCAAACATCGGTGTAGTGCTGTCAGGGTGGATTAGTTTAGTTTCCTATGTCTCAAATGTCTATATGACTGCCCAGGATAATGCCCTTCACTGGAGCTCTCCTCACGCCAATGCAGCACAGGGAGTAAGGCGGTATAGACCGCGCAAAGGCTGAATTGCAAAATTCGGTCTTTCAATCATGGCTGGCAAAGCGGTGTACTCTGACTGAACAGCGCAAAAGTACACGATTTTCAAGTTGCTTTCCTGACAAGCCAAAAAGATACGTTTTGCAGAATGTAAGTTGACATGAGGTGTACTGATTTCTTAAGTTTAGACATGCTGTTAAAGGACACCTCTCACTGTTTAGTGTTTCTACTCAGGCGTTCTGAGATAATTGACAATTTTTACAGCTAAGCTGTGCTTGTAGAAAATTACACACGGCTTCGGCCGTTTTTAGAATCTTTTCATACCCCTTGCCTTGGGTGACAATCTTGGCAAAATGTGCACAACCGGTCTTCCGACGAAACAGGTCCTCGGAAACAATGATCGTGCGCCTGATACGTCGCGTAAAGGAAAGAAATCGTGACAAGCGTGATAATCAGTGTGTGGGTAATAGTGAAAATAGAATATACATATGAACTGAAGAATCTCGGAAACGATAACTGATGGACATACTACTGAAGTATAAGGGATTACTATTAGAAGTACGACGTGTCCTTTAAAGTTGAACTGAAAAGCCAACTTATTTTTGAATCGTTTAACTGAATACAATGCATTTTTTGGATTGTGTTAAGGGATTTTTTTATTTTTCACTATTTGCTCTAGAATAACGTTCAGAATATCTACGGTTGTCCTCACAACGCAAATTTCTACTATAACCCGGAAAAACTGAATCTCAATACATACGCGGCGTTCCAGTGGCCAGTGGTCACCTTACGGAAGGTAGCTCACTACGTGAACACTTATTTTTCGTAAATCGTTTTCGTAGAGCATATAAGGATACGAGCGCATAGAGCACACAAATCAGACACGAAAATTCCACTATTTGAAAATCGATTATTCGTGAATAGCGGAGCAACGAAGTACCGCATTTTCGCCGGGTTTTCAAGCTTCTTTAAGTGAATAAATGATGGATAACTAGATTGTCCTATCTAAGGCCTTTTCAGTTAAACTTTAAGACTTGGAAACCGTAGTAATGTGGCAACGATTAGAGCCCGTAACCAAAACCAGGACTTTTTAATCGTTACCAAATCATCCCATGATGCTTCATGCACAGCCACCATCTGCTGTGGGTCAGGTTTCAGGCATGAAACCTCCTGCCCCATACCGCAATCAATGGCGTCACGTATGGGGGGGGGGGGGGGGGGGGGTGACCTCCCCCCCCCTTCCGGTTCCCCCTCCAGCTTCTCCCAATATCTCCGGATTCGGTCCAGATTTTAAATGGGACATCTGCGGCACGAGGTCTTTCTAAATATCAAGTTCCATTTAAATCCAATAACCCATTCAGTAGCTGAGCTTGCCGCTAGATTCCGGATTCCCCATCCGTACGATGGTCGGATCGGGGAAACGACATTCTCAAGTCAATCTGTTCGGGTACCTGACAAGCCTGCCAAGTTTCATCGTCATAGCACATCAGGAAGTACCGAACTTGCGGTATCACTAGAAATTCGAATCCCCCCAACTCCCCCACAGTGAACGGATCCGGTCCAGTTATGTCAATCACATATCTAGGACTTGTGCTTGTTCCTTCCACCAAGTTTCATCCCGATCTCTCCACTCTAAGGTTTTCCAAGATTTCCGGTTTCCCCCTCCAACTCCTCCCAATGTCACCAGATCCAGTCTGAATTTAAAATGGGACGTCTGAGACGCGAGGTCTTTCCATACATCAAGTTTCATTAAGATCTGACCACCCGTTCGTAAGTTAAAATTACCTCATTTTCCTCATTTTTCCTGATTCCCCCTCCATCCACTCCCCCTCCAGATGGTCGGATCCGGGAAGTGACTATTTCTAATTTAACTGGTCCGGTTCCTGATACGCCTGCCAGCTTTCATCGTCCTAGCTTATCTGGAAGTGCCCGAACTAGCAAAACCGGGACAAAGGAGACCAATAGACGGACAAAATTTGCGATCGCTATATGGCACTTGGCCGAAGGGCAAGTGCCATAAAAATTGCCTGAAGTGGCTGACGGTTATGCAGTACATGACACTTTCGTGTCAGAAACAGTTCATAGGATTCGCGAGATACGGAGTTGAACTGGTTTCAAGCGGAACCAGCGCTTTAGAAGCGGTCTTAAAAGGTTAACTGAAAAGCCAGCTTCGTTTTGTACATTCTTGTCAAATCCACTAAATTATTTTGATTCTCTTGAGGGATTTCCAGTTTGTCTACAACAGACTCTTAGCAGGTATGTTGAGAATATGGATGGACTCCCGAGACAGATAAGACCGGCTCCACAACTGAACCGCTAAATTTAAACAAGAGAAAAAACAGCTTCGGCGAAAGAAATGAAAGAAATTAAACTAACAGTGTTTTGTTAGTAGGCGGCCTAGGATCACTTTGGCTATACGCCCTTCACAAAACCCAAAGGCGAATTGCCGCCAAATGCGCTAGAGAAACAATAACAATAACTCGTGAGATCTTGGTATAAGTTATCTGAAGGGGGAATAAGCGATTAGGCTTTCGGTTCGTACTGAGTCCCGCATTCGCCCAACCAGCAGTCAGCACTGAAGTCGGAAGCAGAATTGACAGACTTGATGAAGTTTGACAAAATTGAGTAGAGGCATTTTAAACAGTTTTAAGCATGGCTTGGCAAGAGGAACTGAGAATAGCCATACAAACCTGGATAGACATACACCAAGAAGTAAAGTGTTATCGTTTACACTAATGCCAACATATCTAGCGGCCAAAAAAGAACTACTCTAGAAGGATTTATGAAGGGCGTATTGTCCAAAATCATTACCACTTACCAAGACATGTGTAATAGCTGCTACACCCGAGCAGTTCATCCCTTTCAAACCAAGCTCTACGCCATTCTGGTCAAGGATGACAACTCGCTTTGCACTGTTTACCACAAGCTCTGGCCGCTTAATCACATCCACTGGGTAGTCCACGGAGGAACATTTAACGAACGGTTTTCGCTTTTCCCTCTGCTCTACTGGATCCAAGCTTCTCCGTCTCCCACTACACCAGGTCAAATGTGGACTAGGGCAGTTGCCACGGTCCACCAGATTGAAGTTCAAGTCCACACTGTCGACAACGTCCAAACCCTGTTTCTCAACTGGGTCCGACGGTGAACTGGCAGTGGCTTCTGTCACCTGCTGGCCGCTTCTCGAGGTTCCCTGCATATCAAGGTCGCTTACTACTACAACGTCCAGTTTCTCCTGAACCCCATCAAACTCCTGGGGTGGGGATTGTTCTTCAGCTTCAGTACCTATTCCTGGATCGAAATCCATTTCAAGAAAGTCTAGATCCGGGGAGAAAAGGCGTAGAGCGTTTTGTGCTCTTTCACCGTTGATATTCACAACGGGAGGGGCGGGCGGGGGAGACTGACTTGACATGCCTGAAAAAAAGGTGTGAGATACCAAATTTGCCAATCCCTTTCGCAGTAGCACGGATCACAAAAATCAACAAAGAAACCAACGAAAATGGGGTTTGTATGGCCAACGAATATACTGAAGTAAAAGGCGAATATTTCGGGTGGACAACCGCCTCCCTTCTTCAGCGCAGACAGAAAATTTCGAGGAAAAATGCCAAAACGAGGATGAAGATCAACAACGAAGAAAACTAAAACAAACCAGAAAACCAACAAGAAACTGAAGATTAAAACAAAACTGGAAGAATTGACAGCCTAGACAGAAAGACATATATTTCAGTATATTCGTTGGTCTATACAAACCCCATTTTCGTTGGTTTCTTCGTTGATTTTTTTGATATGTCAGGCCAATGTGGTTTACGAAATTATCATAGAATTACGGACGGAGTACGGCGGCTTTTGGGGGAAATTAATCGATAACCCATTGATTGTACACATTTGGCGTAAATCACGACATCACACGACATGGCATGGCTACGCTCGGCTACTTTCTCAAATTACTTCCGTATAAACATGTATCGAACACTCTACGTTGCGTTCATCCACTCTCATTTCCGAGATTGCCGATTTCCTACGTCATTTCTATAAGTTTTCCTTCAGCCCAAGCTGACTGCGAATCATATTTGATAGTGCAGAACGGATTCATCAGCTGAATTTTATTGGAGCTATATTTCGGCCCTTCTTGGCAAGGGTCCTCTTCAGGCTCAAAGCCGCTCAAGTTGGAACGCGAACTTCTGGGAAAACCATAAGTTCGTTTATTCCCACAAGTTCGTACGGGTTCCGGGTACCCCCCCCCCCCCGGCGAAAACCCCCCGGGCTACCCCCCCCCCCCGGTACTAGAACCCCCCCCCCCCCTCGGACCAAAAAACCCCAGGTATCGAAACCCCCCCGCCTAAATAAAAAAAGACAATACCAAAATAATCTCCTAGTCCCAAATAATCCCTACGCCGCGGATAGTACAAGGGATTTATACTCCGTCTTTCTCTTTGTGAGTGTATGATGGGTCATAAATAAATTATTATTATTATTAGCGGGCTACCCGGATTAGCTCATGTACCTACTGACGGATACACAAGGGTAGGATAACTGGACGCAACTTCATTCGCCAACTTGACTGTACAATAATGTCTGAAGTAAAGTGGGTATCCAGTAACTGGTATAAGAATAAGCTTGTGCATGCCCAAAGGGTATATGTATGTGAAGCAAAAAGCGCAGGCAGAACAAAGATAAACAAGGGAGGGGAATTTAAAGGTGAAGGTTGATGGTGACTGAATAATTGCTGAAGTGAATGAATCAGTCAGTGAGGTGTTAAAAGTGAAAGATCAAATCAAAATCCGTGCCACTCAATGTAACGACCCCCCTCCCCCCCCCTACCACCACCAAATCCTTTCCCAGTTCCTTCCCGTTCTTGGCGAGAAAGCTACAGTTAGGTGCAGTAATTTTTCTTTTTGGAAGTCAAGTTAAATGTACTGGATTGGTATTAAATGTAAAGGATTGGGGGGGGGGGGTCGCCGGGGGGTTCTCGCCTAGACCCAGTTCGTATTTCGAACATGAGAGGCTTTGAGCCTGGCCCTCCCCAAGAAGGGCCGAAATATAGCTCCGATAAATTCAGCTGACGTATCTTTGCACTATCAAAAATGTCATTTCTATCTATACTAGTGGCACTACATTTTGCGTTTTCCGTCTTTTGCTCTTCTCGACGTCAAGGCCAAGGGGGCAGAGTGAGGTATAGAAACTGTATCTACTGCGAACTGTGCTTTATTAAACTGAACGATTAATCGTTTTACGGCCCCAAAAGACCCCCTACTGGACTGCATTTTGTCGTAAGCGTTGCGTATGCAACGGGGCACCGAATGAGTACCGGGTGTGACAAACAAATCGAGTGCGCAATCCCTTTGCAGACTGACTACCACAAATGTTCTACTGTTCCATACACACTTAGGGAAGCTTGACATAAAGTACAGGGATAAAACTGTATGGACTAATGGTCCATTCCTGCCAAAAGCAACCATCTTCGGTGAAAACTATGTGAACGGAGGAAAAGATCAGTATGAGGGTGGTAGCGTTCGGTAGCTAATGGTACGAGGTTGGAACACACCCTGAGATGAACGAATGAATTTATTTCTCAAAAGCCTGAAAGGCCATGGCGGGAGAAACAAAAATTGTCGTGCAAAGAAAACTACTATAACTTTTTAATATTATCTTTATGACGGTGCAAAACGGATAAGTCAGCTAACTTTTATTCGAGCAATATTTCGGCCCTTCTTGGCAAGGGTCCTCTTCAGGCTCAAGCCGATCAAGCTGGAAAATAAACTTGTGGAAAAACAATTTAAGATTCTTCCTTAAATATCTGCTTTTGAGAACTTCTTCTCTGAAAGTTGGTTGGGGTTAAAGCTGGTGCTGTGATTTTATTCTGGACTCGGCGACTGTTTTTGTTGTTTGATTGGGTCGTTGAAAGGGTAGAGATTCTTCTGCATTTTGGTTTTAGAGTCACCTGTCTCTTCTTCTTCTTTCCAGCTAAGATGGATACTTGTTGGCGGCATGTATGGGCGATTAGTTCCGTACTTCGGTGATAGATGTTCCTACGGCCCAAGCTGACTGCGAATCATATATGACGGTGCAAAACGGATAAGTCAGCTAAATTTTATTCGAGCAATATTTCGGCCCATCTTGGCAAGGGTCCTCTTCAGGCTCAAGCCGATCAAGCTGGAAAATAAACTTGTGGAAAAACATTTTAAGATTCTTCCTTAAATATCTGCTTTTGAGAACTTCTTCTCTGAAAGTTGGTTGGGGTTAAAGCTGGTGCTGTGATTTTATTCTGGACTCGGCGACTGTTTTTGTTGTTCGATTGGGTCGTTCATATATGATTCGCAGTCAGCTTGGGCCGTAGGAACATCTATAATATTATCTTTTTTATGATCGAAAGTACTAAGATCGAAAAATGTCGGGATTCGAATTGTCAGTGATTAACCTTTATTTTATTTCCCTTCTTGCCTCGTCATTTCGGCGGAAAAAAGCTTTAAGTTAATTAATTATGAAGTCATCTCAATTCCCATCAAAGAAAATAGTTAATTTATAGTATTTTCACTCTGACCTTGGAACCGCCGCCCAGAGCCATCAACCCTGTTAAATGTTCAGCATGTTTTCTTACCCCTAACATCTCATCAACTTCATATAACACTTTTACTTTTAACAAACTTTCCGGTTTTGGCCGGATGCCGGGCGAGCTACATGTCCGGCGAGAAAATGGTTTTTATATTCATGTTCAGCATGTGTTCTTACCCCTAAATCGACTATCTCATCAGCTGTTTAAAACCCCTCCCCCACCCCTAAATGTTGAGCTACAGAGCCCATCTACGAACTCGACCTCTCCCTTGACCCAAAGAGTCCTCGAACCAAGCTTCATCAAAATATATCGTTTCCTCCGAGAGTTATCGTGCTCACAGACGGACAAATTTTACAATGTCATAGGTATCCCTCCACTTACGTTTTGGGATCCAAAAAAGAGCAACCATCTGCAGTGAAAACTATGTGAAGGGAGGAAAAGATTGATATGATGGTGGTATCTTTCAGTAGCTAATGTTTTCAGATTGGAAAACACTCTAAGGTGACTAATTCAATTTATTTCCCAAAAGCCAAAGACGTCATGACGGGAAAAAACAAAAATAGGTAGGTACAGAAAGAAAAGTTATATAATTTAGTATTTTTTTTCTTTCTTATAATCGAAAGCTTTAAGTACGGGAATAGTCGGGATTTGACCTTTTTATTTAATTTCCCTTCTTTTAATTAATATACAATAAATTAATTAATTAATTATCAACCCCTAACCTAGTTATGTACTCACCTGCATGTTGCAGAAACTGTTCAGCAAATTCCAAATCTCGCCTTGATCTGTCCCCGCAGTAAGTATAAACACATTCATCGTAAGTGTCTGTATCATCATCAGCTACAGCAGGTTCAGTTGCACTTACGTTCGGAACTGGACTTTGGCCAGACATACTTCTTAACCAAACATTCCTGTAACAGGGATAATGTTAAAGGACACCTGAACAATGAAACACTTGAACACACCATGGAGAATGCATCTACAGACATGGCCACGGAGAGCATTCTTCTCCTGAGCGTGACGTTTTCAAAATAGGGATGTTTGTTTCTGGAGGCTCCAAGACAAAAAGCGCAATTCGTTCAAATCTTGTACAGCGCTAATCGGATCGTATTGGAATTTCTTCTAGATGTACGTTTGGGCTTAACTGGTTAAAAAATATTCCAGAAGAAGGGTTGATTGGAGACATTTATTCATTTCTAAAATTGTTCGGTACCGAAACAAGGACTGTAACGGAAGTCATACAGATAGGGATGATACTTGGTACTCGTCATTCAGGTGCCCTTTAAAGCGCACCACAAAAAAAGGTCTTTATACCACACACACAATGATAACCATCCCTACTGCCACTATGAATATTCAAAACCACAAAAAACACCGTCAAACAATGAGCAAATTAACAAAAAAGAACACCAAATTTCCTAGGTTTGAAATAATTCGGTCTGGACTATAAATCTCAGCCGATTATCCGGGACAGCCATGAAAATAATAATTTCCATCTAACGCTCCAACTGTTTATTACAAATAATAATAAATTAAAAAACCAAGACAAGTGTCGTACTCCTGAAGACATAAAAAATTAATCAATTAAGTCTTATAATTCTTTGCTAGCCAAACGTGGAAAATTTCTTCATCTGGAAAAGAAGACGTACTGCGTGGGTTTTTTCTCGAGCCAAAACAGCAAACAAGTTCAAATCTAAATAAAACGGTGGCTTCCGATCAGTAAGAGGAGGTAAACAGAATGTTTGGATTAGGTCTTTAATAACGCTGCTTTGGTCTACCACACCCTGATTCTTGAATAGGCTATGCCCGATCTTGGGTATACCCACAATTTGGAATAGCCTAAACGTAACGCCGCTTATCTTATATCAAATAATGGGCCCTTAGTCCCTGACGTGACCCACCCCAACGGAACTGTGATCGAGTTGTTTTTTTGTTGTTTTTTTTATCAGGGTACCCAGCATTTGGAATGAGGCAACTGGCGTTTGGCAGAGGCTATTCCATGGGGTGTCACTAGCCCTTTATCTTTGGGGGGGGGGACGTCCGGTTTGTGCCGACAGACTAAAAAATGTACCGACAAAGTACATTTCCGACCAGCATGGAACAGAACCGGTGTGAAGCTAACTGTAATGCATCAGCTAAGATTATTCCTCAAATGTAATTTCTTTAGATTAATGTTCAGATATTCGGGTTTTCATTTCAGCTTTCGCCAAAAGCGAAGCTTCCAGCGACTGTACTCAGAACAAGTTAAAGTAAGCGCCGCATGCGAAATTTTTTGGTTCTGCCTTTTTCCGGAAGCATTTTCTGCATACAAGTTCTAGCTTTTAACGTGTTTCAAACCCCCAAGAATGTCAATCCTAAAACGCAAACTAAATGAAACACCAGTCTTCCAAATAGAGAATACTACAAAGTGCGCCGCAGGCGAAATTTTGTGTAAAACTAATTGTAATGCATCAGTTGAGGTTATTCCTTTATTCAACAGATCAAGACTGATCTTAATTCGCTCCGAAGTGCGAATTAAGGTAATTAAGGTAATGTGTAATTTCGTCTATTAAAGTTCACACATTCGGCTTTTCATTTCAGCTTTCGCTAAAAAGCGAAGCTTCCAACGACTGTACTCAGAACAAGTTAAAGAAACACTTTTGCTAAAACCTACCATACAAGTTTTAGCTTTTAACGTGTACCAAACCCCCAAGAATGTCAATCCTAAAACACCAACTAAATGAAACATCGATCTTCCGAATAGAGAATACTAGAAAATGCGCCGCAGGCGAAATTTTGTGTAAAACTAATTTTAATGAATCAGTTGAAATTTTTAAATCCATACATTCGCCTTTTCTTTTCAACTTAAGCTAAAAAGCGAAGCTTCTAACGATTATACCCATAACAAGTTGAACTAAGCGCCGCATGCGAATTTTTTTTAATCTGTATTTTTTCAGTAAAATTTGCGCCCGACAAATGTTTGCAGATTTGGTTTCGTACGTATAAAAAGAACCCGATGTGCCGAAAGAATATCGACGCCCGAAAAAGGCATTCAAAATTCGATTTCTTCTGTGTTTTGCCCGACCAGACTGTAAAGATCTTATTTCTTACATATAAATAGAAGCCGATGTGCCAACGAAACTTAAAACTTTCGGGATGCGCCCGACGAACGTTTACAGAATTTGATTTCTTACGTGTAAAAATAACCTGATGTTCCGACGAGAATACCGACGCCCGATAAAACCATACAGCATTTGATTTCTTCTGTGTTTTGCCTGACTGGACTGTATAGAAGTTGATTTCGACGTGTAATAATAACCCGTTGTACAGACGAGATTGAACTTCCCGGGTGCGCCCGACAAAGTTTGCAGGATTTGATTTCTTGCGTATAAATCGAACCCGATGTGCCAACGAGCAAACAAAATTTTATTTCTTCTGTATTCCTTATGTATAAAAAGAATCCGATGTGCCGATGACAATACCGAGGTCCGACAAAAGCATGCAGAATTCGATTTCTTCTGTGTTCTGTCCGACAGATATTTGCAGGATTTTATTTCTTGCGTATAAAAAGAACCCGAGGTGCCGCCGACGAGTCGACGACGCCCAGCAAAAGCATACACATTTTATTTCTTCTGTATTCCTAATGTATAAAAAGAATGCCGTAGAGAATACCGAGGCCCGACAAAAAGCACGCAGAACTCGATTTCTTCTGTGTTTTGCCCGAGCAAATAGGATTTTATTTCTTGCGTATAAAAACAACTCAATGTGCCGACGAGTCGACCGACGCTCACAAAAGCATACAAAAATATATTTCTTCTGTGTTTGACGGCGTTCCGCGCCGAGGGAAGTACTTTCTCAAGACCTTCGGGGAGGGGGGGGGGTCCCCTCCCCCTCCCCTCCTTAGTGACGCCCCCGCCAACAGTAGGAGCACTTCAGGCTCGCTACAACTAAAAACTCGATATTTTGACACTATTTTCAGAACTCTGGACTTTTCCTTGCCCATTTCTTAAAATTCATTGACAATTTTTTTTTCAAGCGATGTCTTAAATCAATTTGCCAAGCAAGCTTATGGGGGCTCTGTAGAGCTAGCGGCTTTCGAGTAAGCTTCAAGCGCCTGACAATGCCGAGAGACTTTTTTAGATGGAATTTCCTATACTGAAAACATTGCCAAATGCAATAAAAGAGTGAATTTGGAGTCCCATAGTCTCCCATTAAGAATATTGAATGAATCTAGTATAAGTCCCTATTGTTTAAATCGACACTGATCCGATGTTACGCATATGAATGTTTTCCTTTTTCATTGCCTTTCCACTTAGCGGACTTTCAACTTAAAAAAAAATTAAAAGAAGTAAAATAAAGTCACATGAATCCCGTAGATATACTCAACAGAGACTATTCGACTGAATTTTTCAGTTGAAAATTCGCTTTTTACATCGACAGACATACAAATGAAGAAAATTACTTATAGTTGTTTTTAATTATTGTGTACCTATTGTGACCAGAAAATATATGACGAAAAAAATCAATGTTCGGCTTCGTATGTGAGAGCATTTTTGAAAATAAACTGAACTGAATTGAATTTCTTCATCCTGACAATCAGATGCACACAAAAGATGCACACAAATATTTTTAAATCTAAAGTAATGTCTACAGTTCATTACGGGGCAGAGGTTTGGGGTTTTGAAGCGGCAGCCCAGCTAGAGACAATCCAGCTACAATATTATAAGCGGCTGTTAGGTCTACATGCATCGACCCACACTCAGGTACTTAAAGGAGATTTAGGTATTTTTTCCCTTAGAAAACAAAGGTTAGAACAGATGTTAAAATCATGGCTGCGTATAATTCAACTGCCGGACAGTAGGCTTTTGAGAGCAGCTTATGATGACCTTTTAATACTTGGAAAGAAAAAAACTTGGCCGTTCCAGATCAAGTCAGTCTTAGACCAAGTGGGAATGTCTTATGCTTGGAACGGCGGGTTAGGCCCTGCCAGTGGACACCAAGAAATGCTACGCCTGATAGTAAGTATCCTAGAGGACCAGGAAAAACAGAAGTGGCATAGCGTAGTTAGGACGTCAGAAACCCTTCAATATTATCGGGAGATAAAAAGAGTGTACGAGTCAGAGTTTTATTTTAAGTTAAACCTCCCATCACATTATCTTACATACTGGATACAGTTGAGGGCAAATTGTCTACCACTTCGGGGAAGAAAAAATATGTTTGATAAATGGAAGAACCCAGGAAGCAGGCGACCTTGCCCTTTTTCCGAGATCGAAGATGATGGTTTAGACCTTTTTTTTACTAGGTGCCATACGCTTTCAGGTTTGAGGGAGGATACGTTTCGGGGAATTAGTGTTGCCCTCCCTGGTATCTTATTAAGAACTTCTGTGCAGGTAATCTGTAAAGTAGGGCGATAGTTAGATCGATGTTAGGATATCCATTGATTTGTTTAAGTTTGCGTACGTTTATTTATGTAATGTGTTTGTGTATATGGCCTTCGCGTTTTTTCTGATTACACTATATATATATTGTGGAATTTCGTCCTGAACAGTTTGTGGCTCAGTTGTGGCCCGAAACGAATGTTCTGCAGTTGTTTTTGTGATTGTTTCATGACCAACAAGCTTTTTAGGGCTCCTTAGTGGCTTGGATCTGACAGGCAACTGTTAAGGTGGTTTCAGATTTATCTAAATTTTCTTACATTTTTTTGTATTCAAGTACTGAATTACGTACCAGGAGACCTGGGACAGCAGGTTTATTGGCCTAGAAGGAGAAGACACTTGTGTAGGCCAATATAAACTCTTACTCAAACAACATACAAAAATGAAAGTAAGGAATAGATCAACATGTTTACTTTGCTTCTAAAAACAAGACTAAAGTACAGGAGGGGTATCCAACCGTGAAGATCGACTAAACATCTGGGATCTCCAAAATGACCATTCGGATACAGCTCTGGTACTAGTGAAGCTTGTGTCAAAAAAAGGTGCAGCAGAAGTGTATCTTAGCAAAAGAAAACTAACCAAAACCGAATCTATGTTCCTGAATACCTAACAGCAAACCAGAACAAGACCAAAGGTTCCGATGGGATCCCAAAAATTTATTATTTGATGCAGACAGTTACGATCTTTGTGCCGACCGATTCTGTATAAAACTCAAGTTCAGATATACGTCTCAGCGTCTCTTCTTATCCCTATATCTGTCATCTAATCAGCTTCAAATTAAACTTTTGCTTTTAACAGATTTTCCGGTTTTGGCCTGATTCCGGGCAAACTAGTTGTCTGGGTATAAAATACTTTTCACATAAATGTTCAGCATGTCTTCTTACCCCTAAATCGATAATCTAATAGACTTCAGATAAAACGTTTACTTTTAACAAACTTTCCGGTTTTGGCCGAATTCCGGGCGAACTACTTGCCCGGCGAGAACATGGTTTTCACCATCGTGTTCGGCATGTCTTCCTACCCCTGAATCGAACATTTAATCAACTTCAAATAAAACTTTTACTTTTAACAGACTTTCCGGTTTTGGCTGGATTCCAGTGAACTACTTGTCCGATGACGAAATGGTTTACACCATTGTGTTCAGCATGTCTTTCTGACCCCTAAATCGAACATCTAATCAACTTCAAACAAAACTTTTACTTTTAACAAACTTTCCGGTTCTGGCCGGATTCCGAGTGAACTACTTGTCCGATGACAAAATGGTTTCAACCATCGTGTTCAACATGTCTTCTTAACCCATAATCGAACATCTACACTGTAAAAAAAATTCTTGCAGTATTTGCTACTGAGATTACTCTTGTCTTTATTGAGATAAGATTATCCCTAATTCGGATTAATTTTATCCCAATAGAGATAAGATTGATCCCAGTAGCAAATACTGCATCCTTATTCGGAGAAACTTTTTACAGTGTAATCAACTTCAAATAAAACTTTTACTTTTAACTAACTTTCCGTTTTCGGCCCGATTCCGGGTGAACTACTTCTCCAATGACAAAATGGTTTCCACCATTCTGTTCAGCATGTCTTCTTACCCCATAATCAAACATCTAATCAACTTCAAATAAAACTTTTGCTTTTAACAACTTTCCGGTTTTGGCCAGATTCCGAGTAAACTACTTGTATGATGACAAAATGGTTTTCACCATCATGTTCAGCATGCCTTCTTACCTCATAATCGACTATCACATTATCTGTTTAAAAATATTTCATTTGCCCCTTAATTTAAACCCCCTACCTCACCCCTAAATGCAGGGCTACAGAGCCCATCTACAAACTTGACCTTGGTGTGAGGACCCAAAGAATCGTCACATCAAGTTTCATCAAAATATCTCATTCCCTTTGAGAGTTACAGTGCGCACAGACTGACAGCTTTTGTGATGTCATAGGTATCCCGCCACTTACATTTTGGGATCCCAAAAACCTGTTCGACTTAGCTTAAGAGAAATTTGGTCCCCTGAATACATAGAAGATTTTAGGAAAAATCATGGTGGAGACTGCGAATGGGAAACTGCAAGTCAAAACAGCAACTGTCTGTATGTATTTTTTTTTTTCAGTAGGGCAAAGGGGGGGCAGGTCCCTCATAGGGGCAGGTCTGGACCTGGTCTGGACATCGGGATCCAGATATCATAGCAAACCGATGTTTGTGTCATCTCTTTTGCACGAAAGCAAGTTCTCGTCATGGGGTTGGCATCTCATTTTGGTAGTCCCGAACCCACTTACATCGTCGATGACTCTAATTTAAATTGTTTAAGCTTGGCTCAACCATATCAAACCGAACTTTTGCAATTGATATAACAGTTCGAGAGCCGTCCGCAGTTGGGGGGCAGGTCCGGTCAGAAGTAGCCAGGAAGTAGCTAATAGGAGAATGGAATTTGCCAAGAAAATGTTACAGGTAACAAGATTCTAAAAAGTAACAATAACTGCTATGACATGATTCTAGACAGTCAGAAAAAATGGAAACAACAGAACCTAAAATAAAATCGTGATATGAAAAAAAATAACATACCTGCCCCCCCCCTACCCAGCCACCCAGGCCGGTCCCTACCTACACTTTTTTTTAGGAATTCCGGAGTACCTATAGTAGAACGTAGAATCACCTTATATCACTTCCTCCAAACCTTGATTAATCGATCCAAAGCTAAGATACAGTAAGCCTTGCCTAGTCTCGAATTATGACCAAATAAACACACAAACAACAAAAAGAAGACTGGACACTACCAGAATTTATCCAACAATTTTTCCGCTGCTTCTTCCAAAGAAGTCGAGACTCGAAAATCTTCTTGCAGTGGCGATGCACGGGACTATTTGTTCTCAAAGAGCCCGTTAGATGCTGTTGCGCAAACCAAAAGCGGATTTTTTCGAGACGTTTTACCAAATTTACCAATCCCAAGGGACAATGCATTTTCAACCACCGACAAAAGCAAGGCTGCCGGTGTTTACTACCAGAACCAAGATCGTTGATTTCTTAACTTGCCTCGCTTCGGTCTCTTTTGAACAAAACCCTTCCTTTCTTCCATACCTTTGCGTATTTTCATTCTTCCCTCAGACACTGGGGACGAATATTGAAGTTTTCCGGCCGGATGTTGTACACCTTCATGACTAAGATGGAGAAATCTCAACCGTGGTTTTGTACGATGGTGCTGGGAATCCTGGCGGAAATTCCAGTTCTGACCATCGCAATCATCATTACATTTATTATGTCCTTTCAGATTCCACGTTTCATCACCTTCCGGAATAAAGTGAAGAGGCCGATTTAAACAAGAGCAAACGCTTCGATGGATTACCAGAAATTTAAACGTTCATTGGACTTTTCCTTCTTTAGGCGTATTCTCGCCGTTCCCCGAGGACTCCTCGGGGAATCGAAGGGAACGGCGAGAATAGGGTGAGTCACTCTACGCGGACTCCGCGTACAGAAACAGCGAGAATACGGGGAATGCTTCCAAATTGGATTGTTCTAAAAAAAATATGCAGTTGACGATATTAGTCTGGATCCACTTTATTTTTGGTTTTGTTTATTCTATTTTATTCTAATTAATTTTACATTGCACCAACACCAGCAAAAATTGATTACCCTCAGAAAAGGAGTCCTTTTTGATGATGGCGATGGTAATCGAGCATTCCCCGTCCGTGGGGACGCGCGAGAATACGGGGAGCAAGTCGCCGGGACAAACAAAAACGCGGGGACTCGGGGAACGGCGAGAATAAGCCTCTTTAGCTGTATTCCGGGCGAACTTCTTTTCCGGCAAAAGCTCGTATACGGGTTCAGTAGATGTTCTAAGTCGACTCTTTAATCGAAGCATAACAGCTCCAAAACCTGGAAAAATGTATGCAAAACAAAACAGCTCGTGACAGAGAGGCAAAGCAAGTACCTCTCGATCTGCAGTCTGAAACTCTAACGGTTCAGCTAACCTTCTTTGTGACTTAAAAACCTTACCGACTTTGCAATAAACAATTTTAGTAGTCAACTGAAAAAATTTTGTGTCTACCAAATTTTCCGGTTTTTGATAATTTCTGCGAAATCACTTGTCTCACAAGACAATAAAGTTCATTAAGGGATTCATCGCGTGTCCTTACCTCCAATTTGAATCGACTTCAGAATGAACTTTTATTTTTTACCAAATTTCTGTTTTTTGCCGGATTCCCGGCAAACTACTTGCCTGGCAAAAAATAAAGCTCAAAAACAAATTGAGCATGCCTCCTTCCCACTACATCAAAACCCTAATCAACTTGAGATAAAACTTTTGGTTTTAACAAATTTTCGGGTTTTCGCCGGATTCAGGACGAACTGTGTCTTTGGCGAGAAAATAGATTTATACACGGATTCAGTATGTATCCTTACTCAGCATCAAACCACTAATTAACTTCAGATAAAACTTTTTCTCTTAACGAAGTTTCCGGCTTAGGCCGGATTCCGTTCCAAGTGTATGTCCGGGAGGAAACAATTTTCATATTCGAATTCAGCATGTCTACTTGCCCCTACATCGAATCTCTTATCAACCTAAAACACAACTTTTACTTGTACAAATTTTACATTTTGCCGGATCCCGGGCGCACTACTTGTCCGGCGAGTAAATGTTTTCAGATATGCTTTCAGCATGTCTCCTTGCCCCTAAATCGAGTATCTTATTAGCTTTTAAAAAACATTGTGTTCGCCCATCCACTCGATCGCCCTCCCAACCCCTAAATATAGGGCTACGGAGCCCATCTCAAAGATGGGCGAATCCGAGTCCGGATTCCAAAGCCTAAATCTTACGAATCGGCTACATTTTCCAATCTTTTCCCAATTTTTACAAGCTGCAGTGCTTATAAGGTACTGTGCTTAACGAGCCCGAATTTCTTTACTGGTTACCGAGAAGAAACCTCTAATATAACAAACACACTGAAAGCCTAGAAATATGGTTTAATTGTCCAATTAACCGTCTCCAGTGCTTTTTTGTCACCCCTGATTTTTAAACTAAAACCTGTGTACATGATTTGATTTTTGGTTAAGGTCGGATTCGATTCCGGATTCAAATCCTCTGCTCTTCCTGGCCATGGTAAATGACCTAGCTAACAACATGCCAGATCGCTGGAAGTTCATAGACGATCTTTCGTTGACAGAGCTATGTTACAAGAATACTCAAAATGTTGCCGCTACGATAACGAGTGACGTGTGCAAGGAAGCGGCAGAGGGTAAAATGACCGTAAATTTCGAAAAATCTGTTGTTTTAACTGTTTCTTTTCTTGACTCTAATCCTTCGTTTCAGCCCGACCTACCAATATCCTGTCAAGTACGCAAGCTGAAGTTACTTGGAGTATACTTCATGTCGGACATGAAGTCGGACACAATGCCTAAGAGGGCTAACATGGGAATTGCGTCCCTAAAATTGTTATCCCGTCATGGAACGCCTCCCCACCACCTGTTACGCTTTTATTTAGTTTTCATCCGTTGCTCCCTAGAATACTGTTGTGCCGTGTGGCAATTCTGAGTGACGCAGGAGCAGTCGGGTCGTCTTGAGAGAATCCAATACCGAGCTTTGCTTGTAATTTCAAAAATCCCCAGAAGTCCCATACCTAAGCCTCCTCCAAGAATTTAAACCAGAAATCCTATCCACCCGCCGTCGTAAGTTGTCCCTTAAATTTGGTAAAAGTATCCTAGCGAACCCCATCCACCGAGATATCATCCCACCAGAACATCAACCTACACGAGTTCGTCCACAACGAGCTGTGCCTGAGATGGTACCACGCCTTGCACCAACAAGGGTTTCTCACTCGCGATGCGAGCGTAGTTTCGCACCTTCGTTCGTCAAGTTTGTTAATGCCCATGTCGAATTGTGAATATGACCATTGAATGTACGCAAGTTTGAGTTTTAACTGTTATAGTTATGGTCAAATTGACGATTGTGATTTATTGTATAGGCCATTGACGACAATACTGCTATTCGGTATGTCCGTGGAAAGTATTTTGAAATTAAATTGAATTGAATTGAATGAAATGGTGGATAACGATTCGGATTCGAATCCTTTCATGATCGGATTCGCCCATCTACCAACTCGACCTGTCCTTTGACCCGAACAATCCTAACACCAAGTTTGAACAAAGTATCTCATTCCGATAGAGAGCTATCGTGCTTAAAGACGGACAACATTTACGAACGCATAGGTACCCCGTCACTTTCGTTTTAGTTTGAAGTAAAAATTATTAAAAATTTATTTTTATAAATTAAAATAAGAGACATACCTAGGGATTCCAATGATACAAACTTATAGAATATAATAGAATTTTATCTTTTAAAAGCAGCTGTCACAGCCGCCGAAAGTAGGGTAGGGAAGACCATTCTGGGTTTTTATCGACAGGGATCATTCGTACACACACAGTATATGACGCCTAAGCCACCAGACCCGGGAAATCCCAGAGAAGCTAACAAGGACGAGGAACCTTTCCTTATTTAACGCTACGGAATAACATGCCCTCGAGAATCGCAAGCCCTTATTAGAACTTGTGTCCTGTGACCGACAAAACTTTGTATGATACAACAGCATTTATTCCAAATGAAATATATTATTATATAGACGCAATTCAGCCGTCTCCCATACTGAGAAACGTTTTGTGAAGTCTAAAAAAGGCACACACTGTACAAACTATAGGACAGAATACCAAATACCAGGGATTCAATATACAAAACTTCTGAGTTTGGTTTCAAGTTTTAAATAGGGTTATCAACCTATATTTCTGGCATCCACAGGCAAGCCTTAAGATCTGCCCCGATAAATACAAATGGCATAGGCTGTATGCAGAAAAAAGTGAAATATATATTTTCTTCTTATTTGTCTTTTTTAAATTAGGCTATAGCGACTCAGTTACACATGACGAGGGCTTGCACTTACTGAAATTAACCTAAAACTCAACCTGAAGCTTGCTCTCAAGTTGTAGCCCCCACGCACAATCCAAACTGGTCCTTGTGCCTACCACGCCTACCGCGCTTAGTTTATCAGAGTTTCTCACAAATTCTTTGAGAAGCAAGCCTAGAACATTCTTCCACCTTTTCTCTACTGGAATTTAAACTTTCAAAGCAAGTTCCTCACGAAACTTTCGTACTGAAGAAGAGTCAAGCCTCCCTACTTGTTCTTTAGGCTAATCAAGATCTAGGTCATCGTTTGGCGCGATAATTTTCTCCGCGGGTTTCACCTCCTCTTCATCAGATGAATCCGACTCGGTAGCTGATACAGGATTGGCTGCTTTCTGGACTGCAGTAATTGACACGCCCGACCTCGAGCTCATGCTTTGCGCCGATACGTTACTATCGTCGTCGTCGGTTAGCTCAATAATATCGACGTTACCTCTTCTGGACTTGATATACTCTAAGGCGCCGTCACCCACTAATTTTTTACTACACCCCTTGCAAACGTTGACTTTTGCTCCCTTGATTTCAACACTATCAAGGTTGTCTTTCACACTACAGAAGTCGCAAGTGGCTTCTTTGCGACCGGCGTCGACGCTAGCGGCGCCTTTGGCAATGACCTCCACTCCAGACTTTTTAAGCATGCTCGTCACTGCGTCCGTTTTTTCTTGGGCTGTCTTTGACAGCTGGGGGATAATTGTAATCTCATCATTAATTTTCAGGGGTTTACCCGATTTTGGGGTCTTGGGGGACTCGGCCCCCTTCTCACCCCTTTTCGCTACGTTACTATGAGCAGAGTATACGTGATTCTCAAACTGCTTATACATGCCGAAGGTGGCAGTGCAGACGGTGCACTTGTACGATAAGTGAGCAGGTTTTAGGGTCATACTGTGATCGCGAGCTACGTGGGTCAGCAGTCTCCACTGGTAGACCTTGCCGCAAACCGGGCACCTGCCCGCATCTTGGCCCCTGTTGGCAGCTTCTTGCATTGACGACGTGACAAGACCGTGGGTACCGAGTAGATGGCGCTCCAATCCTTGGTCAGTGAAAAAGCGGAACTGGCACTTTTGACAGTTGAGCGGTGGACGGTTGTGGATCATTTTTGGGTGGATTTTCACCTTGTGGATCCACTGCATGTGATTCCGCAGCTGTTCAAGATCCTAGAATTTAAAAACTTGTGTTACCACCCCTTGTCAATTAAAGCACGTATTGAAACCTGGACTTATTGCCCTAATCCCAACTTCGCCTTTTGCTTTATACGAGCCCACCCTCTTTTGGGGTCTACTATCACGACCAGTCAAGGTTTCGGTCTTCAACCATTTAATATTAAGCAGTAACTTAATTTCCAGCAAGAATGATAGTAAAAATGAAAGAAGACGTTCAAAATACTCGGAACAAGAGCTGCAAGCTCTATGGCACTTTCAAGTTTACATAGTAGCCAAAGGTATCAGCTAAAATTTGCGTGATCTTGAGGCACAGACGACTGTTGACCTTTGGCATTCATGGGAATTTATGTTTTAGTCAAAAATATGCTATGCATTCTGCGGTTACGATGCGCACTTTAAGGGGGCTAGGAATCCATTTTGTAAGCAAAGGCACTGGTGCACAAACAATCATGGGCGCCTTGGTATCATGAAAGTGTATCATTTGCTCAAAAGTATTTTTTTATTTTATTTGTGCACTTTGCGGCTAAGGAGCACTTGAAGGAGGCTAGAACTAAGTTTGTATGCACAATACTTGAGGCACAGATGATCATGGGCACTTGGGAATCACGAAAATATACCTTTTGGCCAAAAGTATTTTTTTCACTTTGCAGTTAATAATAATAATAATAACATATTTGATGGTGCAAAACGGATAAGTCATTTACATTTTATTAGAGCACTATTTCGACCCTTCTTGGCAAGGGTCCTCTTCAGGCTCAAGCTGGAAAATCAACTTGTATTAGGGACTATCTATAATAATAATAACACTTTTATTTCAGCGTAAGCCTATAAGGCACTTTAAGGGGGCCGTATCGTCAGATCACAAACACGCCATCATGTCAATTATCAAGTTTCGTTCGGATCCGACCAACCGTTCAAAACGTATGCATGAAACAAAATTCCGGTTATTAAGATTCCTATTACCTCCACTCCCCCGACGATGGCCGGATCGGGGAAATGACTGCTTCCAAATCAAGCTGATCGGGTCCCTAATACACCTGCCGAATTTCATCGTCCTTGCGCATCTGTAAGTACCTTAGCTCGCGATCATCCGAATTCCGGGAAACCCCTCCCACAGCTCCACCCACCCACAGTGCGCCGAAACGGTCTGTTTCTATCAAAAACGTGTTTACAACTTTTCATTGTTCTTCTCACCAAGCTTCATCCCGATCCCTCAACTCTAAGCCTGTCCCGAGATTTCCGCCCCCCCCCCCCCCAGAGTTACTGGATCCGGTCCGGACACGAAATGGTACATCCCCGACCCGAGCTCTTTCCAACTATCAAGTTTAATTTGTCTCTGATGCCCGGTTCGAATGTTATATTTGCCTCAAGATCCAGGATCTCCCCTCCCTCCTCTCCCCCACGATGGTCAGAACGGGGAAATGACTATTATCAAGTCAATCTGGTCGGGTCCCTGACACGCCCGCCAAGTTTCATCTCCTTAGCAAATCTGGAAGTACCTTAATTCGTGATAACCGGAATTCCGGGACCCATCCTCCAACTCCCCCACAGTGCCCGCATCCGATCCCGTTATGTCAACGATGTATCTAGGACATGTGCTTGTTCTTCCCATGTGTTTGTTTATCCCAATCCCTCCACTCTAAGCGTGTGACGATATTTCCGGTATCCCCCATCCAGATCCCCCTACAGTTCTCGGATCCTGTCCGGACGTAAAATGGGACATGCGAGGCATGTGTTTTCCACGCTTATCAAGTTTCCTTCAAATCCGATCTCCCCTTCAAAAGTTAGGCATGCCTCAAATTTCCGCATTCCCACTCCCTCCGCTTCCGCCACGATGGCCGAATCCGAGAAGTGACTATTTCCAAGCCAGTTTAGTCGGTTTAGTTTAGTCCAGTAGTTTAATTGGGTCCCCGATACGCCTACCAAGTTTCATGGTCCCAGAACACATGAAAGTACCCTCACTAGCGATCACCGGACTGACCGACCGACAGACCGACGGAAAAGTGATCGGTATATGGCACTTCGCCGGAAGGCAAACTGCCACAAAAACCGAAGACCATATTCACTGTTGCCATTACGCCAATGCAAGGAAAATTTAGAACCTTGACGTCGAGGAGCTACGGAATTTAGCAACGAGCCGTGAGCAAAGGGGTTAGAGCCTCAGTTTCGGTCTAAAAACGTTGGAGAGCCCTGGTCTACGAGAAATTCTTCCCCCTGAATATTTACCAATTAGGCCAAGACCGGCACGAGCTGCTGCCCGGCCTGTTCCAAAGTTGCAGCCAGTACCCTGTTCCCACGACCGATACAAAAAGTTTTATTCCCTCGTTCACTGACCTTTTTAACGGGCGTTCCGAAATAACTCCATAAATTAATCGTGTTTCTGTGTGTATTGTTACTGAATTGTAATATAATAATTGTTGATATTATCTAGTTTTTAGTTTGGTGTGAATTTCACCAAGTTATGATGTTTACTCATAGATATTTTGATTAGTTGACGTGTTACGTATGATTAAAGGTTTTACTTAGAGTTTTAATGTGAGATACATGTTACATTGACCAAATGATAAAGATTAGTTATAATTGTTTTTAATTGCTCAGTTACACGACAGAAGAAATTCAATGTTCGGCTTCGTCCGTGAGCGAATTTTTGAAAATAAACTGATTTTTTTTTTTTTTCTATCAAAAGTTCGAAGGAAGTGAATGTTGTGCATCTGATGTCAATCTTTGTGACACTTTGTTGAAATGAAAAACTTGGACGCAGGCTATACTCGAAAACGGGAGTAGATTTAATTTCGAGCAAACACCGCGTACCTTGAGCCAGTCTATGAACTTTAACATACTTTCTCACGTCTCAGATTCGCCTTCTCACTGGCCTGAGTTTTTTTTAAAAACAAGTTTAGTCGGGGAACTGAGGTGGATTGGGCATGTCAGATCAATTAGACAGAGATGAATCGGACATCCCTAAAACTAAACCCAGACCGTCACCCTTCCCCACATAATTTACTAAGCTGAACACGTAAGAGTTGTTTAGGGCAGTGGTTCCCAACCGGGGGTACGCGTACCCAAAGGGGTACGCGAAGGTCCATAATCTCTGAATTCGAAAATGTCTGATTTCGTAAAGAAAGTAGAGTTTTGGCTTACGAAGGTTCAGAGAAACAGTGCAAGATTTTTTTTTTTACCACTTTGCGGACGATAATGAAATCGACAACCTTGCAGCCTCAAGTTTCTCATTTATTTGTATATATTTGTACGCACTAATCCCATGTCGTCTCTTTGGGGTTCTGATCATGACAGATCTTATTAGAATAGCAGAACAATGATTCTTCAAAAAGGGGTATGCAACTTTTTCGAACCTTAATAAAATTGACTATCTTTGCGAAAACGAATGTTTGTCAGAAAAATTGACTATTTTTCAAAAAAATCGACTGTTTCTACGTCGCTTTAATCGTCGCGACCGAAGGTCAGACAAATTTTTGGGGTTCTGTGTTGATAGCCACTGGGATTTTGCGAGGTGTAGATTTTTCTGGCATACTTTTCAAATACCGCGGCTGAATTTTTAACTACGATCTGGCAACGCTGCGGAGAGTAGGCCACGGGATGACCTGTACGAGAACGAAAGGAAAAGCTCAGGTAAGTCTGTTTTCTGTCGCTGTAGAAAAATGGGGTCTTGACTTTTCATACCTTTATATAGCCATCACAAATTTCGCACACAACGAAAGTCTGCTTCTGGCCAGGAACGGCTGGCTGACCGGGTCTGACCCCCATGGTAGAGTTAGCCACGGGACTAACGGTAACACCGCCCTTGGTAATCATCGTACCAGGACTTGCACCGGCAGGGGAGGAGCCAGCTTTGGGTAAAGGCGTGATCGAGATGCTCGGTGACTGGGCCTTGGATTTGCTGGTACCCTGACCCTAAAAGAGGATTTCTTTAAAGACCTAATCCAAAAAAGACCTAATCCAAACAATCTAATAATAATAATATAATTTCAATAATATGGCTTTCGCCTCTATAAATTTCTCGGGACACTTTACACACTAAATTTCAAATAAATAGAAAAAACGAGATTTTCGGGTTTTTTTTCCGGAAGTGCAATCGAAATATCCGAAACTGTATTTATCCCTCGCACATCATCTTGGAGGGGTAACTAGCTGATAAAAAACCCAAAAATCTCGTTCTTTCTATTTTATTTGAAATTAATGATCAGCTTGTCTTCAAACCTTATATACACACTAAATTGAATCTCTGCCAGGCGGTAGCCGACACCGCTTTGAACTGGTTGATATTTTCGGCATTCACAACAATTTCTGAGAGATTATTCCAATATTCTACTATTCGGTTTCTAAAGCTCCATTTTCCGATATCTTTTCGGAATTTCTTACCACTCAGTTTCAAGTTGTGTCCTCTGAGACCGTTGTGATTGAAAGTGACATCATCAGGCCTAATGTTATCATAATAACTATGGCAAATTTTAAAAGTTTCGATCAAATCACCTCGACCAAATCTGTAAGATAAACTCGGTAATCGTAGAATTTGAAGCCGGTTTTCATAAGGCAGATGGCGGATGGATAGCAGTCACTGGCTCAATTGCTCAATGGCTGTTTACCTTCTCTTACTGATCGTAAGCCACCAGATTATTTAGATTTGAACTTTATTGCCGGGTTGTTGTTTTGGCTTGAGAAAAAACCGACGCAAAACGTCTTAGAATTATAAGACTTGATTGATTATTTTTGTGTATGTCTTCAGGAGAACCACACCGGTCTTGGTTTTTTAATTTATTTGTATTTGTAATAAACAGTTGGAGCATTAGATAGAAATTATTATTTTGACCCTTGGCTCCCTACGTGCCATAAGGGCTGTCCCGGATAATCGGCTACCTAGGAAATTTGGTTTGTTTTTGTAACTTGCTCATTGTTTGGCGGTATTTTTTTGTGGTTTTGAACATTCATAGTGGCAGTAGGTATGGTTATCATTGTGTGTGGGGTAGGAAACCGTTTTTGTGGTCCGCTTTAAACTGGGTCGTACGGAGAGTCTAACCACACAGTTGGGGGCACTACAGTTCGGGTGTATGCGACTAAACTGAAGTTGATTAGTACGTTACCCAACGCCTAGATGAAAGATGTTAAGGCTCCCCGAGTTCCCAATAGTCGATCGCTATGCAAGGGCGCTTTGATGATGGAAGATCGTTCGTTAGTGGATTTTCTTGTCAGTTTGTTATGCCTTCATTCTTATTTTCTTCTTCTTTTTTTCTCTCCTTCTTTTTCTTTTTTTTGATTTGTTTGGTTAGTTTCCCTTAAGACTATATGAATAAAGAATAAGCCCCGACCATTGCCAGGCCTTATGTTAGGCCTTATGGTGGGGCCACAAAGAGTTAATGGTGTTTTTCTTGTTTATGAATAAACTAAACTGAAACTATGAGGGTTTTACTTTCCTCAACCTCGAGGTCACGAGTTTCATAACAGATAGCACAAGGATGCGCAATTTCAACAGATAACAAAGAACACGCTATCTGTTAACGTCACAGAAAAATTGTGTTATTTGCCTTCAAGTGTTACATTTTTGTAAAACACAACACCAAACATAGTGCAACATTACTATTTAACGAAAAAATGACAAGGTAGAAAATCCAGTATTCATATTTGATAGTGCAAAACGGATACGTAAGCTGAAATTTCATTAGAGCTATATTTCGGCCATTCTTGGCAAGGGTCCTCAAAAGTTTTTTTTTCCAACTTAAGTGGCTTTGAGCCTGAAGAGGACCCTTGCCAAGAAGCGCAGAAATATAGCTCTAATAAAATTCAGCTGACGTATTTATCCGTTTTGCAAATAATATGATTCGCAGTCAGCTTGGGCGGAAGGAATGTTTATCAGTATTCACTGCTGAAACCAGTTTCTTAAGAGAGCTTAATTTGATTCTCTTTTACTTCGGGCTGTATTTTTCTTTTTTCTTAAAGGAAACGCGGTGACGGTGTTGATGCACCCTACTTCCCTAAAAGTGCGAACCCATGATATTTATGAAGAAAAATCCAATGTTCGGCTTGCCCGTGAAACGCGGTGACGGTGTTGATGCACCCTACTTTCCTAAAAGTGCGAACCCATGATATTTATGAAGAAAAATCCAATGTTCGGCTTGCCCGTGAAACGCGGTGACGGTGTTGATGCACCCTACTTCCCTAAAAGTGCGAACCCATGATATTTATGACGAAAAATCCTGTTTGGCTTGCCCGTGAAGGAATTTTAAAAATAAATTGAAAAATTGATCGGGATTTTCCAGCCGGATATTCTGCACTTTTGTCATCAAAAGCGTAAATGTATACAGTTAATGAATTAGCGTAAATGAAAATGAAATAAAATGTAAATAAAATTAGCGTAAATGAATTGGGATGAAAACCCTTGCGTCGCGTCGGTACGATCTCACAATGAAATTCGGACTAAAGTGCCTTGCCTCGGAAATGCACCGTGAGATCCTGCCACCCAAAGATGAAAAAAGAACGGATACTCGCCCAACAAGGAGTATCTCAAGGGCAGCAGCTCAGCTAGTGAACACGCCCATAGCAGTGAACGCTATTTGAACTCATTTGTGCCTTATTTTATCCGCAATTTTAATGTGAATTAACCAAATTGTAATTTGACAATCCCGTGCATTTTGTATTATCGGAATTTTGGGAATAAACGAATTGTAGTTCTGTGTGAGTAATTCGTACGAAATGTTTTTGAACAATAAAGACTGATTGATTGGAGCTGAAAATCTCAACTCCTGTCCAATACTGATAATAAATGCCGAAAATCCTGGCACGAATCACAGTCGGCTATCCTGAGGCATAATTGCTCGAACGATTCTTTCCAGAAGACTGAAATTCGTTTTCAGACGGGTTCTAGCGACATATTGCTGAAGTGCATCATTGGAGCTTATGTCCGTATCGTTTCCGGAAAGTTACGATTTAACCGGAAAGTTACTGCGTACTCCTGCAATACCACTGCTCTTCCCCACGCTCTGTATCTTTCCTCTTTCTGGACCATCTTCAGTAACAAAAATGTTCGTCAAATTCGTTCAATTTTCTTTCGGTTTCCCAAATCCTCCCCCCCCCCCCCCTTCCAGGACAAGGGACAACCATCTTATTGAAAAGTTCCGTATAGCTAATCCGTCTGCGGCTGTCCTGAGATTCATCAACAGAACGAAGCAAAATTGTAATCACCCAAGGAGCTCCATGGTCTTTCGGTAATTTTAATTATTCTGGTTGTTGTCGTGTTTATTCCTTTTTTCTACCATACACCGTCTCTACCTGGACGGGTTAAAAATAATCTCTTTACCAGATTTTTTAGATTTTTTCAACGGCACGCGTATCTTCATTAGCACATATGTTGTAGTAGGCAGGCAGTTTCGATCAGTTTCGCCAAAATAGAGCGTGTTCCACCCTCGTACCAATAGTAACTATTAGTTACTAAATCCGTTCCAACCTCACGAAAAGTTACTACGCTGACCGTTCCAGCCTTCTCGAAATAGTAACTAATAGTAACTATTTGCTTACCACGCTCGGGCGCGTAGTAACTATGGATCTCTGTCACGTGATTGGTCGGATTCGCCCGCGGCATGATATGGAAAATAGAAAAATCGTTCCAGCCTTGACGGCAAAAAGCCGGAATTCGTGACGTCATGCGTAGTAACTACGGTAAGTAGGACGGAACACGCTCATAGATATGACTTATAGAGGTAAACATACATGGTGAATCCGTTTCTGAAGTTCTTTTTTCAGATGATTAGCTTTTGGCCTTAATCTGTTTGCAAAGTTTAATACTACCTAATTGTCTGTATCAAATATTAAATTCTTGGGATCCCATCGAAACCTTTGGTCTTGTTTCTTATTGCCGTGTTCGAATATGTTTTTTTTCCCTAGGCCACGACCAATATCATGTGTGTTCAAGCCTCTTACCAACAACTGATAAAAGCTATCCACGCCCTTCCAATATGTGCCAACCGCGAGTGCTAATTTATCACCAAATTTGTCATTTTTTTTCAGTTTGCATCACCAAATTACTAAATTTTGGAGTGAGCTTCATGTCAAAATGCCGCCAAAATCACAAAAAAAAAAAAAAAAAATGATAGATCCACCTACCTATTAAAATTGGTAGATTTTATAAGGATTAAAATAGATTTAGACTGGAACGACGGTGGTAGCTTCTAGTAACGATTCTGAGGCTGGAGTACATCCACCCTTCATTCCAGCCCTTTTGATATTACCAGAATCCATTTTGACTAAATAACCTCTAAACCATACTCAGAACGGAAGCTACCTAATAACAGATAAGTAGCCAGTTTGGTCAGCCTTCAGGAAGCAATAGCGAGGTTAGACATGCAAGGGTTAGGCTGGTTGGGGGTAAGCATGCACAGGTAGGGTTGGTTGCAGGGTAACGGGTTCGGGTCCAGTTGCGAGGAGTAGCTGAAAGCATTTAAACTTACAGCGCCTCCTCCTGGCTGAAACTGCACTGAGAACTTGCTTCCAGCAGAGGTAGACGGCCCCAATATAACATGCCCTGAGCTGTTCATAATCTGTAGGAGTGAGAAAAAATTATAGCTGGGTTCAATTTTTTCTGAGGGCTACCATCTTACAAGTCTGAACGGCAGGGGCGTCACGACTAGGGGGGAGGGACGCCCCCCCCCCCCGAATGTTGTCGGCCAGTCGGTGAAGGGCGCGAAGGGCCGCAATTTTTCTTGGAAACAGTCGATTTTTTCTTGGAAACAGTCAATTTTTTTTAACAGTCGGTTTCTCGCACAAATAGTCGGTTTTTTCTTTAAAATGGTAGTTTTTCTTAAAATCCGCCGATTTTTCGTCAACACAGTCATTTTTTCTCAATAATAGTTGGTAAAAATGACCAGGTAAATACCTTGCCCCCCCCCCCCCCCAAGCATTTTGGCTAATAACGCCTCTGCTGAACGGAGTCTCACCGCTGCTATAAGTATCACTAGCCCTGTCTCCACGGTACCGAAACACGCTACTTACTGTTAAACGACACCCCGAACGTATTCCAATGTTATTAGATAGTCTAAAACAAGGATCTAATTTTTAATATTACACATGGCTTTGGCTCTCTAGGCTTTCCTCCAGGCCCGTTCACTTCTAGCAAAAATACGGGCAGATATAGATAAGCCGTTCTTTTCTGACGAGTGAGCTTCTCGCAACAATAGTAACTTAGATCAGTTTGCAGACGTGGCTCTTGCTCGGTTTGTCTTCTTCTTTAATTTTGATATTTCTGTATTTCGAGAGGGAAATAAGGACATTCGTTCATTCACAATCCAAAACTCGCCGTTTTGAACAAAAAATGGACGTTCCAAGTTCATGGTTACATGACCGTTTCGATTCTAAAGCAAGAGACGAGATCCCACATTTCCAATCAGCTTCCAACGTTCAGCCGTTATGCAAAGGGCAGATTAAACCACGGGATTTGCCTAAGGATATTCTACAATGGATATTCTAGGGTCAGCGCAAGTAACAAAGCTAACCTTAGCCCAGTTCCCTTCTATGAAACTTGGGAAAAGTAAAGTATTGGTTAGAAGGTCCTCCAGCATCTACTTTGCCATATACTACTGTCAAATATTTATTTTCCATTTCGTACGGGTGTCAAAAGTATAATCTTGTCGTATAAAATCAGTATAAACACAGCTTCAAATATATGATAAACGTTAATACAACACGAACATAAAGGCACGTCTCGAATTCAGAAGATTACCGAAGACCCAATTTTTAAACTGGCCTAGTGAACCCCTTCCCCCCTTTATTCCGGGCACTATACTCATGAATATGTCACAAAACGACTGCACAAAAAAGCTTACAGAACATCATCCTTATCATGCATAGTGGGAGGGGGGAGGGATAGAGGTCGGGAAAAGTGAAGCCTAGCTGGGACAGAAGGTTTGCGACATCAGACACGAGCGATTGTGCGATGTTGATAATGGGAGGAAACAGGACGATTTCACGAGAGAAAAGAGATCGTGGCTCAAGTGGATCAAAGAATGACGTGGTTAGGTCAGTTGTCCACCATGCACTTCAGCTAGACCATTCCAAGGGAGACATCTGGGCACCTTACCCCTTACAATTCTTTACCGTTGGGTCGCCTCTTAGGACAGATGAAAGCTTTACGGGCCAAACCCGGCACACATGTTTTCATTCTGCTTTATCAATAAAAATCCTCTCTTTCTCCCTCTCTATAAGCTGAAAGCTAACGGGTAAACTGCAGGATGCGAAGAAGAACAAGAGTGATTGTGACCCGCCCCAAAAAACCCACTGGTAGCCGATACTACCTGGCCTGTCCTCGAATTCACCCATCGCAGGATCAGGGGTTGTCAAGGAGTTTTTGGAAGCAGTTGGCAGGCGTCGGTCATACACAAATTCTCAGTTTTAGGGCACAGTAGCCCTAAAGAATGGACACAGCATATATGAAAAACATATTTCCGTTTCAGATTTTCAATTCAACAGATTTTTATGGGGGTACTGTCCCGTTGAGCTCATACGTTTGGGCATTTCGTAATGTTGGAGCAATGTGCCCAAATCTTTTGTTCGTGTATGACTGGTAAGCGTCAGGTTTTCGCTATTGTACGGGAAATATGCTTTACAAAGTTGGGACATTATAAACTCCGATCGAGCTTAGCATTCCACCAGCAGCTCAACCAAAGGTTTTAGGCACTAAAACGTTCACCACACACTGAAATACTAGCAAAACAAACACACCGCAAACCAAAATCGCATTCACCAAAGCACATAGCACCAAGTCATTTTTTCTTAAAATAGCGGTTTCTAACAGACTTCAGATTTTTAAGCAGATAGGGACTTTTTTTCTTGATATTTGGAAACTGGGTTTCATCTCGTATAAGGATCCACACAACTTCTTCGGGGGTTAAAAAGTGCCTTTTCTTAAAAATCGCCAAAGCTAGTATCTCCTGTTCCACGGACAGTACACCATCCATGAGAGAAAGGGCGGAATCCGGCCGCAATTCCGCCTTGTCGGTCGCTAAAGAACTGTCAGCCTTCAATGGGGGCGTATCATCGTCTGGAACTGTAACTATATCGCTGGCTGCTGGGTTCTGCGGAGATCCCCTGCTTTCGGAGAGATGGAACAGGTCCCTCCGCACCAGTAAAGGCTTGATGCGTACGTCACAACGGGCTCAGTTTCGCCCTTTAAAATTGAGGTGGTAGTACTCGGGATCAGAGTAAAATAACACTAGGGGGTAGCGCCAACACCTATGCGTTCTATGCTTTGTAGACGGGCCATTCCCGTAGCGTAACCCAGTACACTTAAGGCATTTAAAGCGAGACAAACTTTCGGGTTTATAGATTTCTTGTAAAGCAAAGGTGCGGTCTGCAAACACCAAGGAAACAATGGAGGCTGCATCATTTTTTGCAATGTTCAGAATATGAAATTATCGGAGCCAGCTCTGGTGAACGACTGAATGAGTTTCAGTAGGGACGTTCTCTATCACTTGTGGTGCTAGTACCGCTGCTGTTCGAGTGTGTGTCAATTTTGTCAAGTCTCGGCGCTACTCCCTAGTATTATTTTGCTCTGCTCGGGATATAACCAGCTTACCACTGATCAGAGTCAGAAGATTAGCCCCTCCAACGCTAGTGATTCGGATGACAGTCATCCGATAAAGGGCTAAAAGTCATCCCTACTGTAACCTATGCCCCTATAAACCGCGGGGCCTCAGACGAAGGCAAACAGTTCCCAGAGCCGAAGTAACGAGACTACACTGTCAGAAGTTCATAACAGATAACACGAGGATGTTATCTGTTGTGTTTGAACACGTTATGCATGAAATGTTATGCATAAAAAGCTTTGTTAGGAAGAGCCAAAAAAGCATCTACTGACTTTTTTCCTTATCGTCATGATGTCGGAAAACTCAGCAGATACTTTTTGGCGGTTTTTCGGTTCTTCCTGATGGCAACGCTTATTATGCACAACATTCTGAAACACAACAGATAACATCCGAAGTGTTATCTGTTACGCATTATCTGTTGAAACCGCGCATCCTCCTGTTATCTCTTATGAAACTTCTGACAGTGTAGCTGTCCCTGCTACTTCTACGAACTATACCCTATCGTTCGCAAGAGACGAGCTTTTCCTTCGTAGTTCCGCCTTTTGGACAAATGTCATCTTTCGCTAAAACAGGTTTTCTTCACGAAAAAATAAACCCCGTAAAGCAACTAATTACTGTATTTATTCTATGACAAGTGTATATATGTTTTAGTTGTAGGTTAGTGACAAGTGCCAACTAATTTGCTCGCGCATGAAATGTTGTGCAGCATTTATTTGAACTTAAATTAAATTAGATCTTCTTTCATAATCAAACACTTTTGCTCCGGGGGTGCGGAATTGAGGTAAGGGTTGCCTCTACCCTTTCAGCTTTCAAGTAACAGGCCAAGTCCTTTTTCTTATCGAAAACATAATTTCCTTTCTTCTTTTTTCTCGCCATTCTTCTGCCATGCTACACGTGTATCGCATCTATTTCGGCAAAGGATAAGGCAAACCCCACCCTCATTTACCGGAGACTGCTAAGATCCGAGGGAGTTGCTTACCGCTGTCATTAAAATGAATAGGCTAATGGCCATCGCCCGGGTCGGTTCGGGTTTTAACAAGCCACGATTAAAATTAAAATAATGGGTTGTCGTGTTGTTTGTACTTCCAAGCTGCAGTAGGCGGTTCCACGAAATCAGGAATCCTCAACCGACAAGAAGGCTTAAAGGACCCCTCTTGCTCATTCTGCCTTTCATTATATACTTAGCTCCCATTTCGAAATATAAGCTCCTAAAATCCCCACCTTTCTCCATTCTTTCGTTTCGTAACTACGAATTTTTAGCGCTTTTTCGGCCTTGCCGAGTTTGCCCGTGACCCACCAAAAAATTTGCCGGAATATTCATTGTTCGCTGACAACTCTTTCACACATAAGGATGTGACAATCTTCTGTTCTTTTATTTGCTAAGTTTTCCCACTTTTCAATCAAAGCACGTTCTGTTTTCAAATCTTTTGCGCCGAGCCGCCACGGCGGAGAGCAGGAAGGCTGGATATAGTCGACAAGCGCTAACAAGAGAATCCCTATTTTCAGGTGGAAAGTAATGGTATTTTCGAAAACCTATTTTCTGATCCATTTTAAAGGGGAAAAGATCATTTCTAGTAACAGTTGTGCTTTAAGGCCCTTTCAGACCATGCCATGCCAACCAAGTAGCAGCTCACACACAAGCAAATCAATGATCAAGCGTGCAAAACAGACGAAAGAATCCATTAGGAAGTAAGGCAAAATAAAATGTTAAAAGGCGAAAAGCCTTACCTGGAACAGCTGATTTCCTTGCAAAGCTGCCATGTTTGAAGGGAGGAAGACTTGCTGACCGCCTGGGCTTCTGAACTGAGCCGCTGAAAAAAAGAACCATTTTAAGCATTAAAGGAACAGAAAACTTGACTCAAACTTGACTCGGGGAGCTAGCTGACATATCAAGAATGTACCCTGAGTCGATATTGAGAGTAAGAAAAATTCTCGTTACGACCATTGCAGTTTCCGGGCAGTTTCCGAGAATTCGACTTTTAAGTTAGTTGAAAAAAAAAAGCAAAAGGTTTGTGTGCCGGGAGTAGGAACTGAACGCACGACCTCCTGACTACTATCCTGATCTGTTAGTGAACACGGCCAAAGGCGAACTTTTAAAGTGCATAAGTGCATAATTACAGTGCATAAGGGGCAAGGGCCTGCCAGCTAGCTTTGGGAACACTAAGGAGGGGGTTCGAGATAACAAAGAAGGGGGGTCCTGTCGACAATAAGTCCCTGTTACCTTTATCTAAGCCCCCCAGGTCGGTTTGACGGCCGAAAGTTTCGTAGTCAAGTTTTCTGTGACTTTAAGATAGGTGCCCATAGAACGCGAATTTGACGTCACTAGCGGAAAAAATTCGCTTCGCTAGGCACAAATTTCGCGCCGCGCCGTTTCGACTCGAAGTCGAATTATTTTCGCGTCGCCTCAGTTCGCTCTGAGGAAATTCAGGAAATTGACGATCAATCTGGCCAAAGTAGAGTATATAACAAGATATAGAGTATATAAGCGTAAAGTTGACTTTTCCACCTATTTTCGTTCTAGTCCTCCGTATCGTATCCACGTAAAAGTACCTAGTCCTGACGAATTCGTTCGCGTTTCCGCTGTCAGTGGAGCCTACGAAACGAATTCGCTGGGCGGCGCGAAAGAACAGAATTCGTTGGCGGAAAAAAATCGCATTCCGTGTGCATCTATCTTTAACAAGTGTGCACGTGTGTGCAAGTGTGCGTGAACACGACTTCAGACTGAGAGTAAGGAACACCCTTCCGTCCGAAGTAGTACTGAATGAGTGAATCAACGCTTTCAAGAATTCCCTAGACAGTCTGTACATAAATTATTGGTCATGACGTAGAGGCCAATGGCCTATTTTTTGCATTATATTATTATCATTACGATAATGGCTTGGCGCAATTAAGGATTGGGTGGCGGGGGGGGGGGGGGGCAAAAGCTCAGACTGCGTCAGCTTTCTGCATCCATCTGAAGGAGGTGACCACGAGAAGCCTCCGAAATATTGAGCTAAGAATTCGTCGGGCAAGGAATTCAACATGTGCATAGTGTGTTTCCACTCCTACTCGAATGTAGACGATCAGGTCTCCTCGATTTTCTTAATATCATAAAACTGAGGAAAAAAACTGAGCTTTTCCGTTCGCAACTGACGGTGGTGCCAAAATCTTGGCAGGAATTCAAGTCCACGAGCGCCCGTTGTCTGTCCGAAGAAAAGATTACATGCTGCTGGAACTGACACTGACTGTTCTTGAAATTCCAATCCTGGAAATCTGTTGCTAAATACGATAGTAAAGGCGCCAATTATGCAAGGAATCGCTATCCTGATTCGCAGGCAAGCGCGACCAAGAATCAGCCACTATCAAACACAAAGTGAAGGCGAGCTTTCGCGGGTTCACTCCCTCTCCCATACTCAATCAACACCTGGTCCTCATATTTGCTGCAATAGTGCTGCTGCACTTCTTTGCTTCTGCACAAAACGCGTTTTTGGATTCACTGCATGCACGATTCTTCTTGGTTGAAGCAGCACATTGCAGGGAAGCACGGACTTGGTCGGTAAGCAAGTCCGCGATCTTCGAGAAGCGCTGCCGTCCTCCTCGGAAGCACTGCAGTGCAAAACGAATGCAGAAAGAATCAGCGCGGAAGCGGCCGAGAAGTGGGCCTGCACACTGTCAGAAGTTTCATAACAGATAACACAAGGATGCGCGGTTTCAACAGGTAATGCGTAATAGATAACACTACGGACGTTGTCTGTAGCGTTTCAAAATGTTATGCATAATAAGCGTTGCCATCAGGAAGAGCCGAAAAAGCGTTTGCCGAGTTTTCCGACATCATGACGATACAGAATAAAGTGAGTAGATGCTTTTTTGGCTGTTTTTGGCTCTTCCTAGCAAAACCTGTTATGCATAACATTTCATGCATAACGTTTTCAAATACAACAGATAACATCCCAAGCATTATCTGTTACACATTGTCTTGCCGAATCATTCTCGGACAAAATCACACCTCGTACGAGAACAGTCTCCGCACACTCGGGCTCAAGTCACTATCGGAACGAAGGCATGAAGCAGTTATGAGGTTTGGGAGCCAGTGTCTTGCTTCCGAAAGGCACAGGCAGATCCTCCCCGACTTTGCGGCGCCCACGGTCGATGGTCCCGTGACAAGAAGTAAAGCAGCCTCAAAAGTCACCTTAAAGCAACCACCTGCAAACTCCAGCGAGCGATACAACTCATCTTTTGTCCCCTACTTTGTTCAGCCGTACAATGCCAGATAATGTGCGTCGTGTTTTTGTGTGTGTGCTCATTTTAACTGTTTTTTTTAACTATGTTTTGACAATGCCACTGCTATTTTGTACAATATTCTGGCAAATTACAACGATTGATTGATTGATTGAAACCGCGCATCCTTGTGTTATCCGTTACGAAACTTCTGACAGTGCAGTGTGCAACAAAAACGAGGCTCTGGTCGAATAAGGTCGAATAATTCTTTCGTGGCATATTTTACCGAACATTTTAACGCTCTTTAAAAGTTGTCGTCGTCTATTTCTTTTCAGCCCGTTTCTTTGTTTTTGTTGTGACATAAATAGTTTGACCATTGCATCTTTTTATCTCAATCACATTTGTTTAAATTTTAAAACAGTAGTCACACTTATGATGAATTATTTTTGTACTTGTCATTTTAATTCACGTCCGTATTTTCATGAAATGTATTTTAAACCGTGAATTGTATAATAGTAGTGACACTTATGACGAATTATTTTTGTACTTGTCATTGTAATTCGCGTTCGTATTCTGATGAATTGTATTTTAAACCGTGAATTGTATATATAATCATAGGTTACCATTGTAAATATATCCCTTGGTTGATCTTTTTATTTGTAATGACATGTCCAGCACTATTTTTTGTCTGTAAAAGATATCTATGGATAAATAAACCGAATTGTAATTGTAATTGTAATAACGCTGGGATATTCCACTAGGGCTTGAGAATCTTCTAGTCGAAAACCGAGAAAGCGAGAAGTAACATACGTTTTTGAGCCTGTTTCTGTTGGATTTTCTTCATGGCCTGCTGCTGTTGTGCCGCCTGGTGGGCCTGCATGGTTGCCAGCAGCATCTGATTCTTCGCCATCAGCGGATGCAACATATTGAGGGCCGCAGCGGTTGCTGCCGGCGTGGGCGTCTTCAGGTTCGTGAACGATGATTTTGCAGTCTTCGAGACCTAGACAAAGAATCGAGTCAATACTATAGGCGTACTCTCGCCGTTCCCCGAAGACTCCTCGGGGAATCGAAGGGAACGGCGAGAATAGAGGGAGTCACTCCACGCGGACTCCGCGTACAGAAACAGCGAGAATACGGGGAATGCTTCTAAAATGGATTTTGTCCGAAAAATGAATATGCAGCAGAAAAAATTACTCTAGATCCACTTTATTTTTGGTTATGGTTATTCTGATTCTTTTTAATTAATTCTACGTTGCACCTACAATAGCAAAAATTGATTCCCCCCCAAATTTGAAAGGGAGTCCTTTTTGATGATGGTGATGATAATCGGAGCATTCCCGTCCGTGGGGACTCGCGAGAATACGGGGAGTTAGTCCCCGGGACAAACAAAAACGCGGGGACTCCTCAAGTGGAGTCCTCGGGGAACGGCGAGAATACGCCTTATTGATGACTAACTCTTCTTGCCGATGCAAAATCGCGCTGTACCTAGCGAAAGAGCCGGAAGCGGTATCACAGCTGCTCCCAAACATCGCCGTGATTTGTTCACACATGATTGAGTTGTTGAATTTGAGTCGTTAGTGCTACGTTTTCTCGTTCTTCCCGAAGATCACTTTGGACTTAAACCCAGGCCTCACCTTCCAGATTCCCAGATGTCCGGGGCTTCCTCATAGTCAAGCCAACCCTTCCAGATTTTCATGATAATGATGACAGCTAAATTTGCTGTTCTTCAACATTTCCCAGATGTCCCCTTTACATTTCAAATATCTCAGTCAAATATCCCAGTCACAACTGTCAATCACTTTCCCTTTTTGGGATCCCAAAACGTAAGTTGAGGGATACCTATGACTTCGCAAAAGTTGTCCGTCTGTCCGTCCGTCCGTCTGTAAGCACGATAACTCTCGAAGGGAATGAGATATTTTGATGAACTTGGTGTGAGGATTCGTTGGGTCGGCGGACCAGTCGAGTTTGTAAATGGGCTTTGTAGCCCTACATTTAGGGGTGGGGGAGGGGGTTCAAATTAAGGGGCAAACAAAATATTTTGAAACAGCTAATGTGATAGTCGATTATGGGGTAAGAAGACATGCTGAACACGATGGTGAAAACCATTTTGTAATCGGACAAGTAGTTCGTCCGGAATCCGGCCAAAACCGGAAAGTTTGTTAAAAGTAAAAACTTAGTTGTCGGACATATACAGCGGTGCATGCAAGAGAATTAAACAGAAAGCAGCTGTGAACTCCCCACTCTGATAGTTGAGCAGACGAGCTTGATCGAATTCTTGGTTTATACTCAGATTCTCTTTTCGAGTTTTCAAGAAGGGGGTGGATGTGCTGTTAGTTAAAGATTTAGTACTCTAGGACAATCAGCTAAAGGATATACCAATTTTACGCCTTTTTGCTTGCATTTTTATTTCCTAACTGGAGTTTCAGGCAAATACCCTAAATACGCCACTGGTGAAAAGAGGGGTCTTCGATGGGTTTCGGGGGGGGGGGGGGTGAGATCTCGGAAATTTAATGTTAGACCCGGACAATTGGGTTTAGTAGGTATCTGGTCTTCGCCAGACTCGTTAAACATTTTCAGTATTAAAATTTAGAAACAGATTAAGACAAATGGCTTATCATCTGAGAAAACGAAGTTCTGATAAGGCTTCAGCATGTGCGTTTGAAAATCGATCAAAACTTCCTGCCTCACTAGCTTCTTCCAAATTTCAATTGACCGAAACTTCCTGCCTCACTTCTTCCAAATTTCCGGTTTCTGAAAAAGGAATTCAGCAGGTATCCTTTACCCCTACAACGAACCTCTAACCAAAGTCAGATAAAACTTTTACTCTTACCAAATATTCCGGTTTTAGCCGGATTTCAGGCGAACTATAGGCTATGTCCGGCGAGAAAAATGTTTCATATACGAATTCAGCATGCTTCCTTACCACTAAATCGAACCTCAATCAGCTTGAGATTAAACTTTTATACATATAACAAATTTTCCAGTTTCGACCGGAGTCCCGGGCCAACTATACGTACGGGTTTGAAAATGATTGTCATATACGGATTCAGCATGTCTTCTAACCCCTAAATCGAACATTTAATCAGCTTCAAATAAAACTAATTTTTAACAAATTTTCGGGGTTTTGGCCGGGTCCTGGGCGAACTATTTGTATATAATATAATTATAATTGATATAATTATCATAGACTTGTTCAGCATGTATTTTTACCCCTAACTGACTATCTCATTATTTGTTAAAAAATGTTTCGTTCGCTCCTTAATTTCAACACCCACACTGTCAGAAGTTTCATTACAGATAACACATGGATGCGCGGTTTCAACAAACAACACTCAACAGACAACACTTGGGATATAATCCGTTGTCACGACAAACACTACGCATGAATTGTTATGCCCAACAAGCATTGCCAGGAATAGCCGAAAAACCGCCAAAAAAGCATCTACTGACTTTTTCTTGGTCGCCATGATATCGGAAATGGCGATTTTTCGGCTATTATACATAACATTTCATGCATAACGTTTGTCGCAACAACAGACTACATCCCAAATGTTGCCTGTTGAAACCGCGCATCCTTGTGTTATCTCTTATGAAACTACTGACAGACACTGACAGTGCATCCAACCGCCTTCCTGCCCATTGCCCAATCCGCCAGCTAATACTGTAACTTTGTTGTTTTTTTCGTATTTCGTTGTGTATTTATTGTTTTGCATTCATTTATCTTTTGTTGTTGTTGTAGATTTTGTGTACCCTCTGTATTTCTTGTTAAGCGTTCATTTACCTTTTTTCTTCTGTATTTATTGTGCAAATGCCTTATTACTAGGCTACATGTAATAAATTCATTCATTCATTCAAATGTAGGGCTCAGAGCCATCTACGAACTCGACCTGTCTCCGTCTCCTGTCTCTTTTGAACAGATGCATTCAAGCGCCGTTTGGATGCTGAGTGGAGAGACAAACCGTGGAGATTTGACTGGGATGCAACAGAATCTTCCACTAGATTGTAACCAACCACAAATGCAACAGTCATCACAAGGAGTGATTCAACAGGATCAAAAGTCCTTATTTCACTCCAAGCTGTGATTTAAGGTTTTAGGTTTTTACCCAAAGGATCCTCACACTATAATTCATCAAAATATATCATTCCCTTCGAGAGTTATGATGCTTACGGACGGACGGACAGACGTACAATTTTTACGAAGTCATGGGTATCCCTCCACTTACGTTTTGGGATCCCAAAAAGCATCTACGAAAAATTATGATTCCTTTGCAGGCGGATCCCAGTCGATGGGTGGAACCAAGTTTTTCTCTTTACCCAAAGGATCCTCACACCAAGATTCACCAAAATATCTCATTCCCTTGGAGAGTTAGCGTGCTTACGGACCGACGGACAGACGTACAATTTTTACGAAGTCATGGGTATCCCTCCACGTACGTTTTAGGACCCCAAAAACCACCTAAGAAAAATATGAGCCTTTGCAGGCGGATACCAGTCGATGGGTGGAACCAAGTTTTTCTCTTTACCCAAAGGATCCTCACACAAGATTCACCAAAATATCTCATTCCCTTCGAGAGTTATCGTGCTTACAGACGGACGGACAGACGTACAATTTTTTCGAAGTCATGTGTATCCCTCCACGTACGTTTTAGGACCCCAAAAAGCACCTAAGAAAAATTGTGATACCTTAGCAGGCGGATCCCAGTCGATGGGTGGGACCAAGTTTTCCTCCTGCTTGAACCGCTTCAGACACGTCACAATATGCCTATTCACTTTCGACTTAAGATTATCCTCAAACGGACAAAATATGCACTGATGAGCCATGGGTGCCTTCTCAAGCTTTCCTTTCACACTATGTTCCGAATCCACGTGGCTCAGAATCTGGGCCGCCTCTCGAGTGTCAAACTGACAAAAGTTGCAGTAATATGTGTACTTCATCATATGTGGGGTCTCCATGTGATGCGCCAGCACCACGCTGGACTCGGTATGGAAGGAGCAAAAGGGGCACTTCTGTAGGGGCATGATGAACGCCTCATTGTTCGCCCGGCTCTTTTCGAGCGCACGTTCAAGTGACGCTATAGTGAGGCGCTCGTCTGACGATAAGTTCTTTAGTCCAACCTTTCTGGCTTTCCGTGTCTGTTGGTTCAAGAAGTCGTTCTGGACATACTCTGTCACGAGGCTCATGCCTATGTCTTGGAATAGCTTGCCGATGGAGCTGTCGAAATAGCCGTTGCTTTTGTCGACTATGATGTCGTCTTTCTTTCCTCCTTTCAAGTTCGGCGCTGGCTCAGTTTTGACTACAAACAAAAAGCTAGATTAGAAGGGGGATGTGCAGGCCTAACCACCGCTTTCTTTTAATTAACTTAAGTTGCGTTTTTTTGGACTCACTTCTGTTTCGTCAAAGTTTGTAGTTTGGCTCTTGTTTTTTTTTCTCTTGGCTCTTATTGTTTTGTTTCAATTTGTAATCGTAATCAGATTATTGACCCCGCACTACGTCTGGATAAAACTGAAAAAAGAGCTCGAAGATGAGTTGCTAGAAATTTGTGTGAGTACCCATTAACCCGTATTGTCTATGGTGACTTCTTCACCATTTAGACAGCACGGGTAGATGCTATGTTGTATTTAGGTCTGTGTGTTATGTTCAATTCTTTTTCTTTTTCTTCTTTTGTATGTACTCCGTGTTTTTCACTTTGTTGTTCACGGGCAAAAAAGTTAAATAAATAAATAAAGAATAAAAATTTGTCTTCCTTGCGTTTTATTAGTTGCGTTTTCGCAGATACCATGGTATCTGATACCACGGTCTAAAGTCGTTTTTGCAATTATCGTGATATCTGATACCACAGTCAAAAGGCGTTTTTGCATTTATCCTGGTATCTGGCCAGTTATCGTGGTATCAGATATTCAGATACTACGGTCCAACCGTGGTAACAGGTCGTGGTATCTGAAAAGTCATTTCACTTTCATCAAATGTGTCAGATTGGTGAGAAAGAAGTTTACCACTTAGTGATGTGACTGAATATCTGTTTTTCTTTTGGGATGACTTCGAAAAGCGCAATTTCGGCAACAGTCGTTTTTGCAGAGCAACCGTGTATCAGATACCACGATAACTTCAAAAACGACTAATTGCAGATCCAGTTATCGTGGTAACAGATACCATGGTATCTGCAAAAACGCAACTATTGAGTTCTAGTTTCCGAAAAGTCAAACTACGTCTACGTCTGCGAGGTAGTTCGAAACTACAGCAAATGGAATGGACAGATAAAACGGCTTTAAGCGAAACTACGCCGAAACTACATAAAAAAAAACTTTACATTTTAGTATCAGAATAGAATAGAATAGTAATTTATTCAGTCACACTTTCACGGTTACAAAACCAAAATTGGTGTCATAACATAAACATTTAAAAGCACGTACAAATGGTCAAAGGCTATTTAAAATTTCAACAATCTTTGGTATAAAACTATTTTGGTAACGGCAGTGTTTGGCCGCTAGGGGTTGGAATATTGGGACCTTCGTAGAGACTGCTCGCTCTTGCCTTTCCCTTACATTGTTGTATGGGGGAGGGAGAAACTCATTGTAGATGGGGTGCGAAAGAAGCTTTTTACCGATCTCGAGGCATAGGTTCAGTCTCCGTTTCTCCAGTGTATCAATTGTGTATGCGCTTAGAAGAAGGGAGTAGGGTGCTTTTGGGCCTTTATTGATAATATGGAGAGCGCGTTTTTGGATTCTTTCAATACTTGAGTTTTGATCTGCAGTTGGACCAAAATGCCACACTGCGCATGCGTACTCCATTAATGGTCTTATGAAAGAAGTATAAATCCTGAGGATATAAAGACTTGGGACATTATGCTTTGATAAAAGCTTTAACATGTGCAGGCTTGAGTTTACTGAACTAACCAACTTTGCCACCGAATTTTCCGTCGTTTGTGCAAATTCCCTTCCTACGGCACACGTGCCGGAGAAATACGATATGAAAATGAACTGAATGGAATTTTAACCCAGCTGTATTTTTCTGTACCACAACCGGATTATAAACTTAAAGGACCTGTCTTACCTGTAATAATAACGCAACCTACTTCCATAATCATTCCATATATTTCTAAGCCCGGAGACCCCGATTTCGTACGGTACATTCTAACACTTCTACAAAAACCACGCTGATTTTCTCACTTGCCGTGTTTTGCTACCTTCGATGTGTATCACGCTGTCGAGGGTTGCCTGAAAGAAGTTTGATTGACGAGAAGATTGCTTCCCTGTTTTCGCTGTAAGTCAAGGGGTCTTGGAAAAGGCTTAAAACAGCCAAAACCGTGGGTTATTTGTTGAAAGCACAGCCTAGTTTTAAAATACTCAAATATATTAAAAATACTTTGTCCTTTCGCCAGTCTGCAGTATCTGAAGCTTGTACATATTAAATTTGGATAGTCTAAGATGGTATCAAACCGGTCTAAGTATAACCGAAAAGCTTTGGTTTCTTTGTATTCAGTTTTTTGCGATCACTGTGTACTTTATCTTTCCGTCACTTTAATTCTATTGATAAAGAGTGACATACATAGACTACGTACATGTTACTACAAATACTGTAAATACCTGCTGTATTTGCCTATATCGTATCGAAATCGGAGAATAATCCAAAAATACAAAGCTCCCGATATAACGGCAAAACTCCAGGAGTTTCATAACAATTTATCTGGACAAGTATATGAACGACTAACTACATATCACGGGCTCATCCGTTTGTTCTGTTGATCTTTGTGTTTATTTTGTTGTACTAGTGTTTTTTCAGTTGTTTATTTGTTTCTTTCTCTTCTTTACTCAACTATCTTCACATTGTTTTTGTGCAGTGGGTTACAAATAAATTATTGTTATTATTATTTATTATTAATGTTAGTTGAAGATTAAATAGTGCGAGGGGTCCTTTAAGGATTGATAAATTACAACTTTTCGACGATAGCACTTTCTGAATCTGTCGCCTAGCCGAGTGAAAGTGTCGCGTTCGGTCCGATGTCGACACGAATCAAAGTTCGTCACGACCGCCCTGACGAAGTCTCAAACAACGGTCTGACGATTTTATTCCACTAAAATTCATCGCCATGCCTCTGCCATCTCCAGCGAATCGTCCAGTCAGCTTAGGCGCCTTGTATCTGTCATCTCACTAAATAATGCGATGAATCTCTGAATCTAGCTAACGCTCTAACATGAACAAATTCCTCTGTGCCTAACATTTCTTGGGCCGCCGTCCGGCCCTACCAGTTCGATGCGTTCATTTTACAGCGGGCCACAAAAAATGATCTTTCTACCACACACACACTGCTAACCATCCCTACTGTCACTATGAATGTTCAAAACCACTAAAAACACCGTAAAACAATGAGCAAATTAAAAAAAAACCAAATTTCCTAGGTTTGAAATAACTCTTTCTGGATTAAATCTCAGCCGATTATCCCGGACAGCTGTTATGGCACGTAGGGAGCCAAGGGTAAAAATAATAATTTCCATCTAATGCTCCGACTGTTTATTACAAGTACAAATAAATTATAAAACCAAGACCAGTGTGGTACCTCTGAAGACATACAAAAATTATCAGTTAGGTCTTATAATGCTTTGCTAATCAATCCTGAAAAATTCCGCCATCTAGAAAAGAAGACATTGTGCGTGGGTTTTTTCTCGAGCCAAAACAGCAACTCGGCAATCGAGTTCAAATCTAAACAAACCCGTGGCATGCGATCCCTAAGAGAAGGTAAACAGAATGTTTGGATTAGGTCTTTAAGTGACGGAAATGGATAATGGAAACGTTCGTGAGATGGAATATATTCGGGAATGTGCAGGGCTCTAGACTGTTCGCACTAGACCCTCGCACTATTTACTCTTCAATTTACAGTATTTTAAAATATTTGAATACTTAAAAACTATGCTGTGCTTTCAACAAATAACCCGCGGTTTTGGCTGTTTTAAGCCTTTTCCGAGACCCGTTGACTTGTAGCGAAAACAGGGAACTAATTTACATAACCGGTTTTCCTCATGGAAAAACTTCTCGCAGACAACCGTCGACAGCGTGATACGCATCGAAGGTAGCAAAACACGGCAGGTGCGAAAATCAGCGTGGCTTTGTTAGAGGGGTTAGAAAGAACAATACGAAATTTGGGTCTCCGGGTTTATAAATAAAAGGAGTGATTGTGGAAGTAGGTTGCATTAGTATTTTAGGTAAGACTAAAGGTAAAATTACAAAGAGAGATCTTATTTCCGTATCGGAGGCTGTGAATGGGGGGGGGGGGATGGTTTGCTGGAAAAATAGTAAGTGAGTAACTTATTTCTGACCCACCATTTGGAAAGCGGCGTATCTAAAATAAAATAAAGTAATTAAATATAACACAACAAATACAATATAAATTTTTCATTCATCGACCAGAAAAGAATGTAGCGCTTAAAAAATTAACAAAAGTGAGAGGGAAAACCAAGCAGCAGAGGCGTCAGATATGGCGTCCTCCCCCCCCCCCCTTCAATGTTGTCGGCCAGTCGGTGAAAAAAATAAAAATGAATCGCAGCGTTTTTTCATAAAACGGTCGATAAATACTACTTGAGCACAAGCTGACCGGAGAAACATATATTCAAACATTGCATAGAACGAATACTTCACCGACGATGCTTTGGCAGCGATATTACGGCCCTTCTTGTTAAAGGACATCATCAGGCTGTTGAATGTCAGGGACAACGTGGGGGAAGAAATGAACCTGCAATCATTTTGCAGGTTCGTTTCTGACGTAAGGCGGACTTTAATTTTGTTGACATAAAGGGCTGAGCAACAAAACTCTTATGGTCATCACATATTTCAGCAGTATCATACGAGATCGAGCCACATGTGCCTACGGGAAGAAATCAAGGAAACATTTACCTCCGAAAAATTAGTCGAGTTTTTTGCCAAAAGAGGCCGAAGGCCTCTCTCCCAAGTCATCTGTCCTTTCTGCTAATTTGGCCGTTTTCTGGTAAGGAGGAGTCGGGCGCCGTTCTCCGAGCCGAGTTGTCAATTCACCTCGGAGTTGACCAATCACCTTTCTCAGCAGGCCTCAGCAGAAAGGAGAAAGGCCTTGGTCCAAAAAGTTCAAAAGAGCAGTGAGGAGTAAGCGCTTGGTGCCAAAAACGGGCAAACGGACTAAGGCCTTGGTAGGTAGGTGACAAAAAACGCGACTATTCATTACCTTTTGCTCAGATCAGATGTAGTAATTATCAAATAAGACGTACTTTTATCCTTTGGTGATGCCTCCTTAGTTTCTAATTCCTTCTTGGCAGACTTTTCTTTCCCGTCTTCAACTTCCATCGTCTCCTCTTTTCCTTCTTCTCCGTTCAGCTTCTTCTCAAGATCCTTCAATTCCTTTATACGGTTTTCCAGGAATTTCACAATGGCATCACCTGCAAAGGAAAAGACTTCAACAATGTTCTGAAAGCCTCAAATAAATGCATTCCGTCACATCATCGATGGAAAACTTCATCCTTTTCACGCGAAGAATGAAACACCCCGGGAATGACGTAGATAATCAAAATAGAAAAAACGAGATTTTTGGGGGGTTTTCTTGATCAGCTAGTTTACCCCTCTAAGATGATGTGCGAGGAATAAATAAAATTAATTTTTTAGTTACATGTCGTTTTATTGTTTGTTGGTTCCGCATCGTATTCCTGTTGTTATTGTGGGGGATTTTATGATTTAGTTGTTTTTCGCTGAGGACGGTATGCCGGAAGTGCAACCGAAATATCTGAAATTCTATTTATCCCTCGCACATCATCTTAGAGGGGTAAACTAGCTGATCAAGAAAACACCCGAAAATCTCGATTTTCTATTTCGTTTGCAATGAATGGTTGGCTTCAAACCTTATAATGTCGTAGATAGAAAACTACACGGTCGACCCTTTCACTTGCTACAAGCGAAGGCCGGTGTTGAAGTAGGTTTCCACTGTCCACATACTGTTCTTTCCATAGAATATTCTGCCATATTGCTCCAATTTCGGATATATAAGTGTAGGTTAGGTTGGATTATTAACAATAATTACGAATGAACAAATATCGTTTTCGATATCGATATTTACGTTTCGATATCGACATTTGGTCCGATATATCGATATCCGATATATCAATCTATCGATATCCGGTATATCGCATCTTGGATCATCTCAAACTCCGAATAAATAAGAAATGAATTACGGAAAACATATTGCTCCAATTTCGGATGTATAAGTGTAGGTTAGGTTGGATTATTAACAATAATTACGAATGAACAAATATCGTTTTCGATATCGATATTTACGTTTCGATATCGACATTTGGTCCGATATATCGATCTATCGATATCCGGTATATCGCATCTTGGATCATCTCAAACTCCGAATAAATAAGAAATGAATTACGGAAAACATATTGCTCCAATTTCGGATGTATAAGTGTAGGTTAGGCCAGATTTATGACTGGACAAAGTCCTGCAAGACTGCGAGTAGACTTTAAAACATACGCGAATGATATTCTTGTCACCTGAACAAAAAAAAAAACTGTGCCACTGAACGGGTATTTTATAATTCCGACATCACAGTTTCGACTTTTCGAGTGACTTCCCCAACGAGTATCGTTTTAAAGTTTAGCTGAAAACGGCAGAGACAGGACAATCTAGTTACCCATCATGTATACACTTAAAGAGGCTTGAAGACCCAACTAAAATGCGTTGCTTCGTTGCTCCGCTATTCACGAATATTTATTTTATATTTATTTTATTTTCGTTGTGCAACATTGTCAGTGCTAAAGTATGCCACCAGGCATGTGCACTGGTCCGTGATTTTTATCTATGTTTGTTGTAATTAAATAAAACTATAAACTATAAACTATAAACTATCCGATTTTCAAATAGTGGAAATTCCTGTCGTTGTGATACCTGTATACGCTTGTACATGTGTTGTATGATTGATGAAAACGATTTACGAAAAATAAGTGTTCACGCAGTGAGCTATCTCCCGCAAGATGATCACTGGCAACTGAAAAGCCACGTTTCGATGGAGATTCAAATTTTCTGCGTCATAGTAGAATCTTGCGTTGAGACAGCCGTAGATATTCTGAACGTCATTCTAGAGCAAATAGTGTGAATTCCTGTCGTTGTGATACCTGTATACGCTTGTACATGTGTTGTATGATTGATGAAAACGATTTACGAAAAATAAGTGTTCACGCAGTGAGCTACCTTCCGCAAGATGATCACTGGCAACTGAAAAGCCACGTTTCGATGGAGATTCAAATTTTCTGCGTCATAGTAGAATCTTGCGTTGTGAGGACAGCCGTAGATATTCTGAACGTCATTCTAGAGCAAATAGTGTGAATTCCTGTCGTTGTGATACCTGTATACGCTTGTACATGTGTTGTATGATTGACGAAAACGATTTACGAAAAATAAGTGTTCACGCAGTGAGCTATCTTCCGCAAGATGATCACTGGCAACTGAAAAGCCACGTTTCGATGGAGATTCAAATTTTCTGCGTCATAGTAGAATCTTGCGTTGAGACAGCCGTAGATATTCTGAACGTCATTCTAGAGCAAATAGTGTGAATTCCTGTCGTTGTGATACCTGTATACGCTTGTACCTGTGTTGTATGATTGACGAAAACGATTTACGAAAAATAAGTGTTCACGCAGTGAGCTATCTCCCGCAAGATGATCACTGGCAACTGAAAAGCCACGTTTCGATGGAGATTCAAATTTTCTGCGTCAAAGTAGAATCTTGCGTTGAGACAGCCGTAGATATTCTGAACGTCATTCTAGAGCAAATAGTGTGAATTCCTGTCGTTGTGATACCTGTATACGCTTGTACCTGTGTTGTATGATTGACGAAAACGATTTACGAAAAATAAGTGTTCACGCAGTGAGCTATCTTCCGCAAGATGATCACTGGCAACTGAAAAGCCACGTTTCGATGGAGATTCAAATTTTCTGCGTCATAGTAGAATCTTGCGTTGAGACAGCCGTAGATATTCTGAACGTCATTCTAGAGCAAATAGTGTGAATTCCTGTCGTTGTGATACCTGTATACGCTTGTACCTGTGTTGTATGATTGACGAAAACGATTTACGAAAAATAAGTGTTCACGCAGTGAGCTATCTTCCGCAAGATGATCACTGGCAACTGAAAAGCCACGTTTCGATGGAGATTCAAATTTTCTGCGTCATAGTAGAATCTTGCGTTGAGACAGCCGTAGATATTCTGAACGTCATTCTAGAGCAAATAGTGTGAATTCCTGTCGTTGTGATACCTGTATACGCTTGTACCTGTGTTGTATGATTGACGAAAACGATTTACGAAAAATAAGTGTTCACGCAGTGAGCTATCTCCCGCAAGATGATCACTGGCAACTGAAAAGCCACGTTTCGATGGAGATTCAAATTTTCTGCGTCATAGTAGAATCTTGCGTTGAGACAGCCGTAGATATTCTGAACGTCATTCTAGAGCAAATAGTGTGAATTCCTGTCGTTGTGATACCTGTATACGCTTGTACCTGTGTTGTATGATTGACGAAAACGATTTACGAAAAATAAGTGTTCACGCAGTGAGCTATCTCCCGCAAGATGATCACTGGCAACTGAAAAGCCACGTTTCGATGGAGATTCAAATTTTCTGCGTCATAGTAGAATCTTGCGTTGAGACAGCCGTAGATATTCTGAACGTCATTCTAGAGCAAATAGTGTGAATTCCTGTCGTTGTGATACCTGTATACGCTTGTACCTGTGTTGTATGATTGACGAAAACGATTTACGAAAAATAAGTGTTCACGCAGTGAGCTATCTCCCGCAAGATGATCACTGGCAACTGAAAAGCCACGTTTCGATGGAGATTCAAATTTTCTGCGTCATAGTAGAATCTTGCGTTGAGACAGCCGTAGATATTCTGAACGTCATTCTAGAGCAAATAGTGTGAATTCCTGTCGTTGTGATACCTGTATACGCTTGTACCTGTGTTGTATGATTGACGAAAACGATTTACGAAAAATAAGTGTTCACGCAGTGAGCTATCTCCCGCAAGATGATCACTGGCAACTGAAAAGCCACGTTTCGATGGAGATTCAAATTTTCTGCGTCATAGTAGAATCTTGCGTTGTGAGGACAGCCGTAGATATTCTGAACGTCATTCTAGAGCAAATAGTGTGAATTCCTGTCGTTGTGATACCTGTATACGCTTGTACCTGTGTTGTATGATTGATGAAAACGATTTACGAAAAATAAGTGTTCACGCAGTGAGCTACCTTCCGCAAGATGATCACTGGCAACTGAAAAGCCACGTTTCGATGGAGATTCAAATTTTCTGCGTCATAGTAGAATCTTGCGTTGTGAGGACAGCCGTAGATATTCTGAACGTCATTCTAGAGCAAATAGTGTGAATTCCTGTCGTTGTGATACCTGTATACGCTTGTACATGTGTTGTATGATTGACGAAAACGATTTACGAAAAATAAGTGTTCACGCAGTGAGCTATCTTCCGCAAGATGATCACTGGCAACTGAAAAGCCACGTTTCGATGGAGATTCAAATTTTCTGCGTCATAGTAGAATCTTGCGTTGTGAGGACAGCCGTAGATATTCTGAACGTCATTCTAGAGCAAATAGTGTGAATTCCTGTCGTTGTGATACCTGTATACGCTTGTACATGTGTTGTATGACTGATGAAAACGATTTACGAAAAATGAGTGTTCACGCAGTGAGCTACCTTCCGCAAGATGATCACTGGCAACTGAAAAGCCACGTTTCGATGGAGATTCAAATTTTCTGCGTCATAGTAGAATCTTGCGTTGAGACAGCCGTAGATATTCTGAACGTCATTCTAGAGCAAATAGTGTGAATTCCTGTCGTTGTGATACCTGTATACGCTTGTACCTGTGTTGTATGATTGACGAAAACGATTTACGAAAAATAAGTGTTCACGCAGTGAGCTATCTTCCGCAAGATGATCACTGGCAACTGAAAAGCCACGTTTCGATGGAGATTCAAATTTTCTGCGTCATAGTAGAATCTTGCGTTGAGACAGCCGTAGATATTCTGAACGTCATTCTAGAGCAAATAGTGTGAATTCCTGTCGTTGTGATACCTGTATACGCTTGTACCTGTGTTGTATGATTGACGAAAACGATTTACGAAAAATAAGTGTTCACGCAGTGAGCTATCTTCCGCAAGATGATCACTGGCAACTGAAAAGCCACGTTTCGATGGAGATTCAAATTTTCTGCGTCATAGTAGAATCTTGCGTTGAGACAGCCGTAGATATTCTGAACGTCATTCTAGAGCAAATAGTGTGAATTCCTGTCGTTGTGATACCTGTATACGCTTGTACCTGTGTTGTATGATTGACGAAAACGATTTACGAAAAATAAGTGTTCACGCAGTGAGCTATCTTCCGCAAGATGATCACTGGCAACTGAAAAGCCACGTTTCGATGGAGATTCAAATTTTCTGCGTCATAGTAGAATCTTGCGTTGAGACAGCCGTAGATATTCTGAACGTCATTCTAGAGCAAATAGTGTGAATTCCTGTCGTTGTGATACCTGTATACGCTTGTACCTGTGTTGTATGATTGACGAAAACGATTTACGAAAAATAAGTGTTCACGCAGTGAGCTACCTTCCGCAAGATGATCACTGGCAACTGAAAAGCCACGTTTCGATGGAGATTCAAATTTTCTGCGTCATAGTAGAATCTTGCGTTGTGAGGACAGCCGTAGATATTCTGAACGTCATTCTAGAGCAAATAGTGTGAATTCCTGTCGTTGTGATACCTGTATACGCTTGTACATGTGTTGTATGATTGACGAAAACGATTTACGAAAAATAAGTGTTCACGCAGTGAGCTATCTTCCGCAAGATGATCACTGGCAACTGAAAAGCCACGTTTCGATGGAGATTCAAATTTTCTGCGTCATAGTAGAATCTTGCGTTGTGAGGACAGCCGTAGATATTCTGAACGTCATTCTAGAGCAAATAGTGTGAATTCCTGTCGTTGTGATACCTGTATACGCTTGTACATGTGTTGTATGATTGATGAAAACGATTTACGAAAAATGAGTGTTCACGCAGTGAGCTACCTTCCGCAAGATGATCACTGGCAACTGAAAAGCCACGTTTCGATGGAGATTCAAATTTTCTGCGTCATAGTAGAATCTTGCGTTGAGACAGCCGTAGATATTCTGAACGTCATTCTAGAGCAAATAGTGTGAATTCCTGTCGTTGTGATACCTGTATACGCTTGTACCTGTGTTGTATGATTGACGAAAACGATTTACGAAAAATAAGTGTTCACGCAGTGAGCTATCTTCCGCAAGATGATCACTGGCAACTGAAAAGCCACGTTTCGATGGAGATTCAAATTTTCTGCGTCATAGTAGAATCTTGCGTTGAGACAGCCGTAGATATTCTGAACGTCATTCTAGAGCAAATAGTGTGAATTCCTGTCGTTGTGATACCTGTATACGCTTGTACCTGTGTTGTATGATTGACGAAAACGATTTACGAAAAATAAGTGTTCACGCAGTGAGCTATCTTCCGCAAGATGATCACTGGCAACTGAAAAGCCACGTTTCGATGGAGATTCAAATTTTCTGCGTCATAGTAGAATCTTGCGTTGAGACAGCCGTAGATATTCTGAACGTCATTCTAGAGCAAATAGTGTGAATTCCTGTCGTTGTGATACCTGTATACGCTTGTACCTGTGTTGTATGATTGACGAAAACGATTTACGAAAAATAAGTGTTCACGCAGTGAGCTATCTTCCGCAAGATGATCACTGGCAACTGAAAAGCCACGTTTCGATGGAGATTCAAATTTTCTGCGTCATAGTAGAATCTTGCGTTGAGACAGCCGTAGATATTCTGAACGTCATTCTAGAGCAAATAGTGTGAATTCCTGTCGTTGTGATACCTGTATACGCTTGTACCTGTGTTGTATGATTGACGAAAACGATTTACGAAAAATAAGTGTTCACGCAGTGAGCTATCTCCCGCAAGATGATCACTGGCAACTGAAAAGCCACGTTTCGATGGAGATTCAAATTTTCTGCGTCATAGTAGAATCTTGCGTTGAGACAGCCGTAGATATTCTGAACGTCATTCTAGAGCAAATAGTGTGAATTCCTGTCGTTGTGATACCTGTATACGCTTGTACCTGTGTTGTATGATTGATGAAAACGATTTACGAAAAATAAGTGTTCACGCAGTGAGCTACCTTCCGCAAGATGATCACTGGCAACTGAAAAGCCACGTTTCGATGGAGATTCAAATTTTCTGCGTCATAGTAGAATTTTGCGTTGTGAGGACGGCCGTAGATATTCTGAACGTCATTCTAGAGCAAATAGTAAAAAAAAAAACCTTTACACAGTCCAAATCATGAAGTGTATTTAGTTCAATGATACAAAAATAAGCTGGCTATTCAGTTAAACTTTAAAGCAAAACTCTTACTAGAAATGATTATTTCACTATGAAATGGATCAGAAAAAACGTTTTTCGAAAATACAATTACTTTCCACCGAATTTAGCGATTTTCTTGTTAGCATCTGTCGACTCTATCCAGCCTTCCTGCTCTCCGACAGGGCGGCTGGGTGCAAAACATTTGAAAACTGAACGCGCCGTGGTTAAGAAGACGGAAAACTATTCAAATAAAAAAGTAAAAACAGAAGATTCTCACATCCTTGTAGGCGTATTCTCGCCGTTCCCTGAGGACTCCACTTGAGAAGTCCCTGCGTTTTTGTTTGTCCCGGGGACTCACTCCCCGTATTCTCGCGAGTTCCCACGGACGGGGAATGCTCCGATGGGGGATCAATTTTTGCTGGTGTTTGTGCAAGGTAAAATTAATTAAAAACAATCAGAATAAACAGAACCAAAAATAAAGTGGATCCAGACTAATTTCGTCAACTCGTTATTTTTTTTCGAACAAAATCCATTTTGGAAGCTTTCCCCGTGTTCTCGCTGTTTCTGTACGCGGAGTCCGCGTGGATTGACTCCCTTTATTCTCGCCGTTCCCTTCGATTCCCCGAGGAGTCCTCGGGGAACGGCGAGAATACGCCTTATGTGTGAAGGTGTTGTCAGTGGACTTGAAGACTCACGAAACTTTACGTTGTGTGACGGGCATAACTCGGCACGACCGAAAAAGAGCTAAAAAATTCGTAGGCACGAAACGAAACAATGGAGAAAGAAAGGAATTTTAATACAGGTTTACAGGTTTGTTTCCTTCCCCGAAGCTGAACCAGAGGATTGACAGCCTGACGAGGATCCTTGCCAAAAAGGGCCGAAATATCGCTGATGAAGAATCGTAGCTGACGTACCCGTTGTAAACATTGTTTGAATAAATGTTTCAAAGTCAGCTTGGGCTCAAAGAATATTTAGGAATTTTAAAACCTTATAATTTTATAAGGGAGCTAGATGCATTTTAAAGGCCAGATAAGAAAAAGGTCCTTTAGGGTAAGTTCTCGAAGCCCGGATTCAGGTTCCCATTGTTGTTGTTGTTTTTTCTTTTTTTTGTACTCCGTCAGTAGGGCTACAGGCCCTCCCTCTTGACGGGTAATAAATTGATGGATTGATTGATTGATTTGCCAGATTTTTAATGGCTCTCAATTTTGCCTGACTTTTTACCCGATTTTAAACAGGGCTCGTAATTTTCGAAAAAAAATCGGACAAACTTTAATCAGAAGTACGGTATTTCCTCTACAAGTAGTTTTTTGTTTCTCACCATCTCCCGGTGGCTACTGACCAGAGCCTGCCTCCCGACAAGTTTCTGATGAGTCTGTACCGGTAAGGATTTTTCGCTGAAAAAACTCGTAAAGCTTATGGCCTTCTTATTGCGTTAAATTATAAGTTTTGTAGAAGCATTCTAGGTTAAGTGTATAATGCGTTTGTTATTCCCCACTTCCTTGCATTAGCACCGTTTTGGTGTATTTTTTGTAGATATTAAGCATTACGCAAGTGCTTTTATAAGTTTGCAAAATATCTGAGACTTCCGCCTTGGTCAAGCAACAGCAGCATATCAAGGAAGTATGAAGCAGCCCAGCTAGTAAATGATGTGCAGAAACGTTTACTGCGGTATAGGCAAGATCTTGATCCGACAAGCGATATATAGAGACTCCTGATATAGTTGATAATTGTTGTTGATTATGTAGTGTTGTTTAGCTTTTCCTTCTTTTTCCTACTCCATTTTTTTGTATTTATACATTATATTATGATGGGTATTAAATTAATAGTAATAATAATAATAATAATTGGTGATTCCTGGACGGAGCTGCTTACTCCAGACGGCTAACTTGGAGGGGGTGGTGGGGTGGTGGGGGGGGGTCGTACACTGTCAGAAGTTTCATAACAGATAACACAGGGATGCGCAGTTCAACAGATAACACTTGGATGTAATATGATGTCAACTTTTTCGTTTGTCGTCATGATACCGGAAAAGCCACCAGTTGCTTTTTTTGCGTTTTTTCGGCTCTTCTTGGCAATGCTTGTTATGTTTAAAGAACCCCTCGCACTATTTACTCTTCAACTTACAGTATTTTAAAATATTTGAATTCTTTAAAACTAGGCTGTGCTTTCGACAAATAACCCACTGATTTGGCTGTTTTAAGCCTTTTCCGATGCCCGTTGACTTATAGCGAAAACAGGGAAACAATTTACAGAACCGTTTTTTCTGATGGAAAAACTTCTCACAACCGTCGACTGCGTGATAGCCCACACATCGAAGGTAGCAAAACACGGCAAGTGAGAAAATCCGCACGGTTTTGTTGGAGGGGTTAGAATGTACCATACGAAATTGAGGTTTCCGGGTTTAGAAATATATGGAGTGATTATGGAATTAGGTTGCGTTAGTATTATTGGTAAGAAAGGTCCTTTAACATGTAATGCATAACGTTTCTAAAATCGCAACAAATTACATCTAAAGTGTTGGTCTGTTGAAACCGCCTACCCTTGTGTTATATGTTAGTATACTTCCGACAGCATAGTCAAGTCTGCGTTTGGTGAGTAGCCAAGTGAGTGTGCGTAGTGCCGTTTTTACTCTAAGGCCGGATAGGCCTGTGCTGGGTGCCCGGGAAACGAGAGGCCAAACGGCCGGTGTGAATTGTTGAGAAATCAGGCTATGGTCGGTAGCCTAAGCTTAATGCCCTTGTTCGTTAGGATCCAGGTATGACCAGCTACAATGAACCATCATTTACGTTGCCGAAATTAGTGACTCGACCAAGAATTGTGCTTATGTGCTGGCTTTTTTAGGTTTTGACTAATGACAAGGGGCAAAAACCCATGGATGGCCTATGGTCCACCAAAAGAAAAAGACCGCACTGGGTGTGCGAGGGGGGGGGGGGGGGGGGTCAACCAATGGTAAATGGAGAGACTCACCTGGCTTCTCGATCAAGTACGGCGCGACGAAACTCGGTGCCTCAACGATACACGCTGTCTCATCCATAGCCAAAAGCGACTGCACAAACGGAGCCATTGGCGGCGGTTTAACCACCGGTGGCTCAACTACGGGTGGCGCGGCAGGACTGGCACTGAGCGCGGGATTGGTGACAGTAACTCCACCCCCTATAAGCATCGGAAGGGACACCATTGGTGGCTTGCTCGACGCAGGACTAGTAGTGATGCTAACTCCAGGGCTCTGATTTATACTAAGTCCTGCGGGCAGGGATTTGTACAGTGCACTAAGAGCAGGGGGAAGACTAGGGGACCCCCTTGCTGGAACTGGTCCTTTGCCTTGCAAGATTGAATTCGTATCTACCAAGACGATGGTCGTCTTGTCTGGTTTGCTAGCCTGCTTGGCCTGGTTCTGGTTTTTCGCAACCGTTTTCGTGATGGTGACACTGGGGAGGGATCTAAGACCAGGTGGTTGCTTGGTTGTCGGTTTGACGGACACTGAGCTCTTCCGGACTGGTTCGATCGAGAGGGGGTCTTGGGAGGTGTTAGACCTTGCAGGTGTGATGGTGACAGATGGGAGGTCCCGCGGGACTTCTTCCTCGGAGCTACTGGATTCCTCAGGTGTCTCTGGCTCGGCCTAATATGAAGAAACAAGGTCATTTCCAGGATTTATTAGAACTTCAGAACAGCTTAGGACCTAGGATAAATAAGTCTATGGTGTGCAAATTCTCAGGAAAAAAGACACCAGTCAAATGCGTTCATGTTTTTTCAAATATCTCCGTTTTCTTCTGTGGAATCATGGAGAATTTTTTTGTCTTGGACCCAACTGTCAAGTTAAAAGAAATGAATGTACATCTTCTCCCATCATTCAACCGCCTTCCTTCCCATTGCCCAATGCGCCAGCTAATGCAGTAAATTTGACGTTTTGTCGTGTTTCGTTGTGTATTTCTTGATTTGCGTTTATTTATTTTTTGCTGTCGTTGTAGATTTTGTGTACCCTCTGTATTTTTTGTTAAGCGTTCATTTACCTTTTTTTTCGGGATCTAATACTCTTGATGACTAACTCTTCGTCCCGATGAAGAATCGCCGCGTACTTGGCGGAAGAGCCGAAAGTATCACCGCAGCTGTCCCCAACGAACGCCGTAGATTGGTTGACACAGATTTTGAGTCATCGTTCGGGCGACGTTCGCGTTCTTACCCTGGTTCATTGGCGTGTTTTGGACTTAGTATATCGATCCATATATACAGAATATTTACGGCAAATCTAAGTCCAAGCAATAAAATTACTTCATCAACTAGATAGACATAAAACTCGAGATCGACGCTAGCCTGGTGTTCTATTAGATTTTGTCTGGACTTGATTTTTTTTTCAGACGTCTGAAATTATTGCAAAAAAAAAGACAAAACGGTGTTTCCGCGAGTGTCAAACTAAGGTTCGATCGTGTGTGCCACACACTTTTGACTTTGTGACGAATATTCAGACATGTGCCGGGACACGAACATGCCGCGGAAAAACATCTTAGGTCATCAGATCTTTTTCACCCTTTCTTCCCTCAGTTCCAAACCATAACCCTGGGCACAGGCAATACTAGCCAAAATGTTTCGGGGGGGGGGGGGGGGGGAGGGGGGGGGCAAGGTATTTATCGACTAGCTGGTCATTTTTACTGACTTTTTCTGAAAAACGACTATTTTGACGAAAAATCGACCGATTTTCAAAACAAGAGCTGGAAGCTCATATGGCCCTTGCAAGGCTGGGTCAGGGGATGCAAGTAGGAATTCGTCAATTCGTGGGTTTGTTGTGGTCATTTGTAAGCAAAACCCTTGAGATCAGAATGATGATGATGGTGTGGTGATGCGCACTTTAAGGCCTAGAAATTCATCTGTAATCAAAACTCTTGAAGCAAAAATGATGATGGGCTCGGGAGCACGAAAATGAATATTTTACTCAAAAGTTTTGTTTGTTTGAATTCAGTTGTTAGCAGAACCCTTGAGGCAAAAATGACCATGGGCTCATTGGGATCATGAAAATGTATATTTTGCTTTGCCCCCCCACCCCACCCCACGATGGTCGGATCAGGAACTGACTATTTCTAAGCCAATCATGTCAAGTCTCTAATGTTCAAGCCAAGTTTCATAGTCCTAGCACGTCTGGAAGTACCTTAACTTGCGATCACCGGAATTCCCCCCCCCCTCTAACTTCCCCACAGTGCCCGAATCAGGTCCGGTTCTGTCACTGATGTTCATAGGGCTTGTACTTGGACTTAGAGCGGGACATCCGAAACACGCGGTATTTCTAAATATCAAGTTTCATTCCTACCAAGTTTCATTCCGATCGCTCGATTCCAAGCGTGTCACAAGGTCTCCGGTTCTCCCCTTCGACCCCCCCCCCCCCCACATTCATCGGATCCGGTCCGGACTTAGAGCGGGACATCCGAAGCATGCGGTCTTTCTAAATATCAAGTTTCATTACGATCCGATCACCCGTTCCGAAGTTATCCATACCTCAAGATTCCGGATTCCCCCTCCCTCCACTTGCCCCACGATGGTCGGATCGGGAATTTGACTATTACCAGGTTAATCTGGTCGCGTCCTTGATTTGCCTGTCAAGTTTCATTGTCCTAGCCCACCGGAATTAACTTAACTCCGGATCACCGGAATTCCCCCCCCCCCCTTCAACTCCCCCCACAGCGCACGAATCCGGTCCAGTCCTATCAATGATGTACCTAGGGCTTGTGCTTGTTCTTCCCACGAAGTTTCATCCCGATCGCTCCACTCCAACCGTGACACAAGATTACCGGTTCCCCCCTCCGACCCCCCCCCCCCCCACACACACACACACACATCCATGGGATTCGGTCCGGACTTGAAATGGAACATCTGAGACATGACGTCTTTCCAGATGCCAAGTTCCATTAAGATCCGATCACCTATTCGAAAGTTAGAGATGCCCCTAAATTCCGGATTCCGTCGTCTCCCTCCCCCAACGATAATCGGATCGGGCAAATGACTATTTCTAAGTTAGTTTGATCGGATCTCTGATATGCCTGCCAAGTTTCATCGTCCTAGCACTTTTGGCAGTACTAAGTCGAGAACAGTGGAATGACAGAGATACAAGTGCCATAAACACTGACTGTTTTTTTTTCCTCGACTTGGCAGACATGGTAGCCCTCTAAATGAGAAAACATGGCTCTTCTCCAATATTCATTGAGCTCATCCGAATTTCCGCAAACAAATTCGCGTCGGAATCGGTTCCTCACTACCTATTCTTGCCCCCCCCCCTTTCCCCCGTAAAGGAACTCAAAAAAGGTTTTGCGTTAAGAACTTACCAGCTTGACCGGCGTTACCCTCTGCCTGAGCGACACTCTGCGCTCTGCCATTCCTTCCGTTTTGGTTCTGACAGAATACGACCCGTCGCCTCCTTCCTTTCTCTTTTTGGGTGACTTCTTCCTTTCCGCATGCTGCGCTATCGCCTGCTTTATCTCCTGCGTTCCGTCCAACTCGATCACCACCGGCTTTAGAACCCGATCGCCATTCACGGCAATCTTCTTCGGCAAACCATCCTCACTCTCATCACCACTCAACTTCCGTTTTCGCGTCGTCTCAACTTCAGCCAACGGATCTTCTGGTTCTTCTATAATGAGATCATCGTTGTCCGACTCAACGTCTCGTGAACCGTTAGAATTTCCGTTGACAGCTGCCAACGGGTCAGAGCTTTCAGCGCGAGATAGGCTGGAATCAGTGGTGATTGCACGAGAGGGATTCGAGTCCTGATCGGCACTTTCAGCGCGTGGCATGGTAGATAGAGTGCCGTCCGTTTCAGACTCGGCGCCGTTACTGACGGAGTTTTCGATAGCAGAGCTTAACGGGTCATCTGTTCCTAATTCGTCGTCATCCCTACATGGGTCCGACGGATCCTGTTCGGCGTCCATAGGACTCGGGCTGCGGTTATCGTCACTCATTAGCTGAAAAAATAGGTTAAGTTAAAGAAGGCTCATGTTTAGCTTGTAGACACTGTCGATGTTGATGCTCAACACGTCATTTTGGTAAAAAACTCGAGTCGGTAAAGTCGTTTACGGCCCCTGGTTCCTCCTACCTCAAACTCTCATTTTTTTAAGAATAGTTACGTTTTTTGCCTTTCCTCCGTAGGTCGGTTAACCTACCTACTTGCTACTATTGACCGTTTTTTCGTCTCGCCGGTCGGTTCGACTGAGCTCTAAAAAACGGCTTATAAGAAAAAATGGCGTCTTCCAGTCGCAGGCGCCTATCTCTCCAATGAGAATTTTGAATTTCGCGCCGTGCCAAGAGCGTAGGTCGGTTGGATGGAGCTCAGACCTCAGTCCACAGGTCGGTTAACCGACCGACGAACGGCGACGAACAACAGCTTTTAAGGATTTAGGTCGGTTAACCGAAGAAGGAAAACGGCTTATAGAGAGAAATCTCGCAGGTCGGTTAACTGGATGACGGCAAAAAACGCAACTAATGCTACCGACACTATGACCAAGGACGCTAGACTATGGTGTACAGGAATCAGCTTCCTAAAGCTGAAGAACAGCAGGAATCCTAAAGCTGAATGACAGCTCTGAGGGCAATTACCTTATTAGCATACCGCACGGTCCGGTTCCAGTGCTTCTTGGGAAGCACTTTCCCACCAGACCATTATAAGCACTCATATCATAATCCTTGAACTGAATGCACAAACGCAACGCAGCAAAAAAAATCTGCTACATTTTCACATTAAAAGGGGACGTTGGCAGAGGCACCACTAGCCAAAATGTTTGGGGGGGGGGACGAGGCATTTACCGACTGGCTGGTAATTTTTACCGACTGTTTTTGCAGAAAAAATTTTCAACAACAAAAAATTAGTTTTGAAAAAAATCCACTGATTTCAGAAAAAATCCACTGATTTTCAGAAAAAATTCACTGATTTTCAGAAAAAAATCCACTGATTTTCAGAAAAACCGACTGTTTTGACGAAAAATCGACCAATTTTCAGAAAAAAATAATATTTTCATGAAAAAAAATCAACTGTTTTGACGGTTATTTTATAACGACTGGCCGACAGCATGGGGGGGGGGCGTCCCCCCCCCCCCCAGTCGTCACGCCCCTGGACGTTGGGTCTATAGTCCGACCTTGGGGTTATCTGCAGAAACAGTGGATAAGTCTTGTGGCAGGCTAGCCAAATATTGGTATCTTTGTCCTAATCCTTTATATCTTATTGCGACCAGAAATTAGTGGGCTAGGACAACATCTCCGGGACTGTTAGTCCACGAAAATAAGGATGACATTACTTCATAAAAATCAGTAGGCTACAAGATTGGTTAAAGACCAAGTCAAAAAATCTGAGGTAGGCTATAGTCTGTCTAATGGTGTTTAAGCTTATCTTTAGCCACCCACCCAGTCTAGTACACTAGCCCTTTTTCAGTCATGGTGCTCAAACGTCTAGCACCAGGCCTGAGTGCTAGAGCACTGTACCTTGAAATTCATGCATGGTGCATGGATTTCAGCATACAGTGCACACATGAAAAAGCACAATTTCTGTCGGTATTTATTGTGTAACATTAGAAACTGTGCTTTTTCATGTGTGCACTGTATGCTGAAATCCATGCACTATGCATCGATTTCAAGGTGCAGTGCTCAAACTTCTAGCACTCAGACATGGTGCTAGACATTTGAGCACCGTGACTGGAAAAGGGCTAGCGTACTAGACTGCACCCACCCCATACTGGTCCTTCCCAACCCATTGTGAACCAAATTCAGAGTGTGACATTATAGCTGATGTAGCAGTTGGATGAGACACTCTTTGATCCCAAGCACTGAGAATGGCTGGAGTTGTGTGGTGTTTAAATTATGTTTATCAACCACCAGTTCCTCCCCACCCCGTTATCCTCATCCTAATACAGGTTGTGGCATGATTGCTGATGTTGCAGCTGGACAAAATAAACTTTAATCCCTAGCCCTGCTATTTGAACTACCACTGCACACAAAAAGAAAAAGTGTGAAGACTTTTTGTAGTGTTTTAAGTATTACCATAGATAAAAATAATCATTAATACCTCAACAAACCAATGCTAAAATGATGTGTGTGCTTGGATGAGATAATATTTGCTTCAGATAAACACTTATTTGAAGAAATCTACTATATATTGACCACCATCACTGTTGATCAGATGCTAAAAAGTGGTGCAACATCCATGTTGTTACAAAACAACTCACTGGTTATTAGATGTAGACTAACCAATTTTACAGATATAGTAAATAATTACACTAGGCCACTGGATAAGAACAAGGCAACATGAACAAAAGCTACATGAATACTAAGCTACATTACAATATGCCTGGCCTATGCATGTGCCCGGACTAAACTGACAATCAAAATTGTAAAAAACTTGACAGTTCGTTCGAAATTGTGTACCGTGGACTAGGCTATGATAGTCCAATAAGTTAGTTATCTTGAAGTCACGTCTTTGAACTCTAAGTCAAGTCTCTAACTCAAGAAGCTGTCGACAAAGAGGATTGACAACGAGGAACTGCAGAAACAACTGCCAACATTCCTGGAAAATCCCCAGCATAGACTATAATGATGTGTAAACAAACAAAAAATACAGCACTGAAAAGACCAAAGACACAAAGGATGATCAACCAAGAAAAATATCAAAACAGAAAAGAGCACTTATTTAACAGTCTAGGCCAGGTCTGGGCCACAGGTCCAGGTCTGGGCTAGGTAGAACTTGGATGGAGTGGAAACAGGCAGAAGAAAAACTGGATTTCAAAAAAATACCTAAGGTAGCTTAGACCAAGAGTGGTTATTCTGATGAAGCATGTTTGTGTGATGGCAGTTTGATGGTGGTAAATTAACCAAGAATTGGTCATTTCCAGTTTGGGGACAAAGTAAAGAAAAATGATTCTGGAGCATAGACAAGAAATTTTGGAAGCCCCATTAAAGAGCACAAACAACAGCAACAGCAGCTTAGACCAAACAGGAGTTTAGGCCTAGTCCAAGCACCTCCTCCCTTTTAAGTTTTTCCCACTAACCAATTCAACTGGAGTGTTTAAGAAATAATGAATCTGGACATCAAAAGCATCAATTTGAGCTCTCACACGCTACTTAAATCTTAATTATTCAAAAATTTACTTACATTTTTGATAAGTTCAGCTTCAGTCTCCCTCCAGCTCTGAAAATGGCGACAGGACCTGATCACGTGATCTGCCTTTGATGACGTCTTCTTTTAGCCTAGAACTCAGTCTACCAATCATATCTCAGGTAAGGGCTTACCGCTTCGGTTGGCGGCTTCTACACTCGACACCTAACGCTTGCGCCGTGCGTGCCTTTGAGGCTACGGTTTGCGTTTCCTATAAAAGCTTCTCCGACTTTGCACGTTGTCACCCTCCCTGGGTTTCTGCTCCCGCCACTGGACCGGTAAAGCGCGCCATGTTTTGGTCTCGGTGCCGGTTTAAGTTCGGGCCTGATTTCGAGCATTTCATTCGGATCTGATTTTTACACATTGTTTTATAGCCTACTTTTCATTAACAAATTTTGCTGCCATTCGCTAATTGACGATGAGTCATTTCTGACACGAGTCACGGCACGATTTAATTTGCTCGAAGGATTGAGTTTCGGTAGTTTTTAGTCGGTGATCGCTGTTACTGTTTTATTTTTTTATAAATTGTCTTCGGAATTAATTTTTAGTCGTGATCGCTTTTACTGTTCTCTTTTTTTACAAATTGTCTTTGGAATTAATTTTTACGTTTACGGGCTCGTGCTAATTAACCATAATTGCTAGCATATAGGCCAATACAAAGTTCGGAAGTTTCGGCTTCTCATCGGATAAAGCAAGCCGTTCCTTCCCGGCATTTCGTTCAGTGTTTGTTTTTCCAAAAAGTAATAATTAAGTAAGCAATTTTTGATGACCCACCTTAGGAGTAAAAAACAAAATAGGAAAATATTTCACAAAAATTTGCCAGAACGTATGTCAAACAGTTTGTGTCAACAAACGCACTGCTTTATTTATGTGCGTACAAAGATCTAGACTCGGAATTAGTAACCTATATGGGTTCGAAATCCAAAAAAGGATGGGATTTTTTGTATCTTACTGTTGAAAGATTCAGTATTTAGTTTTTCTTTCGAGGAATTCAGAGTTATGAATATTGATAAATTAGTAGCCTAATCCTGAATAAATTATCTGTCTAAGCCGGCGAATAATAAAGAAAGATAAGTTTTCGTGTCTAAGAAATTCGTTATTCTGTCGATATTTCGTTTCTCGTACTTTCTTATTGAAGCATTGTTCCAACTATCAAGCTTCATTAATTTTGATCAGTTCGCAAGTAACGACATCTAAAAATCTTTCTTTAATCCGTGCCGTGTATTCTGATCTAGAAATTAGAGTGATAGGTCAAATAAATAAACTTTCTTCCTGTGCAAATTCCCTACGCGCACCAACAGCTTGCAACAGCAGCAACACTATACGTCTGTAGCTACTCTGTCCTACTGGAAAACGTGCAGTCAACTTTTAACAAATATTACGCACGGACATATTCCAATTTTTTTTTTGTTCATAGATCGATTTGCATCAGGGTATATTTCTATTACCAAAATATACAAAAGCTGAGATATTATATGTATTGTATTAAAAAATACTTATATACGGTACATAGATAGACATACAAATACAAATTCGTATCAACTTCCATAAAGGAGAAAATCAGAGTAAGGTATTTAGACTCGGGTGAGCCTAATCAAATGGTGGAATAACTCAAACGAACTAGATTACAAAAATCGATATCCAACATTTAGTTGTATATATTTTTCAATCGCATAAGATCCTTTTTTCTGGGGGGGGGGGGGTACGGTTCCTCCTTCGATCAATGTTCATATTTCATATGCTATTATTTTGAAATTAAAAATTATTGAAATTATCGTCATTCACACTGCCTAAATAAATAAAAGCATCTTTGTAATTATTAAAATTTTTGCACTGGTTGTTGTTTATTTTGCTATTATTTGTGATTTATATTTAGCACCAGTAATCGTAGAATTTCGAAGAAAGATTCGATTCACCTCAATCGAGTGAAAGATTCACCTTCCGCGAACGTTGGAGGGTGAAAACAAAAGAAAACTTCGCACTTTTGATATTTTAATCTTCGAAAAACTGTCTTCACAGGCATGGAAGGCTGATTGCAAAATACGAATCGACTTGCGAAAGCGTTAACGCGGAGAAAGAAAGGGCGACGTCGCTGCTCTACAGGGAATATTCATGTTGCGGGAAGAGACGATCCTTAATTCTAGAATTTTTGTATTGTATCAATGTGCTCAGTTTCCAGCAGTTTCACCTACTAATTCGTACTGAACTATTGGCCATTTGTAAAATCCGGTACTTCTTTGGTATTCTGATGGCGCTCAGGGAGTAGGGACATCCCATGAAAAAATTATGACTAAAAAGAAGTACGTAAGTAAGTAATTTATTTATAACCCGCTATTTTGAAAAAGCGGAGTAAATGAAAGAAAATAAATAAAACACACACAGAAAATGACCATTAATTTTCAATCTTCGGCCAGGAAGCAGTGGATAACGTCGTGCGCAGGTTGGGCCCTTATCCCGCTGGACAAGTGTCACATTTTGTGGAAGAAGACCTCGCAACTTCTGATTTAGGAAATATATTTAAGTAGATTCAGGTAAATCGAACAGCGAAACGCTCATCAAAAGTATGCGTAGTCTATATCGGAAATTTCTTCCTGATTGACATCGAGGGTTGGGGTGATTTATAAAGGCAAAAAACTCTGTCATTTGAAAGCCTTGATTACTTGCAGAACTATTTAAGAACAAATCAAATATTGACGCGCTTAAGAGGTGTTAGGCGAACTTTTTGGGTCTTTGACGTTGACAAGGGCTAATTAGGCTCTGATGACTCAATAGCTCTTAATTAACTGTGTGGGGTGATTAACGATAGTGATTTGGTCTAAAACAAATGCTAGTAGAAGCTGACTATTGGATTGTGGAATAAGTGCGAATTCGAGAGCGTGGACTGGAGTAAACTGTAATATCAATTCCAGATGATCGAGCATCGGTGGAGAAGTGGGATTTATCTAGGGACTGTCCGAGAAGACCTTGCAAGACTGGAATTCCAAAATGTTAAGATCCATTAACTAGACGTCCGACTGCAATCGGCCGTTCAAGACACAGACGGAATTTTCCCGACTTAATCCTACGTTTGCAATCACGCGTCATAGACACAAACTGTGGATGCCACAACACGCAGAACTTCGCGTTAAATTGCATCTGTATTTTTTTTTCGTACTACCGACAAGTTCAAGAGCACCCTGTCTCATCTGTTGCAAAAAGAGATCCTTAAGGAACGGCAAAACTCTTAGAAACATTTTTTTCTGTTCGACAAATTGCCCCTCCGTAACTACCAACAACAGCGGCCTTTATCGATTTTCCTTACTTCACTCCATCCGCCATCTTGCTTACGTCATACTGAAATACCCATGGCCTGAGCAAATGTTTTTCTGTCGGAGACTTCTACACTCGTTGCATCCGGACTTGCTGCAAAGGACTCTGGGAGTCAGCAAAGCTATCCGCCGGACCGCCTTGTTTCTGGCTTCGGCGGCGCGAGTCGGGCTGGTGAAGCGGTTCTCGGGAACTGTTATCGCTCGCCATGAAAAGTGATTTTTTTGTTTTTTAACTAAGCACAATCTCGGGTCACCTCTTTAGTCACTAGTATGACGCACCTCCGTGTTCCCCGCGTAGAATGAATTTGAATCCTGATTATTAATCCCCTTAAGATTATTAATCTTGCTAATTGGTTATTTTGTCACGACAGTTTATTGTGGTAATTTGATTAAATACTTTCGTCAGGTTGGTTCGTTAGCATTGATTCGTTAGCGTCCGTAAGGAATATAAAATAATTACTTCGAACTAGCATTGTCTTATTTCTATCCACGACATATTCTCCATAAATCTAAGTAAAAAAAAACAATCGATATAAATCCTGGACACAATGATAAAGTTTATACTCCCAAGTCCGGAACTTTGTCATGCCTTGAATTTTTTTATATAAATTCCGCACGTTAATTTTCGCCGAGTCGGACGAGTTTTTTGGACGAGTCGAAAGATGCCGTATTATCGGCATATTTGGACTAGCGATTACTAAAAAACTTGAATTCCTAAAAAAATAAGAATGAAAATAATTATTTAGTTAGTTCGTTATCTTCATTACCTTGCAAGCCATGGATGAATGAAAGAATTTATTACGCGACTTAGCCTTACGATATTCCACAACTAACAAATGAGCACAACTAAAGATCTAAAATAAACTACAAATTTTGCCTATAGAATCTAAATTTTTCTTTCAGCCCAAACTGACTGCGAATATTTGACAGTGCTAAACGGATACGTCAGCTACATTTTATCAGAGCTATATTTCGGCCATTTGGCACACAAGTTCATTTTCCAGCTTGAGCGGCTTGAGCCTCAAGAGGACCCTTTCCAAGAAGGGCCAAAATATAGCTCTAATAAAATGTAGCCGACACATCAGTTTTATACTGCCAAATACAAACAATCTAAATAGTAAAAGGACAAAGGAATCAAATACACAAAAAATAAACTAAATAACAGCCTTCACACGGTGAATTCCCTTTTTCGAACATCAACGGATAAACTACATATTCTACGCCACGACAGTGTATTTTGTCGTAGATTTCCAGTTATATGCAATTATCGAATAAAGCGTAAGATCATACGGGCATTCGTTTCTGAAAGACCGGACCATGACACGTTAATTGGAGTAACTTGTTTGATATTTGATCACCTTGCTAGCAGGTTCATATTCTAGCTGCGGTCTGAATTAAAGCATTTACCAAGAGGGCCGAAATATCAAAGAAATAAAATCTCAACTCATATTCCGTTAGCACCATCGAATGTGATTGGCAGTCAGCTGGGGCTGATATAGAATTAAGAGCATGTTCCACCCTTTTAACAATAGTAACTGTTAGTTACTATTTTCGTTCCAACCTCGTGAAAAGTTACTACGCTGTTCGGCCCGACCTTCTCGAAATAGTAAATATTTGCTTACCACGCTCGAGAGCGTAGTAACTACGAATCTCTGTGATGTGATTGGCCGGATTAGCCCGTGCCAAGATATTTTGGTGAAAACAGAAAAATGCGTTCCAGCCTTGACACCAAAAAGCCAGGATTCGTGACGTCATACGTAGTAACTACGGTAAGTAGTGGAACACGCTCTAAGTTATCTTTTTCATTCAAAAAGTGCCAACTTGCGAAGGAGTAAAGAGAGTTAATTTACCTTTTTTTTCTGTGTGTACTGTGCAAATGCCTTATTACTAGGCTGCACGTAATAAATTCATTCATTCATTCATTCAGAGCGAATTTTCACGCTCATGTTTTACAAGCTATGGAATATCCCAGACGTCTCTTATACGGAGGAAAACATTTCGCTTACTAGCTTTTGCCGAACATTGCCCTGGAACAGATTTTCCAAAGAATGATGGACATAGGAATACACACACATTGCAGGCTCTCACTTCTATATTGATCATTGCAGGTTCGTTCTTCTTTCTACAAAGCGAAGAGAAACCAAGAAGGGCCGAGATGTCGCTTGAAGAAGTCTCACTCTCAGTCGATTTATCTGATTAGCGCTGTCAAATACCATCCGCGTTCAGCTTGCGCAGAAGAAATAATAATCTGAATGTCAGCTGCAACCTGAAGATGATCCTTGCCAAGAAAGGTCGAAATATCGCTGGAACAAATCTCATCTGACTTATCCAATTAGCTCTATCACAGATGATTCGCAGTCAACTTCGACCCCCCCCCCCATACCCTTCCCTTAATCTTCGTTTCGTTCCCCTACTCACGAATTGTCTATTTTCATGAATTTCCGTTTCGGACTTGTGGGTATACGCACCTCTATGTTCGTATACTTCATTCGTTGAATATTTAGCAACTAAAACTCCAAACGATTCTCAGAATATACATACATATACATGTCTCCACTTGCGTTGTGTAATGTAATGAGTCACTCTCATTTTTGGGATCCCAGAACGTAAGTGGAGGGATACCTATGACATCGCAAAAGTTGTTTTTCTGTCCGTCCATCCGTCTTTCCGTCCGTCCGTCTGTCCGTGCGTCTGTCTGTCGGTCCGTCCGTCTGTCCGTCCGTCTGTCCGTCCAGATAACTCTCGAAGGGAATGAGATATTTTGATGAAACTTGGTGTGAGGATTCTTTGGGTCAAGTGTAAGGTCGAGTTCGAAGATGGGCTCTGTAGCCCTACGCTTAGGGGTGGGGGTTCAAATTAAGGGGCAAACAAAATATTTTTAAACAGCTAATGTGATAGTCGATTATGGGGTAGAGTTCATGCTGACACGATAATGAAAACCATTTTCTCGCCGGATGAGTAGTTCGTCCGGAATCCGGAAAAAAACTGAAAGTTTGTTAAAAGTAAAAGTTTTATTTGATATTGATTAGATGTTCGATTTAGCGGTAAGAAGACATGCTGAACACTTCTGTGAAAATCATTTTCTATCCGGACAAGTAGTTCGTCCGGAATCCGGCCAAAACGGGAAAATTTGATAAAAGTTAAAGTTTTATTTGTAGTTGATTAGATATCCGATTTTGGGGTAAGATTAGATGCTGAATCCGTATATGACGATCATTTTTTACCCGGACAACTAGTTCGCCCGGAATCCGGCTGGAACCGGAGAATTTGTTATCAGTTAAATTTGTATTTGAAGTTGATTAGATGTTCGATTTCGTTTTTTAGCTTTCTTTTATCACCGGACAAGTAGTTCCGGAATTCGGCAGAAACCGGAGAATCGGCAGAAGTAAAGTGTTCGTCAAAATAGATATGACTTATAGAGGGGTAAACACACATGCTGAATCCATATCTGAACTTGGTTTTCTCAGATGATTAGCTATTTGGCCTTAATCTGTTTCTGAATTTTGATATTAAAAATGTTCAAGAAGTCTGGCGAAGACTGAACCTGGCGAAGGCAAGACCCAATTGTCTGGATCAAATATTGAGTTTTTGGGATCCCATCGAAACCTTTGGTCTTTGCTTTTAGTTTCTTTCATACCAGGGATCGGATCAGATCAGTCCAGTGTTGCCAGATTTGTTTACAGAAAAACGCTCTGGGAATTTTGAAAACAAGCCTGGGATTAATTTTTAACCTTGCAACAATCAAGCAAATTATAACAGCTGATTTCATGGGAACCATTCGAGGGGGAAGGGGGAGGGGGGCATGGCCCCCGCTGTATTTGAAAATCGCCGTCTCTGGGAATAGTTTTTTGGCACATTCAATCGGCTTCAAAGGCAAAATACGAAGCAATGACTTTACTCGATATATTTGTTACACTGAAAACTGCTCCAAATTTACCCCCAAAAGGATTAACAAATTTCGAGACTGTGTGAAAACCTGGGGTTGGGACTTAAATTGTGTTTTGCCCCCCCCCCCCAAAAGGTTTACTGAAGTGGCACCACTGGCTGATTTTAGAGCCGTCATTTAAAAGGGGGGGGGGCAGCTGCACATAAAATTTATAAATTTGTATTTTGCCCCCCCCCCCCCAAAAAAAAAAAAGGTTTACTGAAGTGATTTTAGAGCCGTCATTTAATGGGGGGGGGGGGCAGCTGCACATACAAATTATTAATTCGAAACAAATTGATTTTCATCGTTATGACAGGGGCCCACCAAACTTTGACCTTTTTGGGATCCCAAAACGTAAGTGGAGGGATACCTATGACATCGCAAAAGTTGTCCGTCTGTCCGTCTGTGAGCACGATGATTCTCGAAGGGAATGAGATATTTTGATGAAACTTGGTGTGAGGATGCTTTTGGTCAAGGGTCGAGTTCGTAGATGAGCTCCGTAGTCCTACAATTAGGGGTGGGGGGGGGGGGGGTCAAATTAAGGGGCAAACAAAATAGTTTTAAACAGCTAATGAGACAGTCAGTTAAGTGGTAAGAAGACATGCTGAACATTGACGTGAAAATCATTTTCTACCCGGACAAGTAGTTCGCCCGGAAACCGGCCAAAACCGAAAATCTGTCAAAAGCAAAAGTTGTATTTGTAATTGATTAGATGTCCGATTTAGGGATAAGAAGAGATGCTGAATACGTATATGGCAATAAATTTTTATCCCGGACATATAGTTCGCCCGGAATTCGGCTGAAACCGGCAAGTTTGCTGCAAGTTAAATTTGTATCTGAAGTTGATTAGATGGATATAGGGGTAAGGAGATATGCTGAATTCGTTTTTGAGCTTTATTTCTCTCCGGACAAGTAGTTCCGGAATTCAAGCAAGGCAGGAAGTTTCGATCTGTTTCCTCAAAATAGATATGACTAATAGGGGTAAACACACATGGTGAATCCATATCTGAACTTGGTTTTCTCAGATGATTAGCTAGACGATTAGCCTTAATCTGTTTCTAAATTTGAATAGTAAAAATGTTCAAGGAGTCTGGCGAAGATTCCTCATTTCCTTTTTCCAGACCCAATTGTCTGGATCAAATATTGAACTTTTGGGATCCCATCGAACCTTTGGTCTTGTTATATCAAGCCAATGATCCAGAACGACGCCTTGGCCTCCCCTGTGTCTTAGCGGAATGACTTCTCTGGCCGATTTGCGCCGATTTGTGTTTTTTCTAGTTCCGCCTGGACAGCAGAACAATTTCCGTTCTTGTCTCATTTCTACTCCGTTTCTGTTTGCAGACTTGCAGCGATTTTTTTTACTGTTTGTTTCTTTACTTTTTTTTCTTATTAGTTGTTTTAGTCCGTTCAAGAAATTCCCTCCACTCGCTCACAGAGGTCAGATCGGGTTTGGACTTCCGGCCCTAAAGGACGTAAATAGGACCTTCGTCCTTGCCTGCTTTGCCTGCCTCAGACCCCCCACCCCCCACGCATGACCGGAAAGGAACCGGACTTTGTAATCAAGGTTCTAAATGGGGACTTCCTACCTATAACAAATTTCAAGGCTCTAGCCCACCATGATTTTTTAATCTGTCTAGTCAAATACAGCAACCCAAATCCTACCCATAGAAAAATTTGAAACACGATTTCGACAGTAAATCCCGTGTTTAATTTAGAACTAGCAAGGGTCAGAAGCTTTTATACCCCTTCCGTGGGGAAAATGCAGCCAAGGTTTTCCGAACAACTTCAACAGAAAATAAGAAAACCCGAATAAGATTGGACCAACGATGTTGTTGCCAGCCTATATACTGTAGTACGCATGAGCAATACAGGTTTGCAACATTAAGAATGTCCCGAAAAAGAGCTTTAATTTGGATTAGATAATTCCTGAAATTCCAAGAAAACGCCCAAAACAAGCCACATGTTAAAACAATAAGCCCAGTTTCCCGCCCCAAGCCCATCGCAAAAATCTTCCGCCCTAGCGGAAACAAGCAGAAACAAGCAGAAACAAGCAGAAACAAGCCCATCTGGCACCACTGGATCAGTCTCTCCTATTACCGTGCTCATTTTTTTAGCAAAATGTTTGTTCTGACAGCGTATAGCAACCGAACGGTCGAGATTTTAGAATCTGGGAAGTCAATGACGTCAGAAGTCCCAGAACTTCTTCGATAATAATTGTCAACTTAAGCGTAAGGTTAATTTAGTTTTATGGTTTCGCGGACATTAAACACGAGAAGAAAAGAGGTGACAAATAATTCAGACTGTCCATGTCGCTAAACGGTCCTTTTCCTTTTTCTGAATGATGACCTTCATGTTAAAGAGTTGATACTGGGGCTATACAAACGTGCAAACGTTTTAATTCGTAAGTTTAGCAAGGCGGACCTTGATGTACGCGTTTAGCTGTTTATAACGTACTGCTATCATCTTTTTTCTTTAGCGTTGGTCTTACTCTTTAGCGTTGGTCTTACCACTAAGAGTCTTAGCAACGCTAACATAAGCTATAACCGTTTGTTCCGGCGTTTGTTTCAGCTACCACGTATTTGTACTGTTTCTTCGGCGCTCGTTCCGAGAAGATGCCTCACTTTTGATGAAATTCGCCGTAAGAGCTTGGTCGCACTGGGCTCAAAACCAGCCTATCCTACAAACAACTGAAAATCCCTAGAGGACATGAGATTTTATGGGCTTTGCTGCAGCTTGGGATAATGAGCAGACTGCAATTAGGGGTCAATTGGGGTTCCTGTAACATAACTATACACGCTGTTTTTGCTCTAACTGATCTCCTGAATTTAAAACGACAACATTCAGTACTACTTGTATTTTGTTCTTTTTCTTTTTTCTGCTTTTGCAACCCAAAAAGCCAGGAAATGAGCCCAGTGTGACCAAGCTCTAAGGCTAGAGTTGGATTCAAAGATCGAGGTTATTAAATTTGCTACTGTCCCAATTTTTCATTGCCTGCCTGTATGGTAGTCTCTTCTTGCTGCAACGCAACAGCAGGAACAGACTGCATGATTTTGTTGTTGTTGTTGTTTTCTTTTTTATGTGTTTTTTTTCGTCTATGGCAATTTGCTGAATTAAAAGTATTCATTCATTCATTTTCCGCCTTTCTTTTAGTGTCCTTGAATGTTAGGCAGCTCCTGCTTGATCGGTGATCACCCGTTTTTGAAAATCCCGCCAAAGAATCACTCGAAGACGATTAGACAGACCTTCAGCCCTCTACGTGGTTTCCTAAGATATGTTTGCGTGTGCTAACCAGCAGCTTTCGTGTAAAGATTAGTTAAGGAAGAAGTATAAACCAGCTGAAAGATACAAAATGATGTCCTGTGTGCTTCCATTCTCACCAGGTTTAGTTTATTCGACGATCCACTACCGTGGTGTATAGGATGACGGCCGCCATCTAGCAGTTCATGATAAACGAACAACTGACCTGCTTCTTGGATTACGTGTTTGCCTCTTAGATGGCGGCTTCACTGAGCGGGAACTTCGAATTGAACAGACCACAAAATATCGTTTCTTTCCCCATATTCTGAAATGTTTTTTTTTTGTACAATCATTATCTAGCTAGCTTCTATGAAAAAATGGAAATGGCAGTCAGGGAAAGAAGAGGGAATCATTGCTAGAAGCAGTACATTTCCCCAAACACTCAAAAGAAGTAATGTGTATCCATGTCAAGAAGTAGGTACAAGACAGAACGGAAGGGTCTCATCTGTGACTCATAATACGGTAAATGTAAGACAGAGGGGTCGTTCAGTCGCCCCTTTTGCTGTATACTGGTTTCCAACAAATCTCACCCACACGAGCTTCCATATGTTAGGAACTTCAAAAAAGTTAGGTGCCAGTTCCGAAAAACTCTTGATTCACTTACGATTCGTGCACTCACTCTCCAATTTTCGCAGTCGGATGCGAATTTCCTCCTACGCTCCAGAATTTTGACGCACCATAGACAGAGTTCCCCACAATGGCGCGAATCTCGCATTTCACACATACTGTCGACTAAACTACTTTCGGCATGATTCCGCAAATGTATACAACATTTGACAGATGAGGTTCGGTCAAAAAATGTAAGGATAAGCGCCTGGAACCAAATTTTCCGGCCGGGTTTTCCGGTTTCCACCGGAAGACGGCTGCCAGGTATTATCTCTCAGGGATACACGAACTTGAAAGACTAACGCGTGTGCGTACCGCGCACAGCCTACGACGCAAAAGCTTGATAAGGTTCAGCGTTGTCTGCAACATGGCGGTGATCGGTAATGCTTTACCCAGAATTGAACTAAGCGCCGCAGGCGAAATTGTTTAAATCTGTGATTTTTCCAGAAATACTTGCGCCCGACAAATTTTTGCAATATTAGATTTCTTGAGTATTAAAAGAATCCGATGTGCCGACAAGAATACGGACCCCAGACAAAGCATTCAGAATTCGATTTCTCCGGTGTTTTGCCCGACAAGGCTGTATAAGATCTTTATTTCTTACGTGTAAATAGAAGCCGGTGTGCCGACAAAGCCGAAACTTTGGGGATTCGCCCGATAAATGTGTACAGAATTTGATTTCTTACGTGTAAAAAGACCCCGATGTGTCGACAAGAATACCGACGCCCGACAAAACCATACAGCATTTGATTTCTTCTACAGAACTTGATTTCTTACGTGTAAAAACAACCCGTTGTGCCGACGAGACTTTAACCTACCGGGTACGCCCGACAAAGTTTGCAGAATTTGATTATTACGTACAAATCAATGTGCCGACTTCGCCCAACGAAAGTACTTTCTCAAGACCTTCGGAGGGGGAGGGGTCCCCCCCCCCCATAGTGACGCCCCTGATAACCGCAACAGGACCTCGCTCCGCTCAGCTACTTGTTATGAATAACTTGCGTACGAATATATAGAAACATATTTTCTTAGGTAACTCAACGATTACTTTCGTTATGGTTATGCCATAGAGTAGCACCGACCAACCTTCGACACTGCAATACCGAGACAGTGGGCTGGGCAGGCGCATTGGTAGCGAGCTACTGCAGAGGCTAAGATTCGTCGTGTTCGTGGGTTCGATTCTTGGGGGTCGGCAGGTATTTTGCTTTTGCTTGGCTTCTTACCCCATAGGTGGGAAAAATTGTTAAAAGGTACGCCGTGATTGTAGACCTACTGATGATAGTAATTCATTCTACTTCAATAGTATTTCTATCCATTCTCGTTCCTGAGATTCTTCTCTTCGTAAGTGTGCCCTATCTTCTCTATTCGAGATACACTGATTCGCTTGCAACGATTTGTTCTCTTGACGTGATTCATCAGGCGCTCGACCACTGTTCCCAAGGAGCTGTTTCCGTCCGAACACCGGCTTTACAAATTTTGCCAAGATTGTCATTCAAGGCAAGGGGCATCGAAAGAGGCTAAAAACAGCCGACGCCATGTGTAATTGTCATAGCTTAGTCGTAAAGTGGTCAACTATATCAGAACACCTGGGGAGAAACACAATGCAGTGCGAGGTGTCCTTCCTAAACAATGGACAGGCCCGTCTACAGCGGGCTTTGGTCATTAGCTACGTTCTTTTTCACGGGAGTTCTCAGTGGTGATCTCCGGTTTTTGGGATCCCAAAACGTAAGTGGAAGGATACCTATGACATAGCAAAGTTGTCCGTCTGTCTGTCTGTCTGTGAGCATGATAAATCTCGAAGGGAATGAGATATTTTGATAACTTGGTGTAAGGATTCCTTGGGTCAAGGGTCAAGTTCGTAGATGGGCTTTGTAGCCCTAATTTAAGGTGGGGGAGGGGGTTCAAATTAAGGGGCAAATCTCGCTGGACAACTAGTTCGCCCAGAATCCGAACTAAAACCGGAAAATCTGTTAAAAGCAAAAGTTTTATTTTAAGTTGATGAGATGACAGATTTAAGGGTAAGAAGAGACGATGAGTCTGTATATGACAACCATTATTTACCCGGACATATAATTCGTCCGGAATCCGGTTTTAACAGGATTTTTTTTTACAAGTTAAAGTTTTATTTGACGTTGATTAGATGTTCTTTATAGAGAAAAGGATATACGCTGAATTTGTTTCTGAATTTTCTCTTTTTGCTGGACAATTAGTTCGCTCGGAATTCGGCCGAAACGGGAAATTTGGCAGAAGTAAAGCAGGAAGTTTCCGTCAGTGTCGTCAAAATAGACATGGCTTATAGAGGTATATCTGAACTGGGTTTTCTATGATGATTAGCCTGGCGAAGACTGGATCTGGCGAAGACAAGACCCAATTGCCTGGACCAAGTATTATATTTTTGGGATCCCATCGAAACCTTTGGTCTTGTTCTTATATGCCGGTTTTGCATCCACCGGTGACTACTCGCCAGTATTATAACCCGTTTCTGAACTGGCCGGTGTCCGGTTTGACCTCACCGGTGCGGACGAACCAGAACCTGCTCGGGAGCCCGGCTTCAGCGAGGAGTCAGCAAGTTTTCATCAACTCACCCGTGAACCAAAAAACGCGTTATAAGAGAAGAACCGGACATTGGTGACAAAACACCGGCGACAGCCCAGAGTGCAACAAATGCAGCTATTGAAGTGTAGGAAGGGAGCAGACGATACCCCGGAACAGGGAGTTTTCAGAACCAGGCTGATACGGTACGGTAACATTCAATTTCCAGAAGAAAAAATACACAAACAATGTCTTTATTATAAAATCGTGACTGACAGACGCAGTTTTCAAGTAAGGTAAGTGTCGCTACGCAACTGAATATCCATGTTTAAATTTAAAAGTCAGCAAACGCAACTAAAGGCGTATTCTCGCCGTTCCCCGAGGACTCCTCGGGGAATCGAAGGGAACGGCGAGAATAGAGGGAGTCACTCCACGCGGACTCCGCGTACAGAAACAGCGAGAATACGGGGAATGCTTCTAAAATGGATTTTGTTCGAAAAACGAATATGCAGCTGAAAAAATTAGTCTAGATCCATTTTATTTTTGGTTTTGTTTCTTCTGATTCTTTTTAATTAATTTTACATAGCATCTACAACATCAAAAATTGATTCCCCTCCAAATTTGAAAGGGAGTCCTTTTTGATGATGGTGTTGATAATCGGAGCATTCCCCGTTCGTGGGGACTCGCGAGAATACGGGGAGTGAGTTCCCGGGACAAACAAAAACACGGGGACTCCTCAAGTGGAGTCCTCGGGTAACGGCGAGAATACGCCTAATGTCTTTATTATAAAATCGTGACTGACAGACTACGCAACTGAATATCCATGTTTAAATTTAAAAGTCAGCAAACGCAACTGAGTAAAATTCTTCAACTGACGAGGTAACGTATAAAACTCGGTATCGCCTCGGCCTAATACCTCACAAACACGCCCATACTAAAGGCGTATTCTCACCGGCCCCCGAGGACTCCTCGGGGAATCGAAGGGAACGGCGAGAATAGAGGGAGTCACTCCACGCGGACTACAGAGACAGCGAGAGCACGGGGAATGCTTCCAAAATGGATTTTGTTCGAAAAAAAAAAATGCTGTTGACGAAATTAGTCTGGATACACTTTATTTTTGGTTTTGTTTATTCTGATTGTTTTTAATTAATTTTACATTGCACCAACACCAGCAAAAATCGATTCCCCTCCGAATCTGAAAGGGAGTCCTTTTTGATGATGGTGATGATAATCGGAGCTTTCCCCGTCTGTGGGTACTCACGAGAATACGGAGTCCCCGGGACAAACAAAAACGCAGGGACTCCTCAAGTGGAGTCCTCGGGGAACGGCGAGAATACGCCTTAAATAAGAAATTATGAGTAGGGTTTTCGCGAGCTGGAAAGCTAAGCCGGAATCACTTCTGTCTGGTTTCTATTAAAGTAGCGAGCTTTCCGGGCTCAGAAAACCGTTGCAGCTTTCCCGCAAGATTTCATAGAAGGCCAGCTGAAAACTCCACAGAAACTTAACCTTTCTGGAGAAAAAAAATGACAATAACAAAGTAATATAAAATAATAAACAAACTAAACATATAATATTGACCTGTCGAGTTGATTGATATTGCTTGAAATGTCTTTATTTGAATTGACAGATCCAAAGCTATTTTTATGTATTTAAAGATATTACGGGTTAAATCATTATTTATTTATGTGTCATCCCTTCCGCAGAGAGCTTTCTTCCAGAATAATAAGTTTCCATCGATTTCCGGGGCCGAGACAACTAATAAAGCGACTACCGTAATTTTCCTGCGTTTTCGCGATATGGTGAATGAATTACGTGTTTCTAAAGTAGAAGCATGCTTCTTCGGACGTCGCCTAACTTAAACCCATATTTCTATTTAAAAGTCAGGATTAGCAACGTCCAAAGAAGCCTACCTATACCGTATTATTTGGAGAATTTGAGGTGACCATCAAACCTGATATGTGCCTGGACCGGTCTCTACTTGGTAGTAAATCATATTACAAATGCAGTTATAACATCCCCCCCCCCTCTTCTTGGCACTATTAACCTCCTATAACTTTTTTCGAACAGGTATGTAATGCATATCCTCCTATGACCCACGGTCAGTTATTTTACGATAATCTTCACACAGAAAGTTAGCGGTAGATTTGAGAGGATGATATAAGTCATATCAGCCTCCAGAGACGATGTATGTCATATCAGCCTCCAGAGAGGATGTTACAAGTCATAAGGGCCTCCGGAGAGGATGATAATAAGTCATTCAGCCTCCAAAGAGGATGTTATAAGTCATATCAGCCTCCGGAGAGGATGTTATAAGTCATATCAGCCTCCAGAGATGATCTCTGTTCGAAAAAGTTATAACAGTTAACACAACTTCATCTCGGTTGATTTCTGATTGACCACCTTGACGGCCATTTAAAAATATCAACCTCGCCTTCGGCTCGGTAGATATTTTTTATAACCTACCTCGCCTTCGGCTCGGATAGGTTATTTTCAATGGCCGTCTCGGTGTTATTTTCCGATATCAACCTCGATGTCGGAAGTTAACCTTTATTAACACTTTCCTAAAACCATAGCCAACAACGCCATTCTGATATACATCCCTCCTTCTGCCTGTCTGAAATATCCGGCGCGCGGATCAGTATCCACTTCTTTCGAGATTTCATCCACCCTTGGTAAGGGATGAAGCACTACCATCCGCTTCTTTGCGAGCCGCATGAGGTGAGGGGTGATGACAAACTGCCCAGCGACCTAAGAAAATACAATTATCATTTTAACACGCGTCGAAAGACGTGAACCAAAAAGTATAATTACCTTAAATCTCACTTGTTGGCGAAAAGCCTGTGTAGCCTGTTGACGTCACCGGGGCTTATGATCTGGAAGTCCCTGTGGTTTCTTTTCCAGGTCACGTCTTTCCAATCGCAGTCTACCCTTCTCTTAAAGCACCTCTCTTACCTATAATACTAACGCAACCTACTTCCACAATCACTCCATATATTTCTAAACCCGGAGACCCCAATTTCGTACGGTACATTCTAACAAAACCACGCTGTCTACGGTTGTCTGCGAGAAGTTTTTCCATCACAAAAACCGGCTATGTAAATTTGTTCCCTGTTTTCGCTGTAAGCCAACGGGTCTCGGAAAATGCTTAAAACAGCCAAAACCGTGGGTTATTTGTTGGAAGCACAGCCTAGTTTTAAAGTATTCAAATATTTTAAAATACTGTAAGTTGAATCGTAAATGGTGCTACAGATCCTTTAAAGCTTAACTGAAAAGCCAACTTATTTTGGTATCATCTAACTGAATACACTGAATTATTTGGATTCTGCTAAGGGATTTTTTTATTTTCCACTATCTGCTCTAGTAGTGAGGTTCAGAATATCTACGGCCGTCTCCACAACGGAGATTCTACTATGACGCGGAAAATTTGAATCTCAGTATAAACACGGCTTTTGAGTGGCCAGTGATCAGCTCGCGGAAGGTAGCTAACTACGTGAACACTTATTTATCGTCAAGCATAAAACACAGGTACAATCGCATGGAGGTACGACGAATACGACAGGGAAATTCTACTATATGAAAATCCACTGACCGTGAATAGCGGCGCAACGAAGTCACGCATTTTCATCGTGTCTTCAAGCTTGTTTAAGTGATGGGTAACTAGATTGTCCTAGCTCAGCCTGTTTTCAGTCAATCTTCAAAGGAATCTGTTGTTTCCGCCATCACTATCTCCCCGCTAAGTGGGAAAACCCGGTTTGCAAAGAAATTGTACCGCTTCCATTTCTTGCTAAAAGGTTTCCCAGTTTCTGTGAGTGCCCTCGCGTCCTATTGGAGGTGTCATTTACGAGCAGCATATACGTTTGAACGCAAGGCTGTAAATTTAGTCACGGATTAAGAACATATCATCAATTTCACGAAGTTCTTGGGAATTCTTTAAACGGATTCGGTTCTAGTATGGTCTAAAATTTAAGGTTTCAGTCCCTTGTTAATGAAAAAAAAAGGAAGTTGAGGGCCGTGTAAAAAAAATAAAATCTCAGGATTAGTTTTTTCCCAAGAGTGGTATTTAAAGTGATTTGCCCGAATAAGATATTTATAGTCGGTAGAAGCTTCAGTTATTTATTGCAGGTTTGTTGCCTTCCCTGAGGCTTGACCCTGAAGATTGACAGCCTGACGAGGACCCTTGCCAAGAAGGCCCGAAACATCGCTGCTAAAGCATTGTAGCTGACGTATCCGTTATATGCATTATTTGAATATAAAATATGGTTATCCTGACATAGGAAACTAACGTATATATGTACATATCTTATATCTTATCCATTGAAATAATTTTCTACTAACAAATTTTTTTTTTTACTGTACTGAAAAGCCAAATGTACGAACCAAGGAATATGTGGGCTAAGAACAAAAGAACTGAACTGGAATATTTCCCGAGGACCCAAACGTGTAACTTACCTTTTCATATTCTTGTTCACTTGCAAACCTCTCCTTCTGAATCCTCGTGACATACAGGACGTCCGTGTCTGGCAGGGCCTCACTTAGGCTTGCATAGACGTCCTGAAAGTAAAAGTCTCAATGAAGCGACACAGTAGTCTCTTTGTTGGCAAATGAGAACAATCGATCATTGCTCTCCCTTGATGCTCCGAAAAATAGCAGGACAAGACAGCAAAACAAGCTAGTGCCTGTCAGAGGACGAACTTCAAAGTTCATGAACTCGTTTGTGCCTTTTTTTACAGAGATTTTTAACAAAGTGAATAATTAGTGTAATACATTTTTATTTTATTACTGTATGACCAGCGTAATTTAGCATCTTCTGACGAAGAAAGCCACAAAGTTGGTTAGTCAATAAACGATTTGATTGATTGATTTGTTGATACAAAATTTCTTCGCTTTTGCTTTTTAAATAAACAAAACGTTTATTTCCTTCGTAACTTTTTCGTGAATAGCTTCAGATCCCCAGTAAAACTAGACGATTAAGACGACCAACGAACCATGACAGGTCCCTTTCGATTGAATCTGTGGGGGGTCCAACAAGTCGTGCCTTATCAAGGGTAGCTATTTTCTTCCTAGTGATGGGTCGGGTCAGGTCTGGAGTCTTGAAATCGGGTAAGATGGTTTTATACTGGTCAGAAGCTAGAGATTTGCCACCTTCATGGTGGTTTGTGTTTTGGACCCAGTACATGAAGGATGAGGTCATGGTGGTGGTCCTGGGACCTGGCCAGTATGAGGCCTCCCGGTTTGGAAAGTTCGGTCCCAGCTGGGACAATCCAGACCCTACCTGTCTACCGAGAGACACGGAACAAGGGCTTCGATAACTACACTGGAAAAAAGTCACTCCGAGTCAGGATTAAAGTTACCTGCAGTATTTGCTACTAGGATTAATCTTATCTCTACTGAGATTGTTGTGAGGATGGACGAGTGGAGGCGAGGTTTAACGAAGTTAATGGTTCCTGGGGTGTGGGCTGAAGACATTCTGACACCGTAGGTGCCCACTAGCCCCGGGACCAGTCAGGAAACCGGACAAAAGAGACAAGGGAAAGTCTCAGGGAATTCTATAGCTCAGCCGCAGTCAATCTCTACTGAGATAAGATTAATCCGAATTAAAGATAAGATTATCTTTTTAGAGACAGGATAAATACTGCAAGATTTTTATTTTTTTTACAAACGTCAAACGTCTGATTCTCGCATAGTACAAGAGTAAGTAATTAGGCTAGTTTATGTTCCCTCCCTCCCAGTGGGAGACCCTATGAAAAATGTGTAGCCTCCGTAGTTGTATGATGGTTGTAAAAAAAAGTTGCATGTATTGATATGTAATAGTAAAGAGTACTATCATTTAATGTGCCTCGGACTGGGTCAATCTTAAGCAGTAGTATCCAGTAGCATCCTGTCTTACTATAGTAGCATCCAGTCTTGCTAATAGTAGCATGCAGTAGAATCAAAAACAAATAACCAGATAGAACCTCCGTCTCCCTATCTCTGGACTATGACTATGCGGAGTCGAGTATTTCCCCGTACCTTTTCCGCTGTGAACGAGCGGAGGTTAGTAGCTCCGCACCACACCATTTTCGTTACCTCTACAATTAGCTATATCGCTGTGAAGCAACCTTGAGGAAAAGTAGAAGACAAAGCTGATTGGTTATTTGGACGCGCGCGCGGAGTACGCCTTCTACATTTTCTTTCTCTGCGATGAGCAACGGCGAAAAGCTAAAAAACTACAGTAAATACCTTTATGTCCGCTCAGTTTTGTCGGGGTATTCATAGTCGCTGCATGGTACCAAAGACAGAGGTTCTATCTTATTATTTATTCTTGGTACAATGCAGTAAGACAGCAGCCTTGACATAGAAGCATGTAGTAGCATCAATTGGTACTACATGCTACTTTTTCGTATAACTTCATCCTACATGTTGAGAGAAATTTTTCATCGGGGAGTCAGTTTACTGAAAAGAAACCATAAATGCTTCATGTAGGCCACCCCAGAAAACACTGGCCTTTTCTACGGGACGGACGAAACAATACTACAAACACTATAACAACAAATAAAAGACGCGGCCTGGACCAGTCAGCCACAAACCCCTGATTTTTGGATACCCTTTGTCAAACGCTGGATAGCTGTTGTTACCCTAACCCTGAACTACCGCACTACAGACGAGTTCTGATTGGTTGATTTCTGAACTTCACTCAAATCATCAATATTTTATTGGGTTCAAGTATCCAGGATTTGGCGTAGCGTATCCAGCGTTAGGCATCGGGTATACCAAACGCTAGATATACCCAGCATTTGGCATAGGCTCTCCCGTATGTACTTTTGTTTGGATGCATGTCTATTCGTCGAAGCATGAAGACAACTTTGTTTGCACCTTGCAATTATCAGCCGTCTATCTGTCCTGTCCGTTATTTCAAATTCTTCTAGCTGCCATTCCAGGTTCAAACCCGGAATTCCAACAGGCATGGCTGCCGGTTTGTTTACAGGGTAGGGCATAACCGTGTTGGGGAAGGGTTGAGAACCTACGGCGGGTAGCCGGAATCACCTTCCGGTGGTTTCCGGGCTGGCATGGAAACTAGTCGAGCTATACGCAGCGGCTCTCGCACTCTGGAAACCCGAAATATCTTTCAAAACATGTTTTTAAAAAATGAGTGGAAAGCTCCGCGTCGAAATGAAATGCCACGAGCTAGATACACAAACTCTGGTTCATGTTCGTACCCAACTTCCGTAACGTAGCATTCCCAAAAACAGGAGATTTGTGGCTGGCTGAGTTGCAGCCCGCGACACGTTAGCCTCTTGTCTTCGTTCTCTCCTTTTCTTCCTTTAATTTTTTCATTGTTAAAGTGCACAAAATTCTTAAGGGGGGCTTGTTTAAACTCTTAACAAGTGTAGACATCTGGAAGTGTTGTAGTTTCCGTTCTTTTTTATTTTTTAATAAACCCCATATATAATCTAATCTAGTCTAGAGAAAGCCCACTGCAACTCCTGCCCACTTACTACAAAGGGGTCATTTTACCTGTCGGATTCTTTTCGATTCCACATATTTTGTCACGGAGGATGGCATTCCAAGGGATTCAGGACTGACATAACGAAGCTGGACATTGTAGAGCGTCAAAAGCCTGGAAGGATAAGTTAATAAATAATTAAATAAAAATAGCCGATGACGTAGTTGGCAAAAACTTGCGATCGCAGGCTCGTTTTTTTAAGCTTGAGCCCGAAGAGGATCCTTGCAAATAAGGGTCGAAATATCGCTAGAATGAATCTCAGCTGAATTACTCGTTTGCCGCATTCAAACTTGATTCGCAGTCAGCTTGTACTGAATGAATACTTACATAAATATGCCAGTATGGCCTAAGGCATATTCTCGCCGTTCGCCGAGAACTCCTCTGGGAATCAAGGGGAACGACGAGAATAGAGGGAATCACTCAGACGCGGACTCCGCGTACGGAAAACAACGAGAACACCGGGAATGCTTCCAAACTGGATTTTGTTCAAAAAAAAAAGTATGCAGTTGACGAAATTAGTCTGGATCCGCTTTATGTTGGTTTTGTTTATTCTGATTGTTTTTAATAAACTTTACATTGCACCACACTGTCAGAAGTTTCATATCAGATTGCGCATAACACTTTCAAGAATAACACCTTTTCACTTAGAAAAAAAGTGTTATGACCAATTAAGTTTATACTATTTCGTGCCCAGATCTCCAACAACACCTTCAATAGGTAAAAATACTACACTGTCAGAAGTTACATAACGACAACAGCAGGATGCTCGGTTTCAACAGATAACACTTTGGGATGTTATATGTTATGTTTCTTTCGTTCCCGTTAGTATTTTTACCAATTGAAGGTGTTGTTGGAGATCTAGGCACGAAATAGGGTAAACTTAATTGCTCATAACACTTAATTTCTAAGTGAAAAGGTGTTATTCTTGAAAGTGTTATGCGCAATCTGTTATGAAACTTCTGACAGTGCAATATCAGCAAAAAGTGATTCCACTCCGAATCTAAAAGCTAGTCCTTTTTGATGATGATGATGATAATCGGAGCATTCGCCGTCCGTGGGGACGCGCGAGAATACGAGGGGTGAGTCCCTGGGACAAACAAAAACGCAGGGACTCCTCAGAAGGAGTCCTCGGGGAACAGCGAGAATACGCCTCTAAACTACTCCCATATGGAGTGCATTTAACATGCACCCGTTCATGGACTTTCTATGGTGACGTGAGACTTTCTGGGTTGCGGATTCAACAACCCGCCTCATCTGACAATGGATTGAACTTTTTCAACTAACCTTGCTAACGAATGAACCGTTCTTCCATTCTTCAAATCGCCAACCATCGTGATTGTCAAACCGTTTACGGTACCGATTTCTTCTCTCATCGCGAAAATATCGAGCAGGGCTTGAGTCGGGTGTTCCCCGACCCCGTCACCAGCGTTGATGACAGCTTTACTACAGCTCTCAGCTGCTCGCTGTTGACAGGAAAAAACAAAAATTAAAACTGAGGGACAACACTATTATCACGAAAAGTCGCTCTCAATATATCGTGCAAAAGCGCCTCCCATTCCACCTGTTGTCTTCTTTGTCTATGTTATCATTTACTCTTTTAGACCCTAGTAGACGGTTTCTTCCATAAAAGACACGACGGTGAAGTCGCCGGACGGTTCGGTTCTTGCGTCGGCAATGTCGGCCGACAGTTGCGTTCAGAAAAAGACGCGTAGGCGATGTCGGCCGACGGTTTCTTTCATAAAAGACACTTCGACGAGTCAGCCGACGGTTTCTTTCATAAAAGACACATCGGTGACGTCGGCCGACGGTTCGGTTCTTGGTCGAAGCGCTGGCAAGTCGGCCGACGGTTGCATTCATAAAAGACACGTCGCGATTTCGGTCGACGGTTTCGTTCATAAAAGACACTTCGACGAAGTCGGCCGATTGTTTCGTCCCTAAAAGACAAGTTGGCGACGTCGGCCGACGGTTCCGTTCATAAAAGACACGTCGCGATGTCGGCCGACGGTTTCTTTCAGAAAATACACGTCGGTGAAGTCGGCCGACAGTTTCGTTCATGAAAGTCACTTCGACCAGTCGGCCGACGGTTCCGTTCATAAAAGACAAGTCGATGACGTCAGCCGACAGTTTCGTTCACGGTGGAAACCAAACCTTAGCTTATTATCTTCGGCACGTGACGTTTCCATGACGTCATGAAAGAAATAGGGAAATTCGATTAGATGAATGTTGCAGAGTATGTCTGTATGTATGGATATATTTATTTCCCATCAAATGAAAACAGATGGAGTATAAGATGAACAGAAAACGAAAAAAAAGCTACGAGAGAATACACTAACACAAGAAAAACAAAGAACAAAATGGATATCTAAATACAAAGAACAAAACTATTGCCTCAAGATAGTTGCGGATGAGCAGGATGAGCAACAATATCAGAGTTGTCTCTGGCGATCTGGGCTATGATCGCTTCATCAGGTTCGATAATTCTTAGTGATCAGGAAATTCAGGATTGGCAGTGTAGGAAGGCTGAGTCGGTGTCTCTACGGTTCTATGCAAAGGCGAAAGATGTTTGGGGGGAGAAAATTTATTTTAAAACCGGGTTGTCGGGAGTAGATTTAAAGTGGATGGTGAGCTTAAGGGGGGGGGGGAGGATTAGCTATTGGGGAGAAAAGAAGGTTTATAGGTAAAAATAGGTTAAAGAATGGCCCTTACTTTTGCCCGATGTGTGGAAAGATGGACGAGGATGTGTTCCACTTTAAGTGTGAATGTGAAGGATTGAGTGATTTAAGGGTCGAAGTATTTGGGGTGGGAATTACTAGGGAGGAGTTGCTACTAGAAAAGATTGGAAGTACAAATATGGGGGATATCCGTAAGGTGGCTAGATTCCTCCGCGTTCGCTTGTCCCATAGAGAGTGATTTTTGTAGTTTGTTGTGTTTTCCTTCCGTTTTGTTGCGATGACCCCATGGGTTTTTTCGTGCAATAAATTCATTCATTCATTCATACCGACTTGTCACAAAACGGTTACTAGTCCATGGTGGAAGCCGTAGGAGGTACTTCGCATATTTGTAAGATGCAGACCGAAACTTTTTCTTATCTTCCTTTTGGAATATCCTCCAAAAAGGACTTAGGTAGAGATAGTGGGGTAGTGCTATTGCATTGTACAGCTGGGCCAGAATCCGCCGATCAAACTGTCACTTATAAGCTACAACACGGCTATACGCGAAAGAAATCCGTTTCTGCAGATGACTCTGCAAAAGGCGACGCGTTGCAAGCAGAGACCGACCTATAGGAATCCCCAGATAAACAATGATTTAAGCAAGCCGAACACTAGCACCACCTAGCCTAACATCAACAGCAGACCCTGGCTTAGCATTAAACAACATCACTTCTGATTTCTTCTCATTAAACCGAAGGCCTATTTTTCCATACTCCCCTTGCAACTGGGCAAAATTCTCCTCTAAACCGCGAAGGAGGCGGTTCCTATCAGGAACATAATCTGCGTAACCTATTAGCGATAGGTTAATACCTCTTAGAATATATGTCAGATTTGACTTAGATTGCGGTTTGACGATGCTGTTGTTGAATGCGGTAGGTGACGTCACCTTTTTCTACGTATATATTTGTATCTATATATATATAGAGCCGAGCGGCCATCAAGGCACCGGACCCGTTTACACTTATAAACTGTTCTAGGGACAATCAATTCCGTTAGTAGATGGAAAATACTGACTTTTCGTGCGACGTCACGAGCCGTACATTATCAGCTAAAGTTAGTTAACACCTCGTTCACGGCCGTTATGGCCTCGTTCATGGCTTCGGCAGGGGTTCCCCGGGTCGAACAAATAGTGTGATGACTCGGCGACATATGCATACTGTTCATCCTATTGGTGCCAATATTGTCAGAATTGCGAGTGCCAAGGTCCTTCAACCGAAGACAAGAACTAATACTAAACTTAGTTGTAAATATCTTCTATTAAAAAGTACCTAATCCAATCACGTGCCAGCGGGATTGCCTTTGCGGGATCACTGCTTTAGCCAGCTTCTATCTGGCGACGGGGAGGCAGAGATGGGCTAATCCGAATCCGGATTCGGATTCGAATCCAGGATTAGTCCTCTTGGCCGGATTCAAATCTTCTGCTTGTCATGCCGGATTCGAATCTTCTGCTTGTCAGGCTGGATTCGGGTTCCAAACCCTGAATCTTACGAATCCACACCGTGATTTAGATTTTGTGCTTAACGAGCCCCAAATTCATTCCTGGTTGCAAAGAGGAAATCCATACCACACATAAAAACCTTAAAATATGGTTTACATCGCCCAATTAACCGTCCCATTTGCCTAAGGCATCAGAACTTTTTTTTATCACCTTTTTTTACGGTCGGAATCGAATCCGGACTCGAATCCTCAGCATGAAAAAGGTGGATTCGGAAACGGATTCCAGTTAGCCCCGGATTCGGATTCGGATCCTCTCATGACCAGATTCGCCCATCTCTGTGTGGAGGTCTGCGAACAATATTCACAAGCCCTTCGGTATCTCAGTGGTAAAGCGCAGGGAATTTAAGCAGAAGGTCATGGGGTCAAATCCCACCCGAGGACCACTTTGTAACAATACGATATGTTTATACCTTGGCAGCTCCACTTTCGGGATGCCGCAGCACGAGGACGTCGCTGTAACTTGCCATGACCGTAACTGTGTCTTCCAACGATTCTCCCTTCTGGACTGAAGACGTGGCAGCATCCATGTGGATCACACGGCCTCCCAGACGCTGCATAGCTGCACTGAAGCTGCATGAGGTGCGAGTACTAACCTCGTAAAATATAGAAGCCATAATTTTACCCTGGAAGATAATAAGGAAATGAATAAGTCAGTATTAGCCAGAACTTATTAAAACAGCTAAGTATGGAGTGACTAGACTAGTGACTAGACTTCTAAATTATATTCGAAAAATGTTTACGGTTTATTGGTCACGGTACAAGTCCCTTGTCTAAAGTGCCATCTATGTATTATGCTAAGCCGATGGTTAGAAGTTTCGACTTGTGGAACGGCATTACAAGTAAAAAGAACTTCAAACCCCAAGCCGTCACTGACATACCAAAGTCAATAAAAATGTGGAAAAACCCTGCTAGGTCAAAGGCCAAACTGATCAGCAAACGTGGCAGCCGTGTCAAAAATGAAATCTCAGCTTATTAAGCCAGTTGTGCCACGTTGGCCCGTGTGCTGCCACACCGGCTAAGCCAACAGTTAAAAGTTTCAATTTGTTGCAACATTATCCGAGTTTTTGTGTTTACCGTAAAATATTTGTGGTAAAAAAGCGTTATTTTATATTTTACACAAAATGCGGAAAAACATGGGATTCCTGATCAACCGGTTGGCGTGAGGATAAAACCTTCTGGATTCATGATACTATTTCTGTTCTAGTCAATGCTGCTTTATTCTTGGACTCGGCATAACTCGCTTTCCTGGCTATCTCCAGCGATTCTTCCCGAACCTCTTCAGACACCTGAACAGAGCAAAATAACACTAGGGCGTATTCTCGCCGTTCCCCGACGACTCAACTTGAGGAGTCCCCGAGTTTTTGTTTGTCCCGGGGACTCACTCCCCGTATCCTCGCGAGTCCCCGCGGACGGGGAATGCTCCGATTATCATCACCATCATCAAAAAGGACTCCCTTTCAGATTCGGAGGGGAATCAATTTTTGCTGGTGTTGGTGCAATGTGAAATTAATTAAAAACAATCAGAATAAACAAAACCAAAAATAAAGTGGATCCAGACTAATTTCGTAAACTGCATGTTTTCTTTACGGACAAAATCCGTTTTGGAAGCATTCCCCGTGTTCTCGCTGTTTTCTGTACGCGGAGTCCGCGTGGAGTGACTCCCTCTATTCTCGCCGTTCCCTTGGATTCCCCGAGGAGTACTTGGGGACGGCGAGCATACGCCTTAGGAAGTAGCGTCGAGACCTATGCTTTCCTTCCTTCGAAAACGGGCCATACTCATAACGCCGCCCGCTATGCTTGCGGCACTGAAAGCGAAATAAACTTTCGGGTTTAGAAATTTCTAGTAAAGCTAAGCTGCTGTCTACGCGCATCGAGGAAACAAGGGAGGTTGTCTTTTTCTTTGCTGTGTTCAGAATATGAAGTTGTTTAAGTTTAACTGAAAAGCAAACTTATTTTTGTATCATTCAGTTGAATATACTGAGCTATTTGGATTCTTCTAAGAGAATTTATTATTTTCCACTAGCTGCTTAAGTAGTGAGGTTCAGAATGTCTACGGCTGTCCCTACAGCGCAAATTCTACTATGACGCGGAATATTTGAATCTGAACACAAACGCGGCTTTTCAGTATGCGGTGATAAGCTTGGTGAACGCTGCTTAGTGCCTGAACAAAAAAAAAATCCTAAATCTTTTTCGTCAAGCATACGACACAGGTAGTACTACTAATCTGACAGGGAAATTCCACTATTTGAAAATTGTTTATTCGTGACTAGCGAAGCAACGAAGTAACGCATTTTCATCGGATCTTCAAGCCTCTTTAAGTGAATAAGTAAGTAAGTAAGTAAGTAATTTATTTATGACCCGCCATTTTGAAAAGGCGGAGTAAATGACGAAAGTAAAGAAAATAAACAAAACACATATATACACACAGAAAAAGACACTTAATTTTTAATCTTCGGTCAGGAAGCAGTGGACGACATCGTGTGCTGGTTGGGCCTTGTTGTCCATGAGTTTTGAAAGTGATGACGAAACATCCAAAAGGGTAACACTTGCATCTTGAATTTTGAATTTCTCCGTCAATGTATGGTTATGACATAATTTCGACAAGTGGAGCAGGGGCTTTGCATATTTAAAATAACATGATCTCATCTTTTTAATCTCCTTCTTTCGCAGAACATGAGTGACGCCAGAACGAAATAGAATAGAAGGAGCGCAGAAGGTGCTGTACAAATTTCCCAAAGCTTTACGATTATAGCGCCCCCGGTTGGGGACGATGCGCCCATAGGCGCTACGGATCGACTTATAAACTTCTTGAACAACCGATGAGCAAAATTTTGACAATGAAGATTTGAATGTTATGCCGAGCCACCGTAGAGAGTCTGTTGATTTGACGATGAACGATCCAAGAGATATAGAAGCTTTAGATGCACTCGAACAATTTGACGAAGGGTTGAAATGCAGGTACTCACATTTTGAAAGGTTAACTTCAAGGCCAATTTTCAGAAGTTCTGACGACAGCTTACTTACATTTTTGTGAGTGTGGATCGGCTACGGCTTACTAAGAGCAAGTCGTCCGCGTAGGCTATGTAGCTGAAGGCATAGTCTTTATAGAAGTAAGCAGGAAGCAAAGAATCGAGACAAGAAGATATGGCCGATTTGAAGATGTAGGGAGATAAGACTCCCCCTTGGCGAACACCAGTCCGGACAGAAATAATCTCTGACAAGCTACCTTGCCATTTGAACCTTACTGAAGAATGACCATACCAAAATTTTAACAGATAGACGACAGACAGATTCACGCCAGAAGTAATGAGAGAAAATAGGGCCTGAGAATGCGTTATATTGTCAAAAGCACCAGCTATATCTATAGAACATATATGTATAGAAGACTTGTCGCGGGTAGCCTGTTTCATCATTTTTGTCAATATGTGATGAGCGTGCGCACAACTGGCGCTCGAACGGAATCCAAACTGCATTGAACCAAAGCTACATTTTTCAACTAGTTCTGGAAGAAGGACGTATTCCAGGATTTTGCTTATGGTACAAGAAACTGTAATTGGCCGATAGCTTTTGCAAAGGTCCGCGTCTTTCCCTCGTTTAATCACCGATGTCATAGTACCCATGAGGAAACTATTCGGAACCAAACCCTGGCATAAACAAATTTGAAATAGCAGCTGAAGGTGTTGTGTTAAAGCTGGACACTCAATTTTGAAAAAATCGGCACTAAGGCCATCAGAATCTGTAGAACCAGTTCTTCTTAATTTTCGGAAAGCAATTTCGATGGAAGAACAAGTAACGGGAAGAACAGAAGGTTGAAATATTTTCCTTGGTAGGTATTTAAGAAGTAAATTTTCAAAGTGCTGCTGAATCTGGTTTTTGCAACCACTGAATAGACCACGGTAGTGGTTGGTCCAGTCAGCCATAGTTAGCGCGGAAGGAGGTACAGCTGAACCTTTATCTGTGCGAAGGACCTTTTGCCACGTTTTTTTGTCACTGGGAGCATCTAAGCCATTCAAACGAGCATTTTTAAGTGAAGATTTGTATTCACGCATATTCATAAGTGAGAGTAACAAGACTGTCCCATCTCTGCCCTTTTCAGTTAAACTTTAAAGACAGCGCTGGTGCACGACCGTTTGAGTTTCGACAGGGACGTTCACTATCACTAGTGGTGCTAGCCACTAGCCTTAGCGATTTGGGGCTTCGTGGATTGGTTGGCGTTGTCGGTTAGGGCCTCGGGGTCCGTCGGTGCTTCCTGCAGGGCTCTAGCGCACTCGTTTTCGACCCATTGGTGAGTTAGGATCTTTTGTTTTAGAGTAAGGGTAAGATGGTACTTGCTGGTACTGTGAAGTCTCTTCGCGGGGATTTTCTTTGAGCCGAAACAGATTCAAAGATGTTGCGGCGTCTACCTCGGCACCTCCTAATTAGCTCTTACTTCACCGTCTCTGATCCATCGTATGTCACTGTCCTTTTCGCATCAGCACTATGTTTTTCCTTGGCTTCTTGGCTCAGGCCGATTTTTCATTGTGTTCATCGTCTCATCTTCGTGATGGTTTAATTTCGAGTAGTCTGAGACGACGGATGGTTTTGCTAACCAGCCTGTTGTCTAGGGATTCTAAGGTTAGGATTCTAAGTCTGAGCCGCTCCATCGAAAATATCTGCACGCAGCGTTAATGACTCCCGGCTCCAACGAGACCAAATGTAAGGAGGTTTATTCAAACAATGTTTACAACGGTTACGTAAGCTACGATTCTTCATCAGCGATATGTCGGCCCTTCTTGGCAAGGGTCCTCGTCTGAATAAATGTTTCAAAGTCAGCTTGGGCTCAAAGAATATTTAATACAAGGAGGGTTTCCTGCGCCGGAAAGCCAAGCCGGAATTCCTTTCCAATAGTTTTCGCGCTGCTTCGAAACCGAAGCGGCTTTTACCGGATAGTGATTCCAGAAAGTTAGTGGAAAGCTCCGCGTGAAATTGAATACTTCGGCGGGAATTTTGAAACTGTTGAAATCCAGAATTCAACAATTTCAGGTTTCCATGCTTTTTCGCGATCGGTCCAGCGGGAAATTGGAGAGTGATTCAATTTTCAATTTAGTTATTCATTACAAAATCTTGAAACGGCGGTAAGCCGACTAGTTGATTTTACGTCAGAAATCTATACACTAAAGTTATAATATTGGAAACCGAATAATATATATAGAGCTAAATCACATATCACACTATGGCCCATAACTGGCCATTTGTCTGTCAGGTCACGTAACTGGTCAATAATTACTGTGATTAATATCACTTAATCTTAGTGTCAAAATTCATAATATTTACAATTAACAACATTATGCCAAAATACCCAAAATATAAATGACGTTAAAATCTAAGGGAAAGATTAGGAATCAACTGTAAATCCATTGTTGAAGAACTTGACAAAAGAAGGGACAAAACTGTTTGGGTACCGGGTGTGGGAACATGCAACCGGTTGTAGCCTTGGTACTGGCCGAGCCACTGACCGCGGAAGTCGGATACGAGTCGTCTCGTATTCTGGTGGTAGGATTTTTCTTAGGATTGGGTTGGCAAGAGTACTTGTACCAAACTTAAGGGATGTATTTAGGCGACGGGTTGCTAGAGTTTCTAATCGGAAATCAATGAGAAGGGAGAAATAGGGAACTTTTGGAGATTTAGACACAACTAAGAGGGCTCTATACTGGATCTCTCAAGTCGGTCCGACAGATTCCAGGAATCGCTTTCCCACTGTTTTCGAGATGCGCTTCGCTCGCCGGAAAGTGATTCCGGAATCTCGCGAAAACCCTCTTATGGCACTCTAGATGATGTGCAAGTAAAGTGGTGGAACAAGGTGTGCATATCCTTGCACTTGTCTGGAAGAGGTAGGCCTAAACTCTCTCAGCCTTTTACCAATGGGATTTTTGTTACCTGTGATTCGAGTTTAATTAATATTTGAGAGATGATGAACATGATTAATCTGAGGAATTCTACTTGACATGGTAAAATTCTTGTATCGCGATGAATATGAAATATTTTTAGGTTGAACATATCTTGAATCTGAGGCGATACTCAAATTCAGCACAAAAAATTACCTTAAAACGTGTATCCTACGAAGCAAATGGTAAACCCTTAGAAAATCGAAAATACCAGCTAGAAAAGCAAAAAAAAATAAATAAATAGAAAACGCTATAAAACACGAGCTTTTCCTTGAGATAGCTTTCAAGCTTTTGAAGCGTCGAACAATTATTTTTTCTCTACAAGATGGCTTAATCATTTCGGTTGCGATTTGTTAGTGGTCAAACGACTGTGCTACAGTAGAATCGCGAGTTTCTTCTATGGTGATGAATGTGAAACACTCTTGGCTTACCCTATCTTAAATCTGATGTGATATTCGAGTTCATCACATACAACTACAGGAGAAATATATTTCCCATGAAGTAAAGACTAAGCATTAAGAAAGGAAAATTTAATCTGAAAAAAAAAGACGAATTTTCCATCCCGCTAGGTTTCTCAACTTTTGATATGTTGTACAGTTTTTTTTCTCTACAAGATGGTGTAAAATCATTTCTGTTGCAATTTGTTTGAGGTAAGTCATACAGGAGGGGTATCCAACCTCAGACAAGATTTCAAATTTCCAGATAAGTGTTTCCTTCAGAATAATCTATCTGGCTTAAAAAGGAACCAGCAACTATGACAAACATAATAGACTGAAGCTAATTGAATGGTTTACATATTGGATAAATTACCAAAGTCAATAGCCAGAAAATCCCTTTTCAAAGCAGCTTCAAAACAAAGAAAAGGCAAAGAATCTGAATATTTTTGGATACATGACTGTTCAAAAAAGTCATATTTTGCCTATTGACTGTCAGGACAGCATGTACATTTCATTTTTACATTTTCGCTGCAAAAATCGAGGTGGTGTAAAAACGAGGTCTGGTACCCCTCCTGTAGTTGACGCTAGATTGACTGTACCATTAGAAAAGATTCGCTATCTTTTGCCTCAGCTTCCAATTCAGGTGGGAAAAATCTTTCTCAAAATGAAGGGTTCGTACTGGACTCTTCGTCCCATCCAAGGGTTTGTCTTCCTCCCATTAGTATGTTGTCAACCCCCCGTCTCATTCTGCCCCCCAAAACAATTCATTGCTTCCTGGCTGACGTCAATGTTATGAAAATTAAATTTTTTAATTTACTTTTTTGTTCTTTGACTCATAAACTCGGCGGGTGATAATATATTACTTACTTACTTACTGTACAACTCTTCACTTATATTTCCAACACGAAATAAATAAATTTTTTTGATGTGTTTCCCTTAAGACTACAGGAGGGTTTTCGCGAGCTGGAAAGCGAAGTCGGAATCACTTTCAAATGGTTTCCGCAATACTTAGGAAAGTTGCAGAACTTTCCAACCGGTTTTCGCACTTTCGAAACCGAAGCAGCTTTCCCGGAAAGTGATTCCACGAGGTTAGTGGAAAGCTCCGAGGAAAGCTGAATTTTTCGGCGGGAATTTCAAAGGTGTGGAGAAAAAACAGTCCAAGTATCACTAATAAAATAAAAAAAAATGGCAAGCGTTACTAAGGTGACTTCGATGGAATATATGAGAATTGAAGAACCGTTCAGTGAACCATATTTATTCGAAAATGTTTGTAATTCAACATCTTCCGGGAGATATCAGCTTTCCATGCGTTTTCGCCATCAGTCCAGCGGGAAAGTGGAAAGTTATTCCAGGAATCGCTTTCCCACAGTTTTCGCGATGCGCTTCGCTCATCGGAAAGTGATTACGAGATCTCGCGAAAACCCTCCTTATATGAATAAAGAACAAGCCCCGCCCGTTGCCAGGCCTTATGGTGGGGCTATAAAGAGCTAATGGTGTATTATTTTTATGGCACTTGCAGCCTCTGGCTCAAGTGCCATATACCGATCACAATTCCGTCTGTCGGTCGGTCAGAGTTTTTTGTCCCACTTATCCGAGTTAGGGTACTTCCAGATGTGCTAGGACAATAAAACTTGGCAGGCATATCAGGGACCCGACCAAACTAACCTGGAATTAATCAGTTTCCCGATCCGACCATATGCAGGGGAGTGCGGGGCGCTGGAAACTTGAGAATTCAGGGCATTTTGTCACTTTTTTCCGAGTTAGGGTACTTCTAGATGAGCTAGGACAATGAAACTTGGCAGGAATATCAGGGACCCGACCAAACGAACCTGGAAATAATCAGTTTCCCGATCCGACCATATGCGGGGGAGTGGGGGCTCTGGAAACTTGAAAATTTAGGGCATTTTGTTAAACTTTTTCGAGTTAGGGTACTTCCAGATGAGCTGGGACAATGAAACTTGGCAGGAATATCAGGGACCTGACCAAAGTAACCTGGAAATAATTAGTTTCCCGATACGACCATATGCAGGGGAGTTGGGGCGCTGGAAACTTGAAAATTTAGGGCATTTTGTCACACTTTTTCGAGTTAGTGTACTTCCAGTTGTGCTAGGACCATGAAACTTGGCAGGCATATCAGAGACCCGACCAAACAAACTTAGAAATAATAAATTTTTTGATCCAAACATTTAGGAGGGGGGGGGGGGGGTGTGGAGGGCAGGGGAATCCGGGAAATTGAGAAGTGTGTAACTTTCGAACGGATGATCGGATTGTAATGAAACTTCATAACTGAATAGAAGATATATCTGTAATGTCCCGTTTAAAGTCTTGACCGGATTCGGTAGCCAGGGGGGAGTTGGGGGGGGGGGAGACCGGAAATTTCAAGAAACGGTTAGAATGGAGGGATCGGAGTGAAACTTGCTGGGAAGAACAAGTATCTGCTCTAGATAAGTCCTTTAGACCATTGTACTGGATCCGGACACTTATGGGGGGGGGGGAGTCCCGGAATTCCGGTGATGGTGGTTTTGGGGATTTTAACGATGAAACTTGGCAGGCATATCAGGGACCCAATAAAACTGACTTCAAAATAAAAATTTTGTCGATCAGATAATGGTGGGGGAGTGGAGGGAGGGGAATCCGAAATTTTCAGTCATGCGTAATGGGTGATCGGATTCGAGTGAAATTTAAGAATTGAACAGAGGACATTTCTCCGATGATTTTTTTCATATCCGGACCGGATCCGGCAACTATTGGGGGGGGGGGGAAAGTACGTGACCCGTTTAGAATGGAGGGATCGGGATGGAACTTTGTGGGAAGAACAAACAGATGCTCTAGGTAAGTCATTTGCTGAATCGGATTCTCTACGTGCACCGCGGGGGAGCTGAGGGGGGGGGGGGGAAATCTCGAGAAACGGTTAGAATGATGGTATCGGAGTGAAACTTGCTGGGAAGAACAAACATCTAGTCCATGTAAATCTTTTACATAATTTGACTGGATCCGGACACTTGAGGGGGGGGGGAGGAGGGGTTTTTCCGGAATTCCCTTTTTTGGGGGATTTTCACGACGAAACTTGGAAGGCATATCACGGACCGGTCAAATTGACTTGGAATAAAAAAAAATCCTCGATATGATAATCTTGGGGGGGGGGGGAGTTGAGGGAGGGGAATCCGGAATATTGAGTCATGCGTAACTTTGGAACGGGTGATCGGATTCGAGTGAAATTTAATAATTAAACAGAGGACATTTTTCTCTGGTGACCTTTTTCATTTCCGGACCAAATCCGGCAATTATTGGGGGGAGGGCGGAAAATACTTGACCCGCTTAGACTGGTGTGATCTGGATCGAACTTCGTGGGAATGACAAACAGATGCTCTGGATTAATCATTTACAGAACCGGATTGGCTCCGGTTTTTGTGGGTGGAGTTGGAGGAGGGGGGGGGGGGGGGTCTGGGATTCCGGTGATCGCGCGTTAAGGTACTTCCAGATGTGCTAGGACGATGAAACTTCGCTGGAATATTGGAGACTCAACAACATTTGCTTAGAAATTGCTACTTCCCAAATCCGATTTTTCCTTGAAGTACCAATCTTGACCGCAAAGTAAAAAAAATACTTTTAAGCAATATACGCATTTTCGTGATGCCCATCAGCCCATTAGCAGTTTTGCCTCAAGGGTTTTGCTTACAAATGAAGTTCCAGCTCCCTTAGAGTGCGCATCTCAACCGCAAAGTCGAAACTTAGTTTTGATCAATCAAATCATCTTGACCCATGCAAGTGCAATATGAGCTTACAGCTCTTGTTTTTTAAAGGACCAGTAAATCTTTGTAAATCTTTGTAACCATGTAAATCTTTTACATAATTTGACTGGATCCGGACACTTGAGGGGGGGGGGGAGGAGGGGTTTTTCCGGAATTCCCTTTTTTGGGGGATTTTCACGACGAAACTTGGAAGGCATATCACGGACCGGTCAAACTGACTTGGAATAAAAAAAATCCTCGATATGATAATCTTGGGGGGGGGGGGGGGAGTTGAGGGAGGGGAATCCGGAATATTGAGTCATGCGTAACTTTGGAACGGGTGATCGGATTCGAGTGAAATTTAATAATTAAACAGAGGACATTTTTCTCTGGTGACCTTTTTCATTTCCGGACCAAATCCGGCAATTATTGGGGGGAGGGCGGAAAATACTTGACCCGCTTAGACTGGTGTGATCTGGATCGAACTTCGTGGGAATGACAAACAGATGCTCTGGATTAATCATTTACAGAACCGGATTGGCTCCGGTTTTTGTGGGTGGAGTTGGAGGAGGGGGGGGGGGGGTCTGGGATTCCGGTGATCGCGCGTTAAGGTACTTCCAGATGTGCTAGGACGATGAAACTTCGCTGGAATGTTGGAGACTCAACAACATTTGCTTAGAAATTGCTACTTCCCAAATCCGATTTTTCCTTGAAGTACCAATCTTGACCGCAAAGTAAAAAAAATACTTTTAAGCAATATACGCATTTTCGTGATGCCCATCAGCCCATTAGCAGTTTTGCCTCAAGGGTTTTGCTTACAAATGAAGTTCCAGCTCCCTTAGAGTGCGCATCTCAACCGCAAAGTCGAAACTTAGTTTTGATCAATCAAATCATCTTGACCCATGCAAGTGCAATATGAGCTTACAGCTCTTGTTTTTTAAAGGACCAGTCTAACCTATAATACTAATTCAACCTACTTCCATAACCGCTCCATAGATTTCTAAGCCCGGAGAACCCAATTTCGTACGGTACATTCTAACCCCTCTGGCAAAACCACGCTGATTTTTTCACTTGCCGTGTTTTGCTACCTTCGATGAGTGTCATGCTGACGACGGTTGTCTGCGGGAAGTTTTTCCATCAGAAAAACCGGTTACGTAAATTATTTCCCTGTTTTCGCTACAAGTCAACGGGTCTCGGGAAAGGCTTAAAACGGCCAAAACCGTGGGTTATTTGTTGAAAGGACAGCATAGTTTTAAAGTATTCAAAATATTTTAAAATACTGTAAGTTGAAGAGTAAATACTGGGAGGTGTCCTTTAAAGGTCCCCTCTTGCTTATTCTGCCTTTTATAATATACTTAGCTCCCATATGGAATTATAAGCTTCTAAAATCCCCACCTTTCTCCATTGTTTCGTTTCGTAACTACGAATTTGTAGCGCTTTTTCGGCCTTGCCGAGTTTTCCCGTCACCCAACGAAAAGTTTGCCGGAATCTTCATTGTTCGCTGACAACTTTTTCACACATAAGGATGTGATAATCTTCTGTTTCTTACTTCTTTAATTTGCTTAGTTTTCCCACTTTTTAACCAAGGCACGTTCAGTTTTCAAATCTTTTGCGCCCAGCCGCCGCGTCGGAGAGCAGGAAGGCTGGATATAATCGACAAGCGCTAACAAGAGAATCGCTATAGTTTTAGGTGGAAAGTAATGGTATTTTCGAAATCCCTTTTTTCTGATCCATTTATAGGGAAAAGATCATTTCTAGTAAGAGTTCTTTAAGAATAAACTGAAAAAATTAAAAAAAGGTAGTCCTCACCTTCAAGATGTGGTCCAAACTCCTTTCCCTCAGTACACATAGTCTGAAGGTCTGGGCCAAGTTCAAAATCGTCGTCAACTGATCCTTCGTGAACATATCGACCGACAACAAGGACTTTCCACCCAAACCATGAACTCCAACTCCCAAACCCTGCACAGAGGCAACTGGAGCTGTAGTGGGCGGGAGTGGGGAGAGCGGGCGGGGTCTGTGTGGTGAAGATGGGCGGGGCATAGGCGAGACCAAAGGCTTGATGGTGTGGGACTGGATGTAGGGTTCGACGGTGGATATTTCGATTTGTTCGTGGAAGTCTGGAAAAGATGAGTGATAAAAGCACAGGGCCAACCACAGATTGGCAAGGTGGTTGGCTGAACTGCAACAGTACGACTTTACAATAAAAGTTCGAGCGGGACCCTAAAACTTCTAAGCCTATGTTTTTTATTTACCCATTTGGCGGTCGTTAAACGGCCATTCGTATGTTCTCTAGTGTTTTTTCTTTGTTTTCTTTTTTTTCTTATTTATGGCACTTGTGCTGAAATACAGCTAATTGATTGATTGAAAACGCGAACGCCTTGTCACTTTATAGATATTATTATGGCTCTCAACAGATTTATTTTTTTCGATTTTTTTAATTTTGATTCTGGCTTAAAGTGGAACATGAAAAATGGTCTTTCTACCACACACACAATGATAACCGTCCCTATTGCCACTATGAATGTTCAAAACCACAAAACACCGTCAAACAATGAGCAAATTAAAAAAAGAACACCAGATTTCCTACGCTTGAAATAATTCGGTCTCGACAAAATCTCAACCGATTATCCGGGACAGCCGTTATGGCACGTAAGGAACCAAGGATCAAAATATTAATTTCATCTTATGCTCCAACTGTTTCTTTATTATTACATTTACAAATATAAATAAATTAAAAACCCAAGACCAGTGTGGTACTCCTGAAGACAAGAAGACGTTTTGCGTGTTTTTTTTCTCGAGCCAAATCAGCAACCCGGCAATCAAGTTCAAATTTAAATAAACTGGTGGCTTCCGATCAATAAGAGAAGGTAAACAGAATTTTTGGATTCGGGCTTTAATCATCTATCCTATTTTTTCAATTTTAACTTTACGATTTTCTGTCAAGGGGAGTGTTCTGTCAAGGGGAGGTAGGAGGGATGTTAGGAATCATTGGTTCCCTGATGCAAATTTATTTTAGTTTCCGCGCTCAAACAGATAATCATGCCATCTAGTGCTTTTGGATATGAGCGAGTATCAAATGTGATGCCGACAGTTCAGTTCAGGCTTTAAATGCAAATTCGATCATCAAGGAACTAAGCCGAGAGATAGTCGACGTTGCCACATGTCGCACGTAGTGTGAATTGTCACTCTATTTTGTCTTTGTCACTCTTGTCCTACGTAGGACATAAAAATCACTCTATTTCTGAAAATGACCAAATATGTCATTTTTGCAGCAGGGATTCCGACCAGAAGTGACTATTTGAGGTTTTTTTCATGAAAGTAAAATTAAGATGTGTCATTTTTATAGAGGCGATTCCGACCAAAAGTGAACATTTCATGAAAATAAATTCCACTCCCAATTCACTTTTTGTTTTGGGCCAAAAGTCACTCTCTAAATATATTTGATGTGGCAACCCTGGAGATAGTGCCTCTACAAGGTTTTCTTCTATACTTCTATAGCCCTACATCTTTTCTTTAAACATAAGTGAGAATACCTTTCTGCGAGCTGGAAGGCCTGCTCGACCCATACGATCCATCTTCCGTCACTTCAGCTCTACTGTCAAATAGGGCCGGTGCCGCCATCTGTGCCAAAGTGCCGCCTAATGCTGCCGCAAGAGCAGACGGCACGTGCTTCTTTGCTTCTGGCAAAATTCCTGTAGCTAGGCCAGATGTGAACTTGATTTGAGGGATGCGGAATGAAGCAAGGTAGCTGAGCACTGCACCGCCTAGTGACAAAAATGGTTAGAACTGAATTCAGTCAATTACTTTCAATAGTTTGCTCGGTTTTCATCGACAGATGGCACGCAACTAGGCTACAACAACAAGACCGACGGTTTTGATGGGATCCCGAAAGTTTAAATTTGTTCCAGAAAATTGCATCTTGTCAGACTCCAGACTCCTTGAAGCTCCTTCAACTTCTTTACTATTGAATCTTAGAAACAGATCAAGGCCAATGGCTAATCATCTGAGAAGCCCAAGTTCAGATTCAGCATGTGAATTTACCCCTGTACGTCATTTCTACTTTGAAGAAACTGATCGAAACTTCCTGCCTTACTTCTGCCAAATTTTCGGTTTCGGCCGGATTCCGGGTGAACTCCGGCACGGTGAAATCCGGAATGTCCAGCAAAAACTAAAGCTCAATCTGAATTCAGCATATCTTCTTACCTCTCTATCGAACATCTTATTAACTCCGGACAGGTTTTGGCCGGATTCCGGGCGAACTACTTGTCCGGGTAGACAATGGTTGTCATATACGGATTCACCATGTTTTCTTACATCTAAGTCGATTTAATCAACTTCAAATAAAACCTTTACTTTAGACAAATTTTCCTGTTTTGGCCGGATTCCGGACGAACAAATTGTCCGGCAAGAACAAAAGTTCCAGATATGGATTCAACATGTCCCTAGATCGACTATCTCATTGGCTTTTTAAAACTATTTTTTTCGTCCCTTAGTGTGAAACCCCTTCCACCCCTAAATATATAGCAATCGGGCCCTTCTACGAGCTTGACCCGACGGATCCTCTCACCAAGTTTCAACAAAGTATCTTAATCCCTTCGACAGTTATCGTGCTAACAGACAGACGGACGGACAGCTTTACGAAGTCATAGGTATGCGTCACTTACGTTTTGGGACCCTAAAAAGTAGACCGCGGCGCTCTGCTTTCCACAGATAGAAATCTGATCTAGTTCTAACGAAAACAAAAAGAAGAAAATTGGACTACAGTCCTAAGTCCATGATAATAAAACTTCTTTGCTTTTGTCCCTTTTTTTCCCTAGTACCCCGGTTTCAGCTTATTGCGTGTGGTAAGGGTCTAAGCCTCTGCGGTTTTTACGGCCTATGTTATGCAGCTATACGAGTGGGAAGCTCCGTTCTGGCAGGCAAAAAGGCAGACACCAGTTTCAAACTGAAGATGGACAAAAAACTATAAGTGCTAAATATGTGCGACAGTTCCCGGCCCCACAGCAAATATACTTTCTTTGAGTGATAAATAGAACAGTTACAGAAACAAAAAAGGGGCATTTTCCCACACGGGTCCGAAAGTGCTGCCATCCATTGTTACTAGCCATTTCTGTAATTATCATCCCATTTTCTGCACTTGGAATTGAGGCAGGGAAATGGTCCATGCCTCTTAAAATTAAAAGTTCTCTCACTGCTAAAGAAATTATAGCTTATACTTTGCTCCTTTCTAAGTGGTGATTTTAGAAAGCTGGCCTACGGCAAAAAAGTCAACTTTTGAACTAATAAAGATATATTTTATTTTATCAACGGTGATCGGTAGCCCTGAATGAGCTGATCAAAGCAAATTCCCGTCTTTTGGTAAAACCGGGACAAAACCAAAGTGTTGCTCTCGCAACAAAATGAATAGCAAGGAAGGCCACGCTACGCAACTTACTTTCTCTCACATCCTGACCAGTTCCAGGCTGAGCTACAACCACGCCATCTACATAGGCAACTTCACCGCGCAAGACAACTCTCTTGACGCATCCTTTGACGGATCGCCCAGCAAAGGGGGTCCATTGACATTTGCTATAAGCAGGGGCGTCAGGGATGACCCATTCTTCGTCCAAATCTATCTCCACCTGAAAATGTAACGCAAAAATGTAACCTGCCGACGACTTCAAAAATATAAGGTCAAAGAACACACCCTCTTACAAACTTTCCGAGCAGCACTAAAAAGCTGCAATTTATTTTCCACTAAACATTCTTATTGGCTTGTCAGATAAATTTGAGGACGATATTCGTGCTATTCTATCGAACTGAATCGTTATTTGGTTAAAACACATCGAACGATCTTTCCGAAACACAGCGATGTATTTTTGGAACACCCTTCCATCTAAATTAGTAGTGAGTGGTTATATGTATGCTTTCAAGAATTCCCTGGACAATCAGAACTCCGAAAGAATCTACAACAGACCGCGTCAGACCAATCGCAAAATTACGATTGGAAACACGGTTTCAATCGTAAAAATAGAATCGTTAACAACTGTTTACAGTCGCAAACGAATGGAACGATTGGATAGTTTTCCCACCTTTTAAGAACGGCGCATTCAGTTTTCAAATGTTTTGCTCCCAGCCGTCGCGTCGGAGAGCAGCAAGGCTGGATAGAGTCGCCGAGCGCTAACAAGAAAATCGCTAAATTCAGGTGGAAATTAATGATATTTTCGAAAAAAGAAAAATTTCTGATCCATTTCATAAGGCGTTTTCTCGCCTTTCCCCGAGGACTCCACTTGAGGAGTCCCCGCGTTTCGTTTTGTTTGTCCCAGGGACTCACTCCCCGTATTCTCGCGAGTCCCCACGGACGGGGAATGCTCCGATTATCAACACCATCATCAAAAAGGACTCCCTTTCAGATTCGGAGGGGAATCAATTTTTGCTGGTATTGGTGCAATGTAAATAATTAAAACAATCAGAATAAACAAAACCAAAAGTAAAGTGAATCCAGACTAATTTCGTCAACCACATATTTTTTTTCGAACGAAATCCATTCTGAAAGCATTCCCCGTGTTCTCGCTGTTTCTGTACGCGGAGTGACTCCCTTTATTCTCGCCGTTCCCTTCGATTCCCCCCGAGGACTCCTCGGGGAATGGCGAGAATACGCCTATAGTGAAAATATCATTTCTAGTAAGAGTTGTGCTCTAAGAGACGGAATCCACGCTCGGCTAATGACAGTCGACGACTGAATCGAAAGATTAGCGACTCGTTAATCTAAGCCAGAATCCCTAACTTCTCTTTAAAAAAAAATTCTTTGATATAGTCAGAAGCCTTTCAACTGCCTAACAAGTCACATCCACCCAATGAACAAGAGCTGTAAGCTCATATGACACTTGCAAGCATACGCAGTAGGTAATACTAACAGCTAAGATTCTTGCTGTGTCGAGGAACAGACAACTGACCTTTCCGATTCATGAAAATGCATGGTTTAGAAAAAATATGCCATGCAATTTCCGGTTACAATGCGCAATTTAAGGGGGCTAGGAATTCATTTTGCAAGCAAATGAACTGATACACGAATGATCATGGGTCCTTGGCTCACGAAAGTATATCATTCGATCGAAAGTATTATTTTTTTTTTGCATTTTGCGGCTAAGATGCGCATTTAAGGCGTTCGAACTGAATTTGGAAGCAAAATACTTGGGGCACAGATGATCATGGGCCCTTGGGGTTTCTAAAAATGTTTAGTTTCTTAACATGGGCCCTTGGGGATCCTAAAAATGTTTAGTTTCTTAAAAGTGAATATCTAACATTGGTGCTTTAAATATGTTGGAAGATCAATTGTAAGCAAAAGCCTTGAGACAAAAATTATCACGGGCCCTTGGGAATGAGGAAAATGGATCTTTTGGTCAAAAGTATTTTTTCACTTTGCAGTTAAGATCCGCACTTTAGGGATGCTAAAATTCATATAGTTGAGGTACAAATGATCATGGGCCCTTGGGGGGTTATAAGATCAGAAACACGTCCTTTTGTCAACTGTGAAGTTTCCTTCTGACGCGACCAACCGTTCAAAAGTTATGCATGAAATTATGTTAGTCCGAATTCCAATTCCCTCCACTCCCCCGAAGATAGTCGGATCGGGGAAATGACTCCTTCCAAGTCAGCCTCGCCGAATTTCATCGTCCAAGTGCATCTGTAAGTACCTGAACTCGCGATCACTGGATTTCCGGAAAACCCCTTCCAAGACCCCCACAGTGCGCCGATCCGGTCCATGTTTGTCAAAAATGTATTCACAACTTGTCCTTGTTCTTCTCACCAAGCTTCATCCCGGTCCTTCCGCTCTAAACCTGTTCTGAGATTTCCGATCCCTCTCCAATCCTTCGCCCCCCCCCCCCCAGAGTTATGGATCCGATCCGGACACGAAATGGTACATCTGTGACACGAGCCCTTTCCAACTGTCAAGTTTCGTTTGTGTCCGATGTCCCGTTCGAAAGTTATGCTTGCATGAAGATCCCGAATTTCCCCTCCCCCCCCCCCCACCCGATAGTCGGATCGGGGAAATGACTTTTATTAAGTCAACCTGGTCGGGTCCCTTATAAGTCTGCCAAGTTTCATCGTCCTAGCACATCCGGAAGTACCTAAACCCGTGATAACCGGAAATCCAGGACCCAGAATCCACCCCCCCCCCCCCAACAGTGCCCGGATCCGATCCGGTTAAATCAACGATGTATCAAGGATATGTGCTTTTTCTTCCCACAAAGTTTCATCCCGATCCCTCCACTCTAAGCGTGTCACGATATTTCCGGTACCCTCCCTCAAACTCCCGCCACAGTTGTCGGATCCGGTCCGGACGTGAATGGGACATGTGAGGCATGTGTTCTTTCCACATATCAAGTTTCATATAGATCCGATCACCCGTTGAAAGTTACGCATGCCTCAATATTCCGGATTCCCCCTCCTTCCACTCCCCCCACGATGGTCGAATCTAGGAAGTGACTATTTCCAAGTCAGTTTGGTCGGGTCCCTGATATGCCTTCCAAGTTACATCATCCTAGCACATCTGGAAGTACCTTAACCCATGATAACCGGAATTCCGGGACCCAGCCTCCACCCCCCCCCCCCCCCCCCACAGTGCCCGGATTTGATCCGGTTATGTCAGCGATGTAACTAACATATGTGCTTGTTCTTCGCACCAAGTTTCATCCCGATCCCTCAACTCTAAGCGTGTAACGATCTTTCCGATACCCCCTCCAACTCCCCCCACAGTTGTCGGATCCGGTTCGGACGTAAACTGGGACACGTGAGGCACGTGGAAGCAATATGCCTCCTCCACCCTTTAAACCGGAAAGAAACAGACCTCCAAGAGAAGCAGCTATGAAAGTACCAAAACTCACACCTGTCGCTTGTAAAACTGAAAGGTACCGTAATAGTTTTGTGCCTCAGTTTACCTTGTATCATAACAACCTTACTTGAATTACTGTATTTATTTTATGACAATTGTATCTATGTTTTAGTTGTAGGTTAATGACAAGTGCCAATTAATTTGCTCGCGCATGAAATGTTGTGCCGCATTTATTTTGAAATTAAATTAAATTAAATGTTCTTTCCACATATCAAGTTTCATTTAGATCCGATCACCCCTTCGAAAGTTACGCATGCCTCCAAATTCCGGATTCCCCCTCCCTCCACTCCCCCCACGATGGTGGGATCGGGGAAGTGACTATTTCCAAGTCAGTTTGGTCGGGTCCCTGATATGCCTGCCAAGTTTCATCATCCTAGCACATCTGGAAGTACCTTAACCCGTGATAACCAGAATTCCAGGATCCAGCCTCCACCCCCCCCCCCCCCCACAGTGCCCGGATTCGATCCGGTTATGTCAGCGATGTATCTAGGATATGTGCTTGTTCTTCGCACCAAGTTTCATCCCGATCCCTCAACTCTAAGCGTGTCACGATATTTCCGGTACCCCCCCCCCCCCCCCTCCAGCTCCCCCCACAGTTGTCGGATCCGGTTCGGACGTAAACTGGGACACGTGAGGCATGTGTTCTTTCCACATATCAAGTTTCATTTAGATCCGATCACCCGTTCGAAAGTTACGCATGTCTCTAAATTCCGGATTCCCCCTAACTCCACTCCCCCCACGATGGTGGAATCGGGGAAGTGACTATTTCCACGTCAGTTTGGTCGGGTCCCTGATATGCCATGCCTGCCAAGTTTCATAAACCTAGCACATCTGGAAGTACCCTAACTCGCGATCACCGGACCGACCGACCGACCGACGGAAAAGTGATCGGTATATGGCACTTGGCCGGAAGGCAAGTGCCATAAAAATTAGCAGGCATGACGTGCGAATCAGGAGACCGGGTAAAGAGCAAACAGAACGGTTATTAAACACGTTCGTTCCATATTACACATCAGTGTTTAACAAGTGCTGAAGTTTCTGTTCTTAATTTGTGTCGTCTTTAGTTTGTAAGCCCAAGCGCCAATTAGTCGAGTTCTCTTCTTGACTATGATAGCTTGTGCAAATAAATGATTCTGATTCTGAACGTACCCATGTGTTTGGCTGCTCTGGGAGTCTGAATATCTTCCTCGGGTTATCATGCATCTTGGCGATCAGGTCTTCAAGAGTGAGCCGTCCCTTTGAAACGGCGTCAAGGAGCAGGGGAACCACAGTCTCCAAGCCCGGGAATCCAGGAGGGGCCTTAAGGCTCGTCTTTTCTTCGATTGTATGTGGCGCTGGTGCAAGAGATAAATTAGTGATGTGCAAAGCTAGCTAGACAAGTCTTTTTACCAGTGCCGGCGACGAGATTCCTTTGAAGTAGATTGGAATTCCTTTCATCATGAAAGGATATTCGTCCCGCTAGACTTTTTTTCTAGTCGTGTTCACGACCGGAACCTGTTTCGAGTCGACCGGTATTCCTTTCTACTTGACGGGATTTCTTGTCCATGTAAACGCTACTTTAAGAGTCAGATCTCCTGCTGGCCTTACTTTCAGCGCTCGGAAGGGTCGCTGGTTCCAGTTTCGGTGGTTCCTACTCTTTAGTTTGGGGCGGGGGTTATTGTCGTAACCCTTTAAAAGAAGCCACCCAGCTTCAAATGAGTACCTGCAGAATATGGGGAAGGTGTTAGGAAGGGTGTGCGCAAGCACCAGGATGGATAGCGCCCATTGCTTGCTTGGCAACTGATAACCTGTAGGCTTATCATTACAATAGCTTGATTTTAGTTATTTGCGACGACAACTTTAAATTAGATTAGATTACGTTTATTACAAACAAATACATACCACATAATCTGCATCACCTGCAGGGAAAGTCCCGGGGGACTTGTTAAATAACAGGCGAAAAACAAAATTCACATCTACTTACCAATGAAAAATAAATACTACTACTAGTGAAAAATTAATACTACTACTAATACTACATTTCTAATTACTAAAACAAATAATAAAGAAAAAGAAAAAAAAGAAAGAAAGCTTTCTCGCTATAACCATATCCTAGAGAAGAAGAACGGCGTTATTAAGAAAGAAATTTCAAAACTCAGACCCTCATCAATAACAAAACCCTGTTAAAGGACACCTGAACAATGAAACCATACTTGAACACACCATGGAGAATGCATTTACAGACATGGCCACGGAGAGCATTCTACTCCTGAGCGTGACGTTTTCAAAATAGGTATGTTCGTTTCTGGAGGTTTGCACATACAGACTCCAAGACAAAAAGCGAAATTCATTCAAATCTTGTACAGCGCTGGCCGGATCGTATTGGAATTTCTTCTAGATATACGTTTGGGCTTTACTGGTTAAAAACTATTCCAGAAGAAGGGTTGATTGGAGACATTTGTTCATTTCTAAAATTGTTTGGTACTGAAATAAGGACAGATGCAAAACGGAGCAAAAATCATAGCTTGGAAACACTATTTCGTATTTGGATTGGGTTTTCTGCAGGCAATGTTAACGGAAGTCATACAGATAGGGATGATACTTGGTACTCTTCATTCAGGTGTCCTTTAACCAAAATACGGTAAAAACGAAATCTGAAAAAAAAGGATGAAATCTCCCATGCCATCGCCCCAATCGCGCAGCAAAAAGAGCAGCCATATCAAAAGAAATCTCAGCACTAGTTAAAATAGGATAGTTATAGTTGATAGAGGCTTCATTTAGCTGGTAGACTCGGACTCTGGACTCGTCTCGAGATGCCTTTTTCAAGGACTCGGACTTGTCTCGGAGAATACGCAAAATACTCTACCATCACTCTCAAAATATTTCTATATTACGATTCTCCTGATCCACATGCGGAAAGCGAAAACGGAAACTTAACTCAACCAGCAGCAAACCAGCAGCTTGGCATATTTAATATCAGTTACTACTCCGCGTCACAGCAAGACCCACATGTGACATTTGGTTGGTCATTAATAATTAATTATCGATAAGATAACAGAAGTGATTTTATTCCCAGTTCGGGAAAATATAATATACGTAAAATAACTCCCATTTCCCCTTGGATATGTAGATTTTGGTTAAGCATCCTGGTCATTAATAATTAATTATCGATAAGATAACAGAAGTGATTTTATTCGCAGTTCGGGAAAATACAATATACGTAAAAGAATTCCCATTTCCCCTTGGAGATGTAGATTTTGGTTAAGCATCCTGGTCATTAATAATTAATTATCGACAAGCTAAAAGCTTAACGCCAAATGTAAAAAAAGAAAGAAAAAAAGATAAGATAACAGAAGTGATTTTACTCACGGTTCGGGAAAATATAATATACGTAAAAGAATTCCCATTTCCCCTAGATGTTTATTTTGGTTAAGCATCCTGGATTCTGAGGTTTGGAATATCCGCCTTGTAACAGGATGCGTACAAAACCGAAGGAAGCGGCGGGAGTGGAGAAGCACGGAACGAGAGAGCGGTTTTGAAGGCGACGAGATTGTGATGCTGATTTGAGTGAAGCCAAACCAAACCAATTGGTACGCTGACGATATTTTGTAACCCGAAGGATTAATATAGTAAGTTAAATCGAACCACCAAACGAAAGACTACGATCCCAAATACGCCTTCGAAATGTGTAATTCATGTAATTCACTGAAATAAAACGAGTAATTCCCCGTTCGCACGCTACCTATATGTTCGTCAGTCGGGCGTAGCCCGCGGTCAGAGTATCGAAACCGAGACGGAACCAAAAGATTCATCTGGACCTCGGAAATAAATAGTAATAATCTCAACGGTTAGCACAAACATTCGTCGGGTCAAGTATCCCTTCAAGAGGTGACAGCCTGATCTGAACGACGATGTCCATCCAGGGGCGTCACGACTGGGGGGGGGGGGGAGGCCCCCCCATGCTGTCGGCAAGTCGGTAAAAAATAACAGAGTCGGCGCGAAGCGCCGCGATTTTCCGTCAAAACAGTTGATATTTTTCATGAAAACAGTCGGTTTTTCTGAAAATTGGTCGATTTTTCGTCGAAATAGTCGGTTTTTCTGAAAATCAGTGGATTTTTCTGGAAATCAGTCGATTTTTTTCAAAACTGTCATTTTTTCTTGTTGAAAACAGTCGTTTTTCTCTAGAAACAGTCGGTAAAAATTACCAGCCAGTCGGTAAATGCCTCGTCCCCCCCCAAACATTTTGGCTGGTGACGCCTCTGTGTCCATCTAGTACCCGTGCTTCTTTTTGGCAAGTTTATTAGACGTATTGTCATTTAGTTTAGTCTGATCTCTTTCGTTTCCTTTATTGTTTTTCATGTCCTCCGCATGGGCACGTTTTTCTGCCATTTCTATCTGAGTTACTACAATTATTGATTGATTGATTATTCTTGCAGTATCTGCTACTGGGATTAATCTAGTCTCTATAAAGATAATCTTATCTCTAATTCGGATTAATCTTATCTCAGGGTTAGTCCCAGTAGCAAACACTGCAGCTAACTTTAATCCTTAATCGGAGGAACTTTTTACAGTGTTCGTGAAAAAATTATACTTCTAGTGATTTTTTTATAGTGTTTTATTTCTTTTTACTGCTTTTTTCTTTGATTTGTTTGGTTTGTTTCCCCTAGGACTATATGAATAAAGAATACGCGCCGCCCATTGCCAGGCCTTATCGTGGGGCCATAAAGAGTGAGTGGTGTTCCCTATTCTTTTAATAAACTGAAAACTAAATAAACTGAAACTGAAACTATATTATTGGAACAGAACGAGAGGCACCAAGCCCCATATTTACGCTGTGAGAGTTCGTTTTGAAGAACAAAGTCATCATCCCCATCTTCAGATTTGTCTAGGACACTGAAAACTTCTGCTTACCGTGGTCTGTTGCGAAACAGTCGATTACGTGCATATTCTCCCATAGGGCTTGCTGATCTTCCAAAGTTGCCAAACGAGGTCGCACTTCCCCTTTCGTCCCCAGGGTCTGCAGGTCGCGCTCAGTGAGGAAAAGATGATGCGGCGCAACTTCACAGGTAACTTGAATGCCCTGGAAGTAACCGTGTACAATTCGGATTTTCCTGTATGCACAAATTCTGAGGACACTGCCTATAAACTCCTGGACCGAGAAATAAACGGTTTTTCATATGAACAAGAGCTGAAAGCTTATATGGCACTTGCAAGAATAGGCAAAATGTTGGAAGGAGTTTTTTGTTTGGGAACTTTGTACAGAGTCGGATATTATTTTATTATACACTAGTAAGTAAAAAGTAGACTCCTTGAACATTTTTCCCATTAAAATTCAAAAACAGATTAATCATCTGAGAAAACCAAGTTCAGATATTGAATCAGCATGTGTGTTTACCCCTATAAGTCATATCTGTTTTGACGAAGACTTCCTGCCACTCTAACTTTTAACAATTTTCGGTTTTGGCCGGATTCCGGGCGAAATAATTGTCTGGGTAGAAAATTGTTTTCACATAAGTGTTCAGCATGTCTTCTTACGCCTAAAACAAACATCTAATCAACTCCAAATAAACTTTTACTTTTAACAAACTTTCCGGTTTTGACCGGATTCCAGGCGAACTACTTGTTCGGCGAGAAAATGGTTTCCACCATTCTGTTCAGCATGTCTTCTTACCCCTAAACCGAACATCTAATCAACTTCAAATAAAACTTTTACTTTTAAGAGACTTTCCGGTTTTGGCCGGATTCCGGGATAGCTACTTGTCCGGCGAAAAAACGGTTTTCACCATCGTGTTAAGCTTGTCTTCTTACCCCTTATTCTAATCAACTTCAAATAAAACTTTTACTTTAACAAACTTTCCGGTTTTGGCCGGATTCCGGGCGAACTACTTTTCCGATGACAAAATGGTTTTCACCGTCGTGTTCGACATGTCTTCTTACCCATTATCGACTATCACATTATCTGTTTAAAAATATTTCATTTGCCCCTTAATTTAAACCCCCTCCCCACCCCTAAATGTAGGGCTACATACCCGATATACGAACTTGACCTTACTCTCGACTCAAAGAATCCTCACACCAAGTTTCATCAAAATATCTCATTCCCTTCGAGAGTTACAATGCGCACAGACGGACAGACGGACAGATGGACAACTTTTGCGATGTCATAGGTATCCCGCCACTTACGTTTCTGGATCCCAAAAATTATTTTATTGTTGAACTTGGCTGTAATGATGCGGAATTTAAAGGCGCTAGAAATGCACCTGTAAGCAAAACCCTTGAGGCAAAAACGATAGCAGGTTCTTAGGGATCATTGATATGATTTGGTCAAAAGTAGAGCCCTTGTGGCACAAATGATCATGGGTTGAGACGTATCGTTTGATACAAAGTACTTTTCGACCTTGCGGTGAAGATGCGCACTTCAAGGGAGCTAGAACCTCGTTTGTAAGCAAAACCCTTGAGGCAAAATGGTAATGGGCTCATGGGGATCATGAAAATGCATATTTTGCTTAAAAGTATTTTTCTTCATTTGCGGTCTTGATTGGTACTTTAAGGAACGGTTGGATTGGAAAAGTGGCAATTTCTAAGCCAATCTTGTCGAATTTACAACTCCACTGTATTTCAGCTTGACACTATCACAGTTATTCGCAATCTTTCTACAATGATTGATTTATCACTAGGCTACTTGCTTGAACTGCTTGCTTGTTCGAGCAAAGGCTTTGCCATCAAACACAAATAACGAAATAGACAAACACCGCACCAGTATTTCGTCGCAAGAAAACGTAGTAATTGCGCTGTAACGACTAGGGAAGAGTTCTGGCGTGTCAGAACTGCGCGTATGACCGCATAGAGGCCATCTAGCGTTTCAGAAATGCATATACCCTGGTAGTTTTGTTTGGTCAGAGAAGCCGCTGACACTTGCCATATTATTCCAAACCTCTTCAACCTTCGATTGCTCTAGCTCTCTCCGAACGAATTTAAGCAAAGAATGACTCATCCACGAGCAGAGCCATACTAATGTGAAAAAAGAACGACTCATCAACGCGCAGAGTTAGACTAGTGTGAAGAAAGGGGTAGGGGTTTGACAGAAACTAGAAAAAGCATTCGGGTGTCCCCCTCCAGCCCCCTCCCCAGTTATCGGATCCGACCCGAATTTGACAATGAACATCCAAGACACTTGCTCGTGATACCTGTCAAGTTTAATGCACGCCCGATTATCCGTCCCAAAGTTATGAATGTTACTAATTTCCGGATTCCCCATGTTGCCACTCCCCCATTGATGGTCGGATCGGGGAAGTGATTATTTCCAAGTTAATCCGGTTGGGTCCCTGATATGCATGCCAAGTTTTATCGTCCTAGGTCATGTGCAAGTGCCCAAACTAGCAAAATGCGGACAGACCGACCGACAGACAGACATTACGATCGCTATATGGCACTTGAGTAAGCTCAAGTGCCATAAAAACCGTTCAGGGATCAACAGATACACAGGCGAATACTCACTACCCGAAACATTGATCAGCGAAAGGAAATTCAGACCCCAAGCTTTTCTCTACAACAAAACGAAAGTCAACCCAAATGCAGAAATATCTCTACCCGATCAACGACCCAATCGAGCAGCAAAAACAGCAGAAGTGTCCAAAATGAGATCACAGCAACCTTTTTAACTCCAAGCAACTCTCACAAAGGAATTCATGAAGTTAAATATTTAACGCTAAGCTAGAATCTTTAGTTTGTTTTCCCACAAGTTGATTTTTTGAACTTGAGCGGCTCTGAGCCTGAAGAGAACTATTGCCAAGAAGGGCCGAAATATAGCTCTAATAAAATTCAGCGGACGTATCCGTTTTGCAATATCAAACAGACATCGAAGTCAAATCGGGTCAACGAGCATTCATCGGTTCTGCATCTATGTCTCCCAATTCGACTTCAAATTTTCTTTCTCGTTAAATATTCCTTCAGCCCAAGCTGACTGCGAATCATATTTCATAGTGCAAAACGGACACGTCAGCTAGTTTTCAGCTGACAAAATTCAAAATTCAGCGGACGTATCCGTTTTGCAATATCAAACAGACATCGAAGTCAAATCGGGTCAACGAGCATTCATCGGTTCTGCATCTTTGTCTTCCAATTCGACTTCAAATTTTCTTTCTCGTTAAATATTCCTTCAGCCTAAGCTGACTGTGAATCATATTTCATAGTGCAAAACGGACACGTCAGCTGAGTTTTCAGCTGACAAAATTCAAAATTCAGCTGACGTATCCGTTTTGCAATATCAAACAGACATCGAAGTCAAATCGGGTCAACGAGCATTCATCGGTTCTGCATCTTTGTCTTCCAATTCGACTTCAAATTTTCTTTCTGGTTAAATATTCCTTCAGCCCAAGCTGACTGTGAATCATATTTCATAGTGCAAAACGGACACGTCAGCTGAGTTTTCAGCTGACAAAATTCAAAATTCAGCTGACGTATCCGTTTGGCACTATCAAATAGGCTTTCTGAGATTCTGTTGCTCCCGCAGAGTCAAGCAAAATTTTCTGGATTTTCATGATAATGATGATCGCTAATTTTGCTATTCTTCAACATGCCCCAATTGTCCCCTTCAAATATCTTTTGCTTCCAACCAGTCACAACTCCTGCCCTATTCACTTGCATTTATTTACTGGGCTTTTCAAATGTGCTGCCGCCATGACACCTTCCAGATTTCCGGAATCTGGTGTGTCCAAAGCTCCAGACTTTCAGCATTTTTGGCCTGTTCTGGCTGGATCTTCCATATCCATCTCGACGAAAAAGAACATCTTAAATCCGGAATAAAAATCTGGAAGCATGGACGCATAAAGCTTACAGTTTTCGATTCTTCTCTCTCTCTCCCTAGCTAGGATTAATAGATTAAATAGTTGAATAAATATTATCCTTGCTAATGGGTTCCATGTGTGGAAAGCAAATCCCGAAGAAATCAATCAATCAATCAATTCTATTCCAGTAAAAAATTACCATATCACAAACAAAAACAAAGAAAATAGGGAAAAAAGAAGAATACAAAAAAGAACGAGCGCTGCAACAAGTGCAAATATCACATGGACAAAAAGCAAAAGTACCTAACCAGGCTCATACAACTTCTGCCAAATTGGCCTTATTACAGTTCAGCGCTCCAAGTGGACTAGTTTCTGTTAGTCCCCCATTGCCTCATAACCAACACTTGTGTAGACATAGTAAAAAGTCGAATCCATAGGGTAGTGGGTCACTTTCACTTTCTGCTGCTGAGATGCAAAACCTCCATTACCTGGAATGCAGATGACAGTTTTTCCACTCACTAACCTGTGGATCTATTTTACCATGTCTGATCCAAGTGCTGACGGTGAGGCATAGGGGGATTAACAGAAACTAGTCCGCTTGGAAGCGCTGAACAGGAATATGGCCAATTGGCAGAGACTGGCGGAGCCAAGGAGAACAAAGCACTTGGATGTATTCATTAGTCGCGTTTTTGATCGAAGTTTTGTTCGCCGTTGGCTTAGCCGGTTGCTAAATTTCCGTTTTCGAATGCTGTCGAGGTTCACCGTTTGCTTAATTAGTGTTTTTACGACTCCGGCAATCCTTGCTCGGTCGACGTTTGTTCGACGATTCAAGCAAAGTTCGAACTTGCTAGCTCACGAAGTTCGACGGTCAGAATTTGAAGGACCAAGAAACTGTGAACGGTGACCAAAAACGGTATTTAAACAGAGATCTTTGAGTTTGAAGGCAATTTCAAACTTCGATCAAAAACGCAACTATTGTCAGATTCAACTAAACGCTGTTTAAGCGAAGTTTCACACGATAGGTGGAGTTGGGAGAAATTGAGTACACGCAAATCACCAAAAACCTCAGTCGTGCTTGCTGATTGAATAAAATCAAGAAATAGAGATATTTAGTCTGACCCAAAAAAGAGGTGAAAGTATTCAATGACGCTCGGTTTTCCTGGGCAGGTGTCTCTCTAGCTGTACGAAGAGATTGGACTCGCGACGGACTTTGTTTCGCATCGCCTAAACATGTCCCGCAGCCGGAGAGCGGGAAAAGCCGAATAAGCCTTGTCGTTATCATCAAGAACAAATAATCTGAGAGAACCTCCGTCTCCCTATCTCTGTAATATGACTATGCGGAGTCGAATTTTCCCTCATACCCTGTCCGCTACGGACGAGCGGAGGCAGTGCTTCCGCTTGGTCCTCTTTCAAAATCTTGCCGAGAACCCCCAAAATCCTGACAAATCCTGCTCGGAAAGTCCCAAAATCCTGCCGAAAAATATCAAATATCTTTTGCTTCCAACCAGTCACAACTCCTGCCCTGTTCATTTGCATTTATTTACTGGGCTTTTCAAATGTGCCTGTCCGCTACGGACGAGCAGAGGCAGTGCTTCCATTTGATCCTCTTTGAAAATCCTGCCGAGAACCCCGAAATCCTGACAAATCCTGCTCGGAAAGTCCCAAAATCCTGCCAAAAAAAAAACAAAAAAATGTTCCCATACTAGTTGAAGTCTTTCAGACTATAGCTGGAGGATTTTAACAAACGCAGCTGAATTTGTCTTTGGGGCGACAAGGACAATTTTTCCATGATAATACTAAATGAATATTAAACGACTATAGGCCTATATCGTAAATACCAAGACTACCATTAAACAGGGCGTCACTAGCCACTAAAATACACCTTTTTTTTCTGGCAAAATTTAACTTATTTTCTAGCTTTCAGTTTTGTTTAAAGGACACCTGAACAATGAAACCATACTTGAACAAACCATGGAGAATGCATTTACAGACATGGCCACGGAGAGCATTCTTCTCCTGAGCGTGACGTTTTCAAAATAGGTATGTTCGTTTTCTGCAGGCAATGTTAACGGAAGTCATACAGACATGGATGATACTTGGTACTCTTCATTCAGGTGTCCGTTAAAAGACCGTTAAAATTCCAAGCCTTCAACGCCAACTAAATGGCGCATGCTTCTTTTCCACAGGAAATATATACTACAAAATGCGCCGCAGGCCAAAGTTCGTGGAGACACTTATGATAAAAGTCTCTTTTTGCAATCCAAAATGAAGACATAATCAGAAGCATAGCTTTCAACCGAAAGAAATAAACCGCATTTTCTTATAATAAAAAGATGTTCGGTATTAGACGACAAAAGTCGGATAAAAACAAAACGTCGAACGTAACCATATAGCTACAATGGAGCTTCTATTATTGCTACGTTTTCCCCAAAATCCCTAATTCTTACTGCAGTCTTTAAGAAATATCAGACAATTCCTGGGAAATCCTGAAAAAGTCCGGAAATCCTGCTAAATCCTGGATTTTCAAAAATCCTGACGGGATCCAAAAATCCTGAATTTCAGGATAAATCCTGGAAAGTGGAAGCACTGAGCGGAGGTTGCTAGCTTCGCGCCACATCACGTTTCGTTACCTCTACAAATAGCTAAATCGCTGGAAAGTTGCTGATGAGGAAAAGTAGGAGTCAAAGCTGATTGGTTATATGCACGCTTCCTGCCAGCCTCCTTCACTATTTCCTGTGCGATAAGCAACGGCGAAGACGGAAAGGAGTAAACGGGTATCAACATCGACTGAAAGCTGGAGTAAATACCTGTCGGGGTTTCCATAGTCGCTGCATGCGACTAAATACACAGAAGTTTTATCTGATTATTTGTTCTTGTTATTATGGAGTAGATTTTTTTCCATCCAAGTTTCTTAACACGAACAAGGCCAGAGTGAGACTTTTTCCTACAGCTTGACAACTCGACGAAGATTTTTCAAGAATTATGTATAAGGAGTTGTAAGTTTTGATAACATTTGATACTGTGAAGAGTTGAAAGAATTAAGAAAGGAAGTGTTTGGTCGGGAGGCTCGGGAGGAAAGGGATTTGGTTTCAAGTATGGGAAGTAAGTGTTTTGGTGAGCTCCGAAGGCTAGGTACATCCCTGAAGCTAGCTATGACCCACCGTGAACTATTTTTATAGAAGTTGATTTTTGGTTTGTTTTCGGAGTGTATGATATTTTGTTTTTTGTTATTGTGTTATGTTTCCCGCCATGGCCCTTGGGCTTTATTGGGAATAAATTCATTCATTCATTCATTCATAAGCGTTTATTTACTTATTTTTCTACAGATAGTGTGCAAATGCCTTATTATTGGCTGCATTTAATACATCAATTCATTCATTACAGTAGTGGCTGCATGTAACACATCAATTCATTCATTACAGCAGTAACTGTCACCACTGCATGCTACTACTTGCAAGACTGGATGCAAGACAGGATGCTACTGGATACTACTGCTTAAGATTGGCCTAGTCTGAAGCACATTAAATGATAGTATTCTGTACTATTACATACCAATACATGCAACTTTTTCGTACAATCATCATACAACTACACATTTTTCATCGGGACGAGGACTCCTGCCAAGCATTGCCGAAATATCGCAGCAAAACTGATTAGTCGTGTGAGTCTGATTGCCATGTTGCTGTTTCTTTTTTTGCAATCGTAATATAATAATAAATGTCCGATACGCCTGACATTGTTAAGCCACATGCACACAGACTCCGATAAGATTTCACATTGGCAAATGTGCACGCAAAACTCGCGTCACTATGGGAAAACCTGAATGAGATGAGTCAACATTTCCGAGAGAAGGAAGAAATTCGCATCCGACTCGGAAAGTGTGTGCACAAACCTTCTGTCAGTAGTAACCGCTAGTGTTGGGCGATATTTGGATTTTTCGATATATCGATATTTCATTTTCGATATATCGATATTTCATTTTCGATATTCGATAATCGATATCATATTTGACGGTGCAAAACGGATAAGTCAGCAACGTTTTACTAGAGCTATATTTCTAAATAGAAGTTCATAAAAATCAGATATTTAAGGAAGAACCTTTAATTGTTTTTCCACAAGTTCATTTTCCAGCTTGAGCGGACTGAGGCTAAAGAGGACCTTTGCCAAGAAGGGCCGAAATATAGCTCTAGTAAAATGTAGCTGACTTATCCGTTTTGCACCTTCAAATATGATTCGCAGTCAGCTTGGGCTGAAGGACTATATATCGGTATCGATATTTCGGTGCCATGTTTTGCTATATTTATACGTCTCGCATCACCATAATTTAAGAGCAAAACTGTCGTAAGACTTAAATACATAAAAACTGAATAGCGAAGAAACTTTGTTGGATTACAGTAGAGGTATGCTTATTTATGTGAACGTCTGCTAACAGTGAACGATAGCCGAAGAAAAAACTAAAACCCAAACCAGGCATTTTTCACTATGAATACTTGTAATAACCACTCACGCTTTCGTCACTTTGAATATTTTGCTAATTCACGGCTGAAAGTGAATCAACTGACACCTGGTTTGCTTTGTCTAATTTGAAAAGTTTGCCACGAGGAACGCTCCTTCAATGGAGAAGATGGCGGTCCGAACCTGCAAATGCCTCCAAAAGAGGAAGGAACTTTTTGGTAAATTCAAAATCAAAGACAGCATATTGAATTTCTACTTCAAGTTTGTGCCAGGATAACCCTGAAATAGTTGGCTGTTAGCTGGTATCAAGTTTGTTATTTTTCTTTTCCATTTTACTTTTTTATATGCAAGTAACAAAGTCAAGGTAGTGAAACAGTTAAAACTGTTCAAATAAGCATACCTCTACTGTATTTACAATAACTATAAACGAAAAAATATCGGTTAATTTACGATTCGATTTCGATATTTGGTCCGATATATCGCTATCGATATCGAATATCGCCAAACACTATTAGCCGCTGTGTTCACCACTTTTAGTTTTCATATAACTGCCGATGATATCTTCTTACCTTCTCTTTAGCTAGCCGAATGACCTCAATTTCTTCTTTTCTTGCCACATGGCAAATGTGGACGCTCCGGTTGTACAATGAGGCGAAGAGAATAACTGCAGCTGTGTTGGATCTCTCTGCGTGAGCGCAGATGGGGACATCTCTTGGCCATTCCGCAAAGTGCTGGATAAAGAAAATAAGGGTTTCAATGGGATCACACACGCTATGGTTGAGTTTTGCCCAGGAGATAACCCTTAAAGTTTAACTGAGAAGGGATGAGATAGGACAATCGAGTTACCCATCATTCATTTATTTAAAGAGGGTCGAAGACCCGATGAAAATGCGTTACTTCGTTGTTCCGCTGTTCACGAATAATCGATTCTCAAATAGTGGAATTTCCCTGTCGGATTTGTGGTACCTGTATGCGCTTGTAACTGTGTTGTATGCTCGACGAAAACGATTTACGAAAATTGAATGTTCACGCAGTAAGCTACGTTCCGCAACATGATCTCTGGCCACTGAATAGCCGCGTTTCGATTGAGATTAAAATTTTCCGCGTCATAGTAGAATTTTGCAATGTGAGGACGGCCTTAGATATTCTGAACGTCATTCTAGATCACACAGTCCAAATAATGCAGTGTATTCAGTTAAACGATACAAAAGTAAGTTGGCATTTCAGTTGGACAAATCCAAAGGCACGATTTCAGTAAACATTAGGGGGGCGGAGGTGGGGGCAATTTTGACCCCATCCCAGGTTTATTACTCACGCTCGGAACTTATTACCATAAAGTAACGTCATTGCTTGCACTTTACTATAAAAAATCATGGACAACAGGGCCAACCAGCGCACGACGTTATCCACTGATTCCTGGCCGAAGATTGAAAATTAAGTGTCTTTTTCTGTGTGCATATGTGTTTTATTTATTTTCTTTCATTTACTCCGATTTTTCAAAATGGCGGTTATAAACAAATGACTTACTTACTTACTTTGCCTTGGGACCAAATATTTACAGCAAGATGGAAGATTTTGTGACCCACCGAAATCTAGATGGAAGATGCCCCCCCCCCCCCATGGTGCTCTGACCAAATTAGCTTTAATGGAGCATGCTCGGCAGATAAATACTCCCTAAAGCTCCAAGCTCCAAGCAATTTTAAGTTTTACCGGATTCCAGTCTTACAGCATCCAACCGAGGCACAGCTCCAGTACGCAGTTCAAAAATTTCTGTTTTTATGGCACTTGCAGCCTCTGGCTCAAGTACCATATACCGATCACAATTCCGTCTGTCGGTCTGTCGGTCGGTCCAAGTTTTTTGTCACACTTTTTCGAGTTAGGGTACTTCCAGATGTGCTAGGACAATGAAACTTGGCAGGCATATCAGGGACCCGACCAAACTAACCTGGAAATAATCAGTTTCCCGATCCGACCATATGCGGGGGAGTGCGGGGCGCTGGAAAATTGAAAATTTAGGGCATTTTGTCACAATTTTCCGAGTTAGGGTACTTCTAGATGAGCTAGGACAATGAAACTTGGCAGGAATATCAGGGACCCGACCAAACAAACCTGGAAATAATCAGTTTCCCGATCCGACCATATGCGGGGGAGTGGGGGCGATGGAAACTTGAAAATTTAGGGCATTTGTCACACTTTTTCGAGTTGGGGTACTTCCAGATGAGCTAGGACAATGAAACTTGACAGGATTATCAGGGACCTGACCAAAGTAACCTGGAAATAATAAGTTTCCCGGTCCGACCATATGCGGGGAAGTGGGGGCGCTGGAAACTTGAAAATGTATGGCATTTTGTCACAGTTTTTCGAGTTAGGGTACTTCCAGATGAGCTAGGACAATGAAACTTGGTAGGAATATCAGGGACCCGACCAAACTAACCTGGAAATAATCAGTTTCCCGATCCGACCATATGCGGGGGAGTGGGGGCGCTGGAAACTTGAAAAGTTAGGGCATTTTGTCACACTTTTTCGAGTTTGGGTACTTCCAGTTGTGCTAGGACCATGAAACTTGGCAGGCATATCAGAGACCCGACCAAACAAACTTAGCAATAATCAGTTTTCTGATCCGACAATTTTGGGGGGGGAGTGGAGGGCAGGGGAATTCGGGAAATTGAGAAGTGTGTAACTTTCGAACGGGTGATCGGATTGTAATGAAACTTCATAACTGAACAGAATATTTATCTTTAATGTCCCGTTTAAAGTCTTGACCGGATTCGGTAGCCAGGGGGGAGGTGGGGGGGGGGGAGACCGGAAATTTCAAGAAACGGTTAGAATGGAGGGATCGGAGTGAAACTTGCTGGGAAGAACAAGCATCTGCTCTAGACAAGTCCTTTAGACCATTGTACTGGATCCGGACACTTATGGGGGGGGGGGGTTCCCGGAATTCCGGTGATGGTGGTTTTGGGGATATTCACGATGAAACTTGGCAGGCATATCAGGGACCCGATCAAGGGCATTAGATCCTCAGCAATTTGGTTTCCAGAGTGGTTGTAGTACTGTCCACTATTTGATTTCTCTGATCGAGTGCATTCTGTCACACCTCGAGAATGATAATGCTTACGTGGACTTGCTTATTGCTGACTTATCTAAGCCCTTCGATCTGACCGACCATTCGATACTTCTGGAAGAACTTACTAATTGTAACGTTCGTCAGTTCCTTCTGGTGTTGTTACAAAGTTTCCTCAGTAACCGTACACAAAGCGTTATTTTAAGAGAAAATGGTGAGGTTTCTGATCCCCTCGCAATCACATGCGGCGTTCCCCAAGGAACACGCCTCGGTCCCATTCTTTTCCTAGTTCATATTAACAGACTTGCATCGAATTTTAAGAACAGATTTAAATTTGCTGACGACCTCACAATTGTTTTGCTTCAGTTAATATCAAATTCCTACTCAGCTTCTGATGCAATAGAAAATTTGAAGACTGAGTGTGAACAGTTAAAGCTAAAAATAAATCTTGAGAAGTCGTCGGCTATGCGAATCTCTTTTTTGAAAAGGGAGATTCCAAGTTCCAGTCTAACTTTTGCCCCAGTCAGCCAAGCGAAAATACTGGGAGTTTGGATTGATGATAAACTTAACTTCAAGCATAACACACACCAGATACTAAAAAAATCCCATGCACCAATTAAACCTTTATGTCAACTCAAAAAGTTTGGTTTTGACCGTCAAAGTCTCGTTTACTGTTATAAGACATATGTAATCCCCCACACTGAATACGCTTGTGCCGCCTGACACCCCGTACTTACGTCTGAATTGCACGATTTAATTGAATCAATCCAGACGCGGGTTGTTAAAATCATCCTTTCTCACGAATACACTAATTATGACGAGGCGCTTAAAACTCTCCGGCTTGAACCATTGAAGAAAAGACGCTTAAATTTAACAAGAGATTGTGGTAAGAAAATTCTGCAGTCAAACAGATTCCGCCACCTCCTTCCCGAACAACTCCCTGAACCGACTTGCCCAACGAGACACTCCAATTTACTCAAGCCGTTTCCAGCATCAAGTACCGCACGTCGGCTCCACTCATTCTCACCCCTTGTTACTAATTATTTTAATAACCAATAAAATTTCACGTTTGTTGTTCATTTGTGCCTGTTCGGCTCTTGATTTGTTTTGTATTTTGTCTTAAGTTTTGTGTTGATGGTTTATTATTTAGATGTTGTTAGTTAATACTGTCTGTTTATTTATTTTCTCATTGTTGCCTATTGTTTAGCTTTTGCTATTGTGGCAATTTTTCCATTAAACCTTAAACCTTAAACTGACTTCAAAATAAAAATTTTGTCGATCTGATAATGGTGGGGGGAGTGGAGGGAGGGGAATCCGAAATTTTCAGTCATGCGTAATTTTGGAATGGGTGATCGGATTCGAGTGAAATTTAAGAACTGAACAGAGGGCATTTCTCCGATGATCTTTTTCATATCCGGACCGGATCCGGCAACTATTGGGGGGGGGGGGACTTGACCCGTTTAGAATGGAGGGATCGGGATGGAACTTTGTGGGAAGAACAAACAGATGCTCTAGGTAAGTCATTTACTGAATAGGATTGGCTACGGGCACCGTGGGGGAGCTGGGGGGGGGGGGGGGGGTGGACCGGAAATCTCGAGAAACGGTTAGAATGATGGTATCGGAGTGAAACTTGCTGTGAAGAACAAACATCTGATCCATGTAAATCTTTTACATAATTTGGATCCGGAAACTTGAGGGGGGGGGGGGAGGAGGGGGTTTCCCGGAATTCCGTTTTTTGGGGGATTGTCACGACGAAACTTGGAAGGCATATCAGGGACCCGGTCAAACTGACTTGGAATAAAAAAAAACCTCGATATGATAATCTTGGGGGGGGGGATTTGAGGGAGGGGAATCCGGAATATTGAGCCATGCGTAACTTTGGAACGGGTGATCGGATTCGAGTGAAATTTAATAATTAAACAGAGGATATTTTTCTCTGGTGATCATTTTCATTTCCGGACCGAATCCGGCAATTATTGGGGGGAGGGCGGAAAATACTTGACCCGCTTAGACTGGTGTGATCTGGATCGAACTTCGTGGGAATGACAAACAGATGCTCTGGATTAATGGGATTCCGGTTAAGGTACTTCCAGATGTGCTAGGACGATGAAACTTCGCTGGAATATTGGAGACTCAACAACATCTGCTTAGAAATTGCTACTTCCCAAATCCGATTATTCCTTAAAGTACCCTTTTAAGCAATATATGCATTTTCATCATGCCCATCAGCCCATTAGCATTTTTGCCTCAAGGGTTTTGCTTACAAATGAAGTTCCAGCTCCCTTAGAGTGCGCATCTCAACCGCAAAGTCGAAACTTACTTTTGATCAATCAAATCATCTTAACCCATGCAAGTGCCATGTGAGCTTACAGCTCTTGTCTCTAAATTCTAAGCGTAATGAAATAGAGGAAGAGGCTGAATGGAAACAACTTTCAGATCCCCGGGGACACTTTCTTAAAGGACCCCTCGCACTACTTAGTCTTCAACTTACAGTGTTTTAAAATATAAGGTTTGAAGCCAAGCTGACCATTCATTTCAAATAAAATAGAAAAAACGAGATTTTCAGCTCTGTGGAAGGTTTTATCGAAAGTGGTCAAACATATTATGGATTTTTGGAGTGGGCCGTTTTCTGGGTGAAAGCTTCTGCGCTTTCCCAGACGGATGGTAAATTGTAAATATACACAGAATTCAGAATTGTAAATAATCACAGATTTGTTCATATACACTTTGAACACGCACATTTTATCTTTCGTTATTTTAGTTTTATCTGCATGTTGTTCAGTCCGCATCGTTCTTCTGGTTTTTAGTTACATGTCGTCTTATTGTCTGTTGGTTCCGCATCGTTTTCCTGTTGTGATTGTGGTGGATTTTATGATTTGGTTTTGTTTTTTTCGCTGAGGACGGTTTGCCGGAAGTGCAACCGAAATATCCGAAATTGTATTTATCCCTCGCACATCTTCTTGGAGGGGTAACTAGCTGATCAAGAACCCCCCCCCCCAAAAAAAAAATCTCGTTTTTTTCAATTTTATGTGTTTTAAAATATTTGAATACTTTAAAACTAGGCTGTGCTTTCAACAAATAACCCACAGTTTTGGTATGTTTTAAGTCTTTTTCGAGACCCGTTGACTTGCAGCGAAAACAGGGAAACAACTTTCATAACCAGTTTTTCTGATGGTAAAACTTCTCGCAAACAACCGTCGCCAGCGTGATACCCCTCGAAGGTAGCAAAATACGGCAAGTGAGAAAATCAGCGTTTTTTGGTTCGAGGGGTTAGAATGTACCGTACGAAATTGGGGTCTCCGGGTTTAGAAATGTATGGAGTGATTAGGGAAGTAGGTTGCACTGGTATTATAGGTAGGACAGGTCCTTTAACGTGTACTATTTAAAATTCCCTGGCATTCTGGAGACTAGTAACAAAGTAAAAGTAACCAAGAAAGACTAAATTACGAAAAATGCTGCAGCTAAACAAAACGCAAGGGTGATGTAATGAGTGCTGTCAGCTCCGGTAATATTTCAAATCTATAATCTGCCTTATTTTCCATGAAACCATGCTGAGTGCAAACACGGCTGAATTGCATCACGACTATTAAAAACGTCAGAGGTGATTATTTGCAGTTCTTTCTAGACAGACGCAAACAGAACAGCCCATTAATATCTTGAGGTGTGATAAGAGCTTCTTGTCTACGTGACCAAACTTCATGAGATCAAAGTCCACATCAAACATGAAGCAAACAAAACGGCGTCTCAAACTAATAGTCCAAGAAATAGTTCTATATTAAGTTACAATTGTATCTTGTGTGCTTTCTGTTTTTCCTTGTCTTTTCCGTAATACTCCATTACTGATATCTGTGCTGCGACAGCAACACTGGTTTTGACGTGTTTTTTTGTATTTGTTTTCCCAGTCCTCCAATTTCATCTTGTTACTAGAAGACGGTAAGGATCTAACGTGTGCGGTTTTTGCGGAAAGTGTGGACCACTGGCCAGATCGATGAATATGACATTACATTTTGGAAATCTTCGTAGAGCTCTTGCCTGGGGCCAAAAGGATGGTTTTTGCCTGTAGTCGAGCCAGAACCTACGGTATGTGAAGTGAAGTGGAGTTGCATAGCCTATGTCAGAGAGGACTATCTGAAGTTATGCAGCCACGCTTTCGTTTCATCAAACTATGTTCCTGCTTTCGAGTGGAAAGCTCCGTTGTAGCAGGCAAGTAGACAGACATCAGTTTTAAGTACTAGCACGGCAGTTCCCCGGCCCCACAGCCAATATATTTTCTTTGAGTGATAAATAGAAAAATTTACAGAAAAAAGGGCATTTTCACACGGGTCCGAAAGTGCTGCCATCTATTGTTTCTATCCATTGCTATTCGTGACTTCTGCTGAGTGTATCATTTCTTTTTTTACACTTGGAAGAGAAATGGTATAGGAAGAGAAATGGTATCAGCTGTGCCTCTTAAACTTTCAAAGTTTTCTCATTGCTAAAGAAATCGGGATATTAGAAATTTGCCCTCCCCCAAAAAGTCAACTTTTGAACGAATACAGATAGAATTTTTCTGTCAAGGGGAATCGATAGACCTTGATGAGCTGATCAAAGTATTTCGTCATCTGTTTTTATGGCACTTGCCCTTCGGCCAAGTGCCATATAGCGATCGCAATTTCTGTCCGTCCTTCGGTCGGTCTGTAACTAGTTCGGGCACTTTTACATAAGCCAGGACGATGAAACTTGGCAAGCATATCAGGGACCACAAATGATTAAGTTGGAAATAGTCACTTCCCCGATCCGAGCATGGGGGGAGGGGGGGGGAGGGAGGGGGAATCCGGAAAAATTAGGTAGTTTTAACTTACGACCTGGTGATCAGATCTCAATGAAACTTGATACATAGAAAGACCACGTGTCTCAGACGTCCCATTTTAAATCCGGACCGGATCCGGTGACATTGGGGGGAGTTGGAGGGGGAATCTGAAATCTTGGGAAACGCTTAGAGAGGAGAGATTGGGATGAAACTTGGTGGAAAGAACAAGCACGAGTCCTAGATACGTGACTGACATAGCCGGACCGGATCCACTCACTGTGGGGGAGTTGGGGGGGGATCCGAATTTCTAGTGATCCCGCGAGTTCGGTACTTCCTGATGTGCTGGGACGATGAAACTTGACAGGCGTGTCAGGGAGCCGAACAGATTGACTTGAGAATAGTCGTTTCCCCGTTACGACTATCGGGGGGGGGGGGGGGGGGGGGTGTCGAGGAAGCGGAAATCCGTGAAGTGAAGTATTTTTAAAGCACAACTCTTACTAGAAACGATCTTTTCCCTACGAAAGGGATCAGAAAAAAACGTTTTCGAAAATACCATTGCTTTACACCTGAAACTAGCGTTTTTCTTGTTAGCGCTTGTCGGCTGTGTCCAGCCTTCCTGCTCTCCGACGCGGCGGCTGGGCGCAAAACATTGGAAAACTGATCGTGACTTGGTTGAAAAGTGGGGAAACTAAGCAAATAAAAGAAGTAATAAATAGAAGATTATCACATCCTTATGTGTGAAAGAGTCTTGAAAGAAATCCTTAGAAACGCTTAGAGTGGAGGGATCGGGATGAAACTTGGTGCGAAGAACAAGCATTAACCCTAGATACGTAATTGACAGAACCAGATCGTCTCGGGGCTCTGTGGGGGGAGCTGGAGGGGGTTTCCCGGAATTCCGGTGATCGCGAGTTAGGATACTTCCAGATGTGCTAAGGGCGATACAACTTGGAAGGCATATCAGTGAAGCGACTAAATAGACTTAAGGACCCGACACAATGCCATAGGAAGACTTCCACTCTTGAATCAAACCATTTTTCGGGGAATTGAAGGAGGGGGAATCCGGAAATTAATGACTTCCATAGGTTGCGAACAAATGGTTCGATTCAAGTTAAACTTTATGGGTCATAAGAGCTGATGACCTAGATGTGCAAAGCATGTGTCCGAACCTTGTGCGGCCATGGTTGAGAGAATTAGGGGGGGGGGTCCGAAAACTTTGTGACATCCACGCAAGTTGGACAGTACCAAGTTTATGCGGCCTAGATTTGTCATTTTGTGTCCGAACCGAATCCGACCGAAGTAGGGGAGAATGAAGCGGGAACCGGAAATTTGAAGATATGCTCCGGTTCGAGTTAAACTTGATGGACAGGAAGAGGAGGTGTTAGAGATGCGAAGTTTATTTGTCCGAGTCGTATTCGGCCACAGCGGAGGGAGTTCGAGGGGGAGTCCCGGAAATGTTGTGGCTCGCATAGGGGTTAAACGAGTGGAGTGATTTGGGTGAAACTTGGAAAGTAGAGAGATCGTATGTAGAGAGATGGCATATTTTAGAGTCCGGACCGGATCCGAGCACGGTGGGGAGGGGTACCGGAATTTCCGGAAAAATGCTCAGATTTACTTTCTCGCTTTTCACACCACCTACTCGTAACAAGTGCCATATGAGCTCGTAGCTCTTGTTGTGTACAAAATTCCTTCATGAGATACAATAGTTTGAAAGTTTCGAGGGGTTGACAACTTCAGTAGTAAGGTACACATGGAAACCAAAAACAGGCCGACCCCTGTGAGACATGTAGGGGACTTGTAAGCAACAATCATCTGTTAGACCATAATTATCTTCGGTGATGAGGGGTTTGCAGCTTTTGCTAGTTGGTGTACCTATTATTTGTTTCCTGTGTATTTGATGGTAAGAACAATTTGGTACCATGTCTCACGGGGAGATGGACTTGTAAGTAAGAATCGGTTGATAGAAGGGTTTCACGAGGGGCTAGAAACTTATGCAAATTGGCGCACATTCTGTTTGAGCTCTACAAATCTGAGGGTAAGAAAATTATTAGTCTCTTTGGTCTGTCACTGTCACTTAGAATTAAGTCTTTACGTGGCATCTGTGGTATTCCGATCCTTTAAAGTTACGGATAACTTTATGATACCAGCTAGTTTACATAAGATAATGTTCCATGTTGTCATCAGTCCCGATGTCTACGACTGAAAAGGATAAAGTTTCAGCTGGCTGCAAAGTCAATTTAGTCCTTTTTTCCCAATTTAGTCCCGGACACATAGTTCGACCGGAATCCGGCTGGAGCCGGAAAATTTGTTAGAAGTTAAATTTTTTTTTGAAGTTGATCAGATGTTCATTATTGGGGAAAGAAGATACCCTGAGCTCGTTTTTGAGCTTTCTTTTTTCGCCGGACAAGTAGTTCCGGAGTTCGGCCGAAACCGGGAAATTGGCAGAAGTGGCAGGAAGTTTTCGTCAATATAGGGGTAAACACACATGCTGAATCCATCTCTGAACTTGGTTTTCTCAGATGATTAGCTATTTGGCCTTAATCTATTTCTGAATTTTAATAGTAAAAATGTTCCAGGAGTCTGGCGAAGACTGTATCTGGCGAAGACAAGACCCAGTTGTCTGCATCAGATATTGAATTTTTGGGATCCCATCGAAACCTGTGGTCTTGTTTTTCTTGAAAACAGTCAGTTTCTCTGCAAGAACAGTCGGTAAAATTACCAGCCAGTCGGTAAATGCCTTGCCCCTCCCTCCAAACATTTTGGCTAGTAACACCTCTGCCTACTACTTACATACGAAGCACGATCAGCACAGGGGCTGAGAGATAGAGGTTACCCGTTCTCAACACAACTGAATTTCCAAGCATTAACGCCGGAGATTTGGCACATAAGTTAACAGGAAAAACACAAGTTTTTGTCTACAAAGGCCACTTAGGTAGCGTTCCAGCAACTTATTATTAGTTACGATCGTTACTATTCTTGTTATTATTGCCGTTCCAAACCCGCCGTAATAAGTAAATTGGCTCCTCCCACTTATTATTTTCATTCCACGACTGTTGCGATCGTTACAATTTACTTATGATGGTCGCGAGCATCATAAGTGATAATAACTATCGGTTCTGCAGGAACTCCCGTAAGAGCGATGACGTATGTTCGCGTTGTTATTATTTTCGTTCCAGAGAGCGTGATAACTACCACAATACGGTGCTCGCCCCTCCTCTTATCATCGTAACTTGTAATAACTTCCCTGGAACGCTTCCCAGAATTTATCCAACAATTTTTCCGCTGCTTCTTCGAAAGAAGAAGAACTTGTAATAACTTCACTGGAACGCTACCTTAGTTACAAATAAAGGTTGCGCAACGTAGGCTGATGCTATTCTCGGAAAGCATAAACTTTGTTGAATAGCAAATAAAGAAACGAGGCCTATCTGCCTAGAAGGATAGAGTTTTACAACCGGCGTGTAAAAAATGATCATTTTGTTTGACGACTAAGGCCTACAGTCTTATCACAGCCGACCTATGAGATTAGGCTGAGTAAGGTTTAAGCTTGTTAGCTTGTTGGTTGGATGAATGATTGAATTTTTTGTCATTTTATCTCACCAGATCAAAGTTTAACTGAAAAGCCAACTTATTTTTGTATCATCTAATTGAATACATTGAATTATTTGGATTGTGCCAAGGAATTTTTTGATTTTACACTATCTGCTCTAGTAGGAGGTTCAGAATATTTACGTCCATCTCCACAACGGAAATTCTACTATGACGCGGAAAATCTGAATCTCAGTATAAAGCTGCTTTCACATTGACGCGTCATTGCGATGCGTTGCGTATGCGTTTATCTTGCGTTGCGTATAGGGTGCGCAGCGTATCTTTCACACCTGCGCGAGAAGCTTTCACGCTGGATGCTCATTTACATTTTCCTTTCTCGGTTTCTTCTGCTGTAAACTTCCACTAGTAGCAAGTTTTTCTTCATCATCAGCATGTTTTTCTAGTTTTTCTTCAAAATCTCCCATTTTCGACAAAATCTGATGCGTTGCGTTTTGGTGTTGGGCGATATTCGATATCGATAACGATATATCGATATATCGGACCAAATATCGATATCGAATATCGAAACGTCAATATCGATATCGAAACGATATTTGTTCGTTTATAATTATTGTAAGCGATCCAACATAAGTTACAGTTATATATCCGAAACTGGGCAATATGTCCTTCGTAATTCAGTTTTTATTTATTCGAAATTTGAGGTGATGCAATATGGTTTTTGCGACGATTTTGCTCTTAAATTTTGGTGAAACGAGACGTGTACTATAGCGAAACTTTTTCCCAAAATATCGATATCGATATATCGATTATCGAATATCGAAAGTGAAAATATCGATATATCCAAAATTCCAAATATCGCCCAACACTATTGCGTTTTATTTGTCTGCGTAAGTTCTGCGTTGCGTCAACGCAAGCGCAACGCAAGGCTTGCGTAGCTCAGTGTGAAAGGCAAACGCGTAAATGTGAAAGCAGCTAAAACGCGGTTTTTGAGTGGCCAGTGATCAGCTCGCGGACGGTAGCTAACTGCGTGAACACTTATTTTTCGTCTATCGTTCCGTCAAGCATACAACACAGGCACAAGCGCATAGAGGTACCACAAATCCGACAGGGAAATTCTACTATGAAAATCCATTAACCGTGAAAAGCGGCGCAACCAAGTAACGCATTTTCATCGGGTCTTCAAGCCTCTTTAAGTGAATAAGTGATGGGTAACTAGAATGTCCTATCCCAGCCTTTTCAGTTCAACTTTAAAGGCTAACGGACGACTGCAAAGCCGTACTCTAACCGGGTAGGATTTTCCTATACGTAGTCGTTTGACGGGTCAAATACGTAGCATTTGACCCGATGATCGAATATTATTGTAACAAAAACAAATTTAATATAATATTAGTAATACTTTATTATGGACCAAATTAAGAGACCAAAATTGTATACTGCATGACGATATGTAAAGAAATAGTATATTATGTACTTGTGTGTTAGTGAATTTTATTGACCTTTTCCTATGCTATTTTTCGCAATGAAGAATTTTGGGATGAATAAAGTGAATTTGAATTTGTTCCTCCGGGGATTCCTTGGGGAGTAGAGGGGGGCGCGAAGATCAGAGCAAAATCACACAAGGGAATAGCGCCAAGACCTATGCTTTCCATGCTTTGCAAAAAGGCTATACTTGTAGCGCCGCCCACTACGCTTGCGGCATTTAAAGCGAGACAAACTTGCGAGTTATAAATTTCTAGTAAAGCAAAGGTGCGGTCTGCACACACCAAGGAAACAATGGAGGCTGTATCATTTTTTTGCGATGTTCAGAATATGAAGTCATCGGAGCAAGCGTTGGTGAACGAGTGAATGAGTTTCAGTGGGGACGTTCACTATCGCTAGTAGTGCTAGTATCGCTGCTATTTGAGTGTGTGTCAGTTTTATTAAGTCTTGGCGCTACTCCCTAGTCAGGGCAACATAACTAGGGAGTAGCACACACTTGAATAGCAGCGACACTAGCACCACTAGCGATAGTGAACGTCCCTATTGAAACTCAATCAGTCGTTCACCACACTGTCAGAAGTTTCATAACAGATTGCGCATAACACTTTCAAGAATAACACCTTTTCACTTAGAAATAAAGTTCTATGACCAACTAAGTTTACACTATTTCGTGCCTAGATCTCCAACAACAGCTTCAACTGGTAAAAAATACTAACGGGAACGAAAGAAACATAACATATAACATCCCAAAGTGCTATCTGCTGAAACCGCGCATCCTGCTATTGTCGTTATGTAACTTCTGACAGTGTAGTTTTTATGGCACTTGCAGCCTCTGGCTCAAGTGCCATATACCGATCACAATTCCGTCTGTCGGTCTGTCGGTCTGTCGGTCTGTCGGTCGGTCCGAGTTTTTTTGTCCCACATATCCGAGTTAGGGTACTTCCAGATGTGCTAGGACAATGAAACTTGGCAGGCATATCAGGGACCCGACCAAACTAACCTGGAAATAATCAGTTTCCCGATCCGACCATATGGGGGGGAGTGCGGGGCGCTGGAAACTTGCAAATTTAGGGCATTTTGTCACTTTTTTTCTGAGTTAGGGTACTTCTAGATGAGCTAGGACAATGAAACTTGGCAGGAATATCAGGGACCCGACCAAACGAACCTGGAAATAATCAGTTTCCCGATCCGACCATATGCGGGGGAGTGGGGGCGCTCGAAACTTGAAAATTTAGGGCATTTTGTCACACTTTTTCGAGTTAGGGTACTTCCAGATGAGCTAGGACAATGAAACTTGGCAGGAATATCAGGGACCTGACCAAAGTAACCTGGAAATAATAAGTTTCCCGATCCGACCATATGCGGGGGAGCTGGGGCGCTGGAAACTTGAAAATTTAGGGCATTTTGTCACACTTTTTCGAGTGAGGGTACTTCCAGATGAGCTAGGACAATGAAACTTGGCAGGAATATCACGGACCCGACCAAACTAACCTGGAAATAGTCAGTTTCCCGATCCGACCATATGGGGGGGAGTGCGGGGCGCTGGAAACTTGAAAATTTAGGGCATTTTGTCACACTTTTTCGAGTTAGGGTACTTCCAGTTGTGCTAGGACCATGAAACTTGGCAGGCATATCAGAGACCCGACCAAACAAAATTAGGAATAATCAGTTTTCTGATCCGACCATTTTGGGGGGGGGGGAGGGCAGGGGAATCCGGGAAACTGAGAAGTGTGTAACTTTCGAACGGATGATCGGATTGTAATGAAACTTCATAACTGAAGAGAATATATATCTGTAATGTCCCGTTTAAAGTCTTGACCGGATTCGGTAGCCAGGGGGGAGTTGGGGGGGGAGACCGGAAATTTCAAGAAACGGTTAGAATGGAGGGATCGGAGTGAAACTTGCTGGGAAGAACAAGCATCTGCTCTAGATAAGTCCTTTAGACCATTGTACTGGATCCGGACACTTATGGGGGGGGGGGGGCCGGAATTCCGGTGATGGTGGTTTTTTGGATTTTCACGATGAAACTTGGCAGGCATATCAGGGACCCAATCAAACTGACTTCAAAATAAAAATATTGTCGATCAGATAATGGTGGGGGAGTGGAGGGAGGGGAATCCGCAGGGGAATCCGGGAAATTGAGAAGTGTGTAACTTTCGAACGGATGATCGGATTGTAATGAAACTTCATAACTGAACAGAATATATATCTGTAATGTCCCGTTTAAAGTCTTGACCGGATTCGGTAGCCAGGGGGGGAGTTGGGGGGGGGGGAGACCGGAAATTTCAAGAAACGGTTAGAATGGAGGGATCGGAGTGAAACTTGCTGGGAAGAACAAGCATCTGCTCTAGATAAGTCCTTTAGGCCATTGTACTTGATCCGGACACTTATGGGGGGGGGGGGGGTCCCGGAATTCCGGTGATGGTGGTTTTGGGGATTTTCACGATGAAACTTGGCAGGCATATCAGGGACCCAATCAAACTGACTTCAAAATAAAAATTTTGTCGATCAGATAATGGTGGGGGGAGTGGAGGGAGGGGAATCCGAAATTTTCAGTCATGCGTAATTTTGGAATGGTTGATCGGATTCGAGTGAAATTTAAGAATTCAACAGAGGACATTTCTCCGATGATTTTTTTCATATCCGGACCGGATCCGGCAACTATTGGGGGGGGGGGGAATACGTGCCCCGTTTAGAATGGAGGGATCGGGATGGAACTTTGTGGGAAGAACAAACAGATGCTCTAGGTAAGTCATTTGCTGAATCGGATTGGCTACGTGCACCGCGGGGGAGCTGGGTGGGGGGGGGGGTGGACCGGAAATCTCGAGAAACGGTTAGAATGATGGTATCGGAGTGAAACTTGCTGGGAAGAACGAACATCTGGTCCATATAAATCTTTTACATAATTTGACTGGATCCGGACACTTGAGGGGGGGGGGGGAGGGGTCTCCCGGAATTCCGTTTTTGGGGGATTTTCACGACGAAACTTGGAAGGCATATCAGGGACCCGGTCAAACTGACTTGGAAGAAAAAAAAATCCTCGATATGATAATCTTGGGGGGGGGGGGGGGGGGGAGTTGAGGGAGGGGAATCCGGAATATTGAGTCATGCGTAACTTTGGAACGGGTGATCGGATTCGAGTGAAATTTAATAATTAAACAGAGGACATTTTTCTCTTGTGACCTTTTTCATTTCCGGACCGAATCCGGCAATTATCGGGGGGAGGGCGGAAAATACTTGACCCGCTTAGACTGGTGTGATCTGGATCGAACTTCGTGGGAATGACAAACAGATGCTCTGGATTAATCATTTACAGAACAGGATTGGCTCCGGTTATTGTGGGTGGAGTTGGAGGAGGGGGAGGGGGGTCTGGGATTCCGGTGATCGCGCGTTAAGGTACTTCCTGATGTGCTAGGACGATGAAACTTCGCTGGAATATTGGAGACTCAACAACATTTGCTTAGAAATTGCTACTTCCCAAATCCGATTATTCCTTAAAGTACCAATCTTGACCGCAAAGTAAAAAAAATACTTTTAAGCAATATATGCATTTTCGTGATGCCCATCAGCCCATTAGCAGTTTTGCCTCAAGGGTTTTGCTTACAAATGAAGTTCCAGCTCCCTTATAGCGCGCATCTCAACCGCAAAGTCGAAACTTACTCTTGATCAATCAAATCATCTTGACACATGCAAGTGCCATATGAGCTTACAGCTCTTGTTTCCTATCTCTGTACTACGACCCTGCGGAGTCAAACAGATTCTCTATACCCTGCCCGATGCAAACGAGCGGAGGGTAGGGGTTACCCGGAACATCATAATTCGAAACAGCTACATCGCAACTGCCTTCCAATTCAGAGCAGGCAGAAGGTTTTTGAGAGAGGTAGTGTGGTTCCCGATGGGAGGTTTGCTTGCCCACTTTGTGAGAAGGACCATTTCCTCCGTAGATGCCCGAAGCTTTCTGATTTAAGAAAAATTTATCTAGATCAGTGGTTCCCAACCCGGTACGCGTACCCAAAGGGGTACGTGAGACCCTCGTAAGAGGTACGCGAAGGTCCCAAATCTCTGAATTCGAAAATGTCTGCTTTCGTCAAGAAATTAGAGTTTTGGGCTTACGTTTCAAATAAACAGCGCAAGTGTCTTTTTGATCCTTGACCAGTTTATGGACGAGAATGAAATTGACAGCATTGCAGCCTCAAGTATCCCTTTTAGTTATATATATTTTTACACATTAATTGCTTACCATTTATGACAATAAATGACGTCTTTTCGCTGTTCCGGTCTGGACAGCTCTTAGTAAAAATAATAGAACAATGATTCTTCAAAAAGGGGTACGCAACCTTTTTGAACCTTAATTAGGGGTACGCGATACGGAAAAGGTTGGGAACCACTGATCTAGATGGTGTAATTTAGTCACTTCCCGAAATTTTGAGTAATACTAACCCCACCGTTATTACTCGAGTGGGCGTGTATATAGACAAATCTTTAGAATTAAGAAGGAGTCTGATTGATTAAGTTATAATTTTGTTTCTAGTTTTTATGGCACTTGCAGCCTCTGGCTCAAGTGCCATATACCGATCACAATTCCGTCTGTCGGTCTGTCGGTCGGTCCGAGTTTTTTGTCCCACATATCCGAGTTAGGGTACTTCCAGATGTGCTAGGACAATGAAACTTGGCAGGCATATCAGGGACCCGACCAAACTAACCTGGAGATAATCAGTTTCCCGATCCGACCATATGGGGGGGAGTGCGGGGCGCTGGAAACTTGCAAATTTAGGGCATTTTGTCACTTTTTTCTGAGTTAGGGTACTTCTAGATGAGCTAGGACAATGAAACTTGGCAGGAATATCAGGGACCCGACCAAACGAACCTGAAAATAATCAGTTTCCCGATCCGACCATATGCGGGGGAGTGGGGGCGCTCGAAACTTGAAAATTTAGGGCATTTTGTCACACTTTTTCGAGTGAGGGTACTTCCAGATGAGCTAGGACAATGAAACTTGGCAGGAATATCAGGGACCTGACCAAAGTTACCTGGAAATAATAAGTTTCCCGATCCGACCATATGCGGGGGAGTTGGGGCGCTGGAAACTTGAAAATTTGGGGCATTTTGTCACACTTTTTCGAGTGAGGGTACTTCCAGATGAGCTAGGACAATGAAACTTGGCAGGAATATCAGGGACCCGACCAAACTAACCTGGAAATAATCAGTTTCCCGATCCGACCATGTGCGGGGAAGTGGGGGCGCTGGAAACTTGAAAATTTAGGGCATTTTGTCACACTTTTTCGAGTTAGGGTACTTCCAGTTGTGCTAGGACCATGAAACTTGGCAGGCATATCAGAGACCCGACCAAACAAAATTAGGAATAATCATTTTTCTGATCCGACCATTTTTTTTGGGGGGGGGGGGGTGGAGGGCAGGGGAATCCGGGAAACTGAGAAGTGTGTAACTTTCGAACGGATGATCGGATTGTAATGAAACTTCATAACTGAAGAGAATTTATATCTGTAATGTCCCGTTTAAAGTCTTGACCGGATTCGGTAGCCAGGGGGAGCTGGGGGGGGGGGGAGACCGGAAATTTCAAGAAACGGTTAGAATGGAGGGATCGGAGTGAAACTTGCTGGGAAGAACAAGCATCTGCTCTAGATAAGTCCTTTAGACCATTGTACTGGATCCGGACACTTATGGGGGGGGGGGGGCACAGAATTCCGGTGATGGTGGTTTTTTGGATTTTCACGATGAAACTTGGCAGGCATATCAGGGACCCAATCAAACTGACTTCAAAATAAAAATATTGTCGATCAGATAATGGTGGGGGAGTGGAGGGAGGGGAATCCGCAGGGGAATCCGGGAAATTGAGAAGTGTGTAACTTTCGAACGGATGCTCGGATTGTAATGAAACTTCATAACTGAACAGAATATATATCTGTAATGTCCCGTTTAAAGTCTTGACCGGATTCGGTAGCCAGGGGGGAGTTGGGGGGGGGGAGACCGGAAATTTCAAGATACGGTTAGAATGGAGGGATCGGAGTGAAACTTGCTGGGAAGAACAAGCATCTGCTCTAGATAAGTCTTTTAGACCATTGTACTTGATCCGGACACTTATGGGGGGGGGGGGGGGTCCCAGAATTCCGGTGATGGTGGTTTTGGGGATTTTCACGATGAAACTTGGCAGGCATATCAGGGACCCAATCAAACTGACTTCAAAATAAAATTTTGTCGATCAGATAAGGGTGGGGGGAGTGGAGGGAGGGGAATACGAAATTTTCAGTCATGCGTAATTTTGGAATGGGTGATCGGATTCGAGTGAAATTTAAGAATTCAACAGAGGACATTTCTCCGATGACTTTTTTTCATATCCGGACCGGATCCGGCAACTATTGGGGGGGGGGGGGCGGAAAATACGTGCCCCGTTTAGAATGGAGGGATCGGGATGGAACTTTGTGGGAAGAACAATCAGATGCTCTAGGTAAGTCTTTTGCTGAATCGGATTGGCTACGTGCACCGCGGGGGAGCTGGGTGGGGTGGAGGGGGGTGGACCGGAAATCTCGAGAAACGGTTAGAATGATGGTATCGGAGTGAAACTTGCTGGGAAGAACAAACATCTGGTCCATGTAAATCTTTTACATAATTTGACTGGATCCGGACACTTGAGGGGGGGGGGAGGAGGGGTATCCCGGAATTCCGTTTTTGGGGGGATTTTCACGACGAAACTTGGAAGGCATATCAGGGACCAGGTCAAACTGACTTGGAATAAAAAAAAATCCTCGATATGATAATCTTGGGGGGGGGGAGTTGAGGGAGGGGAATCCGGAATATTGAGTCATGCGTAACTTTGGAACGGGTGATCGGATTCGAGTGAAATTTAATAATTAAACAGAGAACATTTTTCTCTTGTGACCTTTTTCATTTCCGGACCGAATCCGGCAATTATCAGGGGGGAGGGCGGAAAATACTTGACCCGCTTAGACTGGTGTGATCTGGATCGAACTTCGTGGGAATGACAAACAGATGCTCTGGATTAATCATTTACAGAACCGGATTGGCTCCGGTTATTGTGGGTGGAGTTGGAGGAGGGGGAGGGGGGTCTGGGATTCCGGTGATCGCGCGTTAAGGTCCTTCCAGATGTGCTAGGACGATGAAACTTCGCTGGAATATTGGAGACTCAACAACATTTGCTTAGAAATTGCTACTTCCCAAATCCGATTATTCCTTAAAGTACCAATCTTGACCGCAAAGTAAAAAAAAAACTTTTAAGCAATATATGCATTTTCGTGATGCCCATCAGCCCATTAGCAGTTTTGCCTCAAGGGTTTTGCTTACAAATGAAGTTCCAGCTCCCTTATAGCGCGCATCTCAACCGCAAAGTCGAAACTTACTTTTGATCAATCAAATCATCTTGACACATGCAAGTGCCACATGAGCTTACAGCTCTTGTTTATGTATATGGCCCTTGGGCTTTTGAAATACACTGATCTATCTATCTATCTATCGCAGTATAGTCCCGGAGAAGAAATTTCGAAAGTAAAAGCCGATTGGTTTTCTACCATTGTGACGCGCTACAGACCCGATGAAAAATTTATCTCATAACAGTAGTATAAACTTGTACGAAAAAGTAGCATGCAGTATGAATTTATGCTACTACGTGCTTCTATGTCAAGGCTACCGTGTTACTGCAATCTACTGCATGCTACTATTAGCAAGACTGGATGCTACTATAGCAAGAGAGGATGCTACTAGATACTACTGCTTAAGATTGGCACAGTCTTAGGCACAATAAATGATAGTAGTCTTTACTATTACATATCAATACATGCAAATTTTTCGTAAAACTATCATACAACTGCGCAGGCTATACATTTTTCATCGGGGAGCGGGTCAGCACGCCTGCTCAACTTTTTCCTCTGATATGCGCAGCGGCGAAGACGCGCATCAACTCAAAGTTCAGCAAGTACCTCTAGCTCAGCTCAGTTTTGTCGGGGCATCCATAGTCGCTGCATGGGACCCAAGACGGAGGTTCTACTGGATTGGTTGTTCTTGGTATGGCTGAGTAACAAATGATGCAACAGCGCACGTTTTCCGCTATGCTTTAATACTGCCAGAGGCAAAATGACCGTGGATATGACAGCAGAAGCGTGCTACGAACTGTCAAGGATTTTCCTCAGGGACGGTACAGTAGGCCTGCCCCTCAGAAAGCCTCACAATCTTGTTAAAGGACACCTGAACGATGAAGCCATACTTGAACACACAATGGAGAATGAATTTACAGACATGGCCACTGAGAGCATTCTTCCTGAGCGTGACGTTTTCAAAATAGGGATGTTCATTTCTGGACGTTTGCACATGCAGACTCCAAGACAAAAAGCGCAATTCATTCAAATCTTGTACAGCGCTGGCCGGATCGTATTGGAATTTCTTCTAGATATACGTTTGGGCTTAACTGGTTAAAAAATATCCTAGAAGAAGGGTTGATTGGAGACATGTGCTCATTTCTAAAATTGTTCGGTACTGAAATAAGGACAATTGCAAAATGGAGCAAAAATCATAGCTTGGAAACACTCTTTCGTATTTGGATTGGGTTTTCTGCAGGCTATGTTAACGGAAGTCATACAGATAGGGATGATACTTGGTACTCTTCATTCAGGTGTCCTTTAAAAGTAAAGGATAACGTCGTGCAGCTTGTAGCTATGTATACAAAATTACTTTGGGTCGTTTGGGTCATTTCCATTTAAGATTCTCAGTCAGATTGGGCTGAATGACAAAAAAAATATACTGAATTCCGATGATCACAGGGACGTACTGCCGGATTTCATAGAGCAGTAAGGCCACAAAAAGAGCACTTAAGCTTGCTAGTAAACCCCAGCTGAAGCTCCCTCCAGCTCCAGCCTTAACTCTGTTTGACTATATTGTTGTTATTTTATCAGTTGTGACGTGACCAAGTTTATGTTTGTTTTATTAATGGTGATTTCAGTGTGTACTTGTATGTTAGTGAATCTTTACTGGCATTTTTCTCTGCTATTTTTCGCAATGAGAATTTTTGGATGAATACAGTGAATTGGATTTCAAATTTGATTTGATCTGAATGAGTTTTTTAAACATTTAACTGTGTGATCATGAAGCTGAACATTCCGCGCACAGCTTTTCTGTGTCACGGGCTGATTTCTGTTTCTTTTGTCACTTCTATCTTTTTTCTTATATTTACTTTCATTCCACTATGCTCACGTTGCTTATGTGCTGGGGTAACAAATATATTACTATTATTATTATTAGCCTACCGAAACATACATACAGGAACAGGTTCTAGTGGTTTTGCAACAATCTTCAGAAAGCTCTGCCAATTCGGATTGAAGTTCAAATAGCACGGCTGGGAAATATCCCGCTTGCAAAAGCTGTGTATGATCTAGTTGATGATGCAAAACGGATAAGTCAGCTGAATTTTATTGGAGCTATATTTCGGCCCTTCTTGGCAAGGGTCCTCTTCAGTGTGGGATGAAGGAATATTTAGTATGATTTAGCAAGATATTACCCACTCATGTCTATATTAATCAATCAATCAATCAATTTTATTTTCAATCCTAATAGCACTAGGCTAACACGGCCGGGATTCGGAAAAATAAACTTTCAGTAACAATATAAATAAACACAAACTAACAAACAATAAATAAAGAAACATACCTTCATCCACGACGCCATGTTATCCATCTGTAAAGTCGTAAACGTCTCATTCAAATACATCTTGATTCCGACCACCATAGGTGCCAGCGTTGCCGCTTCGACGAAATTATCTTGCGTGGCGCCCAAGTACAGTCCGTAATCACAGCGAGCGCCACGACTTGCCGCGTCTTTAACTGTCACTAGCGATGCTTTGTCAATCGCTGGCGGGTTTGTGTTCGGCATGGCACAGATTAACGTGATGCCGCCAGCAAGTGCCGCTGCAGTGGCGGTTGAATAATCTTCTTTATGGGTGGCGCCTGGTTCGCGCACGTGGACGTGGACATCGATAAGGCCGGGGAGGCGGACAACGCGGCGAGACGATATACAGTCGACGTGGGGTTTTAATGGTGGAGCACCACCGATTAGGCGCAGGGCCTGCAATAAAAAAGAATGTTCAAGCGATCAAGGGCTAAGGCACATGTATATAGGGAAACTGAGTCTCCTCCTCCTCACTTTTTACCTGAGAATAACATGCAAGTCGACAATATCGCCCTTCTTTTACAACATTTACGTCTTTCTTTTTTGTGTTTTTTTTTCTCTCCAAAAGTTCAATATTTGATCCTGACAATTGGGTCTTGTCTTCGCCAGACTCCTTGAACATTTTTACTATTAAAATTTAGAAACAGATTAAGGCCAAATAACTAATCATCTGAGAAAACCAAGTGTTCAGATATGGATACAGCACGTGTGTTTGCCCCTATAAGTCATATCTATTTTGAAGAAACAGATCGAAACATCCTGCCTTACTTCTGCCAATTTTCCGGTTTTGCCGGAATTTGGGAACTACTTGTCCGGCGAAAAAATAAAGCTCAAAAACGAATTCATTTACCCCTATATCCAACATCTAATTAACTTCAGATACAAATTTGACTTATAACATATTTTCTGGTTTAAGGGGGTGAAAGGGAAGAAGGAGTAAAAGGGACCGGGACGTCAGAGATATGCTATCTAATCTGTTATTAAGTTTCATTCCCCTCCGATAACCGGTTCGAAAGTTACGCACTACTCAATTTTCTAGATTATTCGTGTCAATATTAATTCATTTTATCTCTTGTTGTGTTCTTTCGGTCACCCCCCATTTCAATCCCATTTCACAGAATTTTTTTTGTAACCGGAATAGCAATTATTTTTTAAACACCATGCACGTGGTTAAGAAAAATATTTTGGCCTGATCATTCATTCATTCATTCATTTATTTGTACTACATAGACTACATGACATAAATATAATGCGATTAACAAGACCCCCTGAAGCTATCTTGTTGGGGACATACTACCTATATACTAACCTACACTGAAAATATTCACATTACAATAGTTACACATACAGAACTACACATACAGAAAGTTATTGACGGCAAAAAAAGAAGAAAAAGAAAAAAACACTGAAAGGACCCCTCTTGCTTGTTCTGCCTTTTATAGTATACTTAGCTCCCATATGGAATTATAAGCTTCTGAAATCCCCACCTTTCTCCAATGTTTCTTTTCGTAACTACGGATTTTTAGCACTTTTTCGGCCTTGCCGAGTTTTCCCATCACCCAACGAAAAGTTTGCCGGAATCTTCATTGTCCGCAGACAACTCTTTCACACATAAGGATGTGATAATCTTCTGTTTACTACTTCTTTTATTTGCTTAGTTTTGCCCCTTTTTAACCATGGTACGTTCAGTTTTCAAATCTTTTGCGCCCAGCCGCAGCGTCGGAGAGCAGGAAGGCTGGATGTAATCGACAAGCGCTAACAAGAGAATCGCTAGTTTCAGGTGGAAAGTAATGGTTTTTTTGAAAACTTTTTTTCTGATCCATTTTATCGAGAAAAGGTCATTTCTAGTACGAGCTGTGCTTGAAAGGAAAGAAAAAGAAACAGAAGGAAATAGTAGACAAAAACTCGGAAGAATTATTATTATTATTTTTTTTTTATCAAGGCTAAGTATAGAGAAAAATAAATATGAGAATAAAAATGAACGAAAGAAAAGCACACAAAAATGACACAAAAATGGGTCGGACCTTTATCATGTTTAGTGGTGTAAGGTCAGAAGTTCCAAGGTAACAAATGATGAAATGAGCTTAACTATCCTATCTGTCTGTTATCATAACCCTAATTGATGTGTGTTTTGCTGTTTACTAAAGGGACTTATAATGGCTAAACAAACAAACAAATTAATTCTTAATTAATTAGACATCAGCACTTACTTAAAATTCAACTGACCATAATCTTTTAATCAACATGCAGATAATCACATTTAGGACTGACAGCTAGTTTGATAACGTATGAAAGTATGATGATAGAAGCTTGCCTGAGCAGAAGGTTTTTTTCTGACTGTTGTGCCTAGCACAACTTTTATCTTTCTTGCGATTTGCAGAAGGCACTAACCCCTCGGGCTAGCCGTCGTGACTCATCATTGTCGACTGACTGACTAGTCAGTGTAATTCATTCCGGTTTGTTTCAGTCGCGGATCGGCAAGCGATCTGGCCACATGCCGATCGCTGGCCCGGGGTCGTTTGTAAATATGTTGTATTCGCGACTCAGTATTTTGTGTTCATCGTCTTGTTAATAAACTGGAATGATTTTCCAACCAGTCTTGGCAAACTAAGGGACACAATCCTAACACTGATACATAGGGTATGGTTGAAAGAAACAGAACTATAATATTGTCGCTTGTACATGAATCGTAGACTCACTCGCTGACTGTTAGTAAATTCACTGTAAAAAAAAAACCTTGCAGTAGCACATCCAGAAGTACGAACTAGCGCGATCACCGGAATTCCGCCCCCCCCTCAACCCCCCACAGTGCCCGAATCCATCCCGGACATGTCAACGATGTATCTAGGACTTGTGCTTGTTCTTACCACCAAGTTTCATCCCGATCCCTCCACTCTAAGGCTTTTCCAAGATTTCCGGTTCCCCCTTCCAGCTCCACCAAAAGTCGCCGGATCCGGTCCGGATTCAAAGCGGGTCGTCAGAAACACGGGGTCGTTATAAACATCAAGTTTCATTAAGATCAGATCACCCGTTCAAAAGCAAAAAATCCCTCTAGATTTCGGATTCTCCCTCCCTCCACTCCCCCCATGATGCTTAGATCGGTGAAGTGACTATTTCCAACTTAATCTTTTGGGGTCCCTGATATGCCTGCCAAGTTTCATCGTCCTAGCTTATGTGGAAGTGCCCGAACTAGCAAAACCTGGACTGACCGACCGACAGAGCGACAGACCGACGGACGGACAGAAATTGCGATCGCTATATGGCACTTGGCCGAAGGTCAAGTGCCATAAAAAACCTTGCAGTATTTGCTACTGGGATTAATCTTGTCTCTAAAAAGATAATCTTATCTCTACTTCGGATTAATCTTATCTCAGTAGAGATAAGATTAATCCCAGTGGCAAATACTGCAGTTAAATTTAATCCTTATTCGGATAAACTTTTTACAGTGTTGTATGATAATACCTCCATCCTCTAGGAGTGAAAGGTACGCTTTTTTCACTTTGAATTGTTAGGATTACTGTTTGCATGTCAAAAAGTCGTACATAGGGTCTGCTGCTATTCGATATATAATTTTTTTCTTTGAATATTTGATCTGCAATCTAACTCCAATCTAAATTCAAGATGCAAGTGTTACGCTTTTGGATGTTTCCTCATCGCTTTCAAAAATCATGGACAACAGGGCCCAACCAGCGCACGACGTTATACACTGCTTCCTGGCCGAAGATCAAAAGTGGAGTGTCTTTTTCTGTGTGTTTATGTGTTTATTTATTTTCATCGTTTACTCCCCTTTTTCAAAAAATGGCGAGTCATGAATAAATTAGTTACTTAGGCTACTGGATATATCTAATCTCGGTTTTTTAGCGCGTTTAGAAAACCATTTTCGTAAGGAGCAAACAAGTTTGATCATTAAAGACCTAATCCACACATTCTGTTTAACTTCTCTTAGTGATCGCATGCCACGGGTTAGTTTGGATATGAACTCGATTGCTGAGTTGCTGTTTTTGCTCGAGAAAAAACCCACGCGCAATGTCTTCTTTTCTAGACGGCGGAATTTTCCAGGATTGATTAGCAAAGAATTATAAGACCTAACTGATCATTTTTGTATGTCTTCAGAGGTACCACACTGGTCTTGGTTTTATAATTTATTTGTATTTGTAATAGACAGTCGGAGCATTGGCTGGAAATTATTATTTTGACCCTTGGCTCCCTACGTGCCATAACAGCTGTCAGGGAAAATCGGCTGAGATTAGTCCAGACAGAGTTATTTCAAACCTAGGAAATTTGGTGTTTTTTTTTATAATTTTCTTATTGTTTTACGGTGTCTTTAGTGGTTTTGAACATTCATAGTGACAGTAGGGATGGTTAGCATTGTGTGTTTGGTAGGAAGACCATTTTTTGTGGCCCGCTTGTTGGCCCGTTGAAAACTGTGAATAGTAACCGTGAATGAACCACACAGAAAAAATTAGATGTCATATCCTAAATCCACAATTTCAGTCATCCGGAATTCGTAGTCAATGATTTGCGTTGATATTAAAAACGTATATTTAACTTAAATAAAAAAAAAATGTTGTAATATTCATAATAGTTTTGTGGTATCTTTAAGCTCTTCCCAAGCGAACAAGACTGGTGGTTAATTACCCGGACTATAAGGAGCCTCTCGCGGATCTTCGAACACCAGCTATAAGGTCCAAAAGTCATTTCTTGTTATTCCTGCCCTAATCCAACTTTATCTGCTGATTCAGCATTAAACAATCCATAATTCTCAAACTAAATACAAATTTGGCGTGACATGGTAATCTTAAAGATGGTCTTGATGCACTGTTTCTGCTTAAACCCAAATTAATTCTATCTTTCCAGATCCCTTTGACCTCCTTCAACAAGAAGTAACATACTATACGCCTCTCATAAAATTCTTCTCAGATTAGTTCTTTTTTGGCCGCTAGGTGCGCTATCGTAAAGAAAACAATGCACGTTAGTTCTTGGTGTACGTTTATCCAGGTTTGTTTTGCTATTTTCAGTTCCTCTTAGGCCTAACCATGTTTGAAACTGTTTAAAATGCCTCTTCCCCTCTTTTTGCTTTACCCAACTCTGCTCTGTCAAGCGTCATCAAGTTTGTCATTTCTAGCTTCCGAGTTCAGTGACGAGTGCTGGCTGACTTTTCAACGGGGCTAATGCGCGACTCGATATGAAGCGAAAGCCTAATCGCTTATTCACCCGTCAGATAACTTGTCCCCCGATCTCACGTGTGATTGTTATTGTTCGTCTAGCGCGTCTGGCGGCAATTCGTCTTCAGATTTTATGAAGGACGTATTATGACCAAACTGCTAGTGCATTCACTTCCTTTAGTTGTAAGTTGTCTCTAGCACCCCACCCTCTTGCTCAACATCTGTCACCCAATGCGAATGATTAAGGGTTGCTGAGATTCCTAAATTTCCTCCACGAGCAGCAAATATTCGTCAATGGCATATTTATGATTCTTAGACATGGAATTGTACACATTTAATGCTTGCTAAAATTTTGGATGTTTTCTTTCGTTTATTCGCCCTGATACAATGTCAGAAGTTTCATAACAGATAACACGAGGATGCGCGGTTTCAAGAGATAATGCGTAACAGATAACACTTCGGATGTTATCTGTTGTGTTTCAGAATGTTACGCATAATAAGCGTTACCACCAGTAAGAGCCGAAAAACCGCCAAAAAGTATCCGCTGAGTTTTCCGACATCATGACGATAAGGAATACTGTCAGTAGATGCTTTTTGGCTCTTCCTCACAAAGCTTGTTATGCATAACATTTCATGCATAACGTTTTCAAAAACAAATCTGATGAGAAACCGATTTTTAGGGCTATTTTTATGTTTTTGGGATCCCAAAACGTAAGTTGAGGGATACCTATGACTTCGCAAAAGTTGTCCGTCTGTCCGTCCGTCCGTCCGTCTGTAAGCACGATAACTCTCGAAGGGAATGAGATATTTTGATGAAACTTGGTGTGAGGATTCGTTGGTCGGCGGACCAGTCGAGTTCGTAAATGGGCTTTGTAGCCCTACATTTAAGGGTGGGGGAGGGGGTTCAAATTAAGGGGCAAACAAAATATTTTGAAACAGCTAATGTGATAGTCGATTATGGGTAACATGATGGTGAAAACCATTTTGTAATCGGACAAGTAGTTCGCCCGGAATCCGGCCAAAACTGGAAAGTTTGTTAAAAGTAAAAGTTTTATTTGAAGTTGATTAGATGTTTGATTTAGAGGTAGGAAGACATGCTGAAGACGATGGTCAAAACCATTTTCTCGACGGACAAGTAGTTCGCCCGGAATCCGGCCCAAACCGGAAAGTTTGTTAAAAGTAAAAGTTTATTTGAAGTTGATTAGATGTTTGATTTAGAGGTAGGAAGACATGCTGAAGACGATGGTCAAAACCATTTTCTCGACGGACAAGTAGTTCGCCCGGAATCCGGCCCAAACCGGAAAGTTTGTTAAAATTAAAAGTTTTATTTGGAGTTGATCAGATGTCCGATTTAGGGCAAGAAGACATGCTGAACTTTTATGTGAAAACTATTTTCTTCCCGGACATGTAGTTCGCCCGGAATCCGGCCAAATTCCGGAAAATTGTTAGAAGTTAAAGTTTTATTTCTAGCTGATTAGATAACCGATTTAGGGGTAAGAAGAGACGCTGAATCCGTGTGTGACAATCATATTTTACCCGGACATATAGTTCGACCAGAATCCGGCTGGAGTCGGAAAATTTGTTATAAGTTAAATTTTTATTTGAAGTTGATTAGATGTTCATTATTGGGGAAAGAAGATACCCTGAGTTCGTTTTTGAGCTTTCTTTTTTCGCCGGACAAGTAGTTCTAGAGTTTGGCCGAAACCGGGAAATTGGCAGAAGTGGCAGGAACTTTTCGTCAAAACAGATATGACTTATACGGGTAAACACACATGCTGAATCCATATCTGAACTTGGTTTTCTCAGATGATTAGCTATTTGGCCTTAATCTGTTTCTGAATTTTAATTGTAAGAATGTTCAAGGATTCTGGCGATGACTGGATCTGGCTAAGACAAGACCCAGTTGTCTGGATCAGATATTGAATGTTGGGATCCCATCGAAAAGTTTGGTCTTCTTTTTTTCTGGATAGCTCTAGGCCCCCTTGGAAGGCCCCCCCCCCGCCCCCCCCCCCAAATGACGCCTCTGTTTGCGTCAATTACCAAATCCCGAGTGAAAACTTTCAACCTAATCATTCAGGCGAATTTATCAAGCTTACGTCAACTTAATAAGCCCCTTAATTAACGTCAACAGAAGCCGGATCTTTGCAAATGTTCTATTTACAGAAGAATTGAGTCACACAATATGGCACGGCAGCAACGATGCTAGGAATATCTTATTCTGACCTAATAACGGTAATAATAACGTAATGACGGTAACAAAAATAATAATACTAATTTTATTTTTCACCCATCAAAAAGCACATGGCATAGACGGAGTGGGAATAAAGAAAAAAAGAAAAATAACGTAACTACAAAAATTCTGAACCCTGTCTTGAAGAACCTCCGGGATGTAACGACAATAAAACACGTTCACTAAGTATTGCAGAGACCGAGGGGTTGCTCACTCGCTGGGCACCACTGTACACCCTCGCTGGGCACCGGCTGGGCACCACTGTACAACCATTTTGGGAGTGAGCAACCCCTCGGCAGAGACAAAGAGAGACAAATGAGAGGAGAGATGAAGTATTTGAATATGCTCTGAACAATGTTCTAGAAAAACCTTTTTTTTTACTTCAAGAAAAAACTGTGCAGGCGGCGCGACAAGCTAAGGGCTTACCAAGATTAATTACTACCCGATAGGAGATGGGGGAAAGGAAAACTGCACTGTCAGAAGTTTCATAACAGATGGCGTACAACACTTTCAAGAATAACACCTTTTCACTTAGAAATAAAGTGTTATGGCCAATTAAGTTTACACTATTTCGTGCCTAGATCTCTAACAACACCTTCAATTGGTAAAAATGCTAACGGGAACGAAAGAAACATAAGAGATAACATCCCAAAGTTCTGTTGTCATTATGTAACTTCTGACAGTGTAATATTTTTACCTATTGAAGGTGTTGTTCGAGATCTAGGCACGAAATAGTATAAACTTAATTGGTCATAACACTTTATTTCTAAGTGAAAAGGTGTTGCTCCTGAAAGTATTATGCGCAATCTGTTATGAAACTTCTGACAGTGTGAAACGTGTGTTTTTTAGATTTAAAGAATTTGGCAAAGTACCTGAACCTGGAAGTTCCAATACCCAGCACAGACAAGGTGATTTAATATGTGAAAAGATGCATCTTACGTGTATCCGTGATTTTTTGTGATTTTTCCTATATTTATTCTACATGACCCAAGGGTTAGTTTTCGCACCGAAGGATAAGTGGCCGAATCCGATAAAAATCAGAGGGGGGGGGGGGGGGGGGGGAAGGAGGGAGGGGGAATCCTGAATCTTGAGGTATGGTATAACTTTCGAACTGGTGTTCGGATCTTGAATAAAACTTGATATTGGAAAGACCTCGTGTCTCAAATGTCCCATTTCAAGTCCGGACCGCATCCGATGAATATGGGGGGGGGGGGGGGGTAGAGAGGAGAACCGGAAATCTTGTGACAGGCTTAGAGTGACAGCACTTGGGCCTGTTGTTTCTGATGCTGTTGTGCCAGTCCGTAAGGGAATCCGTCAAGGGGCGATCACTTCTCCGCCAGTTTACAATAACAGTATAATTGAGGCGCAAGAAGTAGTGTGTATTTGTTGTATTTTTCGTGGTTTAGATATTTCTTTAGTAAATTATGCGGATGATATTTTGAATCTGAGCCGGTACGTTAAGCCGATTGAAGAAAATTTTGCCGCCCTTTCAGAGTCTTATTCTAACATAGGTCTAACTTTCAATGAAAGTAAAAGCGAGGTGCTTATCTTTAATGGGGAAAAGGAAGCTGATAATATTTCTGTTAAGCTTGGCAGCCAGTATATTGTCCCTACAGGTTGCCTCACATATCTTGGTCTGCCTTTCCACTCAGACCTAAAATCGACAAGGCTTGGTCTAGTCACCGACTTTTCAGAAAAAGTACGGAAGTGTTACGGTACCCTAGTTTCTTGTAAGTGCGTGTATAACCGACATATTCTGGCACGTCTCTACAGTGCTGTGGCTCTGCCACACGTTATAGCTTTGGCACCACTCTGGCATATAATGCTACAATCCCAACGTCAGAATATTAGATCTTATTATTATCGGTACGCCAAGTATCTGTTGAGTCTCCCCCCATGGGCAAAGAATACAAAAATCAGTACAAAATACCATCTTGCCGATCCTGTGACTGCGATTGAGGCAAGAATAAAGAAGTTTGAAAGTTCATTAAACAGATCCCACGGTTTATACAACTCATTTACGTGCTAATGTTCGTATCCTCTTAGATTGTTGTTATGTTAAAATGTTGTATTGCGTGTTGTTGTTGTTTTTTTTTCTCTTCTTTTCTATTTTGTTTACTCCGTCTAGGTCCCCTCGGGCCAATTTTGATGGGAAATAAAATTTTTTCATTCATTCATTCATTAGAGTAGAGCGATCGGGATGAAAACAAGAACAAGCACAAGCCCTAGATATATCAGTGTCAGAACATGACCGGATTCGGGTCCCGTGGGGGGAGTTGGAGGGGGGTTTGGAATTCCGGTGACCGCGAGTTAAGGTACTTCCAGAAGTGCTAGGACAATTAAACTTGGCTTGAACATTAGAGACTTGACAAGATTGGCTTAGCAATTGTCACTTCCTGGATCGAAAACGGCCTAGTTTGTGTTTCAAATGTACGAGGCCGTTTTGACACAGATTTGAGGTGAACAAGTGCGCAAGCGCTCAGACATGAGTGTAAAAGTAAAATGTTTATCACATTTTGTAACACAAAGTACGTCGCGTCCTCTTATTTGTTGCTGTTACAGCAAATCCTCATAGATACATCTCCCCAAATATACAAGAGTTGGACTTGAGACCTGTCATTGACGAACTTGGCTCATGGGAAATCTGGGCCCAGCTGCCCATGAACGGGAGGGGGGGGGGGGGGGGAGAGGGGCGGGACCCGTCAAAATGCGTATTTACACCTTTTTTCCTCATACCTGGTATACCTGCTTAGAGTTTGATTCCAGTCACGGGTCAAAAACTTTTTTTCATGGGCAATTTGGGCCAACTTGCCCATGAACGGGGAGGGTGGGGGTGGTTCAACTCTCTCCAACCCCTATGATCCAAAAGCAAAAAGGAATTTCATTGCCTTATGTCCAGTTAGTGTCAAGTTAAAAACATTAAAAAATGGGCAATCTGGGCCCAATTGCCCCTGAACCAAGTGAGGGTGGGGTTTGGGACCCGCAAAATGTAAAAAGAGACCCCAATGCTCACGATCCTACCAAGTTATAACTTGATACCATTTGATTCCTTTCACGGGTAACGAACTTTACTCATGGGCAATCTAGGCCCAGTTGCCCATGAACAGGGTAGGTGGGGGAGGTGCAACTTTAAAAGCAATTTCCCAGCCCTAGTATCTACATGTCCAAGAAATGTCATCGTCCTATGTCCAGTTCTGGTCAAGTTATGAACATTATTCACTGGGCAACCTGGGCCCGTTTGCCCCTGAACCGGTTGGGTGTGGGGGGGGGGGACCCCCAAAAGGCAAAACTAGACCCCGATACCCACAAGTGTACCAAGGAACACTCCACTAAAAACGAGAGCGAATAGGCAGCGAAAACGACCTAGTTTGTGTTTCAAATGTACGAGGCCGTTTCGACGTGTAGATTTTCCGTACGGGAAGAGTTCCACAATCAAGGGCGGTTCGAAGTGCTTGGGCATGGGGGGGGGGGGGACGACTTCAAAATATACGACTGGCTTAAAAAATGCAAAACCACAGGCTCAAGAAATATTAACGTTATATGTTTAAAAACGTTATGGAAAATGCAATTGTACTATAAAATAATAAACAAATAAGTAACAGGAATTAGACGATGCCGTTCATACCAAATTTCGCTGGAGTGATGACAAGCCTCGGTACCAGCTTCTTACATATCTACTCAAGACAAACTAAACTGAGCGCCACATGCGAAATTTGTTCAATCCGAGCAAAATTCAACTACTCCTATAGAACTTCTACCTTTTAATGTAGCTTAGAACCCAAATCTCAAGCTTAAAATCACACATACATGCTGCACAATTCAACTAAATAGAAATAGAGTATAGTGGTACGAAAGAGCCGCGAGCAACTTTGTTTAATCGGACGGAAATATTCGATTATTTCCCACACAAACTCTTACTTTTAACGTGGCTCAGATCCCAAGCAGCATCTTTACCGTGTGTTTCCAAGACAAATTTAAAATGAGTTCCGCAGGCGATAGTTTTGTAATCCGACCTTTTACTGGCATTTCTAGCTTTTAAGGTGGCTGAAATAAACCTAAATTATGGGCCATTCAGCAAGACAGCGAGTAGTCTACTATGAAAGACGGCGCAGGTAAAGTTTTGCGAAACATTTTAAGGGCTGTCTTCGACCTCACACATCTGTCCTTCCCCCGATGTCCGTGCCCAAACGGAGTGGGATATTTTCTCGGAAGTTGGTACGTGGCAGTGCTTCCACTTTGAATTTTGAATACACAAACATACTGCAATCATCAGGCCCGTCATACAGTGCTTACAAAGCCTGTTTATGTGCAAACCTTACTCCGCAAACCATTTAAAAAAGATAAACCTGTTTCTTTCTAAGATACGTTGCACCGCAGGCGAAATTTTCGAAAATTAGCCTGTTTTCAAACCTACGACTGTCATTCTAGCAATCTCAAAACACACGACATTTCGTAACGTAATGACTTACAGAATATCCATATACAACCGTACGACCAGAAATAGGTCATTTGCTGTCGAAATTCACCTAACGGCCTCATATGGCAAGCTCAAAACTTACGACTGTCTCTAATATACGACTAGAAAATATCTTATTAAAATATGACAAGAAACGGGTTCAGGGAAAATGCACGGTTGACTGTGAACGTAAAACTGTGAATCTGACAAACTTAAAACATACTACCAAAATCTCTATGTAACAATACGACCAGAAACACGTCATTTGAAGGCAAAGTTCACGATTAGCTAGCTGCTTTGTCTGCCTTTATCTGGCAAGCTCAAAACTTACGACTGTCTCTAGTATACGACTGAAAATATCTTAGTAAAATGTGACAAGAAACGGGTTCAGGGAAAATGCACGGTTGACTGTGAACGTAAAACTGTGAATCTGACAAACTTAAAACATCTCTATGTAACAATACGACCAGAAACACGTCATTTGAAGGCAAAGTTCACGATTAGCTAGCTGCTTTGTCTGCCTTTATCTGGCAAGCTTAAAAATTACGACTGTCTCTAGTATACGACTGAAAATATCTTAGTAAAATATGACAAGAAACGGGTCATTTTCAGGGAAAATGCTCGGTTGATGTCATTCTGTGGTAAGTTAAGACATACGACTGTGATTCTGACAAACTGAGAACACAAAACTGTGAATCTGACAAGCTTAAAACATACTACCAAAATCTCTATAGGCATATTCTCGCCGTTCCCCGAGGACTCCACTTGAGGAGTCCCCGCGTTTTTGTTTGTTCCGGGGACTCACTCCCCGTATTCTCACGAGTCCCCACGGACGGGGAATGCTCCGATTATCATCACCATCATCAAAAAGGACTCCCTTTCAAATTCGGAGGGGAATAAATTTTTGCTGTAGTAGGTACTATGTAAAATTAATTAAAAAGAATCAGAATAAACAAAACCGAAAATAAAGTGGATCTAGACTAATTTTTTCAGCTGCATATTCATTTTTCGAACAAAATCCATTTTAGAAGCATTCCCGGTATTCTCGCTGTTTCTGTACGCGGAGTCCGAGTGGAATGACTCCCTCTATTCTTGCCGTTCCCTTTGATTCCTCGAGGAGTCCTCGGGGAATGGCGAGAATACGCCTTATGTACCAAATACGACCAAAAAACACGTCATTTGAAGGCGAAGTTCACGATTAGCTAGCTGCTTTGTCTGCCTTTATCTGGCAAGCTCAAAACTAACGACAAGCTAACTGGCAAGCTAAAAACTAAACATTTACGACTAGAAAATCCCTTCTTTCAGGCGAAATTCGCGGTTGATGTCATTCTGGCAAGCTCAAACAGACAACCGTCATTCTGGAAAACTCAGAACACACAACTGTGAGTCTGAAAACATACGGCTAGAAATTCCTTCGGACCATACGACTATAAAATCTGATTTGTGGGTGAAATTCACACTTGGTAACTGCCTGTATGTCATTCTGAAAAGCTCAAAACATACGACTGTCATACGGACAAGCTCAAAACATACGACTGTCATACGGACAAGCTCAAAACATACGACTGAGAGTAGATTTTCTGGAGCATGGGGGGGGGGGGAGGGGGGGGGGGGAGAGAGGAGATGATTTTGTTCCGCAATTTCAGTAATTATATAGGTATTAATATTCTTTTAGCCTGCTCTGTCCTGAAAAATAAAAAGTTGCCTGAAGTTACACAGGCACCTTACCTTTATATAAACTTTATTTATTTAGGTAATTAGTTATATGTAAACTAGGTTTTTTGTTTCCTTCATTTACATTCATTCTGAACAGAAACGGTAAATTAACTGTCCGAAACGGCGTATACGCATCTGTCGCCCTCTCATGGGCTTAGTCGTCTGTATGACTCCTGAGTAGATCTTGTTTGTATCTGTTGTGTTTCCCTAATTATGTTTTTCCTATTTTCTTTTGTACTCCACTGTTTTCGTCTTGTACGATTTGTGGGTTAAAAATAAAGTATTATTATTATTATTATTAAGCATTAAACCCTGCATTAAAGTTATCAGACGAGCAATTCTCCAAATATGAAATACTAGCTTCTGAAAGGTCCCTTTTTGCTATCTGAAAATTCGACAATGCTTTTTAGTGTTTTATCGTATATCTAGCATTTTATTTTAATTAATTTGACAAACCAGTTGTATATAACTATTCTAATTGTTTCTTTTGTCGTGTAGTGAACGATTACTTTGTCGTCAGCCTATGTTATCCAATGGATAATTTGGTAATAATAAATGACTGACTGATTGACTATCTCTCATACCTCTTTAGCTATATATGTATAGCTTGCAGATGAAGTCACAGACTGCTTTCTCTCAGTAATCCAGCTAGCAGTCGAATGGAAAGCATCTCCAACTGGCCCCTGATTGGATACAGCCCAGCCAATTACAGGGGCAGTCAAGGCAAACACAGGTACTAAACTCATTTCCTATTTTTACTAACTCGAGAGTTTCCCAGACAGTATTCCGGCAAATACGGTTCCAACAGCTCAGGAGATCCCGAAATATACGTTAAACACTTTGGGATATTCCTACAAACAGCAAAAAACAAACTGGACTTCCAGGACTAACGATACGCTCGGAACGCTCATTTGATTAAAACGCACTGGAAAAACAGGCTCTTTGCCAGTTATCCAGGGACATTCTATTTACTATTTACTCTTGGAGAGTTGTGTCAACTGTTCAGTGAAGTAGTAAGAAATTTGGCTTTTTGCCTACGGCTACACATCATGTTGTATGTGGACCTTGGCAGAAGTAAATTTTCGTATGTGATTATTACAAAACATGAGGGTATAAGAAGCAATTAAGTTTTTTTAACAAGACTGGAAAAAGGCTTTAAAAAACTACAAGCCATCTGACGACTATATCCCCTCTCCAATTTTTTCCAACTGGTGGTATAATTAGGCTATCGCTGTTTTTTTTCCTTTTTTTCCTTTTTCTTTCAATGTATGTACCAATATTCTAGCGTAACTGGTTCATTCAAACAATGTTTACAACGAATACGTCAGCTATGTCATCAGCGATATTTCGGCCCTACTTGGCAAGGGTCCTCGTCAGGCTGTCAATCCTCTGGGTCAACGTCGGGGAAGGCAACAGACCTGCAATTTTTTGCAGGTTTGTTTCATCGTAGCTGACGCATACGTTGTAAACATTGTTTGAATAAATGTTTCAAGGTCAGCTTGGGCTCAAAGAACTGGTTCGTTTAAAACAAAGCAACTTAAAAAAAAACAAGAGCTGTAGGCTCATATGGCACTTGCATGGGTTTAGATGTATTGTTTGATCAAAAGTAAGTTTCGACTTTGCGGTGAAGATGCGCACTCTAAGGGAGCTAGAACTTCAAACCCTTGAGGCAAAAATGATAATCCGCTGATCATGAAAATGCATGTTTTGCTTAAAAGTGTTTTTCTTACTTTGCGGTCAAGATTGGTACGTTAAGGAATAATCGGATTTGGGAAGTAGCGATTTCTAAGTAAATCTAGTTGAATCTCTAATATTCCAGCGAAGTTTCATCGTCCTAGCACATCTCGAAGTACCTTAACTCAACGATCACCGGAATCCCAGACCCCCCCCCCCCTCCAACTCCACCCACAATACCCGGAGCCAATCCGGTTCTGTAAATGATTTATCCAGAGCACCTGTTTGTTATTCCCACAAAGTTCGATCCCGATCACACCAGTCTAAGCGGGTCAAGTATCCCCCCCCCCCCCCAATAGTTGTCGGATCTGGTCCGGAAATGAAAAAGATCACCAGAGAGAAATGTCCTCTGTTCAATTATTAATTTCACTCGAATCCGATCACCCGTTCCAAAGTTACGCATAACTCAATATTCCGGATTCCCTCCCTCCCCCCCCCCCTAAGATTATCATATCGAAGATTTTTTTTATTTCCAAGTCAGTTTGACCGGGTCCCGGATATGCCTGCCAAGTTTCGTCATGGTAATTCCCAAAATCGGAATTCCGGGAAACCCCCTCTCCACCCCACCCCCCTCCAAGTGTCCGGACCCAGTCCAATGGTGTAAAAGATTTACCTGGAACAGGTGTTTGTTCTTCACAGCAAGTTTCACTCCGATCCCTCCATTCTAACCGTTTCTAGATAAATATTCTTTGAGCCCAAGCTGACTTGGAAACATTTATTCAACGTTGAATAAACGTTTCCAGATATTTCCGCCCCCCCCCCCAACTCCATCCAAAGTGACCGGAGCCTATCCGGTACTGTAAATGATTTATCCAGAGCATATGTTTGTTATTCCCACAAAGTTCCGTCCCGATCTCTCCACTCTAAGCGGGTCCCGTATTTTCCGCCCCCCCCCCAAATAGTTGTCAGACGGTCCGGATATGAAAAAGATCACCAGAGATATGTCCTCTGTTCAATTATTAAATTTCACTCGAATCCGATCACCCGTTCCAAAGTTACGCACGACTCATATTCCGGATTCCCCTCCCTCCACTCCCCCACGATTATCAGATCGATTAAATTTTTTTTTCAAGTCAGTTTGATCGGGTCTCTGACATGCCTGCCAAGTCGCGTCGTGAGAATCCCCCAAACCGCCATCACCGGAATTCCGGGAAACCCCCTCCATCCCCCCCCCCAAGTGCCCAGATCCAGTAAAATTGTCTAAACGATTTATCTAGAGCAGATGCTTCTTCTTCCCAGCAAGTTTCACTCCGATCCCTCCATTCTAACCGTTACTTGAAATTTCCGGTCTCCCCCCCCCCCCCAACTCCCCCCTAGCTATCGAATCTGGTCAAGACTTTAAACGGAACATGAGAGATATATAATCTATTCAGCTATTAAGTTTCATTCCAATCCGATCACCCGTTCGAACCCCTACTCCTACCACCCTACTCAATTTCCCGGATTTCCCCCCCTCCACCCCCCCCCCCGAGATGATCGAAGAGGAGAACTGATTATTTCTAAGTTTGTTTGGTCGGGTCCCTAACATGCCTGCCAAGTTTCATGGTCCTAGCACGTCTGGAAGTACCCTAACTCGACAAAGTGTGACAAACTGCCCTTAATTTTCAAGTTTCCATCGCCCTCCACTCCCCCGCATATGGTCGGATCGGGGAACACATTATTTCCATGTTAGTTTGGTCGGTTCCCTGATATGCCTGCCAAGTTTCATTGTCCTAGCACATCTGGAAGTACCCTAACTCGAAAAGTGTGACAAAAAAAAACGAACCGACCGACAGACGGAATTGTGAATGGTATATGGCACTTGAGCCAGAGGCTGCAAGTGCCATAAAAACAGGCTGTTTTTAGCCGCGATCAGCCCCTTGGCTTTGGTGAGAAACACCAACAAACTTGCATAACCAGCTATCTGGACCAATAAACGGAAGCCAGATCCATTTCGAAAAGAAACAATTACGGTTAAGGCAGAAATCGTCATAGTGTCGTTGGGGCGGATAAATGGCACAAGAAGTTCAAAGTCCCGGAACGAGAATCGACGGAAAGATAAGTGACATATTTTGAATCTGAAATACAGGCACGAAAAGCCATTTAAAAAAAATATAAATCCTTAGAAATTCTCCTTGCTACGATTCATTATTAGGTGTACTTGTGATCTGTAGATAACAGTGACGAAAACACTTCAATACTTCCTTCAAATATGCATGCTATCGAAAATTCTTTCGATCAACCGTTGTTTCAGTGACAATCTGATAAGGTTGTGACATTTGGAAGGACAGGCATACATGGCTCCTGTAAACCAGAATTTAGCGCTATCGTCCAAAGATCGTCGCAAAACCTTTGATATTTTTGCGTGGGCCATTCATGATCGAAAAAAAATAAATCGAGTTATATTTTACGGTGCAAAACGGATAAGTCAGCTACATTTACAGCAGAAGATCTCTACCCTTTCGACGACCCAATCGAACATCAAAAACAGCAGACGCGTCCAGAATGAAATCTCAGCACCAGCTTTAACTTTAACTTCCAACCAATTTTCAGAGAAGAAGTTCACAAAATCAGATATGCAGTCTTCAACTGACCGTTGACCTGAACGGTCGCAAATACCGGTTAGCTTTTTGTTTGTGAAACCGTTGAAAGCCGTTACTGAAAGTCTGCGTTTGTGGAATGGCTCCAAGTGAAGGCAATGACGAGATATCAGTTAGTCTGGTTTATCAGCCAGTTCTGAATTTTTTTCAGAAAAGTCTCGACTCGGGAGTTGATACGAATTCGGTCAAAAAGTTTGCTGCAGAGTTCTTCACTGTTGACGCGATTGTCGCTGCGAAAAAGTTTCTGTGGGCTCTTGCCTTTCCTAGTGAGCTCCCCCCGAGAAGAAATGCCCAAGCCAATCTTCGTGGGATATTGTCGATGATCTCACGGATTCGCTTTCCAAAATGCAAAGCGAGAATCCACAGATCGCCAGAACAAGGCTCTACAACTTATCCCTGACTTTGCCGAGCCCACGTTCCATGTGCTTTCACACTGACGCGTTGAGCCTTTCACACTAACCTATGTACGAAGTTGACTCGCTTTCCAGGTCTCTTTCCAAAACTAGCGGAGCGCCAGAAAGGCATCGGAAAGCGAAGTGAGTTTTAAGCCGCTTTCACACTGACGCGTTGAGCCTTTCTCACTAACCTAAACTGTCAGAATTTCCATAACAGATAACACGAGATGCGCGGTTTCTACAGATAAATGTTACCCTTTTGGATGTTTCCTCGTCACTTTCAAAAATCATGGACAACAGGGCCCAACCAGCGCACGACGTTATCCACTACTTCCTGGCCGACGTTTGAAAATTAAGTTTTTTTTTTGTGTGTTTATGTGTTTTATTTATTTTCTTCTTTTACTCCCCTTTTTGAAAACGGTCATAAATAAATTACGTACTTACTTACTTAATGCGTAACAGATAACACTTCGGATATTATCTGTTGTGTTCGAAAACGTTATGCATAACAAGCTTTGTTAGGAAGAGCCAAAAAAGAATCTACTGACTTTATTCCTTATCGTTATGATCTCGGAAAATTCAGCAGATAATTTTTGGCGGTTTTTCGGTTCTTCCTGATGGTAATGCTTATTACGCATAACATTTTGAAACACAACCGCGCATGCTCGGGTTATCTGTTGTAAAACTTCTGACAGTGTGGTCCGGCCAAGCTAATCGCGATCGACATAAGGGCGATTCTGGTAATCTCACGGATTGGCTTTCCAAAACGCAAAGCAAGAATCCACAGAGCGCCTTTACAACTTATTCCCGGCTTGCTGAATCCACTTTCCATGTACGAAGTTGATTCACTTTCCGGGTCACTTTCCAAAACTAGCGGAGCGCCAGAAAAGCATCGGAAAGCGAAGGGAGTTTTAAGCAGCTTCTCAGGCCCCAGGAGACATTTTCTTCAGGCGTATCGGGGCTCCTCGGGGAGTCGAAAAGAACGGCGAGAATAGAGGGAGTCACTGCACGCGGACTCCGCGTACAGAAACAGCGAGAACACGGGGAGTGCTTTCAAAATGGATTTTGTTCGAAAAAAAAATATGCGGTTGACGAAATTAGTGTGGATTCACTTTATTTTTGGTTTTGTTTAATCTGATTTTTTTTAATTATTTACATTGCACCAACACCAGCAAAAATTGATTCCCCTCCGAATCTGAAAGGGAGTCCTTTCTGATGATGGTGATGATAATCGGAGCATTCCCTGTCCGTGGGGACCCGCGAGAATACTGGGAGTGAGTCCCCGGGACAAACAAAAACGCGGGGACTCCTCAAGTGGAGTCCTCGGGGAACGTCGAGAATATGCCTTTAATGGGGATACTACTAACCCCGATTTTCTTGAAACCAAAAATAAAGCTAAGATACTTAAAATATGCCAATTTTTTAAGAGTGTATTAGTTAAATAAAGATAAGTATGGAGTGATGTAAAGGGTATTGTAACCATCACGTATTTTGTACGGCCAATTGGCTATTAAATATATTCATATTCATATTCATCGACGCGTTGAGCCTTTCACACTAGCCTACGCAATCTCTGCGTCGTGCTTGTGTCGACGCAACGCAGAGCTTACGCAGACAAACAAAACATTGACGCGTACGCGTCAGATTTGTCAGGGGAAAATGGAAGTTTTTGAAGAAAAACTAAAAAAAAAACTACTAGTGAACTACTAGTGCTACTAGTGAAAGAAATTAAAATTCAGCAGAAGAAGCCGGGAAAGCAAAATGTAAATGAGCATCCAGCGCGAAAGCTTCTCGCGCAGGTGTGAAAGATACGCTGCGCAACCTGTACGCAACACAAGATAAACGCAAACGCACGCATCGCAAATTCGCGGCAATGTGAAAGCGACTATAGCCGGAAGCCGCAACAAACAGCGGTTAATGCCATCGGAGCTTTCCAGACGGCCAGAATCGCACTATGGCGTATTCTCGCCGTTCCTCGAGGACTCCTCGGGGAATCAAAGGGAACGGTGAGAATAGAGGGAGTCACTCCACGCGGACTCCGCGTACAGAAACAGCGCTTCCAAAATGGATTCTGTTCGAAGAAAAAAATATGCAGTCTACGAAATTAGTCTGGATCCACTTTATTTTGGTCTTGTTTCTTCTGATTGTTTCTAATCAATTTTACGTTGCACCAACCCCGCAAAAATTGATTTCCCTCCGAATCTGAAAGGGAGTCCTTTTCGATGATGGTGATGATAATTGGAGAATTCCCGTCCATGGGGACTCGCGAGAACACGGGGAGTGAGTCCCCAGGACAAAAAAAACGCGGGGACTCCTCAAGTGAAGTCCTTGGTGAACGGCGAGGATACGCCTATAGTGATTAATACATGGGCGCAGGGAAAACGAAAAACGGAAAACGAAAACGGAAACTCACCTCAACGAGGAGCTTGGCACATTTGATATCAGTTATTAGCGGCACAGCAAGATCCACGGCCATTCGTCGGGTCAAATATCCCTTGGAGAGCTGATAGCCTGAGCTGAACGACGATACCCGCCTAGTACCCGTGCTTCTTCTTGGCAAATTTATGACGAGGTCAAAATGCTTATTGGCGAGGTAGTCAGCAAGACTTTCCAGTTGTCCAGGCGTGCCGTTTTCGCCAAGGTTTTCGAACGCCCAGTCAACGTTTTCGATCTGGAAGAGCAGGAACAAGTCAAAACGGCATACCGATAAATATAAGTTGCGTTTTGATGGGCTGGACCATTTTCTTTTCAGGTGTCAGGGGCTAAGCGAGGTAAGAGGGAGTTTTCTTGGGGATGGTGGTTGTGAGCCCCTTCTTGGAATTTTGAACTCGACGTCGAAAGTAAATTTAGTAGCAGTTGGAAATTTTGTCCGGAAAGGTCTTATTGTTCGAAAGTTGAGCGTTACATGATTTTGTTTGGTAGTTGTTTGTTGTTGTATATGTATGTATACGGCCTGAAAAATGGCTTTAAATACAGTCATTCATTCATTCATTCATTCGATACCATGGTCAATCAATAAGTATATTTCACATAATATTTCTGTACACAAGAATAACCTTGTACGTCAGAACAAAATGGTTCGAAAATAAATAAAACAACGGTTAATGCAAAGTAAAATAAAATTAGTGTCAAACACTGCTTTGTTATAATTAGATACGAAATATGGTATAAAGGATTTTAAAAAACGCTGAGAAGACTTGAAATCGGGTTCTCTAAGGAGTTGTTTCTTCGCTACTTTTCTTGCTTGCCGCGTGTCGACGGTTGGTTCAGGGGTGTAAAAAGGCGGTAGGATGTCGCGATGGTCGCGAGGGAATATCCAAATGCTATGGTGAGACCGTGTCTCCTTTGGTTGAGTGTTTCTAGCTTTAGAGTCTGCAGGCTAGTGTTGTAATCAACGTAGATGTGACCGAGTACAATGCGGCAAGCTCTCTTCTGAAGGGTCTCCAATTGGTCTCTGTTGATGGTATCTGTTACCACAGTAACTGGATCTGCAATTAGTCGTTTTCGCAGTTACCGTGGTATCTGATATACGGTTGCTCTGCAAAAACGACTATTACCGAAATTGCACTTTTTGAAGCCATCCCAAAAGAAAAACTGATATCCAGTTACATTACTAAGTGCTAAACTTCTTTCTCACCAATTCGACAAAATTTGATGAAAGTGAGATCACTTTTCAGATACCAAGATCAGTTACCACGGTCGGACCGCGGTATCTGAATATCAGATACCACAATAACTGCAAAAGCGCCTTTTGACCGTCGTATTGAGGGTGTACAGAGACGTGCCACCAAGGTTATAGATGGGCTTAAAGACCTCCCCTACGAAGAAAGACTAAAAACACTCAAACTACCTACACTGGTGTACCGCCGCAGACGAGGTGACATGCTGCTTACCCACAAACTCTATAACGACACATCTAGTCTCCTCAACCTGAACCACCAATCCCATACAAGAGGCCACTCAAAGAAACTTTCCAAATGCCACGTGAACACAAGAATGCGTCAAAACTTCTTCTCCGAAAGAGTTGTCAACGACTGGAATTCCCTCTCCACGTCTACAGTGGCAGCAACTTCACCTGTAACTTTCAAGAAGTCACTGGATAGCGAGTGGTCATGCAAGAACTGGAAATACTGCTGGCGTGATCCAGATCAGTAACAGATGTCAGCCATCATCACTCACGGAGCAACACAGATCCATTGGACCTTATCGCTCCGAAGTGCGAATTAAGGTAAGGTATCGGATACCACGATAACTGCGAAAACGACTTTAGACCGTGGTATCAGATACATGGCATGTACAAACGCAATTATAATAATACAAATCTCGAAGAAATAGCAAATAGCAGAGGCGTCACTAGCCATTTACCTTTGGGGGGGGGGGGACGCCAGTTTGTGCCGACGGACTCAACAACTTGCCGACAAAACACACCGTTACCGCTTCGTGGCAACGGCGTACATTTCCCGCCAGCACAGAATAGAACCGGTGTAAAACTAACTGCAATGAATCAGTTAAAATTATTCCCTTAGGCTAATGTGAATTCATATATTTAAATTCAGATTATTCCCTTAGGCTAATGTGAATTCATATATTTAAATTCAGATATTCAGTTTTTCATTTCAGTTTTCACTAAAAAGCTAATTAAGCTTCCAGCAATTGTACCCAGTACATGTTAAACTAAGGGCGATTATGGTTCTAGCTTTTAAGCCCAAGAATTTCAGTCCTAAAACGTCTATTAAATGACACATGGTTTTTCCAACAAGAGAATACTACCAAATGCGCCGCAGGCGAAGTTGAAACCAACTGTAATACATCAGTCGAGATTATTCCTTTAAAATTCGTATATTCAAATTCACATATTTGGCTCTTTCACTAAAAAGCGATTAATGTGTTTCAACCCCCAAGAATTTCAATCCTAAAACGCCAACGAAATGAACCGTTCTTTCAAACAGAGAATAGTAGGAAATACGTCGTAGGCCAAATTTATCGGAAGCGCTTATGAGAAGAGCGGATTTTTGCGATCCCAAACAAAAGTAAGCTTCCTGTGAAATCACAGATTTTCCGCCAAAATAGTAGTGGCTATCCACAGTAGAGTAGGCACAAAGAATAATTTTTACTGCAAACGAAGTAGTTGCATAAGAGCCCGACGAAACTTTAACTTTCAGTCTTCGTGCAGTCATTTCATTTCTTGTGTGTAGAAAAATCTCGATTTGTCAACGTGACAACGGGTATTGGCCCGACAGATTACGGAATTCGATTTATTACGTGTAAGAAAATCCTGGAGACAAACTTTCCGGGTGCGCACGACAAATGTTTGCAAAATTTGATTTCTTACGTACAAAAATAGCCCGAACTGCAGACAAATATGCCGACGCCCGACAAAAGAATTCAGAATTCGATTTCTTCTGTGTATGCCCGACAAAACAGTAAATAACTTCATTTCTTACGTTTAAATAGAAGCCGATGTGCCGACGATACTTCAACTTTCGGGATCCGCACGATAAACGTTTACAGAGCTTGATTTCTTACGTGTAAAAATAACCTGATGTGTCTACGAGACTTGAACTTCACGGGTGCGCCGGACAAATGAACGCAGAATTTTGGTTTGTTACGTACGACGCCCGGGCCAAAGACCTTACGACCGACGCCCGGCAAAAGCATACTAATTTTATTTCTTCTGCATTTCCTATGTATAAAAAGAACCCGCTCTGGCGACGAGAATCGCGAGTCCTGACAAAGCATACAAAATTCGATTTGTTCTGTGTTTTGCCCGACAAATGTTTGCAGAATTTGATTTCTTGCGTGTCAAAAGATCCCGATGTGCCAACGAGTCGACCGACGCCCGACAAAAGCATGCAAAACTGAATTTCTTCTATATTTCGCCCGATGAAAGTACTTTCTCAAGTCCTTAGGGGGGGGGGGTCCCCTCCCCTCCCCCCCCATAGTGACGCCCTGGCGAATGGTCGTTCATATTAGAGTTCCAACAACACTTGATTCGAGTCTCCGGGTGGGGTTTATTAATTGTGGTCTTCGGCTTTAAGAATGGATGGCGTGATCGCGGAAGTAGGTTGCATTAGTATTGTTGGCAAGACAGATCCTTTAAGACAAGGCTCTAACAAAGGACTAACAATTCTATTTGCAGGACTTGCACACATCCTTGTGAAAACATAACTCCTCAAGAAGTTATGTCTGGAAGGTAACGTCAACCTATGCAATAATGTAGCAGAGGGGGCAATGTGTGAGGGGGGGGGAGTGGGTAGTGTGACACTGTAGGCTACGTCATGCACAGTAGTGCGCCAGTAACTGCGCCGAAGAATACCGAAGTCCGCGCAAACGATAATTCAAGTAAGGTAAAAATCAGATCGAAACCACACACTCTTAACTTTTTTAATTTTTTAATCAGTTTCGCTGTAAGCTTTTGCACACTCAAACGACAAAATTGTCGGGACCTGTGCATGGGTCCTGGGTTACATTTACTACTAGCTTATCAACCTGGTAACGCTGGGTCACACTATCTTTGATTACCTCTCACTTCCGGTCCCCCGCTTCGTCGATTTTTCTGAAACGGTTTTAAAATCCACACTGGGTCAGCTCACAAAGCAAACTGAGGAAGCAAAGCTGTCAATTAGTAGAGAAAAGAGCGCTGTTCTTCCCATTAATTTTACAAAATCGAAACCATTTCCTGTAGAACTGGAGGCTGACCTGCACCTCGAGTGTGTCAAAGTTCTAGGACTCTCAGTCTCTACCGATGTCAAATGGGGACCTCATGTACAGAAGATCATAAAAAATGGTGAGATCCACCTCAGATCTTTTGCGTACCTAAAGCGTTTTGGTTTCTCACATGAAGTGCTCTGCACACTATACAAAAGATATTTAAGACCAGTACTCGAATACTGCAGCGAAGTATGGCACGCTGGACTCACTCAGGAACAAGAAACGAAGATTGAAAGGCTCCAGAAGCGTGCTTGTAAAATAATACTCAGCAGTGCATATACGTCGTATAATGAAAGTCTTTCATTGTTAAAAATGGAAACTCTAACCGAACGACGACATAATTCGCTGATGAAATTCGGGTACGAATGCCTCCATTCTGAAATGCATAGGCATATTCTCCCAGAATACTAAGAAACCACCGAGAATCGTCCGAGGACACGCTCAAATCTAGAAGCTGGGAAGCGAAAGTTGAAACAACCACCCGTCAAGGAATCAACAAGATATCTCCACTCGTTTGTACCTTATTTTATCAAAAACTAAACGACGCTATAAAAACATGAAAAAATAACCGATAGGCCTACAGACAATATTATTCAAATTCGACAAGGTATTTTAGTGTTTTACCGTATATCCAGCGTTGTATTTTAATTAATTTAACAAACCAATTGTATATAACTATTGTAATTGTCTCTTTTGTCGTGTAGTGTACGATTACTTTGTCGTCAGCCTATGCTATCCAATGGATATTTTGGTATTAATAAATGATTGATTAATTGATAATTATTGTCCATGTGCTTTGGCGCTGCCTATTTTGTTATTGTTTCATTTATCTGTGATTTCTGATCCCGTTTCTTCAAATTCAGTTCCCCATTTTTTAGGCAAAGTAACGGCGAATGGTCAGATCCGGGTTGAAATAAAAACCGAACGTCAAACTGAACTTTTTATCCGGATTGTATTCTGTCTTTCATGACTGACTCGACCCTCTTATCACGCCGATAAGAACAGGACTTGTGAAGAAGGTCCATAGTTTCAATCAGTCTATGGGAAGATGGCTGAGGCGAGACTCTAGTCGAGAAGTGGTATCCTGCGGAAAGGGTATTCGAGTGGGAATGGTCCTGTTCTTTCAGGCAATTAATGAAATGGGAAAGTGCTTTCCTAAACCTCGTCGCGAACAGGATATCGCAGGCATTGCGCACGATGGCGTTGACGAGAACGTGAAGGTGGTGATGAATGAAAAGGTGAAGGTGAAGAAATTAGAAGTGAATAGAGATGAGAGAAGGGCGGCAATTCAGGCGGATAACTTGAAAAGGTTGCGGCAAGGTTTCAAGACGAATCAGGAATATTTCGTGGTGAATAATCTAATGCTGGCAGTGGAGTTCTTCACCGATTATGAGAGGTATGAGAAACGTTTCTAACAAAATGTTCGAAATATTAACATATTTATATGAAAAGTTTATATAGAGGCGAGCGGACAGCGAGCCGCTGTCACGCGTTTACATCTAACCTGTGATTTGAAAAATTGCAGTTCTTAATAAGATTTTCTAGTTTCCTATCTATTTGCACATTCAGGGAGGGGGGGGGGGTCGCCGGGCGTGTTTGCGCGTGTTTTTTCCGCCCGGATCCGCTTCTTTAAACACTTCTTTAAAAAAAACTACCACCTTGGTTTTGTTTTTGCTCCTAAAACTGGTATATGGAATGACAAATTAAGAACTTAATATCACCTAAGAACCAAGTGTTTGAACTTTCTTTTGACATTGAATGAAACCAAAATCCCCTTTTCGAAAACAAAAACATTAATGGCACCAAAGACAAAGATTTGTTGATCAATGAACTATTAGCCCATGAAGTTCTCTTCTTGCAAGAACATCTTTTGACTAAATCAAACGTGTCTAGCCTAAAGCGTTCCCCTGCCCACCATTTTTTTTTCGCGCGAGGCCAAGAAAACTAAAGGCCGCCCATCTGGTGGTCTCGCAATCTTCCTCAGTTCCCCAGCAAAGCCTTCTGTGATTGATAGTGATAATAACATCCTAGCGATCCAGTGCGATAATACTGCTTTCATAATCGTTTACTTTCCGTGCGATCGACGGTCTATAGCATCGTTCACTTCTTTCGCGAAATGTTGCTTCAATTTAAAGTCTCTGCTCGAAAGTCTGTCTTCAAAAAACGTGAATTGGGTTTTAGCCGGTGACCTGAACTGTGACATTCTTGGGAATTCCGATAGGTCAACCCTTTTTTTAGAATCACTTCCGAGTAGATATCATGTGGCCGAAAAGAACCTTCCTTTTACATATATCTACAACAGAGGCTGCTCAAAATCGAATCTGGATCATGTGATCGCTTCCAGTTCCGGTTTAATATCATCGATTGTCAGGGTAGACGAAGAAAAAATCGACGACGATCACCTTATTCTCAGCTGTGATGTGTCTTGGCCTCTCTGGCCAAACGCTTCCGGCTCAGCCTAAGTGGCTTGCGAAGCAGAATATCCCCCTATACCTTGCTACGCTAACTGCATTACTGTAGACGAAGAAAAAATCGACGACGATCACCTTATTCTCAGCTGTGATGTGTCTTGGCTCTCTCTGGCCAAACGCTTCCGGCTCAGCCTAAGTGGCTTGCGAAGCAGAATATCCCCCTATACCTTGCTACGCTAACTGCATTACTGTCGACCATTAAAGTGCCTTATCACCTGCTGCAAACTTCGGTATCCTCGCCTTCAAGTAGGATTGACCTTAATTCCTATTATTATCAAATTGTTAGTTGCCTTAAATCTGCAGCTAAAGCCGCAGTGCCTGCTGATAAAGTTCGGATTGGAACTAGGAAGCCTAATTGGAACGTGGATCCCGAAGTAAGGCGTGCAAAGCAAAAAGCCAAATTTTGGCTGCGTATGTGGATATCGTGTGACCGGCCCTCGTCCGGCGCTGTGTTCTCAGTGAAGCAAAAGTGTAAACGTGAATATAAAGCTAGTCTGAAGAGCTAGTCTATTTTCCCTTACGTCTTCAGGTGTTAATCCTTCCCTAGTACGTTTATTGTCTTTTTGGTATTGAAAGTCTGAAATTCGAGTGACTTGGAATGGCCAAACATCTGACCCGGTAAAAATTAACAAGGGAGTCCGGCAAGGAGCCGTGTTGTCTCCTAGTATTATTTGAATGTGTCCTTGCATCGTGCCTGCGTCTCCTTAAATGTTCGGTTTTTTACGGTGATACTGGTTTGTCTCACGTTGCATATGCTGATGATGTTCTGCTTGTTGCCCGGACTCGCCGCGGATTGCTTGCTAACCTTAGTGTTTTAATGAATGAACTGTCTAAGATTGGATTATCAGTTAATGCATCTAAATGTGAATTTATTTGTTTTAATAGCCCATATACGGTCGCTCCACTTGTTGCTAGGGGTGCAGTTCTACCATGTTCTTCTTCCGTTAGTTGGCTTGGTCTGTCTTTCGGCCCAACGCTTTCCACTACGTGTTCATCCCTTGTGAACAGAGCCATAAAATGCCTACGCGTGGCTTACGGGAAAATATCCCCAAACAAAAGCCGTTATAACCGCAATGGTCTTTCGCCCCTGTGCATCTGTTTTTAGTCGGCATGGCTCATCTGTTTCGTAAAAAAGATCGCCAGACTCTGCGAGTGGCTTATTTTTAATATTGTAAATACCTCCTCCGACTCCCTAGATGGCACCGAAACAGAAAAGTCGTTGCTCGATTTGGACTCATAGATGTGCCCTCTCGGATTCAGACTTCCAGTGAAGACCTATGTAAAAGGACCATTAATTTGATTCATGCTTACGACCCCCTGCGGACATTCTTTGTTATTGATGCTGGTTAGCTTTTTCATGTTGTTTCGTTAGTGTGTTAGTTTGTTTGTTGTTGTTTTTTTTTTTTTTTTTTTTCGTTATTCATCGTTTTGCTTCTTTCATAATACTCCGTATTTTGTGTTTTGCACTTTTACGGGTAATAAAGTTCATTCATTCATTCATTCATATGACGTACTAATCACCCTGCTACAATTATTGAACAGTCCGAGAATTTCATGGCTGTAACAATAGCCGATGTAGCTGTCATAAATGTTTACCTCCCTAAAAATTATGGTGATCAAAATTCGGAAAACAAGTTTAACCTGGCTTGCCGAAAACTATTCAAAACTGTGAAGCGAATTTTAAAGCGATATAAAACTGTGTGATAGCTGGAACTGTAATCTGTTGGGTGAAAAGTGTAAAAGAGCAGCAGTTATTAATAAGGCATTTAAAAGAAATTTTAAGGTATTGCCCAAGGATAAACCGTATTCATTTGTATCGTGTAGTAGTACGACATCAAACTTGGACCATATATTGTTTACTATGGATTGTGATTCTGTTGTTTCGGTTGGAGATGATGGGTTTTATAATGATCAACTACCGATCTCGGTGTCTCTTCTCCCCGGAAAACTTCCCCCGCATACTCAAGGTAAACCAAAATGGCATACCCGTAAATCTTGGAAAAATATTAATACTGATCTATTTTCTTATGTTTGTGATGATCCACTGGGTAAAATTAAAGTACCATTCCATCTTCTTCAGATCAGTGCAAATAAGATTTATGCAGAGCAGGAACTTCGTGCATCACTCAATATTTATTCCGCTGAAATAACACATGCCCTAAAGTGCGCCTAAAAGTGTGCTGTGCCTTCTAGACGTGTTCGCCCTGATACCCAAAAATCTGGCTGGTCTCAAATTGAGAATTTAAAATCAGTGTGTAACGATTCAAAATTTTGGCTAAATCTTTGGCATCAGTGCGGTAAACCCCGTAGCGGTGTCGTAAACTCGGTGCGCTTATATACGAAGCGTAAATTCCGCAAGTCCCTAGATGAGCATAGAGTGAAAATTAAGGAAGATCTTGCGGACAAAATTGCTGCAGATACTAATCTGCTTTGGAAGTGTCGCCCAAAACCTTTAAAAATAGCCAACCTACCGTTGAAGTTCCGCAAGATTCATGGGTATCGTACTTTTCTAGTGAATTCTCTTCCCCAGACCCGTCGGTTGAGAATGCATTTTCTGAAGAACTGGAATTATTAACGTCAAAAGGAACCCGGTGCGAGTTGTCTGTGAAAGAAGGTGATATACTCGACGCGATTAAAAACATGAAGAAAAAGTTTTCTATGGGTGCTGATGGCATTTGTGGTAAACATCTCGAACATGGAGGCCGCTTACTTGTGTCCCACCTATCGGTTCTTTTCCAAATAATTTTCAATGTCGGTTTTGTTCCGGACTCTTTTTGCGTTGGAATTATTTCTCCTATTTTAAAAAAGGGAAAACCGAGCGGTTTTTGTTCATCGTATAGACCCATCACAGTTTCAAGTGTTCTGTGTAAGTTATTTGAGTTACTTATTATTTCAAGGATAAAAGCGACATGTAAAATGCCCGGTTTTCAATTTGGTTTCATAAAGGGCCTAGGTTGCGCACAATTACTCCGTTCGCTATGTAATGTTTTGAAAGATGCACATGAAAGCGATGAAATGCTTGCTATTGGTACTTATGATGTGCAACGTGATTTGACTCGATTATACATCCCCAAGCTATGCTAGAACTTATAAAATCGGGAGTTGAAATAGATGTGGTAGCCCCACTTTACGACATGTATCGTCAACTTAAAGTGCAGGTTAAATTGCCTCATTCACAAAAGCTAACTATTGATATCCCGGTAGAAAAGGGTATCAAACAAGGGTCGATAACGTCCCCTATTGTGTTTAACAATGCGCTTCTGCCTGCCCAGAGTAACATTGATACGTCTTGTATATTCCGCGGTTTAGATGTTTCGAAGTTTTGTTATGCGGATGATCTTTTTAACATAAGTCGAACTGTTGCTGGTCTTGAACGGTATTTCCAGGATCTAAGTACTAACTATGATAAGATTGGTATGTCTTTGAATCCAGATAAATCCCAAGTGCTTTTGTTTAATTGCAAAGATCCTATTGAAGCTCCGGTTAATTTGGGAGATACTGTTGCTACTCCAGTCGATCACTTCATGTACTTGGGTATCCCAATCGGTCGGACTATTCCTGCTCTGCGGAAGCTTCTGGTACAGCACACTGAGAATAAAGTGCGAAATTCTTACATTTCAGTAGTTGTATCCCAGCTAAATTTGGGTAGGAAACTACTTACTCGAATATTCAACAGCTCAGTCATGGGCCATTTTCTGCATATCGTTCCCTTCTGGGACATATTAAGTGACAGTGATAAAGCTGAACTCCGAAAAATTTATTTTAAATATGGGAAACATCTCCTTGGAATCCCGTCTTGGTCAAGAAATAGACCTCTAGTTCGAAAATACGGTCTGCGGGAACCGGTAACTGAAATGGCCGAACACTTCAAGCGGATGACTGCTGACAAGCCGTCTCACCACCCCTGGAGCGGCATTCTATTTTAGTATTTATCGAATTTGTTGTTGTTTTGTATTTGGGTATGAGTTTATTAGTTCCTTCTTTTTTTCTTTTCTTTTTCTGTACTCCGTCTCATGCTTTTGTAGCTGTTGTAAATGGGTTATAAATAAATACATACATACAAAACACCGGACGCCGTAGCCTGGCGGGGAAAGGGTGCAAAACAAACTGAACAACAAAGAGCAAAATATTCAAAATAATATTTGCGCTCATTATTATGCATGAATATTCCATAGGTTTGATTTCCATCTTTTTCTTAGGCTCCGTTCAAGTTTCAATGCGCCGTACCGTTCAAATTAGCAAATATCTACTGTACTATGTCTGAACCGTTTTTCATAAGGGCTATATACTCAAACATGTACAATGGTCTCATATTGTTAAAATAGATATGTTCTGCGGGTTGCAGAGTATGGGTAGCGCAGATACAGTACAGTTAAAAAAGGGGGGTTTATAGTTCAGAGAACCACATTCTAGTAGCGAGATTTGCATCCACTTCATCATTCCTGTAGATAAATAATATTGATTTCAAAAGGGCGGGAACTTTGATTGTGTGTGGACCAAGCTTTAGTTCGGCTCCCAGGGTTGTGACATCAAAGAAAAATTTGGAGAGTGACTCAGCCCGTACGGAAATAATCCAAGCCATTGTATTATGGGACATTTTTCCAATCGCAAACAATTGAAAACAATTGGAAACGATCGTAATCAACTGTTTTTTTTTACGATTGGAAACAGTTGTTACGATTTTAAACAGTTGTTTACGATTTTAAACAGTTGTTAACGATTGTATTATTACGATTGAAACCGATTGCTTCCAATCGTAATTTTACAACTATTTCCAATCGTAAAAATACAATCGTTAACAACTCTTTCCAATCGTAAACACAACTGTTTCAAATCATTAACAACTCTTTCCAATCGTACAACTGTTTCCAATCGTAAAAGAACAATTTTTTAGGACCGTTTCCAATTGTTTTCAATTGTTTACGATTGGAAAAATATCTCATAATACAATGACTTGAATTCTTTCCATACGGGTGGCCGAAAACAGAGAGTGAATTGGGCGTGACACTTTATTTTCGTAAAAAAAAAGAGGATGGTCACTTTTGGTCGGAATCACTGCTGCAAATGACACATCGTGACGTTTTTTTTTAAATAGAGTGAATTTTATGTAATGTGTAGGACAATAGTGACAAAATAAAAGTAGGGTGACAATCATATTTGACAGTGCAAAACGGGTACGTCAGCTTAATTTTATTACAGCTATATCGGTCCTTCTTGGCAAGGGCCATCTTCAGGCTCAAGCCGCTCAAACTGGAAAATGAACTTCTGATAAAAAAGACATTACACACTTAGTTTTTTTTACACGAGTTCATTTTCCAGTTTGAGCGGCTTGAACATGAAGAGAACACTTGCCAAGAAGGGCCGAAATATAGCTCTAGTAAAATTCAGCTGTCGTATCCGTTTTGCACTGTCAGCTATGATTCGCAGTCAACTTAGGCTGAAGGAAAGCTTGGGCTGAAGGAATGCTCTAAACATTTAAAGTGACAATCCATACTAACGTGCGACATGTGGCAACCCTGTCGGCTCCTCCGCCAACAAGCTTGTTACTGAAGATCACATAACGACCTTCGGCTCATTAACGCTCGTAACTTCAAAGCACACTTCGCAGTTTTACTATTTATGCTCCACAATTCTAAAACACTTGAATATTTAAAAACCAGCCTCCGCTTAGGGGAAATTATCCACGGCTTTTGCTATTTTTATCTTTTCTTCAGGCCCATTGACTTCTAGCAAAAACAGGCCCGAAAATTACATAACTATTTTTTTCGGATAGCGAACCGATCTTCAAAACGATTCTCCTAAACGATCACCGGGAGCATATTAGCCTATGCATCACAAGCGGTGAAACTAGGCAAGTGTGAAAATCACGGAGTTATCGTTAGGGGGTTAGATTAAATTCGGGTCTCCGGGGTCTAAGAACAGATGGAGCGATTACGGAAGTAAGCTGCACAGGCACTATAGGTACGACGGGTCCTTTAAATGCCCAACTCTTACAAGAAATGCTCTTTTCACGATGAAATGGTCCAGAAATGATATTCTTTAAAAATACATAATAAAGTTGGCGATTTACTTGTAAGCACCTGTCGACTGCCCAGGACTTGACGTTTTCGAAGCTGAGGTGTGACACAAAATATTTGAAACCTGTGCGCGCCGTGGTTGAAAAGGTGACTGAATCTGTCAGGAAAAGCATTATATGACACATTTATCTTTTTAAGTTAGGGCGCCCAGAATGGACTAAGGCAACGGTTGTTCTGCATAGGCTATTTCCAAACTATGAATATACCCAACGTTTGGCATAGCCTACACAAAAGTCTATGATTCGTTACAGACCTCAGTAGTCCAGGAAATTAATTAACGTCTCCTGGAGAATTTGTACAATCCCACATGCAAATCAGCCTCAAATAAAAATTGACGTACGTAGGCAACCTTCGTCAATTCTTGATAAGGTTTAGTAATCGGTCATTCAAAGATCAGTCTGATTGTCGACGTATCTTTCCTGCATTAAGGATTATGGGAGTGACGTTCGTTCTATCGCAATATTCAAACGTTTATGGTCCGCACGACAAAGACTTGTGGGTTATTATTGGTGCTATCTAGACAGAGCTGGCTAATGGTTTTCTTAACTCAAAATGTTATGATAATAAAAGAGGTAATCCCCACTGAATGGATATAAAAAATCATGGAGATAAAATTTGCCGGTCTCGGTAAACCACATTAAATTTGCCGGTCCGACTGTGACTTGCATGTTGTCTGTGCTATTTAATGGTTTTCTGAATCATCATTTTGTCCCGGAGGCTTTGACTGAAGTATGTCTTGTTCCCATACCCAAGACCAGCTCCGGTGATATGTCTGCAGTTTCGAATTACCGACCAATTGCACTGGCTGCAGTTGTGTCAAAGGTGTTCGAGAAGTGTTTGTATACTATTCTTGAACCCCAGCTTCGTTCTTCACATTACCAGTTTGGGTTTAAAGAAAAATCGTCAACCGATTTTTGTGTTTTTATTTTACAGGCAGTAATCCAGTACTTCTGGATGTTTTCTAGTCCGGTGTTTGTGTGTTTTACTGACGCCAAGGCCGCGTTCGACAGGATTAACCACGACAAGCTTCTGAATAAGATGGTCTCGAGGGGTATTGACCCTAGGGTAACTGGAACCCTAGCTGCTTGGTTCCAGACACATCAGTTCCAAGTGAAGTGGAGTGGTGTAATTAGCCAGCCATTCGCAGTGTTGAAAGGGGTCCGTTATTGTATAACCTGTATATTGATGATTTGAATTTGTTGTTGGCTAGAACTGAAGTTGGTTGCTTCATACAAGGGCTGTGTTTCAACAACCTTAGTTATGCTGACGACCTAGCCGTTCTTGCCCCAAAAGTAGCAGCACTGAATAAGCTACTGGCTGTTTGTGACGAATTTGCTTTGATGCATGATGTCGTCTTCAACACGAAGAAAACGCTTTCATTCCACGTGGTCTTCATTTGAACATTATCCCAGATGTTGTACTATCTAGTTCAAAGATTCAAGTCGTCCAGCATTTCAAATACTTGGGTTTCACGTTTTCGTCTTCGATGACTGCTGAAGCGCATGTTTCTTCGCTTATGAGGTCTCTATCTATTAGAGCAAATATACCGATAAGGAGGTTTGGTAGCTGCGAGGCCCCGGGAAAGAGTTTTCTTTTCAGGGCTTACTGCACGCCACTTTACTGCCTTCCGCTTGCGTGTAATGTCAGTGTGAAATGTGAGAATTCTTTTCGGGTTATGTATAATAATTCGTTCCGGTGGCTTCACGGTCTTCCTTGGAATTGTAGTGCATCGGGAATGTTTGTTGGCGAAGGGCTTTTGGTGAACTTCGGAGGCGGTCAATTCTTTCCCTTCAAACCAGGATCCTCCGATCCTCTAGCCCACTTCTTAGGATCCTTTGTGGGCCTCAGATGCGGCTTTCTCTGCCTGTATGGCTTGCGTGGACTCGTGAGTTGTACGCGGGGCTTTTGACGGGAGTCACGTAAGTGACCTGGTACTTACATGTGTTTGCTTGTTGAGTGTGTTTTTGTTATATTGTGGCCCATGTTGGCCTTTTGAGGCAGAGAAGAATAAGAAAGAAGAGGGATTATAATAATTTTAATATACAAAAAAGTGAGAAGCTAGATTACTGAGAAAAACGCTGGAACACCTGAGAAAAGAAAATTAGCAGAAAAAGTGTAGTGGGCGCTTCAAGCCCATTCTCTAAGATACGATTGGTTGATTGTTGCTGAAGCCGTTTTCAGAAGAGCTTCCAGGTAACCACAATCTCTTCCATAGGGACAAGGCAATCATCGCCGCGAAGAAAGATGAAGTGGAGAAACGACTGTCAGAAGCATTAGGGAAGAGCAAGAAGAGCTGCGTTTTCGAAGGTGCGACAAACCAGCACGTCGGTGAGAACATCACTTGTACACCCAAAGGGGATACTCAGGAAAAGATCATCGGCAAACTGCGACACGTTTTACTACAAGACCAGGTCGAAGTTTACCCCGAATCAAGTTTGGAGTCAATCCTTAATGAAGGATATTCCCGAGTTCGTGGGACAATGAGATTCATGATGGAATGTGACGAAACATCGCCTGGTAAGTTTCCATTTGAAGTATCAGCAGTTAACCCATGATTTGTCGATTGTCACTTGCGATTCTCGATAGAAAGCTGTAGTAGCCACAATAATTTTTGGGATCCAGGCAGTGCTTCCACTCGACCCTCTCTAAAAAAAAAAAAGTAGCAGCCTCTCCAAAATAAAGTAGAAAAAAGTAGATTTCGATAGTAAAATGTTGTTAAAATGTATGTCAAAAGGCGGGCTTAATGTAGGAGTAATGCAATCACCAGGCCCGTTATTTCACATGTCAATGCTTAATGAGCCAATTTATTTTCAACCTTTCCCTTCAGGAATAACTTAAAAAAGTTAAAAAAAATATTTCTCTTCTTCCAAAATACAGAGTTTCTAATATAAATTCATATTTTTTTTTAAATAATCCTGTTTTCTCAAAAAATTACAGCTATTTTTTCAAGCCAGACTGTGTTAAAACTCTGCGCTGCAGGCAAAATCCTGTTTTCTAGAAAAACACAACTGTGTGCTGACTGTGTACAACGAGAAAAAATCAGCCTGTTTTCTGCTTAAATAATTGGTTACTCTGATCAAACTGTGCGCCGCAGGCCAAAAAAAAAAATCGAAAATCAGCCTCTTTCATGGTTAAATTGAGAGAATTTTACACGAAACCAGATTGTTTTCCAAACCGCAAAGTGTCGCTGACAAAATTGTTGAATATAAACTTTTTTTCTGCTTGCTAATGCAACCAAAAGACAAAAGAGAGTAGAAATAAAGTACTAAAAGGCCAAAAACAGTAGAAATAAAGTAGATTAGAAAATTAAAAAGTAGAATGGTCCAAAATAAAGTATTCTACTTCGAAATATAGTAGAAGTGGAAGCACTGCCAGGTGACCTGATCCCTACGACTTCTTATAAGCTTATTCATCCATCTGTTGGCACCATAGGTCTTGTTAAAATACTTTGTTTAAACTTGGTTTTAGGGTTGTATGAGCCAAAGTACAATTCCAGTTCATAGATGGGTCCCCTGGCGCCGGATTTAGGCGAGGGTTTCAAATTAAGGCATGAACTTTTTTTTCAAGGTGATGAGAGAGTCGATTGGGGGTAAGAAGATACACTGAGCCCAATTTTTAACTAACGGAATTCGGCCTAAAACGGAAATTCATGAGAAGTTTTAAAGGTTAACGTAGAACTAGTTCGAGTGCCGACACAAAGACGGAAGATATGCTGATTTGTTTTGCTTTCTTGTTTTCCTGCCGGACCGGTATTCGGCTTAAATCCGGCAAAAATGCAGTGTTCGGTAGCGCTTAGAATTTCTTGATAAGCTCATTTCGAGTGTCGACAGATATGTAAGCAAAATTGCTGAATCAGCATATCCGCTTTATTTCCTGCTTGGTCTGATACCGGATCCGGACGGGATCCGGGTAAACCTGGAACTTCGCTATGCCTCATGTTACGTTTTTGTCGGGTGTTCAGAGTTCCGATCTAGCCGGAATCTGGCGATACTAGAGATTCGTCGGTTCCAATAGCGTCTTTGTCCTGCGTTCCTGTAGGAACACAAAAAAATTGCAGGAGCGCAAAACGGAGCTAAGCTCCTATTTCGGTTCGGCCATGGTATCTCCACCTCTCACTCCCAAATCCTCCCTTCCCTCTACCAAAACGTCAGAAATCAAACAGGTCGAACGGCAAGTTCTAGGGTATCCAAACGCTGTCCTATACGTGTAAAACACGTCAGATTTACAAAAAGTTTTATTCCAGAATTCGTAAAAATTTTCAAAGAAGCAAGATTGATTTTTACGTATATTGACACAGATATTGTAATTATTTGTGTTGACAATTATAGCAAATTTGGCTGTGTAACCACGAAAGTCCATTTGTAAATTAAACTTGCTAACTATCTATCTATCTAATGGAATAATAAGAGTGATAAATATATATGCATTGATCTCCTACCGGGAATTTGACGTACCAAAAATTTCAGAAAGAAGAAAATCCTGTGATAAAGATTATAAGGTAGCGTATATCAGATAAGCGTTCTGAGTCAATGTATTCTACGAGTTTTCAAACAGCATTGATGTTGCAATAATATATAGATGGTGCAAGTCCCTTGTGTAAAGTACCATCTATGTATTATTAAATTTCCGTGACATGGGGATGTGAACTGGTTGTATGAATTTGCCTTCGGGCGGGATCACTGTTCCTATGGCCGGCTTCTACCAGACTATTGTAGTAGTTTGCGAACTCTGTTCACAAGCCCCTCGGTAGCTCAGATGGTAGAGCGACTGCCTTGTAAGCAGAGGGTCCTGGGTTCAAAGCCCGGCTGAGGAGCATTTTTGTCTATCAGTTCACTACTTATAAAAAATTGACGTTGCAGTCGAAATCTTGGCCGGACCGTAAATTAAAGACAAGAAGCATCTGGTTAAGGGGCTGATGAAAAAATAAATAGCATGTTTACGGGATCAGGCAAGGACCGGTTGTCTGCAAGACTTATTGCCTGGAAAAATGACAGCAACAAATACTCTCCTTTGGGATCCCGACAAAACCTTTGGTCTTGTTCTAAACCTGGGGGTTTATACGGTTCGCATGAGAGTACGAGCTTAAAGAGCGCCATAGGATAGCAACAGGCCAAACTGAAAGCTGCAATCAAGGCCGTATCCAGGGGGAGGGGAGGGGGGGGGTCGAACCCCCCCCGAAACATACAAAAATAATCATATTTATAGGCTTTTCCCTCTGATCTATGTGTTTTTTTGTACTTTTTGTCCGACCAGCAGGCAACCCCCCTCCCCCCCCCCCAAATAAATTCCTGGATACGGGCCTGGCTGCAATACGCAGTGACATGTCCTTCAGGTGTCGGAGGCTCTACATCATGTTTGTATGGACCTTTAATCTCTGCAAGTGCTACAAATCTCCCTTGGATTGCCGTCTTTGCGTTATCGCTGTGTATCTTTGATTCGCCTAAAAACGTTGCGTTCAATGGTCCATACCCCTGTATGGACGCTGCGTTATATACACCGCAGCGCAGGTGCAACGGGATACTGAGCTGAGATGACCTAAGACCCGGGGGTACAACCAACGAATTTTAGTCAGCCTTGATATGGAATCTGGTTCAAATCGGGTTGTATGAAGGTTTACTCGGGAGGCATTAGTGTTCGAACACTTTTTTTTCGCAGAAAGCTATAGCTTCTAAAACAAAAATCTTTGTTTTGTATTTCTTTCCAACCCTAAATCGCATGCAATGTTCCAACGCATTCGCCACTGCGAAAGAATGCAAGGTTTTCGTTGCTTGTCGCACGATTTTTTTCTTATGTCGCAAAACGCAGAGTTTGACGCGAAATCGCAACAGTGTGAACAAGGGGATATGTTTACTCTTAGAGCGTGTTCCACCCTACTTACTGTAGTTTCTACGCATGACGTCACGAATTTTGGTTTCTTCGCGACAAGGCTGAGGCGCATTATTCTATTTTCGGTAAAATATCCGGCCAATCACATTACAGAGATTCGTAGTTACCACGCTTACTACGATGCCAAGCGTGGTAAGCAAATAGTTGCTATTAGTTGGTTTGAATGAGTGAATGAATGAAGGGTTTATTAAAAAAAACTGGAATCTTCAATGCCCAGAGGCGAACCTGTAAAGGACTAATTACCCTCGAAGCGTAGTAAGTTTTCACGAGGCTGAAACGGAAATAGTAACTAATAGTTACTATTGTTAGAAGGGTTGAACGTGCTCTTAGTAAAAGTTCAGGTTTTGCGCCTGCTTCTATGCGTTCCCACATACAGCAACGCAATCCAAGTGGCCTTTGGGAACCAGGGTCAGACCTAAGCTAACTGCAAATCGCATTTGGTGGTCCTAAACGGACTGATCAGCTGACATTTTTATCGAAAAAAAAATTTCGTCCCTTCTCAGCATAAACCGTAAACAAAAATCTGAGATTACCTCCCCCCCCCCCACAATATACCACAGATCACTGGTTTTGGATACCGTAACTGCTGGGGACCTGTGCGTATCCTAACCCTGACCTACTCCACTGTAAAGGAGTTCTGATTGGTTAATTTCTTCAGCGATTTGTGTCTAGCTATTACCATCAAATCTGAACTTGACAGCATTTTAAACTTTTAGCTACAGCCTGAAAAGAAGGGAGAAAATATGAGTTGAGTTTTTGCTGATACCATGGTATCTGTTGCCACGGTAACTGGATCTGCAATTAGTCGTTTTTGCAGTTATCGTGGTATCTGATACACGGTGCTCTGCAAAAACGACTATTGCCGAAATTGCACTTTTCGAAGTCATCCCAAAAGAAAAACAGATATCCAGTTACATCACTCAGTGCTAAACTTCTTTTTCACCAAACTGACAAAATTTGATGAAAGTGAGATGACTTTTCAGATACCACGGCCAGTTACCACGGTCGGACCGTAGTATCTGAATATCTGATACCACGATAACTGGCCAGATACCACGATAACTGCAAAAACACCTTTTGACCGTGGTATCAGATACCACGATAACTGCAAAAACGACTTTAGACCGTGGTAGCAGATACCATGGTATCAGCAAAAACGCAACTATGGCTGAACATACATCAGCTGACTGATTTATCACCATCAAATATGTAGGCTACACCTCTTCTTCTCCTTATTAACGCCTGTCAATTTATAGGATTCTGCCTGCTGCGATGCGTGGATAAATCGAGAAAGAAGTCGAAACCAGAATCTCCCTATAGCCCTGCCAGTACGGACGGAAGCGATCTTTATAGCAAATTCAGTGACTATGGAGATGACACCCATGGAAACACCCTCTCCAACCACAGCAGTAGCAAAAAAGACTCGGGCTTCCAAGAGAACGGTCCCGAGGAGGACGAAGACTACAGCGATACCGCTCCCCAAAGCCCAGGGGTGGAACTCATGCAAGAACTGGAGGGCTTGGTCGTTGCTCCCCGAAAGAAGAGTTCTACCTCACTTCCTAATAAGCTTCTTCTACAGACGGTCCACAGGTCAGTACCGGTAGAGCATGGTCCTGGCATCGGATTTATGCAGGAGCTGAACGGCACCATCAACGGGACAATCAATAAACCGTCTATCATAAGACCAAAATCCGCGTTTGAACCGACCAAGGAACTGAAAACTATTGACCGGAAAGCAAGCGCTTACACCAGAAACGTTCCAAGCCGCCAGCGTGTCTTTGCGGCTCCGGCAGAAAATGAAGCACGAACGGGTAGGCGTCTTTCTGGCGTCTTACCTCGTAGCACCGTTTTGGTGAAGACAGGCTCGCAGTTCTCGACCACGATCATGAGCGATCCCGTCGAACTGACAGCCCTGGCTATTCCTGAACATTCGTCAAAGATCACCAAAACATCCACCAGTTCCAGACGGTATCAAGACAAGGGCGGTCGAAATCCCTCCAGCGAGAGCCTCGCCTCGTCAGACGAGTCTATCTACGCCAGGATAGAAGACGCCAGACGACCTCTTCCTGAACGCAAGAGCTCAGACGAAGCTATCGTTCCCGAACACTGCATCAAGGAAATTCCAGTACTTCTCAGAGATGAAGACGACGACAAGAATAGCAATCCTCTCAACCTCACCCTCAACTCTGTATACCAACAGCGACAATACCTGGCATCCAACTTGTTCCTCTCCCACTTCAGCGAGTCCGTCTTTCACACTTACGCAGATAAGCTTGGCATGGACAAGCTTCTGATGTCAGCTCATGTCGTTCCCCCTAGTGTCTACGTTCATGATTATCCAGATGAAGGTCCATCCAAAGTGAACGTATATGTCCCAGGAATGATCATCCCCTGGCCGTCAATGTGCATCGAGTGGTACATGCGCCAACGCAATAAGGTTAAAGATACTCGCACTGGAGCTGTGTATTCCTGGCCGTCTCCTAAGACGATCGACTTAGTACGCCAGCAAGGTTGCTACCTTGTCCCCCGAGGTGACGGCATCAAAGGCAGGCCAACAGCGCATTCAGATCTCCAGTGGGAGATTTCATTCACTCGTCCTGAATCCATACTCCTGTCAACGTTGACTCACGTGCAAATGCGCTGCCTCTACTGGGCTTACCTATTATATGAAGACCAACTTGCTGAATTCCGAGGAGTCGACACAAGACATATCCTAACCGTCATGTTCTACATGCTCGAAGGCAACTTTGGTGATTGGAGCGAAGTCAACATCGGCGACAGGGTAAGGCTGATTTTTGACAACCTGTATCTACAACTGCGTAAGAAGAACCTTCCAAACTACTTTTATAAGAAGAGGAATATGCTGCGCTCACGCAACGATCAAGACCTTAGACTTGCTCAAGAACGTATCCTTCGAACGTTCGAAAATATTTTACCCAGTGTCATCGCCGTTGGCAAACGCTTCATCAGCCGCCATTACCCCCTTCCCGACTTCGATAAGCTTGTACAAATCCTCAACAATGACTCGACAGCCACTCTTGGTCAGATCAACCCCATGCTTCTACCACCCTCCGCTCCGGTAGAACCAAAGGTAAGGAAGATTTCCAAGCCGCAAAAAGGCGAAGATGGGTTCTGGGGAGAGGAAAACAAAGAAAACTTGAAAGCTATTGACCCAACAAGGAAATACCTCAAAGACAACTACAAAAAGTACACAGCAGAACGCAAGGAACTTGAAAAGAAAGACGGGGAGGACGGAGAGGGACAGGATGAGTTCAAATTCAAGAAACAACCCTTCACCAGAGTACAGTCTAAGGTCCTTCTGGAATTTTTCATAGACCATTTCCTGAACCTCACTCGGAGTGCAGTAGACGTCAAGTCATTTAGGGAAGCCAACATCCTCCTTGATCACTCTGAAAACTTGATAACCCTTCTGAACGAGCAAGGCTTCACAGACGACAGTGAAATTTTCATTGAAGAAATGCAGAGATTACGGAACCTAGTTCGACGGCGCAAGACCACTGAGCAAAAGCAAGTCGCTGGTCTGGACTTCAACACCAAGGTAAATGGGAAAAACTGGGTCCTCAAGAAATCAGAGCCGCTCCCAGATATTCCGAGTGAGGAAAAGAAAATCGGCCGAGGTACCATCGGTAAGTCGATGAAGAACTTCCCTGCGGCTACGCTCAGTGGTGAACTTTATGAGACTTCCAGGTCCGAGAACGACTTCACCAAGCAATGGGTAGAGGCTCAGATTCACGAGTCGGGAGACGAAGACCCATATTACCCCGAGATAAACCCGTCCGACATAGGCAGCACCGACAGTGTCATCTATGACAAACTGGAGAATATGCCACTTTTCATCACCCTTGACGACATGGATGATGAGTCCACAGACTTTTGAGAATCGGGCTCGGACGCATCCGAAAGGATAATATCAGGGTCGAATCGGACGAAGTACAAAGTTACCATCTGCGCACAAACTTTAACCTACAACAGTCCGGTCAAAGTGCTAAGCTGGAGCCAGAGGTGCAACGACCTTGAACTTTAACGGGTTGTTTCACGCCTTTGAAGGATGACAGATGATGCTTGTGGAATCTGTGCACCATCTAACTGACAGAATGCGTGAGAAATCTGCATTTTTACACCCGGTCTCCAGCTTTACTCCTTGGAAAGCTTCGAAAAGACCGACAAACGGTGGACATTTTCTTGTAAATATCTGTACATAGTAGGATTTCGTGTCACTGAGGTGTACTTCGGAATTCTTTCAATTTATTATCATCTAGTGACGCAACTGTTGATAACGTGAATTTTTGTTCATAGTCTCTTCGCTATCTTAATGAGTAAACACGATCAAATGTGAATTAAGTAAAAAATGTTGTATGCTACGACAGGTAACAGACGAATTTCTCCTCAATCCTTAATCTCTTTTATCGTGACAGATGACCAAGGCCACACGTGGAATAGTCCTGACTCCACTAGATCAAAGTGGCTTGATCCACAGCTTACCACAGACTAATGGGAAAGTTACGATAATGATGATGAAATTTTATTTACGCACTTAAGAAAAGGAAAATAGCGCAGTATAGACAAACAAAAGGAAAAAAATACTCTGAGCTTTCACTAATGTAGTAAATGCACAAGATAAAAAAATAAACATTTAAAAAAAAGAAGAAAAGGGACTAATCGGGTCTAAAAAATCTTCTTCCTAGATGGAATGCGGAGAAATGGCTACTCATCATAATGACTCATCGCACCTAATGGTGCATTTACACACTGCGGAACATCCGAGCGCTTTTTTCAATCCGAGCGGATTTACGTCCGTTTTCGTAGCTTGAAACTTTTCCTAGCGCAAAAACGATCACAAAACACCAAGGTATTTAAACTACTCTCGGATAAGTAAAACCAGTAGAAATAACGCTCCAGCTTTGCTATGCCTTGAATCATCAAGAAAACATAAAACTATAGTTTCAGTGACCGTATTTTCACAGTGCGTTCTAGCGGGATGTGCAAGAGCTCTCTCGGGTAAGAACAACGACGAAGGATTCGGGGGATCTTAATCAAGAAAACATAAAACTAGAAAGATGCCATTTCCTATGGCAGCGACAGTAGTGAGTACCAACGTATTTTAAAATACACTCGGAAAAGTGCAAATCATAAAACCAGTATAGTACAGCAAATAACGCTCCGGGCTTTGCTATGGTTTGAATTATTAAAGATAACACGACTAGAGAGTTTCCATCTCCTATTGCAATCGCAATAACCGTAACAGTGCGTTCAGCAGGATGTGTAAGATGACAGGTTTGTTTCCTTCTCCGACGTTGGGCCTGAAGAGGACCCTTGCCAAGAAGGGCCGAAATATCGCTGATGAAGCATCGTCGCTGACGTATCCGTTGTACACATTATTTGAATCAACTGTCTGGATCAAATATTAGATTTTTGGGATCCCATCAAAACCTTTGGTCTTGTTAAAAATGTCTGGTTACAAATAAATTACTTACTTACTTAGTTACATTAGTTTCTCACGTATTACATCCTTACGTAAAATGTCTATTATTTTTATTATATTAATTAATTTTAATTATTTTAAATTAATTAATTCAGTTTAATTTGTCAGTTTTTGTTTTCAAACGCGAATTTGTTCCGGAGTTCCGCGTGATAGTAAGAAATTCTAGACTCGCAAGGTGAAGAGTAGAGCTCTCTCGGATAAGAACAAGGACTAAGGACTCAAGAACAAGAAGTAATGATTTGGGGGATCTTAATCAAGAAAACATCTACAGAGTTTCTATATTCTATCGCAGCGACATGACTGTATTTTCACAGTGAGTTCGACAAGATATGCAAGAGCTCTTTCTGGTAAAACCAAGGACTAAAGACTAGGGGATGGTAAACTGGCGTCGGTTTTGCCGGAAAAAGGGAGGCAACCAACCGCATCCATAAGTGACTGCCCTGCGAAAACTCTAAATCAGCCCTCCCCCCCCCCCCCCCCACACTGTCAGAAGTATCATACTAGATAACACAAGGATGAGCGATTTCAAGCGATAACACTTAGGATGTTAGCTGTAATGATTTTCAAACGCTACCAATTAAAACGTTATTCATACAAGGAGAGCCGAAAGACCGCCAAAAAAATATCTACTGACTTTCTTGTTTGTCATCCTGATATCGGAAAAGTCAGCAGATGCTTTTTCGGCTCTTCCTGGCAATGCTTGTTATGGCACTTGTCTATCGGTCAAGTGCCATATACCGATCGCTTTTCCGTCGGTCTGTCAGGTCACTCATCTCGAGTTAGGGTACTTCCAGATGTGCTAGGACAATGAAACTTAGCAGGCGGGTCAGGGACCCGACCAAACTGACTTGGAAATAGTCATTCCCCTGATCCGAACATCGTGGGGCAGTGGAGGAACGGGGGATCCGGAATCTAGTGTCGTAAGTAACTTTTGAACGGGTGTTCGGATCTGCATGTAACTTGACAGTTGGAAGAGGTCGTGTCTTGGATGTCCCATTGCATGTCCGAGCCGGATCACCGTGGGGGGGGGGGGGGGGTAGGAGAGGGACCGGAAACCTCAGGACAGGCTTAGAGTGGAGGGATCGGGATTAAACTTCGCAAGAAGGATAAGCACAAGTTATAGATATATTTTTGACAGAAAATAGACCGGATCGGCGCACTGTGGGGGGAGTTGGAGAGGGTTTTCCGGCCAATTCCGGTGATCGCGAGTTAAGGTTCTTCCAGATGCGCTAGAACGATGAAACTTGGCAGGCGTAGTAGGGACCCGATCACATTGACTTGAGAATAGTCGTTTCCCCAATCCGAACATTGTGAGGGACAGGAGGGAGGGGGAATCCGGAATTTTGAGGCAAGCATAACTTTCGCATGGGGAATCAGATCTAAACGAAACTTGACAGTTGGAAAGAGTTTCTGTCTCGGATGTCCCACCTCATGTCCGGACCGGATCCGATAACTCTGGGGGAGGGATAGGAGGGGGACAGGAAATCTCGAGACAGGGTAAGAGCGGACGGATCGGTATGAAACTTGGTGACAAGAACAAGCACAAGTTCTTCATACATTTTTTACAGAAATGGATCAGATCAGCGAACTATGGGGGAGTAGAGGGGGTTTCCCGGAATTCTGGTGATCGCAAGTTAAGGTATTTTCAGATACGCTCGAACGATGAGGCTTGGCAGGCGTATTAGGGACCCGATCAGATTGACTTGACAATAATCACTTCCTCGATCCTGCCATCTCTGGGGGAGTGGTGGGAAGGGGAGTACGGAACATTGTATAATGCATAACTTTTGAACGCTTGATAAGATTCAAATGAACCTTGATAATTGACAAGAGAGGGTGTTTTAAATCAACGACACAGTTTCATAATGCCCAAGGGCCCATGATCATAGGTATTTCTACTTGCAAGTGAATTTCTAACCTACTTAATGTGCCGATCTTAACCAAGAAGTGAAAAAAAATACTTTTGAAAAAACGATACAGTACAAAAACGATACAGCCAAGGGCCCTTTATCTTTCGTGCCTGAAGTATACGCTTACAAATGAGTTTTTAACCCCAAGTATCTCAAGTGCAAAGTGGAAAAAAAAATCGACTAAAAAATATATTTTCATGACTCCCGTGATCATGTTTGCCTCGAGGGTTTTGCTTACAAGCGAGTTCTTAAAGGACCTGTCTTACCTATAATACTAACGCAACCTACTTCCATAATCACTTCATATATTTCTAAACCCGGAGACCCCAAATTTCTTACGGTACATTCTAACCCACTAACAAAGCCCCGCTGATTTTCTCACTTGACGTGTTTTGCTACCTTCGATGTGTATCACGCTGCCGACGGTTGTCTGCGACAGGTTTTTCCATCAGAAAAACCGGTCATGTAAATTGTTTCCCTGTTTTCGCTACAAGTCAACGGGTCTCGGAAAAGGCTTAAAACAGACAAAACCGTGGGTTATTTGTTGAAAGCACAGCTAGTGTCAAAGTATTGAAATACTTTAAAATACTGTAAGTCGAAGGGTAAATAGTGCGAGGGGTCCTTTAACCTACTTAAAGTGCAAATATTAAGAGTTTTAAAAAACGGTACATTTTTTAAGATTCCCAAGGGCCCATGATGGTTTATGCCTCCAATATTTTGCTTACAAATTAATTTCTAACCCGCTTAAAGTGCTTTTCTTAACTGCAGAGTGAAAAAAGATGCTTTTGAGCAGTTCTAGAAAATTTTTGAGAGACACGGACCGGATCGGCACACTGTGCGGGGAGTTGGAGGTGGTTTTCCGGCCAGTGATCGCGAGTTAAGGTACTTCCAGATGGATTCGGACGATGAAACTTGGCCGGCATTTTAGGGACCCGGTCACGTTGTCATGGAAGTAGTCCCTTCCATCTTGGAGGGTGTGGAGGGAAGGGGTATCCGGAATACTGTGTCATGCGTAACTTTCGAAAGGGTGATGAGATCCGAATGGAACTTATACATCTTGCAAGTGCCATATGAGCTTACAGCTCTTCGTATGCATAGTGTTTGCAAAACGATAACAGATAACATCCCAAGCAGATCCCAAGCGTTATCTGTTGACAATGCGCCACCTTCTGTTATCTATTATGAAACTTCTGACAGCGCAGTCCCGATGAAAAATTTATCTCAAAATAGTACTATGAAGTAGTACGAAAAAGTTGCATGCAGTACTAACGATGCTGCTACATGCTTCTACTTCAAGGCTACCGTGTTACTGCATACTACTATATGCAACTATATGCTACTACACTACTACAACTATATGCTACTAGATGCTACTACATAAGATTGGACCAGTCTGAGGCACATTAAATGATAGTATTCTTTGCTATTACATAGTATTACATGCAACGTTTTCGTACTACTACCATACTACTGCGCAGGCTACACATTTTTCATCGGGGTGTTCTCACTGAACTCCCGTGAATAACTGACTCGGGGAGAAAACGGTGGGAAGAAAAGATTTAGCGTGTCTTCTCGCTCCTCACGTGACCCGACTCGTCAACTCTAATTTGTCTTGTATACTTGAAACCAAATTCTTGTCGACGGTTGTTTGCGCCAAATTTATCCACCAGAAACGTAGGTTCTGGAAATTTTTCCCTGTTTTCGCCAGAAGTCAACGGGTGTGGAAAAAGGCTAAACAAAAGGAAAACAACTAAAGCCGTGGGTAGCTTGTTGACAGCAGAGCCTAGTTTTAAGAGTCCTTGAAGTGGTGTCAAACATAAAATGCCGACCACAAAATTCTAAGATTGCAGCGTCAGTTTTCCGTACCATGTTTGTACCAAAGCTCTCTGTACGATTTCGATAGCCCTAAATGGACTTTGTTTCATCCACGAAACAAAGCGGACTAATGACTAAGATAGTAAGAGCTGATTAGAGCTGAAGTTCTGATTTCACCAACTGTTCTTTTTTTTAACCCACGCAGCATCTTTCTATAAGAAAAACAAGACCAAAGGTTTCGATGGATCCCACAAAATTAATATTTGATCCAGACAATTGCGTCTTGTAGATAGGTATATCCGGGAAATGTAATTCTTTTACTTTTACCTATTAACAATTGGTAAAATTTAGAAACAGATTAATGCCAATGGCTAGTCACCTGAGAAAACCAAGTTCAGGTATGGATTCAGCATGTGTTTTTACCCCTATACGTGATATCTACGTTGACGAAATTGATCGAAACTTCCTGCCTTAATTCTGCCAAATATCCGGTTTTGACTGGATTCCGGATTTACTACTTGTCCGGCAAAAAACCAAAGCTCAAAACAGCTTCAGCTATTCAGCTTCAGATAAACCGTAACTTTTAAAAAAATTTCAGGTTTTGGCCGAATTCCGTGCTAACTATTTGTCCGGCGAGAAAATAATTTTCATATACGGTTTCAGCATGCCTCCTTACCACTACATCGATTCTCTAATCAACGTCAGATAAAGCTTCTTAAGATTTTCCGGTTTCGGCCGGATTCCGGACGGACTATATGTCCTGGTAGAAAATGATTGTCATATATGGATTCAGCATGTATTCATACCCCTCAATGAAACATTTAATCAACTTCGAATAAACTTTTACTTTTAACAAATTTTCCGGTTGTGGCCGGATTCCGGGCAAACTACTTGACCGGGTTTAAAACGATTGTCATATACTGATTAAGCATGTTTCTTACCCAGAAATCGAACATCTAATCAACTTCAAATAAAACTTTTACTTTAAAAAAAATTTCCGGTTTTTGCCGGATTCCCAACCAATTAATTGTCGCCGGCGAGAAAATAAGTTTCAGATATGGATCCTGCATGTCTCCTTACCCCTAGATCGACTATTTCATTGACTTTTTAAAACAATTTTCTTGCCCCTTAATCTGAAACCCCTCCCCCACCCCTAAATATGGGGCTAGATGGCTCATCTACGAGCTTGACCTGTACTTTGACCGAAAGAGTCCTCATGCCATATTTGAATAAAATATCTCAACCCCTTCGAGAGTTATCGTGCTAACAGACGGTCAGACGGACGGACGGACAGCGGGACAGACGGACAACTTTTACGAAATCATAGGTATCCCTGTTTTTATCAGGTTTTTAACTTTTTGTGATTTTAAAAAACTGATTTTAGATACCTGATTTTTGGGATCCCAAAACGTAAGAGTATAACTATGATTTTCCTCCACTCGGATGAAAATCATAAAATCGGAATTAAAATCATAAAATCAGGTTTTCGACTCCTCCTCCACTCGGTGACGTTACTATTTTCTTAAACTTTTTAACGTCACCTACTCTTTCCGAAACAAAAAATACTACAAAGGTTTGACTTCAAAATTGCAATCTCCATTTCAACTGTTTAAACTATTCTACAAATTTCCAATTACCAATCCAAAGATTTTTTTTTATCATATTATACTATAATTCTTACTAACTCTTATTTTCATTAATAATAAATTATTTACTTTTCGTATCTGCAAATCCGTAAACCATCACAACTGCAAATATAAACTCCAATCGTACCCAATTGCTGCAAACTATCTACACTGCAAAAAAAATCTTGCAGTATTTACAACTGGGATTAATCTTGTCTCTACTGAGATAAGATTTTCTCTAATAAGGATTCATTTTATCTCAAAGAGATAAGATTAATCCCAGTAGCAAATACTGCAGTTAACTTTAATCCTTACTCGAGAAACTGTTTACAGTGTACAGCAGACACACAACCACGATAACAACAAATAGCCTACTTTTCAAAATACAAAATTCAAACTTCAATATTCAAATTATAACCTATATTATAAATTCTAATTTAATTTTTTGTTTTTCCTTTTAAGTTTTTTTTTTGACGAGAATTTGTGCCTGATGAAAGGGTTAAATACCCACATCATCCGCCACACAGACGCTGCACCCACCCACCTAGAGAAAAACATTAGATTTGCCTAGCTTTATTCCTTGAATAAATTTATTACGTGATTTAACCTTACGGCATTTTACAACTAACAAAGGAACAATCATCACATCCTGCAAAATTTCCATTGCAATAGGTTCCATTTCATCTTGATTTTCACTAGAAATTCCTCGGTTCGAGTAGAAATCAGCTGATCCCAACCCAACCCCCAAATTAGCCGCACACTTGTTTCACCCACCCACCCAGAGACAAATATTTGATTAGCCTACCTTGAGTCCTTGGTTCGAATAGCAATCAGCTGTCCCAACGCTTCCGTACAATTTGTAGCCAAGCTCAGCCAAGGTACGAGCATAGGGCAAGAATTCGTCTTTATGCTAAAAGAAAAAAATTAATTTATTTATTTATTTCCAAAAATAACCAACTGGAGCAACTATATAACAAATAATTTTATATACACCAGAGCAAAATAACACTAGGGAGTAGCGCCAAGACCTATGCTTTCCATGCTTTGCAAACGGACCATACTCGTAGCGCCGCCCACCACGCTTGCGGCACTTAAAGCGAAACAAACTTCCCGGTTTAGAAATTTCTAGTAAAGCCAAGGTGCGGACTGCATACACCAAGGAAATAAAGGAGGTTGTATCATTTTTTTTTTCATATCTTCAGAATATGAAGTTATCAGAGCCAGCGCTGTGAACGATTGAATGAGTTTCAATAGCGACGTTCACTAACGCTGATGGTGCTAGTGTCGCTGCTATTAGAGTGTGTGACACTTTTTTCAAGCCTTGGCACTACTCCCTAGTGTTATTTTGCTCTGATACACACTGAGAAAAAAAAGAAACAAAAAAATATGTTGAAGGCCCGAAGCCTCTCACAATCAAGGCACACAAACCTCAATCAAGATTTCTACAGGAGGATCAACCCACCTTATCTCGCTGGAAGTGCAATTTAAGGTAAAAAGAAAAAAGAAAAAAGAAGGGGTCTAACCCGCAGTAACCCCCCCCCCCCCCTCCCCCAAGCTTGCCACACACGTAGAGACAGGCGCATTTGCGGTTAAGACAGGACCATCAGCAGAGGATTGCCGGACGCCAAATTTGAGACTGAAGAGAAAGAGCAGACGGCGGATTTCAGGGAGAGGAGGACTCCTTCACCAACAGACATACACGAAGCACTACAATTCCATCTTTTCCCCATGTAACCACCGGAAAGAGCTGTTATACAGGATGCGGAAGGTTTTTTCGCGCCTGTGAGATTGGTTGGTCACGAGACAGTAATCAAAAAAATAATGAACAGGTATCACTCGCGTCTGTTGCTTGATCAAAATTTTGCCCCACCAATGTAGCGAGAATAGGGAAAGACTTTGTACCATAAGAAAACAAGAGTCAGTTTCAGACAGATAATCAGACAGTAATCAAAGAAATAATGAACAGATATCACTCGCCTCTGTTGCTTGATCAAAATTTTCCCCACCAGTGTACGAGAATAGGGAAAGACTTTGTGCCATAAGAAAACAAGAGTCAGTTTCAGACAGATAATCAGACAGTAATCAAAGAAATAATGAACAGATATCACTCGCCTTTGTTGCTTGACCAAAATTTGCCCCACCAGTGTACGAGAATAGGGAAAGACTTTGTGCCATAAGAAAACAAGAGTCAGTTTCAGACAGATAATCAGACAGTAATCAAAGAAATAATGAACAGATGTCACTCGCCTCTGTTGCTTGATCAAAATTTGCCCCACCAGTTTACGAGAATAGGGAAAGACTTTGTAAAAAATCTTTTACAACTTTTTGACTTTTTTTTTCAGACAAATACAGAGAACAAGAGGGGAGACAAACGCTTTTCACTGCTCGATCGTTTTATGAAAGTCTCTCAGCCAGCAAATAACTAAAAACATCTTGAAAACCTTTTCTTTGCTAAACATCTTCCTGCCATTTGAACGTCCCGCCTAACAGCGTAACAGCTGGCATAAGAAGGCTCAACTTGTCTGCAGGGGTGCCATCTGGGGGAGGGGGGGGGCATGGCTACCCCTTGGAGTTCAAACCTATCTTATTAGTGATATTTGTTGGTCTCTGAGAATCTGCATTTCTGAGAATCAAGCTGTAGCCTACTCACTTTTCCAAGCTTCCCTTGTTTTTCGCAAGCACAGTTAGAGATGTCTTCAAAAGAGAGTCTCTCTGATTCGAGGAAAAGTGTATTGAACAAAATCGAACAGAAAGAACATAATTGCCGAGCAAGGGAAGTGGCAAATGATTATAATTTTCTTTGTTACCCAATAACAAGCACAAGGCAAGGCTATACTAAGAGGAATGAAACAAAGGTATAACGACAACACTACCTACCTTCAAAACTAACCTATTGCAAACAATGCTATTCTATTCCCGAGGGACATTACTGTTGAGTCTTTGTATAATCTGACCAACTGCTATTTACGGTTCAGCAAGTTTATAGGCGCCGGGTTTTTGCTACTACGGGTCCAGAGCAAAATAACACTAGAGAGTAACGCCAAGACCTATGCTCCCATGCTTTGCAAACGGGCTATACTTGTAGCGCCGCCCACTAGGATTGCGGAATTTAAAGCGAGACACACTTTCGGTTTCAGAGATTTCTAGTAAAGCAAAGGTGCGGTCTGCACACACCAAGGAAACAATGAAGGCTGTATCATTATTTTGCAATGTTTAGGACATGAAGTTATCGGAGCAAGCGTTGGTGAACGACTGAATGAGTTTCAGTAGAGATGTTCACTATCACAAGTGGTGCTAGTGTCGCTGGTATTCGAGTGTGTGTCACTTTTTTCAAGTCTTCGCGGTACTCTCTAGTGTTATTTTGCTCTGGCAAAATAACACTAAGGAGACCTATGCTTTCCATGCTCTGCAAACTGACCATTTCGTAACGCCGCCCACTACGCTTGTGGCATTTAAAGCGTGATAAACTTGCGGATTTCGAAATTTCTAGTAAAGCAAAGGTGCGGTCTGCACACACCAAGGAAACAATGGAGGCTGTGTCATTTTTTGCTATGTTCAGATATGAAGTTATCGGAGCCAGCGATGGTGAAAGGCTGAACGAGTTTCAGTAGGGACTTTCTCTATCGCTACTGGTCGTAGTATCGCTGCTATTAGAGTCTGTATCAATTTTGTCAAGTCTTGGCGCTCCTATAACAATAGGGAGTAATCAATCAGTCGTGCACCAGCGTTGGCTCCAATAACTTAAAATTCTGCACACTGCAAAAAAAAAGATACAAGCTCCCCTGTTTCTTGGATGTACGTAGACCGCACCTTAGCTTTACTAGAAACTTCTAAACCCACATGTTTGTCTCGCTTTGAATGCCACGAGCGTAGTGGGCGGCGCTACAAGTTTGCCCCGATTGTGAAGCATGGAAAGCAGAGATCTTGGCGCTACTCCCTACTCCCTATAGTGTTACTTTGCTTTGTACGGGTCCAGGGAGGGAAGCAACAAACAGAGCAAAGTAACGCTAGGGAGTAGCGCCAAGACTTGGAAAAAGTGACGCATACTCGGACACCAGCAATACTAGCACCACTAACGATAGCGAACGTCCCTACTGAAACTCGAGCAGTCGTGCACAAGCGCTGGCTCCAATAGCTTCAGATTCTAGACACAGCAAAAAAAAATAAAACCTCCACTGTTTCCTTGATGTGTGCAGGTCACGTCTTACCTTTACTAGAAAATTTTAAACTGGGAAGTTTGTCTCGCTTGAAATGCCACAAGCGTAGTGGGCGGCGCAATGAGTACGGCCCTTTTGCGAAGCATGGAAAGCATAGGTCTTCGCGCTACTCCCTAGTGTTATTTTGCTCTGGCATCAAGAAAGGTTGTAAGCGAGTGGAACTGAATTTGCAAACGAAATTCAACACGATGCAGTTGGGAGGGGTATATCCACAGGCGTTTCCGCTACCTCGTTTCACCAGTGGAGACGTATAGAGACAAAGATCTCCGACTTCTAACAATCTACGTAGATTCCCGTATCTCAAAATAGTAGTATGAAGTTGTACGAAAAAGTAGCATGCAGTACCAACTGATGCTACTATGCTCCTACTTCAAGGCTACCGTGTTACTGCATTCTACTGCATGCTACTATTAGCAAGTCTGGATGCTACTGTAGCAAGACAGGATGCTACTGTAGCAAGACAGGATGCTACTGTAGCAAGACAGGATGCTACTGGATACTACTGCTTCAAATGGGCCCAGTCTGAGGCACGTTAGATGATGGTATTCTATACTATCACATATCAATACATGCAACTTTTTCGTACAACTACCAAGGCTAAAAAAATTTCATATCGACTGCATTATAATCTAGTTCAAACCCAGCGAGGTTTGCACACAATAAATCAGTTAAGTCAAATGAAAGCTTAATCCGTCATGACGGTTCTTCAGCTTATCTGAAGGAGTCCAGAATCTGTTATGACTAAGCAGCAGCTTACGACGACCGTCGGAGATTTATTCTACGAAGTTCCGCAAAAGTTCCACTCAACACACGGGTATTGACTAAACTTTAGCCGATTATCTACGGCCCGTGACGTCATGAAAGAAATAGGGAAATTCGATTCAGTTAATGTTGCAGAATATATACTTGTATCTATAGTTGCGATTTTGCAGATACCATGGTATCTGATACCACGGTCTAAAGTCGTTTTTGCAGTTATTGTGGTATCTGGGCCAGTTATCGTGTTATCAGATATTCAGATACCACGATCCGACCGTGGTAACTGGTCGTGGTATCTGAAAAATCATCTCACTTTCATTAATTTTAGTCAAACTGATGGGAAAGAAGTTTGGCACTTTGTGACGTGACTGAACATCATTTTTTATTTTGGGATGACTTCGAAAAGTGAAAATTCGGCAATTGTCGTTTTTGCATAGCAACCGTATATTAGATACCACTGTTACTGCAAAAACGACTATTTGCAGATTCAGTTACCGTGGTAACAGATACCATGGTGTGCAAAAACGACTATTTGCAGATTCAGTCACCGCGGTAACAGATACCATGGTATCTGCAAAAACGCAACTTATATATGGCCGAGCGGCCAGAGGGGCGCCGGACGCGTTTACACTTATAAACCGTTCTAGGGACAAAGTTCCGTTATTAAATGGAAAATATAGACTTTTCGTGTGACGTCACGACCCGTAGATAATCTGCTAAAGTTTAGTCAACACACAGCGTTATTTCAGAAGCTGCGATATGGGTGAACAACCCGTGCCAATGAGTTCATAAATAGGTATCGTAATTTCTCTGATCAGCAAGGAAACTTATGCAGCGTTTACAAGTAGATACTTTATCAGAATCCTGTCTTGGTGACAAGATATAATTTACATAATTCACAAGCCCTCGGTAGCTCAAATGGTAGAGCGCCTGCCTTGTAAGCAGAGGGTCCTGGGTTCAAATCCCGGCTGAGGAGCATTTTTGTCTTTCCGTTCACTCCTTATAAAATGACAAGATCATGTTTACACGCAGAGTAAAAAAACATTTATTCAAGCCATGACAAAAATAAAATCACTATCCAACTGTCAAGCTAAAAGAAATAAGTGAACATCTTCTGTCGTCTTCCAACCGCCTTATCATGCACATTGCCAAATGCACCAGCTAACGCAGTAAATTTATTGTTCTTTTCGTGTTTCGTTGTGTATTTCTTGTTTTCGTTCATTTACCTTTTGCTGTTGTTGTAGGTTCTGTGTACCCTCAGTATTTATTGTTAAGCATTCATTTACCTTTTTTTTCTGTATGTACTGTGCAAATGCCGTATTACTAGGCGGCATGTAATAAATCCATTCATTCACTAATTCATTCAAAACAATGTTTTGAGTATTTATGTCATCAGTACTGATGGCGGCTGCTCTCAAAAGCTAGCTATACTTTTATTTAGTCTTTTCACCAGCACCGCGGGTGAGATTTCTTTCAAGTAGACCGGAATTCCTTTCATCTCGAAGGGAGTTCTCGTCCCGCTAGCCTTTTTTTTTTTAGTCGCCTTCACGAACGGAATCTTTTCAAGTCGACTTTCTGCTCGACGGGATTTTTGGTCCGCGTAAACGCTACATTACATCTTGTATTTCCGATGAAAAATTTATCTCAAAATAGTAGCACGAAGTTGTACGAAAAAGTAGCTTGCAGTACTAACTGATGCTACTACATGCTTCTACTTCAAGGCTACCGTGTTACTGCATACTACTGCATGCTACTATTAAAAAGACTGGATGCTACTATGGCAAGACAGGATGCTACTGGATACTACTACATAAGATTGGACTCGTCCGAGGCACTTTAAACTACATGCTTCTACTTCAAGGCTACCGTGTTACTGCATACTACTGCATGCTACTATTAGAAAGACTGGATGCTACTATGGCAAGACAGGATGCTACTGGATACTACTACATAAGATTGGACTAGTCTGAGGCACATTAAATGATAGTATTCTTTGCTACTACATAGTATTACATGCAACTTTTTCGTACAACTACCATACAACTACGCAGGCTACAAATTTTTCATCGGGTTGTTCCGGTGTTTATCACATTCTGCGAAAAAAAGACAAAGCTTTGAAGACGTGTTATTATAATCATTGTAAATTTTTGATGTACCTTCCTCGTTCCTCCCGCAACCACAAATTAGTTCAGAAGTTCGGCGTCCAAGATGTCATTCGTTCACTAGAGAAAACGTCAGCGTCACTACTACGCACATCTCGTCATCCTGGTCATCGAGTACATGATGTTTTTCATGAATTTTTCAGGCCCAGTTAGAAATTATGTCTAAATTTTATATGTTTATACTGTTATTTATCTTGTGTTGTTTTTCGTTGTTCTTTACTCCGCTTCCACACTGTCAGAAGTTTCATAACAGATAACACGAGGATGCGCGGTTTCAAAAGATAATGCGTAACAGATAACACTTCGGATGTTATCTGTTGTGTTTCAAAATGTAACGCATAATAATCGTTACCATCAGGAAGAACCGAAAAACTGCCAAAAAGTATCTGCTGAGTTTTCGGACTTCATGACAGTGTGAGATATAGTGATAAGTGTGAGATAGAGTGATAAGTGTGAGATAGAGTGATAAGTGTGATGGCATCCGTTTCTTCTGGGTTTCTTTGTTCATCCCGTTTGTCGCCCGGCTTTCGAGCCAGTCTCCCTGCTGTGGACGTTATGTAAATAGTGTTAAATATGTGTATTCAAACAATAAAAGAACTTGAACTTGAACTAAGGAATAAAGTCATTAGATGCTTTTGTGGCTCTTCCCAACAAAGCCTATTATGGATAACATTTCATACATAACGTTTTCAAACACAACAGATAACATCCGAAGTGTTATCTGTTATGCATTATCTGCTGAAACCGCGCATCCTCGTGTTATCTGTTATAAAACTTCTGACAGTGTGGAAGCGGAGTAAAGAACAACGAAAAACAACACACGACAAATAACAGTATAGACATATAAAATTTAGACATAATTTTGTATTTGTGTATTTGCACCTTGTGTATTTGGCAATTTACAAATAAAATGTATTTTAGTTGCGTTTTTGCAGATACCACGGTAACTGGATCTTCAATTAGTCGTTTTTGCAGTTATCGTGGTATCTGATACACGGTGCTCTGCAAAAACGTCTATTGCCGAAATTGCACTTTTCGAAGTCATCCCAAAAGAAAAACAGATATCCAGTTACATCACTAAATTCATCACTAAGTTAATCACTAACTTCTTTCTCATCAATCTGACAAAATTTGATGAAAGTGAGAAGACTTTCAGATACCACGACTAAACTGTCAGAAGTTTCATAACAGATTGCGCATAACACTTTCAAGACTAACACCTTTTCACTTAGAAATAAGTGTTATGACCAATTAAGTTTACACTATTTCGTGCCTAGATCTCCAACAACACCTTCAATCGGTAAAAATACTAACGGGAACGAAAGAAACATAACGTATAACATCCCAAAGTGTTATCTGTTGAAACCGCGCATCCTGCTGTTATCGTTATGTAACTTCTGACAGTGTAGTATTTTTACCTATTGAAGGTGTTGTTGGAGATCTGGGCACGAAATAGTATAAACTTAATTGGTCATAACACTTTTTTTCTAAGTGAAAAGGTGCTATTCTTGAAAGTGTTATGCGCAATCTGCTATGAAACTTCTGACAGTGTAGTTACCGCGGTCAGACCGTAGTATCTGAATATCTGATACCACGATAACTGGCCAGATACCACGAAAACTGCAAAAAAGCCTTTTGACCGTTTTATCAGATACCGCGATAACTGCAAAAAAGCCTTTTGACCGTGGATACCACGATAACTGCAAAAACGACTTTAGACCGTGGTATCAGATATCATGGTATCTGCAAAAACGCAACTATTATATATTACCTGGTAACTTCCGATGGAAAGAAGGATGGTCTTCTTCGGTAGTACCAACCCTGTGCTCAGAATGCCCTTCAGATAGGCTTCGTAGCGATTCTCGCCAAAACAGGCAACCTCACCAGTAGAAGCCATTTCCACGCCGAGTGTGACGTCAGCGCCTGTAACCAAGTGGAACATGAAATTATGGTGAAGATTTTATTTTAAAGCGGGCCACAAAAAATGGTCTTTCTACCACACACAATGCTAACCATCCCTACTGTCACTATGAATGTTCCAAACCACTAAAACACCGTAAAACAATGAGCAAATTAAAAAAAAAATCCAAATTTCCTAGGTTTGAAATACCTCTTTCTGGACTAAATCTCAGCCGATTATCCCGGACAGCTGTTATGGCACGTACGGAGCCAAGGGTGAAAATAATAATTTCCATCTAATGCTCCAACTGTTTATTAAAAATACAAATAATTATAAAACCAAGACCAGTGTGGTACCTCTGAAGACATACAAAAATTATCAGTTAGGTCTTATAATTCTTTGCTAATAAATCCTGGAAAATTCTGCCGTCTAGAAAAGAAGACGTTGTGCGTGGGTTTTTTCTCGAGCCAAAACAGCAACTCGGCAATCGAGTTCAAATCTAAACAAACCCGTGGCATGCGATCCCTAAGAGAAGGTAAACTGAATGTTTGGATTAGGTCTTTAAGACCCATCAAAGTAAGCACGAGGAATGAAGACGGAGTAAATAAGGAAAAAAGAAAAACAAAACAAAACCAAAGTCAAAGTCGTCTAACTGAGGAGTATGAGGATATCGGTTTGAAATTCAATCCGAGTAAGAGTGAATGCATCAAGTTTACTCGTAATCAACCAGGTTCCGATAGCGCTACAGTTTCTCTGCGTGATTTCAGTATCCAGCTTTCGTCGTCGCTAACATATCTCGGTCTACCACTTGGTACTGACCTGAAAAGTACCCGTGCTGGACTACTCGGATATTTCGGCGCGAAGGCTAGAGCAGCTTACGGTCTATTAATGAGTGCTAAAACCCGTTATAGTAGAAATATTTGAGCAAGACTTCACAACGCTTCCACAATCCCCCACATTCTAGCCCTATCTCCTTTTTGGAAGTTATTTAGCACAACTGATTAAACTTCAATGGGAGGATCAAACAATCATGATGTCACATTGCCACACCCTCGAATACAATGTTACATCAGAGATCAGCAGATTCCTAGACAGGTTATTTTCGCCAATGCATCGTTACGGCGTTTTTTGATGACTGCCATACTCCAATTTGCTAGCTTTGAGAAATATAAGCGGAATTTCTTTTTTCTTGTCCATTTGTTGCCATCAGATACTCCGGACTGTTTGTATTATTGACAAACAATCATATTGACTTTCTGAACTGAGAATTCCTTGTAAGCTCTGGAATCAGCTGCAAGTAAGTCTGATACATTTGTATATTTTTGGCAGTTGAGGGCAACTTGGGGCAACTTTTTGGCAACTTTACATCCAGAAAACAAAACTTTTCTTAGATACCAACTACCACAGAAGTTTCACCAGACAACACAAAAGCAATCTGATAGCTACAGAGATTGTTTAGCAGCCATAGCACTCGCATCCCTCAGCTCTACAAAACGATTGAATTTGTTACGTGGCCGACGGTTTTTGAATTTCGGCGCCTTGCAATACCATGCTCTGAAATCGTCTCCGCCGAGGCGCCGAAGAGGTAATGACAAGCGATAACAAGAAAAGGGCAAATTTTCGAAGCGCTCTCGAGCGGAAGTTGGAAATTTGAATATGCGAAGCATTTTATAAAAATTAAAGCATAGTTAGTGCCCATTGTGCTCTAAGGACAATTCGTAAATTGTTCTACAAGTATGCTAAGTACCTACTCGGCCTTCCCCCATGGGCTCGTAACCGCAAAGTTACACAGCTTTACGGCGTTACTGATCCCTTTGTGGCTGTGGCCCAATGCCGTGCCGAGTTCGACTCTTCTCTAGACAGGTGTCATCCGTATTATAGTGCGTTTGTAAACGCCACGTACTACAAGTACGCAAAATTTTTGCTTAGCGTCCCTCTCCGAAGTTCAAACACGGAATTATCAGCAAAATATAAAATAATAAATCCCACCGAAAAAATACATAAAATCGAAGTAAGTGCTCGAGCAAGAGCTTTAGATGCTTGCGCACACCATATACTAACTCGATTCGTGGTATAGATTTTAGTATCATGTTTAGTGCGTGTATATATTTTCCCTAGTTTCTTCTCTTCTTTTCTTTTTCTTTTTCTTTATGTACACCGCTTTATCCCTTTTGTAAGCGGGCAAAAATATATATATGTCATTTCGTATATATATATATATATTTGTATATATATGTATAGTCATTTCGTTTAATTTAGTCTCATATACTCCGTATGGGCATGTTCTGTACCATTTTTATAAGCGTTAATAAATTTACAGATTGACTGACTGAAAAGAGAAATAACTTAGAAAATACACAAAAGAACAAGTACCTAAAACTTAGGGTTTTTTATTAAACCAAAAGGATTCTCAAGTCGTGATCACGATTTCGGCTATATGCTTCTGTTTGTTTATCCACTGCTGTTACTGGGTCCCTGATTTGATAATGACTAGAAATGACGAGTTTCTCGTCCGGAGGGGGGGGGGGGGGGCAGGGTTGCCACTTGACTCAAGTGAAACGCACTACCCATGAAGCAACAAGAACTGTAAGCTCATATGGCACTTGCATGGGTCAAGATGATCTGATTGATCAAAAGTAAGTTTCGACTTTGCGGTTGAGATGCGCACTCTAAGGGAGCTGGAACTTCATTTGTAAGCAAAACCCTTGAGGCAAAACTGCTAATGGGCTTATGGGCATCACGAAAATGCATATATTGCTTAAAAGTATTTTTTTTTTACTTTGAGGTCAAGATTAGTACTTTAAGGAATAATCGGATTTGGGAAGTAGCAATTTCTAAGCAAATGTCGTTGAGTCTTCAATATTCCAGCGAAGTTCATCGTCCTAGCACATCTGGAAGTACCTTAACGCGCGATCACCGGAATCCCAGACCCCCCCCCCCCTCCTCCAAGTCCACCCACAATAACCGGAGCCAATCCGGTTCTGTAAATGATAAATCCAGAGCATCTGTTTGTCATTCCCAAGAAGTTCGATCCAGATCACACCAGTCTAAGCGGGTCAAGTATTTTCCGCCCTCCCCCCAATAATTGCCGGATTCGGTCCGGAAATGAAAAAGGTCACCAGAGAAAAATATCCTCTGTTTAATTATTAAATTTCACTCGAATCCGATCACCCGTTCCAAAGTTACGCATGACTCAATATTCCGGATTCCCCTCCCTCAACTCCCCCCCCCCCAAGATTAACATATCGAGGATTTTTTTTTATTCCAAGTCAGTTTGACCGGGTCCCTGATATGCCTTCCAGGTTTCGTCGTGAAAATCCCAAAAAAAACGTAATTCCGGGAAACCCCCTCCTCCCCCCCCCCTCAAGTGTCCGGATCCAGTCAAATTATGTAAAAGATTTACATGGACCAGATGTTTGTTCTTCCCAGCAAGTTTCACTCCGATACCATCATTCTAACCGTTTCTCGAGCCCCCACTCCCCCGCATATGGTCTGATCGGGAAACTGATTATTTCCAGGTTCGTTTGGTCGGGTCCCTGATATTCCTGCCAAGTTTCATTGTCCTAGCTCATCTAGAAGTACCCTAACTCGAAAAAAAGTGACAAAATGCCCTAAATTTTCAAGTTTCCAGCGCCCCGCACTCCCCCGCATATGGTCGGATCGGGAAACTGATTATTTCCAGGTTAGTTTGGTCGGGTCCCTGATATGCCTGCCAAGTTTCATTGTCCTAGCACATCTGGAAGTACCCTAACTCGGATATGTGGGACAAAAAACTCGGACCGACCGACAGACGGAATTGTGATCGGTATATGGCACTTGAGCCAGAGGCTGCAAGTGCCATAAAAACGTACTACCAGAGGAGAAAATGTACTACCTAAAAATAAATTTGTGCACACGTTGCACTTCCCGCATTGTTTTCCACTGTTGCTGATGCAAATCACTTTAGCATGACCCTACCAATATGACTTGAATCGATCCTTGGTCAAAAATAGGGGATTCATTCAGAACCAGATTAAAATTAAAGTAATCAGACCAAGTATTTCAGATAAAATGGGCAAAATACAACTAGGCCCACATGAACTTTGACAGAAAGGACGTTTTTTCGAATAGTACTACCTATCTTAAAATGTACTGCAAAAGTACTACTTTTTTCAAATGTAGGCTACTACCAACTCATTACTTTCAAAAATACGTACTAAAAATAGTACAATTATACTACCGGTGGCAACCCTGGGGAGGGGGGGGGGGGTAATATGTCTTTAGCAAAACGGTAAAAAATTGACCTTTTATTTTTTGGAGTAGGTCATAACAGTCTCCAAAATGATGCAGTATACAGAATATGAGGTAGAGCGACTGAATTACAGAATGCCAACAAGAACATGACGCAGCTTATTATAAATCGTAGCTTGTAAGAAACCATCAATCCGTATGCACCTACAATCCTTTCTGTATACGGTAAACAATCCATTAATCTTATGCGTTCATATGGACGATAGCGTTTGTTCTCTGTTCTTTCATCTTTTCTCATTATCCATTCTCTCAGCCAATGAACACTTCATTCCTTGTATTGCTACATTTCGCCGAAATTTTGGTTGAAATTTGTGTCGAAAGTTTGTTAAAAGTAAAAGTTTTATTTGATGTTGATTAGATGTTCGATTTAGGGATGAGAAGACATGCTGAAAACCTATGTGAAAATCATTTTCTACCCGGACAAGTAGTTCGCCCGGAATCCGGCCAAGAACGGAAAATTTGTTAAAGGTAAAAGTTTTATTTTTAGTGGATTAGATATACGATTTATGGGTAAGAAGAGATGCTGAATCCGTTTATGACAATCATTTTTTTTACCCGGAAATATAGATCGCCGGGAATCCGGCTGGAACCGGAAAATTTGTTAAAAGTTAAATTTGTATTTGAAGTTGATTAGATGTTCGATATTGGGGAAAGAAGATACGCTGAATTCTTTTTTTAGCTTTCTTTTCTCGCCGGACAAGTAGTTCCGGGGCCAAAACCAGAAGATTGGCAGAAGTAAGGCAGGAAGTTTTCGTCAAAACAGATGTGACTTATAGGGGTAAACACGCTATTTACTATTTCGTTCTGGAGTCACTCATGTTCTACGAAAGAAGGAGATTAAAAAGATGAGATCATGTTATTTTAAATATGCAAAGCACCTTCTCTACTTGCCGAAATTATGTCATAACCATACATTGACGGAGAAATTCAAAATTCAAGATGCAAGTGTTACCCTTTTGGATGTTTCTTAATCGCTTTCAAAAATCATGGACAACAGGGCCCAACCAGCGCACGACGTCGTCCACTGCTTCCTGACCGAAGATTAAAAATTAAGTGTCATTTCTGTGTGTGTATGTGTTTTGTTTATTTTCTTTGTTTTCTTCATTTACTCCGCCTTTTCAAAAGTGCGGGTCATAAATAAATTACTTACTTACTTACTTACACATGCTGAATCCATATCTGAACTTGGTTTTCTTAGATTAGCTCTTTGGCCTTAATCTGTTTCTGAATTTTCATAGTAAATGTTCAAGGAGTTTGGCGAAGACTGGATCTGGCGAAGACGAAACCCAGTTGTCTGGTTAACGGACAAGTAGTTCGCCCACGGTCCGACATAACCCGGAAATTTTGCAGAAGTAAGGCAGCTGGAAGTTTTGATCAATTTCGTCGAAGTAGAGATGACGTATAGGGGTAAAACTTAATCCATATTTGAACTTGGTTTTCTCAGATGACAGCCATTCGCCTTAATCTTTTTCTAATTTTTAATAGTAAAAAATTTCAAGGAGTCTGGCGAAGACCGGATATCTAGAAGATCCAATTGTCTGGATCCAATATGACATTTTTGGGACCCAATCAAAACCTTTGGTCTTGTTCGTAAAAGGACAGATTTTTTCTTAAAAACAGTCAGTAGAAATGACCAGCAAGACGGTAAATACCTTGCACCTCCCCCCCCAAACATTTTGGCTAGTAACGCCTCTGGCACGGTTAAACAAATTTTAAACCAAAATAATAAAGTTAAAATAAATTTTTAATAATATTTTCAAAATAATAACAGAGTAGGAGAGGTCGGGGTTGAACCGTACGTTTTTCGTTATCGGCTTATAATTCCCTTTCTGTAGAATTTGGAAATTTTTTGAAAAGTGGAAAAGAAAGGTAATGAGATTAGGTATTTCCTGTAATTTTCTGAGAATTTAATTTCAACTCGTTTTGGCGCTACGATTTTTTCTATTTAAAAAAAAAAAGTTCGGTTCAGCCCCAACGGTGGGGTTGGTTCGTACGGGTGGTGTTACACTACAAAACGCTCATGCAGCGCCTTTTCTTGGTATATCTTTTCGGTGCGGAGACTAAACTGTCAGTTTTTACGAGAACGTACCTTGCAATCTGGAGAAGGAGAACTGCGGAACCTTGACTCCGACCCGTCCAACACCATGGATGACATTCACCGGTTCTGTCTTCTCCCCGATGATGGCTTTTGTCGCCATTGCAACAAAATTGTGGTCCAGGGTTTTTGAGACAAAGGGGAAGGAACGAGAAACTCGCAGGTTGCACTCAATAACCTTCAGCTCATTGTCCTAAAACGTGAACAAACGATCTGATTATGAACTTCCCATAGTACTTACTTCTAATAGTCCATAGAGAGAATGCAGCCTACCCAACGAAAACGGATAGGAGTAGAAAAAGAGTAATTTAACATTGTGAAGTATAGGGCTTTTGACTTTGATACAGAATTATACATCTTTTATTTCTATTATAAGCCTGTAAATAGCTGGAAACGATTCCCTGTTTTTTGTATATTCATATAAGTATATTCATACATACATACATACAGTATATTCATACATATTCATACTATTCATAGCTTTATAGGAAAGTTTGATCAGAAATGAGAGTTTGAAGGCTTCAAACTTTCACTACAGAAACGAATCCTGCTTCCTATTGGTTGGTTTTTGAATGACACGTCATAACCGACCAATAGGATTTGAGTCTCCGTTTTTGTTTTCAAGCTTTTAAGCCTTCAAGCTCTTACTTCCATGGATACTCCTTTGTAAAATGGAATTATACGATTAAGGAATGGGCCAATTAACTTTTCCAGCAAGTACCTGGCTCAGAATGATGATCAAAAGCCGATAATATAATTTCAAAGTTGAAAGTCCTATACCTCCCAATGTTAAATATGTGTGTTACGATCCCGTGATGATGGTGTAGCAATATCCGTTTTTGTCGGGTAGGGTGCAATCTCTCTATAGACTTACTTTTTGGTTCAAGGTGTCGAGGTTTAATTAATTACACTTCTGTATAAAATCATAATAAACAGAGGGTCATCCCGGGGACACAAGGTCGATTGACAAAAACCCGGTACAATACAGAACAAACCTAGTTTACATGTAAGTAATTAGATAAATAAATGTTAATAATCCCAGGAATCGCCACTAGACGGGAACCCGCCCCACAAACCCACCGACACTCGGCAAGATCAACCCGAAATCCTACAAAAAAACAAGAGCTGGAAGCTCATATGGCACTTGCAAGGCTGGGTCAGATGGAAGTGATGGTCAAAAGTATTCTTTTCCCTTTTCCGTTAAGATGCGCCAAACTTGCTAGGCTGGGTCAAAGGATGGAAGTGACGGTCAAAAGTTTTTTTTTTTTTACTTTTCGTTTAAGATGCGCGCTTTAAGGGTGCTAAAAATTAATTTCTAAGCAAACCCCTTGAGGCAAAAAGGATCATGTGCTCATGGCGACCGTGAAAAAGTAAATTTTGCTTAAAAGTTTTTTTGTACTTGGCGGTTAAGATGAGTTCTTTAAGGGATGGTCGGATCGGAGAGTGACGATGTCTAAGCCAATGATGTCAAGTTTCTAATGCTCCAGCATAGTTTTATCGTCATAGCACATCTGGAAGTACCTTAACTCACGATCATCGGAATTCCGGACACCCCCTACAGCTCTCCCCCCCCCCCCTTGGTACCCGAATCCGGTCTGATTCTGTCACTGATGCACCTAGGACTTGTGCCTGTACTTCCCACCAGGTTTCATCCTGATCGCTCCCCTCTATGCGTGTCACAAGATGTCCGGTTCTCCCCTCCGACCCCCCCCCCCCCTCCCCCCAGTTCATCGGATACGGTCCGGACTTGAAATGGGACATGCTGAGACATGAGGTCTTTCAAGATATCAAGTTTCGTTAAGATCCGATAACCCATTCGAAAGTTATGCATGCTACCAATTTCCGGATTCTGCCGTCACCCCCTCCCCCCACGATAGTCAGGTCGGGCAAGCGACTGTTTCCAAATTAATCTGGTCGGGTTCCTGAGATGCCGGCCAAGTTTTATCGTCCTAGCCCAACTGGAAGTACATTATCTACGGATCGCCGGAATTCCGGAACCCCCCTCCACCTCCCCCCAGTGTCCGAATCTGGCCCAGTCCTGTCAGTGATGTATCTAGAGCGTGTGCTTTTTCTTCGCACCAAGTTTCATCCCGATCGCTCCACTCTGAGAGTTTCACAAGATTTCCGGTTCTCCCCTCCGAATCCCCCCCAGATTCGTCGGATCCGTCCGGACTTAAAATGAAACATCTGAGGCACGAGATCTTTCCAGATATCGAGTTTCATTAAGATCCGATCACCCGTTCGAAAGTTATGCATGTCCCTATTTTCCGCATTCCGCCACCTCCCCCTCCCCCCACGATGGTCGGATCGGGCAAGTGACTATTTCCAAGTTAGTTTGGTCGGGTCCCTGATATGCCTGCCAAGTTTTATCGTCCTAGCCCACCTGGAAGTACTTTAACTACGGATCGCCGGAATTCCGGGACCCCCCTCCAACTCCCCCCAGAGTGTCAGAATCCGGTCCAGTTCTGTCAGTGATGTATCTAGAGCTTGTTTTTGTTCTTACCACCAAGTTTCATCCCGATCGCTCCACTCTGAGAGTTTCACACGATTTCCGGTTCCCCCATCTAACTCCCCCCAGATTCATCGGATCCGGTCCGGACTTGAAATGAGACATCTGAGACAAGAGGTCTTTCCAGATATTAAGTTTCATTATGATCCAATCACCCGTTCGAAAGTTATGAATGTCCCTATTTTCCGGATTCCACCACCTCCCCCTCCCCCCACGATGGTCGGATCGGGCAAGTGACTATTTCCAAGTTAGTTTGGTCGGGTCCCTGATATGCCTGCCAAGTTTCATCGTCCTAGCATATCTGGAAGTACCCTAACTCGCAAACACCGGACTAACCGACCGACCGACCGACCGACGGAAATGTGATCGGTATATGGCACTTGGCTGGAAGGCAAGTGCCATAAAAAACCAATGCGCAAGAGAGGGTAAACGATAGCCGTAACCTATGACATCGCAAAAGTTGTCCGTCTGTCTGTCCGTCTGTGGGCACGGTAACTCTCCAAGGGAATGAGGTATTTTGATGAGACTTGGTGTGGGGATCTTTTGGGTCAAGGGAAAGGTCAAGTTCGTAGATGGGCTCTGTAGCCCTAAATTTAGGGGTGGAGGAGGGGGTTCAAGTTAAGGAAAAAAAATTTTTTTAAACACCTAATGAGATAGTCGATTCAGGGGGAAGAAGACATGCTGAACACGATTATGAAAACCATTTCTTTGCCGGACAAGTAGTTCGCCCGGAACCCGGCCAAAACCAGAGAGCTTGTTAAAAGTAAAGGTGTTATCTGATGTTGATTAGATGTTCGATTTAGGGATAAGAAGACATGCTGAACATTTATGTGAAAATCATTTTCTACACGGACAAGTAGTTCGCACAGAACCCGGCCAAAACCGGAAAATTTCATTAAAGAAAAAGTTGTATTTGTGGTTGATTAGATGTCCGATGCCGAATCCGTATATGACAATCATTTTTTAACCGGACACATAGTTCGGCCGGAATCCGGCTGAAAGTGGAAAATTTGTTTTAAGTAAAATTTTTATTTGAGGTTGACTAGATGTTGGATATAGGGGTAAGGAGGTACGCTGAATTCGTTTCTAAGCTTTATTTTTTCGCCGGACAAGTAGTTCCGGAATTCCGGAGGACCGGAAAAATGGAGGAAGTGAGGCAGGAAGTTTCGATCGGTTTCGTCAAAACAGATATGACTTATAGGGGTAAAAACACATGCTGAATCCATGTCTGAGCTTGGTTTTCTCAGATGATTAACTGTTTGGCCTTAAACTGTTTCTAAATTTTAATAGTAAAAACTTTCGAGGAGTGTGGTGAAGACTGGATCTGGCGAAGACAAAACCCAATTGTCTGCACCAAATACTGAATTTTTGGGACCCCACCGAAACCTTTGGTCTTGTTTGCTCTCGTTCTAGTCCAGCCCAGATCGGACACTCTTAAATGTTTCACCTTAAGAGGGAAAAGATGGTACTAAACCGAGATATCAATAGCTAAGGACAGGCACGGTACCCAAAAAATGTAACGCTAAATTAGCGGTACTCTATCTAGGTACGGGATCGACTAAAAAGAGGCACGACACGACATATTGTAGGAGGCACGACTACTAAAAAGAGGACGAAAACTAAAAGGGCCCTTTCGGGCTTCAGAATGAGGGGCAGGAACCATGTTCTATCGTTCCTTTATTTAGGCTCTGGAGTTACGCTTGTTTACTTCTACTACTCGCTAATCTCTTTTTATTAATCGTGCCTCCTGCGCCATACCGTGCCGTGCCGTGCCTCTCTTTAGTCGATCCCTCTTGGTTTTACTTTTTACTTTTATCTTTTCTTTCTGCTTTCTTGCTATACCGAAGCCGACTTGAGCCAGCTCTTAAGAAACAAACGTGGTTTACTATGATGACAATGATGATGAAATTTTCTTTACGCACTTATGAAGAGATAGTCCTTCAGCCCTTTACTTATGAAGAGGAAAATAGAGCAGTACAAGACAAAGAAAAGGAAAAAAATTGACTGAGCTTTCGATAATCTAGTAAATGCACAAGATAATAAAACCAAAGGTTTCGATGGGATCCCAAAAATCTAACATTTGATTCAAACAACTGGGACATGTCTTCGCCCTTCAATCTTCGTCAGATTCCTTGAATATTTTTATTACTGTTAAAATAAAGTTCAAAAACGGATCCAGGATGTCTCCTTGCCCCGATGCCTAATCTCTAATCGATTACAGAAACAACTTTGACCTTCAACCAAATTTCCAGTTTCAGCCTACTTCGTGATGAACCATTTGTCCAGCAAGAAAACAAAGTTCAAATATGGATTCAGCGGACCTCCTTACTCCCTCAATGAATATCTTATCAGCTTATAAAACATACATGTTTTTACCGCAAATTCGAAACCCCTCCTCTGCCTCTAAAGATAGGACTAAAGGACCCATCTACGAACTTGACCTGTACTTTACCAGTGAATCCTCATTGAACAACATCCTCGCTTGAACAATATGTTTCCTCGTTTGAACATTATATATCAACCCCTTCGACCTTCGATTACACTAGATCTCTCGACGTCCATAGAATAAACAAATGAAGGTCATCATCCACGCGCAGAGCTATACTGGTTTGAGAATAAAGGGGTAGGAACTGCTATAGCCGAAAATTGGTTGACAAATTTTGTGTCCGGTTTTTGCCGGATTCCAGGTGAACTACTTGTCCAGTGAGAAAATAACTTTCACATTCAGTTTCAGCATGTCTCCTTACCCCTAAGTCAACTATCTCAATAGCTTTCAAAAAATATTTTTTGTTTGCTCCTTAATTTGAAACCCCTCCCCCACCCTCAAAAACATGGCTACAGAGCCCATCTTGGAACTTGACCTTACCCTTGACCCAAAGAATCCTCACACCAAGTTTCATCAAAATATCTCATTCCCTTCGAGAGTTGTCGTGCGGACGGACGGACAGACGGACAACTTTTGCGATGTCATAGGTATCCCTCCACTTACGTTGTAGGGTCCAAAAAAACTAAACATTTTGAAAAAGATAAGGGACTAATCGGATCTAAAAATAATTCTTCCCAAATGGAATACGGAGAAATGGCCAAGGGCAGAAACATGAAGGTCCTGGGCAATCGAAGATAACTTTGCACAAGGGTCCGAGGGCAATAAAAGTTGCAGTTATATCGGAATTCCTATAACGTCGAGGAAGGTACAAGAGAAATTTTACAATATTTGAAATAATAAGTCCTGATAAATTTTAAATCTTTTTCTCTCAGAATACCAAAAATCCCGGAAAGGTTCCAGACACAGGGAGAACAAAAACTATTACATAAACTACCGAGGGCTTTCAGTTACATCAGTTACAGGCTATCAGTTACACGACATTAAAGGAACAGAAAACTTGACTCGGAGAGCTAGCTGACATATCAAGAATGTACCCTGAGTCGATGCTGAGAGTAAGAAAAATTCTCGTTATGATCATTGCAGTTTCCGGGCAGTTTCCGAGAATTCGACTTTTGAGTTAGTAGAAAAAAAAGCAAAAGGTTTGTGTGCCGGGAGTAGGAATCGAACGCACGACTTCTTGACTACTATCCCGATCTGTTAGTCAACACGGCCAAAGGCGAACCTTTACAGCGCATAAGTGCATAATTACAGTGCATAAGGGGCAAGGGCCTGCCAGCTAGCTTCGGGAACACTAAGGAGGGGGTTCGAGATAACAAAGAAGGGGGGTCCTGTCGACAATAAGTCCCTGTATCTTTATCTAAGCCCCCCAGGTCGGTTTGATGGCCGAAAGTTGCGTAGTCAAGTTTTCTGTGCCTTTAACTCTAGTTGATGTTCGAGGAGTTACGGAAGTTCAGAAAAAAATGTTGGTGTTAACCCGGTACCCGCTGAGACAGGACAGTGCTTTCCCGGGTGGGCCATCTGTGAGTTTCAAGCTTCTTTCTATTTAATAAACTTTCTCGCATACCAAAGAAACATGAACCAAATCATTTTCTCTTCCGATGAAACAAATGGAATGGCTTTAACATTCCGTGACCCCAAGGCGACTGCAAATCACAGTTTACTGCTTTAAGATAGGTGCCCACAGAACGCGAATTCGCGTTCGCCTAGGCGAATTTGACGTCGCTGGCGGAAAAGATTCGCTTCGCTTCGCTAGGCACAAATTTCGCGCCGCGCCGTTTCAACTCCAAGTCGAATTACTTTCGCGTCGCCTCAGATCGCGCTGAAGAAGTTCAAGAAATCAACAATCAACCTGGCGATAGTAGAGTATATAACCATAGAGTATTTAAGCATAAAGTTGACTTTTCCCCCTATTTTCGTTCTAGTCCTACGTACCGTATCGAGGTATAAGAATCTAGTACTGGCGAATTTGTTCGCGTATTCGCTGCCAGTGGGGTCTACGAAACGAATTCGTTGAGCGGCACGAAAGAAAAAAAATCGTTGGCGGAAAAAAATCGCGTTCTGTGTGCACCTATCTTTACGCGGGTACGTCACCTGAGTTTTATTCTGGCGATATTTCGGTCCTTCTTGGCAAGAGTCCTCTTCAGGCTCAAGCTAGAAAAGCAAACCTGTGTTATTCTAGCTAGTGTTGGGCGATATTTGGATTTTCGATAATCGATCTATCGATATTTCTTTAAAATATTTCGCTACAGGATACGTCTCGTCTGGCCGAAATTTAAGAATAAAATTGTCGTTAAACAGCATCTTCCATCATCTCAAACTCCAAATCAATAAGAACTGAATTACAGAAAACATTGCTCCAATTTATGTTGGATACTTACAACAATTATGAATGAACAAATATCGTTTTGGATATCGATATTTACGTTTCGATATTCGATATCCATAACTGGCCCGATATATCGATATCGCCCAACACTAATTTTAGAGAAACATCGCTAGAATAATACTCCGCGGACGTATCATTTTAAGGTAGTCAACTCAAAATGAGACGACGTTGACAAAGTTCATAGAAAACAAATGGTTCGGTAACGGAAACAAAATCTGTGACGCAGGACCAAAGTACGGTAACAAGCATAGCGGAAGTGAACCTTTTACGCCTACATAAATACTGACAAGAAAAACCATTAAAGATGAATGTATGATTTATTGCGTAGTAGTTCTAAAGTGGTTACTGATAAGCTTCACAGAACCACCTGAACTACTTTTTGGGATCCCAAAACGTAAGTGGAGGGATACCTATGACTTCGTAAAAGTTGTTCGTCTGTCCGTCCGTCTGTCAGTACGATAACTCTCGAAGGGAATGAGATATTTTGATGAAACCTGGTGTGAGGATCCTTTGGGTCAAGGGAAAGGTCGAGTCCGTAGATGGGCCCTATAGCTGTATATTTAGGGGAGGGGGAGGGGTTTCAAATTAAGGGGCGAAAAAAATATTTTTTAAAAGCTAATGAGATAGTCAATTTAGGGGATAAGATGCCATGCTAAATCCGAATATGAAAACGGACAAGTAAGTTCTCTTGGAATCCGGCAAAAAAACGGAAAATTTGTCAAAAATAAAAGTTTAATCTGAAGTTGATTAGAGGTTCGATTTAAGGAAAGGGAAACATGCTGAATCCGAATATGACGATTATTTCTCGCCGGACAAGTAGATCGCCCGGAATCCGGACACAGCCGGAAAATTTGTCAGAGTAAAAGTTTTATTTGAATTTCATTACCTGATCCATTTATGGGTAAGAAGACATGCTGAATTCATGTGTGACAATCATTTTCTACCCGGAAATATAGTTCACCACGAATCTGGTTGAAATCGGAAAATTTGTTAAAAGTTTTATCTGAAGTAGATTAGAGGTTCCACATAGGGGTAAGGAGATACGCTGAATCCGTTTTTGAACTTTGATTTTTGCAAGACCCGGAATCCGGCCAAAACCGGAAATTTGGCAGAAGTAAGGCAGGAACTTTAGTCAAAGTAGATATATAGGGATATACATCTACTATAGGGGTAAACACACATGTTGAACCCATATTTTATCGTCAAACACAGTCGTGAGCCGTCGTGGTGAAATGAAAACAAAACCAAAGACGTATTCTGAATTCTTTTCTGTTCACATACATTACCCGTGACGTCTGTAAAAGAATCCTTATATTCTACTAAAACGTCACCATCATACTTCTTCAGCTAACATCCAAACGAACAGCTTCGCTGTATTTTATCATCATAATGATGTAACGTCAAATCATTACATCATAGATTCTTTTTAGAGGAGACCTGATTGAAACATTCAAATTACTCAATGGAAGTTATGACAATTTTGAAGTGACTGATTTAGTACGATTCAGCATTAACCGTCATCATCGGGGGCACTCGTACAAGCTTGCAAAATCAAGATTCCACAAGGACGTTTTTAAGTGGGGTTTTGGCAACAGAAAACTCTGATCAGTTCGACTACTCAAAATTTCTTGGAGTTATTTAGAGGCGAAAGCGCTCCATAATATTTTTCTTATGTACTAGGCAAGCATACCAAGATAAAAAAAAAAGAGCGAAGAAAGAAGGAATAAGTAAAACCCTGAATTTCTCTCACACAGAAGTGCTGCCCCGCGTCCGAGGTGACACTAAATTTCGTAGATAAATATTCTTTGAGCCCAAGCTGACTTTGAAACATTTATTCAAACAATGTTTACAACGGGTACGTCAGCTACGATTCTTCATCAGCGCTGATGAAGAATCGTAGCTGACGTACCCGTTGTAAACATTGTTTGAATAAATGACACTAAATTCCCATCTTAAACAAGACCAAAGGATTCGATGGGATCCCAAAAATTTAATATTTGAGCCAGACAATTGCGTCTTGTAGATATCCGGTCTTCGACAGACTCTTTGAGCATTTTTACTATTAAAATTTAGAAACAGATCAAGGCCAATGGCTAATCATCTGAGAAAACCAAAGATTCAGCACGTGTTTACCGCTTTACGTCGTATCTACTTTGACGAAATTGATCGAAACTTCCTGCCTTAGTTCTGCCAAATTTCCGGTTTCAGCCGGAATCCGGTTGAATTACTTTTCCGGCAAAAAACCAAAGCTCGAAGGGAATTTTAGCAGTTTCCCCCTATATCGTACCTCTAATCAAACTCAGATAAAGTTTAAACTTTAAAAAAGATTCAGGTTTGCCGGATTCCGGTAGAACTATTTGTCCGGGGAAAAAATAATTTTCATATACGGATTCAGCATGCCTCTTTACCAATACTTCGAACCTCTAATCGACTTCAGATAAAACTTTTACTTGTAACAAAAGTTCCGGTTTCAGCCGGATTCCGGAATCTGGTTTCATTCCGGGTAGAAAATGATTGCCATATACGGATTCAGCATGTCTCCTTACCCCCAAATCGAACATACGAACCCCTTGATACGATACCAAGAACCTCTTGGTGCCAGTAAAGGGTCGTACTCAGGGGCGTCGCAGGGGGGGGGGGGTGCCTCCCTCCCAACTTCTTCAGATTCGGTAAATTTTTGAGATTTAGTAAAATTGGGCCGGAGGCACAAAATTTAACCGAAATCATTCGGTAATTTTTCGATACAACAACTATTCGGTACATTTCCGGAGATTTGGAAGTTATACAGAAATCTATTCGGTTAATGATCGGGATTCGGTAATGTATTCGGCATAATTACCAGGATTCGGTAGTTATCACATTTTCGGTGAACGAATTTACTGAAATCATTCGGTAATTTTTCGATGCCAAACTATTCGGTATATTTATGGAGATTCAGTAGTTACACAGAGTCCCGAATAGGCTATCGGTCCAAAATTATCTGGTATCATGATTGGGATTTCGTAGTTTTTTCGGTAACTATTCGGTATTATTATCGGGTTAAAGTGAATCCCAAATAGGCTATCGGTCCAAATTTATTCGGTATAATATCGGGAGTCGGTCATTTTTTCGATAACTGCGAGCATTCGGTAATTATAACGAATCCCGAACTTCGGTCCAGTTTCGACGAAATTATACATATTTATTCGGTATAATTGGAACTCGATAGTTGGGCTGAATCCCGAATAGGCTACCGGTTAAAAATTATTCGGAATAATAACTGGGATCCGGTAATTTATTCGTACAATTGCCAGAATTCGGTAGTTACCATTAACTCCGAACGTTGGTCCGATTTCGAAAATAATTTACCGAATCCCGAATATCTGTCCATAATTATTGGCTATACTCTTATCCTCAATTCCAAACTTTGGTCCAATTTCGACGTCAATCCTAAATCCGGTAGTAGAACTGGTCAGAAAAGGACATACCCATGATTTCACCGACAATCCTCACATTTATTCTGGATCCCAAAAGGATGCCCTAATCATAAATGTTTCCAAAAATTTCGCCTGCGGCGCCTTTCGAAATTCTCTATTTTATGGAAGGGCGCGACTCTTAGCTGTGGTTTGAAGACAGTTTTAGGCTTGGGATTCGAGAAACATTGTAGTCTAGAATCTGCATGGAAATAGTTAAATTTGGCAGAACAAGACAAAAGGTTTCGATGGGATCCCAAAAATCCAATATTTGGTCTAGACAATTGGGTCTTGTCTTCGCCAGGTCCAGTCTTCGCCAGGCTCCTTGAACATTTTTAATATCAAAATTCAGATACAGATTAAGGCCAAATAGATAATCATCTGTGAAAACCATGTTCAGATATGGATTCAGCATGTGTGTTTACCCCTGTAAGTCTTATCTATTTTGACGAAAACTTCCTGCCTTACTTCTGCCAATTTTCCGGTTTAAACTGAATTCCGGAACCACTTGTCCGGTGAAAAAAAAAGCTAAGAAACGAATCCAGCGTATCGTCTTTCCCCAATATCGAACATCTAATCAACTTCAAATAAAAATTTAACTTATAAAAAATTTTCCAGTTCCATCCGGATTCCGGTCAAACTATATGTCCGGGTAAAAAATGATTGTCATATACGAATTCAGCATCACTTTCTAATCAACTACAAATAAAACTTTAACTTTTAACAAATTTTCCGGTTTTGGCCGGATTGCAGACGAACTACTTGTCCGGGTAGAAAATGATTTTCACACAAGTGTTCAGCAAGTCTTCTTCCCCAAATCGAACATCTAATCAACATCAAATAAAAATTTTACTCTCAACAAACTTTCCGTTTTTGGCCGGATTCCGGACGAACTATTAGTCCGGCGAGAAAATGGTTTTCATCTTCGTGTTCAGCATGCCTTCTTACCCCATAATCGACTATCATATTAGCTGTTTCAAAATATTTTGTTTGCCCCTTAATCTGAACCCCTAAATGTAGGGCTACACAGACCATCTAAGAACATGACCTGTCTGATGACCCAAAGAATCTTCACACCGAGTTTCATCAAAATATCTCATTCCCTTCGAGAGCGACCGTGCTTACAGACGGACGGACAACTTTTGCGATGTCATAGGTATCCCTCCACTTACGTTTTGGGATCCCAAAAAGCGAACTAAAACAAATCTCACGTCCGGCGCTCACTTTACGTGATCATGGGAAGTATCGGGTAGCCTACAGTAAAAGATGGTTAAAATGGCAACGGTGAAAGATGGAATTTGTATGGGAAGCAATTGATTTTACAAGAAAAAACAAGTTAAAAATAGAAAACGTTTGACTGCGGAGTTTGTCTTTGGTATAGTAAAGTAAGATTTGCAGATTTGTTGATGGTGTGGTGAAATTTCGAGAGAGAGACGGCGAAGTTTAGTTCATGTAAAGTTATTTGCTTTGTAGTTTCATATGTATTTTCTAGTATATGGCCTTTGGCTTTGAATACAATTATTATTATTATTGCTGCCCTTTTGTGTTACTCTTTGGACTTTTTAATTTGATAATTTTAAATAATTTAAAGCTCGAATTCTTAGTTCGTAGGATTCGGCAGAACTTTTTAAAGATTCGGTAAAAATTTTGGGTCTGCACCCCCCCCCCCTCCCCCAACGAAAATGTACTTGCGACGCCTCTGGTCGTACTAACCGGTATTTACATTCTTTTGTACCATCTTTTACTGAGAAAATTAACAAGAAACTGGTGGATTCGAAGTGACATATTTTTTTGTGTAATAATTGCATATATTCAAGTTGTTTTAGTGCAAAATTTTTTGTATTTTAACCAAAAATTAACCAAAACTAAGCCAAAAATTTAGTATTTAGTGCCAATTCGGCACTACGAGTTGTATCAATACAAAAATCTATCTATCTATCTATCTTACAATACAGCTTTTACTTTTGACAAATTTTCCGGTTTTGGCCAGATTCTGGACGAACTAATTATCCAGCGAAAAAATAAGTTTCAGATGTGGATTCGGCATGTCTCCTTACCCCTAGATCGATTAGCTTTAAAAAAATATTTTTGTTTGCCCCTTAATTTGAAAACCCCTCTCCCACCCCTAAACATACGGCTACAGAGCCCATCTACGAACTTTACCTTACCCTTGACCCAAAGAATCCTCACACCAAGTTTCATCAAAATATCTCATTCCCTTCGACAGTTATCGTGCTGACAGACGGACGGACAGACGGACAACTTTTCACTATCTCATTGGCTTTTTAAAACAATTTTTTTCGTCCCTTAACTTGAAATCCCTCCCCTATCCCCAAGGTCTACGACCTTGACCTGTACTTTGATCCAACGGATCTTCACACCAAGTTTGAACAGAATATCTCAATCCCTTCGCGAGTTATCGTACTAACAGACGGACGGACGGGCAAACGGACGGAGGGACAATTTTATGAAGTCATAGCTTACGTTTTGGGATACCAAAACCAAGTAAAACTCGCAAACTCAGTAGGCTATCACAACCCTAGATGGCAAAAAACGATACACCACATTGTATATTGATTCAGTGATATTTTTGTTTTTTAGTTTAAAGTTTAACTGAAAGGCCAACTTATTTTTGTATCATTTAACTGAATACACTGCATTTTTTGGATTATGTTAAGGGATTTTTTTTTTTTTTTCATTATTTGCTGTAGAATGACGTTCAGAATATCTACGGTCGCCCTCACAACGCAAACTTCTACTAACACGCAGAAAAACTGAATCTCAATACATACGCGGCGTTTTACTGGCCAGTGATCAACTTAAGGAAGGTAATTCACTGCGTGAACACTTATTTTTCGTCTATCGTTTTCGTCGAGCATACAACACAGATACAAGCGCATAGAGCATACAAATCAGACGAGGAAATTCCACTATTTGAAAATCGATATTCGCGAATAGCGGAGCAACGAAGTAACGCATTTTCGCCGAGTTTTCAAGCTTCTTTAAGTGAATAAGTGATGGGTAACTAGATTGTCCTATCTAAGACCTTTTCAGTTAAACTTTAAGGAACTGGAAATGTAGGCAATAGGGCAACCTGAAATATTATAACAGAAGGCATTTAAATGAAGAACTCAAATCCTAGTACTGACACTTAACACCGATGGAAAATCGCTCTTTAAAAACGCGTTTTTTCTCAGCATAACAAACTGGGCGGAGAAAATGAGCAGAAACTTAGCGAGGGTGGTTAGTTGGCTCTTCTAGGTGGTTTGTATCCTGTCTGTAGCAGAGGCCCCCCATCCCCCCATGGTATCCAAACTCTGTCCCACGACAAGAAAATACCGTCAGAGATATAAAAGAGTTCGTAAAACGTTTTAGCAAAACAAGACCAATTTTTAACTGTATTTGTCTGTAGGCTACTGACACAGGTATTGTCAATATTTTTCTTAACAACAATCGCAAATTTGGTTGTGTAACCACGAAAATCAATTTATAAAATAAACATTTTATCTATCTATCTAGTCAAGGTAAAACAAGAGGCTTAAGGAGCGATTGAGTAAAGGGAAGAGGATTAGATCAACAAAATTTGTATAGCCTACTACTAATAATAATAATTAATAATAATAATTAATAATAATGATAATTAATAGTAATTATAATTAATAATAATAATAATTAATAATAACAATTTATTTCTTATCCATAAGTTCCAGAGGAAAAACAAGTGGAGTACAATAAAGAAAAAGAAAGGAAGATAATACTAAAATAACTATAGGAACAAAAACACTAGCACACAAACAGGGGGGGTAAGCGGATGGTGGGGTGAAAACCCAGAGTAGGCTGAACCTGACAGCTTCCTGTGTTGCGTTAGTAATTTCTCCGAAGTATCTGGAACACTGAACTTACGAATAATTACTCTATTCCGATGCCAAGGGGGGAGGTAAAGGAGGAATTTACAGTAAGGAAAATAACTTTTTCGGAGAGAAAGAAGGTCTTTCTTTTTGAGAAGAGGTTATAGTCCAGGAACATAGAAGATAGCATGGTCGCAGAAAGTTGAAATGTGTTACGTAAAGGGAAAGTCAAATTATTCGAGTTTCTAACCGGCGAATAAGCTCTTTAGTCTAGAGAGGAGAGATTCAATTGCTTGTCAACAAAAAAGCACAGGGGTGTTCTGCCTGACTATGCAGTAAAGAATGGCGAACAAGCACGCACCAGAACGGCAAATAAATTAACGCTACAGTCATTTGTGCCATATTTTGTTAAGTTTTTTAACAAGTGAGGACACATATAATGTTTTGACAATTAATCTAGTATTACATATTTTATATTTTTCATGTTTGACACACCTTTTAATTTTTTTTACAAAGTTATGAAGTCGTACAAGCTGTAAAATGAATTGTATACATCAGTTATATTTGATTTAAGTTGACAGTCCTAGGTTATCATGTTGTGAAACAGATATTCAGGAATAAATACGATGATTGATTGATGATTAATTGATTGAGATGAAAGATTCAATTACCTTAGCAATAAGCTGCATGTTGAAGGGACCCGTCACTTCCAAGTTGATCGCAACAGATCTGCAAATTGCGTCAATTTTCGCCAATGTTTCCGCGTTTAGGTCCTGCGGTGGAGTGACCATGGTGGCATCTCCTGAGTGAACGCCAGCGTTTTCTACATGCTCCGAAACGGCCATGCAGATAACCTGTCCATCGTTGGCTACAGCATCGACATCTATTTCCTGTAAGATAAACAAGTTATACTTACACCCCTGTTAGGGACTACACTTTCAGACGTTTCATAACAGATTCACTGACAAAGTTTCATAACACAGTCTTTGTCGCGGAAAGACGATTGTGTGTCACACAGTCGAGCCACAAGCTGAAACTCGCGGAAACGCCGTTTTGTCTATTTTTTTGGCGGTAATTTCAAATGTCTGAAAATAAAAATGAAGTCCTGTAAAAATCTCAATAAATAGAACTCCAGGCTTTCTTCCTTACCATCCCGTGCAAAAAGGATCCTCAGTTTTATGTCTACATACTTGAGACCGCTTTTAATTTTATTGTTCTGATGTTATTCTGCTGCTAAATTTGAATTTCCCGCCAAAATCGAGCCACAAAATCGACAATCACCTCGGTAGTTGTTTGTCGAATTCGAGCCACAAAGCGAGCCACAAAAATCTTGTTGGTCACGGAGACACACTTGTGGACCGCGCAAAAGGCCGCGGAAACATTCTTTTCGAGCCACAATCGACACACAAACTGTTTGTGGGAGGACGGAAAAAACCCTTAAAGAATATTTAGCTGAAGATGCGGGTTCCTTTCGCAACAAATGTAGCCTATAAGATTTCGATGAATGTCAAAGGAGTACCCAGCTTGCGGCATTCGCACAAGGTGAAGGTAAGGTGCATGTAAGTAAGTAAGTAAGTAATTAATTTATGACCCGCCATTTTGAAAAAGCGGAGTAAATGGAGGAAATAAATAAAACACATAAAGACAGAGAAAAAGACAATTAATTTTCAATTTTCAATCTTCGGCCAGGAAGCAGCAGGAAGCATGTGTCTTTCAGATCTGGACAGTTTTCCATACCCGATCGAAAATTTTATAGCCTGCGTAGTAGTACGAAAACGTTGCATGTAATACTATGTAATAGCAAAGAATACTATCATTTAATGTGCCTCAGACTGGTCCAATCTTCTGTAGTAGTATCCAGTAGCATCCTGTCTTGCCATAGTAACATCCAGTCTTGCTAATAGTGCCATATAGTAGTATGCAGTAACACGGGAAGTAGAAGCATGTAGTGGAATCGTTAGTACTGCATGCAACTTTTTCGTACTACTTCATAGTACTACTTTGAGATAAATTTTTTATCGGGTATGGACTTCATCGGACTGTCCCTCCACTAACCGTACGGAAAGTTCCCGCCTGATACCTACCCGGATAAAGTGAAACAGAGTTCAGGTTAGTTTCTTCCTCGGTTCGACCGTAATTTTAGCCTGGGGCGATTTGGTGGGTCAATTTCGACCGGATTTTCGGCATCGGGCAGAGCCGAAGCCGACATTCCGGTCGATCCGAGCAAGAGACTAACCTGAAATCGGGTTGGAATCTGTTTCACTTTGTCTGGGTCGATTTCAGACGGAAAATTTCCGTCCTGGCCGAGCCCAACTGATCCCTTACCTTAGCTTCCAGGATGAACTTCGATATAACAACAGGATGATCCTTTGACACCGCACTGGCCGTATTTAGATAAGACTCCAGCTCCTTTGCTGTGTTTGCAACATTCATTGCCGCTCCGCTCAGAACATACGAAGGGCGGACCAAACAGGGATAACCGACGGTGTCGCAGAACTGCTTTGCCGACTCCAAATTCGTCAACTCCCGCCACTTCGGTTGTAGGATTCCGATAGAATCGAGCATTCGCGAGAATTTGAAGCGGTTTTCCGCCCGGTCAATCATCTCCGGCGTTGTACCAAGAATCCGTGCGCGTTTTTTGTAGAGGTCCATAGCGATGTTGTTTGGTAACTGGCCACCCATGCTGAGAATTATGCCTAGAAGGACAAGTATACCAACAATGAGTTATACCTTCTTTAAATCGAAACAACAATAACAGCAGCAAATAAGGAAACAAATCATATTTGATATTATATTAATCTTAATATTGTATTTAAAGCCTTAGGGCCATATACATACAACAAAACAACAAACTTCATAATTACTTCTAATATCGCACTACATATACTAAACTGCACTCGCCCGGTCAACTTTTACTTTAATACTTTGCAACACAAATCTACATAATGCACTAATTGCTCCTGGAGATGGGCTCTTCAATATATCAGGAAACAGTATCTCCCTTCCCCCCCAGCAAGATTCCCTTAAAAACAAGAGTTCGCGGCACAGTGCAACCAAATGGGCTAGGTCATAATCGCCTTCACCGCAGAGTGAGCAGGGGCTGTTCGTACTGGGGGAAACAATTACTTTTCCCGTGTACTGGCAGACAGTTCGCTCGCAACTGGATCCAGAGCGTGAGGTAAGTTTTTGGTAGGTTGAGCTTCATGTAAAATTCTGGTCCAAAACTCTCTTTGAAAAACGGATACGTCAGCTGAATTTTAATGGAGTATATTTCGGCCCTTCTTGGCAAGGGTTCTCTTCAGGCTCAAAGCCGCTCAAGTTGGAAATACGAACTTGCGGGAAAAAAAACTAAAGATTCTAGCTTAGCGTTAGATATTTGACTTCGTGAATTCCTTTGTAAGAGTTGCTTGGAGTTAAAAAGGGTTGCTATGATTTCATTTTGGACACGGCTGCTGTTTTTGCTGCTCGATTGGGTCGTTGATCGGGAAGAGATTTTTCTGCATTTGGGTTGACTTTCGTTCTGTTGTAGAGAAGAGCTTGGGGTCTGAATTTCCTTTCGCTGATAATGCAGTTCCATGTTTCTGGTAGTGAGTATGGAAACAAGTCAGGCAAAGGTTCGTTTTTGCAGATATCATGGTAACTGATACCAAGGTCCAAAGTCTGAACATCGTACACCAGTAACCGAGGTATATGATGTTAAGATCCCACGGTCTTGGCCGTCGTATCTGATCGCAGTATCTAAAGTCGTCAAATCACATTCATCATCACCAACAAAAGAGGCTAGGATTTTGTCAATGGTGGGAAAAAAGTATGGTACTTGTTATGTGAGTGGGTGTCTTTTTTCTGGGAAATATAAAAAAGCGCGATTTCGCCAATTTATCGTTTCTGCAGACCAGCCATAGCACCTTCACCTTCTTAGTGACGCGTCCAAACTATCTTATGTTGATATTGGTAAGAAATAAATCGAATTAAAACTGAATTGAATTGAAATTGAATACCACGGTAACTGCAAAAGTGACAAAACGCAGATCCAGTTATCGTGATGTCAGATACCATGGTAAATCCAAAAACGAGACTCTTGTCGTTTCAGGTTTTACCATTTTCTCTTTGTCATTTCAGCTGCTTTCGGGCGGCTGGTAAGTTCTATGGCACTTGCATGGGTCAAGATGATTTGATTGATCAAAAGTAAGTTTCGACTTTGCGGTTGAGATGCGCGCTCTAAGGGAGCTGGAACTTCATTTGTAAGTAAAACCCTTGAGGCAAAACTGCTAATGGGCTGATGGGCATCACGAAAATGCATATATTGCTCAAAAGTATTTTTTTTACTTTGCAGTCAAGATTGGTACTTTAAGGAATAATCGGATTTGGGACGTAGCAATTTCTAAGAAAATGTTGTTGAGTCTCCAATATTCCAGCGAAGTTTCATCGTCCTAACAAATCTGGAAGTACCTTAACGTGCGATCACCGGAATCCCAGACCCCCCCCCCTCCTCCAACTCACCCACAATAACCGGAGCCAATCCGGTTCTGTAAATGATTAATCCAGAGCATCTGTTTGAAATTCCCACGAAGTTCGATCCAGATCACACCAGTCTAAGCGGGTCAAGTATTTTCCGCCCTCCCCCCAATTATTGCCGGATTCGGTCCGGAAATGAAAAAGGTCACAAGAGAAAAATGTCCTCTGTTTAATTATTAAATTTCACTCGAATCCGATCACCCGTTCCAAAGTTACGCATGACTCAATATTCCAGATTCCCCTCCCTCAACTCCCCCCCCCCCCAAGATTATCATATCGAGGATTTTTTTTTATTCCAAGTCAGTTTGACCGGGTCCCTGATATGCCTTCCAAGTTTCGTCGTGAAAATCCCCCAAAAAACGGAATTCCGGGAAACGCCCTCCTCCCCCCCCCCTCAAGTTTCCGGATCCAGTCAAATTATGTAAAAGATTTACATGGACCAGATGTTTGTTCTTCCCAGCAAGTTTCACTCCGATACCATCATTCTAACCGTTTCCCGAGATTTCCGGTCCACCCCCCCCCCCCCCCCCCAGCTCCCCCGCGGTGCACGTAGCCAATCCGGTTCAGCAAATGACTTACCTAGAGCATCTGTTTGTTCTTCCCACAAAGTTCCATCCCGGTCCCTCCATTCTAAACGGGTCACGTATTCCCCCCCCCCCCCCAATAGTTGCCGGATCCGGTCCGGATATGAAAAAAATCATCGGAGAAATGTCCTCTGTTCAATTCTTAGATTTCACTCGAATCCGATCACCCATTCCAAAATTACGCATGACTGAAAATTTCGGATTCCCCTCCCTCCACTCCCCCCCACCATTATCTGATCAACAAAATTTTTATTTTGAAGTCAGTTTGATTGGGTTTCTGATATGCCTGCCAAGTTTCATCGTGAAAATCCCCAAAACCACCATCACCGGAATTCCGGCCCCCCCCCCCCCCATAAGTGTCCGGATCCAGTACAATGGTCTAAAGGACTTATCTAGAGCAGATGCTTGTTCTTCCCAGCAAGTTTCACTCCGATCCCTCCATTCTAACCGTTTCTTGAAATTTCCGGTCTCCCCCCCAACTCCCCCCTGGCTGCCGAATCCGGTCAAGACTTTAAACGGGACATTACAAATATATATTCTATTCAGTTATGAAGTTTCATTACAATCCGATCATCCGTTCGAAAGTTACACACTTCTCAATTTCCCGGATTCCCCTCCCTCCACTCCCCCCACCATTATCTGATCGACAAAATTTTTATTTTGAAGTCAGTTTGATTGGGTCCCTGATATGCCTGCCAAGTTTCATCGTGAAAATCCCCAAAACCACCATCACCGGAATTCCGGGAACCCCCCCCCCCCATAAGTGTCCGGATCCAGTACAATGGTCTAAAGGACTTATCTAGAGCAGATGCTTGTTCTTCCCAGCAAGTTTCACTCCGATCCCTCCATTCTAACCGTTTCTTGAAATTTCCGGTCTCCCCCCCCCCCAACTCCCCCCTGGCTACCGAATCCGATCAAGACTTTAAACGGGACATTACAAATATATATTCTATTCAGTTATGAAGTTTCATTACAATCCGATCATCCGTTCGAAAGTTACACACTTCTCAATTTCCCGGATTCCCCTGCGGATTCCCCTCCCTCCACTCCCCCCACCATTATCTGATCGACAAAATTTTTATTTTGAAGTCAGTTTGTTTGGGTCCCTGATATGCCTGCCAAGTTTCATCGTGAAAATCCCCAAAACCACCATCACCGGAATTCCGGGACCCCCCCCCCCCCATAAGTGTTCGGATCCAGTACAATGGTCTAAAGGACTTATCTAGAGCAGATGCTTGTTCTTCCCAGCAAGTTTCACTCCGATCCCTCCATTCTAACCGTTTCTTGAAATTTCCGGTCTCCCCCCCCCCTCCAACTTCCCCCTGGCTACCGAATCCGGTCAAGACTTTAAACGGGACATTACAGATATATATTCTATTCAGTTATGAAGTTTCATTACAATCCGATCATCCGTTCGAAAGTTACACACTTCTCAATTTCCCGGATTCTTCTCTTTCCCGGAACTGATTATTTATAAGTTTGTTTGGTCGGGTCTCTGATAGGCCTGCCAAGTTTGATGGTCCTAGCACAACTGAAAGTACCCTAACTCAAAAAAGTGTGACAAAATGCCCTAAATTTTCAAGTTTCCAGCGCCCCAACTCCCCCGCATATGGTCGGATCGGGAAACTTATTATTTCCAGGTTACTTTGGTCAGGTCCCTGATCAGTCCTGTCCTGTCCTGTCCTGTCAGTCTTCGTCTGACCGTTGAAGCGAACGGTCGCAATCTGGCATCAACTTTAAGTTTAACTGTAATCCTTAACGGGCAAAACGACGGTTGACCTTTGACCTTTGACTTCGTGCCAAACACAACGGAATCCAAGGCTAGCATCTAGGAATGCCCACCGATTGGAGCGTTGAGCTTTGCTACTCTCCTGTGCTCAACTTCTTACAACAGAGTTTTATTTTCGGACTGCAAACTGACGATATTGTAAAGTATGCTACTGAGTTCTTCAGCCCTCAAGCGATTGGAGAAGCAAGGAAACTGTTGTGGCAGAAGATTTACCCTGATGTTCTTGCACCTCGCCGCACTGGACCCAATGCACCCACAAATAGCTTGATCGATCTGCTGTCTGCATTTGAGGATTGTGACGATACCAGCTCGACTCTCCCACAGTTTGTCATCAAGTCACCGGCTGAGGTCCCAAGCGTTCCGGCTAATTCTTTCTCTATCCTGTCTGCCAACATGACGTCTTGCATGAATGAAATCAAGTTTATCAAAGAAGCTATCAGTACCAGCTTCAACCAGGATCGTTCCACGGTATGTAATGGTTGTCCTGGGGGATCAGAAAGCCATACTTTTACCCAAAGCAAGCGAACTTACGCCCAAGTTGTTAAGGTTGTAGTGGACAATGTGCCAGCTCATCTTTCAGACCCATTGGCAAGAAAAGGTCATCTCGATGCAATGGAAGGGAACGAGGAGATAACTGAACTACGAACAGCAAACCAAAATAGCCGTTGGATTGTCCAAACAAGGGACCCGTCATCTGCTTCTCGCTTAGCCAAAGCACTCGCCGAAACGATGCCTGAAGCCGAGACTCGAATCGTTGAACCGAGGTTCGTTGGCATCATTCGTAACCTACCGGACAATGTGTCCGCAACCGATATTGCAAGTCTTGTTCCGAAAGTAGTGGAAACTTCCCGAATAGGGAGCTCCCAAGCTTACAAGATATACTTTGCCGACAAGTCTTCTCTCGACAAAGCCATTGCTGCTGGTGTCCGCATAGGATATGAAGTCGTTAGAATTTCCGAGTTCGTCAGACTGCCAAGACGTTGTAGCAAATGTCAGTCGCCCAACCATCTCAAAAAGAGCTGCTCCCTTCCCAACGGAACACAGAGGTGTGCTCGATGCTCAGAAGACCATGAGAATTCACGAGCTAATCCTTGTTCAAAACCCCCCAAATGTGCCAACTGTGGTGCGAGTCATGTCTCTTTTAGCTTGCGTTGTCCTGAGCTCCGAAAAACCGCTGAGAATGTCAGAAAATGATGGATTCTCAGAAAACAATCAAACTTGGAAGTCTGAACATAAATGGAACGAAGGATAAAGACCTGTTGATCGAAGACCTTCTTACCAATAATGATGTCGTTTTTTTACAAGAGCATTTATTGACTCAGGCTTCGTCCAGCTCCCTTCGCCGCTCCCAAGATCATTATATCTTTATCCAGGCAGCAAAGAAGACAAATGGAAGACCCTCAGGTGGTCTTGCTACCTTCCTTCGGACCTCTGTTGGCCCTGTCCCGGTTTGCACTTATTCAGATCAAAATATCGTAGCGACGCAGATCAATGGCACTGTTCTGATAAATGTCTACTTCCCCTGCGAAAGAAAGGACAAAAAATCGCTTGAGGCATTTTCGAGCGCTTGCAACAAACTGGAAGCTGTCCTTCAAGACTGTGCGAAGAAGAAGAAAACCTGGATTTTAGCTGGCGATTTAAACTGCAACTTGCTCATCGATAGTACTCGGAGCAGCCTACTCCTGTCAGCACTCCCGACTGGATATATGGTTGTGCCTAAAAACCTTGGGCACACGTTTATCCATAATATAGGCGGCACCACGTCATTGTCTCTGATCCTTCTTTGGTAACCGACATAGTGCATGTTGATGAAGAAAAGATCGATGACGATCATCTCATCTTGACATGCAACATCAACCTACAAGGGGCTTGGAAGAACATACAATCTAGTAGGACTTCAAACTGGTATACGCGACGTGACTGGAAACATGCCAACCATCTCCTTTTTTGCCAAACACTTACCTTTCTCCTGGCCTCAATCAAAATCCCTTTCCACCTACTTCAGACTTCAGTACCTTCCAGAACAACACAAACTGATCTGAACTGTTACTATCAACAAGTAGCATGGTGTATGCGTCGAGCGGAGGATTTATCCGTCCCGCTTGAGAAAATCCGTCGAGGTACACGGAAACCATTTTGGAAAATCAACCCGGAGATAAAAAAGCTAAAAAATTCAGCAAAACTTTGGTTGAGAATATCGATCGCCTGCGGCCGGCCTACATCCGGCGCAGTTTCCAAGCTAAAAGTAAAGACAAAAAGGGAATACAAATCCTGTCTAAGGAAGACTCGCCTGAACGCAGCCGATGCCCCACAGAATAAGAAGGCCTGGGAGAACGTCATTCGCTCGGACAAATGTAATCCGGAGGTACCTTCCATCCTCTCTTGTTTGGACTGGTTGTCTCACTATACAAGATTGTTTTCTGTCTGCAATGAAAAGGTATCTTCCGTCTTTTCAGTCTACACTGACCGTTACTTGTCACCCAAATTAAAACAGCATGAAGTTTTCCCCATTACAATATCTGCCATCCAGAATGCACTGAAAACCATGAAGAAAAAGAAGAACCCGGATAGAGATGGCATTTCCCATGAGCATTTAAAGTACGATTTACCAGCTATTAATAACCACCTCCAGCTATTATTCCAGATGATCCTGTCAACATCCACCTTACCGGAGAGTTTTCTTCTCGGTACGATTACCCCCGTCTTAAAAAGAGGCAAAGATGCAAATCACTGCAGCTCTTACAGACCAATTACCGTTTCATGCATCCTCAGCAAAATTTTCGAATACACTTTGGCACCAGAAATTATTTCCAAATGTGACTTTGGAAGCCTACAGTATGGTTTCAGAAAACGAATTGGATGCTCCCATGCCCATAAGTCTCTGATCCAAATTCTAAAGCAAGCTTCAGCAAAGAGAGAGACAGTTCATCTTTGTGCAATTGACATCGCTGGAGCTTTTGACAACGTTAACCACGTCCAGGCTCTAGTGTCTTTGATGGAAAACGGCGTAAATAGGTCGATTATATTAGCCTTAAGATCGTGGTACTCCAAATGCAAGCTGGCAGTCAAATGGCAAGACAGGCTGAGTGACCCTATTACAGTGAAAAAGGGAGTTCCACAGGGCAGGGTCCTATCGCCACAGGTTTTTAAATGTGCGATTGCTCAGTGCTTAAGAAAGCTTACGCCAACTTTTAACTTCCGTGGAATTGATGTTAGCTACCTGGCCTATGCTGACGACGTTCTCCTTATCAGCCGATCCAGGAAGGGCCTTGAAACAAACGTTGCTAGCCTGAACCATTCCCTTGGCAAGATTGGCCTATCAGTCAACGCTAGTAAATGTCAATACGTTTGTTTCAATGCTCCTGCTACTCCTCGGAAACCCTCTCTGAATGTTGGAGGCAATGTTCTCATAACTGAGGAAAAAATTCGATGGCTAGGGATTACAATTGGGCAAACTATGCGAAAGGTTTGCGAGGAAGCAGTCAAATCAGCCACTAAAGGAATCAGATTTGGTTACTGCAAAATTGTGCCGAACCGTTCCAGGTATAGCAGACCTGGGCTTGGGAAATTATATACTGCCTTTTGCGCACCGTATGTTAACTTCCTTGCTGGATTGCATTTTATACTTAGAAGAAAGGACCTTCAACGCCTACGCTCGACATACTTCAGATATCTGAGATTTCTTCTCTACCTACCACGGCGCACGCGGAACCGCTACCTGATCCGCCGTTTGTTGCTTTCCGACCCATTGTTGACGCTCGAAGCCCTCTCCTCTAATTTGTGTTCTCCGATTGGAAACTTACCTGTCCACGACCCCATCAATGTGATTCTAAATTAGTGAAAATATTTTTGAGTGTTTTGTGATTATTTTATATTTCTTTGTCCTTTTTACTGCACTTACGCCCTTGGGCAGTGCGTCATAAATCCTTCATTCATTCATTCATTCATATTCCTGCCAAGTTTCATTGTCCTAGCTCATCTGGAAGTACCCTAACTCGAAAAGTGTGACAAAATGCCCTAAATTTTCAAGTTTCGAGCGCCCCCACTCCCCCGCATATGGTCGGATCGGAAAACTGATTATTTCCAGGTTCGTTTGGTCGGGTCCCTGATATTCCTGCCAAGTTTCATTGTCCTAGCTCATCTAGAAGTACCCTAACTCGGAAAAAAGTGACAAAATGCCCTAAATTTTCAAGTTTCCAGCGCCCCGCACTCCCCCGCATATGGTCGGATCGGGAAACTGATTATTTCCAGGTTAGTTTGGTCGGGTCCCTGATATGCCTGCCAAGTTTCATTGTCCTAGCACATCTGGAAGTACCCTAACTCGGATATGTGGGACAAAAAAACTCGGACCGACCGACAGACGGAATTGTGATCGGTATATGGCACTTGAGCCAGAGGCTACAAGTGCCATAAAAATCGCTTTTAACTTTTGTTCTACAAAGGCAACTTTGAGAAAAGAAAAAAAAAAATACCTTCCGGTTCCTCCGCGTAGTAGATGTCCATGACCACTTCAAATGATATCTCCTCGAAATAGAGCCGATCGCAGACGTCGTAATCTGTGCTGACCGTTTCTGGGTTGCAGTTGACCATGACTGTCTTTCGCTTCTGTTTTCTCAGCTCCTGAAGACAGCTGACAGCACACCAATCGAACTCCACCGAGCTACCGATCCTGTAAACGCCAGAGCCTACAAAAAGAAAAACTCAGAATATGATTGTCATGAGAGCATAGATGTAGTGTTATTTTGCTCTGACTAGGGAGTAGCGCCAAGACCTGACAAAACTGACACACACTCGAATAGCAGCGATACTATCACCACTAGCGGTAGAGAACATCCCTATTTATGTTATCTAGCAATTATATTTCTTCTGTCTGATTTAATTGATTCATTTTCGTTTGTGCTCGGAGGAAGATCTGACCCATGTCGCAAACCTTTTTTATTTTTAATTTTTTCTTTAGTCATATGTCTGTTGTCGTAAATTCTAGTGTTGTCCTTAAATTTTAGTGTTGATGTGTGATAGTTGTTTGTTTGTTTTTTCTTTACAATGCCTTAGGCTAGAATTGTATTAATAATTTTTACAAACCCATCAGAATTAGTGAAGCGTCGTTTTTTATGCCACTGGCATGTCAGATGCTTTTGAGAAACTCCAGGTTTATTCATATTTGCTATTAAATTTGTACCTTACCTTACCTTAACTTTCTGAAACTCAATCCGTCGTACACCAGCGCTTGCTCCGATAACTTCATATTCTGAACATTGCAAAAAAATAATACATCCTCAAATGTTTCCTTGGTGTGTGCAGACCGCACCTTTGCTTTACTAGAAATTTGTAAGCCCGCAAGTTTATTTCGCTTTAAATGCCGCAAGCGTAGTGGGTGGCGCTACGAGTATGGTCCGTTTGCAAAGCATGGAGAGCATAGGTCTTGGCGCTACTCTCTAGCGTTATTTTGCTCTGGTTGGCTCCAATAACTTAAAATTCTAAACACTGCAAAAAAAAAAAAAAGCTCCCTGTTTCTTCGATGTGCGTAGACCGCATCTTAGCTATACTAGAAATTTCTAAACCCACAAGTTTGTCTCGCTTTAAATGCCACAAGTGTAGTGGGCAGCGCTACAAGTATGGCCCGATTGTGAAGCGTATGGAAAGCATAGGTCTTGGCGCTGCTCCCTAGTTCTACTTTCAGAGCAAAATAACACTAGGGAGTAGCGCCAAGACTTGACAACATTGACACACACTCAAATAGCATGGACAATAGCACCACTATAGCGATATAGAACGTCCCTACTGAAATTCGACCAGTCTTTCACCAGTGCTGGCTCCGATGACTTCATATTCTGAACATAGCAAAAAAATTATACAGCCTCCATTGTTTCACTGGTGTGTGCAGACCTCACCTTCGCTTAACTAAAAATTTCTGAACCCGAAAGTTTGTCTCGCTTTAAATGCTGCAATCGTAATGGATGGCACTATGGTTATGACCCGTTTTCAAAGCATGAAAAGCCTAGGTATTGGCACGACTCCCTAGTGTTATTTGGCTCTGCTCTTTATACACTCCATATGCAATGATTATCAATCAAGTTTCAATCAAGTTTTTTATCCAAATAGCTTACAGCTAGAACTGGAATACATTATTTACGAAATACACAGACCCGAAACAGATTAACTAATACACTTACAAGATATGACCAGAAATAAATGATGGGATGAAACTGCGTAAAAACTGGGCAGAAGAATTAGCAGGATATGGAGAAAACTGATTGCCAGTATTCCTCTCGGACCGACGTACAGAAGACGGGAGGGGAGGGGGGAATAAATAAATTATATAATAAATGATCGCTTACCAAGCACCATAGTATATCCACCCGGGAAAGAAACATCATGAGCTGTTCCGTTATACGTGAGGTAGAGGTAGTTAGTCGTGGCAGGCCACTCGGCGGCAACTGTGTCGATCTGCTTGACGAAGGGGAAAATCTTCCAGTCTTTCCTCTTAGTCCTAAACGGAAACAAGTTGAGTTTATTATACCCCAATTGCGCCCAAAATCTGTTTCGTAAAATAGATCGCCAGACTCCGCGAGTGGCTTATTTCAAATATTGTAAATTCCTCCTCCGGCTCCCTAGATGGCACCGAAACAGAAAAGTCTTTGCTCGATTCGGACTAATAGACGTGCCCTCTCGGATTCAGACTTCGAGTGATAACTTATGTAAAAAGACCATTAACTTGATTCACGCTTACAACCCTCTGCGGACCTTCTTTCTTATCGATGCTAGTTAGCTTATTCACGCTGTTTTGTTAGTTTGTTGTTTTTTTCGTTATTTATTTATTTATTAATAGAAAAAGACGTTAAGCCAAAGCTTCTCTCTCTACAAGCACATAAACTTTTACTACATTTTCAACACTGCACTATACACTTATAAAAATACAACAAATAAAAACTAAAAAGGGTTCACATACGCGCTATTGTTATACGTTGCACAAGCAAAATGTCTTTTGAATGAAAGTAGATTTGGTTGGGACACTGTCTCCTCCGATAAACCATTCCATGCCTGGGATGCACGGTAACAGAATGAACGTTGACCAATTTTCCGGTTTATTTTGGTGGGTATAACCTCAACGAATGCTGGCGGGTTGACTGATATGAACTAAACTCAAAAAACTGTTTTTTGTCCACATTATCTACCGAGTGGAGAATTTTTTAAGTGTTCAGAATGTCGTTACGATCCCGACGGAACTCCAATGAGGGTAGATTAAGATGTCTCATTCTGTAATCGTAGGTAGCGTACCGTAGGGATGGAATTAATTTTGTGGCCCGGCGCTGAACCCTCTCTACTCGGGACCGGTCTGTTTTGTTTATGGGATTCCAAATTGAAGAGTTATACTCGACTAATGGTCGCACCATTGTCTTATACAATGTCACAAAATTCCTTGCATTAAACTTAGAGAAACTCCGCTTATCATAATGTTTTTGCAAACTGCAGTTTTTTCATAATACTCCGTATTTTGTGTTATACACTTTACGGGTAATAAAGTTCATTCATTCATTCAATGTACGGTCATTCACTTATCCAAGCGGATCCGCAGCAAAACCACGACATATTTGTGTGCCAAACTGTACCTTAACTCAAGATCATCGGAAATTCCGGATCCCCCTCTACCTCCACCCACCGATCCGGTTCGGTTCTTTAAACGGTGTATCTAGGGCTCGTGTTTGTTCTTCTTACCAAGTTTCATCCTGATCCCTCCACTCTGAGCATGTCACAAGATTTCCGGTCCCCCTCCAACTCCCCATAGCCACCTGATCCGGTCCAGACTTGAAACGGGACTTCTGAGAGACGAGGTCTTTCCAGATATCAAGTTCCATGAAGATCCGATCACCCGTTCGAAAGTTGCAACCTACCTCAAGGTTCCGGATTCTCCCTCCCTCCATTTCCCCATGATGGTCGGATCGGGAAACGATTATTATTAAGTCAATCTGGTGGAGTCCCTGATACGTCTGCCAAGTTTAATCGTCCTAGCACATCTGGAAGTACTTTATCTCGGGATCACCGGAACCTAAATATTCCTTCAGTCCAAGCTGACTGCGAATCATATTTGACAGTGCAAAACGGATACGTCAGCTGAATTTTATTAGAATGCCCGTTTCATAAATCTTTTGTCCCAACATTTCCAAACTGGGTGATTTAACATGTTTATTGGTTCCCATTCTTTCTCGAATCTGGTAATCCATCCAGCTTTTGTTCAATCCACATCGATTTCACCGCATTCGGTCTGTCCCTTCGTAAAACTTGGTGGAAAGAACAAGCACAAGCCCTAGATACATAGTTGACAGGACCGGACATGATCCGTGCACTGTGGGGGGAGTTGGAGGGGGTTCCGGTGGTATTTGACGACAAAACAGATAAGTCAGCTGAATTTTGTTAGAACTATATTTCGGCCCTTCTTGGCAAGGGTCTTCTCCAGGCTCAAAGGCTTGTGCTTGTTCTTTCCACCAAGTTTCATCCCGGTCCCTCCACTCTGAGCGTGTCACATGATAAATGGTTCTCCTTCAAACTCCCCGCAAAGTGACCGGATCCGGTCCGGTAGAAATAGGACATCTGAGTCACAAGATCTCTCAAAATATCAAGATCCGATATCCCGTTCAAGAGTTATTTACACCTCAAGATTCCGGATTCCCCCTCCCTCCACTCCCCCAACGATGGTCGGATTGGGAAGTGACTATTTCCAAGTTAGTTTGGTCGAGTCCCTGATACGCCTGCCAAGTTTTAGCGTCCTAGCACGTCTGGAAGTACCCTAGCTCGCGACCACCGGACCGACCGACAAACCGACCGACCCACGGAAAAGTGATCGGTATATGGCACTTTGCCGGAAGGCCAGTTGCCACAGAAACTTGTTGGTCGCGGAACAACGCCTGTGAGCCACAGAAACCTCCGCGCAAACAGTCTTTTTGAGCCAGAAACTGTGAATGGGATCGCTGAAAAACGGCTCTAATCTTGATCCGCTGTTTGTTTACAAACAACTGACAACAATTCCATTTCCATTAAGGTTTGACTGAGAAGGCATTTTATTTTACATCAGATATCTGGATACATCGAAATATTTTAACTCATTAAAGTAATTTCGTACTTTTTCACCCGGGGCTCTAGTAATAACGTTCAATGTGCGCTGCTTGCACAACAGCCCAAAATCCATCCAGGCATGGAGAATTTGAGTTTCAACCAAGGCCAACATTTACAGGGTCAAAGATGCTAAGCTCTGAAAAGTTACGCCTATAGAAAGTGGGAAAATATTTTTAGTTTATTTTTCGACAATGGCTTACATTTATAGTTGGTAAATTTTTCAAGCGTTGCGGGACAAGCGCATAAAGGTACCACAAATCCGAAAGAATGAGTTCAGTGGATGAAATCTTTATCTGTGGATAACGGACACACGAGGTAACGCATTTTTATCGGGTTTTCAAGCCTATCTAAGCGAATAAGTGTTGTATAACTAGATCGTCGGATCTCAGCTTTATTCGGTTACACTTTAAAGCTGCTTTCACATTGACGCGTCGTTGCGATGCGCTGCGTATGCGTTTATCTTGCGCTGCGTACAGGTTGCGAAGCGTATCTTTCACACTTGTGCGACAAGCTTTCACGCTGGTTGTATATTTACGTTTTCCTTTATGGTTTTTAGTGGAGTGTTCCTTGGAACAATCCACTATTGCGAGCGCTGTAGCAGCTTTCGGCTTTCGGTTTCCGGTTTTCGGTTTTCACCGTATTTTGTGGAGCTCATAACTCGTGAACCAGTGCAAGTATCAAGTTCAAACTTGGTACACTTGTGGGTATTGGGGTCTTGTTGTGCCTTTTGGAGGTCCCACCCCCCACCCTAACCCGCTTCAGGGGCAAATGGGCCCAGATTGCCCAGTGAATAAAGTTCATAACTTGACCAGAACTGGACACAGGACGCTGAAATTCCTTGGACGTGTAGATCCAAGGGCTGGAAAATTGCTTTTAAAGTTGCACCTCCCCCACCCACCCAGTTCATGGGCAACTGGGCCCAGATTGTCCAGGAGTACAGTTCGTTAACCTTGCCAGGAATCAACAGGTATCAAGTTGAAACTTGGTAGGATTGTGAGCATTGGGGTCTCTTTTTACTTTTTGCGGGTCCCAAACCCCACCCCCACCTGGTTTAAGGGCAATTGGGCCCAGATTGCCCATTTTTATGTTTTCAATTAGACAATAACTGGGGATAAGGCGATGAAATTCCTTTGTGCTTTTGGATCATAGGGACCGGGGAGAATTGAACCACCCCCACCCTCCCCGTTCATGGGCAAGTGGGCCCAAAATTGCCCAAGAAATAAGTTTTTGACCCGTGACTGGAATCAAACTCTAAGCTGGCATACTTGAGGGAAAATGGTGTAAATACGCATTTTGATGGGTCCCGACCCAAGTTCATGGGCAGCTGGGCCCAGATTTTCCATGAGTTAAGTTCGTCTATGACAGATCTCAAGTCCAACTCTTGTATATTTGGGGAGATATGTCTATGGATGAGGATTTGGTATAAATCAACAAATAAGACGACGCGACGTACTTTAATCTTTAATGAACAGTTGGAAACTGGACTGTTTGTCATATGATCCATGATATGCCGGGCATTAGTCTGCTATGAATTGGTTTATTGCACTTGTTATTACCTTGCTAATGGAGAAGGTTTAAAGGGTGGGACTGGCAGGCAGACCATTCAGTGTTCGAACAAATGCTATTGGTGCAAGATCTTCAACATTTCTTTGGACTCATACTGGCGGTTTGTTTACATTTAAAGCTTTTAAAAGGGGGTGATTACAACTTTATTTCAATACTTGTTTGGTTATTGGGGAAGAGAAATGTCTTGGTTCTAAAGCTGTTTGTATATAAATATGATAAACATTTTACTTTTACACTCCACGTCTGAGCGCTTGCGCACATGTTTATACTGAATTTTCGTTACTTTCATCTTTGCTAAGTTTTTCTTAATCCTTAGTGGGTTTTCTCAACTTTGTCTTCAGAAACTTCCATTTTTCAATGAGAAAGCTGATGCGTATCCGTCGAGGCAACGCAAGAATAGAACTTGGAACTTAGTTCTATTCTTACGTTGCGTTTTTTTGTCTGCGTAAGGTCTCCTTTGCGTCAACGCAAGCGCGACGCAGAGGTTGCGTAGCTCAGTGAGAAAGCCTCAACGTGTCAGTGTGAAAGCGGCTTAAAGCTTCCACAAGTCTAATATTTCTCCCTGCTAGGTACAAATCCTCCTATATCTAAAGTAAAGCAAATTATTTTTTGCTCGAATTCGCCTTGGTGATGCTAACAACTGTCCGGCAATTTAAGCATGAACAAAGAAGGAATTCATTCGGGAGCATATTCGCATTTGCAAAGAGTTTCCCCCAGTACGAATAGCCCCTGTTCCCTTTGCGGCGGGGAGACGATGAGCTAGCCCCACTTGGTGCACGGTGTAGCGAGCTCTCAATTTTAAGGGAATCTTGCTGGGGGATAGGGAGATACTATTTCCTGATATCACGAAGAGCACGTCTTCAGGTGCAATTAGTGCAGTATGTAGATTCATACTGCATAGTGTTAAAATAAAAGTTGATCGGGCGATTGCAGTTTAGTTTATATAGCATGATGAGAGTATTTATTTTGAAGTTTTATATTTGGTTGTTTGTATATGGCCCAAAGGCTTTAAATACATTATTATTATCCAGATCACCCTTTTTTAAGATGATAGGTCAACCCAGGGCTCGATATACACAACCATGGGACGACCTTGCGACGCGATTGAGAAGAGCTCTCGACGTCGCTCCAAGCAGAAAAATCAGAGAAAGAAAAAAAACTTAAATTGGTGACTGAAAAAAAAACAAAGCCTACTAATTCGTTGAGGTAGGTATTACATTTGTGTTTTTTAAATATACAAGGTCGGGTACACAAATGTAATAACAATAATTTGTTTCCTTCAGGCCAAGCTGACTGCGAATCATATTTCTCTTGGTACTCAAGTCTCTTGATACTTTCTTGTTTGCTTGTTTACGAGGTGTCGAGATAAAATAGTTGTTATGTCACAGGAGACTTCTGATAGTACAAATATTAGTTTAGAAGGAGCCGAGTGCTCCGAGAAGGAGAGACAAGTCCATCTGAACGATCGCTATTCGAAATAAGTCGCCATTGAACGAAGTCGTCATTTCGAACAAAGTCGGCCCATATATTCACAATTGTTCCGGAAGTTACCATATCGTTAGGAAACAAGACCAAAGTTTTCGATGGGATCCCAAAAATTCAATATCTGATCCAGACAATTGGGTCCAGTCTTCGCCAGGCGAATCATCAGAGAAAACCAAGTTCAGATATACCTCTATAAGCCATATCTATTTTGACGATACAGACCGAAACTTCCTGCTTTACATCTGCCAAATTTCCGGTTTCGCCGGAATTCCAAGCGAACTACTAGTCCAGCAAAAAAAAAAGAATCCAGCGGATCTCTTTATCCCTATAAAGAACATCTAATCAACTTTAAATAAAACTTTGACTTAAAAAAATCCGGTTAAAACCGGATTCCGGACTAATTATATGTCCGGTTAAAAAATGATTGTCATATACAGACTCGGCGTCTCATCTTACCCCTAAATCTGTCATCTAATCAACTTCAGATAAAACTTTGGCTTTTAACGAACTTTCCGGTTTTGGCCGGATTCCTGACGAACTAGTTGTCCGGTGAGAAAATGGTTTTCAGCATCGTGTTCAACATGTCTTCTTACCCTTAAATCAAACATTCAATCAACTTCAATGAAACCTTTACTTTTAACCAACTTTCCGGTTTTTGCCGGATTCCGGACGAACTAATTGTCCGGCAAGAAAATCGTTTTCACCATCGTGTCCAGCATGTCTCCTTACCCGTAAATCGAACATTTAATTAACTTCAAAATCTTCAAATGAAACTTTTACTTTTTCCCAACTTTCCGGTTTTTGCCGGATTCCGGACGAAATACTTGTCCGACAAGAAAATGGTTTTCACCATCGTACTCAGCATGTCTTCTTACCCCATAATCGACTATCACATTAGCTGTTTAAAAATATTTTGTTTGTCCCTTAATCTGAAACCTCTCCCCCACCCTCAAATATAGGGCTACATAGCCATCTTCGAACTTGACCTGTACTTTGACCCAAAGGATCCTCCCACCAAGTTTCATCAAAATATCTCATTCCCTTAGAGAGTTATCGTGCGGACAGACGGACAGACGGACAACTTTTGCGATGTCATAGGTATCCCTCCACTTACGTTTTGGGATCCCAAAAAGATGTAAAAAATTTGAGAAGTTGTTTCTTTTTGTACTGTAAATTTCTGATATATCTTCCAGAATCCTTTCGTAATCGTAAACTGGTTTCGAATTTTAACGATCAGGATAGTATCAACAAAATCTTTCGTTCGCATTCAAATCTATTTACCCTCCACAAACATCCTGCCCTCTCAGCCTATATCTCGTATTAGCCAGTTTTTCATTCGTGAACCCGTTTAACGTGCTTGTCACTGTGTACAAATTTTTAGTGTGTTTTAGTGTGTTTAGTGTGTTTTAGTCTATTTAGTGTGTTTTTAAACTGTATGAAAAGAACGTAGTCATGTTTACACTGTTTTGTTTAGTGTTTTAATATGTGTATTTTACTCATACTCCGCTGTTATCCAAAAAGCGGGTCACAAAGAAATAAAAAAAAAATTGTACATTTACAAAAAACGTCATCTGAACTCTTTCTCACAGAACGCATAATTTCGTTTCGCTTTATTTCTAAGAAAGTTAGTAAACTAAAAAAAAAATAAGATGGACCCCCAACAAACCGATGAGCTCAGCCCGATCTCGAGAAGTGGTTCTCATTCGATTAAATCCATACCTTTAAAACCGAAGCAAAGACCAAGGCAGATTTTGTGATTATCGTCCATTCATAAACAAAGAGCATATTCCACCCTACAGAGATAAACTACTGTTGCCAGATCGTCAAAAAAGAAGCTGCGGCCTTTAAAAAACACGCCATAACATTTGTTAGGGCTCAATCCGAAGAAACTGTTAAACCTCCCAAAAATCACATGGATTATCAACAGAACGCAAAAGTTGTTCGCCGTTTGGTTGGACAGATGCTATGTTACCTCCTTAGCTACCACTGAACTGCTACCAAAAAAAAAAAAAAATCAGAGCAGGTTGGTACATCAGACTAACAGATATCTCATCATTGCCTTCACTTGGCGCCATTCCACAAACACAACCTTACGATAGCGATTTTCAGCGGTCACAATTTGAGAAAGTTAACCGTAATTTGCGACCGTTCAGGTCAACCAGAGCAATATAACACTGGGGAGTAGCGCCAAGACCTATGCTTTCCATGCTTTGCAAACGGCCCATCCTCATAGCGCCATCCACTACGACTGCAGCATCTAAAGCGAGACAAACTTTCGGGTTCAGAAATTTCTAGTAAAGGAAAGGTGAGGTCTGCACACACCAAGGAAACAATGTAGGCTGCATCATTTTTTTTGCTATGTTGAGAATATGAAGTTTTCTGAGCCAGCGCTGGTGAAAGACTGATTGAGGTTCAGTAGGGACGTTCTATATCACTAGTGGTGCTAGTGTCCATGCTATTCGAGTGTGTGTCAATTTTGTCAATTCTTGGCGCTACTCCCTAGTGTTATTTTGCTCTGAGGTCAACGGTCAGTTGAAGGCTGATATAGAAATCGCAATTTCTGTCCGTCCGTCGGTCGGTCGGTCCGGGTTTTGCTAGCTCGGGCACTTCCACATAAGCTAGGACGATGAAACTTGGCAGGCATCACGCACGACGTCGAATTTTGCCTTCTTGGCGTCAAGGCTAGAATGTATTTTTATCTTTTCGCCAAAATATTGCCAGGAAGAGCCGAAAAAGAATCTGCCGACTTTTCCGATATCATGACGACAAACAAAAAAGTCAGCAGATGCTTTGTCGGCGGTTTTTCGGGCCTTTCTAGCTTGTTTTTTATGCATAACGTTTTCAAAATCACAACAGAATGCATCCCAAGTGTTGTCTGTCCAAACTGCGCATCCTTGTGTAATTATCATATTTGACGGTTCAAAACGGATATATAGCTCTAATAAAAAATAGCTGACTTATCCGTTTTCCACCGTCAAATACAATTCGCAGTCAGCTTGGGCTGAAGGAATATCTATCACCAAAGTACAGAACTTCAAATCGCCGACAAATGCCGCCGACAACTATCCATCTTAGCTGAAAAGAAGAAGAAGAGACAGGTGACTCCAAAACCAAAATGCAGAAGAATCTCTGCCCTTTCGACGACCCAATCGAACAGCAAAAATAGCAGCATGTGTAGAATGAAATCGCAGCACCAGCTTTAATGTTTAAAGCACAACTCTTACTAGAAATGATCTTTTCCCCATGAAATGAATCAGAAAAAACGTGTATGGAAATACCACTACTTTCCACCTAAAACTAGCGATTCTCTTGTTAGCGCTTGTCGACTATATCCAGCCTTCCTGCTCTCCGACGCGGCGGCTGGGCGCAAAACATTTGAAAACTGAACGTGCCTTGGTTAAAAAGTGGGAAAACTAAGAAAATAAAAGAAGTAATAAACAGAAGATTATCACATCCTTATGTGTGAAAGAGTTGTCAGCGGACGTTGAAGATTCCGGCAAACTTTTCATTGGGCGACGGGAAAACTCGGCAAGGCCAAAAAAGCGCTAAAAATTCGTAGTTACGAAACGAAACCATGGAGAAAGGTGGGGATTTTAGAAGCTTATAATTCCATATGTTAGCTAAGTATATTATAAAAGGCAGAATCAGCAAGAGGGGTCCTTTAATATCTTGTGTTATCTGTACTTACTGTTATCGAGTACTTACTAACCTTATTGCTAGCTCTGTCGACTCTACACAGCTGGCGATGTGTTTATCCGAAAATCCCAGTTGTTTCGCCTCCAAGATAAACTCCGGGGTGAGGTCATGGTCTTCGCGGGCTTCCAGAAGCACTTGCATGTCGACGATATTCTTCATTTTTTGTAGGAACCACATGTCGATTTTGCTGAGGCTGTGAATCTTCTCGGTGGTATACCCCGCCCTGGAAGCAACCGTATGAAAGAATTGCGAATAAGTAAGTAAGTAATTTATTTATGACCCGCCATTTTGAAAAGGCGGAGTTAATGAAGAAGATAAAGAAAATAAACAAAACAAATAAACACACAGAAAAGACACTTAATTTTTAATCTTCGGTCAGGAAGCAGTGCATGACGTCGTGCGCTGGTTGGGCCCTGTTATCCATGACTTTTGAAAGCGATGAGGAAACATCCAAAAGGGTAACACTTGCATCTGGAATTTCCAATTTCTCCGTCAGTGTATGGTTATGACATAATTTCGACAAGTGGAGCAGGTGCTTTGCATCTTTAAAATAACATTATCTCATCTTTTTAATCTCCTAAAGACACAGAAAAAGACACTTAGGTTGCGTTCCGTAACTAAACGATCGTTAACAAATTGTTAACAGTTGCTAACTTTTTGCGTTCTACGTTTCTGATTTCGAAATTACAAACCCACCTACAATTTCCGTTCCAGAGCTTAACGATTGTTAACTATTTTGTAACGATGGTCGGTGAGCATCGTTACAAAATAGTTAACAATTGCGGAACTGGGAAAAGTTAATCATCGTGAAAGCTGCAGTTAGCTCCGCCCCGAAGTAAAGTTAACGATTGTTAACAATTGTTAAGTTGGTGGAACTCAACCTTAATTTTCAATCTTTATGAATGATACGAAATACGAAATTGTCTTTCAAAAACGTATTTATACATATGCGAGCCAAAGGAAATCTTTCACCATGAGAAGAGTCTACCACAGACCCCTGATTCTTCGGATTAATTAATTCGTCCATGTTATCTTTTGCAAAAGAATAGTGGTGAATCGTCATACATGGTCGACATAGTCACAAATAATCCCAAATAATAATAATAATAATAATTTATTTATGATCCATCAGACACTGGCAAAGAGAAAGAATGAGAATCAATACAAAAAGAAGAAAAATTAATATCTGAAAGACGTAACACAATACAAAAAACAAAACGAAACTAATATCGAACTCGGTCCGAGAGGAAGACTGGCAATCAGTTTTCTTGTAACGACACGAAGTATTTAATTCCAGATATTTATAACAACTCTCGCAATGCAACTGTTGGTGCAAATCCCCGTCTGCTCGAACAGTCGCATTGCCTCGTAGTCTCGAAGTTCCTTTTCTCTCATATTGGCATGGCCTCACGCGCAGTGCCTTTTTGCCTGATTTTGGCAACACATTAATCAAAGTGAAAATATTAAGCAAAGTGAAAATATTTAGCAAAGGGTAATATCTGGTATAACAGAGCAGTGTAATTGTATTAGGAAGTCAGTCTTAGGTAAGTCCTAAGACAGTAGTGATCGTTGGATTAACAGATGTATTCGATGTATTCAGAACTTCGATATTGTGTGTTTTCTAACCACTGTGTACTGAATGTAGGACCTAGGACCCTCCGTCCGAATTCCCCCTTCCACAGTTACGAACCAACCCTTCGAGGATTAAGATCAGAGTACCGGTATAGTCTAATATGTACCAACCGCTCGGGTACACGCTACACGTATATTAGATACTCGGTTTCGTACAACAGTTAAAGCATAAAAGATTAGAGATATTCCTATTTTAACATTCTCCATATCTTGCCAATTCTTCTGTCCAATTTTTACGTAGTTTCATCCCATCATTTATTTTTGGTCATATCTTGTAAGTGTATTAGTTATTTTGTTTCACGTCTGTGTATTTCGTAAATGTTTTATTCCTCTTCAAGCTTTATGCTATTAATACGCCCCGCCCATTGCCAGGCCTTATATTAGGCCTTATGGTGGGGCCATAAAGAGATAATGGTGTTTATTATTTTTTATGAATAAAACTGAAAAACTGAAACTATTAAAGTTGATTGATTGATAGAAAAAAAAATGAAAAAAAAAACAAGTGCTCGATATGTACGACCACAGGGTGATACTGCGACGCGATTTAGAAGAACTCTCGACATCGCTCCAAGCTGAACAAGACCAAAGGTGTCGATGGGATCCCAAATCTTCGCCAGACTCCTTGAACATTTTTACTATTAAAATTCAGAAACAGATTAAGGCCAAAAAGCTAATCATCTGAGAAAACCAATTTCAGATATGGATCCAGCATGTTTGTGTTTACCCCTATAAGTCATATCTGTTTGGACGAAAACTTCCTGCCTTACTTCTGCGAACTTCCCAGTTTCGGCCGAATTCCGGAACTACCTGTCCGGCAAAAAAAAGAAGCTAAAATCGAACTCAGCCTATCTTCTTTCCCCTATATCGAACATCTAATCAACTTCAAATTAAAATTTAACTTAAAACAAATTTTCCGGTTCCAGCCGGATTCCGGGCAAACTATATATCCGGGTAAAAAATGACTGTCATACACGGATTCAGCATCTCTTCTTACCTCTAAATCGGATATCTAATCAACTACGAAGACTTTTAACAGTTTTCCGGTTTTGGCCTGATTCCGGGCAAACTACTTGACCGGCAAGAAAATGATTTGCACCATCGTGTTCAGCATGTCTAACTACCCCTTAACCGAACATATAATTAACTTCAAATAAAACTTTTACTTTTAACAGATTTTCTGGTTTTGGCCGGATTCCGGGCGGCTAACTACTTGTCCGGCGAGAAAATGGTTTCCACCATCGTGTTCAGCATGTCTTCTTACCCCATAATCGACTGTCCCATTAGCTGTTTAAAAATATGTTGCTTACCCCTAAATTCAAACCCCCTCCCCCACCCCTAAATATAGGGCTAAAAAGCCCATCTACAAACTCGACCTTACTCTTGACCCAAACAATCCTCACACCAAGTTTCATCAAAATATCTCATTCCCTTCGAGAGTTATCGTGTTTACAGACGGACGGACGGACTGACGGACAACTTTTGCGATGTCATAAGTATCCCACCACTTACGTTTTGGGATCCCAAAAATCAGAGAAAGAAAAATAGTTGAATTGGTGTAGGAAAAATATGAAGCTTGATAATTTTGTATACCATTGGTGATTTTAACAAGAGCTGTAAGCTCATATGGCACTTGCATGGGTCAAGATGATTTGATTGATCAAAAGTTAAGTTTCGACTTTGCGGTTGAGATGCGCACTCTAAGGGAGCTGGAACTTCATTTGTAAGCAAAACCCTTAAGGCAAAACTGCTAATGGGCTGATGGGCATCACGAAAATGCATATATTGCTTAAAAGTATTTTTTACTTTGCGGTCAAGATTGGTACTTTAAGGAATAATCGGATTTGGGAAGTAGCAATTTCTAAGCAAATGTTGTTGAGTCTCCAATATTCCAGCGAAGTTTCATCGTCCTAGCACATCTGGAAGTACCTTAACGCGCGATCACCGGAATCCCAGACCCCCCCCCCCCTCCTCCAACTCCACTCACAATAACCGGAGCCAATCCGGTTCTGTAAATGATTAATCCAGAGCATCTGTTTGTCATTCCCACGAAGTTCGATCCAGATCACACCAGTCTAAGCGGGTCAAGTATTTTCCGCCCTCCCCCCAATAATTGCCGGATTCGGTCCGGAAATGAAAAAGGTCACCAGAGAAAAATGTCCTCTGTTTAATTATTAAATTTCACTCGAATCCGATCACCCGTTCCAAAGTTACGCATGACTCAATATTCCGGATTCCCCTCCCTCAACTCCGTCCCCAAGATTATCATATCGAGGATTTTTTTTTATTCCAAGTCAGTTTGACGGGGTCCCTGATATGCCTTTCAAGTTTCGTAGTGAAAATCCCCCAAAAAACGGAATTCCGGGAAACCCCCTCCTCCCCCCCCCCCCTCAAGTGTCCGGATCCAGTCAAATTATGTATAAGATTTACATGGACCAGATGTTTGTTCTTCCCAGCAAGTTTCACTCCGATACCAAGATTCTAACCGTTTCTCGAGATTTCCGGTCCACCCCCCCCCCCCCCCCCCAGCTCCCCCGCAGTGCACGTAGCCAATCCGATTCAGCAAATGACTTACCTAGAGCATCTGTTTGTTCTTCCCACAAAGTTCCATCCCGATTCTTCCATTCTAAACGGGTCACGTATTTCCCCCCCCCCCCCCCCCCCAATAGTTGTCGGATCCGGTCCGGATATGAAAAAAATCATCGGAGAAATGTCCTCTGTTCAATTCTTAAATTTCACTCGAATCCGATCACCCATTCCAAAATTACTCATGACTGAAAATTTCGGATTCCCCTCCCTCCACTCCCCCCACCATTATCTGATCGACAAATTTTTTATTTTGAAGTCAGTTTGATTGGGTCCCTGATATGCCTGCCAAGTTTCATCGTGAAAATCCCCAAAACCACCATCACCGGAATTCCAGGACCCCCCCCCCCCCCCACCCCATAAGTGTCCGGATCCAGTACAATGGTCTAAAGGACTTATCTAGAGCAGATGCTTGTTCTTCCCAGCAAGTTTCACTCCGATCCCTCCATTCTAACCGTTTCTTGAAATTTCCGGTCCCCCCCCAACTCCCCCCTGGCTACCGAATCCGGTCAAGACTTTAAACGGGACATTACAGATATATATTCTATTCAGTTATGAAGTTTCATTACAATCCGATCATCCGTTCGAAAGTTACACACTTCTCAATTTCCCGGATTCCCCTGCCCTCCCCCCCAAAAAAAAATGGTCGGATCAGAAAACTGATTATTTCTAAGTTTGTTTGGTCGGGTCTCTGATATGCCTGCCAAGTTTCATGGTCCTAGCTCAACTGGAAGTACCCTAACTCGAAAAAGTGTGACAAAATGCCCTAAATTTTCAAGTTTCCAGCGCCCCCACTTCCCCGCATATGGTCGGATCGGGAAACTGATTATTTCCAGGTTAGTTTGGTCGTGTCCCTGATATTCCTGCCAAGTTGCATTGTCCTAGCTCATCTGGAAGTACCCTCACTCGAAAAAGTGTGACAAAATGCCCTAAATTTTCAAGTTTCCAGCGCCCCAACTCCCCCGCATATGGTCGGATCGGGAACTTATTATTTCCAGGTTACTTTGGTCAGGTCCCTGATATTCCTGCCAAGTTTCATTGTCCTAGCTCATCTGGAAGTACCCTAACTCGAAAAGTGTGACAAAATGCCCTAAATTTTCAAGTTTCGAGCGCCCCCACTCCCCCGCATATGGTCGGATCGGGAAACTGATTATTTCCAGGTTCGTTTGGTCGGGTCCCTGATATTCCTGCCAAGTTTCATTGTCCTAGCTCATCTAGAAGTACCCTAACACGGAAAAGTGTGACAAAATGCCCTAAATTTTCAAGTTTCCAGCGCCCCGCACTCCCCCGCATATGGCCGAATCGGGAAACGGATTTTTTCCACGTTAGTTTGGTCGGGTCCCTGCCTGCCAAGTTTCATTGTCCTGCACATCTGGAAGTACCCTAACTCGAAAAAGTGTGACAAAAAACTCGGACCGACCGACAGACCGACAGACGGAATTGTGATCGGTATATGGCACTTGAGCCAGAGGCTGCAAGTGCCATAAAAACAAAAGGTCTGGTCTGGTACAAAAATATTTGACAAGAGCTCACCGTAAGGCAGAGGCGATGAACAATATCCTCTTGTCCGTCGGGTCTCTCAATTCTTCATCAGAAACACCCTTGATTCTTGAATCCAGACCCATCAAATGCTCATCCACCATTCTCAGAGCTTTTTGAAGGGCTTCTTCAAACCGCCGACCAATCGCCATAACCTCGCCAACACTCTTCATTGAGCTTCCGATCTACAACAAGAATTTCTATTTTGTAAACTGGGAATACTTTATACCCTAATTTAGTATAGTACTTGACAAACGAATCTATGAGCCTCGTTTTTGTTACATGCTGCAGGTCCACTTCTCGGCCGATTCCGGACTGATTCTTTCTACATCCGTTTTTGCACTGCAGAATCACGGACTTGCTCACCGACCAAGTCCGTGCTTCCCTGCAAGATGCTGCAGCGCTGCCGCTTCAACCAAGAAGAAAGTGAATCCAAAAACGCATATTGTGCAAAAGCAAAGAAGTGCTGCAGCAGCGATGCGGCAGCGCTCTTGCAACAAAAACGAGGCTATGGTTGACCGATATCGTTCAGCCCAAGCTGACCCATATTTGAAGGTGCAAAACGGATAAGTGCGCTACATTTTCATTTTCCAGCTTGAGCGACTTGAGCCTGAAGAGGACCCTTGCCAAGAAGGAACGAATATAGCTCTTATATAATGTAGCTGACTTATCCGTTTTGCACCGTCAAATCTGGTTGACCGTCCTTGGAAAGACAATCTGATTGTCAGTAAACGCTTTCAAGACGAAGGTGGTTATTTGCGCATTTCTGCTATCTCCGTCCTGTTCGAATGGGTTAGCTTGCTGAACCCCTTTGCGAAGGGTCGCTGATTCGAGTCTCGGTGCAGGTGCCGACCTTTATTTTTAATTTCAAATAAATGCGGCACAACATTCATGCGCGAGCAAATTAATTGGCACTTGTCACTCACCTACAACTAAAACATATATACAATTGTCATAGGATAAATACAATAATTCAGGTAAGGTTGTTTATGATACAAGGTAAACTGAGGCACAAAAGTATTACCATACCTTTCAGCGACAGGAAACGACCGTTTGTTTTAGTGGCGTTTCCCCGTTTGACATCCAAAAAATCCAACCCAGCTCAAATGGGTACCTAGACAAATTTAAGGAAAAGCACGGGAAGAGACGGATGATTTGCCCCCAACCACGTATCGCACTCCCGGCCGAGGGTGGAGTATCAGGAGATCGGCACATGCGCAACGCGAACCTTAACCGGTTTGCATGCGAAAGTTTGCTTTTTTGCTTTCCTCGGAGGGCTAAGCTCGGTCACTCTTTTGAATTCCATGGTGCCAACACTTTCCAATTTCTTGCATGCCCCTTACCTTCCCCTACTCATAGGAAACACCGCAAAAGACAGCACCAGAAGGAACTAGACCTTTGTTGAAACCCGTGAAAACTTGGACGAATCCCACTTCGGATGGCTTGTCTGAACAAGACTAAAGGTTTCGATGGGATCCCAAAGATACAATATTTGATCCAGACAATTGGGTGTTGTCTTTGCCAGACTACTTGAACATTTCTACTGTTAAAATTCAGAACAATTAAGGCCAAATCGCTAATCGTCTGAGAAAACCAAGTTCAGATGTGGACTCAGCATGTGAGTTTACCCCTATAAGTCAAACGTATTCCGACGAAACCGATCAAAACTTCCTGCCTTACTTCTGCCAATTTTCCGGTTTCGGCCGAATTCCGAAACTACTTGTCCGGCGAAAAAGTAAAGCTAAAAAACGAGTTCAGCGTATCTGCTTACCTCTCTAACGAACATCTAATCAACTTCAAATGAAATTTTTATTTATAACAAATTTTCCGGTTTCAGCCGGATTCCGGGTGAACTATAAATCCGGGTACAAAATGATTGTCATATACGGATTCAGCATCTCTTCTTACCCCTAAATCGGACATCTAATCAACTACAAATAAAACTTATGCTTTTAACAAATTTTCCGGTTTTGCCGGATTCTAGGCGAACTACTTGTCCGGAGGGAAAATGGTTATCATAATGGTGTTAAGCATGTCTTCTTACTCCTTAATCGACTATCCCATAAGCTGTTTACAAATATGGTGTTTGCCCCTTCATCTGAACCCCCTCCCCCACCCTAAATGTAGGGCTACATAGCCCATCTACGAACTCGACCTTTCCCTTGACTCAAAGAATCCTCACACCAAGTTTCATCAAAATATCTAATTCCCTTCGAGAGTTATCGTGCTCACAGATGGACGGAGAGACGGACAACTTTTGTGATGTCATAGGTATGCCTCCACTTACGTTTTGGGATCCAAAAACTAGTTTCTGCCCTCCCCATTCCCCTACGACCTAAGACTATAGCACATGTAAGCGACAACTGTTAACGCAGACAGCCCACAGCACCTTGCTCTGCAATAGTCCTCCTAGTTTGTTTCCTCCCTCTATCGCCTACTTTTCTATATATCTCTTCGGTTTTCATTACCACCATTAATTTCCCAGCATCGTGACATAGGTCACTCGGTCTTTATCCCCAGCTCCAGCCAGCTATTGTGCTAATCCAACGTCGGGCTTTGATGCATTTCATTATAAGTGATCTGACTACGGAATGGGTAAGTAGCCAACGAGAGGTCTATTTCGACTCTGGTTCGAGCAGGATCCCTGTTACCTCACACTTTATGGTTAGGGACCCAGTGTTAATATTGTGTAAAATTTTTGACAAACGGGATCTATCCAGAATACGGATAGATTATTTCCGTTACTGTAAGTTTCTTCTGTATCTGCTCCGGTCCGATAGTAATTCTAAGATCATTAAATCCTACGGAGTTACTGGCATTTTTGTCACGGCTGCAAGAATTTCACACTGATTTCTGTCAGAAATCTTGTCTACGTATGATGCCGCATCACCGACTGATTAGACTTTTTTTGTTGATAAAAGTCGGAGGCCTATTGTATGTTTCGTCCGTTATTCTCCTGTTGTCTTTTGTTCTTTTTTTTCTATTTATCTTTCTCTCTGTTGTTGTAAAACATTTTGTGGGTTGTAAATATACTACTTACCTACTTAGCTTTATAGTTTTATACTATACGTCACACTCCTGTTTATGTTAATCAAGTACATTAATATTGCCGTAATAGTCCATCACGGCTATATAGTAGGCCCCGTGCTTGACTGGATATGCCCAGCTTCCTGATTGGTCGTGGGACTAGTGGGCACCAACGGAGTCAGAATGTTTTTAGTCCACAGCCCAGGAGCCTTAGCTTCATATGAGAAAGAATTATGTGTGCTGTGGTGTGCTGTGGTGTGCGAGTGTGTGCAGGGTAGTTAAGGTAGTGGCATGGTTAAGTGTAACGGGCGAGCATGATAATATTGACGACTGGTATTCGACGTTAACGAACCGAGTCTTTTCGAAGGCGACACTCCGTTCGAAGGTCAATAACTAAACTGGTTATTTATTACTTACACTGGTTATTTATTACCAACACTGCACTATAAGGTTGGTTGAACTAGGGCTATGCCCCAACTTGAACTGGCTTGCTAACTGGGAAGCTGGTTCTTTTAACTCTGCTTTCCAGTAGCTGTAGGGGGATACCCGAACTCTTTTCTACCGTCCCATTGGAGGAAGGATAACTTTACAGGGTACAGAGGGAAGGAAACCCAAACTTGAATATAGTATTCTCTTTGTATATCCCCATGTATATCCCTATCTGTAATGTTAAAGACTTCATCCCAGTTTACTTTGTCCTCTCTTTTATATGTTAATAGCATCCTGACTATATCCATTAAATTAGTAAGACCGAGAGACAAAGAAATTTTCCTGTCTGAAGGTAACGGGGGGAAAGGGTTGTTAGAAACAAAAGAGAAGAAGTTTGCTAAAAAGTTAGTGAATCTTATTTCTCACATTCACCAAATCTCGCCTATCACTCGCCCATCTTGTTAACACAACTTACCTTTGTTGAAACTCGTGAAAACTTCGACAAATCCCACCTCGGAATTTTGATAACGCAATAATCCAAACTGGGCTCGAAGCACGCTGTCGTAACGGAGGTCACGGAATTCTTTAGTAGGGGTAGGGGAACTCCAAGGGAAAGCTTGGCTGCAATATAGGCCAGTGGGTATCCGGTAGCTTTGCTTGCAAGTGCTGAAGATCTTGAAAGACGGGCATTGACCTGTAAAGGGATGATTTAGAATGTCTGGATTTGAAAAGAGAGATTACAGCCTACCGGACGAATCGGATGTTTCTACATCATTATGGACAAAAACTAAATCGAATATTTTAACTATGTGTGGTATAAGATTTTCCACTTTGAGACTGAATTGTTGATGTTTGGAAGAAGAGTTGGAGACGTTTGGAAGAAGAGTCCTGACGTTTGCGAAACTTTCAGAGCAAAACAAGTCTCGCGTCCTATTGGTCAGTATTGGCACCCTCGATCCAGCCGAAAAACATGTTGACTCAGATCCGTTTTCGGTAGCGCGCGGATAACTACGTCGCGCTAACTCTGCACACTGAAAGCTTGGAACTGAGAAAAATAAGGCATAAATTCCAAAATTTCTCTTCAGCATGTCATCTCATCTTGCAACTTGAACCTATGGCAGACACAACCACTGAGGCAATAATCTGTGATTTAACGAAACAGTGTAGCCCGCTTCCATCTTGAGATTGTAGTTGTGTTCAAACTTCATTCACAAACATTCGTTGGCCAATTTGGTAGACATGTTAGTCTCGTAGACCGAAAGTCACGGGGGTTCACACCAGCCCAGAAAGTATTTCTGTTTTTTGAAATGTGGCTTAGGCCTTCGGTAGTGCTTTAAGCTTACAATGATGTAAACCTATTCGCAATGTTCTTTTTTCAAAATTTTGTTTGGGCTTTCAGTTATGCTCTAAGCTTGCCTCAATGATGCAGAAGTCCTCTGATTCTTTTTCTTTTTTTTCAAAATGTATTTTAGGCCTTCAGTTGTGCTTTAAGCTTACCTCAATGATGTAGAATTGCTCTGACTCTGGATTCAGGGCATACTGGATGTTACATTCTCCAACTATTCCTAAGTGGCGAATGACCTTGATTGCCGTTGACCTCAACTTGTTGTATTCGCTGTTCGTCAGAGTCTGGGAGGGGGCAACAACTATCGACTCTCCTGTGTGGATACCCAGTGGGTCTACGTTCTCCATGTTGCAAACCTACGAAAAGAAAATTACTAAAATTTACAGCCAATTAAATATCAAATTTTAGTTGATTTTCCAAAGTGGGCTTCGGGGAAACCGCGGGACAGAAACCCAGGTGGGACTGAGGCACAGGTCTCTGTTCTTTTAAAGTGTTTTTGATTATGTAGTTAGTTTTCTTACTATTTTATTTGCATAATATTTGTTTGTACCATGGCCCGTTGGGCTTTCCATGTACAATACATGCACACGCATACATACATCTAATCACTTGAATCCAGCAAAGAACAATTAAAAAAAAGGGGATTAATAGAAACTTTAAAAATTCTGCTTCGGTTTGGCAGCGGGAAAAGACTGCTGCCGCGCTTCTTTCTCACAAATAAAGCCGCGAAACTCCAGTCGAAGCGTTATTAACGTCGAATGAGCAGGCCGTACTCTTTGCCGACTTAGGCGACGTCCAACTGCCGAAGTAACGTGCTATACTGTACTCGCGACGAGTGAACTACCACAATGACTGTAGACTCCTTTAGACAGACGCATGAAATGCTCCAATTTTGAAGTCAAACTGGTCCTACCACAAAAGTTGCGTTTTTGCAGATACGATGTTATCTGTTACCACGGTAACTGGATCCGCAATTGGTCGTTTTTGCAATTACCGTGGTATCTGATACTACGGTTGCTCTGCAAAAATGACAATTTCCGAAATTGCGCTTTCCGAAGTCATCCCTAATGAAAAACTGATATCCGGTAACATCACTAAGTTCCAAACTTCTTTCTCACCAATTCGACAAAATCCTAGGCTCTATTGTTAGCAATGATGAAAGAGAGAACACTTTTTCAGATACCGCGGTCGGACCGTGGTATCTGAATATCCGACACCACGATAACTGACCAGATATCACGAAAACTCCAAAAACGCCTTTTTACCGTGGTATCAGATACCACGGTAAGTGCAAAAACGACTTTAGACCGTGGTGTCAGATACCATGGTATCTGCACAAACGCAACTAAAGAAAAATCATTCACTCAGGGTGCGTTCCAGCTCCTCTTCGTAGTTACTTCGGACTAACTACGTGTGACCTCACAAATTAACTACAACCTGGAACGGTCAAAGTTACTACGGGACGAGAAAACGCGTGTTTCTTGAATGCAAGAAGAGATGGGGACTCCATGGGGAAGGATGAACAGAAAAAATTTTGCTTCAAAAGAACGGCTTGATAATTATTATGAAAAAGATTCTTCAAGTGAAGGAAAAGAGGAGCTAATGCTACAGGCTTGTTAATGGAGCCGTGACATTAGCTGCGTTTTTTGCCGTCATCCGTTAACCGACTTATAAGATTTCCCACTATAAGTCTTTTTCTTCCTTGGGTTAACCGACCTAAATTTTTATAAGCTGTTTTTTGGCTCCGTTTGCCGGTCGGTTAAAGGAGTTATATCATAAGCATTCTAGCACTTGCAACGTCTAGAGCCCCCCCACCCAAGACCCGAGATGAAGCCATGACTCGATCTGACCGCTGGGTCATCTAGCGGCGCGGGTCGGAAGCGCCCGACATGGGGGGGCTGAGATCATAGTTTGACTATAAATCTAACAAAATGTTTTTATTGTAGCAGGCATATGGAAAAATTTGTAGAAAACTCAAACTAATTATTTGTATTATCAATTTCTTTAAGCATTTTGTTTTCTGTTTGTTCTTGCTAATTCCCGCAAGTCCAAAGAATTAAGGATGTAAACTAGATTACAATAAACAAACGCCGTAAATTATACTAAATCCGTTATAGTGATTTCTTGAAGATTCTGCAACTGAGCTAAATAATATTCAGCTTCCTATGCCAAAAAATGTCAAACTGGCCGATGATTTCTTCTTCCGACATATCTTAACGTCCACAGGGTGATATATTTGGTTGTTTTAATCCTCTTACACGCCACTCGATCTTCTCGAAGGTTCTAGTAATCTTTTAACCAGCGTCAGGAGATCAATGAATAGTTAATTAGCAATGGCGGTGGCGTTCAGGAGTGAATTGTGTTCAAGTAATTTGTGGATAACGTTGGCTACCGTGAGGATTTCGGGGAAAAGAAAGGTAACAGTGTTCGTAAAAATCGACCCATTGATGGTGTCTCTCACCTTCTCGGCCCACATGAATCAAAGACTTTAACCGACCTGCGGACTGAGGCGGGAGCTCCATCCAACCGACCTACGCTCTTGGCACGGCGCGAAATTCAAAATTCCCATTGGAGAGATAGGAGCCGGTACAGGAAGACGCCATTTTTCTTATAAGCCTTTTTATGGCACTTGAGCTTACTCAAGTGCCATATAGCGATCGTAATGTCTGTCTGTCTGTCGGTCTGTCCGCATTTTGCTAGTTTGTGCACTTGCACATGACCTAGGACGATAAAACTTGGCACGCATATCAGGGACCCAACCGGATTAACTTGGGAATAGTCACTTCCCCGATCCGACCATCAGTGGGGGAGTGGCAACATGGGGAATCCGGAAATTAGTAACATTCATAACTTTGGAACGGATAATCGGGCGTGCATTAAACTTGACAGGTATCACGAGCAAGTGTCTTGGATGTTCATTGTCAAATTCGAGTCTGATCCGATAACTGGGGAGGGGGCTGGAGGGGGACATCCGAATGCTTTTTCTAGTTTCTGTTAAACCCCTACCCCTTTCTTCACACTAGTCTAACTCTGCGCGCTGATGAGTCGTTCTTTCTTCACATTAGTATGGCTCTGCTCGTGGCTGAGTCATTCTTTGCTTAAATTCGTTCGGAGAGAGCTAGAGCAATCGAAGGTTGAATGGAATAATATGGCAAGTGTCAGCGGCTTCTCTGACCAAAACTACCAGGGTATATGCATTTCTGAAACGTTAGATGGCCTCTATGCGGTCATACGCGCAGTTCTGGCATGCCAGAACTCTTCCCTAGTCGTTACAACGCAATTACTACGTTTTCTTGCGACGAAATACTGGTGCGGTGTTTGTCTATTGTGTTATTTCTGTTTGATGGCAAAGCCTTTGTTCGAACAAGCAAGCAGTTCAAGCAAGTATCCTAGTGATAAATCAATCATTGTAGAAAGATTGCGAATAATTGTGATATTGTCAAGCTGAAATACAGTGGAGTTGTAAATTCAACAAGATCGGCTTAGAAATCGCCACTTTCCAAATCCGACCATTCCTCAAAGTACCAATCATGACCGCAAATTAAGAAAAACACTTTTAAGCAAAATATGCATTTTCATGATCCCCATGAGCCCATTACCATTTTTGCCTCATGGGTTTTGCTTACAAATGAGGTTCTAGCTCCATTGAAGTGCGCATCTTCACCGCAAGGTCGAAAAGTACTTTTTGGGATCCCAAAACATAAGTTGAGGGATACCTATGACTTCGCAAAAGTTGTCCGTCTGTCCGTCCGTCCGTCTGTCCGTCCGTCCGTCTGTAAGCACGATAACTCTCGAAGGGAATGAGATATTTTGATGAAACTTGGTGTGAGGATTCGTTGGGTCGGCGGATCAGTCGAGTTCGTAAATGGGCTTTGTAGCCCTACATTTAGGGGTGGGGGAGGGGGTTCAAATTAAGGGGCAAACAAAATATTTTGAAACAGCTAATGTGATAGTCGATTATGGGGTAAGAAGACATGCTGAACACGATGGTGAAAACCATTTTGTAATCGGACAAGTAGTTCGCCCGAAATCCGGCCGAAACCGGAAAGTTTGTTAAAGTAAAAGTTTTATTTGAAGTTGATTTGATGTTTGATTTAGAGGTAGGAAGACATGCTGAAGACGATGGTCAAAACCATTTTCTCGACGGACAAGTAGTTCGCCCGGAATCCGGCCCAAACCGGAAAGTTTGTTAAAATTAAAAGTTTTATTTGGAGTTGATCAGATGTCCGATTTAGGGCAAGAAGACATGCTGAACTTTTATGTGAAAACAATTTTCTTCCCGGACATGTAGTTCGCCCGGAATCCGGCCCAAACCGGAAAATTGTTAGAAGTTAAAGTTTTATTTCTAGCTGATTAGATAACCGATTTAGGGGTAAGAAGAGACGCTGAATCCGTGTGTGACAGTCATATTTTACCCGGACGTATAGTTCGACCGGAATCCGGCTGGAGTCGGAAAATTTGTTATAAGTAAAATTTTTATTTGAAGTTGATTAGATGTTCATTATTGGGGAAAGAAGATACCCTGAGTTCGTTTTTGAGCTTTCTTCTTTCGCCGGACAAGTAGTTCTAGAGTTTGGCCGAAACCGGGAAATTGGCAGAAGTGGCAGGAACTTTTCGTCAAAACAGATATGACTTATACGGGTAAACACACATGCTGAATCCATATCTGAACTTGGTTTTCTCAGATGATTAGCTATTTGGCCTTAATCTGTTCCTGAATTTTAATTGTAAGAATGTTCAAGGATTCTGGCGATGACTGGATCTGGCTAAGACAAGACCCAGTTGTCTGGATCAGATATTGAATTTTTGGAATCCCATCGAAAAGTTTGGTCTTGTTATCAAACGATACATCTCAACCCATGATCATTTGTGCCACAAGGGTTCTACTTCTGACCAAACGGTATATATCAATGATCCCTAAGAACCTGTTATCGTTTTTTACTCAAGGATTTTGCTTACAGGTGCATTTCTAGCGCCTTTAAAGTCCGCATCATTACAGCCAAGTTCAGCAATAAAATAATTTTTGGGATCCCAAAACGTAAGTGGCGGGATACCTATGACATCGCAAAAGTTGTCCATCTGTCCGTCTGTCCGTCTGTGCGCACTGTAACTCTCGAAGGGAATGAGATATTTTGATGAAACTTGGTGTGAGGATTCTTTGGGTCGAGAGTAAGGTCAAGTTCGTATATGGGCTATGTAGCCCTACATTTAGGGGTGGGGAGGGGTTTAATTAAGGGGCAAATGAAATATTTTTAAACAGATAATGTGATAGTCGATTATGGGGTAAGAAGACATGTCGAACACGATGGTGAAAACCATTTTGTCATCGGAAAAGTAGTTCGCCCAGAATCCGGCCAAAACCGGAAAGTTTGTTAAAGTAAAAGTTTTATTTGTAGTTGATTAGAATTAGGGGTAAGAAGACATGCTTAACACGATGGTGAAAACCGTTTTTTCGCCGGACAAGTAGTTAGCCCGGAATCCGGCCAAAACCGGAAAGTCTCTTAAAAGTAAAAGTTTTATTTGAAGTTGATTAGATGTTCGATTTAAGAGTAAGAAGACATGCTGAACACTTATGTGAAAACAATTTTCTACCCAGACAATTAGTTCGCCCGGAATCCGGCCAAAACCGAAAACTGTTAAAAGTTAGAGTTGCAGGAAGTCTTCGTCAAAACAGATATGACTTATAGGGGTAAACACACATGCTGATTCAATATCTGAACTTGGTTTTCTCAGATGATTAATCTGTTTTTGAATTTTAATGGGAAAAATGTTCAAGGAGTCTACTTTTTACTTACTAGTGTATAATAAAAATAATATTCGACTCTGTACAAAGTTCCCAAACAAAAAACTTCTGCCAACATTTTGAATATTCTTGCAAGTGCCATATGAGCTTTCAGCTCTTGTTTTAGAGCTCAGTCGAACCGACCGGCGAGACGAAAAACGGTCAATAGTGGCAAATAGGTAGGTTAACCGACCTATGGAGAAAAGGCAAAAACGCAGCTATTGACTATGCCCGTTAATTCTTTGTCTCTACTCCGGTCGTGTTTTTTTGGTCGCTAAATCCTCATTTCACATATAATTGTTTCCAAGCCGGAATCGCAATAGTCTTTTCTATTCCCGTGCAAATTTTGCAGCACAATGTTTAGTCCTTATCAGGAATGGAACGCCAAAGATTCTAGAATCTAGAAGCCAATGACGTCAGAGGTGGTTTACAAGGTTTATCAAATCAATTTTCAGCATCTTCTCCTACAGTATATACAATAATAATAATTACAAATAAACAGAAAAGGCTTATTTCGCCTCTAAATATTCTTCCTGACACAGTCCCAATCAAGTCACCAGACCGATCGGTAAACCGTCAACGAGGTTGACTAGAAATTCTCTTTTGTGTTTTAATCAGCGAATCATAAGCTGCGTTCGTTGCACTCTGGGCTGTCGCTGGTGTTTTGTCGCCAGTGTCCGGTTCTTCTCTTAAAACGCATTTTTTTGGTTCACCGGTGAGTTGATGAAAACTGGCTAACTCCTCGCTGAAGCCTGGCTCCCGAGCAGGTTCTGGTTAGTCCGCACCGGTGAGATAAAACCGGACACTGGTTAGTTCAAAAACGGGTTATAAGACTAGTGAGAAGTCACCGGTGGATGCAAAAACGGCTTATAAGAAAAACCGGAGACCACCGGTGAGGACTCCCATGACAAAGAACGCAGCTATATTTGAAGAGAAACTAAAGGCCAAGTAGAGCTGAAAAACACAATAACGTCCTGTTTACTTTAGCAATTACACCTTGTCTCACTTTGGTGCACCGAGTTCACTTCTCAAGACGGCTCATGGAAAGTGAAAGTTAGCTAAAGACGGTCGGCTACTATCTTTATAAAAAGTTACTTCAAAGTAACGCTCTTCCTTGCAGGGTTGCCACATGTCGCACGATAGTGTGAATTGTCAATCTATTCTGTTTTTGTCACTCTTGTACTACGTAGGACATAAAAATTACTCTATTTCAGAAAATGACCAAATGTGTAATTTTGGCAGCAGGGATTCTGACCAGAAGTAACTATTTCAAGTTTTTTCATGAAAGTAAAATTAAGATGTGTCATTTTTACAGAGGCGATTCCGACCAAAAGTGAACATTTCATGAAAATAGATTTCACTCCCAATTCAATCTCTATTTTGGGCCAAAAGTCACTCTCTAAATATTTATGATGTGGCAACCCTGCTTCCTTGTGCTCCCCGTAACTTTCTGATAAGCTGGAACGGTGAAAGTGACTGAAAAGTAACTGAACGTGTCCGAAAGCTCCGAAACGAACGAAAATGTTTAATTAATTCAGGATTTTATGCAGCATTTTGCTTTCGGACTTAAATTTTCGCTCAGTCAACGCAGCATTAATTCAGCATAAAATTCATCGAAAAATTCAGCAAAGATGCTAAATTTTATGCTGAATTTTCAAGAAGAAACTGGGGAGCACGGCGATTCTCCTAGTATCTTCCTAGAATATTTTTCTTTCTAGAACAAATTGCCACACAAAATTTTCGTAATGCGGCGACAAACTTTACGGAGCATGCTTTGCAAAAAACTTTACGAAGTCTGAGTCGTCCTTTCTGTAGCAAATTCTTTTTTTCTTCTTCTTCTTCCCAACTTAAAATTTCGGTATTCTAGAAGTGTCAGAGAAGAAATAAAGGTAACAGCTTTCGGACAAAAATAAAAATATATGCTGCATTAAATGCAGCATTTACAGCACTAATAAGCTTTCGGACACGTTCACTATTTGGTAACTTTCGGGCCGAGCTGGAACGAACCCTAGAAGTTAAGACTGTTGTAAAGTTTAGAATCTTGGAACTAAAAATACTCACAGTGACGCAGTTGTCATACGCATCACGGACCACTTCATATTCCACTTCTTTCCATCCCTTCAAGGACTTGTCAATAATGAGCTGGTTCGAATGGGCAAAAGCGGCAGTAGCCAGCTTGTTGAGTTCAGCAGCATCGTCCGCGAAGCCGGAGCCGAGCCCGCCGAGAGCGTAAGCAGCTCTTGCCATGACGGGGTAGCCTAGGATTTCAGCTGCTTCCAGAGCCTGCAAAGTAGGACGTTCTTGGAGGATAAATATTCCTTCAGCCCGAGCTGACTGCGAATCATATTTGATAGTGCAAAACGGATACGTCAGCTGAATTTTATTGGAGCTAAATTTCGGCCCTTCTTGGCAAGGGTCCTCTTCAGGCTCAAAGCCGCTCAAGTTCTTATTTCCAACTTGAGCGGCTTGCAAAGAAGAGGACCCTTGCCAAGAAGGGTCGAAATATAGCTCCAATAAAATTCAGCTGACGTATCCGTTTTGCACTATCAAATTAGGACGTTAGAATCTCAAATGGGCTGAAACGCAAATAGAATTTTAATTTAGAGTAGTAGTTTATTCGCTCACACTTTCACGGTAACAAAACCCCAAAACCGTGGATTATTTGTTGAAACCAGAGCATAGTTTTAAAGTATTCAAGTATTTTAAAATACTGTAAGGTGAAGAGTAAATAGTGCGAGGTGTCCTTAAACCCCGCAGGCCCACAGGCACCAGCTGCCATGCGCGCGCTCGGGTGCCAAACTAGAATATAAGCTCGAAGCTGAAGAAATATCGTCTTACCTCTTTTACAGAGTAGATGACAGCACTTGGAGCCACCTTCTCCCCAACTTCAGCCACACGATCTGCAAACAGCTTTCGATCTTCCGTTTCCATTATCGACTTGATCGGCGTACCGAGCACTTGTACTGAATAGCGCTCAAATACACGGGATCGATCAAGCTCTACGCCGCAGTTTAGAGCGGTCTGGCCGCCGAACGTGAGCAGTACGCCGTCGGGACGTTCCAGCCGGATTACCTAAAGGATTTAATGGTAGGATTAAGAAGGAAATATTTGGGTAAGGTTAGAGTGCTTCGTGGTCCTTACTTCTGTCCGATGTGTGGTAAAATGAATGAACGTATTTTCCATTTAGTGGATGAGTGTCAGGAGTTAAAAGACCGGAGGAAGGAAATATTTGGGGGGAGGAAAGGTTTAAACACATTTTGAAAAGTAGAAGTTTTAGAGACATTAGAAGTTTTGGGAAGATTCCTAAAGGTAGCCATGATTCAGAGGGAAAGTTTTTTGTAAATAGTTGTTGAGGTTATGGTTTCGTTTTGGTGTTGTTTTGTTGTTTCCATGGCCCTTTGTGCTTTTACGGAAATAAATCTTATATTATCTAAGCTTTTGTAATCACCTCTTCATAAGGACGTACGCAAATTTTGGAAAAGGGAACTACTGGCCCCGTTAACAGGGTTGCCACATGTCGCACGATAGTGTTTTTGTCACTCTTGTCCTACGTAGGACATAAAAATCACTCTATTTCAGAAAATGACCAAATGTGTAATTTTGGCAGCAGGGATTCCGACCAGAAGTAACTATTTCAAGTCTTTTTCATGAAAGTATAAGATGTGTCAGTGTTACAGAGGCGATTCCGACCAAAAGTGAACATTTCCTGAAACAGATTTCACTCCCAATTCACTCTCTGTTTTGGGCCAAAAGTCACTCTCTAAATATTTTTGGTGTGGCAACCCTGCCCGTTAAGGGACATGGCACTATGAATGCCCTGAGCAACAGTAGTGCTCAGGACTACAGTTTCTTTATGGTCTCACCGGCCCTTGATTTATTGTTTTGTTCATAGGTATTTTTACATTAAACTTTTTTTCTTACTATAAAATATTATAAAAAAAATATTATAAAATTTTGTCTTATTAAAAATTGTTTCTGGTTTTTTGGTCACGGTACAGGTCCCTTGTGTAAAGTGCCATCTTTGTCTTATTACTTTCTTATCCTTTGAGTAACTGTAAGTCTCTGCCGTATGGCTTTTTCTTATTTTTTTCATCTTTGTTATTCCTCTGTAATGATCTTAATAGGTTAAAATAAACAAATGAATGCACGACATGTTTGCTTAATTTCCTTCACAAATGCCGCTACATGACGCGAACGACAAAAAGTAGATGGCACTCTGCAATGGAGTAGCACGAAAGATATCTGTTATTCTGGAAAGGCGAGAGCGCTTTAAGAGCAGCCTTAATGCAGCTCAGCAGATGCTTTACTCAGTGTAAATTTTGTCAGTGAGTGTTGTTTCCTGTGTTCTTTCCATTTCCTCTTGTTCTTTTTCTTCTTCTTCATTTAATTACTCCGTCTTTTTGTACGTTTGTGCATTATGAGGGGCAATAAATCTATTATTATTAATCTAACGGGACAGACTCACTGGAATCAGAGACTTACCCGATGAAGAATTTGTAGCCTGCGTAGTTGTATGGTAGTTGTACAAAAAAGTTGCATGTAATACTATGTAATAGCAAAGAATACTATCAGTTCATGTGCCTCAGACTCGTCCAATCTTATGTGGTAGTATCCAGTAGCATCCAGTCTTGCTAATAGTAGCATGCAGTAGTATGCAGTAACACGGTAGCCTTGAAGTAGAAGCATGTAGTAGCATCTGTTAGTGCTGGATGCTACTTTTTCGTACAACTTCGAACTACTATTTTGAGATAAATTTTTCATCGGGTAGTGTTACTGAAAAGAGACAAAGTGGACTTCCATGAAAGAAGGATATGGTATTCTGCCTGGCCAAAATGATGACTTTCACCGCTGGTTCCAGAAAGCCTCCCTGGCTCAGTCTACCAAAAACCCTTGATTTTGGGAAAGCCTATGCCAAACGCTGGGTATATCTAGCGTATGGTATACCCCTATGCCTAACGCGGGATAAACTATGCCAAATGCTGGATACTGTGACCCAATAAAATATTAATGATGTGAGTGAAGCTCACAAATCAACCAATCAGAACTCATCTGTGCTGAGGTAGGTCAGGGTTAGGGTATCACCAACAGCTATCCTGCATTTGGCATGGGGTATTCAGCGTTAGGGATAGGCTATGCCAAACTCTAGGTATACCAAGCGTCTGGCATAGGGTATCCAAAAATTAGGGGTTTGTGGTTGACTGCCCTCGCTGCCCTACAATTCCCCCTCGAAAATTCCTCCAGTGACTGCCAACCCAGGTAACAAATCTCCTTGGTTGGTAGCACTAAACGGATATGTCAGCTGAGAGAGCGTTCCACCCTTCTTACAACTGTAAACGTTCATAACTATTAATTATAATTTCCGTTCCAATCTCGTGAAAAGTTACTAAGCTAACCGTTCCAACCTTCTTCAAATAATAACTAATATTAACTATTTGCTTACAATGCTCGGGAGCCTAGTAAGCATGGTAACTACGATCTTTGTGACGTGATTGGCCTGATTAGCCCGTGGCACGATACTTGTCGAAAACATAAAAATGCGTTCCAGCCCTGACGCCAAAATGCCAGGATCCGTGACGCCGGGCGTAGTAACTACGTGAAGTAGGGTGGAACACGCTCAAAGATTCCAAGTCTCATGTTCGTTTTTCTAGCGAGAGCCTGAAGAGTACCCTGGCCAAAAGGGCCGAAATATGCCCAGAATAAATCTCAGCTGACTTATCCGTTAAGTGTCATCAATTTGATTAGCAGTCAGCTTGGACTGAAGGAATACTAATAAGCAACCGTCCGTGTTACCTTCCCATCCAAAAACAATCCGGCAACAATCTGGCAATAATCTTACGCATTGCATTGTTAGTATGTTAGTATTTATCTATCAATCAATCAATTTTATTTCAACCCTAATAGCACTAGGCTAACACGGCGGGAATTTGCAGATACCATGGTATCTGTTACCACGGTAACGGGATCTGTTACCACGGTAACGGGATCTGAAATTAGTCGTTTTTGCAGTTACCGTGGTATCTGATACACGGTTACTTACTTTGCTCTGCAAAAACGACTATTGCCGAAATTGCAATTTTTGAAGTCATCCGAAAAGAAAAACTGATATCCAGTTACATCACTAAGTGCTAAGCTTATTTGTCACCAATTTGGCAAAAGTTGATGAAAGTGAGATGACTTTTCATATACTACGACCAGATATCACGGTCGGACCGTGGTATCTGAATATCAGATACCACGATAACTAGCGAGATAGCATGATAACTGCAGAAATGCCTTTTGACCGTAGTATCAGATACCACGATAACTGCAAAAACGACTTTAGAGCGTGGAATCAGATACCATGGTATCTGCAAAAACGCAACTAATACAAATAAAGCACAACTAACAAACAATAAATACGAAACGAGTATCAGTGTATGGACATACCTGCTCCACATATTCCGGCGTGAGGGGTAGGAAGTAGACTTTATCAGCGAGTCCTTTTGAGGTCTGAACGGTGGCGATGTTCGGGTTGACCAAGACAGTCATGATTCCTTCTTCTTTCATTGCCTTGATAGCTTGGGAACCAGAGTAGTCGAACTCCCCAGCTTGGCCTAAGAGAAGGAAATAACTCATGACTTGCACACTAGTACAGAGGTATGCTTATGTGAACGTCTGCCAACAGTGAACGATCGCCGAAGAAAAAGAAAAAGCCCAAACCAGGCATTTTTTACTATGAATATCTGTAATAACCACTCGGGCTTTTGTCCCTTTTTGAATATTTTGCTAATACACGGCTGAAAGTGACTCACCTAACACCGGTTTTGCTTTTAATAATTTGAAAGGTTTGCCACGAGGAGGAACGCACCTTCAATGGGGAAGATGGCGATCCGAAACTGCAGATGCCTTCAAAAGAGGAAGGACCTTTTTAGTAAATTCAAAATCAAAGAAAGTTAATTTATTTATTTATTTATTAATAGAAAAAGACGATAAGCCGAGGCTTCTCTCTCTACAAGCACATAAGCTTTTACTACATTTTCAACACTGCACTATACACTTATAAAAATACAACAAATATAAACTAAAAAGGGTTCACATACGCGCTATTGTTGAACGTTGCACCAGCAAGATGTTGTTTGAATGAAAGTAGATTTGGTTGGGACACGGTCTCCTCAGACAAACCATTCCATGCCTGGCATGCACGGTAACAGAATGAACGTTGACCAATTTTCCGGTTTATTTTTGGTGGGTATAACCACAAAGAATGCTGGCGGGTTGACTGATATGAAGTAAACTCGAAAAACTGTTTTTTGTCAAAGTTAATTGAAGGGCAACCAGGGGCAACCCTGTAACAGTTGGCTGTTAGCTGATATCAAGTTTAAAGTTTGTTTGTCAGGTTTTAGATATCAAGTTAACAAAGCCAAAGTAGTGGAACAGTTAAAAAAGTGTTCAAATAAGCCTATACCTCTCTATAATATAGTAACGGCTACGGATTCTACGTTGTGTTCCAGTCCAAAATGCAACTCATAGTTCTTGTTGCTCGTACAGAAAGAGCAATAACAACAAACAGAGAATATCGGAAATTATCGTCTTTTGAAACACAATTACTTTCCACGGGAAATTGGCGATGTGCCATATAGCGATCGTAATTTCTGTCCGTCAGTCGGTCTGTCTACTTCGGGCACTTCCAGATAAGCTAGGACGATGAAACATGGCAGGCGTATTAGGGACCGGACCAGATTAAACTAGAAATAGTCGCTTCCCCGATCCGACCATCTGGAGGGAAGTGGAGGGAGGGGAATCCGGAAAAATTAGGAAAAATGAGATACTTTTAGCTTACGAACGGGTGATCGGATCTAAATGAAACTTGATATATGGAAGTCCCTCATGTCTCAGACCATCAATTTTAAATCCAGACCCGATCCGGTGACAACGGGGGGAGTTGGAGGAGGAAACCGGAAATCTTGAAAAACGATTAGAGCGGAGAGATCCGGATGAAACTGGTGGAAAGAACAAGCACAAGTCCTAGATACGTGACTGACATAACCGGAACGGATCCGCTCACTTTGGGGGAGTTGGGGGGGGGGGCCGAATTTCTAGTGATCCCAAGAGTTCGGTGCTTCCTGATGTGCTACCACGATGAAAATTGGCAGGCAAGTCAGGGACCCGACAAGATTAAATAGGAAATAGTCACTTCCATGATCCGACCATTTGGGGGGGGGGGGGGGAGTGGAGGCAGGGGGAAGCCAAAAATTGAGGTATTTTTAACTTGCGAAGGGGTGATCGTATCTTGATGAAAGTTGATATTTAGGATGACCTCGTGTCTCAGACGTCCCACTTTGAATCCGGACCGGATCCGATGACACTGGGGAGAGTTGGAGGAGGGAACCGGAAATCTCGAGAAACGCTTAAAGCGGAGGGATCGGGATGAAACTTGGTGGGAAGAACAAGCAGAAGTCCTCGATACGTCGTTGACATAACCGGACCGGATCCGGGCACTGTGGGGGAGTTGGGGGGGGGGGGGGGGGTCTGGATTTCTAGCGATCCCGCGAGTCATACTACCTGATGTGCTAGGACGATGAAACTTGGCAGATAATTGAGAATAGTCGTTTCCCGATCCGATCATCGTGAGGGAGTGGATGGGTGGTGAGTCCGGAATCTAGAGGCATGCATAACTTTTCAACGGGTGATCGGATTTGAATGAAACTTGTCAGGTTGAAACTGACGGAGCCAGGTGGTTTCGGGGGTTTTCGCCTTTTACTTTTACAAATTTTCCGGTTGCTGCCGGAAGAAATTTCATATTCGGATTCAGCATGTCTCCCTACCCCTAAATCGACCATCTTATTAGCTTTTAAAAAACATTTATTTCACCCTTAACTCGACCCCCCCCCCCCCCCCCCCCCTCCCCTAAATATACAGTTATAGAGCCCATCTACGAACTCGACCTTTTCCTTGATCCAAAGAATCCTTACACCAAGTTCCATCAAAATATCTCATTCCCTTTCAGAGCTATCGTGCTTACAGACGGACGGACAGACGGACAACTTTTAGTAAGTCATAGGTATCCCTCCACTTACGTTTTGGGATCCCAAGAAGCGCTAAAAAGTCGTAGCCTAGGTACAAAACGAAGCAAGGTCGAAAGGAGGATTCGATACGGGTGCTAGGAATAAAATAAAACGCAGAGTAAGTAAGAGGGATCCTTTAAAGCACAACTCTTACTAGAAATGATCTTTTGCCTATGAAAGGGATCAGAAACAAAGTTTTCCAAAAATACCATTACTTTCCACCTGAAATTAGCGATTTTCTTGTTGGCACTTGACGAGACTATACAGCCTTCCTGCTCTACGACGCGGCGGGTGGGACCAAAACGTTTGAAAACTGAACGCGCCGTGGTTAAAAAGTTGGAAAACTGAGTAAACAAAAGAAGCAAATACAGAAGATTCTGATATCCTTATGTTCGAAAGAGTTGTCAGTGGACATTAAAGACTCCGGCAAACTTTGCTTTGTGCGATCGTCAAAACTCGGCATGGCCAAAAAAGCACTAAAATTTTTAGGCACGAAACGAAACAACGGAGAAAGGTGGGGATTTTAGAAGCTGATAATTCCACAAGGGAGCTAGATATATTATAAAAGACAGAATAAGCGAGAGAGATCCTTTAAAGCTTACCAATAGAAAGACCTCCGGATCCCAACAGTAGAACCTTCTTGGGCTTCGGGACCTCAGCAATTGACTTGGGCATGGGCTTGCCTGTATTCAAGACCGCAGCGATGCGCTCACCAACTGATGGCCTTAGAATGCCCTCTCTGCTAAACTGCACCACTTCAAGAAATACACTGAAGAGCATCTCAAGATCCTCTGGTCCAGCTGTATGTTCGGGATGGAACTGGACGCTACAATCCAAGTGCTATTAGATATTTATTTATTGTTCTTTTATCTATTTTCTAGTGCTAAGAAGAATATAAGGTTTGAATCCAAACTGACCATTCATTACGAAAAAATAGAAAACCGTGATTTTCGGGTTTTTTGCTTACGATACGATACGATACGAATTTATTAGGTCAAATAACATAATAGTTAAATAAGACCCTATCAATAATTTATAAAACATACTGTCACTTACTCATTAAAATGCTTTACAAAATATTGACGAAAAGAAGATCTATACCGGTTAGAAGCTGATGGTTTGCAGGGCTCTACTTTATTTTGATGCCTCGTGTTATTCTAGTGCTAAGAAGAATATAAGGTTTGAAGCCAAGCTGACCATTCCTTACGAAAAAAATAGAAAACTGTGATTTTCGGGTTTTTTCCTTCATCAGCTAGTTGTCCCTCTAAGATGATGTGCTAGGGATAAATATAAATTCAATATTTATCCCTCGCGGAAAATCTGGATCACAATCGAAACACGACTTTTCACTGGCCAGTGGTCATCTTGCGAAAGGTAGCCCACTGCGTGAATCCTTGCTTTTCGTCAATCGTTGCAATCAATCATACAACACAGGTACAAGCGCATACAGGTAACGCAAATCCGACAGGGAAATTCCACTATTTGAAAATAGAATATCCGCGGATAGCCGAGCAATGAAGGGACGCATTTTCAACGCGTCTTTAAGGCTCTTTAAGTGAATAAGTGATGGGTAACTAGTTTGTCCTATCTCCGCCCTTTTCAGTTAAACTTTAACACACACACAAAAAAACATATCACTATGTTTTATTTTTTTTGTTGACTTCAAGATAATAAGGCGAGCAGCGCCGTCAAGCTATAAACTCCTAGTGACGGAAGTTCTTGGCTCGGTCCTAAGAAGTGAGCAGAAGTTAATATATTATTTATTTCCCTCAGGAAAGAGGGTACAAAATAATGTACAAAACAGAACTATGCCTAAGCCATCTGGTCCATTCAATGACACATAAATATTATAGAAAATACACACGATTTCGACAACTAAATTACCAAAATTTCTGTCGAAAATGTCTTCTCTTCCTCATAGCCTATATTTGGCGGTTAAAGAGTTATTATAGTTTAACGCGTGTGTATAATTTTATTTTCTTGTATATTTACCCGATGAAAAATTTGTAGCCTGCGTAGTTGTATGGTAGTTGTACGAAAAAGTTGCATGTAATACTATGTAGCAGCAAAGAATACTATCATTTAATGTGCCTCAGACCAATCCAATCTTATGTAGTAGTATCCAGTAGCATCTTGTCTTGCCATATTAACATCCAGTCTTGCTAATAGTATCATATAGTAGTATGCAGTAACACGGTAGCCTTGAAGTAGAAGCATGTAGTAGCATCGTTAATACTGCATGCAACTTTTTCGTACTACTTCATAGCACTATTTTGAGATAAATTTTTCATCGGGTAGTATTCTTTGACCAGATTGTTTTTTTGTAGTATTACATGTTGGGCCAATTTGTTTGTGTTTACTTCATTTTATACTCTCCGATCTTGGAGGTCAATAAAATATTTGAATTTGAATTATTTATGCACTATATTATTATCTTTCCCGGAGATACATAACGGATAGGAATAACTATGGTGACTTGTTAGTAACTACCAATATGATGCTGGGACAATCCCATAGTATAACGTCTCAAAGAACTAGTCCTTCGAAGCTTAGCTTACCTGTAGTAGGGTAGCGAGTTATGCACTATTCCCTCATTCGTCAGATCGTTCGCGTTGGTGAACAACGGTGACCAATCCGATGGCAGAGATCCGATATCAACGGTGTAACCGTGATTCTGTGAAGTGATGTAGCACCTACCACTTTCGTTGTGGTAGCATGGCTGATTATGCCCTCGATTGCCATACCTATAAAAAGAAGGTTAAATCCGTGCGAATGCTCCTAATGCACATCGACAAATGAATGAATGTATTACCTAAAAAGCCCGAAGGCCATGACAACAAAAATTGTATAAGTACATTACTATTTGAAGTTTAACTGAAAAGCCAACTTATTTTTGTATCATATAACTGTATACATAGATATTCCTTTCGAAGCACAAGGGCCGAAATATAGCTCTAAAAACTGTAGCTGACTTATCCGTTTTGCACCGTCAAATATAACTGTGTATAACTATATATTTAACTGTTTTCACTATTTGCTCTAGTATGACGTTTAGAATATCTGCGGCCGTCCTCACAACGCAAAATTCCACGATGACGCGCAAAATTTAAATCTTAATACAAACGCGGTTTTTCAGTGGCCAGTGATCAGCTGCGGAAGGTAGCTCACTGCGTGAACACTTATTTGTCATCAATCGTTTTCGTTAAGCATAGAAACAGGTAAAGCGCATAGAGGTACCACAAGTTCGACAGGGAAATTCCACTATCTGAAAATCGATTATTTGTGAATAGCGGAGCAATGAAGTAACGCATCGGGTCTTCAAGCCTCTTTAAGTGAATAAGTGATGGGTAACTAGATTTATCCTGTCTCAGCCCTTTTCAGTTGAACTTTAAAACTGACAAAAATAACACATATCCCACGCCCCACTTAATCTCCTTGTCAAGACAGGTGTGAGACTTCCCTAAGCCGGTGCCAGCTTCGCGTATCTAACGTGAATCATTGTTAACCCAGTTAAGGCGAGGTTGTGCAAGCCAAACATTCAGCAGCGAATAGAAATGTGCTTTTTCTACATCCAAACTCCAGGACTATTCAACGACCCGAGACAAGCAGGCAAAGCCAGTGGTGGTAAGGGCTGCTATTCCACACTGTCAGAAGTTTCATAACCGACAACACAAGGATGTGCGGTTTCAACAGACAACACTTGGAATGTTACCTGTTGTCGCGACAAACGTTATGAATGAAACGTTTTGCATAACAAGCATTGCTAGGAACAGCAAAAAAAAATGCCAAAAAAGCATCTGCTGGCTTTTTTGTTTGTCGTCATGATATCGGAAATTCGGCAGATGCTTTTTTGGCGGTTGTTCGGAACTTCCTGGCAATGCTTGTTATGCACAACATTTCATGAACGTTTGTCGCGACAACAGATAACATTCCAAGTGTTGTCTGTTGAAACCGCGCATCCTTGTGTTGACTCTTATGAAACTTCTGACAGTGCACGCACGATGGTGGTCAACAGTGATCCTGGTCCAAACTCAATTATATATTTAATAATATGAAGCAACAGAAAAAACTTTCACCTCTAAATAACTCTGAGAAATTTGGAGTAATCGAAATGAACAGAGTTAAAAATCCCATCTATAATGCACTTGAAACTATTGATCGATCCAGCTGATCAGCATTTAACGCATCTTCGGTAAACTGTTCCAAGGATCAAAAATTCTGTTACCAAAGCTCCCTGCTCCAGTTATAAAATTCCTTGTGTAATCTTGATTTTACAAGTTTGCACGAGTGCCCCCGATAACGATTGTTGTATACCGACCGTAGCCTACTGGTAATTAACGTCAAGAGCGTATTTTGCGCCTCTTCACGCCTAACTTATCACATTCTCTTAACCCGAGGATTTAATGGTTGCGTTTTTGATCTGAATTCTCCTTGCGATTCTCCTCGCAATTCTCCTATTTCGCGTTTTTGGACTATTCAGAATTAGCGAATTCTCCTTTCCTTGCGTTTTTGTCAGAATCGAAAACGGGGAAAGCCTCGCGACTCTGCAGAATCCAGAAGTTGCTCCGATGGTGAATTCTCGGTGCTCCTGTCTCCGTTCTCCTCCCTGATTGGTCAATCGAGTACGGGTGTTCAATATGCATAAACACATATTCGGGTTGCGGACGAGCTGCCAAATTAGTGTTTTTGTCAAAAGCGAGACTGAAGAAGCCAGAGGAGCAAAAAGGGTAATTTGTACGAGAATCGAGAATTCAGAAGCGAGAACGGAGAACTGAGAATTCAGATCAAAAACGCAAGTATTGTGAATCGGTACAACAAACAACTCACTTCATTTTATGAGAGGTACACCCCGCCGCCAACGCTAGGAGCTGGTGTCCTAAACAGATTCCAAATATCGGTTTCGTCGAATTTTTCAAAAGACTCTTTAGGTGATCAACAGTGTCAGAGCAAATCGCTGGATCGCCAGGTCCATTTGACAAGAAAAGACCATCATAAGCTGAAGGATCTGGTCTGGCGTTCCAAGGGTAGACGTCTACTCGAGCGCCTCTTCTGGCCAAACACCGAAGCTGGTTGTATTTCAGCCCACAGTCAAGGACGGCAACCCGAGGGCTTCCGTTAATATTGATTGAATAAGGCTCCTGAAATGTTAAAAAGGAATAATAAAAGCAGGGGCGTAATTTGCTATGGGGCAGGGGGGGGGCCCCCCCCCCCAGCTGAAATTTAGCGTCTTCGAAACTCTCGTCGAAACTAAGATAAGCCTAAGATAACCACCGAATGCATCGCATGCTCGATCACTTCTTGCGAAGAATCCGGAAGAATTCCGTTCGGTCCTTGAGGCGTTTGACCTAATTTTTTCGCTTCCTGTGTCGACTGCATCGGACGAACGATTCTTTTCGTGTATGAAACGTATAAAAACTTATCTTCGCACGTCTGTGTTAGACGACCGACTAAGTGATATTTTGGTCATTGGTACCTAACCTGGAAAAGCGAAGAAGCTTGACGTCAATCGCACAGTGAACAGTTTCGCGAATTTGAAGAAGCGTCGTTTCGCCTTGGTCGATTAGTAAAATATCTCTTTGTTTCTTTGTTTTTATTACGTTTTTCTTCTTGAAATAAAACTGCTCATTTTCATTTGACTTGGGAAAATCGGCTCCAACTTTGCCCCCCCCCCCCCCCAGGATTTTGACGAAATTACGCCCCTGAATAAAAGCAAGGTCCTCTCCGTTTCTCACTCTTTCTAGGCATTTTGAAAATCATGACGGGTTTTCCTACTAGTTTACAGGACCGTGTTCCAGCTGTTGAAGAATACTGCCTCTGGTCTACGTCAAAAATTTATATGATTACTGCAATAATAAAGAATCGTATAGAGAAAGGTAGTTCATTTATTTATTTTATTTTTATTTATTTATTTGTGATCCGCTTTTTGCATAACAGAGGAGTATGAGTAAAATACACATACTAAAATACTGTTGCTAATAATACTGTTGCTCTTCCTCAGGCCCTTCTTTTCCTTCCTTTACTTCCTTTTTTCACATCGAGTAATTTCTCTCACATCAAAACTACTTTCTTCAATTTTGCTAAATATCTTTGTCGGATTTCAAAATTTGAGTCGAATTCTTTTATGATGGAGACTTATCGATTAAGAAACCCAATAGATATCATACAAAAAAAACATGCTAATTTTCTTTCTAAAATTCGTCAAACCCATCACAACCTCCCTGAGGCTGTAGCTGATGGTTGAGTTATGATGCATACATCTTTTTTTTATATTTTTTTATAATTGCCTGTTGACCTGTTCATCTATTTTATGCGATACGGCCTTGCTTTGTTATAGTTGTCGTTTTATATTTTTGGCCAGTTATGTGTTTACTATGTTTTATACTCTCCGATTTCTTGAGGAATTAAATGGACTGAATTGAATTGAAACAAAACAGAATTATATGGATTCAACTGAATTGAAACAAAACAATGTAAATGAACATGGCTAGGCTACATTCTTTTCATATAGTTTAAAAACACACTAAATAAACTTAAATTTTTACACAGTGACAAGCACATTAAACGGGTTCAGGAATGAAAAACTGGCTAATAATTTCATGGGCTGAGAGGGCAGGATGTTTGTGGAGGGTAAATAGATTTGAATGCGAACGAAAGAGTGTATTGATACTATCCTGAACTTTAAAATTCGAAACCATTTTACGTTTACGAAAAGATTTTGGAAGATACGTCAGAAATTTACAGTACTTAAAGTTTAACTGAAAAGCCAACGTATTTTTGTGTCATCTAATTAATACACTGAAATATTTGGATCTGCAAAGGGATTTTCTTATTTACCACTATCTACATCTAGTTATGACGTCGCGAGCTGCGGTCGTCCCCACAATGAAAATTCTACTATGACACGGGAAATTTTAACCTCAACACAAACGCGGCTTTTCAGAGGGCAATGGTGAGATTGGTGAAGATTTTAGTGCCCGAACAAAAAAAACAACATAGATCTTTCTCGTAAGGCATACAGCAAAAATACAAGCTCATAATACAGGCGCATTACTTTTGTAGTGTGTCAGTTTCTATGTGTAAAGTTTATCTAATCCGTTTGTACTTATGTAGTAATGGCAACAAGCTAAAAGTTTAACGCCAAATATAATAATAAAATAGAGATACCACAAATCACACGGAAATTCCACTATTTGAAAATCTATTATTCGTGAATAGTGGAACAACGAAGTAACGCATTTTCAGCGGATCTTCAAGCCAACTTTAGTGAGTAAGTGATGGGTAACTAGATCGTCCTATCCCAGCCCTTTTCGGTTAAAGACCGTCTGTTTCTCTTTTGAGAACGACCGTCGAACTTTTCAGCGGTTAGCGCATCTGTTGACGCGGAAAGAATTTTTCTGGCAGTTTACAGGACCTTGTATCCTAGTGATTTCAATTGACCCAATTACTGCAGAAACTGATTCCGTTAGAGAAATTGATATCTTGCATTCAGCCTACTGGACCTGCACTGAGGCGTGCCCAAATTTACAGAAACTTCTATGGAAACAAAGGAGGCTTTTACTGGGTATGATTAGAAGATGTGGTTTTGAGATTTTACGGGTTTCATTTTGTAAAAGTTTCAGTTTCAGTTTCACTGGACTATATTTAAAGACAAACAAATTACACAAATTACATTCCTGCCAGGAAAGCACAAATGTAGTGCTTGGCTAGGGCAGGGAAATAACCGATATCAATTTAAACACCAAACAGAATCAACTAACTGAATATTCTATTTAAAGGAAAGGGAGGAGAGGAAAAAAATAACCTTTGGTTTCAACTTTAAATAAAAGGAGAGGAAAAAATAAGGGAAAGAAGGAATGAGAAAGAAAGAAAAGAAAAGAAAAACGGGGGGGAGGGATGCTGTGACATTTGCGCTTCGATAACTTTCGCCTTTTTTTCATTCTCGTCTTTCAACTAGGTTGTGCTTCAGAGCGGACCAGTAAGTAAAGGGAGGAGAGGCGCACACTGCCGGCCGATCCGATAAAGCCCCGTTCACAAGCATGCCCAGCCAAGCACGGATGCCTAGGCACGTGCCTAGCAACACCGTTCACACTCAGGCCTAGGCACAGATTTCGGGCCAGGCACGGAGTTCCACCCGATGAAAAATTTATCTCAAAATAGTACTACGAAGTAGTACGAAAAAGTTGCATGCAGTACTAACGATGCTACTACATGCTTCTACTTCAAGGCTACCGTGTTCATACTACTATATGGCACTATTAGCAAGACTGGATGTCACTATGGCAAGACAGGATGCTACTGGATACTACTACATAAGATTGGACCAGTCTGAGGCACATTAAATGATAGTATTCTTTGATATTGCATAGTATTACATGCAACGTTTTCATACTACCATACTACTACGCAGGCTACAAATTTTTCATCGGGCAGGCTCTAGAACTCGGTGCCTGACTAAGCTTGGGCACGTGCCTAGGCATCTGTGCTTGGCTAGGCATGCTTGCGAACGCGGCTTAACAGGAGTAAGCGGCTGAGTCAGCAAGCAACAAAATCCCTTGCCGTACCACGCGATTATGAAAAATAAAGCTGAGAACATATACATCATGGGCCAGTTTGAAAGGCTGTACATTAACAAGCTTAGCTTATAAGCCTATTCTATACTTTAACTAATTTACAGGTATCATTAAGTTTAACTAAAAAGGACAGAGATGGGGCGGTCTTGTTACCCCTCACTTATTCACTTAAAGAGGCTTGAAGATCCGATGAAAATGCATTACTTCGTTGCTCCTTTATTCACGAATAATCAATTTTCAAACAGTGCAATTTCCCTGTCTGATTTGTGGTACTACCTGTGTCGCATGCTTGACGAAAAAGATTTATGATTTTTTTTTTGTTCAGGCACTAAGCAGTGTTCACCAAGCTTATCACCGCCCACTGGAAAGCCGCGTTTGTGTGCAGATTCAAAAATTCCGCGTCATAGTAGAATTTGCGCTGTGGGGACAGCCGTAGATATTCTGAACCTCACTACGAGAGCAGATAGTGGAAAATAAAAAAATCCCTTAGCAGAATCCAAAAACTCAGTGTATTCAACTAAATGATACACAAATAAGTTTGCTTTTCAGTTAAACTTTATAACTATTTTAGTAAGAAAGAAAAGTTGTAAGTATAGGAACTGAAAGATAAAAATGCTCCTCAGATCAGAGAAAGAAAAAAAAATGTAGGAAAGACATATTCTGGAAGCACTTACAGAAATAATATTCCACTAGGCCTACTGTCTTACTTTGCATGCCACCTCATTCACCAAATTTCTTTTCGAGATATCCACAAAGTCCTGTTCATTTGCTTCTTCTCCTTCAATAACAATTTTGCCGGCGATGGTTCCATGCTCCCTTAGCACCTTTGTCAGCTCTCTTGTGTCAATGCCTTCAATGCCGGGAATTCCTTGGGCTTTCAACCAATCATCGAGTGTTTTGGCTTTGTTCCAGTGACTTGGGTTGTTGCAAAGTGTTCCGATGATGAATGCTTCAGCCCAAATTCGGGAGGATTCAAACCACCTAAGAAAATAGGATTTAATATTATTATAGTAGGGCAGACATGATAATTATGATTGAAACTCAATAACGCCAGTCCTACTGATGGTAGACCATCACTTTATATAAAACTGACCAAATCACCTGTTTGCTGCACATTACCATTGTACACAGCTGGTTTTAAGTTTAGTTCAGGACCGTCATTTAACAACTAAATTGAGGAATGTGTGATAGCATTAGCATCCACACAAAGATTCAGCTCTGTACTACATTTCGGTTTATGTGTGCCATCATATGTTTCATCCTACCATTCCTGCAGTCAGAGCAACATTAGTTGGTTCATCCTGCTATTGGTGCATCCTCTGACAACCAAGCTATGCTGAACTTTCCACCATTCAAAAATCAAAATGTTCTCACTTTTTAAAGTCACCCTTAAAATTGAATAAGCAGGCTGTTTTGCTTGTCTGTTCTCTTTTCACGATGACTTTCGCTAATCAGAGATGTCTAAAAAAAACGTCTACCTGATTCATCCTTAAGGCCCGTTCACAACGGGTTTTAGCTAATAGTCTGTACCAGCCAGTTCCGGAAATCGCTCTGAGACCGAAAATTAGCCAGGTTTCTGTCGTTCGCAATTGACATTGGTGCCAGTTTCGGGTACCAGCTAGTCTCGGACCCAAGTTGAAGTCAGTTCAACTTTTGAGGGTACTATAGCCAATAAGATTGCTTCGGGGAATACTGAGGAATATTCCGATTGGCTAGTGCTGAACCACGTCAGACCAGGGACCCATACATTTCCTGTAATGACTCAACCATTCAGGGGGCTTGTCAACAGGAGATTTCCGACGCGCTCTTGACCGAGCGTCAGAGAGTTCGAGAAACACCCACGGGGATAAAATACCCGACTATCCAGATAGACAAAAATTTTCGCAGCTGTTGTGCTGAACTAGGAATATTTCTCTGTAATTGAAGAGTATCCTGGATCTTTTGTCATAGCTTAGGTACCTGGTGGCATGCTGAATAGTCCTGACTGAAGACGGCTATCTATATCTATCTGAGCAAGAACGCCGATTCGACTCAAGCGGAATTTTTGGAAACTAGGTGAGGCTTGGGCAACATAGCAACATAGACGCATAGGAAATGACAAGCCCCCTGAATGGCAGTCATTTCAGGAAGTTTATGGGTCCCTGGTCAGACCGAGTAGGCCACAATGACCTAAATTCGCTTTCGGTTTTCAAGACAGCAAGGAGTGGATGTGATGTTATCTATTGGGCTTGGTTCGAAACAAGCCAATCAGAATATTCCTCAATATTTCCCCAAATAATCTGATTGGCTAGTACCTTCAAAAGCTGAACTGATTTCAACTTGGGTCCGAGACTAGCTTGTACCCGAAACTGGCACCTGTATACATTGCGAACGGCAGAAACCTGGCAAAGCTTCGGTCTCGGGGGCGATTTTCAGAACTAGCACTAGCAGCAGGGACCCATAAATTTCCTGTAATGACTCGCCATTCAGAGGGCTTGTCATTTCCTATGCTTCTATGTTGCTATGTTGCCCGAGCCTCACCTAGTTTCCAAAAACTCCGCTTGGATCGAATCGGCGTTCTTGCTCAGATAGACAAAATTGCCAGCATGCCACCAGGTACCTAAGCTAGGACAAAAGACACAGGATACTCTTCCATTACAGAGAAATATTCCTAGTTCAGCACAACAGCTGCGAAAAATTTTGGCTATCTGGATAGTCGGGTATCTTATCCCCGTGGGTATTTTTTGAACTATCTGACGCTCGGTCAAGAGCGCATCAGAAATCTCTTATTGAAAAGCCCCCTGAATGGCGAGTCATTACAGGAAATTTATGGGTCCCTGCTGGTACCGAGTATTAACTAAAACCCGTTGTGAATGGGCCTTTACTTGATCGTACTTTGGGAATGAGACTCCTTCACTGGAAGAGGGTGGAACTCAAAAGAAAGGGCAAACTATTTGGATAGGTTTTAGATGTATTCACAAGCCAAAAACAATTGTGATGATCTAAAACTAAACAAGAGCAAGAAACAGGCACAAGGTATTGAAAAACAAGACCAATGGTTTCGATGGGATCCCAAAAATTTAATATTTGATCCAGACAATCGGGTCTCATAGAAGTCCAGTCTTCGCCAAACTCCTTGAGCACTTTACAATTATGGAAACAGATTAAGGCAAATGGTTATCATCTGAGAAGACCAAGTTCAAATATGGATTCAGCATGTGTGTTTATACCCCTATAGCCTGCGTCACATCTACTTTGACGAAAGTTCCTGCCTTACTTCTGCCAAATTTCCGGTTTCAGTCGGATTCCGGGCGAACTACTTGTCTTGCAAAAATTTAAGTTCAAAAGCGGATTCAGCGTATCTCCTTACCCCTAGGTCGAACATTCAATCAACTTCGGATAAAACTTCAACTTATAACAAATTTTCCGAATTCAGCCGGATTCGTGGCGAACTATGTGTCCAGGTAGAAAATGATTGTAATACACGAACTCAGCATGTCTTCTTACCCGTAAATCGAACACCTAATGAAATTCATATAAAACTTTTACTTTTAACAAATTTTCCGGTTTGGTCGGATTCCCGGCGATCTACTTGTCCGGCGAGAAAATAATTTTCATATTCGGATTCAGCATGTTTCCCAATCCTTAAATCGAACCTCTAATCAACTTCAGATTAAACTTTTATTTTTGACAAATTTTCCAGTTCCGGGTCTACTTGTCCGACGAAAAAATCATTTTCATATTCGGATTCAGCATGTCTCCTTCCCCTGAATCGGACATCTAATCAACTTCAGATAAAGCCTGGATAACGCTTTTACTTTTAACAAACTTTCCGGTTTTGGCCTGATTCCGGGTTAACTACTTGTCCGGCGAGAAAAAGGTTTTCATATCCGTGTTCAGCATGTCGTCTTACCCCTTAGTCGACTATCTCATTAGCTTTTAGAAAATATTTTTTTCGCCCCTTAATTTGAAATCCCTCCCCCTCGACTAATATGCAGCTATCAGGCCCATCTACGAACTCGACCTTTCTCTTGACTCGGAGAATCCTCACAACAAGTTTCATCAAAATTATCTCATTCCCTTCGAGAGTTATCGTGCTTACAGACGGACAGACGGACAACTTTTGCGATGTCATAGGTATCCCTCCACTTACGTTTTGGGATCCCAAAAAGCTTGGGTTAAAGAAATGTATTAGACCCTGGTTAGACCAATGTCAGACAATTTTTTCTATGACTGTAAACAATATAATAACGATCTCTACAATTACATTATCCCTCACAGACAAATTTTACGAAAGTTAGAACATGAGCTACGAGTTCATATGGAACTTGTTACGAGTAGGCGGTCCAAGAAAGTAGATGAGAACGTCACAAAATACACACGCCATCCAAAAATGCGGTTCGGACCTAGTAATAGGATATGTAGTTTCGCTCAAGTCTGAGCATTTTCGACATCGCCTGTGATCATCTGCCGCAAATGACGAAGTTAGCAAATGCAATGGCAAATGAGTGTTTCTAACTTCGAAGTTTCAGCCCAATAAATCACTCGTTTGATCCCTAGACGAGCCACACGATTTCCGGTACCTCCCTCCAACTCCCCCTACCGCGGCCGAATCTGGTTCGGACTCGTGAATGGATCATGTAAAGCATCTTCCCTTACCACCTATCAGTTTTTGAAAACTCCAGTAACCCCCCCCCCCCCCCCCACCATGGTCGGAAACGGTTCGAATCGCAAAATATGAATGAATGAATGAATGAATTTATTCCCAATAAAGCCCAAGGGCCATGGCGGGAAACATAACACAATAACAAAAACAAGATATCATAAACTCCAACAACAAACCAAAAAATCAACTTCTATAAAAATAGTTCACGGTGGGCCATAGCTAGCTTCAGGAATCTACCCAGCCTTCGGATCTCACCAAAACACTTACTTCCCATACTTGAAACCAAATCCCTTTCCTCCCAAGCCTCCCGACCAAACACTTCCTTTCTTAATTCTTTCAACTCCTCACAATAACATATCAAATGTACCGCATCCTCTCCTTCAATACCACACATTGGACAAAAATAAGGACCAGTACTTTTCCTATCTCTACCAATATAATTTCTCCGCATCCCCACCGGAAGAGCATCCGCCCTAAGACTCACCATCCACTTCAATTCTGCCCCCCCCAATCCCAACTTAAAATATATTTCTTCTCCCCATGTCTCTTTGGCCATGCCATACAACTTCAGAGATTGGTGCTCTGATACACCCCCATGCCACCTCTGAATCTCTTGATCTCTTAGCCTTTCTTTCACTAACTTAGCTACCTTACCTAGGGGGTAACCTGGTCCCACTCCATCACACCACAGACCCGCAAAACCACAATCCTCCAATATTTTTTTAACTTGCTGAGGCCAAGAATCCCTTTTCTTACCTCCAAGTATTTCCAAATACGCCGCTTTCAAAACTCTCACTCTTGGCAAACTCGTCACTTTCTCCCAATATTTTATCATAGCTACTAACCTACTGTTCCGGAGCGCCCCTAAACCTAAATCCCCTGTTATAACTAAACTATTAGTTCTCACGCTAACCCCTAATACCCTCTTAAAATATTGTAACTGTACACTCTCTAGCTTATCCCCCTTATGGAAACCCCAAATCTCGGAACCATAATGCATAGCAGATACTACTTTAGTTGAAAATAACTGCTTATGCATTTTAATATCCTTAATATCCCCTAAATGACTCCCGGCAAGCGGAGTCATCTCTCTATTATTCCGAATTTCATTTAAGTCGCTGCACTCGTTTGACCCCTATGTCAGCAAACAAATTTCTGGGACTCCCCCTCCAACTCTCTACTGTGGCTGAACACGGCTTGAACACATAAAAGTCGCATCTTTGACATCTCCTCTTCCCGTCCATCAAGTTTGACTGGAACTGGAGCATAGCCTATCTGCAAACATGGTTCCACCCCCCGGACCATGGCCGGATCCGGTCCAGAAGCCAAATAACAAATCTATGCTGCAGAAACTCGGCACTGTCCAAATTGGATCCAATCCGTTCCATCCATTGTTTTTTGTGCGTGTCAAAAGTTTCCAGACCCCCTGCCCTCCAACTCCCCCAACCATGGCAGCATGTGGTTCGGATGCATGTTCTGCATGTCTAGGTCATCAATTCGTATCACCCTTAAGTTTCACTCCAATCAAACTACCCGTTCACAACTTACGGAATTCAATTCCCGTATTCCTTTCCCTCACTCCCCCAAGAACGGTCGGGTCCAGGAACGGAACTTTTCCTAAGGCATAGTGTTGTGTTCTTCTTAAGCCAATTTGTTCAGGTCACTAATACGCCTTCAAAGTTTCATCGTCCTTATCACACCCTGAACTATTCTAACTTGCAATCACTGGAATTCCTGAAAATACCCTCCAACTCCCCCCACAAAGCCCTGATACTATCTGGCTCAGTCAACCACAAACCCCTGATTTTTGGATACCCTATGCCAAAAGCTGGATATGTTTAGTGTTTAGCATACCCTATACCTAACGTTGGATACACTATGTCAGGTTTTGGATACTGTAACCGAGTAAAATATTGATGATTTGAGTGAAGCTAAAAAATCAACCAATCAGAACTCCTTTATATTGAAGATAGGTCAGGGTTAGGTTACCAACAGGTATCCAGCGTTTGGCATAGGGTATCCAAAAATCAGGGATTTGTGGTAGACTGATCTGGCTCCATCAATTTACGTTGGCAATGAGCTGGCAATGATACTGTACTTTATAATGAGCTGCACACTGGCTGTCAGGGTGACACGCTCCGGCCGATATCAAGTCAAACATCTAACCAGTTACATTCTATTCAAAAATAGCACCTTCAAGTAATTACACTTAAAGGTAACTGACGGTAATGTGAAGACAACTTAAACGTTAAAATTGATGCTCATGGACGCACATACAGTGTTGCGATACTGATTTTTTTAATTGTAATAGACATAGGTCTAAAAATGTACTTCCCAGGAAAAAATGTACCAGACTCCAAAAAAATGGAGTGCGCATCGTGCATCTTCCTTCGCGGTACTCCACTAATCTTCACAATATCTTTCTTTTCGCATATTTTTCTCTCGTTCCTCCCATTTTCTTTTCTATTTCTTTCTCGTTCACCTTTGTGTCTTTGGGGATAGAGCTTGGCAGGGACAGGCAGGGAGGAGTGCTCAGTACCAAATGTGCCTATCGAGGTACATTAGTTCTGCCAATCTGCCAGAAAGGAAAAGTGGTTGGGTCGCGAAAAAAATTGACTGAATCCTTGAGCCGTACGACACAGAAATACTTCTTCCGAGTTAAAGCTCTAGGTAAATCACGAAAGTTAGTACAGTATTCAAGTAGTCAAGTTCTTTTTCTTAGTTTTAGAGAAAATGTACTGAATTTGTACCAGTTCGACGTAATTGTACTGATTTTCCGACTTTTAAAAAAAGTTGTACAGATGTACAGGTCAGAGAAAAAAGTACTGAATCTGGTACAATTGTACCACCCATCGTAACCAGTGCTTCCACTCGGGACGCCCCCAAAATAAGTAGGCTCCTCTTGAAAATAAGTATTTAGTAAGTAGAAGCTAGTATGAAATGAAGTAGAAAAATAAGTAGATTCATACAAAAATGCACAGGGGCATTTTGACGGGGAGGATGCAGAGTCAAAACTTTGGCAAATCTGTCAGAAATTTAGAGACAATTTGAGCTTTAGGCTAGATTATTTTAGATTTTCGAACCAGTTTTAAATTATTTTCAAAAGTTAAAGTTCAAAAACGAAATTTTAAGTAAAAATAACAATACTAAAAAGAGCGGCACGACAGCTGATTAGACAGCAACTGGGCGTCGCTTTTGCGAAGACCACTTGGACAGTACAGGCCTATTGCTGCGGCCGATTCCACTTCAGCTTCTAACTACCGAATCCAAGACAAAATTCGACTGACGGCCGCAGGGGAAAGTTTAAAACTCGCATTTTCTTTCCTGCAGGATTTTCAGAAACACTAACGACGGAGAGGGTGAAACCCGAGCAGCTCCCTGCAATACAGGTTCTCAAACGAATGTTTTTCAGATGCAAAGCCTAAAACCAGATAAAACCCCAGCAAAATTATGCCTCCTTCTACAAAATAGAGAATAATATCAAACGCACCGCAGGCAAACTTTTTTCTTAGACATTTTATCAGAATATTTGTTTGCATCCCAGATGAAAGTAAGGTTTGGAACACAATTACAGATCGGTCGATCTGTCTTTAACAAGTGCTCCACTCGACCCATCTTCTCTCAATTGTTACAAAGTCGATTTTTGCTCAAACAATATCCTGCAGGATTTTTTTATTTTTTTTAAAATCAACCTACCTTTCTGCTACAAGAGAGAGAACTGCGACTAAAGCAAACAATTTTTTGAAACTATGCGCCGCAGGCGAAAATTTCGAAAAAGTTCTCTATTTTTATGAGAAAATAAGTAGGAGACCGGAAAGTAAGTAGGAAATAAGTAGGTAAGTAGAACCAAAATTTGGTAAGTAGAAAAGGCCAAAAATAAGTATTCTACTGCCAAAATAAGTAGAAGTGGAAGCACTGATCGTAACACTGCGCGCATACCTCCTGAACTTTTCAAATACTGCGCCGAGGTTCAGCGACGAGAGAGCCGTCTAGCCGGTCAATAATAAAGGTAATCAATTGGTCAAAAGGCAAACCGCAAACTCTAGGTGGCAGCACAAGTTATGGTTGTTTCTTGGAGTTGGTGTAAGGAAAAACCTTCTTTTGGCAGAGTGCGGCAGTAGAACATACAGATTAGGCATGACACTTACACTTTGGTCGGATCAAGCCACCTTTACACTTGCAGTACACTTGTAATCAGAGCGTATACGTTCGTTTTTTGGGATCCCAAAACGTAAGTGGAGGGATACCTATGACATCGCAAAAGTTGTCCGTCCGTCCGTCTGTGAGCATGATAACTCTCGAAGGGAATGAGATATTCTGATGAAACTTGGTGTGAGGATTCTTTGGGTCAAGGATAAGGTCAAGTTCGTAGATAGGCTCTGTAGCCCTACATTTAGGGGTGGGGGTTCAAATTCAGGGGCAAACAAAATAGTTATAAACAGCTAAAGTGATAGTCGATTAAGGGGTATGTCATGCTGGACATTATGGAGTAAGAACTAAGAAGACATGCTGAACACAATGATGAAAACCATTTTCTCGCCGGACAAGTAGTTCGTCCAGAATCTGGCAAAACCGGAAATTTCGTTAAAAGTAAATTTGATGTTGATTAGATGTTCGATCTCGAGCTAAAAAGACATGCTGAACACTTATGTGAAAATCGTTTTCTATCCGGACAAGTAGTTCGTCCGGAATCCGGCGGAAAATTTGTTAAAAGTAAAAGTTTTGTTTGTAGCTGATTAGACATCTGATTTACGGGTAAGAAGAGATGCTGAATCCGTATATGACAATCATTTTTTACTCGGACATTTAGTTCGCTCGGAATCCGGCTGGAACCGGAAAATTTGTTATAAAGTTAAATTTCTATTTGAAGTTGATTAGATGTTCGATATAGATGAAAGAAGATACAATGAATTCGTTTTTTAGCTTTCTTTTTTCGCCAGACAAGTAGCTCCAGAATTGGGCCGAAATCGGAAAATTGGCAGAAGTAAGGCAGGATGTTTTCTTCAAAATAGATATGACTTATAGGGGTAAACACACATGCTGAATCCATATCTGAACCTTAGATGATTAGCTTTTTGGCCTTAACCTGTTTCTGAATTAAATAGTAAAAATATTCAAGTTGTCTGGCGAAGACTGGATTTGGCGAAGACACCCGATGAAAAATTTGTAGCCTGCGTAGTTGTATGGTAGTTGTACGAAAAAATGTGCATGTAATACTATATAATAGCAAAGAATACTATCATTTAATGTGCCTCAGACTGGTATCCAATTGAAGGTGTTGTTGGAGATCTAGGCACGAAATAGTGTAAACTTAATTGGTCATAAAACTTTATTTTCTAAGTGAAAAGGTGTTATTCTTGAAAGTATTATGCGCAATCTGTTATGAAACTTCTGACAGTGCAGTGCACAGCCTAGTTTTAACGTATTCAAATGTTTTAAAATACTGTAAGTTGAAGAATAAATAGTGCGAGGGGTCCTTTAAGCTAGAATCTTTAGTTGTTGTTCCAGCAGTTCACTTCCCAGCATGAGTGGCTGGAGCCTGAAGAGAATCTCTCCCAAGAAGAGTCGAAATATCGCTGCAGTAAAATTCAGCTGACGTATCCGTTTGTCACAAAAAATCAACGAATAAACCAATGAAACTTGGGTATAAAGGCCAACGAATATACTGGCTATATTCGTACACTTGGGTATACACTGGCCAAAGGTTTTCTTTTTGTCTGATTATCTTGTTAAATGACCTGTCTTACTAACGCAACCTACTTCCATAATCACTCCATATATTTCTAAACCCGGAGACCCCCATCTCGTACGGTACATTCTAACCTCTCTAACAAAACCACATTTTCGTTGATTTCTTCGTTGATTTTTTTTTTATATGTCAGGCCAATGTGGTTTACGAAATTATCTTTGTACCCGTTTGTCACTATGAACTATGGGACGGTAAAGGTCGTAGAGTGAATCAGTGAGAAATCAGAAAGGAAACTCAAAGATCAATAGTTGCTTTTTTGCAGATACCATGGTATCTGTTACCACGGTAACTGGATCTTCAATTAGTCGTTTTTGCAGTTACCGTGGTATCTGATATACGGTTGCTCTGCAAAAAAGACAATTGCCGAAATTGCGCTTTTCGAAGTCATCCGAAAAGATAAACTGGCATTCAGTCACATCACTAAGTGCCAAACTTCTTTCCCACCAATTTCACAAAAATTGATAAAAAGTGAGATGACTTTTTCAGATACCACGATCAGTTACCACGGTAACTGCAACAAGAGCTGAAAGCTCATATGGCACTTGCCGGAACAGTTAGCATGTTTGCAAGTTTGTCCCTCTCCAGCCCCCCCCCCCCCCCAGTAATCAGACCCACTCCGAACTTGAAACTGAACATTTGAGGCACTCGTTCTTGACACTTCTCAAGTTTCATGCACGTCCGATCACCCGTTCCTAAGTTATGAATGTTACCAGATTCCGGATTCCCCGTCGCTTTACTCCCCCCACAATGATCGGATCAGGGAAGGGGCTATTTTCAGGTCAATATGTTAGAGTCCCTAATAGGCCACGATATCGTGATCCGTACCGAATTCGCGGGATCACCGAATTCCGACACGCCCCCCCTCCCCCCACAGTGCCCGAATCCGGTCCGGTTATGTCAGCGATGTATCTAGGACTTGTGCTTGTACTTCCCACCAACTTTCGTCCCGATCCCTCCACTCTAAGCACTTCTGAAGATTTCCGGTTCCCCCCTCCAGCTCCCCCCCCCCAGTCACCGGATCCGGCCCGGATTTTAAGCGGGTCGTCTGAGGTACGAGGTCTTTCCAAATACCAAATTTTATTACGATCCGATCGCCCGTTCAAAAATTAAATAAATACCTCAAGATTCCGGATTCCCCCTCACTCCACTCCCCCCACGATGCTCGGATCGGGGAAGTGACTATTTCCAACTTAATCACTCGGAGTCCCTGATACGCCTGCCAAGTTTCATCGTCCTAGCTTGTGTGGAAGTGCCCCAAACTAGCAAAACCCGGACCGACCGCCCGACCGACGGACGGACAGAAATTGCGATCGCTATATGGCACTTGGCCGAAGTGCAAGTGCCAAAAAAACGCCTTTTGACCGTGGTATCAGATACCACGATAACGGCAAAAACGACTTTTGACCGTGGTATCAGATACCATGCTATCTGCAAAAACGCAACTAATGAAATATCGATGTTTTTCCTCCAATCATATGAACATACCTTGGAAATCCAAATTCATCTTTTTCGTCTTCCGACGGAACTCCATAGTTTCCAACCAAGGGGTAGGTAAAGACAAGTAGCTGGCCACGGTATGATGGATCGGTGAGAGATTCTGGGTAGCCAACCATTCCGGTCTGGAATACTGAGATAAAGCAACGTTAGATTTGTATCTCTCTATTAGTAGGTCGAGTACGATTAGCTCATGGGACGTCAAATACTCGACCCATCTATCCTCCTTTTTAAGTACTAATAGCTGCCATTGCCGTGAATACTCGACCTACTTTACCAATTACATGGTCCAGCACTATTAGTCCTTGGGTGGTTGGTTACTCGACCATACAACTTTCCGGATTTCATTTGTATGGTCGAGGAAAGATAGCTCCTATGGTAGTAATTACTCGACCTGTTCCTTCCTAGCGCTCCTTGCTAATGGGTTCCATGTGTGGAAAGTAAATCCCGAATGGAAGGAGCTAGCGCTCCTTGCTAATGGGTTCCATGTGTGGAAAGTAAATCCCGAAGTTCCATACGGTCAGGTACTTCTAGCTTCCCAAGACACAAGTACTCGACCAGTCTAGTACTGATAGCGACTGTAGGCTCGATTCCTCGACTGGTCGAGTACTAATAGCTCCTATAACCCTTATTACTCGACTGGTCAAGGATTATTAGCTCCTGTGTGGCAGCATACTCGACCGGTCGAGTACTTTTAGCTTTTGGGGTATCAATTCCAGGTCCGGGAACGATAGAAACACAACCCGTTACATTCAAACTGAACAAGAACGGAGTAAATGGAAGGAAAAGAAATGAAGAAGAAAAGAGAGAAAAGACAATTGGCGATCAATGACAAAATGTATACAGCACTACAAATGAAGAAAAACACAAAGGGCGAGTTAATCAGTGGTCATCCATTGGGCACAACGTACTGGTAACTACGGGTGTGCGGCCGTTCCAAGAACTTTCTGAACTAGTTTAGCTACATGAACTAGCTGATGCCTCAGTATGGGCTAATATATTGGGCATCCGGATAAGTAATACAACTACGAATGGATAGTTGTCGTTCTGTTAAAGCACTTCTCATAAGGCGTATTCTCGCCATTCGGGGAATCGAAGGGAACGGCGAGAATAGAGGGAGTCACTCTACGCGGACTCCGCGTACGGAAAAAAACGAGAACACGGGGAATGCTTCCAAAAAGGATTTTGTTCGAAAAAAAAATATGCAGTTGACAAAATTAGTCTGGATCCACTTTATTTTTGGTTTTGTTTATTCTGATTGTTTTTAATAATTTTACATTGCACCAACACCAGCAAAAATTGATTCCCCTCCGAATCTGGAAGGGAGTCCTTTTTGATGATGGTGACGATAAACGGAGTATTCCCCGTCCGTGGGGAGAATACGGGGAGTGAGTCTCCGGGACAAAAAAAAAACGCTCCTCAAGTGGAGTCCTCGGGGAACTGCGAGAATAGGCCTATACAAATCCAGTAATGCGAAGACGATCTCCGGTCAACGCCTCTTGAACGAAAATCACAACTGCATAAATCGCGAAAGTTTATGCGATGAGCAACGGACAATAACCGCGACGAGTGGATTAAACCGCGCTTGACCAAACAAGCGAATTTTGAACGTCTAACATTATCCGCAACTAACAGAAAGATGAGTCAACCCTTTATGACAATGAGTCCGTCAATTCCGCCGCTCTTGAGTTACTGAATGGATGACAGCCTACGTTATCTTAGCGGATACACATCATCCTTTTGAAAGTTTTGCTGATTGTTGAACAGACATTACATAAAAAACCTCGAAAAAAACTGATGAAAGGAATGAGTCCTGCCATTCAGCTGTTCTTTTTTTAATTTTAATTTATACACTAGCCAAAGGTTTTCTTTTTGTCTGATTTTATTGTTAAAGGACCTGTCTTACCTATAATTCTAACGCAACCTACTTCCATAATCACTCGGATCCATATATTTCTATACCCGGAGACCCCCATTTCGTACGGTACAGTCTAACCTCTCTAACAAAACCACACTGGTTTGCTCACTCAACGGGTCTCGGAAAAGGCAAAACCGTGGGTTAGTTGCTGAAAGCACAGCCTAGTTTTGAAGTATTCAAATATTTTAAAATACTGTAAGCTGAAGAGTAACTCCTTTAAAGTCGGCCTTCATCTGCACCATTTCCTTTTGAAAAGGTGGCATCATTTGCGAGGGGCAGAGGGCCCTAGATCTTGGAGGGTTCCGAAGCTACAACTCATAAGTTATTATGTTTATTATTCCTTATTGTCTGACATATTGACATTTAAGGCAGTTAACCCAATCGCGATTTTCACCCTGCATCGCAGAGTTTGAACGTAATCTGCTTGTGATAGACTGAGAGTGCAAAACGGATACGTCAGCTAAAATTTATTAGAGCTATATCTCGGCCCTTCTTGGCAATGGTTCTCTTCAGGCTCAAAGCCGCTCAAATTGGAAAAACGAACTTGTGGAAAAAAACTAAAGAAAGATTCTGGCTTAGCATTGAATATTTGACCTCGTGAATTCCTTCGTGAGATTTGCTTGGAGTTAAAAAGGTTGCTGTGATTTCATTTTGGACACAGCTGCTGTTTTTGCTGCTCGACTGGGTCGTTGATCGGGTTGAGATTTTTCTGCATTAGGGTTGACTTTGGATTTATTGTAGAGAAGAGCTTGGGATCTGAATTTCCTATCGCTGAGGATGCCGTTCCATGTTTTTGGTAGTGAGTATTCATTTCTGGAAGTGAGGTTTTGTACCAAAGATCAGATTAGGCGTAAGAAGTCTAGGTTTGGATACGGACTTTAAGTCCCCTGCCCTTGCCGCGTCGCCGTCGCACTAATCATTCATCTAATAATTTCATCTAATCATTCACCTAATCTTCATCTAATCATTCATCTAATAATTTCATCTAATCATTTTATCTAATCTTTCACCTAATCATTCATCTAATCATTCATCTAATAATTTCATCTACTCATTTCATCTAATCATTCATCTAGTCATTTCATCTAATCATTCACCTAATCTACATCTCATCATTCATCTAATAATTTCATCTAATCATTTCATCTAATCTTTCACCTAATCATTCATCTAATCATTCATCTACTCATTTCATCTAATCATTCATCTAGTCATTTCATCTAATCTTTCACCTAATCATTCATCTAATCATTCATCTAATAATTTCATCTAATCATTTCATCTAATCTTTCACCTAATCATTCATCTCATCATTCATCTAATAATTTCATCTACTCATTTCATCTAATCATTCATCTAGTCATTTCATCTAATCATTCACCTAATCATTCATCTAATAATTCCATCTACTCATTTCATCTAATCATTCATCTAGTCATTTCATTTAATCATTCACCTAATCATTCATCTAATAATTTCATCTACTCATTCCATCCAATCATTCACCTAATCATTCATCTAATCATTCATCTAATCATTTCATCTAATCATTCATCTAATCATTCATCTAATCATTTCATCTAATCATTCACCTTATCATTCATCTAATCATTCACCTAATCATTCATCTAATCATTCATCTAATAATTTCATCTAATCATTTCATCGAATCATTCATCTAATCATTTACCATCGCACTAATCATAGACTATCTTGAGTAAACCTGTCTCTAAACTTGTTCTTGTTCGTACGGCTGATAGGCTACAGCGCACTATGCGCAGTAATTAAATTAATTTTATTTATAACCCTTCTAGGGAGAGACGGAGTGTGGTGAAAAAAAAATAAAAAAGAAAGAAACAATTTATTCAAACAATGTTTACAACGGGTACGTCAGGAAGGAAACAAACCTGTAATCTGATTACAGGTTTGTTTCCTTCCCCGAAGTTGAACCAGAGGATTGACAGCCTGACGAGGACCCTTGCCAAAAAGGGCCGAAATATCGCTGATGAAGAATCGTAGCTGACGTACCCGTTGTAAACATTGTTTGAATAAATGTTTCAAAGTCAGCTTGGGCTCAAAGAATATTTATCTACGAAAGAAACAACACAACAGCAACAACAACCAAAATAATTAAAATTCGCTAAGCCGAAACATGATGGAGCTCCATGGGTGATTACACTTTTGTTTCATTCAGTTCAAAGTTTAACTGAAAAGGGCAGAGATGGGCAGTCTTGTTACCCCTTACTTATTCCCTTAAAGAGGCCTGAAGACCCGGTAAAAATGCGTTACTTCGAGCGTGTTCCACCCTTCTAACAATAGTTACTAATAGTTACTATTTCCGTTCCATCCTCACAAAAAGCTACTACACTGACCGTTCCAACCTTCTCGAAATAGTAACTAATAGTTACTATTTGCTTACCATGCTCGGGAGCGTGGTAAGCGTAGTAACTACGCATCTCTGCAACGTGATTGGTCGGATTCGCCCGTGGCATGATATTCTGCTGGAAAATAGAAAAATCGTTCCAGCCTTGACGGCAGAAAGCCAGAATTCGTGACGTCATGCGTAGTAACTACGGTAAGTAGGATGGAACACGCTCTTCGTTGCTCCGCTATTCACGAATAATCAATTTTCAAATAGTGAAATTTCCCTGTCAGATTTGTGGTACTACCTGTGTCAGATGCTTGAAGAACAAGATTTATGAAACTTGTTTGCTCAGGCACTAAGCAGTATTCACCAAGCTTATCACCGCCTACTGAAAAGCCCGCGTATGTGTTCAGATTCAAATATTCCGCGTCATAGTAGAATTTGCACTGTGGGGAGAGCCGTAGATATTCTGAACCTCAGTACTAGAGCAGATAGTGGAAAATAAGAAAATCTTTTAGCAGAATCCAAATAACCCAGTGTATTCAACTAAATGATACAAAAACAAGTTTGCTTTTCAGTTAAACTTTAAGGATCTCAGGACAGCCACAGACGGATCAGCTATACGGAACTTTTCAATGAGGTGGGTGTTCCTTGTCCAGGAGGAAGGCGTAGCCGAAGGGTTGCTCTCTCTCCGCCACCGGTGTACACCTCGGCGCGGCACCGGCACAATACCGCCGCCCACCGACAAATTTCCTGCACATGACTGCTTCGCCATCTGGCGCCCAGTAACGAAGGTAACGAGGTTGATCTAAACCTACACCGTTCCCATCTTGATACGAAGTTAAGAACACGTCAGAGTCGCAATCCTGACAAAATCTTACCAACTTCTCCAGTAACATTCTTCTTCGCTCCGAACTGGTCTAAACCTACACCGTCCCCATCTTGATATGAAGTTAAGAACCCCTCAGAGTCGTAATCCTGACAAAATCTTACCAACTTCTCCAGTAACATTCTTCTTCGCTCCGAACTGATCTAAACCTACACCGTCCCCATCTTGATACGAAGTTAAGAACCCCTCAGAGTCATAATCCTGACAAATTTTACCAACTTCTCCAGTAACATTCTTCTTCGCTCCGAACTGGTCTAAACCTACACCGTCCCCATCTTGATATGAAGTTAAGAACCACTCTGAGTCGTAATCCTGACAAAATCTTACCAACTTCTCCAGTAACATTCTTCTTCGCTCCGAACTGGTAACCCTGAAATACGGTACCATCCTCTAGAATGAGCTTTGCTCGTATTTTCGCCATGAATAGGCCGACCTGGAAAACAGTAAATTTAGTTGTTGAACCAGCGTGAGTTCATCAACAACTGAACAAAAGTGGTAAACAAGCACGTGCACTGCGAATGCCTGGCCAGAGCCGTGCGAAAGGTCTCCTCCTTTGTAACGCATATTCTATGGCAAACTCGTTTGGAGATTTACATAATATACGCATCCCGTTGCTAGGTCCAATATTTTTATGATCCGTGATCTAATGAGTTATGTTCGACTCGAACCATTCAGAGAGTTGGATAACGAAAAGCCGGTGTTGATTCAGTTCAGTATTTCGCAAAGAGTCAACTGTAATCACTAAGCTTTTCAACTAACATCTAGGAGTTTCAAGAACAGACAAAATATAATGCAAAAGCACAGGGCTTTGGTTACACTGGACTAAAAAAGCCTCCTAATCCACAAACAACTGAAAATCCCTAGGGGACGTGAGATTTGATGGGCTTAATGGCTTGTGGCAGCTTGGGGATGGAGCAGACTGCAATTAGGGGTCACTTAGGGTTCCTGTAACATAATTATACACGCTGTTTTGCTCTAAATGATCTTCTGAATTTAAAACGACAACATTCAGAATTTCTTTTTTCTTCTTTTGCAACCCAAAAAGCCCGGAAATGAGCAAGTGTGAGAATAAGAAACCACTTTGTTTCCTATTTTCTTTTTTGTTTATTACTACAATTTGTTCTAAGGTATAATTCGTGCATGTTTCTTCTAAAAGTTAATGCCTGATAGGCCGGAGTTCCTACACATTTTGATTATTTTGTTACCTGACACAAAAAATAATAGTATTCTTTTCCTCCACGCCAAGTTGACTGCGATCATGGTCGATGATCTATACAGATAAGTCAGCTGAAGACCAATGGCACAGTGGCACCATTTCAGTAAACCTCAGGGGGGGGGGGCAAACACCCATTTTGGGCCCCTATTCTAGATTTTTTTGCTCAAACGCAAAATTTAATTGCTTTTTTAGGATAAAATTAAAGCAGTTTTAAAATATACCATAATGAGTATATGCAAGAATCACGCGTTGTTCAAAGACCAAAATGTTCACTGGAGCATGCTGAGACCTGGAGTTTGAGGCCTAGCCATATGACAGAATAAGCGACTTTAGACATACGATCGAAAACCTATCGAGATTTGTCGCGATCTCGGGAAGTAGATCTGGATTCATGAAATCTTTTGAGTTCGGATATGGGGTTAACATCTTCAAACATTTAACAAACTATGTTGAAACTGAGCGCCGCAGGAAAAAAAAAAAAAGCCTGTTTTCTGCTAAAATACAAAGCTTTGGTTCAAAACCAGTTTAGTAACTGTGCGGTACAGTGTGAAATTAACGATTTTGCAATGCCTTTACTTCACAACCTCGGATTTTGGGCCCCTTTCAAATTCAGGGGGGGGGGGGCAAATGGCGCCACTGCAATGGCAGGTTTGCCCTTCTAGATACAGGCTGACAAGGACCATTGCAAGAAGGGCCGAAATGTCTCTGGGGTTAACCTCAGTTGACTTACCCTTTACTTGAAAAACTCAGTTATCAAAGTACGATATATCCTTCCTTCTAAAGTGGGCTGCATAAACTTCACCTTATGTGACTAGTTGGCTGCCGTAGTTGCTTGGGGGGGAGGCGGCATGACTGTCCCTTACACCAAGCTATTTGAAAGCAGTCACGGAGTGTCCCTTGGAACAGTCCACTATTGCGAGCGTAGTAGTAGCTTTCGGCTTTTGGTTTTCACCGTTTTTTGTGGAGCTCATAACTCGTGAACCAGTGCCCAGCCAGCTCAGGGGCAAACGGGCCCAGTTTACCGAGTGAATTATGTTCATAGCTTAACCAGACCTGGACGATAAAATTCCTTCTGCTTGTACATTCTAGGGCTCCAATTACTTTCAAAGTTGCACCTCCACCACCCACCCCGTTCATGGGCAACTGGGCCCAGATTGCCCAAGAGTAAAGTTCGTTACCCGTGACAGGAATCAACAGGTACCAAATTGAAATTTAGTAGGTTTTTGAGCATTGTTGTCTCTTTTTCCGGGACCCAAACCCCACCCCCACTAGAAACAAGGGCAATTGGGACCAGATTGCCCATTTTTGTTTGTTTTAACTTGGTTATACTGGAATTCCTTTGTGCTTTTAGATCAAAGGGTTCGTAAGATATATGTGGAGGTGAACCAACCCCCACCCTCGCCGTTCATGGGCAAGTGGGCCCAATTTGCCCATGAGCAGGCCCGTATCCAGGAATTTTTTTCGGGGGGGGGGGTGCCTTTCGGGGGGGGGGGGGTTGCCTGCGAGTCGGACAAAAAGTACAAAAAAGACATAGATCAGAGGGAAAAGCCTATAAAAATGACTATTTTTGTATGTTTCGGGGGGGGGGGGGGGTCAACCCCCTACCCCCCCCCCCCCTGGATACGGCCTTGCCTATGAGTAAAGTTTTTGACCCGTGACTGGAACCAAACGTTAAGCTGGTGTAGTCGTGGATGTATGGGTCTCGATATGAAGGATCCCAACCCCCAACCCCCTCCCGTTCAGGGGTAACTGGCCCAGCTTTCCCATGAGTTAAGATCGTCGCTCTGACATGTCTCGAGTTCAACTCTTGTATTCTTGTGTTGTGGATATATATGTACAGATGCGGATTTTGGTGTGACAGCAACTAATAAGACCACGCTGCTTGCTTCAGTTGGAAACTGGACGGTTTTGTCATAATCAACGAAATGCCGTTCTTAATGAAGTTGTGACAATTGGGGTATCAGGTAATAAAACGATTTGGTTTTATTGCACTTGTTATTACCTTGCTTGCTAATGGAAAAGAGATTTAAAGGGTTGGACTGGCTAGCAAAAGAGATTCAGTATTGAAACGAGACCGTTCTTGCAAGATCTTGAAGATATTCTTTGGATTTTTAAATGCGGTTTGTTTACATTAAAAGCTTTTAAACTGGGATGATTTCAGATTAGATTCTTTCAATATTTTTTGGGTTATTGGGGATGTGAAATGTCTTGGTTCTAACGCTGTTTGTTTAGAAGATCTGATAAACATTTTACCTTCACACTCCACGTCTGAGCGCTTGCGCACTTGTTTATCTTTCACCTGAACTATCTTCATGAGTTGTATGGTACATTATGTCGTCTGCAGAACGTCTGCTCCCAAAACACACCCCAGAAGAACCAACTAAAATGTCCCTAGACGAAACGGAAATCGCAAAAAAAAAGTCTTTGAAAAGCCTGTTTTCAGATTTCGTGCATTTTATCAATTTATATTTTAAAAGTAGATTAGTTGGAAGACCATTCAATGGGAATACAAGATTTGTTTGTGCTATATTGGTGCTATATTAAACTAAAAGACGTAAAATTGCTCATCAAGGTTGTCCAGGCATTACTTGGGATTAGTTTACCTTTTTTTCTGGTATACTTCCTTGATCAAACAGGTGTCATTGCATATTTGGGGAAATGCTCCGTTTCTTAAACCACTGGTCCGACATCCTATTTTGCCCATAAGATCCCAAAATCTTGTAATGATAACTTCGAAGGTGTTTTACTCGAGGTTTTACTAAAAACAGTTAAAGGCACAGAAAACTTGACAACGCAACTTTCGGCCATCAAACGGACCTGGGGGGCTTAGATAAAGATACAGGGACTTATTGTCGACAGGACCCCCCCCCCCTCTTTGTTATCTCGAACCCCTCCTTAGTGTTCCCAAAGCTAGCTGGCAGTCCCTTGCCTCTTATGCACTGTAATTATGCACTTATGCACTGTAAAAGTTCGCCTTTGGCCGTGTTGACTAACACATCGGAATAGTAGTCAAGAGGTCGTGCGTTCGATTTCTACTCCCGGCACAGAAACCTTTTGTTTTTTTCTACTAACTCAAAAGTCAAATTCTCGGAAACTGCCCGGAAACTGCAATGGTCGTAACGAGAATTTTTCTTACTCTCAATATCGACTCAGGGTACATTCTTGATATGTCAGCTAGCTCCCCGATTCAAGTTTGAGTCAAGTTTTCTGTTCCTTCAAGGCGAACTCAGGGCAACTACTAAATCAATGTTTGGGATCGTTTTTCCATGGACCTTTTTTCGGGGATGTTTCAAAACCAAGCCATTCGTCTATTCTACTGACTGTAAGCTAGACAAAATTTGAATTTTTTCCTTCGTCGCCAAAGATTTATTTCGGCGCCGCAAATTTTATTTCATTAAAGCCACAAAGCTTTCGAGCAGATTGTCGCACACAAGAAGTCGAGCTGTATTAGAAAAGTTTCATTTCCGTTTCGTTTCAAAAATGCCTTGTTTCAATATTATTTTATTTCCTCATAAAATTCCTCTCAGATTAGTTTTTTTTGGCCGCTAGATGCGTGTACATTTATCCAGGTTTGTTTTGCTAATTTCAATTCCTCTTAGGTCTAACCATGTTTAAAACTGTTTAAAATACCTCTTCCCCTCTTTTTGCTGTACTAAACTCTGTTCTGTCAAGCGTCATCAAGTTTATCATTTCTGGCTTCCGACTTCAGTGCTGAGTGCTGACTGACTTTTCGGGGGGGCTAATGCGCGACTGGATACGAAGCGAAAGCCTAATCACTTATTCACCCGTCAAATAACTTATCCCCCGATCTCACGTGTGATTGTTATTGTTCCTCTAGCGCGTCTGGCGGCAATTCGTCACCTGGTTTTATGAAGGACGTATGCAGTTTTGAGTACTGCCGTATCGGTCAGCCTAATCTTGGAGGAGGAAACGCGAAAAAGTACAGATTAAGTCCAGTAAGAGTAAATCATCCTTGGCCAGGGGCGTCACTAACCAAAACTCGAGGGAGGGGGGGCAGGGTGCCTGCCCTCCTGTTTTAGCTTTTCGTCGCATATATGTAATACCTGCAAGCGTTGAAGACTGAAGAAGCCTAGTCGTATCTCCAAGCTCAGGGGCGGTTTGAAGGACTTGGGCGTGGGAGGTGACTACCTCAAAATACACGACTGGCAGATGTCCGGCAATTCTCAAGATTTCTTCTCAAGAAGATAGCCAAGAAACACAGCACCACATGCGGGAAACTGTACGAATTCAAAGAAACATTAATTCATGATTGGACGATTGTCTTTTGTCGATCTCGGAAGCTCAAGTCTGACCGTCATACTTCTCATTCTGACAAAATGTGATTAAAAATCCCTTCACATCCGAACGACTAGAAATAGCCCGCCTCTTTATACATGTCAATCTGGCAAGGTCGAAACATGCGACTGAGAATGCAAATCCCTAAGTGTCAAACGCTAGAGAGCACAGAACCGCCTATGTCCAAGATGATTAGCCCAGTTTCTTGGTAACCCCGAACTGGCCTTACTGACTTGTACGGGGTCATTGCCAGTCCCCCATTCAGCTTTCCTGGGTTAGCGCCCACTTTAGCTTTTTTTCTTGGAGGGGGGGGGGGTATCCCCCCCCCCACACACCCTCATAGCGACCCCTGGTCGTGGCTAGTCTGTGGCTACTGTGGCTAGTTTCCGAAATGACCGAACTGTACCAACGGCATCTGCCCTGCCGGTAAAGTAAGCTATACATGTCAACAAAAAGCCGCTAGTCGTCAAAGAGAGCGTTTGATTTCTTCGTACTGTTTCGTTTCCCGCTGGGTCTGCTTGGTTTGATTTCTTGGTTGCCTGTGAAATTGTATTCTCAAAAATTTGTTTTGAATTGTGCTTCTTGCTGATTATCAGAAGTTCAAATGGGCTGTGAGGATGAGGTTGTCGTAATTCAAAAGAAGCTAGAAAAGATCATTTCCGGCTCGGTACAGTAAAATATAGCTCATGTTTGTTATTCTTGTCTTTTACCTTCTTCATTTAGAATTGGGCCCCAGTGAAAATAAAGATAGAGACAATTTACAGTTCCTATGACCCTATTGTCACAATACAGACCATGTATATGTGATTGGTCATTGTTTTGTATTGGTTCTATTTGCGTCTAAAGTTGCTATACAGTCTAATAGTTTTGTATCATTCTCAGTAGGTACCTGTCAGTCATTAATGAAGCGGCTTTTATGGTCTGGTATGGGAACAAAAAAGTTTAGAGCTCTGAAGGGGATCGAACCCTCAGTCCCAAGTCACTTCTGTTGTGAAGCAAAATGGTGATGGACCAGAATGGGATCGATCCTGCATCCTCTGTGATGGGTACCTCACACTTTAACGCTCGCGGCTATCCTTACTTGTAATCAGAGGGGTTACTAGCCAAAATGTTTTTGGGGGGGGACCAGGCATTTACCAACTGGCTGGTAATTTGTACCAACTTTTTCTGCCAAAAAAACGACTGTTTTCCACAACAAAAATGATATAAAAATTTTGACAAATTTTTTTTTGACCATTTTGACAAAAAATCGACCAATTTTCAGAAAAAACAGCTGTTTTAATAAAAAAAATCAACTGTTTTGACGAAAAGTCACGGCACTTCGCACTGACTCGGTTATTTTTTACCGACTGGCCGAGAGCATTGGAGGGGGGCATCCCCCCTCCCCAGTTGTGACGCCCCTGCTTGTAATAAGGGCTGAATGTATGAAGTGATACAGTTTATGGATCAAAATAAGTCCGGAATTATTTGACTTGCTGTCTGAGGAAATTTGTTTAAAAGAAATAGTTTGGTACAATTGGTCCTTGAATTATACATGTTTGGATAGTCCGCCTTATGTCTGACTTCACAGAGGAATTTAAAAGTAGGTTGTCGTTTCTTTTTAAGTTACTACTGTTTGAAGATTTCCTCTAGTTGCGGCTGTCGGGAGAAACTCCCTTAAACTCCCTAGTCTTACCGTTATTTTATTTTTATCTAGACCAAAATCAAGGTGGGACTACGACTTCCGAGCCTAACAAGCTGGCTTTAGCAGAATCTTCTGATAGGCGGCGTCACTTGCTTTTCCCTTTTCGGCTATAGATTTAAGCTCTTTGGGAGATTTTCATCTTCGGCCAGGTCGTCTTTTCTACTAAGTACTTATCTCTTTTTCATAATTATCTGGATAAAAATTAAACTTTTGACAGATAGTTGTCAACTACAGCGAGTTCCCTTTTGCAAAGAAAGGGGAAAGTCGGGTTTGCCTTATTGACAAAAGCAGGATATGGTCAAACAGTTCCAAGGACCGTTTGGGAAAACGCAAAAAAAGACAAAAACATTTAAAACGGCAAGTGAAAAGGCGAATAAAGATGCACCAGCAATTGGAACCAACCGCTAGCAGATTCCTTCGGATTCTGTTCCAACTCTCCTTTCTTAATAATCACGTTTAAATCTTCATCATAACCTGACTTGGAATCAGATGCAATAAATGACTCAAAACGGATTGAATAAAATTGATCAGTTAGAATTATGTTCATAGAGATGTTTTGATCCTTCTTGGCAAGCGTTTAAAGCTTTTCAAACCGAAGAGGATCTTTGCTAGAGAGGGCTGAAATACCACCGTGGAATATGTATATTTTAAGTTATTTCTTATTCGATTACACTTTTATAACGAGTAAGTTGGAGAAGATCTTAAATTATTGTGAATATGATATCCCCAAGAAAGGGAAGCGTAATTTCAGTTTTGCAGTGTTTTTTTTTTTTTTAATTCACTTTGAGTTCTGTCTAGTCTTTTTTATTACGTTACTTTGATTCTCTGTAGTATCGATGTTAAACTTATTGGGCATATTCAGTGCTTATGGGAAATCATTTAAACATCCATGTGTTATCTTTTGACGTTCTTGTGATCCAGTGACTGGCAAATACGAAACGATTCCGCTCATACCTAGGAACATATGCACATGTACTAGTTGTCTTCTGATGTTCTTGTAATTCAATGCCTGGCATATACGAAACGATTCCGCTCATACCTAGGAACATAGTCTTCTGACGTTCTTGTAATCCAGTGACCGGTATATAGGTAATGATTCTGCACATACCTTGGAACATATGACCGTTAGCTTAGATCCGCTATAGTTTCACCAGTGGAAGATGAAACACATTCAGGCTTCTCTAAGGACATTCAGGAAATCTGGGGAACCTCAGAAACAGTACGAGCATGGGCTTTTGGTATGGTTTATCTATAATTCTCTGTCTTTTTTTTCACTCGGGAGGACATTTTGCATGAATGGCTGTTGAAACTTGAACTCCACAGAAGATGCCGTCCACATGGAAATGTCACTGGATGTACTGGATGATGCTGATGATGCCATCTACACGAATCATGACAAAGTGTTGGGATAGAAGAAAATACCATCTAAGATGGTCAGAGGCATCCCTGGCAACAACATTGGGGGGGGGGGGCATCCCCTCTCCCCACCCCATACGTGACCCCCCTGCTTCAACTTATGGGTTTATCCGACAAACATGTACAGAATTTGATTTCTTACGTCTGAAAGAACCCAAATAAAAAGCAGTACGCCCGTCAAAAGCATACAAATTTTTTTTTCCCGTGTTTGTCGGCGCTCCTTGCCGATAAACCAATAAACTTATGCTGAGCTAAACAAAAGCACTTTCTAAAGATAAAGACACCTTGAGCCCAAGTTGAATTGGAAACGTATATTCAAATAATGCATAAAATGGATACATCAGCTCGGATCCTTTTGCAGCGACATTTCAGCACTTCTTGCAAGGGTCCTTGTCAGGCTGTCAAACTTCAGGTTCAGTGTTGGTGAAGGAACAAACCTGCAATAAACAACTGAAGCTTCTACTATAAATATCCTATTCGGCGAAATTGCTTTTTAAATACCACTGTAGGGCAAAAACTAGTCCTGATATTTAGTTTTTGACATGGCTGCTGTTTTGCTGCTTGACTGGGGCGATGACAGGGGAAGTTTTTTTCTGCATTTTCATTAACTTAGGTTTTGTTATCAATAAGGGACTGAATCTTAAAGTCTCTTCCATTGATAACCTCTTTCCCCGTTTCTGGTCACACACAAGGACATAAGAATGTTCTGTTTCTGACTTCTCTTATTTGCCTAGTTTTCCCACTTTTTAACCATTGTGCATTCAGTTTTCAAATGTTTTGCGCCCAGCCGCCGCGTCGGAGAGCAGGAAGGCTGGATAGAATCAACAAGCGCAAACAAGAAAACCGTTAAATTCAGGTAGAAAGTAATGGTATTGTCTAAAAACTTTTTTTCTGATCCACTTCATAGTGAACAGATCATTTCTAGTAAGAGTTGTGCTTTAAATACCACTGTACGGAAAAACTGCTGATGAGATTTAATTTTTGACACGGCTGCTGTTTTTGCTGCTCGATTGGGGTGATGACAGGAAAGTTTTTTTTCTGCATTGCTGCAGATGAAATGTGCAATCTTTTTTTTGTATGTAACAAGAAAATCAAGACTAGTCCAGGCCTAAGCCTGTTTAGCCCTATTGTAGCCTAGCAAGTGAAACTTTCAGAAAGATAAACGGCCTGAGTCAAGTCTGAAGGAGCATTGTGTACTTTACTAGATGAATTTTTGTATTGCCTTAATTCACATTTCACAAGCCAGTAAGGTCCAATGGATCTGTGTTGCTCTGCGGGTGATGATGGCCTGACATCTTTTCTGGTCTGGGTCTTCCCAGCAGTATTTCCACTTCTTATAGGCTATGCCCACACTGTAAAGTCTCTCCTTTATCGGACTTTAGTAGTTCTGCGTCACCGATTTCGGACTGTTTTGTTCCTAATTCGGAGAATTAAAATCCGAATTCTGAGGGCTATAATCCGATGCAAGATAAAAATGCTAGAATGCAAAATACTGCAGTATAGGCCTACTCTGCAGTATTTTGCATTCTATCGTTTTAATCCTGCATCATATTATAACTCTCCGCATTCAGATTTTAATTATCCGAATTAGGAATAAAAATGTCCGAATTGGTGACACACAACACAACTAGTAAAGTCCGGTAAAGGAGAGACTTTTTACATTGCACTCGTTATCCAGTGACTTCTTGAAAGCTTCAGGAAAAGTTGCTGACACTGTGGATTCGAAAAGGGATATTGATAACTGTGTCGGAAAAGAAGTCTTGTTGCACTCTTGTTCTGATGTGACATTTCAAGAGTTTGCTTCTTGTTCTTAATTTTGTCTTCACTTTTCTAGGATTCCAGCCAGGCGTCAGATCTCTTGAAAGAACTGAAAGGTCTTCCCATCAACCTTGAAATCCTCACAAAAACCCGGATAGGAATGACTGTCAACTCACTGCGGAAGAGTGTCTCAGAGGATGAAGTTGTCACATTAGCAAAGTCACTAATCAAAAGCTGGAAGAAATTTTTAGGTAAATTCTCTCCCACAGTTTCATTTGGGTCAGCTTTCCAGCCTCGGAACCTTTGATATGTTGACCTAGTGTCACATAAACTTACAATCTAGAAAGCCAAACAGAGAGATTTGACGATCTGAACGGTTCGAACGGAGAGATTTGATGGTTTCATTCTGGACTCGGCTACTGTTTTTGTTGTTCGATTGGGTCGTCGAAAGGGCAGAGATTCTTCAAACAGAGAGACCTTAGCATCAGAGGCGTTACTAGCCTAAATGTTGGGGGGTGGGGGGTCAAGGTATTTGCTGATAAAAATGACTATTACTGAGAAAAAACGACTGTATTGACGAAAAAGTCGGCTGGCTTCTTACAAAACTTACAAAACTACTATTTGTAAGAAAGAATCTACTATTTTTACGAGAAACCGACTGTTTCCAAAAAAAAATCGACTGTTTTTACGAAAAATCGTGGCGCTTTGCGCTGACTATGTAATTTTTTACCGACTAGCCGACAACATTCGGGGGGGGGGGGGGGGGGGGATGTCCCCCCTCCCCCCCCCCCCCCCCTAGTCGTGACGCCCCTGCTTAGCATAATAAGGGCGGTTTTTGCGGTCTGGAAAGCACCACGAGCTTTTGCGCCGGCTTTTTTTGCGACTTCGGCTAAAATTCGCTTCGCTCTCCAAAGCTGTTCTCGCGCTCCGCTAGTTTCCGCCAGCACTTGGAAGGCGAATCCACTTCGTGAGTAGAAAGTGATTTCGACACGTCAGCGAGAAGTTGTAAAGGTGGAACTGAGGCGCAACTACTTTGCTGTTTGTGTTTCTGGTTGTTGCGGCGAATTCTCGCTTTGCTTTTCGGAAAGCGAATCCAAGAGATCGCCAGAATCACCCTATAGTCTTGCTTTTGTTATTTATAAGACGCTTTGGTCAGTGGCGCCATTTCAGTGAAGCGCGAGAGGGAAATGTCCATTTTGCACCCCCATCCGAGGTGTATTACTCTTTTTGGGGTAAAATTAAGGCAGTTTTCGAATATACCATAAGAAACAAATGCGAAACTCACGCATTGTTGGAAGATCCTTCACCAACGCCAACACGAAAATAAAACGTTCATTGGAGCATGTTGTGAGCGGGAATGTGAAGCCTACCCTTATGACAGAATAAGCTTCTATTTTGGGATCCCAAAACGTAAGTGGAGGGATACCTGTGACATCGCAAAGTTGTCCGTCTGTCAGCACAATAACTCTTGAAGGGAGTTAGATATTTTGATGAAAATTGGTGTGAGGGTTCTTTGAGTCAAGGGTAAGGTCGAGTTCATAGATGTAGTGTAGCCCTAAATTTAGGGGTGGGAGAGGGGGTTCAAATTTAGGGGCAGACAAAATATTTATGAACAGCCAATGTGATAGTCGATTATGGGGTAAGAAGACATGCTGAACACGATGATGAAAACCATTTTCTCGCTGGACAAGTAGTTCGTCCGGAATCCGGCAAAAATCGGAAAGTTTTTTAGAATTAAAAGTTTTATTTGAAGTTGATTAGATGTTCTATTTAGGGGTAAGAAACATGCTGAATACTTATGTGAAAAGCATTTTCTACCCGGACAATAAGTTCGCCCGGAATCCGACCAAAAGCGGAAAATTTGTGAAAAGCAAAATTTTTATTTGAAATTGATTAGATGACAGATTTTGGGGTAAGAAAAGACGCTGAGTCTGTATATGACAATCATTTTACACCCGGACATATAATCCGTCCGGAATCCGGTTGAAACCGGAAAATTTGTTAGGTTAAAGTTTCATTTGAAGTTGATTAGATGTTCTGTATAGGGATAAGGAGATACGCCGAATTCGTTTCTGAATTTTCTTTTTTTGCTGGACAAGTAGTTCGCTCAGAATTCGGCCGAAACCGGAAATTTGGCAGAAGTAAAGTAGGAAGTTTCGGTTAGTATCGTCAAAATAGATATGGCTTATGGAGGTATATCTGATCTTGGTTTTCTCAGATGGTTGGCCTGGCGAAGACAAGACGCAATTGGCTGAATCAAGTAAAAGATTTTTGGATCCCATCGAAACCATAGGTCTTGTTTCTTTAAGCTCTAAGGTTTTCGGTCGAAGTCTTATCGAAATACATCGCCATCTCGAGATATAGATCTGAATTGATGAAATCAACATCTAAAAGTATCTCACATTCTAGCTTTTAATGCGGTCCAAACCACAAAATCCCAAGCCTAAGACCACACGCAAATGACCCGCTCTTTGACTATTTATGGAGAATACTAAGAAAGGCGCCGCAGGCAGAATTTAATGAAATATTTAAGGACCCATCGTACCTATAATGCCATTGCAACCTACTTTCGTAATCTACTTTCGAGGCTTTTGAAAATGTAAGTGGTTACGAAAAGAAACTAGTTTGTAAATAAAAATATTTTAAAATATTGTCACTTTCAGCAAAACCTTCATCATAAGGGGCACGCTTTTCTGAAGTCCGTTTCCGCAAGGACATGTACAAATGGAGCTATTGGGTCCTGGGACAGTCTCACCGAAGATGCAGTTCATGCTGAATTTAAGTGCATAGCCTACACTGTAAAAAGTCTCTCCTTTATAAAAAGTCTCTTTTCTAATTAAAATCCGAATTCTGAGAGTTATAATCCGATGCAGGATTAAAATGCTAGAATGCAAAATACTGCAGTGAATTACGAATAAAAATGTCCGAAATCGGTGACACACAAGTCCTAAAGTCCGATAAAGGAGAGACTTTTTAGAGTGTAGTAGCAAGAACAAGTAAGCAAAAAAACCTCGGTCTCCCGATCTGTGTAATAAGACCATGCGGAGTCGAATAGATTCCCGACGCCCTGCCCGATGCAGGTGAGGAGCTACGTGGAACATCACAATTCATTACCTCTACAAACAGCTCATTGCAGTCGACTCCCGGAGAAGAAAAGTCGAGAGTAAGCGACTATTGGTTGTTTAATATTGTGACTTCACCGCAGAGGCTAGTCATACGCGTCTGCTACCGTGTTTTCCTGTCACTGCACAGCGGCAAAGAGAGGAGTAGACGGGCGTCAACTAAAAGTTCAGCAAGTAGCTCTAACTCTGCTTCGTTTTGTCGGGGTATCCATAAGGCGTATTCTCGCCGTTCCCCGAGGACTTCACTTGAGGAGTCTTGTTTGTCCCGGGGACCCACGGGTGGGGAATGCTCCAATTATCACCACCATCATCAAAAAGGACTCCCTTTCAGATTCAGAGGGGAATCAATTTTTGCTGGTGTTGGTGCAATTTAAAATTAATTAAAAATAATCAGAATAAACAAAACAAAAAATAAAGTGGATCCAGACCAATTTCGTCAACTGTATATTTTTTTTTAGAACAAAATCCATTTTGGAAGCATTCCCCGTGTTCTCGTTGTTTTCCGTACGCGGAGTCCGCGTGGAGTGACTCCCTCTATTCTCGCCGTTCCCTTCGACTCCCCGAGGAGTCCTCGGGGGACGGCGAGAATACGCCTATAGTCGGTGCATGGGACCAAAGACGGAGGTTCTATTGGCTTGTTTATTCTTGATAGTAGATATTATTTCGAATCTGCCCACTGTCCGGCCATTATTCTTAATCTCTTTGTGACGAAAAAGCCCCTTTATGATGCAACATACTGTTACATAAATGCACTGTGATTAAATTTGAATGACGCAAATGCTCTCATAAGATCCCATACTTAATATGATGGTACCAGTATTTGTTTCGGATTTGGATAATGTTAAAATCTGTCATGAAGGAATACATATATTTTATTTGTAACCCGCCAAATACACAAGGTGGTAGCGGAGTAAAGAGAACAACGAAAAACAACACAAGATAAATAACAGTATTAACACACAAAATTTAGACAGTTTCTAACAGGGCCTGAAAAATTCATTAAAAATATCATGTACTCGATGACCAGGATGACGAATAACATCTTGGACGCCGAACTTCTGGACAATTTGTGGTTGCGGCAGGAACGAATCAGGGGCAATATGTGAGGAGGCTCAGTTTCACAGTCATGGACTTTTATAGAAAGTTCATGAACCTAGCAAAATGTCAAGCACACTGCGAACTTTTTTACCTGATTTTGAGACCCTAGCAAGTAGCAGGCCCAGCACGCGACAAAGACAGAAGGACGCTGCTTTCCGGAGACTAGTAACACCACCCATTAACTCGACTGATCGTTATCTGAAATATTCCTTGAGCCCAAGCTGACTTTGAAACATATATTCAAAGAATGTATACAGCGAATACGTCAGCTACGATGCTTCATCAGCGATATTTCGGCCCTTCGTGGCAAGGGTCTTTGTCAGGCTGTCAATCTTCAGGGTCATCGTCGGGGAAGGAAACGAACCTGTAATTACATATTACAGGTCTGTTGACCGATGACGTATCCGTTGATTATTTGAATATAACTTTTTTCGAACAGGTATGTAATGCATATCCTCCTATGACCCATGGTCAGTTATTTTACGATAATCTTCACACAGGAAGTTAGCGGTAGATATGAGAGGATGATGTAACTCATATCAGCCTCCAGAGAGGATGTTATAAGTCATATCAGCCTCCAGAGAGGATGTTATAAGTCATATCAGCCTCCAGAGAGGATGTTATAAGTCATATCAGCCTCCAGAGAGGATGTTATAAGTCATATCAGCCTCCGGAGAGGATGATGTAAGTCATATCAGCCTCCAGAGATGATTTCTCTTCGAAAAAGTTATAACAGTTATCACACCTCCATCTCGGTCGATATCTGAATTACAACCTCGATGGCCATTTAAAAATATCAACCTCGCCTTCGGCTCGGATAGGTTATTTTCAATGACCGTCTCGGTGCTATTTTCCGATACCAACCTCGATGTGTGAAGTTAAACTTTAATATCTGAAATCTTCTGTACCCTATTTTACCCAATATTTTAGTTCCAGTTAAGTGGTACGTACAGATGAAATGTTACTTATGTAATTGTGTCGTGTGTAATTTGTGTGAATGACGATCCAATGCTAGAATGTACAATATAAGCTATTAAGGGAATAAAATACATTATTAGTTGCGCTTTTGCGGTAACCTAGAGTAACTGTTACCCGGTAACTGAGTGCACTCTTGTCGTTTCTTCAGATACCGGGTTACTGATACCCGGTAACTGAAATCTTACCTAGGTCAAATCCATTAGAAAGAACTTCTTCAGGCAAAAAAGCTGATAACCCTGCCAGAGTCGTCTATCAGAATAAACTTGCCCCTTGCAAAGGCAGTTAATTCCCAAGACATATTTTGTTTGTTTGTGTGATGAAAAGTATGCAGTTACCAGGTTACTGAATTTCGGTAACCCCGAGCTCGGCAGGGTTACTCCGTTCCAGATACCAGAGTTACTGGGTGACTGAGAAAACGACAATTCGCCAGGGTAACAGATACCCGGTAACTGCGAAAACAACAATTGTTCAGAGTTACAAATACCCGGTTACCGCAAAAACGCAACTATTGTTTTATTAACTAGTGTCCCTTTCTTGCAGATGCGCCAGCCAGCACACCTTCTAAAGAATCATCCAGTGAGAAGAAAGAGAAGAAGGAAGTCAAAGAGAAAGAAGAGCTAAAAAAATCAGAAAGTGAACGGCAACTTGCTTCGAAAGCTTTCCCGTCTATGCCTTCATACACAGCAGATGCTGTACGTTTAAAGTGCAGAGAAATGCTGATGAATGCTATTAAAGGAGATGGAGGTAAGGTCAAGCTCATCGTGTTAGCAACAGTTGAAGACAGAAGTTTTAAAGTCTGGAATTTTGCACTCCAACTTTTCAGTGCAGAGTTCCAGACAAATGTTTGAATTAGATGTCGACAGTGGAGATTGTTACTGCCTTAAAGTTCGACTGAAAAGCCAATTTATTTTTCTGTCACAAAACTGAGTTCAGGGAATTATTTTGATTGTGTTAGGGATTTTTTTTTTCACTATATGCTCTAGTCTGAATATCAGAATATCTACGGCCGTCCTCATAACGCGAAGCTCTACTATGAAGCCGACAATTTGAGTCTCAGCACAAACGCTGCTTTTCAGTGCACAAAAGTGAGCTTGGTGCAGGTGAGCTCACTGCGTGAACACTTATTTTTCATAAATCGTTTTCGTCAAGCATACAAGACAGGTACAAGCGCATACAGGTACCACAAATCCGATAGAGAAAGCTCACTGTATGAAAATCGATTATTCGTGAATAGCGGAGCAACGAAGTAACGCATTTTTGTCGGGTCTTCAATCCTATTAAAGTGAACGGGTAATGGGGAACTAGATTGTTCTATCTCATCCGTTTTCAGTTAAACTTTAATTGTAACAGATCGCGACATTACACACCTTATAGGACGGTGAATATAAAGCGTGTTCCACCCTTATAACAATAGTACTACTAGTTACTATTTTCGTTCCAACCTCGTGAAAAGCTACTACGCTGACCGTTCCAACCCTATTACAAATTGCATTAGTAACTATTTGCTTAGCACGCTCGGGAGCGTAGTAACTACGGATCTCTGTAACGTGATCGGCCGGATTTCCCCGTGGAGCAGCCGTGGAGTGATATTTTACCAAAAATTTAAAAATGCGTTCCAGCCTTGTCGCGAAGAAGCCAAAATTCGTGACGTCATGAGTAGTAACTACGTAAGTAGGGTAGAACACGCTCAGAATATCACTTCACGGGGTAATCCAGCCAATCCCGATACAGAGATCCGTAGTTACCACGCTTACTACGCTCCCGAGCATGGTGAGCAGATAGTTACTATCAGTTACTATTTCGAGAAGGCTGGAACGGTCAGCGTAGTAACTTTTCGTGACGTTGGAACGGAAATAGTAACTAATAATTACTATATTGTTAGAAGGGTGGACCACGCTCGTATTAACTATGGTAAATAGGGTGGAAGACGCTCATAGTATCACAAGTATTCCTTTGGCCCATGCAGACTGCTAATGACCTTTGATGGCGCGCCGATGAAAAATTTATCTCAAAATAGTAGTATGAAGTTATACGAAAAAGTAGCATGCAGTACGAACTGATGCTACTACATGCTTCTATGTCAAGGCCACCGTGTTGCTGCATTCTGCTGCATTCTACTATTAGCAAGACTGGATACTACTACTTAAGATTGGCCCAGTCTAAGGCACATTAAATGATAGTATTCTTTACTAGTACATATCAATACATGCAACTTTTTCGTACAACTATCATATAACTACGCAGGAGACACATTTTTCATCGGGGCTAAACGGAGCTGAGATTTATTCTAGCGAATCCGCAGGATCGTTTTTAATTGTTTTTATCGCCTCGAGAGAACGTTTTTAATCGTTTTTCTGGCTCCAGCCGCGAGAGGACCGTTGCCAAGAAGGGCCGGAAAATAAACCGGACTTGACCGTTTTTCTTCCAGAAATACCGGATGGGAGTTTCGATCCCGAAAACTTGGCCGAGCAACTAGAAGACGCCAGCTTTAGTTACTTCAAGACCACAAACGTTTTTAATCGTTTTTATCGCCTCGAGAGAACGTTTTTAATCGTTTTTCTGGCTCCAGCCGCGAGAGGACCGTTGCCAAGAAGGGCCGGAAAATAAACCGGACTTGGCCGTTTTTCTTCCAGAAATACCGGATGGGAGTTTCGATCCCGAAAACTTGGCCGAGCAACTAGAAGACGCCAGCTTTAGTTACTTCAAGACCACAAACGTTTTTAATCGTTTTTATCGCCTCGAGAGAACGTTTTTAATCGTTTTTCTGGCTCCAGCCGCGAAAGGACCGTTGCCAAGAACGGTCGGAAAACATAAACCGGACTTGACCGTTTTTCTTTCAGAAATACCGGATGGGAGTTTCGATCCCGAAAACTTGGCCGAGCAACTAGAAGACGCCATCTTTAGTGACTTCAAGACCACAAACGAAAAGTACAAAAACAAAATACGAAGCCGAATTATGAATCTGAAGGGGAACGCCATGCTACGCCTCAATATCCTGACTGGCGTTGTGTCTGCCGTGAAACTGGCAAAAATGACACCTGAGGTTCGTTACGATCTTGATCGTCTTTTCCTTCAGGCAGTTTACACTGTAAAAAATATCTTGCGGTATTTGCTACTGGGATTAATCTTGTCTCTAAAAAGATAATCTTATCTCTAATTTGGATTAATCTTATCACATTATTATTATTATGTTTTATTGATTCACCAAAATTGATTATAACAAAATAAATGATTATAATAATAATAATAATAATTTATTAAAGCCAACAAAGGGCCATACATCAGCATTCATTCTCGCACTTAACCAACAAAATTGACCGCAAAAAATCCGCAAAAACAAACCAACACCCTAATCATCTGAACGACTAAAAAAAACCAGAGCTGTAAGCTCACATGGCACTTGCAAGAATATATATAGTAGGTAGGCATATCAGCTCAAGTTTTATTAAGATCCAATCATCCGTTCCAAAGTTACACATACCTCGAGATTCCGGATTCCCCCTCCCTCCATTCCCCTTACGGTGACTGAACCGGGAAAGTGACTATTTCCAAGTTCTGATATGCCTGCCAAGTTTCATTGTCCTAGCACTTATGAAAGTGCCCTAACTCGAGAACAGTGGAACGACAGACCGAAAAGTGATACTTGAGGCAAAAAGGATCATGTACTGATGGCGATCTTGAAAAACTAAATTTTGCTTAAAAGTATTTTTTGTATTTTGTGGTTAAGCTGAGTTCTTTAAGGAATTGTCGCATCGGAGAAGTGACGATGTCGAACCCAATGATGTCAAGTTTCTAATGCTCCAGTAAAGTTGTACGTCTTAGCACCTCTGGGAGTACCTTAACTCACGATCACCGGAATTCCGGACAGCCCCCCCACCCCTCGGTACCTGAATCCGGTCCGATTTTGGCACTGATGCACCTAGGACTTATGCCTGTACTTCCCACTAAGTTTCATCCTGATCGCTCCACTCTATGCGTGTCACAAGATTTCCGGTTCTCCCCTCCACCCCCCCCCCCCCCAAGTTCATCGGATCCGGTCCGGACTTGAAATGGGGCATCTGAGACATGATACCTTTCAAGATATCAAGTTTCATTAAGATCCGATAACCCGTTAGAAAGTTACGCGTGCCACTAATTTTCGGATTCCGCTGTCTCCCCCTCCCCCCACGATGGTCGGATTGGGGGTTTGACTGTTTCCAAGTTAATCTGGTCGGGTCCCTAATATCCCTACCAAGTTTTATCGTCTTAGCCCACCTGGAAGTACATCAACTACGGATCGCCGGAATTCCGCATATATCCCCCATAGTGTCCGAATCCGGTCCAGTTCTGTCAGTCATTTATCTAGAGCTTGTGCTTGTTCTTCCCACCAAGTTTCATCCCGATCGCTCCATTCTAGAGTTTCACTCTATTTCCGGTTCCCCCTCCGACTCCCCCCCAGATTCATCGGATCCGGTCCGGACTTGAGATGAGACATCTGAGGCACGAGTTTTCCAAGTATCAAGTTTCATTAAGATCCGATCACCCGTTCGAAAGTTATGCATGCCCCTGTTTTCTGGATTTTGCAACCTCCCCCTCCCCCCACGATGGTCGGATGGGGCAAGTGACAATTTCCAAGTTAGTTTGGTCGGGTCCCTAATATGCCTGCCAAGTTTCATCGTCCTAGGACTTGAGAAGAGTGGACCGACGGACCGACAGACCGAAAGTGATCGGTATATGGCACTTGAGCGAAGTTGCAAGTGCCATAAAAACACATGAAAATGGCGAAGGCAGATCAAACACCGCAAACAATGACAAAAACTTTAAAAACAGAGATACGATTAATCCCATTAGCAAATGCTGCAGTTAACTTTAATCCTTACTCGGAGAAACTTTTCAATGTTCGACGGATTTACTTATTCTTTTCCTCTCAAGTGGATATCATCTATATAATACACAGATATATGTCCTTACATATTTGTAGATACTTCAAGTTGTTGTTGTTGTTTGAAGGTTGACTTCACGTGGGCTTCAGCCCAAACACCCCAAACATGCTTGTGCCACTGGGTTTATGTATACTTTTAAATATCCTTCAGTACTTTTAAACCAATATATTGGTTCAAATCAATAGGCTATGTCAATACTTTAAAAGGGTAGGGGTCTTTCTCAAGACGTCGTCTGAATCTGGGTAAGCGTTCCTCACTGTATCTTTGTCTGTTCTTTGGGTTCGTCAAGTTTAAAGGAGTTATATCATAAGCATTCTAGCACTTGCAACGTCTGGCACCCCCCCCCCCCCCCCCCCCACCCACCCACCCAAGACCCAAGATGAAGCCACGACTCGATCCGACCGCTGGGTAATCTAGCGATGCGGGTCGGAAGCGCCCGATATGGGGAGGATGGAATCATAGTTTGACTTTGGATCTAACAAAATGCTTTTATTGTAGCAGGCATATGGAAAATTTGTAGAAAAAGTAAAATAATTTATTTGCATTATCGATTTCTTTAAAGCACAACTCCTACTAGAAATGATCTTTTCACTATGAAATTTATCAGAAAAAACTTTCTCGAAAATACCATTACTTTCCATCTGAATTTAGCGATTTTCTTGTTAGCGCCTGACTACTCTGCACAGCCTTCCTGCTCTCCGACGCGGCGGCTGGGCGCAAAATATTTGAAAACTGAGCGCACCGTGGATAGAAAGTACGAAATCTAAGCAAATAAAATTAGTCAACAACAGAAGATACTCGTATCCTTGTGTGTGAAAGGTTCTCAGCGGACGTTGAAGATTCTGGCAAACTTTGCGTTGTGTAACAGGCAAAACTCGGCACGGCCGAAAATGCACTAGAAATTCGTAGGCACAAAACGAAACAATGGAGAAAGATGGGGATTTCAAAAGCTTATAATTCCATAAGGGAGCTAGATATATTTTAAAAGCCAGAATAAGCAAGAGAGGTCCTTTAAGTTTTGTGTTTTCTGATTTTCTTGTTAATTCCAGTAAGTCCAAAGAATTAAGGATGTAAACTAGATACCGTCACAGAGGCGACTCGACATAGCTCACACGGTTGCAAGACGAAGCCGAAACAAAAAATACTCCTTCAACCCAAGCCGACTGCGAATCAACGGATAAAACGGATAAACTAGCAAAGATTTTCTTCAGCGATGCTCGGCCCTTCTTAACAAAGGCCCTCGTCAGGCTGTAGCTGTAAGAAGAGAACCTGCAATCCGCTCGAATAAATCTCAGCTAACTTCTCCGTTTGAAACAGGATGATACCGAAATTTGGCATTTTAAACGCGAAAATTTAGCATTTAAAACGGGTGATGACAAAATTTAGCATTTTAAACGGGCTAAATCAGGCCTAAATATTAAAAGATTAAATATTCCTTCAGCCCAAGCTAAAAGCGAATCATATTTGACAGTTCAAAACTAAAATCTTGTTTTTCCACAAGTTCGTTTTTCCAGTTTGGGCGGCATTGAGCCTGAAGAGGACACTTGCCAAGAGGGGCCGAAATATAGCTCTAATAAAATTTCCGCTGACGTATCCGTTTTGCACTGTCACCTTTTGCTTTGACGTCACGGTCCAACTCCCCACACAATGATATCCTCACTTTAGCGATAAGGACTAATCTGATTGCTGTTGTGGTGCCTGCTGTGGTGCTGCGGTCCCTAAACCAAGTGACGCGCCTGGGGCGGAGCCCCAGGCCGCGGTACCAAAACTCGCGGGACAGTTGCGGTAGGGGGAGGCACCATGGGTGCAATAATGTTCATAACATCCCCCCACCGCAACTGCCCGGCGAGTTTTGGAAAAAATATGGAGATTTAAATGTAAAAGATTCTAAGATCCAAATGCTAACTTTTGAAGTTTACTGTCCCCTGTTGCTCCTTCACAGGAGCTCCGTTTTTGGGATCCCAAAACGTAAGTGGAGGGATACCTATGACACCGCAAAAGTTGTCCGTCCGTCCGTCTGTAAGCACGATAACTTTCGAAGGGAATGAGATATTTTGATGAAACTTGGTGTAAGGATTGTTTGGGTAAAGACTAAGGTCGAGTTCGTAGATGGGCTTTGTAGCCCTATATTTAGGGGTGGGGGTTTAAATTAAGGGGCAAGCAGAATATTTTTAACCAGCTAATGGGACAGTCGATTACGGGATAAGAAGACATGCTGAACACGATGGTGAAAACCATTTTTTCGCTGGACAAGTAGTTAGCCCGGAATCCGGCCAAAACCGGAAAATCTGTTAAAAGTAAAAGTTTTATTTGAAGTTAATTATATGTTCGGTTTAGGGGTAAGAAGACATGCTAAACACGATGTTGAAAATCATTTTCTCGCCGGGCAAGTAGTTCGCCCGGAATCCGGCCAAAACCGGAAAATTGTAAAAAGTATTTGTAGTTGATTAGATATCCGATTTAGGGGTAAGAAGAGATGTTGAATCCGTGAATGATAGTCATTTTGTACCCGGACATATAGTTCGCCCGGAATCCGGCTGGAACCGGAAAATTTGTTTTAAGTTAAATTTTAATTTGAAGTTGATTAGATGTTCGATATAGGGGAAAGAAGATACCCTGAGTTCGATTTTAGCTTCTTTTTTTGCCGGAATTTGGCCGAAACCGGGAAATTCGCAGAAGTAAGGCAGGAAGACAGATATGACTGGGTAAACACAAACATGCTGAATCCATATCTGAACTTGGTTTTCTCAGATGATTAGCTTTTTGGCCTTAATCTGTTACTGAATTTTAATAGTAAAATGTTCAAGGAGTCTGGCGAAGACTGGATCTGGCGTAGACACGACACAATTGTCTGCATCAAGTATTGAATTTTTGGGATCCCATCGAAACCTTTGGTCTTGTTTTCACAGTCAGCTTGGGCCGAAGGAATACTTATAGCTGCTAAATATTCCTTGAGCCCAAGCTGACCTTTGAAAAATATATTCAAATAATTGTATACAACGGATACGTCAGCTACTATGCTTCATCAGCGATATTTCGGCCCTTCTTGGCAAGGGTGCAAAGAAGGCATACTTGGCAGCCTGACGAGGACCCTTACCAAGAAGGGCTGAAATATCGCTGATGAAGCATCGTAGCTGACGTATCCGTTGTATACATTATTTGAATTTATAGCTGCTATTTAAAAAAAAAAAGATGAAAGTGTTTGTTTTTAGGAAATGGCGTCAGTAGAGATGAAAGCTTTAAGAGACAAGTTCATGAAGGAGAGTATTGACGATGCGCAGCTGAACACAGTCCCGGGAACGAAAACTGACCTCCTCAAATGCGGAAAATGCGGCAAGAGAAACGTCACCTACAACCAGGTAAGACTGTACGGAGTGTACCCACTATTGCAGGGTCATTCTTCTGGCAACGACCTGAAGAGGACATTTGCCAGGAAGTGACGAAATCTTGAATAGAGCTCAGCCGGATTGGTCGCTAGAGGCACCAGTCATGGAATGGACGGGTATGGCAGCCTTCTCCAATCAGAGACAATGTTTGTTGGCGATTTTAGTCGAGATCGCGCGTAACTGGTAGTGAGCATTTGCGGTGAAGAGACATAACTGCAACTTTTTTGCCCTCTGATCCTTGTGCAAAGTTATTTTCAATTGCTCAGGCCCTTCATGTTTCTGCCCTTGGCCATTTCTCCGCATTCCATCTAGGAAGAAGATTTTTTAGACCCGGTTAGTCCCTTTCTTTTTTATTAATGTTTATTTTTTGATCATGTGCATTTACTACATTATTGAAAGCTCAGTGTATTTTTTTCCGTTTTTTTGTTTGTACTGCGCTATTTTCCTCTTCTTAAAGTTTAACTGAAAAGCTAACTTCTTTTTGTATCATAATTGAATACACTGAATTATTTGGATTCTGCTAAGGGATTTTTTTATTTTCCACTATCCGCTCTAGTAGTGGGGTTCAGAATATCTCCGGCAGTCTCTACAACGGAAATTCTACTATGACGCGGAAAATCTGAATCTCAGTATAAACGCGGCTTTTGAATGGCCATCTGATCAGCACGCGGAAGGTAGCTAACTGCGCGAACACTTATTTTTCGTCTATCGTTTTCGTCAAGCATAAACACATATACAAGCGCATAGAGGTACCATAAATCCGACAGGAAAATTCTACTCTATGAAAAGCCATTAACCGTGAATAGCGGCGCAAAGAAGTAACGCATTTTCATCGGGTCTTCAAGCCTCTTTAAGTGAATAAGTGATAGGTAACTAGATTGTCCTATCTCAGCCCTTTTCAGTCAAACTTTAAGCGCGTAAATAAAATTTCATCATCATCACATTGCAGAAGTTAATGCATAGGGACGGATCTGATTTTTTTTTTCCCGGGTATTTTAAACTGAATGGCACTAGTTGTTTGCCTGTTTTGAATTTTCTCTTTCCTTCTGTGGAATCTTCAACGACAGAAAATCGAAGACAATGCGTTAAACCGCTTCCACACTGACACGTCGAGGCTTTCACACTGAGCTACGCAGTTTCTGTATCGCGCTTGCCGCGACGCAACGCAGAGCTTACGCAGACAAATAAAACGCAACGCAAGAATAGAACCAATTTCTATTCGTTCGTTGCGTCGACGCATACGCATCAGATTTTTCAGTGAAAAATTGAAGTGTTTGAAGACAAACTGGGGAAAACCTACTAGGGATGAAGAAAAACTTAGTAACGATAAAAAAAACGAGAATTCAGCACATGAAACCGAGACAGGAAAACGAAAATACACATCCAGCGGAAAGCTTGTCGCGCAGGTGTGAAAGATACGCTACGCAACATGTACGCAGTGCAAGATAAACGCATACGCAGCGCACCGCAACGAGCGGCTCTATGCCTGGCTGCAAAATAAGTTCAGAAGAGTCACAGTACACTGTCAGAAGTTTCATAACAGATTGCGCATAACACTTTCAAGAATAACACCTTTTCACTTAAAAATAAAGTGTTATGACCAATTAAGTTTACACTATTTCGTGCCTAGATCTCCAACAACACCTTCAATTGGTAAAAATACTAACGGGAACGAAAGAAACATTACATATAACATCCAAAAGTGTTATCTGTTGAAACCGCGCATCCTGCTGTTGTCGTTATGTAACTTCTGACAGTGTAGTATTTTTACCTATTGAAGGTGTTGTTGGAGATCTGGGCACGAAATAGTATAAACTTAATTGGTCATAACACTTTCTTTTCTAAGTGAAAAGATGTTATTCTTAAAAGTGTTATGCGCAATCTGTTATCAAACTTCTGACAGTGTACTGGCAGACTAGCATGTTTTTTTCTTGACAGCAGGCAATTTGGTGCTGTTGTTGATCCTGTAGCCTAGTTTTGAAATTACAAGAGCTACCACAAGTTCGAAAGATTTTTGATACAAATTAGTGGGTCGCTATCGGTTGGACGAAAAAAAAGGCCAGCTCCGTCTTAGTACTCTCCTGGAATTGCTTCCCTTTCTTTCATATATTTTATCACAGGGTCGAGTTGGGCCAACTGTCAGATTTTCAGTGGGCGAAGTGTCGGATTTCAGGAGTGGGCCGACTGATGGATTTCACAAGTGGGCGTAGTGACGGGTGGGCGTACTGATGGGTGGGGTTAGTGACGGGCGGGCGTACTGACGGGTAGCCATAGTGACGGGTGGACGAACTGTTGGAAAAACGGGGCGAACGCCCGAATTTAGCGGAGCTATCGACACAGAGTCGCATAGTGCATACGATTAGACAGACTTGCGAAATCGCAGTTTCACCGGTTCGGAATGGCGTGAATATTCTGAAGGGGCGGGGGAAGCACTAAATAGGCACGTGTTTGTTCTTTAAAGCTATTCGTCGAAAATAAAAAATTATCGCAGAGAATTTTCTCTTAGCAATACTGACTAAATAAAGGTAAGGTAGGGTAAGGTACAATTTTATTGACTACTGTAGAAAAACCTAAATTGCATAAAAGTGACAAACACGTTAATCCAAATGGATTTGTAAAAAAAAAAAAATAAAACCCTAGCCAAAGGTGCGACAAATAAAAACAGAGAAACTACTAACAACATCAGCACGAGAATTTGTATACAAGATAATTAACAACTCGAAGAAACACAAATACAAATACCAACACGAGAATTTTAGAATAACTGACACAGAACGAAAGAAAAGAACGCCGTTACACTCAAGAATAGTTTTGCTTTTTTTTTTAAATCTGCATTATATTCAGTGTTCTGTATTTTTACCTTAATTTCCGTTTTTCAGTTGCAAACAAGAAGCGCTGACGAGCCTATGACAACCTTCTGCATGTGTAACGAGTGCGGCAACCGTTGGAAGTTCTGCTAAATCGACAGTTCCGAGTGCTCATAAGATGCTGACGCGTCGTACTTACGTGAAATTGTGTTCTGTATTTTGACACCATATTTGAAAAGTGATAGTAGCTGCGTTCTTTGTCACGGGAGTTCTCACCGGTGGTCTCCGGTATTTCTTATAGGCCGTTTTTGCATCCACCGGTGACTTCTCACCAGTCTTATAACCCGTTTTTGAACTAACCAGTGTCCGGTTTTATCTCACCGGTGCGGACTAAACAGAACCTGCTCGTGAGCCCGGCTTCAGCGAGGAGTTAGCCAGTTTTCATCAACTCACAAGTGAACCAAAAAACGCGTTTTAAGGGAAGAACCGGACACTGGTGACTAAACACCAGAGACAGCCCGGAGTGCAACGAACGCAGCTAGTGGCTCCTTCCCTCTGTCGTCTAAGAAACAAAACGACGGTATGTCAGTAAGGAATAGCCTGGTCACACTGGGCTCAAAAACCAGCCTATTCGACAAACAACTGAAAATCCCTAGGGGACGTGAGATTTGATGGGCTTTGGGGCAGCGTGAGGTTAATGAGCAGACTGCATTTAGGGGTCAAAAGGGGTTCCTGTAACATAATTATACACACTGTTTTGCTCCAATTCATCTCCTGAATTTAAAACGACAACATTCAGAATTAGTTGTATGTTGTTCTTTTTCTTTTTTCTACTTTTGCAAGCCAAAAAGCCAGGAAATGAGCCAAGTGTGACCAAGCTCTAAAGCATTTCAGTATCTGCGCAACAGGGCTTGAACAAACTTCCTGAGGCATCGGTATCTTAACTGTTAGAATGAGATTTCTATCCGGTAGAAATAGTTGGGTAATTCAGTTAATTTCTGATAAGCATATGCTGGCCTGTAATTGGCTCCTTGCTGGTCTGCATGTGACCTAGTAATTTCAGTAATGATTGTTGGATGGAAGCTAGGTCTCTCGGGTATTTCAGTCACTTGCTAGAATTCGATAATTTGTGGGCAGCCGAGTTTGTTCGTACAAGTCTAGAATGTCCCAATAACGCCGGCTTGTTCATCTCGTCAGTTTTGCGGTTTTATATCGTCACGGTAATTTTTTGTGGCCCAAAGCTTACTTTTGAGAATACAAGCTGTGGCGTTTTCTTATACATAGTTTGGACTGTTCAAGGTATGGACAGTTTATCATCTCTAAACAGATAGAGGATTCTTCAAACTCATTCGCTACAAGCGCTCAATAGGTACAAGTAAGCCAGTAGAACCGCCGTATTTGGTCCCATACACCGACTACTAATACCCCGATAAAACTAAGCAGAGGTACTTTCTGAGTTTTAATTTGACGCCCGTCAACTTCGCGCTTAGCCGCTGTACATTGAGAGGAACAGACCGTAGTTGCGTTTCTGCAGATACCATGGTATCTGTTACCACGGTAACTGGATCTGCAGTTTGCCGTTTTTGCAGTTACCGTGGTATCTGATATGCTGTTGCTCTGCAAAACCGACAGTTGCCGAGATTGCGCTTTTCGAAGTCGTCCTCGAAGAAAAACTGACGTGTAGTCACATCTCTAAGTGCCAAACTTCTTTCCCACCAATTTGACAAAAACCGACGATAGTGAGATGACTTTTTCAGATACCACGATTAGTTACCACGGTCGGACCGTGGTATCTGAATATGTGATACCACAATAACTGGCCAGATACCACGATAACTGCAAAAACGCCTTTTGACCGTGGTTGATACCACGGTAACTGCGAAAACGACTTTAGACCCTGGACTGAGACCCCCGCAACTCGTAACATGCGTGTATGACCCGCCTCTGCAGAGCGGAACGCGCGAAGTTACAATGTCAAACAACTAATAGTCTGCTTACTCTCAACTTTTCTTCTCCGGGACTCTACTGCGATGAGTTGTTTGTAGAGGTAACGAGTTGGGGTTTTCCGCGTAGCTCCTACCCTCCGCTCGTTTGCATCGGGCAGGGCATCGGATCGTATTTGACTCGGCCATGGTCGTATTACAGAAATCGGGAGACGGAGGCTCTACTGCTTATTTGTTCTTGGTACAGTAGAGGTGTGCTTGTTTGAACACTTATCTAATTGTTTCACTACCTCTGTTTCTTGCTTATAGAATAGAAAAATGGAAAGGAAAAATAACAACTTGATATGAGTTAACAGCTAACTGTTAAAGCTTTCTTTTGGCACACATAGTTAGTTGCCGTCCTATTGTTTTTAGTTGCTGTCCTAATTTTTGTTTACTTCTGCATAAGCTTCTTCTACCATTTGGTATGCTATATAGTTTGAACGCCATCTTCTTCATGGAATAGCAGAAATTGGAAAAAAGAAACTTAAAGGACCCCTCGCACTATTTACTCTTGCAGTATTTTAAAATATTTGAATACTTTAAAACTAAGCTATGCTTTCAACAAATAACCCGCGGTTTTGGCTGTTTAAGCCTTTTCCGAGACCCGTTGACTTATAGCGAAAACATTATTTTTCGTTCATTCGCCCAGTCCTAGAAAACTGCTGTCCTGTATGGCATTTTGGTGTGACTCGCGAGCAATCGGATGCTCTAGAGAGGATACAATACCGAGCTATCCTAATAACGGTTAAATCTCTGTAATATTTTCTGAAAAAATTTAATCTAACAACCCTGTCTCACCGTCGCGAAAATTTGTGCTTAAAGTTTGGAGGACAGAGTCTACTGAACCCAGTCCTTTGCGACATCCTACCCCCCAACTTTACAACAGAAAGGGAGAGGCCTCAAAGACAAGCTTCCGAACTAGTTCCTACCCTTCAACCAGTGTTTTGCCGACACGTGAGATACAAGAATAGCTTTGTCCCCTCCTTTGTTTCCCCACGTAACAGAAATCACTAGGTTATTATTTTACCCCTCGTTGTCTATTTCCCCAATCGTTACTTTTTATGTTGTTTGTTCTCAGTATTTTATATGAAATTCGACCACTTTCTAGTATATGTTGACAATTTTTGTTAGTTTTTGGGATCCCAAAACGTAAGTGGAGGGATACCTATGACATAGCAAAAATGTCCGTCTGTCTGTCTGTCTGTGAGCACTATAACTCTCGAAGGGAATGAGATATTTTGATGAAACTTGGTGTGAGGATTCATTGAGTCAAGGGTAAGGTCAAGTTCGTAGATGAGCTATGTAGCTCTACATTTAGGGGTAGGGGAGGGGGTGCAAATTAAGGGACAGACAAAATATTTTTAAACAGCTAATGTGATAGTCGATTATGGGGTAAGAAGGTATGCTGAGCTCGATAGCGAAAAGTTTGTCCAGAATCCGGCAAAAACCGGAAAGTTGGTTAGAAGTAAAAGTTTCATTTGAAGTTGATTAAATGGTCGATTTAGGGGTAAGAAGACATGCTGAACACGATGGTGAAAACCATTTTTTCGCCGAACAAGTAGTTCGTCCGGAATCCGGTGAAACCCGGAAAGTTGGTTAAAAGTAAAAGTTTCATCTGAAGTTGATTAAATGTTCGATTTAGGGGTAAAAAGACATGCTGAATACGATTGTGAAAACCATTTTCTCGTCCGACAACTAGTTCGCCCGGAATCCGGCCAAAACTGGAAAGTTTGTTAAAAGCGAAAGTTCGATTTGATGACAGATTAAGGGGTAAGAAGAGAGGCTGAGTCTGTATATGGATGTCCTGCAATGAGATATTTTGGTATCTTGGATTCATTGGGTCAAGGGTAAGTTCAAGTTCGTAGATGGGCTTTGTAGCTTTACATTTAGGGTTGGGGGCGGGGGTTTAAAATTAAGGGACAAAAAAAAAATATTTTTAAAAGGTAATGAGATAGTTGATTTAGGGGTGAAGAGACATGCTGAATCCGAATATGAAAACTATTTTCTTCCCGGACAAGTAGTTCACCCGTAATCCGGTGAAAACCGGAAACAAAATTTGTCGACCAATTGTTGGCTATAAGATGTTTGGGATCCCATCGAAACCTTAGGTCTTGTTAATGTATGTTGACTTTACCACCTGCTATTCGGCTAGTCCGTAATTGGTGTTGAAATAAAACTGAATTGAATTGAATTGAAAACAGGGAAACAATTTACATAACCGATTTTACTGATGGAAAAATTTCTCGCAGACAAACGTCAACAGCGTGATACACATCGAAGGTAGCAAAACACGGCAAGTGAGAAAATCAGCGTGGGTTTGTTAGAGGGGTTAGAATGTACAGTACGAAATTGGGGTCTCCGGGTTTAGAAATATATGAATAATTATGGAAGTAGCTAGGAAGTAGGTAAGACAGGTCCTTTAAAGTTCGTGTTGGCACCTAACAGGTTGCATAGGAAATCCCAGAAATGTTTAAAATTAAAATACCATAACGAATATGAATTTCAAAAGCTTGTGGTTTTGGTATAGTATGGTTATCGCTTTTCACATTGTCGAGCGTTCCATGCGATAAGGTTGCGCTTCATTTAGGGCCGATTTGAAACGGCAAAGTCGTTCTTGACTTTTTAACGCATGAAGAATTACTGCCGCCTCAAATCGACCTAAGGCGTATTCTCGCCGTTCCCAAACAGCGAGAATAGAGGGACTCACTCCACGCGGACTCCTCGAGGAATCGAAGGGAACAGCGAGAATAGAGGGAGCCACTCCACGCGGACTCCGTGTACAGAAAACAGCGAGGACACGGGAATGCTTCCAAAATGGATTTCGTAAAAAAAAATAAAAAAATATGCAGTTGCAGTTGACGAAATTAGTCTGGATCCACTTTGGTTTTGTTTATTCTGATTGTTTTTAATTAATTTTACATCGCACCAACGCCAGCAAAAATTGATTCCCACCGAATCTGAAAAGGAGTCCTTTTTTATGATGATGATGGTAATCGGAGCAATTTCGTCCGTGGGGACTCGTGAGAATACGGGGAGTGAGTCCCCGGGACAAACAAAAACACGGGGACTCCACAAGTGGAGTCCTCGCGGAACGGCTAGAATGCGCCTCTCGAGTGAAGTAAGAAATGAACCTAATAGCATGGGACGCTCGACTCTACGCAGTGAAAAGTCATGAGTGCTATACCGACGCAAAATTTTAGAAATTTCAGTCGTATTATATTATTCAGTCTCTAGATTTAAGGGACCACATAAGCAACCTAGGTGCCAGTACGTACTTTAACGAGTTAGGAGCAAGTATTTGAAATCCATCTGGCATTATGATAAACTGGACATTAAATAAACGTTTTCATTTTGCAGTAAAAGTTTGGTTTGTGAGTTTCAGTGTTTCCTTGTGTGGCCGTTCAAGGATACGTGACGTTCAGATAAGCATAACTACTGTACACCTGATTTTCGTCAAAATCAAAAGTTTCCAACGTTTTGATATTTGTCGATCAGCTGGGGAAAGAGGAGGGGATTCAGTCTTGGGAGTCAATGTAATTTTAGAACTGTTTCTAGCCTTTATTCCTTCAACTTATTGCATTAATTCTACAGAATCATTACTTCACTCTTTAGTATACTTTGCACCTGATAGTTAGAATATATGGTTAACCTCCGTTTCTGGAGCACCCCTAACTCAAGCTTTAAAGGTAATTCTAACGCAACCTACTTCCACAATCACTCCATACATGTCTAAACCCGGAGACCCCAATTTCGGACTAAATTTCGTACCCTCTAACAAAACCACGCTGATTTTCTCACTTGCCCTGTTTTGCCATTCGATGTGTATCACGCTGTCGACGGTTGTCTGCGAGAAGTTTTTCCATCAGAAAAACAGGTTATGTAAATTGTTTCCCTGTTTTCGCTACATGTCAACGAGTCTTGAAAAAGGCTTAAAACAGCCAAAACGGTGGGTTACTTGTTGAAAGCACAGCCTAGTTTCAAAGTATTCAAATATATTGAAATACTGAAAGTTGAAGAGTAAATAGTGCGAGGGGTCCTTAAGAATCCTTATATTCACTGCAAGTCCCGGTTCCGCAACGCTTTTTTGCAGCATCGCACTTTCCGACCACTCATGCAACGTAATCCATCTCCAAGTTCACTGAATTTCTTAGCGATCGTCCCATCGGGACGTTCGCCTATGCAAAAAGGGGCTGCACCGTACCACCCACATGTGTCAGCATCCAACGTACTGCATATGATTACCGGGACAGCATTTGACCTTATACCAACCATGCACTCGTTTTGTTCAGCCAGGGATTCGCCGTTTTTGCACAGACCACGAAGCAAAAGGCCAGGTGCCGCTCCAGTAGCAAGGTCCGATCTGGAAAGGGCAGGATGTTACAGTAGAGGCACGTTTATGTGAACAGTTACTTTAAAGCACAACTCTTACTAGAAATGATCTTTTCCCTTTGAAAGGGATCAGAAAAATCGTTTTCGAAAATACCATTACTTTCACCTGAAACTAGCGATTCTCTTGTTAGCGCTTGTCGACTGTGTCCAGCCTTCCTGCTCTCCGACGCGGCGGCTGGGAGCAATAGATTTGAAAACTCATCGTGCCTTGGTTAAAAAGTGGGGAAACTAAGCAAACAAAAGAAGTAATAAATAGAAGATCATCACATCCTTGTGTGTGAAAGAGTTGTCAGCGGACATTGAGGATTCCGGCAAACTTTTCGTTGGGTGACGGGAAAACTCGGCAAGGCCGAAAAAGCGCTAAGAATTCGTAGTTACGAAACGAAACAATGGAGAAATGTGGGGATTTAAGAAGCTTGTAATTCCATATGGAAGCTAAGTATATTACAAAAGGCAGAATAAGCAAGAGGGGTCCGTTAATGTGAACAGGTTGGTTGGTTGGTTGTCTCTCGGTCAGGTTGCCACTCTCCTATGACGGAACCTGTGACATTTGGCCGCAAAAATCTCTGGCGCCCACGAAATTTGTTTCTTTTTTTTCAGTTTCATTGAACAACTTTTAGATCCTAAGGTTCCGATTTTCTCTTATAAGAGGAGCTAATAACCGCTAATAAACAAAAAATCCTTTTTCCGAAAAAGGTTGCCTTGAAATCGGCCAAAATGCTTCAAATTTACAGGCATTTTGGCAGAAGTGCGATTTGCTGTGACAAGTTTTTCACAGCTGTGAATCTGTGGAGAAGTTGAGCACCTTTTGAGAAATGGCCAGTGGCAATATGCTGCAAACCATTAATAACAAAACTATTGTCTATCTCGGATATTCCTTCATCTTGGAATGAAAACTTACTGGACAAACACTTTCTAGACTGGGGGGAAAAAATCTGCAGCCAAAGCACTGAGCGGCCACGGTTCGTAAAGAAAGTGCGTAAAAACGTAAAAACGTTTGGCACGCATTGACCAAAGTCCAGATGTCTCCCGCGGCTTTGGTGGCTTTAGAATAAGGGTTCACTGTCACCTTGCGATTACTCTATACGACTAAGTCCAAAACGCGCCAATGATCATCAGGAAGAACGAGAAAAGGTCTCACTAACGACTCAAACGCAACTGTTGCTGTGCTGCCGCTTCTGGCTCTTCGGCTAGATACACGGCGATTTTGCCTCGGCAAGGAGAGTTAGTCATCAAGAGCCCAGATGTGTGACCGTTTAGGTACGTTCCCACAGAGCATGATTTTCGCAGTGAGGCTCAAATCCTTTCGCTCCGAAATTTTGAGGCGTCGCATGCAGGTTTCCCCTTAGTGCTGCGAATTTCGCATGCTTATGTTCGTGTGCTTAATCTTATCGGACTCTGTGTACAGTTAAGGCAATTCTTAAGTAAGTAGTAAGTAAGTTAAGGTAATTTTTAAAGCAAAAATTGATTCCCCTCCGAATCTGTAAGGGACTCCTTTTTGATGATGGTGATGATAATCGGAGCATTCCTCGTCTGTGGGGACTCGCGAGGATACGGGGAGCGTGTCCCCGGGACAAATAAAAACGCGGGGACTCCTCAGGTGGAGTCCTCGGGGAACGGCGAGCCTACGCCTTTAGCTTTTCTGTCAAATCTGGAAATCTTGGTCTTTGACCGTCGAAACATGACGTGTGAACCAGTTTCTAGGAAACCTAACTGCTCATGCCTGGGCCTGGCAACACTGGAAGAGAGTGTGCTATATGCTCTAATCCCAAGAGGTGACTGAAAGAAATCCCTACGATTGAGAGATACGATGGAGGATAATTCTCTCCAGGAGTTGACAGTCCCTTTAGACCGAGACAAGACCAAGACTCGGTCGTAGCAATAGAGCAGTATCCACTTAAAACTTTCGAATCAGCCTCATAGCACCTTCTATCGTTAATAATAGAACAACGCTGCTCTGCATCAAAGTTGATTGGTGTGGCGGGGAATAGGGAGAAACCATCACCAGCCAGTAGTACTGATTATTGTGAACCCCGCTTTATCTATTCTGCAAAAAAATCCTAACAAATTTGTCCGGGGAGGGGGACATTTCACAGATCCTCACCGGCCTCACCACACCTAAACAATGAACAACGTCAAATCAAAGTCAACTTTATCAAAACATCCTGCATACCATTAATAACAAAACTATTGCCTTTCTCGGATATTCGTTCATCTTGGAATGAAAACTTACTGGACAAACACTTTCTAGACTGGGGGGAAACAAATCTGCAGCCAAAGCACTGAGCGGCCACGGTTCGTAAAGAAAGCGCATGAAAACGAAAAAAAAGTTTTTCTTTCGGTTTTGGCACGCCTTGACCAAAGTGCTGAGTACGAGGTTGAGGTGCTGGAAAGAACAGTCTTCACAATAGAATTGAAGTTTCTTTGATACATATTGTTCGTTCTCTTAAAGGACCCCTCGCAATGTTTACTCTTCAACTTACAGTATTTTAAAATATTTGAATACTTTAAAACTATGCTGTACTTTCAACAAATAACCCACGATTTTGGCTGTTTTAAGCGTTTGCCGAGACCCGTTGACTTGTTGCGAAAACAGGGAAACAATTTATATTACCGGTTTTTGGGATCCCAAAACGTAAGTGGAAGGATACCTATGACATCGCAAAAATGTCCGTCTGTCTGTAAACACGATAACTCTCGAAGGGGAATGAGATATTTTGATGAAACTTGGTGTGAGGATTCGTTGGGTCAAGGGTAAGGTCAGGTTCGTAGATGGGTTCTGTAGCTCTACATTTAGGGGGGGGGGGTTCAAATTAAGGGGCAAAAAAAATTTTTTTTAAAAGCTATTGAGATAGTTGATTTAGGGGTAAGGAAACATGCTGAATCAGAATATGAAAGTTATTTTGTTACTGGACAAGTAGTTCACCCGGAATCCGATGAAAACCGGACACAAAACTTGTCGACCAGTTTTCGGCTATAGCGGTCCTACCCCTTTATTCTCAAACGATTATAGCTCTGCGCACGTGGCGTCAATCATGTGTTGAATCAGTGACGTAATCGAAGGTCGAAGGGGGCGAGGCGATAGAGACATGTGGTGAATGTGTTTATTTTATAGCGGGTTTCGATAGGGAGGAATTGAAATTATTAATTAGTTTGCGTGCTGATATTTTACCGCTGGGAGATAGGAGAAGGTACACGGGTAGGCCCATTGGGAGAATTGGTCCTTACTTCTGCCCGATGTGTGAAGAGCGAGAGTGTTTGCGACATCTAATGTGTGATTGTAGGAAATGTAGTAGGAATTTTAGGAATAAGTGAGGGGTTGCTCACTGAAAAAGGTGTACTTGTTAAGGGAGGGGTTGCTCAGTGGGTGTACTAAAGTTGTTTGGGGAGGGGGTGGGGTCAGCCGGTCCCAGGTACTCGTGAACCAATCCCAGGTGCACGCGAGGGGTTAGGAATTGGGTGTACCCGTTAAAGGAGTACTCGAGGGGTTGAACACTTGGGTGAGCCAAGCGAGGGGATTGATTCACGGTGTACCAAAGAGGAACTGCTAGGGTACGCGAGGGGCTACTCACTGAGAGAAGGGTGAATTGGGTAAGTGAGGGGTTGCTCACTGAAAAAAGGTGTACTTGGTAAGGGAGGGGCTACTCACTGGAAAAAAGATGTACTGGATAAGTGAGGGGCTACTCAGGGGGCGTACTAAAGTTGACCGTCAGCAAAAACATCAAAATGGTAACATTTTTGTTGTAGGCTACATATTCAAGCGGTTGATTATGGATAAATAGCAAAAACGTTAAAGGGGTCTAGCGAACTAGTTCGCCAGGATTCCGGCCAAAACAGAAGTTTGCTAAAAGCGAAAGTTTTATCTGAAGTTGATTAGATGTTGGATTCGTTTGTGAATTTTCTTTTTTTTTGCTAGACTAGTAGTTCGCTCGGTATTCGGGCGAAACCGGAAATTTGGCAGAAGTAAAGCAGAAAGTTTCGGTCAGTATCGTCAAAATAGATATGGCGGATAGAGGTATATCTGAACTTGGTTTTCTCTGATGATTAGCCTGGCGAAGACTGGATCTGGCGAAGACAAGACCCAATTGTCTGGATCAAATATTGGATTTTTGGGATCCCATCGAAACCTTTGGTCTTGTTCTGATGGAAAAACTTATCGCAGACAACCGTCGACAACTGATATAAACGGCAAGTGAGAAATCAGCGTCGTTTTGTTAGAGCGGTTAGAATGTACCGTACAAAATTAGTGTTTCCGGGTTTAGAAAAATACGGAGTGATTATGGAAATAGGTTGCATTAGTATTATAGGTAAGATAGGTCCTTTAACACGTTAATCGGGTGACAAGTGCATAGCGCAAGTGCATAGCGCAAGACCATCCGGATAGTCAAACAGCAATTGTGTTCTGAAAACCAGACCAGAAGTCTTGCAGAAGTTTCGTATTGTTCGAATCATGACAGCTTAAAGTTAAAGTCGTGTCCTAATGACTGTCTTGTCCATCCATTTCCAGTTCTTTCATTCAATTTATCTGTTCCACGTTTTGCATTAATCTCACAAAATTATTACTTTCTAATAATTAGCTTGTGCGTTTTGTTGAGTTTCAGAAGCACGTTGTAAACCTCCGCGTTGGAGCAAACTTCGTAAAACACAAGCTTTCAGATTCCTTCTTCGGCGTCCATTTTAAGTTCCATTTAAGTTTGGCAACATAGCACTTTATGTCCAATCCAGCAAGCTACTCCATCTCCAACATCACTCCGTTTCGTAAGAATCGTTCCATATGGGCATTGATTTCCCATGCAGAAAGGGGACGTACCTATCCACTGGCACGTTCTTCGCTTCACCGGGAATAGTCTTCGCGGTGTGTCGGGAAATTCGGGACAGCATTTGATCTTCTCGCCGAAGACGCAGTGATCCCAGTCCGCGTACTTTGCTTTTTGTACAGCGACTTCACCCTCCTTGCATTCGCCTCGGCAGACAGGCGGAGTGCCGCTCCAGTAGCAAGAGGCAACCTCGCTCACAAGGCCGACCTGAAAGGCTAAGAGTTACTGGGGTGTTTGAAATTTCTGTTTGTATTTTAGTTTCCTGAATCCTGATGGATTCAGGTCTTTCAGTCCCTTGTTCTTCATAGTCGTCACTTCCACGAGAAAATCGTCACTTCCACCCCAAAGAAGGTAAAAGGTCGTAGTGACTGTCAAGCCTGGCTTACGTCACCTTATACCATAAGGCGTATTCTCGCTGTTCCCCGAGGACTCAACTTGAGGAGTCCCCGCGTTCTCGTTTGTCCCGGGGACTCACTCCCCGTATTCTGGCGAATCCCCGCGGGCGGGGAATGCTCCTATTATAATCACCGTCATCAAAAAGGGCTCCCTTTCAGATTCAGAGGGGAATGAACTTTTGCTGGTGTTGGTGCAATGTAAAATTAATTAAAACAATCAGAATAACCAAAACCAAAAATAAAGTGGATTCAGACTAATTTCGTCGACTGCATATTTTTTTTCGAACAAAACCCACTTTGGAAGCATTCCTCGTGTTCTCGTTGTTTTCCGTACGCGGAGTCCCCGTGGAATGACTCCCTCTATTCTCGCCGTTGCCTTCGATTCCCCGAGGAGTCCTCGGGGAACGGGGAGAATACGCCTATAGTTCCTCCTGGACCTCCGGAGCGCTCTGAGGAGCCAAGAAGAGTTGCCGGTCCTGACAACTTGTTGTTCGAACTGTGTGGACACGTTGATGTTACGAAGGTTTGATTGGCAGGTGCGATGAAGAGTGTTCTTCGGTCGTCCTCTTCGTGTGGATGCCACTGGAAGACATCTTTCGAGAACCTCGCGTTTTCCATCTTGACGGTTTTCCATGGGCGGCTGATCATGACCTTGTCTTGTATTAGAACACTTGAACCTTACCATACCCAAGCAATAGACACCAAGTCAAATAAAAGTCAACTGATCTTAGAATCGCACATACCGTGAATAACAAAACTATTGCCTTTCCCAGATGGTCTTAATCTTATCTTAGAATCTATCATGACCTTGTCTTGTATTAGAACACTTGAACCTTACCATACCCAAGCAATAGACACCAAGTCAAATCAAAGTCAACTGATCTTAGAATCGCACATACCGTGAATAACAAAACTATTGCCTTTCCCAGGTGGTCACTCATCTCGAAACAAGAACTTTCTGGACCTAGGTTAAAAAGAATTACACCCAAAGCACGAAGCAGCAACGGCTCATAACAAAAATGAATAAAAAACGGCCATACCTTTCTTCAGGTTTCGGCTCGCATTACCTGAAGAAACGTGCTGAGAAAGAGCTTGAGGCGATGCAAAAAAAACACGACTTTACAGTAGAGTGAACATATGTTTCTTTCCTCATATTGTTCTTATTTTTCCCGCGTCAACCAGACAATATATGCGTAGCATACATTTGTCCTTCGGAAAGGAATAATCCACGTTTTCTGGAGTTTTGTTTCTTTTTGTAATCACTTCGAAACTTCCGTTTGGGAATACGCTTTGTGGTATGCATGATTTTAAAGTTTAACTGAAAAGGTCTTAGATAGGACAATCTTGTTACCCATCACTTGTTTAGTTAAAGAAGCTTGAAAACACGGCGAACCCGCTGAAAAATTTATAGCCTGCGTAGTAGTATGTAGTAGTACGAAAACGTTGCATGTAATACTATGTAATAGCAAAGAATACTATCATTTAATGTGCCTTAGACTGGTCCAATCTTATGTAGTAGTATCCAGTAGCATCCTGTCTTGCCATAGTAACATCCAGTCTTGCTAATAGTACCATATAGTAGTATGCAGTAACACGGTAGCCTTGAAGTAGAAGCATGTAGTAGCATCGTTAGTACTGCATGCAACTTTTTCGTACTACTTCATAGTACTATTTGAGATAAATTTTTCGTCGGGAAAATGCGTTACTTCGTTGCTCAGCTGTTCACGAATGATCGATTTCCAAATAGTGAAATGTCCTTGTCGGATTTGTATAGTCTATGCGCTTGTATCTGTGTCGTATGCTCGACGAAAACGTTTTACGAAAGATAACTGCTCACGCAGTGAGCTACCTTCCGTAAGCTGATCACTGGCCACTGAAACGCCGCTTGAGATTCAGTTTTTCTGCGACATAGTAGAAATTTGCGTTTTGAGGACGACTGTAGATGTTCTAAAGGTCATTCTAGAGCAAATAGTGAAAAATTAAAAAAATCCTTAACACAATCCAAAAAATGCAGTGTATTCAGTTAAATAATACAAAAATAAGTTGGGGTCTCAGTTAAGCTTTAAGGGAAAGTTAAATCTTATCGGAACCGGACAAGCAATTTGCCCCGAATTTTGTTCTGCAGTCGATTATAGCTTTGGTTTGGTGCAAGACCGTATGATGAATCCAAACCTTTTTCTTAGCTTTCTCAGCGGGTCAGTCTTTTCGCTAATCGTCGTGGAGAAGGAGGGGCTTCAAAATATAAGGACACAAAGAGTTCTCCAGTAAAACTGGTTGAAAGGCTGATAGGCCGGAAATAGGCACAGTGAGTCGGGAAATACTTTTTATTCTCGCCTTGAAAGGACAGTGTGGTCGGGATTCGGCCGAAGCCGGAAGTTTACGATTGAGCTTCATTCTCTGATATCTCTTTCCGGTGAAAAGTACGACCTAGCGGATGTCGCCAAGGGGTCTGAAAGGATCGTTTTGCAGGTTTACAGGTCCTGGAAATGTTGTCATTGTCAAAAAGTAAAAAAATATTCCTATCGAGAAAATATTGAAACCTTTCAGTCGTCAGTTTGGCACAAAGAGACGTCTCTGACTGATTTCTTTTGAGGTTTTACTTAAAGGCACAGAAAACTTGATGACGCGACTTTCGGCCATCAAACCGACCTGGGGGGCTTAGATAAAATACAGGGACTTCTTTTCGACAGGACCCCCCTTCTTTGTTATCTCGAACCCCCTCCTTAGTGTTCCCAAAGCTAGCTGGCAGGCCCTAGCCCCTTATGCACTGTAATTATGCACTTATGCACTGTAAAAGTTCGCCTTTGGCTGTGTTGACTAACAGATCGGGATAGTAGTCAAGAGGTCTGTTCGATTCCTACTCCCGGAACACAAACCTCTTTTTTTTCGACTAACTCAAAAGTCGAATTCTCGGAAACTGCCCGGAAACTGCAAAGGTCGTAACGAGAATTTTTCTTACTCTCAATATCGACTGAGGGTACATTCTTGATATGTCAGCTAGCTCCCCAAGTCAAGTTTGAGTCAAGTTTTCTGTTCCTTTAACCATCTGTAGCCTACTGCTTTCCTGAAATTCCAGAACACTCCAGATGATTACCCTGATTCCTTACTTCCAGTGGCGCCATTTCAGTAAACCTCAGGGGGGGGGGGGGCAAACAAACAAGCGTATTTTGAGAAACCAGGGTTGCGTTTCAGAAACTTAACAATTGTTAACAATCGTGAACTCGGGGTGGAGCTAACTGCCAGTTATCGATCGTTAACTTTTCCCAATTGAACAACTGTTAAACTTGTCCCAACGATGCTCACCAACCATCGTTATAAAATAGTTAAAATCGTTAAGCTCTGGAATTGTAGGTGGGCGGAGCTTAAATTTCGAAATCAGAAACCTGGAACGCAAAAAGTTAACAATCATTAACAATTTGTCAACACTTTTTAAGTTCTGGAACGCAACCGAGGTTCGAAGTAGCTCATTTAGCGTGAGTTTTTCCACAATTCAGCCCTAAGACCGCTGTTTACGGCTATTAAAGCCTGGCTTCTAGACGTCCAGATGTCTGGAGCTTCCGCACAGTCAAGCCAACCCTTGCGGGTTTTCATGATAATGACGATAGCTAATTTTGGTATTCTTCAACATTTCCTAGAATATGTACCCTATTCTGAACCCGTAGAGAGCGATCGGCAACTTAGTTGCTGGGCGAACGCCGTTCAACGCGGTACGAGTGGAAAGAAGTCAGTGAAAATGGCCAAGATGGACATTGGTGCAGAAGACATTCTGGACACGATTGTGAAAACCATTTTCTTGCTGGACAAGTAGTTCCCCCGGAATCCGGCCAAAACCGGAAAGTTTGTTAAAAGTAAAAGGTCGATTTAGGGGTAAGTAGACATGCTGAACAATGATGTGAAAATCATTTTCTACCCGGACAAGTAGTTCGCCCGGAATCCGGCCAAAACCGTAAGATTTGTTAAAAGCAAAAGTTGTATTTGTAGTTGATTAGATGTCCGATTTAGGAGTAAGAAGAGATGCTGAATCCGTATATGACAGTAAATTTTTACCCGGACTTATAGTTCGCCCGGAATCCGGCTGAAATCGGAAAATTGTTATAAGTTAAATTTATATTTGAAGTTGATTAGATGTTGGATATAGGGGTAAGGAGATGCGCTGAATTCGTTTTTGAGCTTTATTTTTTCGCCGGACAAGTAGTTCAGCAATACAGCCAAAACCGGAAAATTGGCAGAAGTAAGGCAGGAATTCTCGATCTGTTTCGTCAAACTAGAAACGACACAGGCTGAATCCATATCTGAACTTGGTTTTCTCAGATGAGTAGCTAAATTTTAATAGTTTTTAATTTTTAATTAATTTTTAATTTTTAATTTAATTTTTTAAGTTAATTTAATTTAATTTATTTCAAATAAGGCCAACATGGGCCACGTCTGGCGAAGACTGGATCTGGCGAAGACTGGATCTGGCGAAGACAAGACCTAATTGTCTGGATCAAATATTGAACTTTTGGGATCCCATCGAAACCTCTGGTCTTGTTCTCCTATCCCTTTCATTTGCGTTAGGGCTTTCCCGCAGCCACACATCAACTACATGTGTAATGGACGGTAAGAAGATTATGAAAGGTGTGCGTAAGAGTTGGTTTGTACAATAAAGAGTATTAAACTATAAAAAAACAAAAAACTTAGTATTGTGTCTCTCGAGTGTGTTGCCTCCATGACACCTTCCTGATATTCGGAATCGCACTTCCAGACGTTATTGGCCTGACGTCAGAAGTTGAGGGTTGGAAAGGAAGGTAATGGAGGGAGTGGGTGGGGGTCGTGAAACTAAACCATCCGGCTAGGCCTAGAGAGTTCGGCATATATCACTATGCCGGACGAGAAAGGCATAGCCAATTAGTCGGTGGGCGTTTGAAATGGAAGAGGCTAGTCTAACATAAATAATTCTGTATCAGGTCCTGCTGCCGTTTTTGCACTACCAAAGTTGTGGCAGACTGTACTACACTCACGCCGAATGTCAAGTTAAAGTCAAGTTTATCGTATCGTACATACCAGGAATAAAAAATGTTGCCTTTCCGGAATGTTTATTCATCTTGAAGCAAGAACTTTCTAGCTGTCGATTGAAAATAAAATCCACACCCAAAGCACGGACCACGCAACGGCTCGTAAGAAAATGAATCGAAAAGGACTAAAGTTTCTTCAGGTTTTGGCTCGCATTACCCGATTAAACATGTTAAGAACGAGGTGTTGAAAAGAACGACTGTACAGTAGAAGTAACATACGTTGCTTTGCCTCATATTGTTCGTCTTTCTCCTGCGTCAACCGTACAGCGAATGCATATCATAGCATTTGCTCCGGAATTCCCGACCCTACCCCCCTACAGCTTCCCCCACAGTGCCTGGATCCAATCCGGTCTGTAAATGATTTATCTAGAGCATTTGTTCCATCCCGATCTTTCAAGTCTAAGCGGATCATGTATTTCCCCCCCCCCCCCCACAGTTGTCGGGTCCGGTCCGAACATGAAAAAGAACATCAGAGACATGTCATCTGTTCAATTATTAAATTTCACTGGAATCCGATCACCCGTTCCAAGTTGCGCATGAGTCAACATTCCGGATTCCCCCTCCCTCCACTCCCCCCACGATGATCGGATCGAGAAATTTTGTATTTCTGTGACGGTACGTCACTTATTCCAGTGCCATTCATCGCCCTGTATATATTTATCATTTATTTTGTTGTTAAGCCAGACAGTAAACCAACTTCCGAGGAGACTGTTATCAGTTACGTAGGTCACGCCTTCACACTGGTGATCAGCGGTGAAATTCATTTACCAGTTTAGTCCATTCCGAGAGTCGGAAGGGTTAAGACGGGAGTGATTACAGTGAGTGATAGAATAGGTATGTACAAGTGTCGTGTTTTGTGCATTTATTCGTCGCTGCGATTGTCTTGAAGTTTAGAATAACGAATAGGGTAAACGCACTGAGGGTAGAAATATCCAAAAACAGCGTTTGCATATTCGAAAAGAGATTCTAAGCTTTAAAGGACACCTGAATGAAGAGTGCCAAGTATCATCCCTATCTGTTTGACTTCCGTTAACATTGCCTGCGGAAAACCCAATCCAAATACAAAATAGTGTTTCCAAGCTATGATTTTTTGCACCATTTTGCATCTGTCCTTATTTCAGTACCGAGCAATTTTAGAAATGAACAAATGTCTCCAGCCAACCCTTCTTCTGGAATATTTTTTAACCAGTTAAGCCCAAACGTATATCTAGAAGAAATTCCAATACGATCCGGCCAGCGCTGTACAAGATTTAAATGAAATGCGCTTTTTGTCTTGGAGTCTGCATGTGCAAACTTCCAGAAACGAACATCCATATTTTGAAAACGTCACGCTCAGGAGAAGAATGCTCTCCGTGGCCCTGTCTGTAAATGCATTCTCCATGGTGTGTTCAAGTATGGTTTCATAGTTCAGGTGTCCTTTAAGATAAGAAGGTTTTACAGTTCGAATAAAGTGGAGTGGTATAGGTTCGAGAACGAATCCCCATAAGAAAGAATCTATAGGCTCAAGGGTGAGCGCTATAGACAATAGGGTGGATTGCGGTAAGGACCTATAGGCTCAAGAGATATTCGGAACTGTAAACGAGGCGTTTCTTTAGTACCGGACAGGTTAAAGGAGATCAGCAAAAAAAGTAGAAAGGCTGTTCTCGCGGATTCCTGTTACTAAAGAAAAGTGGAGAGCGAACAGAGAGTTACAAGGAGCAAGGGAGAAGGGGTTGTACACCAGCAACTGGTTCAAGTAGGCCGATCGTACCAGGCCGAGTTTGTTCAGTACTCCCGAGAGAACTCCCTATTCGACTCAGTGATGACGGGAGAAGGTTCTGGAAACCAGGACGATCAGAAATGCAGTATTTCAGATCCGTCTGATTTGCGCGAGTTAATTCTAGAGTTGAAAGACATGGTCAAATTCATGCAAGAACAAAAGCGACAAGACGACTTAAGGCATGCGACAGAAAAGCGAGAAATATTAGAAAATTTTTCCAAAGCCCGTCAGGAGCCGTTTTTGCAAAAAATGGCGCAGACGGATGATGTAAATTCATTTCTCACAGCGATGCCCCAACTAAAGCTTCCGGCAAAGCATTAGAGGCCGTTGCAAATCTAATCCAAGTTCAGTTGCAAGACTTTCAAGTCGTAAGATCAGCAATTCTAAAAAAATACAGTATTTCTCCCGAGACTTACAGGCAGAAATTTCGAAATTCCCGTATGATTGTAGGCATGTCATACCAGGAATATGCGGACAGATTGGATATGTTTTGTAAGAAATGGCTGCAAGTTACAGATAGCGATTTGGACGGAAGGCTATCCTCGTCAGTTAAGCTGAAGTCCGTAGTCACTTCTTTAGTGCTTGAGCAATATATTGAGTGTCGATTTTCCGGGTCTCTCAACTTATCTACGGCAAGTCCCAAGACAGTTGAGGAAGCAGTGAGGTTCTCCGAAAGTTTTGCGTAAGCCCACAGAATCGAGATGCCCAAGCCGGAATCTGGAAGGAGCGCCAAGCGCCAGAGTAAGTCATTCCAAGCGATCACTTGCTACTCCTGCGGCAATTTAGGCCACTACGTCAGAGATTGTAAAAGGTCCTCTGAGAGTGAATGCGGAGCTAAGCAAGCTTGGCCGTCCAAGCCATCCTGGCCACCCAACCCGGGAAACAAATCTTTCAGAAACGTGTTAGCTAATACGTCCTTCATAAAATCCGATGACGAATTGCCGCCAGACGCGCTGGAGGAACAATAACAATCACACGTGAGATCGGGGAATAAAGTTATCTGACGGGTGAATAAGCGATTAGGCTTTCGCTTCATACCGAGTCGCGCATTAGCCCCGTTGAAAAGTCAGCCAGCTCTCGGCACTGAAGTCGGAAGCCAGAAATGACAAACTTGATGACGCTTGACAGAACAGAGTTGGGTAAAGCAAAAAGAGGGGAAGAGTCATTTTAAATAGTTTTAAACATGGTTAGGCCTAAGAGGAATTGAAAATAGCAAAACAAACCTGGATAAACGTACACGAAGAAGTAACATGCATTGTTTTCTGTACGATAGCGCACCTAGCGGCCAAAAAATAACTAATCGGAGAGGAATTTGATGAGGGGCGTATGCGCCACGTAAGGTAGCGCAGGCGCCACTAGATGGCATTGTACTGCAGGCGTTTAGGCCAGTAGTTCCTAGTTCTGCCATAACGTTCGACGGGCGCGTAAACGGGAAGTCTATCGAGTTGCTGATAGACAGCGGTAGCGAAATTACCAGTCAGAAGCGATTTAGTAAAAAAGGAGGATCTACTAGACGAAATTTTCCAGATTAGCTGCGTGCATTCGGATACAAAGCAATTGGCCATATTCCCGTTCGGCGCTTCCAAGCGGACTAGTTTCTGTTAATCCCCCTATGCCTCACCGTCAGCACCTGGATCAGATATGGTAAAATAGATCCACAGGTTAGTGAGTGGAAAACCTGTCAGCCCAGGTAATGGAGGTTTTGCATACCTCTCAACAGCAGAAAGTGAAAGTGACCCATTACCCTATGGATCCGACTTTTTACTATGTCTACATAAGTGATGATTATGAGGCAATGGGGGACTAACAGAAACTAGTCCACTTGGAGCGCTGAACAGGAATAAGGTCAATTCCCTGCGGCTATAGTTTCTCTCTCGATTTGCGAAAAAGGCATAGAAGAAACACGCCGAGTAAAGGTAGCGGTTTCAGAAAATCTGTTCTGCCCCGTCCTGATCGGGAGTGATTTGATCGGGTCCCTGATGTGCCTGCCAAGTGTCGTCGTGAAAATCCCCGTAACAGCCATCACCGGAATTCCCCTGTTCATAGCTGTTTTTGTATTTACGGTACTTTTAAGACTTGAGGTATGCGATGTAAATGGTTGATTGAACAAGGGAGATGGTAGCAGCGAATGGCGATCAGTTCCTCCACCAGGGGATGCCCGTTGACACTAGTTAGGCTGCATAACATACTATTGGTCCAGGACCCTCAGCACCATCATCAATTCCATGTCCGGCCTGTAACCGAGTACGCTTGTAGTCTATGGCATGCCTCTCTAACTATTGAACGGAGTGACAAAATTGAGTCAATGCAAAAACGGGCGTGCAAAATTATTCTTGGACCCTCGTACACTGACTACAATACAAGTCTTTCAAAACTGAGTCTGATGACACTGAGCCAGCGAAGACATCAGCTCTTGATGAATTCTGGGATCACTCTGTTGAATTCCGATCATCATCGTGAAATACTTCCAAGTTTTCAAAGCAGTAGACAAGAGAAAATAACCCGGGGATCAAAAAATCTCAAACACCAACTATTCGAAATGCCTCCAGCTGCTTCGTCGGATCGTTTTCTCAAGTCCTTCGTGCCGTATTTCGTGAAACATTTTAATTCGATACAACAAAATAGCTTCTAACTGTAAAAATTTTGAGGTATTGTTGACATAGGCTAATGTATATATTGTCATTTCATAATTGTAGATATATAGTTACCGATAAGTTTAATATTTTATGAACAGATGACTTTTTATTGATATTTACTTATAGAAGTTTATTTATGCTTGTACGTATCGTTTAAATGTAACCGCCATAAGTCAATGATAAATCAAAAAGGGTTATTATTTTCGTTGACGTCATATGCTATTCGTTGTAAAAGAATATCTGGAGAATGTAATGAATTTGAATACGGAAGAGTTGCGATTTTTTTCAGCTTCGCGATGAAAGTACAGATTCTGATCTTGTGTATGGAGCATAAAAGGGCTTTCATAGTGACGTAAGACTCATGCATTGCGCGCGCCTTTCGTATGGGGTGCGTCGGTCCTTTCACACCGCGAGGGCTAGTACGTTCTTTCCACACGAAAGCGAAATCGCTAGTTCTGATGGGGAAATAACTCTGATTTCTACCGGATATATGTATATTTATGGATTATTACTGTAGCCTATGTATATAATACATTCCATGTGTACTACAGACTATTCTACATCTATATCAATATCTATAGTTGCGTTTTTGCTGATACCATGGTATCTGTTACCACGGTCTAAAGTCGTTTTTGCAGTAATCGTGGTATGTGATACCACGGTCAAAAGGCGTTTTTGCAGTTATCGCGGTATCTGGCCAGTTATCGTGGTATCAGATATTCAGATACTACGGTCCGACCGTGGTAACTTGCCGTGGTATCTGAAAAGTCATTTCACTTCCATAAAATTTTGTCAGATTGGTGAGAAAGAAGTTTAGCACTTAGTGATGTAACTGGATATCTGTTTTTCTTTTGGGATGACTTCGAAAAGTGCAATTTCGGCAATAGTCGTTTTTGATGAGCACCGTGTATCAAATACCACGATAACTGCAAAAACGACTAATTGCAGATCCAGTTACCGTGGTAACAGATACCATGGTAGCAGCGAAAACGCAACTCATGTAGTTTAGGTTCTCTGTGGATCGGGTTGCTCTAACGCAAACGCAAAAATGGAATCCCATCCAAATGGAAAATGGTCCCATCAAAAATGGAATCCCATTCTTGCGTTGAGTAGTTTTTTCATCCGCAAGTCTATGTCCGTCTTTGCATACGCAACAGAAGTAACACTTCGTAAACTTTCTTTTTGAACACAGTTTAATCAAATCACAACCTTAGAAAACCTTGTTCATTATTCACAGTCCCGTTCTGTTGTGTAATTTTAGCAGCAAAGCGCTTTGCGACCAGTCCAGCAAGCATTTCCATCTCCAACGTCACTGAATTTCGTAAGGGTCATCCCGTTTGGGCACTCGCCCATACAGAAAGGGGCCGTACCAGCCCACATACAGGTTTTGCTCTCCAGTGGGATTTGTGTTCCAGCGGGGCAGCACTCGACCTTGTGTCCAAACAAGCAGTGAGACCCGTCGCCTGTGGCGGATATTTGGATAGCGAGTTCGCCTTCCTGACATTCACCGATGCAAACAGGCCAAGAACCGCTCCAGTAGCAAGAGCTGACCTCACTTGCGAAGCCGATCTGAAAGAGGTATGATTTGCTATAATAATAATTTATTCAAGCCAACAAAGGGCCATACATCAGCATTCATTCTCGCACTTAAAGACCTAATCCAAACATTCAGTTTACCTTCCCTTAGGGATCGCATGCCACGTTTTTTTTTTAGATTTGAACTCGATTGCCGAGTTGCTGTTTTTGGCTCGAGAAAAAACCCACGCACAACGTCTTCTTTTCTAGATGGGGGAATTTTCCAGGATTGGTTAGCAAAGAATTATAAGACCTAACTAATAATTTTTGTATGTCTTCAGAGGTACCACATTGGTCTTGGTTTTATAATTTATTTGTATTTGTAATAAACAGTTGGAGCATTAGATGGAAATTATTATTTTGACCCTTGGCTCGCTACTGGCCACAACAGCTGTCCGGGATAATCGTCTGAGATTTAGTCCAGAAAGAGTTATTTCAAACCTAGTAAATTTGGTGGGTTTTTTTTAATTTGCTCGTTGTTTTACGGTGTTTTAGTGGTTTGGAACATTCATAGTGATAGTAGGAATGGTTTGCATTGTGTGTGTGGTAGAAAGACCATTTTTGTGGCCAGCTTTAACTAACAAAATTGACCTTCGATATTACATACAATAAAATTATTCCTTTTTACCCTTGTACTATTAACCAAATTACCTCCAATCTAAACTTCCAGTATGCACTTAAAATATTCACCTACAGACCGAATATTTCGTCCCTTTTGAAACAAGGCTTTCTTATAGTAGTGTTGAGTGATGATTGGATTTGTCGGGTCTGGATCCGGTGAGAAGAACTGGCGACATTAAAGCATTGTCCAAATAGGTGTCGCGGCGTATAAGGTTTATTACAGATTCCTCTTTTCCTCAGGGTTCGCTGTAATAAGGCGGATAAGAAGAATAGAGCCAGATTCTATTTTCCCTTATGCAGAGCCAATCAGATCGTTTGGTTGTTTCCGCCAGCAGGACGAGGAGAGGAGCAGCGTCGTTAGGGTTGCCAGGGGAAGCACTAAAGTTCTACTTAGTTGGAAGCGGAAGAAACAACTTTTCTTCAAAAGAACAATTTTTGTTCTGTTACGACTGCTTATTGTTAGTGCCAGGACCAATGCCTGTCCATCCGTTAATTTAGTAGCTTCTTACAATATAAAGGGCGTCAAATTGTACTCGTGTACTTAAGAACACTTTTTCTGATCTTCAGAAGGTCGAAAAATTGTATCAGCGTGGCAACACCGAACGCTGCATCGATAAGAACTTATTGAGTTCCTGCTTCAACAGGCGTGTGGGCTAACACTCAAAATGCCCACGATCATAATGCCCACGACTCAAAATGCCCACTAAAAATGCCAACAACTCAAAATGCCCACGGCTCAAAATGCCCACGACTCAAAATGCCCACGACTCGAAATGCCCACGACTCAAAATGTCCACGACTCAAAATGGTTTTCAGTCCGTAATTAGGCGTGATTGAGTGACGGGAGGAGTGACAAAACCGGACCGGGTTCGGGCACTATGAGGGGAGTTGGTGGGGTGGGGGAATTCCTGTGATCGCGTATTAAGGTACTTCCAGATGTGCTCGGGCGATGAAACTTTGCTTGAACATAAGATACAAGATTGGCTTACAAACTCTCACTTAATCCGAAGTACTAAGGTACTTAAAGTACTAATCCTAACCACAAAGTACAAACAAAATCTTAAACAAAGTATACATTTTAACTCAAGGGTTTTGCTCAGAACTTGATTTTTAGCACCCTTAAAGTTGGTTTGTTAACCGAAAAGTCCAAATAAATACTTTAGCCAAACGATATATATTCATGATTCCCAAGGGCCCATGATCATTTTTGCCTCAAGGGTTTTGCTTACAAGTGAAATTCTGTACAAATAATAATTTGAACAAAATATACATTTTCATGATTCCAATGAGCTTATCATCATTTGTGCTTCAAGAGTGTTCATTACATCTCTAGCGCCCTTAAAGTGCGCATCATCACGGCCAAATGCACAAATAAAATAGTTTCTAAGGACCCATGATCATTCTTATCTCAAGAGTTTTGCTTACAATTGATCGCAATTGAACCAACACACGAATTGACGAATTCCTACTTTCGTCCTACGACCCAGCCTTGCAAGTGCCGTATGAGCTTCCAGCTCAAGGAATCATTCTTACCTTCGTGATGCAAGTTGACTGGTGATTTGGATCTTCTGGTTTTGCTTTCTGGATATTAGCCTCCTCTGTGACCACTTTGAACTGTCGGCATTTTAGGCCGCCGGCATTTCGTGGTCGTGGGCATTTTGAGTCGTAGGCATTTTGAGTCGTGGGCATTTTGAACCGTGGGCATTTTAATCGTGGGCATTCTGAGCGTGGGCATTGTGAGAGTGGGCAAAAAGATCGTGGTGATTTTGGGAACCACCCGGCGTGTGTATTCAGACGTAAATATCGCTCATAGCGCTATTCAGCTTATTACACCTCTTTGGACAATGCTTAAATCACAGATAGCTGAGTAGTGGTGCGTGCGCTAGTGGTATATCATTGAACTAAGAAGCGTGCATGACGGCAGCCAGGTAGTTGATGACCATCGTTATCATACTTTCCACATATGTAGTTTGGTGGTACGCAACAAAAAGGTTTAAGATAACTTTCGTTGGGGATCAGAATCAATATTCGTTATTTAATCATTTAATAACTTAAATTTTATTTAAAATATAATAATATCAGTTAATCAACCGCCAGACAGAGACTTAGCCGACTCGACAACAACAAGGCAGCCCAATTATGTCGTGGACAATATGATATGTGATATTTCAAAAGCGAGCTTGCCATAGGCGACTGACTACATCAAATGCATAAAAAATTAAAAACAAATCGCATTACCCGAAAAGCAAACATACTTTGTACAAAAAGTCTTCTCGATGGTTCACTGCCGCCCGAGTAAAAATTTGTATTCGGTTTTATTTTTACCCTTTTTTACCTCACTAGTTTTTAACTACCCCGAAACATTTATTCTCCATTAACTTAATTAGGCCATCTCACTCTAAAGTTACCCTGCAGCTCGTCGCATTTACACGTAGAATGATATAAACTTTCACTGACTACTGAACCCACATCCAGGCCAATAATAACGACCAGCAATTACCCTAATTTTCCTCAATATTTCTTTTTTTTTGGGGTGGGGGGACATTTTCTCTTCAACTATAAAAAACGATAGCCTCGCTCCATCTAATCCTGCCCTAAAATATGGTAAAATGTATGTCGACCATAGCAAAATAAACATGAAGCATTCTACCAAAAGCTGTTAACTGGCATTTCTAAACAACGCCAGCGCAACATGTAGTGATAGGGGCTTGAACCCTAACAAAATGCCAACAATGTACTTACACCATATAAGGCGTATTCTCGCCGTTCCCCGAGGACTCCACTTGAGGAGTCCCCGCGTTTTTGTTTCTCCCGGGGACTCACTCCCCGTATTCTCGCGAGTCCCCACGGACGGGGAATGCTCCGATTATCATCACCATCATCAAAAAGGACTCCCTTTCAAATTCGGAGGGGAATCAGTTTTTGCCGTTGTAGGTGCTATGTAAAATTAATTAAAAAGAATCAGAATAAACAAAACCAAAAATAAAGTGGATCTAGACTAATTTTTTCAGCTGCATATTCATTTTTCGAACAAAATCCATTTTAGAAGCATTCCCCGTATTCTCGCTGTTCTTGTACGCGGAGTCCGCGTGGAGTGACTCCCTCTGTTCTCGCCGTTCCCTTCGATTCCCCGAGGAGTCCTTGGGGAACGGCGAGAATACGCCTATAGGCTAATGCTATTATTTTACGTCAATCGCCCACCCCGGCAAATTTGAAACGGGAAAACTCCATTCTAATATAACTCTGTACCACGTCCCGCTGTTGTTATAATAATTTTTGTTCCACTTTAGCAAACCTCTACTACTAAGCAATCGACAAATTCCGGTTAAATTCAGTTTTATCTTAAAACTGTACACACCATTAATAATAAAACTGCCGTCTTTTCCATCTTGGAACAATACTGTTCTAGATGTTGGCTGGAAAAAAATCTGCACCAAGAGCACGGAGGAGCCACGATAGATAAGAAAAAGTGCGTTCAAAATAAGGATGTCTCTTCATGTTTATGCTCAACCACCTGAACCGATGCGGCGAGAACGAGATGGAAACAACAAGACCAAAGGTTTCGATGGGATCCCAAAAATTTGCTATTTGATCCAGACAATTTGGTCTTGTAGATATCCGGTCTTCGCCAGACTCCTTGAAAATTTTTACTATTAAAAGTTAGAAACAGAAGAAGGCCAATGGCTAATCATATGAGAAAACCAAGTTCAGATATGGATTTACCATGTGTGTATTTACTCCTAGGCTATGCGTCATATCTAATTTGACGAAACTGATCAAATCTTTCTGCCTTACTTCTGCCAAATCTCCGGTTTCGACCGGATTCCGTGCGAACTACAGGTTCGGCAAAAATTGCAGCGCAAAAAGAATTCAGCGTATCACCATAACCCTACATCGAACATCTAATCAACTTCAGATAAAACTTTTACTTTTTACAAATTTTCCGGTTTCGGACGGATTCCGGGCGAAGTTCTGTCCGACAAGAAAATGATTTTCATATAAATGTTCAGCATGTCTTCTTACCCCCAAAACGAAAATCTAATCAACTTTATATAACACTTTTACTTTTAAACTTCCTGGTTTTGGCCGGATTACACGTCCGGCGAGAAAATGGTTTTTATATTCATGTTCAGCGTGTGTTCTTACCCCTAAATCGACTATCTCATTAGCTGTTTAAAAAAAAATGTTTGCCCTTAATTTGAAACCCCTCCCCCACCCCTAAATGTTGAGCTACAGAGCCCATTTACGAACTCGACCTCTCCCTTGACCGAAAGAGTCCAGAGCCCATTTACGAACTTGACCTTATCCTTGACCCATAGAATCCTCACACTAAGTTTCATCAAAATATCTCGTTCCCTTCGACAGTTATCGTGCTTACAGACGGACAGACAGACAGACGGACAGGCAGAGAGACGGAGAACTTTTGCGATGTCATAGGTATCCCTCCACTTACGTTTTGGGATCTCAAAAACTTTTAACAAATTTTCCGGTTTTGGCCGGATTTCGGGCGATCTACTTGTCCGGCGAGAAAACAATTTTCATATTCAGATTCAGCATGTTTCTCTATCCTGAAATCGAACCTCTAATCAACTCCAGAATAAACTTTTATTTTTGACAAATTTTCCGGTTTTGGCCGGATTCCGGGCGATCTACTTGACCGACGAGAAAATCATTTTCATTTTCGGCTTCAGCATGTCTCCTTACCCCTAAATCGGACATCTAATCAACTAATAAATAAAACTTTTCCTTTTTTACAAACTTTCCGGTTTTGGCCGGATTCCGCATGAACTGCTTGTTCGGGGAGAAATTGGTTTTCATATTCGTGTTCAGCATGTCGTCTTACCCCTGAATTGACTATCTCATTTGGTTTAAAAAAAAAAAATCGCCCCTTAATTTGAAACCCCTCCCCCTACCCTATATATGCAGCTATCCGGCCCATCTACGAACTCGACCTTTCTCTTGATTCGAAGAGTCCTCACACCAAGTTATCAAAATATCTCATTCCCTTCGAGAGTTATCGTGCTGGCAGACGGAGGGACAGACGTATGGACGGACGGACAGACGGTCAGACGGAAAACTTTTGTGATGTCTTGTCTCCACTTTTGGAATCCGAAAGACCGAGAAAGGAAAACGTAAATACACATCCAGCGTGTAAACCTTGTCACGCAGGTGTAAAAGAGACGCTACGCAACCTGTACGAAGCGCAAGAAAACGCATACGCAGCGCATCGCAACGACGCGTCAATGTGAAAGCGGCTTAATACGGACAAAGTATGAACAATGCCGAATCGAAAAACGTTCGTCTAAATCTCTCGTTTAAAGACCTCAACTTTTTCATAGGGAAATGGTGATGATGCTGAAAATCGCGAAAGGGATAGAGTGGGGACGAAGTTGGGGTGGCTCCTGTCTGACGATAGTGTATTCTTTAATAATGCCCTTTGAGTCACAAGGTGATTTTTGGCTAAGCTTCTAAGAGAGAATAAAGTGTTTATTAAAAAAAAAGAGACTCCATTACAGCCAAATGAGAACAGCCAGAAGGGTGTTCCAAAATCCTATTCTGGAACGGAATTCAAGAAGATGGACGGACTTCAGAGTAAGATGGGAGACTTTCACCAACAAACATTGGACGTCTCGTCGGTCGACTCGTCGACATATCGGGTTGTTCTTGCACACAAGAGCCATCTCATCGAAAAGTTCCGTATACTGATCCGTCTGCGGCTATCCTAAGATCCATCAGCAGAATGAAGGAAAGTTGTAACCACCCATGAAGCTCCATGATGTTCCGGTTTACGAATTTTAACTATTTTGGTTGTTGTTGTTGTAGTGTTGTTTCTCTCTCTTTTCATCTTTACCATACTCCGTCTTTACCTAGACGAGTTACAAATAAAATCTAATTTAATTTAATTGCCAAGGCACAACAATTCGAAGGAAAATTGGGGTGCGGGTTGGACATGCACGAAGGCAGGGGCGTCACGACTGGGGGGAGGGGGGGACGCCCCCCCCCATCTTGTCGGCCAGTCGGTAAAAAATAACCGAGTCGGCGAAGTGCCGCGATGTTTCGTCACAACAGATAACGTTCGTTTTTTCTGATAATCAGTTGATTTTTTGTCAAAACAGTCGGTTCTTATGGCACTTGCCCGTCGGCCAAGTGCCATATAGCGATCGTAATTTCTGTCTGTCCCGGTTTTGCTAGTTCGGGCACTTCCAGATAAGCTAGGACGATGAAAGTTGGCAGGCGTATCAGGGACCGGACCAGAGTAAATTGGAAATAGTCACTTCCCCGATCCGACCATCTGGGGGGAGTGGAGGGAGGGGGAATCAGGAAAAATTAGGAAAAATTAGGTGTTTTTAACTTACGAACGGGCCGTCGGATCTTAATGAAACTTGAGATATGGAAGGACCTCGTGTCTGAGATCTCCCATTTCAAATCCAGACCGGATTCGGTGACATTGGGGGTAGTTGGAGGGGGAAACCGGAAATCTTGAAAAACACAGGGAGTGGAGAGATTGGGTTGAAACTTAGTGGAAAGAACAAAAACAAGTCCTAGATACGTGATTGACATAACCGGACCGGATCCGTTCACTGTGGGGGAGATGGGGGGGGGGGCGAATTTCTAGTGATCCCGCGTGTTCGGTACTTCCTGATGTGCTAGGACAATGAAACTTGGAAGGCGTTTAAGGGACCCGAACAGGCTGAATTGAGAATAGTCGTTTCCCCGATCCGACCATCTGGGGGGGGGGGGGGGTGGAGGGAGGGCGGAATCCGGAAAGTGAGGCATTTTTAATTTGCGAACGGGTGATCGGATCTTAATGAAACTTGATACATAGAAAGACCTCGTGTCTCAGACGCCCAATTTTAAATCCGGACCGGATCCGATGATATTTGGGGGAGTCGGAGGGGGGAACCGGAAATCTTGGGAAACGCTTAGACTAGAGGGTTTGGGATGAAACTTAGTGGGAAGAACAAGCACAAGTCCAACATACGAGAATGACATAACCGGTACGGATCCCGTCACTGTGGGGGAGTTGGGGGGGGGGGGATCCGAGTTTCTAGTGATCTCATGAGTTCGGTACTTCTTGATGTGCTAGGACGATAGAATTTGACAGGCTTGTCAGGTGCTCGAACAGATTGACTTGAGAATGTCGTTTCTCTGATCCGACCATCGTGGGGGAGCGTAGGGATGGGAATACGGAACCTAGTGGCAAGATCAGCTATTGAACGGGTTATCAGATTTAAATGAAACTTGATATTTAGGAAAACCTAGTGCCTCAGATTTCTTGTTACGAAGGGTCTTCATATCTTTATATTTACAATCTTTATCTGGTTTACCTTTAATTTCAAGTCAGAATTAAAAGGGAAATTGTCACGAGCCTTTTAAACCTAGCCGAGATTTAAAAGGAAATATGGTTTCCAAACTCATGTCCAAGTCTAATGTAAAGCATAGAACTCCGGAGAAAAGCTTGTGGTTAGAACGGGAGAACCACTGGGAGATCAGTGAAAGGAGAACAAGGTGGATTGACGTCAGAAGGAGTTATAGTCGGGACTTCTTTAGTAATATTTAGGCAGAGAGTGGTGAAGCTTCGAAGGAACAACACAAGAGTGAGTAGAGTGAAATAAACGTGTCCTGAACCTGAACTTAGCGAGAACAGTACGAACAAATCCAAGCCTTCGATTAGACGCTACCAAGTTGAAAGACTCCTGGATCCAATAAGTGAGCTGAAAGGAAGAGCCCTTCCTTTCAGGCCACTCAGTGGAGCGGCTACGGTTTAGGCAGAAGCAAATAACAGTAAAACCTAACACGATGACATAAAACACTTTGTTTTAGTGGTGACAACGTTGTTCTTGCTATTCAGGTTCAGTTTTATATGTTAGGTTACTGTTGTTTAAGTGTTGATTAGTATTTCGATTTATTACTTCTCTAGAGTTACGGTTTAAAGAATAAGCAAATATAATGAAGAACTGAATTTGATTTTTTTTTCTGATTTTCTGATTTTTTTTTTGATTTTCGGTTTCTCCTAAAATCCTGAATTTATCTGATTTTTGGGTTGCGAACAGTGGTAAAATGGACAGCAAAGATTAAATAAGTAGAGATTTCATTCATTTTATTCTTAGTCAGAATAAAGCTTTAGATTAATTTTTGGGAAATTAACTACCGATAACAAGATGACGGAACAAACAGAAAAAGTGGCGAGCAAACTTTCTCTGGGTACTCTCTGTAAAATTGCAACCCAAGTAAACTCTTTCAGTGGGACGGGCGATGTTGTAGTTTTCTTGGATGACCTGGAAAAACTAAGAAACTGGGACGAAAATATCAAAGACCCTGAACTGATTCGCTTGGCTTTTATGAGAGCAACCGGAACTGCCGCAAATTTTTTGGCTAATAACAAATTTTCAAGCTTCGATACGCTTAAGAAAGGCTTGTACCAACAATTCAAGCATACTTCTAGAAAGGCGAAATTGGTTCACGAAACATTGCTTTTGAATGAGGGTGAGGACCCATTCCCATTTATTGAAAATCTGAAAATTAAAGCTCTTCAGCTAATGGGTTTGGATGAAATGCCAGAGGAAGAAGAAGAAGGTTTTTACAACTTACTGAAAAATCTCCTCCTCGAAAGCCTCAGTCCGACTCTAGGTATGCGAGTAGTGGCTAGATGCCCAGAAACTTTTGACGAAGCGACAGCTATCCTAATAAACGATTATCGGGCACGGGAGTTTGCAAAATCAAAATCATCTCGTTCACTGTCAGCTATTGCCCAGGCCAGTAGCGTAGTTAAGCCAGTAATAGGATGTGGTCAGGAAAATGTCACTAACGAAACCGAGAATTTCCGCTTGAACAAAAGAAGCAGTCGGGAACCTTTTAGACGATACGATAAGCAAACAGGCAGTACTGTGTTTTCTCGTTCTGGTGAAAATTTTAGTAGAAATTTGAGACATTTTTCTCGCCAAGGCGAAGCTTCTGATAGTGGGAGGAGAAATTTTGACCATTCTGGTGGATTTAGAGGGAGAGATACCAGGAGTGTTAGCAGGGGACGGTCACAGGGCAAGGAAATGCGTACATGCTACAGGTGTGGAAAGGAAGGCCACATTGCAAGGGATTGCCAGTTGTCGTGTTCCGTTTGTCATAAACCGGACCATCACGCGAAAAACTGCCGAGACAACAGATCGGCCTCAAAAGCCTGTTTTAATTGCGGCAAAACAGGCCATTTCAGCCGTGAGTGCAGGCTGTCACAAAATTTCCGCAATTTAAACGCGAAGTAGGATGTACGAGTTTCGTTGCACACCCTTCCGTGCATCCTGATGTAAATAGGGTAAGGGACAAACATTTTATTGCTACGTGTTTCGGTGCATGTAATAGTATGAGTAGTGATATATTGCCATATATTAGAGTTGATATTTGCGGTATTTCTGTTCAAGCGTTGGCAGACACGGGGGCATCAGCATCGCTAGTTAGTTTAGACTTGTATTTACAGTTACCTAAGGTAGTCAGGGACGCTTTAGGTAGGGACGGTGACGACGTAACGAGCGCCACTGGGCATAGCATGGGCATTTTTGGCAGTATTATCGAGACGATTCGTATAAACGGCAGTGACTATAAAGAAACATTTTTGGTTAGTGAGAAATTAAGGGTAGCGATGATTCTTGGTTATGGGTTCCTGAAAGCCCATGATTTAGTTGTCGATACAAAACATGACAAATTGGTCAAAAGGCATTCTAGGGACTGTTGTCACACCCTTAATTTCCACAACAACCAAACAACAGGAAAAAGTGAGATCCTTAAAGTACCAAGGACAATAAGTGATTGTGTGGTATCTGAACCCTACAAGGTAAGGCAACAACCTTATTACTTTACAGGTGGTACCCATACAACAACGATGAACAACACTTTGATTCAGCATGATACAGTACCATGTACTAGCAACAACAGTTGTTGTTGTTTAGTACAACAATATAGGGGTGATGGTTCGAGTCCACACCATACAAAGGAAACAAATTGTTACTTTTCAGGTGGTGCTAATACAGAACAACACTGTACAACAGCAACAAACAACAGTTTGCCTCAGCATTATACACCTTGTTCTACCAACAACAGTTGTTGTTGTTTGACACAACATCATAGGGGTGATGGTTCTGGTCCACACCATACAGTAGAAAAACATAGTTACATTTCAGGTGGTGCTCACATCGAACAGCGGTGTACACCAACAACAATGAAGACTGTATGCCATTGTGGCTTGACGCCATGTGCCATCAGTTGTTGTTGTACAGTACAACAGTCAACTAAGATGGCAGGTAGTGGTTCAATTCCACACCAAGTACCCAGCTGTAGAATTAGTAGTGTATATAAGGATGAGATAACTAAACCGATTCCTCTTTTAGGATTTCGAAATTGTAGCGTGGCTCAAGTACATACAACACGAGTGCAAGATAATAGCTGTTGCAGCCGAGAACAACACTCAATCATTGGTGGTCCAGTTGCAAACAACAACCATCTTTATTGTGACAACCCACATCAAGGCTCAGCCAGTGCTCATCCGGCACCGAACAACAACCATTTATACTTGACCAAACAACATGAAGAAGCCAATAAGAGAATTCATAGGCTACAAATCATCAATGCTACAAACATCCCAGCAAAGACCATCAAACGCATCGTACTCACCACAGCAAGAGGTCCTGTCGACACAGATGGCATGTTCCTTGTAACTTCTACTCAAGAGGTGGAGTCAAGGCTTCCTGACTTAGTACTACCAGAACAGCTGATAACAACACAAGATGGTGTGTTCCACATTTACATCGAGAACCACACAGATGAGCCATTGAAGATCCCTAGATCATTCATAGCCAATGCAGTGAGCTGGGTTTCCGAACCACAGGTATGTATGAACCTAACTGAACAAACCTTTAAAGATCAGGTATCCGCAGCAGAAATAATCCCTCTGGTAGGTGATGAAGTAACAACATTTCTAAACATGTTCAAACTAGAGCACTTGGCGAACAATTCTGCACGATTGAAGAAAGTTCAACAACTACTCTTGAACAATCACGACGTTTTTGCCAAAAACGACTTCGATTTGGGTACATGTGACATCGATCCTTTTGTCATCGATGTAGGAGATGCACCACCAAAGAGGATTCGTCCTTACCGCATTCCTGTTCATCTCGAACCTATAGCCAAGGCTGAAATCGATCGCATGCTTGCATGTAAGGTTATAGAACCTGCTTCTTCACCTTGGCTAGCACCACTTCTCTTGGTCGGAAAGAAAGATGGCAGCTATCGGGCCGTCACTGATTTCCGCAGCTTGAACAACGTAACAGTCAGTGACGAGTATCCTTTGCCCCATATCGCGGCAATACTTGACAAACTTCACGGGAAAAAGATATTCTCGGTTCTTGACTGTCTATGTGGGTATTGGCAAATGACTATCCATCCTGATAGCCGCAAGTACACGGGTTTCTCAGCACCTGGGTTCGATCAGTATGTCTACGTCAAACTAGCTTTCGGTCTCAAGAACGCACCTGCTGCGTACAGTCGAATTATGTACCGGATCCTTAGACACCTCTTCGACGATGGTGTCGATGTATACCTGGACGACGTCATCAATGCGTCCACCGACGACGATTCCCATATTGAACTGTTAGCAAAGGTATTTGCAGCTCTTCGTAAAGCTGGTCTTAAACTCAAGGCTAAAAAGTGTGACTTCTTTAAAGAAGAGGTCATCTTCTTAGGTCACCGCGTCGATAACAATGGCATTCGGCCTGACCCTAACAAGCTCAGCGCTGTACGAAACCTCGCTTACCCGAAGGATTTGGGCGAGTTACGTTCTGCTATCGGTTTATTTTCCTACTTCAGGAAATTCATTGCTCAGTTCTCTGCTATCGCATCTCCACTGATCAAGCTGACCAAGAAGGACGAACCCTTCCAGTTTGGAGAAGAACAAACGATGGCATTCGAACAACTGCGATCCAAGTTGTTAGAAGAACCCATCCTAGGTCTTCCAGACTTGTCCCCATCGGCGAGTCCGATGAAAATTTACTGTGATGCCAGTTCCAAGGCATGTGGGGGCTTCTTGACTCAGATACAAGACAATCGGCAGAGAGTCCTTCAATACACATCTCGTACCTTCAATCAAGCCGAACTTAAGCATGCGGCGATCGAGAAGGAAGCTCTTGCCATTGTACACTGTATCAGGTCTTTCCGTCCATACCTACTGGGCAGAAAATTCGTCGTAGCCTCAGATCATAAGCCCCTTCAATGGCTTATGAAGTCAACCGGGAAGGACTTAACAGGTAAGTGGGCAAGAATGCAGATGGAGCTTCAAGGATATGATTTTGAGATTACCCACATTCCAGGGACTCAAAATGTTGTTGCAGATGCACTTAGTCGTCTTCCTACGACTACTCCGACTCCGCTGGTCATGGCTGTGATCCCGGAGGCTGACAAGCAGTTCGCTTCGCAAGATCTGCGTCAGTTGCAGGGCAACGATGGTTTCGCTTCTGCTATCCGAAACTATCTTCAGCATGGTAGCCAGCTACCTTCTCAGATCGAGACCCAGATCTTACGTGAAATCGAGAATTTCGTTCTTGAGGACGGCCTTCTTTGCTACGTCTATTCGCCGTACCAAAATTGCCGTAGGTCTGATTTGCGCGTTGTACCAGTTCTTCCTCGCTCGCTCATTCCAGAAGTCTTGTTCGATTGCCATGACTCCAAAATTTCGGGACATTTTGGATTTCTTAAGACTTATGAGCGCGTGCGAAGCCGTTTTTACTTCAGGAACATGTACAATGCCATCAAGCAGTATGTTCAGTGTTGCCTTGACTGCTGTCAACGCAAAGGTCTCAACCATACGCCAAGGGCACCGTTAGGTACGATACCTGAGTCCTCCAGACCCCTTGATATGGTTGGTATCGATTTACTAGGACCTTTAACCGTTTCTACGCAAGGATCGAAGTACATAGTGGTCATTACTGATCACTTCACAAAGTACATAGTCCTTACGGCCATACCAGATAAAACTGCGAAGGCTGTAGCCAGAGCATTTACAGAGCAGTTTATCCTGGTTTATGGTGCGTGTGAACGCCTGATTAGTGATCAGGGTTCGGAGTTTATCAATGCCGTATTCAAGGGCATCCTTGAGCTGCTAAATATCAAACAACTTCGTACGTCGGCCTACCATCCGATGTGTAACGGGGCAGTTGAACGACGAAATCGGGACATAGCAAACATTTTAAGCTTGTATGTCAGAGATAGAGGACACGCTGACTGGGAGGATCAGCTACGCTATGTTCAATTCGCCATGAACACAGCTTTTCACGAGTCTATCTCGGACAGTCCATTTTACGCTATGTTTCTTCGTGACGCCCGATTTCCTACGGACACTGTGATCAACAGTAGAGTTTTCTACAACCTAGATTCTGATTATAAGTCAGAGATGATCACACGGCAGAAAACGGCTTATCAAATGATCAAGGACAACTCTGAGATCGCTCGGGAACGTCAACGGTTCTATTATGACAGAACCGAGAATCAGAAACCCTTGAAAGTTGGCGAACTTGTCCTCCTTCACACACCACCTGATGCAAGGTTGCGAAAACTAGACAAGATTCGATGGACCGGTCCGTTTCGCATTACTGCCATCCTAGACAATGGTCTAAACTTTCAGATCACACGACTTTCGGACGGACGAGTCGAAGTCGTTCACTACAACCGTCTGAAGACGTACATTCCTCGGAGTCTATGGGAAAGCGACATTGTTCAGGACGATCTGATCATTCCGTCAAACATAGACGACATCATTTTGCCTCCTGTTGACCAGGAATCAGCAAACGACAGGCCAGATGGCCCAATTTCCAAGAAGAAGGTCACTTGGTGGGACGACCAACTTCAGAGTCGCATAATTAGTCCAGATGTTGCCCCACCAAACACGCTTACCAACGATCTGTACGATGTTGCTGGTTCAAACCAAATCGTACCGGTTGTTCGACAACAAAGACGCAATCTTAGACTGGATTCCGCAGTCTCGAGTTCAGAATCCGAGGACGAAGTAACTAAATTTCGTCCTCAACTTTGGTTACAGCGTCCTTTGACACTTCAACCGTATCACGGCGACCAACCGACTGAACACGGAGATTGTAAGCTCCGTTATTCGCTAGGATCCGAAGACATGTCATGGGACAACCCCCGTACGGAGACGCCAGTTCAGCGTCAAGGGGTGGGTAGTTCTTCGAGCCTCGAAAGCGAATCGTTAGAAGATGCGCTAACTAAGAGGGAGCTCTTTACACCAACCGGAGTTAGGTGTTCCACACCTACCTTCGGGGAGGCATCGGCATTTAGGCCAGGCATAACGCCTGCTCGAGAGTTTTACGAGGGCATTCCTTTCCTCGAGGCACTGGATTATCGTTTGCATTTTGATAGTCCAGTTAACCAGGATCCTGTTAGCGATCCTGCTGGGATCGGCGAGACCTCTGTAGCCACTAAGCCTCTCCATTTTGGCTCAGGAGTCGACAAGTCGCCGGAATTGTCTCCTGTCCGACCAGAAGTAGAGTCACCCAATCAGACGGTGATTGAGACGCCTCGACTTCGGGGTAGTGTTCGGACAGATGATTCATTGCGGACACAGGGAGAAGCATTAACCAGGCCTCAAGGAGGAGGTTTTGGTCAGGGCATACTGGAAGAACCATCGAGTCAGTCCGGACTCGTGTCAGGACTTGAAGCTCAAAACCGTACAGACACGGAAAGCGTCAGGTTCAACCATTCCTATAGTATGCCGGAGCTGAGAGGTCCGTCAGGGGAGCTGGAGTCTGATCACTCCCGGGTGGAACCACCAATCGACTTTGGTAGTCCACCATTACCTCTCATTCGTGACCGTGTGTTGTCACATCCGACAGCACGGTCAGAAGCGTTGAAATTGAGAACGCAGGCAACCAGGCGGGCTGCACTTCAAGGCGTCAGATTTGATTTAGCTACCCGTGACGTTCCAAGGAGGCAGGGCGAAGGGTCTATGGCAGAATCACAAGATAGACCCAGGCGAGTACAACGTCCACCGCAGAGATGGACGTATAAAAAGTTAGGAGGTGAGTAATGACAGAGTACATCCCAAAACGTAGGTCCGGTTGACTTACCAAGCCAACACAATAGTACTAAATTTCAACAACCCGGGGTGGCTTGGAAAGACAAAAGGGCTACGGAAACAGTTAGTATTCTTCAGTATTACTTACGAAGTTTTTTTTTGTTTTTTTTCGTCAAATTTTTTAGGTACTAGTAACGTTTTGAGACCAAGGAAAATACAACTTGATCAAGAAACGGGTCAAATCGAGACAAGCCAAAACCATCTCTAACCATCGAGGAAGAGAAGAAATCAGAATTTAATTATTGTATTGTTTAAAGTTTTGTTAAACATTTCAGCAGAAGATCCACAAAAGGCCGAACAGTGGCCACACCAAACCATCTGTAACCATCAAGGAAGAGAAGAAATCTGAAATTAATTGTTATTCTATTGTAAAGTTTTGTTAACCACTTCAGAGGAACATCCAGACATGGCTAGAGAAGAAGCCATAGAGGAGCCAGCCACAAATAACTAAAATCATCTATATCCATCAAGGAAGAGCCACGAGAGCAGCAGAAGAGATAATTCATCTATACCATCTTTACGAAGAAGAGAAAGAAGAATTTTTATTTACCGTTTACAGTTTTGTTAATTAAGAATTGATTAACCCAATCACACTATGGCCATAGTTGGATAGGAATAATTGATACGTTAATTAACCTTTAAGTTATATTAGTTACAGTAAGTCTAATAATTAGATAGAACTAGAGTAGCATCACCTAATTAGACACTAGAAAATTATTGCTAAGAATTGGTTAATTTATACAATAATTTAGAATAATTTAGAACATCTAGAGACTAGTTTAGATAATGCAAGTATAGTAAATTAGTAGAATCTAAAGTTAGAATCATTTCATTTCAGAAAATGTAGCTTCAAGAGTAGTGTGACATATAAGATGGGTCGTATCAAGATTATTCAAGATTGTTGTCACAGCCACTTGTAGCCACTCTCTCACCACACTCTGCAACGTCATGGGACGCATCTAAAGTAAAAACATGTTTTCATTTATTTACCAGTTAGGAAAGGATGCGCCGGACGTGACATAAATTTTTGACACACTTAATTCTTAATACTTACACAATATTACAGTAGAAAACACAATTACCACACGAGCAAATATAAGGGAGCTCGAGTCATAGAGGGATTTTCTAGCAGAAAAATATAGTAAAGTAATAAAAATATCAATATCAATTTGAATGAATACACGAATATGTGCCCAGTCTTTATGAGTACTGCACGTTGTCTGAGCAGCAGCGTCACGAACTGTCGCTCATTTGATCGTGCAACCCTAAATTTTGTACTGTGTAGCGAGGTCATGCACTGATAAATCTTTGGAGTGAGCTCGATCACTGTTGGTCCCCTTGACCGAAACTACACGGCATTTTATCAGTCTATTATTGTGTTTTATTTTACGAATACGTTTTCTGGCACAACAAAAGATGGCTCTATAATATTTAATCAGTTATGATGCCCTAGATCGTATTATGGTACCAGAATGACTGACTGTAGAAAATCCCCAGTGTATCGTATTGGATCCCTGAAATATCGAAATTTTGTTGGATTTTGTGTCTTCCGGGTACTCTTCCCAAAGTAATAGATTATGCCCGGAAAGCTATGACACAAGACACGAATGAATACATGGGAAGGAGAGAAACCCATCGCATAGTCCGAATTAATCGAGGACCTAAAATTCAGATCAAAAATTTTATCAGACGAAGAGAGAGCGGAATCACTAATTTTGACAGAAACTGCATTACTGATAGATTTGACAATCGTAATCGCAGTTTTCGGGTTGTCATATTTGACGTTGGTTGTGACAATTGTAGTAATAACCTGTAAAGTCCGTATGAATAAACGGAGGGTGAACTCGGAAATTTCTGAGCTCCAGAATCTAACGTTAAGTCCTACCGAAGTCCGGCTCATGAGAGAGTACGCTGAATTTGTTGGTTTTCGCTAAAATGCTGCATTAGAATCGCTATTTTAAAAGCCGCTCCGCTTAAAGCTAGTGTTGTGTTTTAGTGTGCCGTCCTGTGAAAGTCAGCGTATATTTTTCATATAAAGCGGACAGCAATCAAGCTCTGATCTTCAGTCTTGATTGTGGACGCAAAGAAGCAACAAGTAAAATGAAAGTTCTGTTTTTTGTAATCGGAACTTTAAGTTTTTCAGTAGCAGATATCAAAGTGGGCCTGGGACATGTGTTGGTTCCAGAAGGCCAAATAGCTGTGACGACTGCCAAATGGACGATTGTGGGTGAAGTTAACCTGGACTTCTTCAAAGCCATTGCTGGTACTGTAAGGAAATATTTTGTATTGATTGTCAGCCACCAAGACGCCTTGGATCAGCAAAATGTTGCCCAAAATCAATCGAAAGTGTATGAAGTTTACAGAAAAGAAAATTCAAAAATGAATGAACTAATTTCAGCTTTAGAAAATGAGGTCGAAAGTATTTCAATCCTATTAGGAACTAATTCTAGAAGTAAAAGGGGCCTCATTGATTTGGGTGGTGAAATACTTCGAGTATTGTTTGGTAGCGCAACAGTTACCCAGATAACAGAACTTTCAGAAGCTGTGGGCAACCTAAAGATAGCGGGTATGGCACAAAAGGATATAATTTCGAAACAAGTAACGGTAATTAGAAACCTTGTTCTTGCTGAAAAACAACAAGATGAAATGTTGGGGAATTTAACATCAACGTTACAAGGCGTCGAGGTGCACTGGCAAAGAATATCGAAACTCGTCGCCCATAACACCAACCAAGGTGTGCATTTCGGGGCCGATATTGGCTATTTAAAAATACAACAACTTCTAGGTGAGGTACGTCAAAAGCTTCATGAAGCAGAAATCGATCTAAACTCAAATAATCTAACCACTGTCTACCCGACACAGCCTTTTATTGCTATTCAGAAGGAAGAACGTACACATTTTGTGGAACTGAATTTAGATGACTTTAGAAACTGTGTAAAAGTAGAAGTACAAATTTGCAATATGTTTAAAGCTGTGCAAAAGAAAGTTCTGAACTCGTGCAACTACGCAATTTATAAAGAAAACTTTGAAGAAATAGAGAAAAATTGCTTGGTTACGTTTTCACCCCCTCCGACACCGGAAGTACCGATTCTTAGTCACGTCGCTGAGAACCTCTGGGTGTTTTCCGCCAAGTTGGTTCATGCTTCGATTGCATGTAATGACGAACTAAAAGAGCGGGTCGTGCTGAACGGCAGCAATCTCCTTAATCTGCCTTCAGGCTGTTCGTTATTTTCCGAAACCTTCACAATTCCTGCGTCGTTTTCGGGAATAACAACGCTAAAACTTGATTTTGGAAATATTTCGGTTAGCGTGCCTAGCTTTACGCATAATTTACCTAAACTAACATTCTTCTCAAAAATAGAGATAACCAGAAAACTGAAAGTCGCAAATATTGCAAGCCGTAAGACAGAAGTTTCGTTACAAGAACTTGAAGTAGCGCTAGAATCGAATAACCCAATTATTCAAAATTCATATGAAGCAGTAGGCTACGTTCAGAAACATGTCAATTTCATTGGCATTTCGTCTCTTTTTGGAAACTTGATCATCCCAGTCATTGTGGTGATGCTCTATCACTACGTCTGGCAGGCCAGACGCCAGATGGCACAACCATCGACTATCTTAAATCTTGTGGATATGGGCAGTACAAGACCAAAATTTGAAAGTGCCCAAGAAGCAAGAATATTAGATTAAGGAAACGCGCTATTATTTATTTTCATTGGTTTTGCTTTAAAATAAGTTTACACCCTCCAATGTCGTATTTTTACTTAATTATAGTTCCAGATAATAGTTTAATAGCCTCCATGATGACACCACGAAAAGAAGAGGAACCACAATCAATCCGTCAGGACGGACATTCAGCCGACAGACAACCAGAGACGCCAGAAACTCCACCTTTGGGCCCGAGGACGCCACCTATGCCCCATATGGAGGGAGTGGCTATTGCAGACCATAACAGGGGCCATAACAACTCACCTCAGCAGGAGGAGGAGTCAGACGAAATGCATGAGTATTTAGACCTTCCCAACCAGAATGAGGTAGGATCATTCCACTCTTTCGGGCAGGAATCCTTCGGGAACCAGCCTCATTTTCAGAATCAGACGGGACCAGGCGAAGTCCCCGAATACGCGTACAATGTCCAATATTATCGGAGGGGGAACTACATTCCCCCGTTGAACTATTATATAACAGAGGCTTTGCCAATCACTTTTAACGTTGGCGATTTTGTCCGTCTACTACAGCAGCCTGAGCATGAACAAATTAGATGGGAAGTAATGCTAGCTCTGTTAAGGACAGAATTCGACAGAGCAAACATGAATTTAAATGATTATTTCCCACAGTAATACGGTTACTACTAAATGCCAAAGCAAATGCCATGCCAAGTCACCAACTTATGTTTGTTTATTTTATTTTTAGTTATGTTTGTTTTTTTAAAAAAAAAGAAAAGCCAGCTGCAGTTCTGGTGGTGTTGTACATAGCTTTAAGCAATATTCTCGATTTTTTTGTTATACATATTATATATAGAAGGGCCACAGGCCGTGTAAATTTTGAGTACGTAAGCGAAAAAGATAATTTTGTGCAAGTTAGTCGTAAGTCGTAATGTTTTGTCATGGGTGCGTTGTTTATCATCCAGTAAGTTGATATACTAATATTAGAAGTAAAGTAATATATTATCGAAGGGCCACAGGCCAATTTATTTAATCATATTTAGTGAGATACTTTTAACCGTTTTCGCTTCATAGTTTGCATAAAAGTGCTGGGAACCGATAACATGCGGGTCAGAATAACAGTTTACAGTACATAGCCTCGTGTCAAGGGAGCATCCGAACGGACCGTGAAAATTTAGTTTGAAGGTAGGACCGTTCCTACTGAGAGCAATTTGACGGATTGATGCCACAGGACAGGCCAAAGTAGTTTTGCATTGTTCTCGGCCCCAACATATTATGCATTCTGCCATAAAGTTAAATGGTGGGTCTGTAGGCCTACCATACATGTGTTATGCTTTGCCATTTTTCAGGTGATGGAGTTGGACTAAAGCTAAGGAGAAAGAGCAACCGAGCCTCGCATTCTAGCGTCGTCGATGAAGCCCTCGGAAGACAAAGAAGTCTACGGGAGAAAACGTCGGCGACGAAAGATTACATATTTGTTTTTAATTGTTGTTGACTGTTTTGCTGAACCTGAGAAAGTCACCTCTGCCACGAAATTTGGTAAAGTAATTTTAACCCTTTGCTCGAAATCACTGATCTCAACTACAACAAGGGGGTTGTAACTTCTAAATGACTAACTTATTATTAAATTGGGTTGGGTTCTTTTAGTTAATGGGGACTTTAACTCAATTTGGGGGAAAGGACTTGGTTAAAATTATATGATTATCCTCGTAACGTTTCTTCGAGAACGCGTTGGCTCCTAACTCTGTTTCCATTATAAAAAATTCAGAATAGTAACGTAAGATTCTTCACTTTATTTTCGGATGATAACTTTATCCGCTTGGTCAAGGATATAGTAGCCTAAGGGTCATCGGTGAGGGTGTAAAAACTCAACATCCAACGACTTGTGAGTAGGCTAGGGGTCAACGGTGAGAGCGTCAAAACTCAACATCCACCGACCAGAGTCTGAAGACCAAGTGTTGAATATGGACCAAAAGCGTTTTCTATCTAGCTACGGCCATATCGAAAATAAGCAAATCTGCTGGAACTTCGGGTATAAGCAGAGGCGCTGAAATTTAAACTTTAAAAATTAATGTAGACCATGAAAGAAAATGTTCCGATTATGAAACAGAGTTGGGGTAACTTTGAGAATTGTTTTGTGGAACAAAACTATGTAACAGGGGAGGAGTGTTACGAAGGGTCTTCATATCTTTATATTTACAATCTTTATCTGGTTTACCTTTAATTTCAAGTCAGAATTAAAAGGGAAATTGTCACGAGCCTTTTAAACCTAGCCGAGATTTAAAAGGAAATATGGTTTCCAAACTCATGTCCAAGTCTAATGTAAAGCATAGAACTCCGGAGAAAAGCTTGTGGTTAGAACGGGAGAACCACTGGGAGATCAGTGAAAGGAGAACAAGGTGGATTGACGTCAGAAGGAGTTATAGTCGGGACTTCTTTAGTAATATTTAGGCAGAGAGTGGTGAAGCTTCGAAGGAACAACACAAGAGTGAGTAGAGTGAAATAAACGTGTCCTGAACCTGAACTTAGCGAGAACAGTACGAACAAATCCAAGCCTTCGATTAGACGCTACCAAGTTGAAAGACTCCTGGATCCAATAAGTGAGCTGAAAGGAAGAGCCCTTCCTTTCAGGCCACTCAGTGGAGCGGCTACGGTTTAGGCAGAAGCAAATAACAGTAAAACCTAACACGATGACATAAAACACTTTGTTTTATTCTCACTTTAAATCCGGTCCGGATCCGGTGACATTGGGAGGAGTTGGAGGGGTGAACCGGAAATATTTTGAAACGCTTAGAGTGGAGGGATAGGGAAGAACAAGCACAAGTTCTAGATAGGTCACTGTCATAATAGGGCGAGGTTCGGGCACTGCGAGGGAGTTTGGGGGGGGGGGGCGGATTTCCAGTGATCGCGCAAGTTCGGTACTTCCTGATGTGCTAGGACGATGAAACTTGGTAGGCGCGTCAGGGATCCGAACAGATTGGCTTGAGAATAGTCGTTTCCTCGATCCAACCATCGTGGGAGGAGTGGAGGGATGAGGAATCCGGGTCTGGTGGCATGGGCAGCTATTGTACGGTTGATCGGATTTAAATGAAACTTGATATTCAGGAAGATCTCGTGCCTCAGACTTCCCATTCTTAATTCAGACCGGATCCGGTGACATTGGGAGGAAGTTGGAGGGGGAACCGGAAATCTTTGGAAACACTTAGAATGGAGGGATCGGGACGAAACTTGGTGGGAAGAACAAGTACAAGTTCTCGATACGTCATTGACATAATAGGACGGGATTCGGGCAGTTTGGGGAGTTCGGGGGGGGGGGGGGGTCCGGATATCTAGGAAGCGCGCGAGATCAATACTCCCTGATGTGCTAGGACGATGAAACTTGGTAGGCATGTCACGAATGTTTTGTGAATTTCTCTTCTACTTTCTTGTACCACCTACCCTTAACAAGTGCCATATGAGCTCGTAGCTCTTGTTTTTGCAGGAAAATTTACCGTTTTCACTAAAAAAACGTCTATTGACGAAAAAATCGACTAATTTTTAGAAAAAACAACTATTTCCAAGAAAAAAAATCGACAAATCGCGGCGCTTCGAGCGATTCGGCCTTTTTGCCAACTGGGCGACCACAACATCCCCCTCATACGTAACGCCCCTGTATGCAGACACTAGCGTAGCTGATTCAAGTCGGGAGATACTTTTTTTGCTTCTATGCTTGTTTTAAAGGACATCTGAAAAGCAGTCTAGCAGAAGAAAATATCAGGACGCTCCTTGAAAATTATCTCTTTTTGTGTGAGGTTATCCAGAAAGCGAACTTCTCCTTCTTCAATTGCTGTATAAAAGGTTTGAAGCCAAGCTGACCATTCATTGCAAACAAAACAGAAAAACAAGATTTTAGGTTTTTTTCTTTATCAGCTAGTTACACCTCTTTACTGCTTGGATGTATAATCATCCGTCTGAGAAAGCGCAGAAGCTTTCACGCAGAGAACGGCCAACTCCAAAAATTCATTATATTATGTGGAAGGTTTTCATTTCGAAGTGTTTGTAACATGTTATGGATTTCCAGGAATCGCTTTCCCACAGTTTTCGCGATGCACTTTGCTCGCCGGAAAGTGATTCCGAGAGGCAACGAAAACCCTCCTCTAAGCGCAAAAAAGTCAAACAGCCCAGTACATGCTGGCCAATCTGGTAGAATTTGTTTTGCCATGGTTGTTACCTGTGATGACTGCCAGAAGAATTTTCCCACTGAGAAATGTTTTTTTGGACATCTGCATTGTGGCAGTTGTATAGTGACAGTCAAACAGGAAAATGGTGAAGTCTATGATCAGGGATTTGATTTCTGTTCAGTTGAAATTGGGACAGTTGAACAAACAGGTAATTCTCTTCTCCTAATTAATCCTAGAAACCAAATCTTCACTACAGAATATTCACTAATCTCGTTGAGTATGCAAACTGTAGCACCATAGCTAGGGATGAGAGGAATTAAGTTGTTAAGGATGAAATAAAAGCAAAATAAATATTATGTCTGTCACAGTCTAGTACACTAGCCCCATTTCAGGCACGGTGCTCAAACATCTAGCACCATTATTATTATTATTATTTATTTGAATCCTTCAAAACTGAAGAGTAATGTATAAAAAGGAACAACAACATGACAGTCAGACTCCGACAGCTGACCGTTAAAGACAAATTAGCCTACTAAATATACAACGAAGTACATGCAAAAAAAAACAAAGCTCAAAATAAACCAACTAATCAGGGCGCTTTTTTGTGAAAAAAGGAAAAAGGTTGTGGTGAAGAAGAATGTTGTCAGCCTTTTTATGGCACTTGCAGCCTCTGGCTCAAGTGCCATATACCGATCACAATTCCGTCTGTCGGTCTGTCGGTCGGTCCGAGTTTTTTTGTCCCACATATCCGAGTTAGGGTACTTCCAGATGTGCTAGGACAATGAAACTTGGCAGGCATATCAGGGACCCGACCAAACTAACCTGGAAATAATCAGTTTCCCGGTCCGACCATATGGGGGGGAGTGCGGGGCGCTGGAAACTTGCAAATTTAGGGCATTTTGTCACTTTTTTCTGAGTTAGGGTACTTCTAGATGAGCTAGGACAATGAAACTTGGCAGGAATATGAGGGACCCGACCAAACGAACCTGGAAATAATCAGTTTCCCGATCCGACCATATGGGGGGAAGTGCGGGGTGCTGGAAACTTGAAAATTTAGGGCATTTTGTCACACTTTTTCGAGTTAGGGTACTTCCAGTTGTGCTAGGACCATGAAACTTGGCAGGCATATCAGAGACCCGACCAAACAAAATTAGGAATAATCAGTTTTCTGATCCGACCATTCTGGGGGGGGGTGGAGGGCAGGGGAATCCGGGAAACTGAGAAGTGTGTAACTTCCGAACGGATGATCGGATTGTAATGAAACTTCATAACTGAAGAGAATATATATCTGTAATGTCCCGTTTAAAGTCTTGACCGGATTCGGTAGCCAGGGGGGAGTTGGGGGGGGGGGGAGACCGGAAATTTCAAGAAACGGTTAGAATGGAGGGATCGAAGTGAAACTTGCTGGGAAGAACAAGCATCTGCTCTAGATAAGTCCTTTAGACCATTGTACTGGATCCGGACACTTATGGGGGGGGGGGGCCGGAATTCCGGTGATGGTGGTTTTTTGGATTTTCACGATGAAACTTGGCAGGCATATCAGGGACCCAATCAAACTGACTTCAAAATAAAAATATTGTTGATCAGATAATGGTGGGGGAGTGGAGGGAGGGGAATCCGCAGGGGAATCCGTGAAATTGAGAAGTGTGTAACTTTCGAACGGATGATCGGATTGTAATGAAACTTCATAACTGAACAGAATATATATCTATAATGTCCCGTTTAAAGTCTTGACCGGATTCGGTAGCCAGGGGGGAGTTGGGGGGTGAGACCGGAAATTTCAAGAAACGGTTAGAATGGAGGGATCGGAGTGAAACTTGCTGGGAAGAACAAGCATCTGCTCTAGATAAGTCCTTTAGGCCATTGTACTTGATCTGGACACTTATGGGGGGGGGGTCCCGGAATTCCGGTGATGATGGATTTGGGGACTTTCACGATGAAACTTGGCAGGCATATCAGGGACCCAATCAAACTGACTTCAAAATAAAAATTTTGTCGATCAGATAATGGTGGGGGGAGTGGAGGGAGGGGAATCCGAAATTTTCAGTCATGCGTAATTTTAGAATGGTTGATCGGATTCGAGTGAAATTTAAGAATTCAACAGAGGACATTTCTCCGATGATTTTTTTCATATCCGGACCGGATCCGGCAACTATTGGGGGGGGGGGGGGAAATACGTGCCCCGTTTAGAATGGAGGGATCGGGATGGAACTGTGTGGGAAGAACAAACAGATGCTCTAGGTAAGTCATTTGCTGAATCGGATTGGCTACGTGCACCGCGGGGGAGCTGGGTGGGGTGGGGTGGTGGTGGACCGGAAATCTCGAGAAACGGTTAGAATGATGGTATCGGAGTGAAACTTGCTGGGAAGAACAAACATCTGGTCCATATAAATCTTTTACATAATTTGACTGGATCCGGACACTTGAGGGGGGGGGAGGAGGGGTATCCCGGAATTCCGTTTTTGGGGGATTTTCACGACGAAACTTGGAAGGCATATCAGGGACCCGGTCAAACTGACTTGGAATAAAAAAAAAATCCTCGATATGATAATCTTGGGGGGGGGGGAGTTGAGGGAGGGGAATCCGGAATATTGAGTCATGCGTAACTTTGGAACGGGTGATCGGATTCGAGTGAAATTTAATAATTAAACAGAGGACATTTTTCTCTTGTGACCTTTTTCATTTCCGGACCGAATCCGGCAATTATCGGGGGGAGGGCGGAAAATACTTGACCCGCTTAGACTGGTGTGATCTGTATCGAACTTCGTGGGAATGACAAACAGATGCTCTGGATTAATCATTTACAGAAAAGGATTGGCTCCGGTTATTGTGGGTGGAGTTGGAGGAGGGGGAGGGGGGTCAGGGATTCCGGTGATCGCGCGTTAAGGTACTTCCAGATGTGCTAGGACGATGAAACTTCGCTGGAATATTGGAGACTCAACAACATTTGCTTAGAAATTGCTACTTCCCAAATCCGATTATTCCTTAAAGTACCAATCTTGACCGCAAAGTAAAAAAAATACTTTTAAGCAATATATGCATTTTCGTGATGCCCATCAGCCCATTAGCAGTTTTGCCTCAAGGGTTTTGCTTACAAATGAAGTTCCAGCTCCCTTATAGCGCGCATCTCAACCGCAAAGTCGAAACTTACTCTTGATCAATCAAATCATCTTGACACATGCAAGTGCCATATGAGCTTACAGCTCTTGTTATGAAAGTTCTGGATTTTACCATTTAAAGTTTCCAAAGGATTCTTCACTTTAAAATTCGAAGTTAAGAAAGAGTTACTCGCAGAAATCGGGAAACCAAGAAGGAATTTAGAGAATTTATAATAAGTAACTTTTAACGCAGAAAGTTCAGAAGGATGGAAAGAAGAAAAGAAAGCAGATGGAAAAAGAATGTGAGGAAGTGCAACAGCCATATAAATAGAACCAAGAACATCCCTGCGATACATCCCTCGTAAACGAATAACAGCACCAAATGCTCTTCTTATTTTATCTTGCACATGTTGAATAAGGATAAGTTTCCAATCCCTGGTATTAGATGAGTAAGGGATTCCAAGATACATAACTTTCTCAACAGGGCTGAAAACAATCCCCCCACCACAATCCAGAGGGGAATTCAGTGTCGGCAAACTACTAATCACAAAATAATTACACTTTTCAGAACTAATTATTAGACCCTTCTGCCTCAATTTAGATACTAGAATGTTATAATTTTCAATTAATTTTTCCTTTGACCGACTTAAAATAATAATGTCATCAGCATATGCTAAAAATGTTACATCACATGCAAAATGTATTAAAGAAGTCTTAAGCGACCGAAGACAATCTGCCAAACATGCATTAAAAATATATGGTGATAAAATTCCACCTTGTCTAACGCCTTTTCCCACTGAAATTAAATTAGACAGAATTTTTGGGGAACAAATTGCCACTTGAACGTTCAGTCCATTGTACCAGGACCTTAAAGCACGCACAACAGAACGGGGAATACCATTATACACAAGGGATAGAAGAGCAGCCGCATGAGAAATATTGTCGAAAGCACCTTTTATGTCAATCAGAAGCGTATAAAGCGGTTGTCCGCTCAATCGCGCATCATTGATTAAAGTGGAAAAAGTAGCATGCGCGTGGTCGCAACCCATACCCCTTTTAAATCCAACCTGGATTAACCCAACATCAAGGCCTTCAAACATATTTTTAAAACACATTTCAAAAAGTTTAAAGGGTGCTAGACGTTCAAGCACTGTACCTTGGATTTCATGTATGGTGCATGAATTTCAGCATAGCCTACAGTGCATACAGGAAAAACACAGTTTCTGTCATCACAACTGAGCACCGGCTCGGACAGGGCTGAAATTACTACTATGAACTAGAGAAATCAAAGACAATCCTTTATATATTTTTCACAACAAAAACAAAAGGGCTCTACTGATGATGGAGATGAAAAACCTAACAGCACCCTATCTATTTTCCATGTATTTTCCCTATCTATTCCCCAAGAGCCAATATTCTGGTTGGCTGCTAGGTAGAAAAAGCTGAGGCACAGGACACTTTGCATGCAAAACCCTTGACTATGTTGAAAAGGAAATGAGGTTTTTCACATCTGTCATCAGCCGAGCCCTTTTGTTTTTGTTGTGAAAAATATATAAAGGATTGTCTTTGATTTCTCTAATTCATGGTAGTAATTTCAGCCCTGTCCGAGCTGGTGCTCAGTTGTTATGACAGAAACTGTGTTTTTGACGTATGCACTGTATACTGAAATCCATGCACCATACATGAAATCCAAGGTACAGTGCTTGAACGTCTAGCACCCAGGCATGGTGCTAGACGTTTGAGCACCCTGCCTGAAAAGGGGCTAGTGTACTAGACTGTGTCTGTCAATATCATCAGTGTTATGGCCTTTCAGATCAATCACTTCTGATTTTATTTGTTAGACTTATTTATTGGGATCCCAAAACGTAAGTTGAGGGATACCTATGACATCGTAAAAGTTGTCCATCTGTCCGTATGTTAGCACGATAACTCTCGAAGGGGATGAGATATTTTGATGAAACTTGGGGCGAGGACTCTTTGAGTCAATGGTAAGGTCAGGTTTGTAGATGGGCTCTGTAGCCCTATATTTAGGGGTGGGGGAGGGGGTTCAAATTTAGTGGCAACAAAATATTTTTAAACAGCTAATATTATAGTCAATTATGGGGTAAGAAGACATGCTGAACACGAATATGCAAAACATTTTTTCGTCCGACAAGTAGTTTGCCCGAAATCCGGCAAAAAACGGAAAGTTGGTTAAAAGTAAAAGTTTAATTTGAAGTTGATTAAATGTCCGGTTTAGGGGTAGGAAGACATGCTGAACACTTATATGAAAAGCATTTTTTACCTGGATAACTAGTTCGCCCGGAATCCAACCCAAACCGGAAAATTTGTTTAAAGTAATAAGTTTTAATTGAAGTTGATTAGATGACAGATTTAGGAGTAAGAAGAGACGCTGAGTCTGCATATGACAATCATTGTAACCGTTTTTATGGCACTTGCAACCTCTGGCTCAAGTTCCATATACCGATCACAATTCCGTCTGTCGGTCTGTCGGTCGGTCCGAGTTTTTTGTCCCACATATCCGAGTTAGGGTACTTCCAGATGTGCTAGGACAATGAAACTTGGCAGGCATATCAGGGACCCGACCAAACTAACCTGGAAATAATCAGTTTCCCGATCCGACCATATGGGGGGGAGTGCGGGGCGCTGGAAACTTGAAAATTTAGGGCATTTTGTCACTTTTTTCTGAGTTAGGGTACTTCTAGATGAGCTAGGACAATGAAACTTGGCAGGAATATCAGGGACCCGACCAAAAGAACCTGGAAATAATCAGTTTCCCGATCCGACCATATGCGGGGGAGTGGGGGCGCTCGAAACTTGAAAATTTAGGCCATTTTGTCACACTTTTTCGAGTTAGGGTACTTCCAGATGAGCTAGGACAATGAAACTTGGCAGGAATATCCGGGACCTGACCAAAGTAACCTGGAAATAATAAGTTTCCCGATCCGACCATATGCGGGGGAGTTGGGGCGCTGGAAACTTGAAAATTTAGGGCATTTTGTCACACTTTTTCGAGTAATGGTACTTCCAGATGAGCTAGGACAATGAAACTTGGCAGGAATATCAGGGACCCGACCAAACTAACCTGGAAATAATCAGTTTCCCGATCGGACCATATGCGGGGAAGTGGGGGCGCTGGAAACTTGAAAATTTAGGGCATTTTGTCACACTTTTTCGAGTTAGGGTACTTCCAGTTGTGCTAGGACCATGAAACTTGGCAGGCATATGAGAGACCCGACCAAACAAAATTAGGAATAATCAGTTTTCTGATCCGACCATTTTGGGGGGGGGGGGGGTGGAGGGCAGGGGAATCCGGGAAACTGAAAAGTGTGTAACTTTCGAACGGATGATCGGATTGTAATGAAACTTCATAACTGAATAGAATATATATCTGTAATGTCCCGTTTAAAGTCTTGACCGGATTCGGTAGCCAGGGGGGAGTTGGGGGGGGGGGGGAACCGGAAATTTCAAGAAACGGTTAGAATGGAGGGATCGGAGTGAAACTTGCTGGGAAGAACAAGCATCTGCTCTAGATAAGTCCTTTAGACCATTGAACTGGATCCGGACACTTATGGGGGGGGGGGGGTCCCGGAATTCCGGTGATGGTGGTTTCGGGGATTTTCACGATGAAACTTGGCAGGCATATCAGGGACCCAATCAAACTGACTTCAAAATAAAAATTTTGTCGATCAGATAATGGTGGGGGAGTGGAGGGAGGGGAATCCGCAGGGGAATCCTGGAAATTGAGAAGTGTGTAACTTTCGAACGGATGATCGGATTGTAATGAAACTTCATAACTGAACAGAATATATATCTGTAATGTCCCGTTTAAAGTCTTGACCGGATTCGGTAGCCAGGGGGGAGTTGGGGGGAGGGGGAGACCGGAAATTTCAAGAAACGGTTAGAATGGAGGAATCGGAGTGAAACTTGCTGGGAAGAACAAGCATCTGCTCTAGATAAGTCCTTTAGACCATTGTACTGGATCCGGACACTTATGGGGGGGGGGGGTCCCGGAATTCCGGTGATGGTGGTTTTGGGGATTTTCACAATGAAACTTGGCAGGCATATCAGGGACCCAATCAAACTGTCTTCAAAACAATTTTTTTTTCGATCAGATAATGGTGGGGGGAGTGGAGGGAGGGGAATCCGAAATTTTCAGTCATGCGTAATTTTGGAATGGGTGATCGGATTCGAGTGAAATTTAAGAATTCAACAGAGGACATTTCTCCTGATTTTTTTCATATCCGGACCGGATCCGGCAACTATATGGGGGGGGGGGGCGGAAAATACGTGACCCGTTTAGAATGGAGGGATCGGGATGGAACTTTGTGGGAAGAACAAACAGATGCTCTAGGTAAGTCATTTGCTGAATTGGATTGGCTACGTGCACCGCGGGGGAGCTGGGGGGGGGGGGGGGTGGACCGGAAATCTTGAGAAACGGTTAGAATGATGGTATCGGAGTGAAACTTGCTGGGAAGAACAAACATCTGGTCCATGTAAATCTTTTACATAATTTGACTGGATCCGGACACTTGAGGGGGGGGGGGAGGAGGGGGTATCCCGGAATTCCGTTTTTTGGGGGATTTTCACGACGAAACTTGGAAGGCATATCAGGGACCCGGTCAAACTAACTTGGAATAAAAAAAATCCTCGATATGATAATCTTGGGGGGGGGGGGGGAGTTGAGGGAGGGGAATCCGGAATATTGAGTCATGCGTAACTTTGGAACGGGTGATCGGATTCGAGTGAAATTTAATAATTAAACAGAGGACATTTTTCTCTTGTGACCTTTTTCATTTCCGGACCGAATCCGGCAATTATTGGGGGGAGGGCGGAAAATACTTGACCCGCTTAGACTGGTGTGATCTGGATCGAACTTCGTGGGAATGACAAACAGATGCTCTGGATTAATCATTTACAGAACCGGATTGGCTCCGGTCATTGTGGGTGGAGTTGGAGGAGGGGGAGGGGGGTCCGGGATTCCGGTGATCGCGCGTTAAGGTACTTCCAGATGTGCTAGGACGATGAAACTTCGCTGGAATATTGGAGACTCAACAACATTTGCTTAGAAATTGCTACTTCACAAATCCGATTATTCCTTAAAGTACCAATCTTGACCACAAAGTAAAAAAAATACTTTTAAGCAATATAATCATTTTCGTGATGCCCATCAGCCCATTAGCAGTTTTGCCTCAAGGGTTTTGCTTACAAATGAAGTTCCAGCTCCCTTAGAGCGCATCTCAACCGCAAAGTCGAAACTTACTTTTGATCAATCAAATCATCTTGACACATGCAAGTGCCATATTAGCTCACAGCTCTTGTTTTTTTCTGAGGCTAAAGTTTTATTTGAAAGGGATAAGGAGATACCGTACGCTGAATTCGATTCTGGACTTTCCTTTTTTTGCTGGACAAGTAGTTTGCTCGGAATTTGGCCTAAACCGGAAATTTGGCAGAAGTAAAGCAAGAAGTTTTGGTCAGTATCGTCAAAATAGATATGGCTTGTAGAGGTATATCTGAACTTGGTTTTCTCTAATGATTAGCCTGGCGAAGACTGGATCTGGCGAAGACAAGACCCAGTTGTCTGGATCAAATAGGCCTATTAGATTTTTGAGATCCCATCGTAACCTTAGGTCTTGTTTATTATAGCATTTGGCATTAAGTTTTTAGGTTGTCGCCATAATAGAAGGAGATTTAAAGTCTACTTATCAGACCCACATAGAAGAGAGAGAGAGAGAGAGAGACCGGTTTAATGCAAACAACCGACAGTGAGACACTGAAAGGGTTATACAAAAAAAAGGAACATGAATAAGCACTAGATAATTGTTCTAGCCATGAACGGCAGTGCCGAGCGGCGGTAACGCTCCGTGTTACATTTCACCAGTTCGAAGCCTGCCCGCTGGCGAGTTTCGTACTGATGGATTTCTTCGGAGAGTTTTGGGAGCGGGGCGCGGAACCGGGCTGACCGGCTTTGACCAAATTTCATACAGGCCAGAAGTCTTCTACCGTCGAGTCTTTCCAGTTTTAGTTCCAGTAGTGCCTGCGCGTACCCATGATAACCACTTCCGATGATCAGTTTGCAGGCTCTCTTTTGGATTTTCTCAATGAAAATCCAGGGGCGTCCCGAGGGGGGGGGGGCGCTGCGCCCCCCCCCCTACGGTTTGGGCATTCGGTCAAATTTTCGCCGAAGGCGAAAATTCGGTCAAAATGGGCATCGCGGCGAACCCGTGATGCCTATTTTAAACATCTTTTGTACCCACATTTCCAAATTAGGCGATTTAACGTGTTTATTGGTTCTCATTCTTTATCGAATTTATTAATTAATCCAACTTTTGTTCAGTCCGAGTCGATTTCACCGCATTCGGTTCGTTCCTACGTATATTCGGTGATTTAACGTATTTACTTGGTCAAACAATGTATTCATTTGGTCACACTCGTTACCGAATTCGGTTGTTCACCGGACTTTTATCAAGTCCGTTTCTGTTTAATCGCATTCGGTCAGTCCATTTCATAATTCGGTCATTAATCAGATTCATTTGGTTCCGATTCGTGACCGAATTCGACAATTCATCTAACTTTTGTTCAGTCCGAGTCGATTTCACCGCATTCGGTACTACGTAAATTCTGTTATTTAACGTATTTTTTTTGGTCACACTCGTTAGCGAATTCGGTTATTCACCGGACTTTTCTCAAGTCCGTATCTGTTCTATCGCATTCGGTCATCCAACTTTTGTTCAGTCCGAGTCGATTTCACCGCATTCGGTACGTCTCTACCTAGATTCGGTGATTTAACGTATTTTTTTGATCTCATTTCTTAGCGAATTCGGTTGTTCACCGGACTTTTCTCAAGTCCGTATCTGTTCTATCGCATTCGGTCAATCCATTTCATAATTCGGTGATTAATCAGATTCATTTTTCTAATTCGTTACCGAATTCGGTAATTCACCTGATTTTTGTTTGGTCCGCATCTGTTACCAGACTTACCACATTCGGTTGTTTTAGGTGGTTCTACCAAGAGTTTTATTCAATTCCGAAATTCGGTCGTTATACCGCTCCTGATCTGCTCCTTATTATTTTTTTAGTCAGTTTTTCGGTAGTACGAATTCATGATTTGGTTCACCCCAGTTACTGAGCTTGGTAATTTAAGTGGCATTTATTTAGCTCTTGTTCTTTACCATTTAACGGTAGCTTCAGCTGGTTTCCATTCATTACTTAACTTATACTTCTAATGATTGCAGAACTTCAGGAATAAGCACGTCTCTTGACGTGAAAACTAGCCTATATTTGTTTGCTGTAAATTCAGAATAAATGTACTTTACATCTACTTTACCCTGGATGGAACCTTTTTTCCCCAGGCAGCTCTGTGGTTTAATAGGTAGCCTTGAGATCGCAAAAAGGCACTTTGATCACGAGTGTTTCCAAAAAATTTTGCCTGCGGCACATTTAGCGGTAATTCACTATTTAGAAGGAAGGTAGCCTACGTCATTTAGTTGGCGTTCGACGCTTGGAATATTGGGGGGCTTGAACAACATTAAAAGCTAGGGTTTGCCAGAAAAAAGGCGGATTCAAAAAACTTTGCCTGCGGCGCTTTAATTTTTCCTGGGTACAGCCGTTCACGACGTTGTCGCTTGGCAGCAACTGCGTTTTTTCTCGGCACATTTCCAAGTCCTTTTGGCAAAACTGAGATCCCCCAAAGGTAAAAGGCTAGTGACTGCATATTCCAGAAAAAAACAGAAGTGGAAAAGCGTGAAAACACGCCAAATTTTCTCTTTAGACTTGATTTTTTACATACTATGCAGCTTTTTACATTATAGCTAATTGAAGGCAACTCGCTGTGTTTTAGAAACACATTATAAATTCGGTCAAGATCAGGTACCGATTCGGTCAGTTTTTACCAGGTTCCCCCCCCCCCCCCCCCAATGAAGAAAGGCTCGGGACGCCCCTGATGGCCTGTGACTGCTGGTTGTCGAGGGATGAGTGCCACACAACAGACATGTATTCCAAGACTGGGCGAATGTAGGATACATAAGCCTTGAGCTTAATTTCTCGCTCCAGCCCAGCCTTGCGAAGGGCGTGCAGCATGAACAATCGTCTAGACCCATTCTTGGTTATTTCTTCGGTGTTTCTGGCCCATTTGATAGAGTCTTCAAGGCTAACCCCGAGAATTGACAGGTTTTTTCACACTGGATGCCACAGTCTTCTATTTCTTGTCTAAGGCGGTCTGACGATTCTCGTCCGAAGCCAACGACAATTGCTTGCGTTTTATTTCTGTTGATTTTCATTTTATTTTTACATGTTCACATTTTCGAGTACACTGAGAGGTTCTCTGATCGAGCCTTCTGGGTCATCAGAGGTTACTATTATTGATAGGTCATCAACATACTGGAAACATGTGTGTTTCTGTATGATTTCTAGAATACTGTTGACGAACAGAGTAAATAAAAGTGGGCCGAGTTTGGTTCCCTGAGGCACACCACAATAGACTCTGTTCTCTTCCGATAAGATGTCTTTCCCATCTTCAGTTCCAAACCTGACTTAATGTTTTCTTTCTGAGAGGAAGCTTCTTACCCAGGTAATGATGTGACGTGGTAGTTTGAGTTCTCTAAGTTTTTGGAGTAGAAGGGTATGGTCGACCAGATCAAAAGCTTTAGCCAAGTCATTTGCGACAATCGCTGCAGCTCTCCCCTTCTTGTCCGTCAAACGCAGAACGTTGTCGGCCAAGTCGATCAAGTAATGAGATGTCGAAACGCATTTCTGGCTACCAAATTGGCGGCTTGACAATTTAGTTTGGACATTTAGTAGGATTTCATCTGCTATGTACTGTTCTAACATTTTTGAGAGGATCGGGGTAAGTGATATGGGTCGAAAATCGCTGGGCTCCTTTGGATTATCAACTTTCGGTATTGGGGTCACCTCGGCAGTTTTCTTCGACCGTGGAAACACTTTCTGTTTCAGCGAGGCATTGAAAATATCGCAAATGGGGGTTGCGAGATCATCTACAAACTCCTTTAATAGCTGACTGGGTATATCTCCGGGTCCTCGAGCCTTTTTTACCTGCAGTCGTTTCAGAGTGTTTGCCACTTGAGCGAGAGATATCTCTTTTATAGGATCCGGTTCGACTGCTAGGTCATCATCATCGTCTTCGACTTCCGAACTAAGCGGTGGGTTAGTCTGAACAACTGACGTGAATTGTGCTAACAGCTGTTGCTAACCTCACCGTCGCGAAAATTTGTGCTTAAAGTTTGGAGGGCAGACTCTACTGAACCCAGTCCTCCGCGACATCCTGCCCCCCAACTTTACAACAGAAAGGGAGAGGCCTCAAAGACAAGCTTCCGAACCAGTCCCTACCCTTCAACCTGTGTTTTGCCGACACGTGAGATACAAGAATAGCTTTGTCCCCTCCTTTGTACAATAAAAAAGCCCTTAGTAAACTTTACAGCAGTTTTACTGACCATTCTATCTTATTTCTTTCCGGCCTCTCTTCAGTTTTAAAGAAAAAAGATCTTCATTCCCTCCGTTCTTGTTATTACCGATATGCAAAATTCCTCCTTTTCCTACCTCCCTGGTATAAAAACAGACATCTGATTTCGCGTTAAAAGCTTCCGGATATATCGCTGAAACTTTCGGCCATAAGTAAAAAATTGTCCACAACGTCCCATCTCAGCTTCCCCGCACATCACGGCTTGTCCCTTCTTCTAGAGTGAATTCTAGTGTATTTTAGTGTTTTGTGTTCTTTTTCATTGTTTGTACTCCGCTATTCTGTCTTTTCAGCGGGTTATAAAAATAAATAAATAAATAAATTTGTTTCCCTACGGAATAGAAATTAATAGGTTATTATTTTACCCCTCGTTGTCTATTTCCCCAATCGTTACTTTTTATATTGTTTGTTCTCAGTATTTTATATGAAATTCGACCACTTTCTAGTATATGTTGACAATTTTGGTTAGTTTTTAATGTATGCTGACTTTACCACCTGCTATTCGGCTAGTCCGTAATTGGTGTTGAAATAAAATTGAATTGAATTGAGCAGTGAGTCCGAACGCCGGTTTATGGCGACCTCTAGAAATGCCAGCTACTTTTTGGATGAGCTGATACTTCGCTCTTGGACCAAGGTTTTTCATGTTCTCCTTCATCTTGTCTTGTGCAAGTGCCTTAGCTAAGAGGATTTTTGGGACACGCGTTTGCGAAGGCGTCTGTATTCCATGGAATCACGCGAGCGTTTGAATTCCTTAGCCCTTGCACTCACGAGTCTTCGGATTTCATTAGTTGCGTTTTTGCTGATACCATGGTATCTGTTACCACGGTCTAAAGTCGTTTTTGCAGTTATCATGGTATCTGATACCACGGTCAAAAGGCGTTTTTGCAGTTATCGTGGTATCTGGCCAGTTATCGTGGTATCAGATATTAAGATACTACGGTGCGACCGTGGTAACTGGTCGTGGCATCTGAAAAGCCGTCTCACTTTCATCAAATTTTGTCAGATTGGTGAGAGAGAAGTTTAGCACTTAGGGATGTAACTGGATATCTGTTTTTCTTTTGGGATGACTTCGGAAAGTGCAATTTCGGCAATAGTCGTTTTTGCAGAGCACCGCGTATCAGATACCACGATAACTGCAAAAACGACTAATTGCAGATCCAGTTACCGTGGTAACAGATACCATGGTATCAGGAAAAACGCAACTATTGTTCATAAACGGTTTATCGTCCAAATGAATAATTTTTTCTTCTTCCGGAAAACAGGTTCCGTACATTTGTTTCAGTTTATTATTATTATTATTATTATTATTATTTATTTGAATCCTTCAAAACTGAAGAGTAATGTATAAAAAGGAACAACAACATGTCAGTCAGACTCACACACACTTACATACTAATAAGCAACTGACCGTTAAAGACAAATTAGCCTACTAAATATACAACGAAGTACGTGCAAAAAAAAAAAAAGCTCAAAATAAACCAACTAATCAGGACGCTTTTTTGTGAAAAAAGGAAAAAGGTTGTGATGAAGAAGAATGTTGTCAGCCTTTTTATGAAAGTTCTGGATTTTACCATTTAAAGTTTCCAAAGGATTCTTCACTTTAAAATTCGAAGTTAAGAAAGAGTTACTCGCAGAAATCGGGAAACCAAGAAGGAATTTAGAGAATTTATAATAAGTAACTTTTAACGCAGAAAGTTCAGAAGGACGGAAAGAAGAAAAGAAAGCAGACGGAAAAAGAATGTGAGGAAGTGCAACAGCCGTATAAATAGAACCAAGAACATCTCTGCGATACATCCCTCGTAAACGAATAACAGCACCAAATGCTCTTCTTATTTTATCTTGCACATGTTGAATAAGGATAAGTTTCCAATCCCTGGTATTGGATGAGTAAGGGATTCCAAGATACATAACTTTCTCAACAGGGCTGAAAACAATCCCCCCACCACAATCCAGAGGGGAATTCAGTGTCGGCAAACTACTAATCACAAAATAATTACACTTTTCAGAACTAATTATTAGACCCTTCTGCCTCAATTTAGATACTAGAATAATAATATAGATACAATATAGATACTAGAATAATGATATAGATATCAATTTAGATACTAGAATAATAATATTTGGAGTGAAACATTCCCACTTTCTCATTCACTTCGTTACACTGCAGTACTTCTTCCCAGTTCTGGGGTATTACTTGACGTGCAAACGCCCGAATGTCCGTGAGTGGACGTGAGAGTACTTTACGAGTCCTTGGAAATTTTCTAGCCATTGGTGGACTTGGGGCCCATGTTACGGTGAGATGATCACTGCTTGCCAGGGGAGGTTCTAAACTGGGTTTTAGGTAGAGGTTGGCTGGCATTTCCGTTATTGTATTGTCCAAAATTCCTCCAAGCCGATGAGTAGGTTCTTTGACAAGTACCGAACATGCTAATTGTTTGGCTAGACGTTGTAGGTTCAATTCATGAAAGTCACCAAGAATAACAATCCTGGGATCATTGTTTTTGGATCGAATTTCGTCCACATCGATAAGCTCCGCTTTTGTAGAGGCCGAAAGAGGATGGTAATACACACAGACAAATATGGCATTCGTGTACTTCGGCAGTCTATCCGGCCGCACTTTAACCCATAGGCATTCTAGATTTGCTCTTTCTAGGGAAAGTCGCTCGGATATGATTTTCTCATTCACTAGAAGTGCGATGCCGCCTCCAGCAGTTGTTGTTTGATTTCGAACGCGGTTAAACACTTTGTATTTTCGGTTTGCGAATGAACTGAGGAAACATTCTTTTTCAGTTGTCAGTTTTGTTTCGGTGATTGCAACGACATCAGGATCCGCATCACCAAGTAAAATGTTCAACTCCTCAGTCTTGTTCGAAATACCATTCGCATTCATCAGTCTAAAGGAGGGCAAGTCGTATGTTTTTTTCACATTGACTGGAACCTGGGATGGTTCATTACTGGTGGGGTTCTGTGGCAAAAGCCTCAGCCGTTTCCCTGGGTATAATTATTTGCGGGAATCGCTTGTGTTTGCTGGTCATACGGGATCCGATGTTCGAAGCGGGGATGCTGTATAACAAGACTTTGCTGGCCCACGCAAGGATACCCAGATGGCGCCAGGGTGGGGTAGTTCTGTCCAGTAAATGGTGGTTGTGGATGCTGCCACGTAAGTCTGTTGCTGGTCGGGTAGCCCAGTTGTGACTCCTTGCCTGTTTTGTTTCGGCGCTTGAGCTGAAAAAGATGGACCCGAATTAGTCATCGGAAGTTTCTCCTTCTCGCCCTTTTTCTTGGGCAAGTGGATATGCTTGCACTTTTTTCCAGCTTTGCATTTTCCACTGATGTTTTTTTTGCACAATTATGGGTGGTCAAATACGCAGTTTGCACCATCAAATATGATTCGCAGTCAGCTTGGGCTGAAGGATTATCAAGCAGTTTGCGTGTTTGCTCCGCCTTTTGTAACATTCCGACACATGTGGAGAAACGTGCAGGATTTACCATTTTTACAGCCACCTTTGGCAAAAAAAATGGCACAATGTCTTTTAGTGCAAACACTGTTACCCGCTGGGCCGTCACCGTTCGTTTGTTCACTTCTTTATGGGAAGTGAGAAAAGGGGTTGTAAACTCTGCAGCTAACAATCTGAAAGAGGTGAAACTCTGTGCAGTTGCATAATTGTTTAGTATACTAGTTGAAAAAAGCTTGGAAATACTTCTGAATACAGAACTATTTGGTTTCAAATGAAAATCAAAATTTTGAGGCTGTCTTTATGCATAGATAATGTTAACAAATTTTCTTATTGACATCATGCATCAAATAAGCTCTTAGCAATGGTCCAAGGTCTGTTGAAAATTCTCATACCCTGAACTTGTCTTGTGCTATCTTTTCGAAAGCATTCCTCCTGTATATGAGTGGGATGAGCTGAAATTCTGAAGAGAACTTTCTTCTTTGCAAGATTTGTAACTTTTAAGCCACGTTTGATTTACCCTTGTCTCGGTCCTGTCAGCAAAATTCCATTTTATTTAACTGCGTTTTCCGCTTAATGCCGTTTTATTTGTCCTCTCAGCTGACAATTGTCAGTGCCCTGTCTAACAGGACGCCGTGAATGATGACATGACCTCGGAGCAAGTTTCGGTCCTGTCTTGGGTAGATTTCTCGACTGCGTCTTATTTGTGATGCTTGTCCGTTGAGTCATTCACCTAACAAGGCTAAACAGAACGGCTTTAAACAGTGACAAAGCAATAATAATAAGACAAGACCGAGACAAGGAGGACTCAAATCGAACGTAGCTTTACTGAGCCAAGGCTTCTTTTTCCAGATGGAGTCCTTAGATGCAAGCTTGAAGATGAAAGCGAGGAGGCACTAAAGCAACATTTAAAGTATGAAGACTGCGAAAAGGTTAATGACATCTCACATGAGGAAGAGAGTAACAGCCAAAGCTCAATTGACTTATGTTCAAAGACGCATGATCCTCTCTGCTGCAATTCTTGTTCGAAAAGGTCCGAACAGCGCTGTGAGAAGGCATCACAACCGAGAAGTCACAAAGGAGAAATGCTGCTTTCGTGTCACTTTTGCGACAAGATGTTTGGCATTGCAAAAGAAGTTATAAATGACAGACAAGGCCGCATTGGAGAAGAGCCTTGTTCATTTTCCATATGTGACAAAAGTCATTGGCATATTGATACAATACTGATGAGACAGCCTACAGAGGAGAAGTCAAACTCCTGTGATGAGTGTGGGAAGAGTTCTGTGTCACTCTGTAAGAAGAAACAGCCTGTCGTTCACACAAACGACATCTGTGTTAAATCAGAAGTGATTGCAAAACAACTTTCCGGAGAAACAGGAGACACAAACACCTGCTTACCCAGTCCCGTCGAAATAAAGCCTTCGTTTCCTGATCTTCAAAAAATCAACCTCTCGATCAAACCAGAATTGTTTGCATCGCAACTTCCTGAAGAAGCTGGAGAAAAAGAGCATGGGAGCGAAATCGCGTCTCAGCCTCCTACCGTTATTAACCCAGCTTTCGAAACTATCAATCTTGTCATTCATACAGGAAACGGGCTGAGCACCTCCATTGAATCTGGACTGGTTGCTTCGCAACTTTCAGGAGACGCAGATCCTAAGAACAGCTTCGATTTTCCTTTGCCTACGGAAAATTACCTTACGTTCAACCGCAGTAAGCATATCGTTTATACGAGACGCCGGAAGAGCATCCCCATCAGGTCAGAAGATGAATCCCAACTCTCCAAAGAAACGGTAGAATCAGAACCTAAAATCAGCGTTGACTTGCCTACGGCTGTGGAAAGTAAACCTACTGTTTACACAAGACGGAAGTCCAACATCTTCACCAAATTGGAAGTGGCTGCATCGCAACTGTCCGAAAAAGCTGACGAAAAAGAGCATGGCAACAATATTTCAACACAAATGCGAACAAAGGACTTGTTTAAAACTAACAAACCGGACGCTCATAAAAAATGCAGGTCAAACATGTCTGTGTTTCGAATATCCGAAGAAGTGAAAGACACTGAGTATGCGAGAACGAAGCAGTTTGATCCCAGTAAGCTGATTTTTTTTTTGCATAGCTATATTTTCCTCTCATTCTGAACTCTCGATTGAACTACCTTTAGTGCCAGCGACTCATCCTGTACTCAGGGAAGTTTAACCCCTTGTTAAAAACTAGCAAACCTGTCTTTCGTACAAAACGCAGGTCTGACATCTCCATTAAACCACAAGATCAGTCCTCCTCCACTCGTGTGATGCCAAGGCCTGGCACAATTTATCTAGAATCCCCCTCCAGGTTCCCCTACCGTGGCCGAATCCGGTTCAGCCACAAAGTGCAGCATCTGGAGCATCTTATCTTTACCCCCCCCCCCCCATCGAACGATCAAATCTTCTACCGAGGCCAATCCGTTTGGGACCCAAAAATTGATCATCTGGATTTTTTGTACCTTCCAAGTTTCGCCCCAATCATTTCGCTTGTCTGAGCCCTGGGCATGTCACACATATTCCGAAACCCCAAGTTCAGTTCTCCATACAGAGCGCGAGTTCGGTTCGGACACACAAAAATGTCATCTGGGGTATCTTCCCGTACCACCCAGGAATCATTTGGGATGATCACTTGGTCTACTACAATATTAACAAACTAATACACAAATGTACAGTATGTACTGAATAACTGGAGGCTACATAGAAAAATAATTCCAGTTATCCTTTTATAAGACTTTTCCCTATAACCGGTTCATGCTATCTGATACCCTGATACCACGGTGTAAAGTCGTTTACGCACTTACCGTGGTATCTGATTACACGGCCAAAAGTTACCGTGGTATCTGGCCAGTTAACGTGGCATCTGAAAAATTCATCTCGCTCTCATCATTACCAACACAGGAGCCTGGGTTTTTGTCAAATTAGTGGGAGAGAAGTTTGCCACTTGTGATATGAGTGGATATTAGTATTTCTCTTGGGATGACTTCTAAAAGGGCAAATTCGGCGATTGTCGTTTTTGCAGAGCAACCGTAGTATCAGGTCAATCAATCAGTCGATCAATCTTTATTATTCAACAAACATTCCTTATGGTATTTAAAAAAACAAACAAACGAATATGTGTTCTCTCGTAAAACATAACTAGGCTATATACAATTACCACGGTAATTGAAAAACGGCAAAATAAAAATCCACTTGTTGGGAAAACCTCTCTGGCACTGCAATACTCTATGAGCGTGTTCCATCCTACTTACCGTAGTTACTACGCATGACGTCACGAACTCTGGCTTTTTCCGTCAAGGCTGGAACGATTTTTCTGTTTTCCAGCAGGATATCATGCCGCGGGCGAATCCGACCAATCACGTTGCCGAGATGCGTAGTTACTACGCTTACCACGCTCCCGAGAATGGTAAGCAAATAGTAACTATTAGTTACTATTTGGAGAAGGTTGGAACGGTCAGCGTAGTAACTTTTCGTGAGGATGGAACGGAAATAGTAACTAATAGTTACTATTGGTACGAGGGTGGAACACGCTCTATATGACTAAGTCCAAAACACGCCAGTTATCCTCAGGAAGAAGGAGTAAACGTGTCCGTAACTACTCAGACTCAACGACTCAAATCCTGTGTCAAACAATCACGGCGATCTTTCGGGGCATCTGTGACACCGTTTCTTCCGTTCTTCTGCAGGAACCCGGAGATTCTGCATCGGCAGGGAGAAATAGTCGTCAAGAGTATTCCTCCAGTCCAACGTTAAATAACGTTTATTGTAACAACGAGTATTTACAAATGTACAAGCCAGGTATATGTGAAGTCAGGAACCCTATAAATAATGAATATTTTACTTTAAAAATGAATACTTCAATTCAGAATTATTAAATTATCAGTATATCTTAATTATATAACTAATACAATAATCCGAAAAGTTTACCTTAAAATTGGGAGGTTAAGTTTGTTCCCATTTTATCTGGTTTTGAAGATACTGAACCTGGGGGATGTGAATACTCAGTCCAGGATCGTTCCTTGGACTGAAATCACTTTCCCTCGGTTCTTGTTATCTTTAGTTTTATTTTTTATTGTTTGTTTCGCTGGACGTGTCAACGGGTGGCGTTGGGAACCGGGTGCTGACGGGGGAATACGCATATTTCCATTTGTATGAACGGCATGTAGTGAAGTATAAATGTTGTATTTATTTAAAGAAGTCTTTCCATCCCGTGCATTACGAATTTGTCTTCTCAGCCGGGCTCTGGACATTTTGTTATTTAGTTTGTTATTAAAATGAACCTGAACCTGAACCTGAACTCCAAATACACTTTAAATATTTCAAGCCATTAATCCAGTTCAAGGCTGTCTACCAACTGAACTGGTGACGCTTCTATCAACATCTATTACTGTTAACTTTACCCAACGCTGCTAGATGGCGTTATAAACGGGAAAAGCGCGGAATATTCAAATAGGGTGAGAAACGGAATCGGACGATTCCCAACACCACTTACCGTGGTGTCAGATACCATGGTATCTGCAAAAAACGCAACTAATAACTTTATTTATTTGTTCCAATGACACATCAAGAAACTCATCTGGTTCTGGCTTTATGAAAACAGCATGAAACTAACTCATGCTTCAGAGACTGTGACTCACGAAGTTCTTTAAACTAAGAGCGTGTTCCATCCTACTTACCGTAGTTACCACGCATGACGTCACAAATTCTGTCTTTTTGTCGTCAAGGCTGGAACGACTTTTCTATTTTCCAGCGGAATATCATGCCACGGGTGAATCCGACCAATCACGTGAGAGAGATTCGTGGTTACTACGCTTACCACGCTCCCGAGCATGGTAAGCAAATAGTTACTATTAGTTACTATTTCGAGAAGGCTGGAACGGTCAGCGTAGTAACTTTTCGTGAGGTTGGAACGGATTTAGTAACTAATAGTTACTATTGGTACGAGGGTGGAACACGCTCTAAGAGTGCATTAAGGGCTCTTAAAAAATGGTTATTTTAAAAATAACTTCCCTATAGTACACTTTCCAGATACAGGAAGGTTGGAGTGGTTCTGCAGTAAAGTGATTCCTGTGAGCCCAATGAACCGTCAGCACACCGGCCTAGGGGTAAAGATGGCACTGTGTGAGCCGTTTTATCGATCGCAAAGCATTCGTAGTTTATGCGTGCATAGATACGTATAAATATATATCTGTATCAAGAAGTCCAACAAAAGTTGATCTTTGGGACCCATTTTAACCTTTGGTAACCTTTGGTCACAAATACATTATTTGTAAGAAGATTGTTGGCTTGTCTTTCGAGTATTGACGGTTTCTTGGCTGTCTCGTCTTTTTGTTTATTTTTGTTATTGAGGAGGTTGTTCGCTGGATGTCCCCTTTCTTGGGACCGGATGGTGGTTATTATATTTTATAAGTTATGTATGACCATGATTAGTTTCAATTTAGTCTTCTGGCCATCGAGCCTGCTATCTGCCATGAAGTTTTGTCAAATTTATTAGTTATTATTGTTTGAAATTACATGAACCTGAACCTGAACCTGAACCTGGTCTTCTTTTCACTGTGGTTCGAAGCTATCGGTTCAAAGCTAGTGAGATACAGTCAGAGATACCCCCTCACATAAAGACTGGTTACGCTGTCCGGGACTTACTAAACCCGCTTCTCTGATATTCCTGTTTTCTAGGTGAAAACCCACAAGGAGGCGAACCAGGAGAGCAAGGACCTAATGCCCTTGATTGTCTTGAAATTACAGAAGTCGTCGCAGTCGAGAGAGGCGTAGGCCAAACAGAAAAGATTCACGTCTGCGATGTCTGTGACAAACGGTTCGCTAGCAATGGCTATAAAGTACAGCACATGAGAACACACACAGGAGAAAAGCCATACGCCTGTGAAGTATGCAACACAAAATTTACCATGAAGGGCCATAAGACAGATCACATGAGACTACATACAGGTGGAAAACCTCACGCTTTTGAAGTGTATGACAAAAAGTTTACTCAGCACAGCCAAAAAGTGCAACACATGCCAAATCACACTAGAGAAAAGCCTTATTTTTGTGAAGGATGTGATAAAAGTTTTGCCCTAAAATGTAGCAAGGTGCAGCACATGAGGTCCCACACTGGAGAAAGACCGTATGAATGTGACTTGTGTAGTACAAGTTTCACTAGTCGTGGTAGTATGCTAACCCACAGGAGACGTCACACGGGAGAAAAGCCATACGTTTGTAATGTGTGCGACAAAAGGTTTACTGTGAAGTGTCATTTGACAGTTCACATGATAATACATACAGGTGATAAGCCCTACTCCTGTGAACTGTGTGACAGAAAGTTTACTCAGCACAGCCAAAAAGTGCTACATATGAGAATTCACACTGGAGAAAAGCCTTTCTCTTGTGGACTATGTGATAAAAGTTTTGCTGACAGCAGTAACAAGGTGAAGCACATGAGGTCCCACACTGGAGAAAAACCTTATGCTTGTGATCTGTGCAGTAGAAGATTCTCTGAACATGGCAGTATGCAAAAACACAGGAGACTTCACACGGGAGAAAAGCCGTATGACAAAAAGTTTACTCAGCACAGCCAAAAATTGCAACACATGAGATCTCACACTGGAGAAAAGTCATAATTTGAGACTATTCTCAAAGGATTCTGAGAAGATTAATCTTGTCTCTACTGAGATAGTCTTATCTCTACTTCAGATTAATCTTATCTCTTCCTCTTCTTTTTCCAATATTGGGCTCTCTTTAAATGTAAAAAAATGTGAATATCTGTGTTTTAACTCCGGGCCATCCGCGTCTCTAAATTGCTTGAAATTTTCTATTCCAAGTGTTGATTCTATTCGGTGGTTGGGTATTACCATTACTAAAAATATTCGTTCTTTCCGATCCCGGACGGTTTCCGATTGTAGACTAAAAACTCAACAGGGTTATTCGAAAATTGTTGCTAACAGGGGGAAATACAATCGGAAAGCTCTTGGCAAACTATACTCTTCCTTCTGCGACCATTCTGTTCTTTTTCTATCTGGTGTCTATCCTGTTTTAAAGAAAAGGATATTAAAGCTATGCGATCCTCTTATTTTCGTTTTTGTAAATTTCTTCTTTTTCTCCCTCCTTGGCAAAGAAATTCTAAAATTATTAGTAATTACTCGCTACCGGATATCACGGAGAAATTGTCTGTTCTCCACAGAAAACTGTCCGAAACGGCGTAAGCGCGTCTTTCGCCCTCCCATGGGCTTATTCGTCTGTTTGGCTTTTGAGTAGATTTTGTTTGTATGTGTTATGTTTTGCCTAATTACGTCTTCATATATTCTTTTGTACTCCACTGTTTTCGTCTTGTACGATTTGTGATAAATCCCAGAAGCAAATACTGCAGTTAACCCTTCGTGCGTAACGAAGGGTTTGAAATATTCCTTCAGCCCAAGCTGACTGCGAATCATATTTGATGGTGCAAACGGATACGTCAGCTGAATTTAAAAAAAAAATTAAAAAAATCAGCTGACGTATCTGTTTGCACCATCAAATATGAAGGGTTTGTTTCTAAGAATCTGAAGACGGAACATATGAAAATGCATACAGGTGAAAAACTTCAACACAGCCAAAAATTGCAATACATGAGAACTCACACTTGAGAAAAGTCATAATTTGAGTACTCTGTAAGAATAAATCTTACAGTATTTGCTACTGGGATTAATCTTGTCTCTACTGAGATAGTTACTATTATTATTATTATTATATTATTATTATTATTTGTCAAAAGCGAGAATGGAGAAGTCAGAGGAGCAAAAACGGTAATATGTACGAGAATCGAGAATTCAGAAGCAAGAATTCGGAACGGAGAATTCTCCTCGCGATTCTCCTATTTCGCGTTTTTGTACTGTTCAGATGAAGTGAATTCTCCTTTTTTTGCTTTTTTGTCAGAATCGAGACCGGTGAAAGCTTCACGATTCTGCAGAATCGAGAAGTTGCTCCGATGGTGAATTCTCGATTCTCCTCTCTGCGTTCTCCTCCCTGATTGGTCAACAGAGTTTGGGTGTTCAAAATGCATAAACACGTATACCGGGTTGCGGACGAGCTGCAAAATTAGTGTTTTTGTCGAAAGCGAGAATGAAGAAGTCAGAGGAGCAAAAATTGTAATTTGTACGTGAATCGAGAATTCAGAAGCGAGAATTCGGAACGGACAAATCGAACGCGGCTTTAGCCGTGCTCCAATTTTCTAATCCTGCCGTTGCATTAATGTTAAAATCATTGCATTTGTTAACAATCTGCAATTGTTAAAAACAGGGGTGGCCCGAAAGGGGGTGATTCACCCCCCTGCCTTTTGCTAAGTCGCATCAGTCGTTTATGTTGGCCTTGCCGAGGTCCCGGGCATTCATTTTAGTCAAAGACAATCTGAGTCGTTTAATAAATAAAAAAAATTGGCACTGCCCAGCTTCAATCGTAAACCCGTCCCTGTTAGCCGAGTCGTTTAAATCAGGTTTCATAACCCCATTAGGTCGGAGACAGGACTGATGATGGCAGCAATTATCCTACCCGTTTTTCTCCCGTGGGATTTGTATCTGTCTCATTTAGGTGCTTCAGATTTAAACCTGTCAAAATTACAATAGGGTAGTTGTTAAAGTTTAACGGAAAAGCCAACTTATTTTTGTGTCGTTTAACTGAATGCACTCAATATGGATTCTGCTAAGGTTTTTTTTTTTATGGCACTTGCCCTTCGGCCAAGTGCCATATAGCGATCGCAGTTTCTGTCCGTCCGTCGGTCGGTCTGTCCAGGTTTTGCTAGTTCGGGCACTTCTACATAAGCTAGGACGATGAAACTTGGTAGGCATATCAGGGACACCAAATGATTAAGTTAGAAATAGTCACTTCCCCGATCCGAACAGGGGGGGGGGGGGGGGAGGGGAGGGAGGGGGAATCCGGAAAAATTAGGTATTTTTAACTTACGACCTGGTGATCAGATCTTAATGAAACTTGATACATAGAAAGACCACGTGTCTCAGACGTCCCCATTTTAAATCCGGACCGGATCCGGTGACATTGGGGGGAGTTGCAGGGGGAAACCGGAAATCTTGGGAAACGCTTAGAGTGGAGAGATTGGGATGAAACTTGGTGGAAAGAACAAGCACTAGTCCTGGATACGTGATTGACATAGCCGGACCGGATCCACTCATTGTGGGGGAGTTGGGGGGGTGGGGTCCGAATTTCTATTGATCCCGCGACTTCGGTTCTTCCTGATGTGCTGGGACGATGAAACTTGGCAGGCGTGTCAGGACCCGAACAGATTGACTTGAGAATAGTCGTTTCCCCGTTCCGACCATCTGGGGGGTGGGGGTGTAGAGGAAGGGGAAATCCGGAAAAGTGAAGTATTTTTAACTTACGAACGGGTGATCGGACCTTAATGGAACTGGATATATAGAAAGACCTCGTGTCTCAGACGCACCATTTTAAATATGAAGTGGATCTGGTGACATTGGGGGGAGTTGGAGGGGGAACCGGAAATCTTGGTAAACGCCTAGAGTGGAGGGTTCGGGATGAAATTTGGTGGGAAGAACAAGCACAAGTTCTAGATACGCGACTGACATAAACGGACCGGATCCGGTAACTGTGGGGGAGTTGGGGGGGGGGGGTCCAAATTTCTATTGATCTCTCGTGTTCGGTACTTCCTAATGTGCTAGGACGATAAAACTTGGCAGGCTTATCAGGGACCTAAACAGATTGACTTGATAATGTAGTTTCCCCGACCCGGCCATCGTGGGGGGAGTGGAGGGATGGGGAATCTGGGAAATTGAGTAGTGCGTTCTCTGCCATTGAACGGGTGATCGGGTTTAAATGAAACTTGATATTTAGAAACATCTCGTGCCTCAGACGTCCCATTTTAACTCCGGACTGGATCTGGTGACATTGGGGGGGGGGGGGGGGGGGAGGGAATCTTTCGAAACGCTTAGAGTGTAGGGATCGGGATGAAACTTGGTGCGAAGAACAAGCATTAGCCCTAGATACGTAATTGACAGAACCAGATGGTCTCGGGGCTCTGTGGGGGGAGCTGGAGGGGGTTTCCCGGAATTCCGGTGATCGCGAGTTAGGATACTTCCAGATGTGCTAAGGGCGATAAAACTTGGAAGGCATATTAGTGATGCGACCAAATAGACTTAAGGACCCGACACAATGCCATAGGAAGACTTCCACTCTTGGATCAAACCATTTTTCGGGGAATTGAAGGAGGAATTGAAATACGGAAATTACTGACTTCAATAGGTTGCGAACAAATGGTCCGATTCAAGTGAAACTTTATGGGTCATAAGAGCTGATGACCTAGATGTGCAAAGCATGTGTCCGAACCCTATGCGGCCATGGTTGAGGGAATTAGGGGGGGGGGGGGGGGGGGGGGCCGAAAACTTTGTGACATCCACACAAACCAAACGTATGGGCCGAATGGAATGCAAGTTGGACAGTACCAAGTTTATGCGGAATGGATTTGTCGTTTGGCGTCCGAGCCGGACCCAACCAAAGTAGGGGGAGAATGAAGCGGGAACCGGAAATCTGAAGATATGCTCCGGTTCGAGTTAAACTTGATGGACAGGAAGAGGAGATGTTAGATATGCGAAGTTTATGTGTCCGAGTCGTATTCGGCCACAGTGGAGGGAGTTCGAGGGGGAGTCCCGGAAATGTTGTGGCTCGATTAGGGGTTAAACGAGTGGAGGGATTTGGATGAAACTTCGAAAGTAGAGAGATCGTATGCGTTAGATGGCATATTTTAGAGTCCGGACCGGATCCGAGCACGGTGGGGAGGGGTACCGGAATATCCGGAAAAATGCTGAGATTTACTTTCTCGCTTCTCACACCACCTACTCGTAACAAGTGCCAGATGAGCTCGTAGCTCTTGTTCTGAAAATGAGTCGACTTTTTTCAAGACTGTCATTTTTTTTCTTGAGAACAGTACAGTCGTTTATTCTTCAAAAACAGTCGCTTATGCCCCCCCCCCCCCAAACATTTTGGCTAGTAACGCCTCTGCACGAAGGGAGTGGGTCGCTGTTAAACAAAACAGAAATCCCATGTCCTTAGGTGTGCAGGCAGGGTGAGTCAGCCGCAGGCAGAGGCGTCACTACAGGGGGGGGAGGGGGGGGGACGCCCCCCCCCCCCCAAAGCTGTCGGCCTGTCGGTAAAAAATAACCGAGTCGGCGCGAAGCGCCGCGATTTTTCGTCAAAACATTTGATTTTTTTTCATGAAAACAGTCTTTTTTTCTGAAAATTGGTCGATTTTTCGTCAAAATAGTCGGTTTTTCTGAAAATTAGTGGATTTTTCTGAAAATTAGTGGATTTTTCTGAAAAACAGTCGATTTTTTTCGAAAATTTCATTTTTGTTGCTGAAAACAGTCGTTTTTTTCTGCAGAAAAGTCGGTAAAAATTACCAGCCAGTCGGTAAATGCCTCGTCCCCCCCCCCCCCAAACATTTTGGCTAGTAACGCCTCTGGCCGCAGGTACAGTAAAGCGAAGAAAAGGAAGTGTAAATAATCTAAGGTTTGAGCCAAGCTGACCGTTCATTGCAAACAAAATAGAAAAACGAGATTTACTGGGTTTTTACTTTTATCTGCATGTCGATCAGTCCGCATCGTTCTTCCGGTTTTTAGTTGCATGTCGTTTTATTGTTTGTTGGTTCCGCATCGTTTTCCTGTTGTTATTGTGGTGGATTTTATCATTTTGTTTTGTTTTTCGCTGAGGACAGTTTGCCGGAGGTACAAACGAAATATCCGAAATTTTATTTATCCCTCGCGCATCATCTTAGTGGGGTAACTAGCTGTTCAAGAAAAAAAAAACCGAAAATCTCGTTTTCCTATTTTGTTTGTAAATAATCGGAAGATTCGGAAGTAGACACGATGGTACATGGACAAGATGGCACAGTGGATGCAACGACTGAACAGTCCTGATAGAAACAATTTATAAAACACATATATTAAAGATCGCACATATGTATTAAAAATAGGAAACCTTGTTCTATTATTCACACCTTTACGTTTAGGGGCAACAGAGAGCCTTCCTTCCAGACCAGCAAGGCTGCCCCTCTCCAATACCATCCATTTTTTCCAGCTTAAACCCATCGTCACAGGTTCCCGCACAGAAAGGCGCTGTTCCTTTCCAAACACAGCCAGGCTTCAGTGCGATAGCTGGCGCCACCTGGGCAGTGGCTGGACAGCAGAAGACCTTTTGGCCCGTCACGCACTGTCTACCGCCTCCGTCAGATGACAGTTTGATCTTCGTTTCGCCCGGGAGGCACGTACCAGCGCAGAAAGGGGAGGTCCCGCTCCAATAGCATTTGTCGGTATTTCTGGTTTCGGCTATGTCTTCCTTGTCTTTAGCCAAGACGATAGTAACTGCCTGCAAGAGGTTGGCTCATTAGTAGTATGTCCATGGTCTACCGTCCAGCCTTCATGATTTTTCCACAGTCTTCCCTCTTCGTCAGGTTCGTCGGTTTCTGCGGTAGGTCCTTTGACTACGGGATTGACTAACCCCTGGTTCACACTGCTGCAATTTTGCTCAAAATTCTGCGTCATGCGACAAACGACACAAGTCGTGCGACAAGCAACGCAGAACTTTGCGTTTTGTCGCAGTGTCGGATGCGTTGAAATATTTCAACTGATCCGACATAATGCATGCGATTCTTGAGGGGAAGAAAAGAAAACATAAACACTAGTTAATTTTCAAGACTAGAACTTCAAGACCTTGATCTGACTGTAATCATAGGATGTCTGACTGCAAAATATCTTCTGAATAAACTTGTATTAACCTGTTTTGAACAAGATGACATATGGGGTTTGACTGAAAATTTCCTAATGTCGGATGGTATTCAGATGGGTCGTTTCCCCAAGGGTTTCTTTGGGTTTCCTTTGCAGAATAATCTAGACGAAAAATTTCGTTTTTCATTTGCGTCTGTGTGGTAGGCAGGGGCGTCCCGAGGGGGGGGCGCACCGCCCCCCCTACTATTTGGGGATTCGGTCAAATTTTCGCCGAAGGCGAAAATTCGGTCAAAACGGGCATCACGGCGAAGCCGTGATGCCCTTTTCATAAAATCGTTTGTCCCCGCATTTCGAAATTGGGTGATTTAACGTGTTTATTGGTTCCCCTTTCTTTATCGAATTTGCTAATTCATCCGACTTTTCTTCAATCCGCATCGATTTCACCGCATTCGGTCTGTCCCTTCGTAAATTCGGTGATTTAACCTGTTTATTTGGTCTCATTCGTTAGCAAATTCGGTAACTCACCAGACTTTTCTCAAGTCCGTATCTGCTCTATTGCATTTGGTCAGTCCATTTCCTAATTCGGTCATTAATCAGATTCATTTGGTTGTGATTCGTGACCGAATTCGATAATTCATCCAAATTTTGTTCAGTCCGCATCGATTTCGCCGCATTCGGTCCGTCCTTGCGTAAATATGGAGATTTAACCTGTTTATTTGGTCTCATTTTTTACCGAATTCGGTAATTCGGTCGCATTCGGTCAGTCCATTTCATAATTCGGTCAGTCCATTTCATAACTCGGTCATTAATCAGATTCATTTGGTTCTGATTCGTGACCGAATACGATAATTCATCCAACTTTTGTTCAGTCCGCATCGGTTTCGCCGCATTCGGTCCGTCCTTGCGTAAATTCGGTGATTTGACCTGTTTATTTGGTCTCATTCTCTATTCCGTGATTTAACCTGTTTATTTGGTCTCATTCTCTACCGAATTCGGTAATTCGGTCAGTCCATTTCATAATTAAATCGGTGAGATTCATGTGGTTCTGATTCGTTACCGAATATGGTAAATTCAACGGATTTTTCTTTAGTCCGTTTCTGTTACTAGACTTGCCGAATTCGGTTGTTTTAGGTGGTATTTTTATTTGCTGTAAATTCGAACAAATGTACTTTATATTCACTTTACCCTGGATCGCCCCTTTCGTTGCCATACAACTTTGGGTTGAATATATAATCTTGGGGTTGCAGAAAGGCACTTTTATCATCAGTGTTTCGACAAAATTTCGCCTGCGGCGCATTTCGCAGTCTTCACTAGTTAGACAAAGGTTGCCTCATTTAACTGGCGTTTGAGGCTTGGAATTTTAGGGGACTCAAACTATATTAAGAGCTAGAATTTGCATGGGAAGTAGTTAAATGTCGCCCAGAAAAAAAAGGCGGATTAAAACAATTTCGCCTGCGGCGCCTTAATTAATCATGGGCACAGCCGTTAGCGACGTTGTCGCTATGCAGCAACACCATTTGGTTGCGATTATTTCAAGTACCGAATCGGTACCTGATTTTTACTGAATTTAGTAACAAAAATAAACACAGCGAGTTGCCTTCATGAAGCTACAACGTAAAATGTTGCAGAGTATATAAAAACAAGTCTGAAGAGAAAAATTGGCGCGTTTTCACGCTTTTCCGCTTCTGTTTTTTTTTCACGGAGCGTTTTTCACTAGCGTTTTACCCTTTCCAGTTTTGCCAACAGTATTTGACCAGGTGCCCCCCCCCCCCCCCCAATGAAGAGAGGTTCGGGACGCCCCTGGTGGTAGGGGGAAGGTCCATGCGGTTCTGTCGCACGTCGGAACATCAAAGAAAAAACGTGTCGCATACGAAGCAGCAGTGTGAACCAAGGGTAAAAAGAGGCACGGCACACCACGACATAGTGTAAGAGGCATGAGTACTAAAAAGAGGCACGAAAATTAAAAAGGTCCCTTTCAGGCTTTAGAGTGGGGGCATCAACAATGTTCTAACGTGCCGTCACTCCAAGCTCTGGAGTTACGAACTCTCACTTACTTGTCTACTCATCCTACTTGCTAATCTATTTTTTATTACTCGTACCTCCTGCACCATGCCGTGCCGTGCCTCTTTTTAGTCGGTCTCTTTGACTACGACATTAGCAATTGATTGTTGTCTGCACTCTGTTTTGGACGGATAGAAAACTGAAACTGACTCTCCTGGACGAATTACCTTATTCTATCTGGTACGGTACGCCAGCCAGTCGAATAAATTACCAGGAAGAAGACCACGCTGTTAAAGATTGATAGCGTAATGCTCTGGGATGAATAACCGTGAGAATCCGAGAGCCCTCGAAGTCGATAGTGCTCCTTCGTCTGGTTTTCTTTTTAGTTGTCAACTTACCGTTTTCTCTCACTTTTCGGACGCAGGCATCTTTCTGTGTAAAAAAATAACACAATACAGACGATGACCGCGAATGGTTCAACGGTCTTTCTGACAGAAGATTTGCAACGATCGAGATCGAAGAATTTTTTCACCTAAACTTTCAGGCAAGAGCATGAACGACAGACTTAATTCTATCGAACGCACTACCCTGTCAGAAGTTTCATAAGAGACACAAGGATGCGCGGTTTCAACAGATAATTCGTAACAGAAAACATTTCGGATTTTGTCTGTTGTGTTTCCAAATGTTATGCATAAAAAGTGTTACCATCAGGAAGAGCCGAAAAACTGCCAAAAAGCATCTGCTGAGTTTTCTGACATCCTGACGATAAAAAATAAAGTCAGTAGATGCTTTTTTGGCTCTTCCTAGCAAAGCTTGTTATGCATAACATTTCATGCACAACGTTGAAACACAACAGATAACATCCCGAGTGTTATCTGTTACACATTGTCTGTCGAAACCGCGCATCCTTGTGTTATCTGTTATGAAACTTCTTGACAGTGTAGACTTACTCGCCCTGGTCAACCCCGAAGGTGCTATTTCCGTTTGACCAAGAACGAAGGTTTGAAGTCGACGTATGTTTTGATCGAATTCGCGGTTTTTGGGATCCCAAAACGTAAGTTGAGTGATACCTATGACATCGCAAAAGTTGTCCGTCTGTCCGTCCGTCCGTCTGTAAGCACGATAACTCTCGAAGGGAATGAGATATTTTGATGAAACTTGGTGTGAGGATTCGTTGGGTCGGCGGACCAGTCGAGTTCCTAAATGGGCTTTGTAGCCCTACATTTAGGGGTGGGGGACGGGGTTCAAATTAAGGGGCAAACAAAATATTTTGAAACAGCTAATGTGATAGTCGATTATGGGGTAAGAAGACATGCTGAACACGATGAAGAAAACCATTTTGTAATCGGACAAGTAGTTCGCCCGGAATCCGACCAAAACCGGAAAGTTTGTTAAAATTAAAAGTTTTATTTGAAGTTGATTAGATGTTCGATTTAGAGGTAGGAAGACATGCTGAAGACGATGGTGAAAACCATTTTCTCGACGGACAAGTAGTTCGCCCGGAATCCGGCCCAAACCGGAAAGTTTGTTAAAATTAAAAGTTTTATTTGGAGTTGATCATATGTCCGATTTAGGGCAAGAAGACATGCTGAAATTTATGTGAAAACAATTTTCTACCCGGACATGTAGTTCGCCCGGAATCCTGCCAAAACCGGAAAATTGTTAGAAGTTAAAGTTTTATTTCTAGCTTGTTAGATAACCGATTTAGGGGTAAGAAGAGACGCTGAATCCGTGTGTGACAATCAAATTATACCCGGACATACAGTTCGACCGGAATCCGACTGCAGTCGGAAAATTTGTTATAAGTTAAATTTTTATTTGAAGTTGATTAGATGTTCATTACTGGGGAAAGAAGATACCCTGAGTTCGTTTTTGAACTTTCTTATTTCGCCGGACAAGTAGTTCTAGAGTTCGGCCGAAACCGGGAAATTGGCAGAAGTGGCAGGAACATTTCGTCAAAACAGATATGACTTATACGGGTAAACACACAGCTGAATCCTTATCTGAACTTGGTTTTCACAGATGATTAGCCATTTGACCTTAATCTGTTTCTGAATTTTAATTGTAAGAATGTTCAAAGATTCTGGCGATGACTGGATCTGGCTAAGACAAGACCCAGTTGTCTGGATCAGATATTGAATTTTTGGGATCCCATCGAAAACTTTGGTCTTGTTAAACTAGCTATCTAGCTTTGGTCATCTGTTCGGTGGCAGACCGTCCCGGCATGAATCCAGATTGGTGAGGACGTCTCTGAGCGTGGAAGATGCTGGACACGGCAGTATCAGGGTAAATAGTTTGCCGTGGAGTGAGAGCGAGGGCAATGAATGAATGAATGAATTGGCCCAAGGGCCATGGCGGGAAACAGAAAGCAATTACGTTGCGTCGACGCTTACGCATCAGATTTGTCAGCGGAAAACGGAAGTTTTCGAAGAAAAACTGAAATATGCATGCTGATGATGGAGAAAAACTTGCCACTAGTGAAAGAAATTAAAATTCAGCAGAAGAAACCCAGTAAGGAAAACGTAAATGAGCATCCAGCTTGAAAGCTTCCCGCGCAGGTGTGAAAGATACGCTACGTAACATATACGCAACGCACGAGAAACGGATACGCAACGCATCGCAACGACGCGTCAATGTGAAAGCGGCTGTAGTGTAGAAACAATGAACAATAAGCCCCCGGAAATTATGCTAGTTTCCCCAACGTCGAGGCGCCAAAGATTTGGCAATTCGGGCGAGTCAGACCTTCTACTGATCCGAATCGCAGACATATATCCATTATCTAATACACTACATCTTTCCATGTGGTTGATCAACCTATTGACAGGAAACTACATGAAAGCCTACCGCCAAAATGACAATAGATATCCGGAAAAACTTCATGTTCTGAACCTTCCGTTCCGGACTTCACTAAGCTTGAACACTGACTAATTCGAGTCATAACTCGCAAGGGTCAAATGACCTCCTAGCTTTTCTAGAAGGTAGAAAATCTTTAATGATGCAAAGCACGTTTCAAATTTTCTTGCGGACTCGTCATCCTGAAAGAATTACCGATTTTTGATGCACATGAAATTAAGACGGTGCATAGCACCGTTTTTTCCGTCACTTTATTTTGGGGATCCCAAAACGTAAGTAGAGGAATACCTATGACATCGCAAAAGTTGTCCGCCTGTCTGCCCGTCTGTGAGCACGATAACTCTCGAAGGGAATGAGGTATTTTGATGAAACTTGGTGTGAGGATGTTTTGGGTCAAGGGAAAGATCGAGTTCGTCGATAGTCTCTATAGCCCTACATTTTGGGTTGGCGGAGGGGGTTCAAATAAGGGGCAAATAAAAATATTTTGAACAGCTAATGAGATAGTCGATCAAAGGGTAAGAAGACATGCTGATCACGATTATGAAAACCATTTCCTCGACGGACAAGTAGTTCGGCTGGAATCCCGCCAAAACCGGAAAGTTTGTTATAGTAAAAGTTTTATCTGAAGTTGATTAGATGTTCGATTGACGGGTAAGAAGAGATGCTGATCACTTAAGTGAAAATCATTTTCTACCCCGACAAGCAGTTCGCCCGGAATGCGGCCAAAACCGGAAAATTTTGTTAAAAGCAAAAGCTAGACGTCCGATTTAGATGTAAGAAGAGACGCTGAATCCGTATATAACAATTATTTTGTACCCAGACATATAATTCGCCCGGAATTCGGCTGAAACCGGAAAATTTGTTAAGAGTTAAATAGTTAATTAGATGTTGGATATAGAGGTAAGGAGATACGCTGAATTCGTTTTTGAGCTTTATTTTTTCGCCGGACAAGTAGTTCCGGAATTCCGCCGGACCGGAAAATTGACAGAAGTAAGGATGGAAGTTTTGATCGGCTTCGTCAAAATGTATATGACTTATAGGGGTAAAAACACATGCTGAATCCATATCTGAACTTGGGTTTCTCAGATAATTAGCTATTTGGCCCTAATCTGTTTCTAGATTTTAATAGTAAAAATGTTCAAGGAGTCTGGTGCAGACTGGGTCTGACTAAGACAAGACCCAATTGTATGGATCAAACGTTGAATTTTTGGGATCCCATCGAAACCTTTGGTCTTGTTTATATCGATGAATATAGTAGCAGGGACATCACCACGATCAATGGCCTCATGGACAAATTGTGTTACCGTGATTATAGCGTGTTCCGTTGAGTGGCCCTTATGGAATCTAAATTGCGTATACTCTATATGACTAAGTCCAAAACACGCCAGTGATCCTCACGAAGAAAGAGTAAACGTGTCCGTAACGACTCGAACTCAACGACTCAAATCCTGTGTCAAACAATCACGGCGATCTTTGGGAGCAGCTGTGACACCGCTTCTTGCTTTCTTCCGCAGGTACCCGTGGATTCTGCATCGGCAGGGAGAAATAGCCATCAAGAGTATTGCAAAAGAAACCAATTTTTACTAAAAACTGTAGCCTACTGACCTGGTGTGTAGAGACCTTTCAATCGCTTTCCCGAAAGCTGATAGAACTGAGAATTATATAACTATAATTACGAATTATAGAACTATAGTACTCTATATGACCAACTCCAAAACACGCCAGTGGCTCTCAGGAAGAAGGAGTAAGCGTGTCCGTAACGACTCAAACTCTAAACTCAAATCCTGTGTCAATCACGGCGATCTTTGGGAGCAGATGTGACACCACTTCTGCCTTTCTTCCGCTAGGTACCCGGAGAGACCAGAGATTTTGCATCGGCAAGGAGAGATAATCATCAAGAGTATCGGCAGATTCTTCTTGTCCCCACTCTTGCGTAGCGCTACTATTCTAGCAGATTTCAAACGAAATGCGAAAACTCCGTGCTTGAAAGATAGGTTTATTATTGCTATTCATTATTTGCTATTCATATATGTTCTATAGATATAGCTGGTGCTTTTGACAATATACCGCATTCTCAGGCCCTATTTTATCTCATTACTTCTGGCGTGAATCTGTCTGTGGTATGGTATAATTTTGGTATGATCCTTCTTCAGTATGGTTCAAATGGCAAGGTAGCTTGCCAGAGATTATTCCTGTCGGAACTGGTGTTCGCCAAGGCGGAGTCTTATCTCCTTACATCTTCGAATCGGCCATATCTTCTTGTCTCGATTCTTTGCACCGTGCTTACTCGGCCGTAGCCGATCCACACTCACAAAAAAACGTCATTAAGATGTCGTTTGAACTTCTCAAAATCGGCCTTGAAGTTAACCTCTCAAAATGTGAGTACCTACATACGCCCCTCCTAAAATTCCTTTCAGATTAGTTCTTTTTCGGCCGCTAGGTGCGCTATCGTAACGAAAACGAGATCACACGTTACTTCTCGACGTATGCTTATCCCGTTTTGTGTGGCTATTTTAATTCCTCTTAGGCCTAGTCATCAGGGGCGTCACTAGCCTTTTACCTTTGGAGGGGGGGACGTCCGGTTTGTGCCGGCGGACTAAAAAATGTGCCGACAAAATGCTCCGTTATCACACCAGCATAGAATACAACCGGTGTAAAACTAACTGTAATAGATCAGTTGAGATATTCCTTTAATGTAATTTCATACATTAAAGTTCACATATTCGGCTTTTCATTTCAGCTTTCGCTAAAAAGCGAAGCTTCCAACGACTGTACCCAGAACAAGTTAAAGTAAGCGCCGCAGTCGAAATTTTTTAAATCTGCCTTTTTCCAATTTTTCTTTCTATACCTACCACCATACACTAGCTTTTAACGTGTTTCAAATCCAGCATGTCAATCCTAAAACGCCAACTAAATGAAACACCGATACTACAGAGAATACTACAAAACTACTAAAACTATATACTACATAGAATACTACAAAATGCGCCACAGGCGAATTTTTGTGTAAAACTAATTGTCATGCATCAGTTGAGGGTATTTCTTTTAATATAATTTCGTCTATTAAAGTTCACATATTAGGCTTTTCATTTCGGCTTTCGCTAAAAAGCGAAGCTTCAACATTCGCCTTTTCGTTTCAACTTTAGCTAAAAAGCGAAGCTTCCAACGATTATACCCGGAATAATTTGAACTAAGCGACGCATGCGAAATTGTTTAAATCTGTAGTTTTTCCGTAAAAATTTGCGACCGACAAATGTTTGCAGTATTTGATTCCTTACGTAGAAAAAGAACCCGATGTGCCGAAAGAACATCGACGCCCGACAAAAGGATCCAGAATTCGATTTCTTCTGTGTTTTGCCCGACAAGACTGTAAATATCTTTATTTCTTACATGTAAATAGACGCCGATGTGCCGACGAAACTAAAAACTTTCGGGATGCGCCCGAAAGACTGACTTGCCCCTAGAGGCAACGAGTGAGCTCTGGCAGAAACATGTAAATTAAAGATTATTTATTCCGTCATGTATTACAAAATAGGAAACCGCGTTTTATTCTTCACACTTTTACTTTTTAGGGCAACAGAGAGCCTTCTTTCCAGACCAGCAAGGCTGTCCGTCTCCAATGTCATCCAGCTTTTCCAGCTTAAATCCATCGTCACAGGTTCCTGCACAGAATGGTGAAGTTCCCTTCCAGACGCAGCCTGGCTTCAAAGCGACCACTGGTGTCACCTGGGAGGTGGCTGGGCAGCAGAAGACCTTTTGACCGGTGACGCACTGCCTACCGTCTCCGTCAGAAGATACCTTGACAATTGTCTCGCCGGGTAGGCATGTTCCAGCGCAGAATGGGGAGGTGCCACTCCAGTAGCATTTGTCGGTATTTCTAGTTGCAAATTTCTCTTCGTTGTCTTTTCCGTCTTTAGCCAAGGTGATAGTGACTACCTGCAAGAAGTTGGCTCCTTATTTGAACGTTCGTGGTCTATTGTGTATACTCTATATCAGTGGTTCCCAACCTTTTCCTCAAGGTTCGAAAAGGTTGCGTACCCCCACTTTCAGAATGGGAAAAATACGGTATGTATTATCATAAATGATAAGGCATACATGTGTAGGAATATATAGCATACAAAATCAATGAGACACTTGAGGCTGCTCTGCAGTGAAAAAAAGTTTCAAATCTCGGATCGACGTCATTAACACCAATATTTTTTACAGTCAGCCTTTGTCTGTGTTTGGTTTTGATGTTCTCCGTGCTTTCTTCAAGCTGCATCGCGAACATTTTCGTTAGCTTGATTCGCAACCTGAATGACAATATCGTGCAATGTCTTCGATTCTTCTTGAAACAATACTGTTTGACACAGGAACAGATTTTACGGCAGTAAGCTAGCTGTTTTGGAATCAACATTATTACATAGACTTTCACTATATGGCTTGTAATCAGAGGCGTCGCGCAGGGGTTGGCAACACCCCTCCCCCAAGTGATAGGCCAGACGGTATAAAAAGAAATAAGTTGGCGCGAAGTGCCTCGATTTTTCGTAAAAATAGTTATCTTTTAAACAGTCGTTAAAAATACCTTGCCCCCCAAAACACATATTGGCTAGTTATACCTCTGCTGGTAATACTAGGCTTTAGACAATCAAAAATGAGTGAGGCGAGATTTCGGGGCTACAGAGTAAACATATTTTGGTACCTTCGCGTACCCCTTGCAAGGGTCTCGCGTACCCCTTCGGGTATGCGTACCACCGGTTGGGAACCACTGCTCTATATGACCAAGTCCAAAACACGCAAGTGATCCTCGGTAAGAACGAGAAAACGTAGCACTAACGACTCAAACTCAACAACTCAATCCTTTGTTAACCAATCACGGCGATGTTTGGGAGCAGCTGTGATAGCGCTTCCGGCTCTTCCGCTAGGTAGAGGGCGATTCTGGATCGGTAAGAAGAGTTAGTCATCAAGAGTATTGTCATTAACAGGTGCCATCCACTAGCACGATTTACCCGCAGTCTTCCCCCTTCATAAATGCAAAACGCAATGCAAACAAATACATTCTTCTACCATAAATGAATTACTTTATCCCATCTGGCAAAATTAAGTGTCCTGTCCTGTATCGCCATACTAGCCAAAAGGAAAAGAGGATCACTCTGTGAAAGATTGGCAGCGGGAGGCACTTGCAAGAACAACGAAATATAGGACTTCGACTACCATGAGTGAATTAATTTGTCCCATCTGTCCAAATAGAGTGCACTGCGGCTCCATACTAGCAAGTGGAAAAATTACACTGAATAAAGGGTCGAAACTAAGTTGTATCGTAATTCCAAACAAGCGTGACGTCACACCCATTTGATCTATTAGTGAAAAATCGTAGTTTATTCCTATCGGTTATTATGTATTTTAATATATATATATATAGAGCCGAGCGGCGTTTACGTTTCTAAAACGACCTAGGGACAATCAAATCCTATGTTGGGTCCTCAATCACATGAAATCACTATGTACGTCACGAATGTACGGAATTCCGATTTGGCATGACCTTACATATATGGCCTGAATCGAACCATCGTCAAAAATAGTGGTTTCACTCAGAACCAGACTAAAATCAAAGTAATCCCATCAAATATTGCAGATAAAGTGAGCAAAAGACAACTAGACCCCCATGAACTTTAACAAAAAGGGTATTTTTTTCGAATAATACTACTTTTCTTAAAATGTACTGCATAAGTACTACTTTTTTCAGATGTACTACCAACTCACTAATTTGACAAAAATGTACAAAAAAGAGTACAATTCTACTGCCGCTGGCAACCCTGGCTCACGTAGTTCAATGCACGCGAACGGCCTCTATGTCTCTGAAATTTTGAGTGTGACAAACCTGGGAAATTATACCTTTGGCCCCGCCCCCTAATGTTTAATGAAATGGCGGCTCTAACAGTAGTGTCCAGGAAAGGAACCTAGACCCAAAGACAATACCTCTTAACCTTAACCATGATCAACCCCGAAGACGTTATCTGTGTGTTCATCCATGCATTCGAGTCGGAAGTAAATCTACGTTCTCACTCGTCAATTTTGTTGTAAATGTTCAAAATATCTGGATTAGGATTCGGCCGACTTTTTACAGCGTGGGTTACTTTTTGGGTGAGAACGCCCCTCTGCAGAAATGAATGAATTAATTTCGCTCGAAGAGTAGCCTAATGTGTTTAAGTCCCAAATTGTCTTTTTCAAACACACATACCATGGTATCTGATACCACGGTCTAAAGTCGTTTTTGCAGTTATCGTGGTATATGATACCACAGTCAAAAGGCGTTTTTGGCGTATCTGGCCAGTTATCATGGCTACTGATATTCAGATACCACGGTCACCGTGGTAACTGATCGTGGTATCTGAAAAAGTCATCTCACTTTCATAAATTTTTGTCAAATTGTGGGGAAAGAAGTTTGGCACTTAGTGATGGGACTGAATATCAGTTTTTCTTTTGGGATGACTTAGAAAAGCGCAATTTCGCCAATTGTCGTTTTTGCAGAGCACCGTATATCAGACACCACGGTAAATGCAAAACGACTAATTGCAGATCCAGGTACCGTGATAACAGATATCATGGTATCTGCAAAAACTCAGCTATGGATACTGCTCTCTAAGGCCCAAATTGTCTTTTTCAAACACATGGATACTGCTCTTTAATAATGTCGCAGCCAAGGCCGTATCCAGGGGGGGGGGTGTTAGGGGGTTGAAACCCCCGAAACATACAAAAATAGTCATTTTTATGGGATTTTCCCTCTGATCTATGTCTTTTTTGTACTTTTTTGTCCGACCCGCAGGCAACCCCCCCCCCCCCCGAAAGGCACCCCTCCCCCCCGAAAAAATTCCTGGATACGGGCCTGGTCGCAGCACCAAAGTTATTTACAACTCGGACCAACAGAAAATTTGCTTCTAACAAAGTTGTGGGTCAACGTAACGCTAGGAAAATACGTAGAAAACCTACCGCCAAAACGACAAAAGCAGCTACGAAAAACTTCATTTTCAGAAACCTTCGCTTCGGACTTCACTAAGCTTGAGCACTGACTAAATCGAAACAAAGAGCCAAATGACCTCCTAGCCTCAAAAATTGACAGAAAACCGGAAATCCTGCAAAGCACGTTTGAAATTATTCATGCGGGTTCGTCATGCTAAAATAATCACGAATTTCTGTTGCAAATGAAGGACACGTGATGTAGTATAATGGGTAATAACACTATACACAATTCCTGGGGGATTCCGCTGACGAGTATCATTCAGAGTGTGTAGTTGACGCGTACGAACCGTAATTGGGGTTACTCGACACTGGACAGCAGTGTTGCCAGATTGGCTTATTTTACGCCAAACTGGCTTATTTTGTTGGTGACTGGCGTGAAATTTTTTGGAACTGGCTTGTGGCTTAAAACTTGGCTATTTTTATTTTGAGCTGACTTATTTTTTGGCGTGATTTTCTTTTTCGGGAAGAAATTATGTTTTTTGGCAATCCATTTGAGATGAATCCAATTCTCGAACGAAGTTGGAGCCTCTATGCTCACGAAAGGTCAAAATCACATGAGAATTTCTGTAAAGTCTCTAGAGTTCCACATGGGGTAGCGGTTTCTCGCAATTCTACTAAATGCAGCCTCAAAATAATCTCTACACTGGAACTGAACTTCCTCAAGCCAGGGAACGAATTGGAAGGTGGATAATGCTTGTAGGATCAAAGGACCTGAATAGTGGCGAGTATTTCTGTAAAACGGCCGTCAGAACTTGGCCACCTTTAAAAGTAAAGTTAGATTTTGAGCGAACAATTGCCTGGCTTATTTTTGGCTTGTTTTTCAAAGGCTGCGGCTTACTTTTTGGTTCACGATCTGGCAACATTGCTGGACAGCAATCCTACAAGTTACGGAACTTTTCGTGGGATGGACAGGATCGTGGGCGACTCTAAAAGTTCATTCATATTTTGACAGACGACGTGGTTCAGGTTGAGTTGACTCCCGGCAAGCCAGTTGCATCAGTCATTAACTAATGCTTCCGTGAGCAGGTTTTTCCTCGCCTATGGAAACAAGACCAAAGGTATCGATGAGATCCCAAAAATTCAATATTTCATCCAGACAATTGGGTCTTCTCTTCGCCAGATCCAGTCTTCGCCAGACTCCTTGAACATTTTACTATTCAAATTCAGAAACATATTAAGGCCAAATAGCTAATCATCTGAGAAACCCAAGTTCAGATATGAATTGATGATATGTGAATGTGAATGAATTCAGATATGTTCTAATCAGCTACAAATATAACTTTTACTTTTAAAAAAATTTCCGGTTTTGTCCGGAAACACACAAGCATGTGTGTTTACATGCGGCATTTCCCTCGGGCTCGCGGTATTATCCCGCGAAATGCGGTATAAATGGAAACACTCGTGTTGGTGGTCAACTACTGCAAGGCATGGGATGGACTTGAGAATGGAGTGACGTTGAAGTTTAACTGAAAAGGGCTGGGATAGGACAATCTAGTTACCCAGAAGACCCGCTGAAAATACGTTACATCGTTGTTCCGGTATTCAAAAATAATCGATTTCCAAATAATGGAATTTCCATGTGATTTGTGGCGCTTGTATTTTTGTTGTTTTCCTTACGAGAAGGATTTATGATTTTTGTTTTTGTTTCAGGGACTAAGCAATCTTCACCGATCTCACCACTGCCCACTGAAAATCCGCGTGTTGAGATTAAAGTTTCCTGCGTCATACTAGAATTTACGCTGTGGGGACGGCCGCAGATTATCTGAACGTCATAACTAGACCAGATAGTGAAAAATAAAGAATTCAAATAATTCAGTGTATTCAATTAAATGACACAAAAATCAGTTGGCTTTTCAGTTAAATTTTAATTGTGGGGGTGGTTCCAAGATCACCACGATCTTTTTGCCCACTCTCACAATGCCCAAATTATTTGCGTGAAAGTACGAAGAAATGTGATACAACACAACATGATTTGTTGCACAAAAATTGAGCATGTTCCAACACAGACAGCGAAACTAGGGGATCCAAATCTTGCACCATGAAGGGAAGAATTGTTCTTAATAACAATAACAGTACATTATAATTAAAGCTCGCTATTTATGATTCAGTTTTTTTCGGAATTCGGCAGAGTATTGTAGTCTTACATTATAATTCAGATTATACCAGTTCAGCATACGATTACTACCTTTCTGATACTCGGACTGCTCCTTTCGTTTCTCACTCATCACTATATAGTTCCAGTTCACTACGGATTTAAACACCTCAAATAATTTAATCGTGGACATTCTCAACCGTGGGGATTTTGTGTCGTGAGAATTTTGAGTCGTGAGCATTTTGAGCCGTGTGGATTATGAGTCCCTGGAATTTATCGTGGGCATTTTGAGTCGTGGGCGTTCTGATCGTGAGCATTATGAGTGTTAGCCAACTGTGGTGCCCCGCAGGATACGAAATTAGCAGCGCTTCTTTTGGGATCCCAAAACGTAAGTGGAGGGATACCTATGACATCGCAAAAGTTGTCCGTCTGTCTGTCCGTCTGTCCGTCTGTCCGCACGATAACTCTCGAAGGGAATGAGATATTTTGATGAAACTTGGTGGGAGGATCCTTTGGGTCAAAGTACAGGTCAAGTTCGAAGATGGGCTATGTAACCCTATATTTGTGGGTGGGGGAGGGGTTTCAAATTAAGGGACAAACAAACTATTTTTAAACAGCTAATGTGATAGTCGATCGGGGTAAGAAGACATGCTGAGTACGATGGTGAAAACCATTGTCTTGTCGGTCAAGTATTTCGTCCGGAATCCGGCAAAAACCGGAAAGTTGGGTAAAAGTTAAAGTTTCATTTGAAGTTGATTAAATGTTCGATTTAGGGGTAAGGAGACATGCTGGATACGATGGTGAAAACGATTTTGTTGCCGGACAAGTAGTTCGTCCGGAATCCGGCAAAAACCGGAAAGTTGGTTAAAAGTTAAAGTTTCATTTGAAGTTGATAAAATGTTCGATTTAAGGGTAAGAGGACATGCTGAACACGATGGTGAAAACATTTTCTCACCGGACAACTAGTTCGCCAGGAATCCGGCCAAAACCGGGAAGTTTGTTAAAAGCGAAAGTTTTATCTGAAGTTGATTAGATGACAGATTTAGGGGTAAGATGAGACGCCGAGTCTGTATTTGACAATCATTTATCACCCGGACAGATAATTAGTCCGGAATCCGGTTTTAACCGGATTTTTTTTTAAGTCAAAGTTTTATTTAAAGTTGATTCGATGTTCTTTATAGGGATAAAGATTTCCGCTGGATTCTTTTTTTTTTGCTGGACTAGTAGTTCGCTTGGAATTCGGGCGAAACCGGAAGTTTGGCAGAAGTAAAGCAGGAAGTTTCGGTCAGTATCGTCAAAATAGATATGGCTTATAGAGGTATATCCGAACTTGGTTTACTCTGATGATTCGCCTGGCGAAGACTGGATCTGGCGAAGACAGGACCCAATTGCCTGGATCAAATATTAGATTTTTGGGATCCCATCGAAACCTTTGGTCTTGTTCTAGCTGTGATAAATGGCATCCTCTCTGGAGCTGATTGATAGTTTAAGTTTTTGGACGATGTCTCGTTTGTTCTGAAATACCTAGTTGAAGGGCTACCCCAATCCCACAGTTCGTCCCCACCCTTTATTTAAAGTTGCAAGTGCAAGACAAGTATGCTTGAAGTTAACCGTAAAAAATCAGAAGCACTCCGGTTCGTGAAATACTCATGCCCGTATCGCTGTTCCCAATACTCTTGATGACTAACTCTTCTTGCCGATGCAAAATCGCCCTGTACCTAGTGGAAGAGCCGGAAGCGGTGTCACAGCCGCTCCCAAACATCGCCGTGACTGTTTAACACAGGATTGAGTTCTTGAGTTTGAGTCGTTAGTGCTACGTTTTCTCGTTCTCCCCGAGGATCGCTGGCGTGTTTTGGGCTCAGTATTACAGGAAGCGTTACTATACTTTCAGCAGTGGCTGCTCTTTCAAAGACCACGTTGAAACCGTAGTGCGAGGGATATTCCTGACTGCTGACCTTATAGCCGCGAGTCTTATAGCCGCGTTTTGTTTTTGTTGAATGAGTTTCAAACTCGCTCTCCGTTGAGGTTGTTACAAAAAACGCCTATTGCACCAATTTTAAACTGAGAAGCTAGTAACTTGAAAAAGCAGCATTTGCGTACGATGTCAGCCATGTTTTGTCCACTCACCTGCAGTTGATGAACACAACTTTTACTGCAGGGGCGTCATTTGGGGGGGGGGGGGGCAGCTGCCCCTCCCTGGCCTTCCAAGGCGGCCCAGAGCTCCCAGGAAAAACAGAAAAATAGCCGGAAAAAATCAGTTTCTCTTCAGAATTGCGACATCTTATCACTCATGATAATTTAACCCTTTAATCCGAGGTAAGGAGCCGTTGTTCGAGAATCGATTTTCTTCAAGGCTCGTTTGAGGCTGGGTCAGTTGTGTGTTTGAAGTCTGAACTCTGCACTGTCAGAAGTTTCATAACAGAGAAAACGAGGATGCGCGGTTTAACAGATAACACTTCGTATGTTATATGTTGTGTTTGAAAACGTTATGCATGAAATGTTATGCATAACAAGCTTTGATAGGAAGAGCCAAAAAAGCATCTACTGACTTTATTCCTTATCGTCATGATGTCGGAAAACTCAGCAGATACTTTTTGGCGTTTTTTCTGTTCTTCATGATGGTAACGCTTATTATGCATAACATTCTGAAACACAAGAGATAATATCCAAAGTGTTATCTGTTCTGCATTATCTGTTGAAATCGCGCATCCTCGTGTTATCTGTTCTGAAACTTCTGACAGTGTGAGCATTACAGTTTTGTAACATGGCGTCGAGTATCACTTTATGATTTGTTCCTGGGTAGCTGAGTGTACCTTGGAAATTCAAGTGGGGCACTGCCCCGGAAGGGCACAAACTAAAAGCGTAGGAAGGGGGAGAGGGTCAGCAAACGATCAGTGCCCTTTTCTCCTAATCCCAGCTTAATTATTCATTAGGCTGGTAATGGGCTTCTGTACAAAAACTTTGAATAAAACAGTACATGAAAGAACAAGCCGTCATGACTGTGTCTGAGTGCGCGATTCATCAGTGTGATCATCTCTATGCCCATCATTAACGTTATTCTTGTCGCTAATCACTCTTCGTTGCCATGCTGCGTTTCTACTATGGTTACTTCAGCCAGCCCAGTGGAACCAGATGAACCTTTTGATGCCGTCTCGATGTCGATACCCTGAACGCGAGCATCACTTTATGATTTGTTCCTGGGTAGCTGAGGGCCACCTTGGAAATTCAAGTGGGGCACTGCCCCGGAAGGGCACAAACTAAAATCATCATCAGTGCCCTTTTCGCCTAATCCCAGCTTGATTATTTTGTAAGATAATGAGCGTGTCCGAAAGCTCGGAAACGAACGAAAATGCTGAATTAATTCAGCATTTTATGCAGCATTTCGCTTTCGGACTGAAATTTTCGCTCAGTTAATGCAGCATTAATTCAGCATAAAATTCATCGAAAAATTCAGCGAAGATGCTAAATTTTACGCTGAATTTTCAAGAAGAAACTGGGGAGCTGGCGATTAAGGCTAAATTTCGGAATTAGAAGTGTCAGAGAAGAAATAAAGAACGTGTCCGAAAGCTTTTAGTGCTGTAAATGCTGCATTTAATGCTGCATATAAGGTAAGAGCTTTCGGACGAAAATAAAAATAAAAATGCAGCATTAAATGCAGCATTTACAGTCCTGAAAGCTTTCGGACACGCTCAATAAGAAAAGTTTTGTACTGACCTGTTTACATAAAGAACTGCAAAATTTTCGCCTGCGGAACTTTTTGTAGTACGATCTGTTTACTGGAAGGGTGGGAATTTTGTGGCTTGGGCCATGTTAAAATCTAGACTTTGTTAGGGAAATACCCGATGAAAAATTAATCTCAAAAGGGTACTACGAAGTAGTACGAAAAAGTTGCATGCAGTACTAACGATGCTACTACATGCTTCTACTTCTAGGCTACCATGTTACAGAATACTACTATATGGTACTATTAGCAAGCCTGGATGTTACTATGGCAAGACAGGATGCTACTGGATACTACTACATAAGATTGGACCAGTCCGATGCACATTAAATGATAGTATTCTTTGCTATTACATAGTATTACATGCAACGTTTTCGTACTACTACCATACTACTACGCAGGCTACAAATTTTTCATCGGGTAGCCAGTTTTGTTACAAAACAGACAGATTTGAAAAATTTCGCCTGCGGCGCTTGTTGGCATTTTGTTGCTAGACAGTCGGTAGAAGTTGCCGCGGTGGCCTCGCTCTCAGGAGAATTCCTGTTGTTGAGTATGACCTTTAACAGGCTGATTTCTTCAAAATAGTTGCTTCACAATAGGCAACCATCTAGCTAAATATTCTTTGAGCCCAAGCTGACTTTGAAACATTTATTCAAACAATGTTTACAACGGGTACGTCAGCTACGATTCTTCATCAGCGATATTTCGGCCCATTTTGGCAAGGGTCCTCGTCAGGCTGTCAATCCTCTGGTTCAACTTCGGGGAAGGAAACAAAACCTGTAATGAAACCCTTGCCAAAAAGGGCCGAAATATCGCTCATGAAGAATCGTAGCTGACGTACCCGTTGTAAACATTGTTTGAATAAACCATCTAGCCTATTTTAACATTTTGGTAGGGAACTCCTGAAGACTACAGGCGTATTCTCGCCGTTCCCCGAGGACTCCTCGTGTAATCCATGGGAACGGCGAGAATAGAGGGAGTCACTCCACGCGGACTCCGACTAGGAAAACAACGAGAACACGGGGAATGCTTCTAAAATGGATTTTGTTAAAAAAAAATGGGCAGTTGACGAAATTAGTCTGGATCCACTTTATTTTTGGTTTTGTTTATTCTGATTCTTTTTACTTAATTTTACATTGCACCAACAGTGAACAGTGCATAGACTGAGGCTCCTGAAAGCGGCACATTTGGAAGTATTGAAAGATTTGAAAAGTGATGCGTGGCCGCAACAAATAAAAAACATGATTGAAGATTGTGGTCTAGGGGGAGTGTGGAATGAGGGAGCAGGGCCATCATATCCACTAGGCGAGATAACCAAGATAGTCAAAGATAGGCTAAAAGACGAGGAGATTCAATTGTGGAGTTGCGGTGTGCGGAGTTCGTATTCTTTGGAGTGGTATGTTTTGGCTAAAGAGGTATGGGGGGAGGAACTGTTTTTTAAAGCGGGGCTTAGACCAGAGGAACTTAAATGGATGGTGAGCCAGCGGGCGGATTCTCTATCATTGGGGGAAAGAAGAAAGTTTATAGGTAAAGTTAATCTAAGCTATGATCTGGTCCTTAATTACTTCTGCCCTATGCGTGGTTCACTAGGGAAGGATATCTTGCATCTGATGGGTAGATGCGTTTGAGTTTCTGCGCAAAGAGATTTTTGGACATAGTAGGATGGAGGAGGAGGATTTGGTTAAAGTTATGGGGAAGAAAAATTTTGGGGACCTTCGTCGGCTTGGGAGGTTCCTCAAGCAGTCTATGGAGCATCGGGAGCGTTTTTTGGAGTAACGGTTCCCTCCTTTTGGTGTGTGGTTCTCCATTGTGAGTGTTATTTTGTGTTTATGTTATTTTCCTGCCATGGCCCTACGGGCTTTTTGGAAATAAATTCATTCATTTATTCACCAGCAAAAATTGATTCCCCTTCGAATATGAAAGGGAGTCCTTTTTGGTGATGGTGTTGATAATCGGAGCATTCCCCGTCCGTGGGGACTCGCGAGAATACGGGGAGTGAGTCCCCGGGACAAACAAAAACGCTGGGACTCCTCAAGTGGAGTCCTCGGGGAACGGCGAGAATACGCCATAAATATCCTGTTCACTCATGTCGAAACTTATTCCCTTGGTAGCATTGTCCACAAACGTTTGTTCCTGAGTCTATGAAAACAGGAAGCTCTATTCCAGGGCACCCTTTTTCTTCTTCATTAATTTCTATTAATTTTGTAAAAAATAGGGTGATTTATACATTTCTACAATTTTGCTGTTCCCAATATCTTATGAATGTAGCAGAGCGAACCAAGGTTCCTATTCCGTTGATCATCCAGCAGAACGAAATGAAGAATGAGATACAACTCGTTCTCCCTTCTGCTAAACAAAACCAAAGGTTTCGATGGGATCCCAAAAATTTAATATTTGATACAGACAATTGGGTCTTGTCTTCGCCAGACTCGTTGAACATTATTACTATCAAAATTTAGAAACAGACTCAGGCCAAATAGCTAGTCATCTGAGAAAACCAAGCTCAGATGTGCATTCAGCATGTGTGTTGACCCCTATAAGTCATATCTATTTTGACGAAACTGATCGAAACTTCCTGCCTTACTTCTGCCAAATTTCCGGTTTCGGCCGAATTCCGGAAGAACCATATTATAGGGTAAAAATGACTGTCATATACGGATTCAGCATCTCTTCTAACCTAAATTGGACGTCTGATCCACTTCAAATAAAATGTTTGCTTTTAACCAACTTTCCGGTTTTGGTCCGATTCCGGTCGAACTGCTTGTTCGGCTAGAAAATGATTTTCATATGATTGTTCAGCCTGTCTTCTTACCCCTAAATCGAACATCTAATCAACTTCAAATAAAACTTTTACTTTTGACAAACTTTCCGGTTTTCGCCGGATTTCGGGCGAACTACTTGTCCAGCGAGAAAATGATTTTCATAATCGTGTTCAGCCAGACTTCTTACCCCTTAATCGACTATCCCATCAGCTGTTTAAAAATATTTTTTTTTGATACGAATCGAATCTACGCTGCGAATCTACGAACTCAACCTCTATCAAAATATCTCATTCCCTTCGAGAGTTATCGTGATGACAGACGGACGGACAACTTTTGCTATGTCACAGGCAGGGGCGTCGCAAGGGGGGGGGGGGGGGTGGAGCACCCCCCAACTTTTTAAGATTCGTGTTCGGTATTGTTTCGACAGCAGAGCTATTCGGTATATTTTACGGGGATTCAGTAGTCATACAGAATCCTAAATAGGCTATCGGTACAAATCTACTCGGTATAATGATCGGGATTCGGTATAATTGCCAGTATTCGGTAGTTGCCACTAAGTTGGTGAGAGAACTTACTAAAATCATTTGGTAATTTTTCGATGCCAGAACTACTCGGTATATTTATGGAGATTCACAGAATCCCGAATAAGCTATCGGTTCGAAATTATTCGGTATCATGATTGGGATTCGGTAATTTATTCGGTATAATTTTCAGGATTAGGTTGCTAACAACGAATCCCAACTTTTGTTCCAGTTTCGACCGAAATATACCGAATATGAATATTGTTCGGTAGTCTTTCGATACCAAAACAATTCGGTATAATAACCAGGATAGGGTAGTTATACAGAATCCCGAACATGCTATCGGTTACCACGAACCTCGGAAGAGGTCTAGTGAAGCACTGGTCGCAGACAAAATGGATGATCTTTGATTTCATCGATAGTCCTTACTTTTATTTTGGATCCCAAAAAGAAGATCTAATCATAAATATTTCGAAAATTCCGCCTGCAGCGCTTTTCGTAATATTCTTTAATTTGTGCAAGGGCGCGTCATTTGACTGGGGTTTTAAGCCACTTTTAGGATTGAGATTTCGAAACATTAAAAGCTAGAATCTGGATGGAAATTAAATTTAGTAGGAAAAAACAACAAAAATGTCGCCTGCGGCGCTCACTTTATGTGATTATGGGTAGTATTGGCTAGACTACATTTGCTGCTGCTGTCGGGACGTCGCTCCATCCGGTTCCTGGAACTTCTTAGAGTCTCGGTATTTAATTCACGGTAAATGACAGAATTTGTAAGAGAAGCAGTTAATTTTAGCCTACAGCAAAAAACAAATGAATTTCGAAAATCTTCGCCTACGGCGCTCGATTTGATTTTCTATTGGCTATAACAGACAGAAGCTGTTACTGCAATCATGCCCGGCAGCATTTTCTCCAAGTGGGTCTGGTGATAAACGATGGTCTGCATTAGATGAGTCACCGAGTTTAGTTTATTACAGGCAAGTTAAAGAGTCTTTTGGTAGTGAATTTTATTCCAAGTTAGGAATACCTTTTAAGTTTTTGATTGATGATGATTTGATTTGATTTTGACTACTAGAATTAGAGATAATCTTATCTCAATAAAGACAAGATTGATCCCAGTAGCAAATCCTGCAAGATTTTTTTTACAGTATAACCTGAACATGCAAAAGAAGTAATACCGTATGGTCATTCCACTGTCACCCGAAAGCAAGAGCTGTCAAGCCCACTTAAACCTAACTGTTCATTTCGATTTTGAGACGTAGCCGAGAAAACGGGTTTCTGCACGTGCCTTACCTTTCAACCGAAAAAAAGCTTCAGTTTTCCGGACCAGACCGTCATACCCTACCCACCTGAATCTTGTTCTTCGCTTCCGAAACAGCTCACTCACCAGTAGTATCTGGTTTCTCATTTAGCCTAAACCGTTTTTGGATTCACTTGTGATTGCTCCCTATTATTATGAACTGTTTTCAGACTTACCACTGTTTGGTTGTCTGGCAGTGCGGAATCACCAGAACCTGGTTGGGAGGCAGGTTCTGGTGCGGAGTTATCTGGTCAGACCAAAGGACTCCGTAAAGAGAAAGACCACACACTAGAGAGTAAAAACCAGAAATTACCACACAAGTCGCCTAATATCAACTAACTCTTCAAGAGTTAAGGTGAGGCTTCACCTTCCAGATTTCTCTTCCGCGTTCCAGAAAGCCATTTTCGTCGAGACCGATCTGGAAAGTGAAGTCAGGCCAAAACCGTCTGGAAGTCCGGGGGTGCTAGATACCCCAGACTCCGGATGTCTGGAAGATGCCATAGAGGCAACCCATTCGAGAGCACAACAAGCATGCACATGAAGGAGGAAAAGGGAAAGTGATTGACAATTGTGAGTGGGATGCAAGAGATATCTGAAATGTTAAGGGGACACCTAGGAAATGTTGATAAACAGCAGATTTAGCTGTCATCTTATCATGGAAATCTGGAAGTGTTGGCTTGCTTGACTATGCGGAAGCCCCGGACGTCTGGGAATCTGGAAGGCGAAGCCTGGCTTTTACTGTTCGGCCCGGTCGATATTTGGTCCCGAGCTCGAGCAGAAAGATAAAATTTGGTATGCTTTTTAGAATACATTTAGCAGCTCTTAAGAAAGTCAAACGTCGAGTCAAAGAAGAACCCATTAAATCTGTATCAGAGGTACGTCAAACGGATGCTTAAATCTGCTTGAACCTCTGTTCAGTGCGCGTGTCCAAGCTGGTTTGATGTCCGGTATTGATCCCGATTGCGTGGGGGGATGTCACTTTTTTGGACTCGGCGACTCAAATGCGTACCATCATCGAAGAAGTCCTTTAAACGATGAACACACTTCGGTTGTTTTCTTAATTCCATCACTTCCCACAATTTACTCTTAAAAAATGTAGCACAAATAAAAAATCCAACCCATCCGCATCCCAGACCACTCTTTCTCCACACACAAAACAATTCTGTTCTTCAGCAATTTAGTCACTTGGCTCGCGCTATCTACCACGCCGTTTATCCAATGAAGTTCATAATCACCAGGTGCAAGATCACATGTGCAAAGATAAAGTCCGCAAATGCTCTCTGCGGTCCAATATGTCCAAATTCTGCTTTGTTGGCAGGGTTGACCTGGAGCCGGAGACACACTGAAAAATAAGGGAGTTCAGAAGAGGTTTAAAAGACGGTCTCAAAATACGCCTTCTGCTTAAACCAACTCTTCTCATTTCCTGATACACGTAACTTCCGGCTTATACCAGTGTTATAATACTACGACAAGCTACACATGTATTCACTCCATCAGTTGTTAAAGGGTCTACAATCTTCACTCGTCAGAACAGTTATACAAATTTCTCCGATTTTTTACTAGAAGTCATTGAGCCTGGAGAAAAGACTAAAACGACCAAAGCTGTGAGTAATTAGTTAAAGGACCCCTTGCAATGTTTACTCTTCAACTTAGAGTATCTTAAATATTTAAATATTTGAAAACTAGGCTTGTTTCAGCAAATAACCCACCGTTTTGGCTGTTTTAAGCCTTTTCCGAGACCCGTTCGCTTATAGCGAAAACAGGGAAACAATTTACATAACCGGTTTTTCTAATGGAAAACCCAGCAAAGCGCGGCAAGTGAGAAAATCAGCGTGGTTTTGATAGAGGGGTTAGAATGTACCGTACGGAATTGGGGTCTTTGGTTTAGAAATATATGGAGTTATTATGGAAGTAGATTGCGTTAGTATTATAGGTAAGACAGGTCCTTTAAAGGCAGAACCTAGTCTTAAAGTACGGTGCTCAACTATTTTAAGATAACACAAACAGGAAATAGCACGAGGTGCCCTTTCACGCTTCAACACATGGCATCAAGAACTTATGATAGTACTTGTAAGAGGACTTCTGTCTCTCACTTCTTGGAATACAACACTGTTCCGAATATGCAATTCCTCACCAGAAGAAGTGCTACCAATGTACCAGACACTTCTTCATTGTAACATGTCTGCAATCTTCATTACACTGGTAATAATAATAATAATAATAATTGAATTCAAAGCCTAAGGCCATATACAAGAAAATACATAAAAAACAACAAAACAAAATAACTTTACATGAACTAAACTTCGCCGTCCTTCTCTCGAAATTTCACCACACCGTCAACAAATCTGCAAATTTTACATATAACGCTTGGCGTCGTGCTCTTTAAGATGTCAGGAAGTAACAAAACCTCACCTCCCAATAATTCCCTTCATAACCTAGAAAGCTCTGGACACCGGCACAGGACATGGACCAAATCATCAACTCCATTACCACATAGAGGGCAAGCACACCCGGATGGCTGGTCTTCATCTTTTCTCTTCAAAAAATAACTATGTCTGTGCACTGATAGACAGTTGGCCCGCAACTGGATCCAATATATATACAAAACAATAGGAGGTCCAGGTATAACCACCTGCCCAATGCTTACAGAACTGATTTTCTAACAGAAATTTTTAAAGACCGATCGGCGCGATCGCTGAGTTTTCCCGGCGCAGTGGCTGAGATACAGATATTCTTATCATTATCAGTTCTTGCTGCCATGTAGGCTACTTTTAAATATAATTTCGCAAGCAAACTAGTCAAACTAAAGACTGTAGGCCTACTAGCCGATCCCTACCTACTGACAAGAACTGTAGGAGACGACCAGTTTCTGTCATCCATAACTGAAACAAATACTCATACCCAAAACGGGGAGACAAACAAGAATCCTTAAACAAACTTCCCGGGTAATGTCTAAGTCTGACTCTTTCTAACTTATTCATTCCAGAAATTAAGTAGGTATACTGGTTGTTGATTGGTTGCTTGCTTGCGCTTCTGGTCAGCGGGTTGACCATATATGCACTAAGTTGGTATATTATCAATTCAACATGCTGCCTTTCAGTAACAAGACCAAAGGTTTTGATGGGATCCCACAAATTTAATATTTAATCCAGACAATTGGGTCTTGTAGATATCCGGTCTTGGCCAGACTCCTTGAACATTTTTACTATTCAAATTTAAAAACAGATTAAGGCCAATGGCTATTCATCTGAGAAAGTTCAGATATTGATTCAGCATCTAAGTTTACCCCTATACGTCATATCTACTTTGACGAAATTAATAAAACCTTCTGTTGAATTTCCGGTTTCAGCCGGATTCCGGGAGAACTACTTGTCTGGCGAGAAAATGATTTTCATATACGTGTTCCGCATTTCTTCTTACCCCTAAATCGAGTATTTCATTAGCTGTTAAAAAATGTTTCGTTCGCCCCTAAAACTGAACCCCCTCCCTCACCCCTAAATGTAGGGTTACAGACCCCATCTTCTCCCTTGACCAAAAGAATCCTCACACCAAGTTTCATCAAAGTAGGCCTATCTAATAGGTATCCCTCCACTTATGTTTTGGGGTCCCAAAAATGTAGTGGACACAAAAATTCAGGGACAAAAATAATGAATTTTGCAAAAAAAAGTCTAGAAACCTTCTGGTTGTAGAAGAGTCAGACCTGAAACAGTTTCCGGCTGATGTGGTGTTTTTTTTCCATATTGTGAAAGGTTAATAAAATATTTTACTGTACACTAAATCACATGAAAAAGTTGCTCACCTGCTAAAACAAAACTTCCAACACAAGAAATGAAACCACTCAGGAATGAATTGAAAGGAAAGGTACCGACTAAGCAGCAGTAAACGAACTGGACAATACCAGTCAACAAAATGTAGGTCAAGTAGACATCAATGATTTTCAACTTTTTTGAAGTAGTTTTCTGGTAATCACCAACAAAGCTGCTAACAACTTCACTAAAGCTGACTGTCGACATCCTAAAAAATACACATATGGTCATGAAGCGGCTCCTCAACTAACAGGTATGCTTTATTTTAACATTTCTTAGATACATTCTTTTTTTTCAAAGAGTCAAATAGAAATAATAAATTAAGGACTTCCGATCAGCTAACAGCTAAGTTTTTTTTTCAACACAAAGAATGAAACTAAATTCTTGTCCTCTCTAGGGTACATTCCCAGCATTTAGCATGTCACAGACAGTCATCGAAGCCGCACCGAAGTTGGCGACGCGCCGCCGAAAATAACTCAGCGGGCCGCCACCGAAAGCATCTCGCCGCGTCGCCGGTAAAATTCTGGAGCCGAATCTTTTAAGTGATATGTTTCAGATTCTATTTCCTCTGAGATTCATCTTCTAAAGGCTCCAGGTTGTTGTTCTGTTTTTATGGCACTTGCCCTTCGGCCAAGTTCCATATAACGATCGGAATTCATGTCCATCCGTCGGTCTGTTGGTCGGTCGGTCCGGGTTTTGCTAGTTCGGGCACGTCCACATCAGCTAGGACGATGAAACTTGGCAGGCACATCAAGGACCCGAAAAGATTAACTTGGAAACAGTCGTTTCCCCGATCCGACCATCGTGGGGGGATTGGAGGGAAGGGGAATCTGGAATCTAGTGGCATTTATAACTTTTGAAAGGCATCGGATCTGAATGAAACTTGGCAAGTGGAAAGAGCTATTGTCTCAGATGTTCCATGTCAAGTCCGGACCAGATCCGATACTAGGGGGGGGGGGGATTTGGAAGGGGGCACCGGAATTTTTGTGAAACGCTTAGCGTCGAGGGATCGGTTTGGGCCTTGCTGGGGAAGAACAAACATAAGCATTAGATACGTTCTTGACAGAACCAGATCATATCAGGGCTCTTTGGGGGGAGTTGGAGGGGTTTCCCGGAATTCTGGTGATCGCGAGTTAGGATACTTCCAGATGTGCTAAGGAGGATAAAACTTGGCGGGCATATTAGTGACCCGACCAAACAGACTTAAGGAACCGATACAATGCCCAGGAAGACTTCCGTTCCTGGATCCGATTATTTTTCGGAGAGTTGAGGGAGGGGGAATCCGGAAATTGCTGACTTCCGTAGGTTGCGAACGAATGGTTGGAACTTTATGGGTGATAAGAACTGATGACCTAGATATGCAAAGCATATGTCCGAACCCCATGCGGACATGGCTGAATGAGTTGGGGGGGGGGGGGGGGGTCCGGAAACTTTGTGACATGCATACAAACCAAACGGATGGGCCGAATGGGGTGCAAGTTGGACAGTACCAAGTTTATGCGGCCTAGATTTGTCATTTGGCGTCCGAACCGGATCCGACCAAGGTAGAGGATGATGAAGCGGGAACCGGAAATTTGCAGATATGCACCGATTCGTGTAAAACTTGATGGACGGGAAGAAGAGATATAAAGAGATGCGAAGTTTATGTGTCCGAGTCGTATTCGGCCACAGTGGGGGGAGTGGGAGGGGAAGTCCTGGAAATGTTGTGGCTCGCATAAGGGTGGAGTGATTTGAATGAAACTTGGAAAGTAGAGAGATTGTATGCCTTAGATGACATACTTTAGGGTCCGGACCGGATCCGAGCACGGTGGAGAGGGGTGCCGGAATTTCCGGACAAATGCTCAGATTTACTTTCTCTTTCTCACACCACCTACTCGTGATAAGTGCCATATGAGCTCTTAGCTCTTGTTTCATCAGCAAGTGCACTAGCAGAAACAGGCTACGGTTGTGGCGGCAGTGCAGGACCGACAGTTTCGAAAATTGTACGTTGGCTCCAAACCGCGTAAACAAAGTGTCAAATAGCATTTTATAAGTAGTGAACTGATAGACAAAAATGCTCCTCAGCCGGGATTTGAACCCAGGACCCTCTGCTTACAAGGCAGTCGCTCTACCAACTGAGCTACCGAGGGGCTTGTGAACAGAGTTCGCTAACCACTACAATAGTCTGGTAGAAGTCGGCCATAGGAACAGTGATCCCGTCCGAAGGCAAATTCATCTAACCAGTTCACATCCCCATGTCACGGAAATTTACAATATTACATAAATGGCACTTCAGACAAGGGACTTGTACCGTCTTGTAGGTCCTGGTATGTCTACGTGGCTCCGACAATGGAGTCCTAGACTTCTAAATTATATTCGAAAAATGTTTATGGTTTATTGGTCACGATACAAGTCCCTTGTCTGAAGTGCCATCTATGTAATTTTATGTCAAATAGCGTTCGTGGTACCTGTCGGTTCGACAATCTGCCCAAATTTTGCTAGTTCAGACACTTCCGGACAAGCTAGGACGTTGAAACTTGCCATTCTTTCGGGACGGTAGCGTAATTTCACTGAATGTTGGCAAACCCTTGAACTTCCCTTGAAGTCACCTCGATTACTGGAGGATTCCAGATTCCATGGAAGTTCCCCTCAATTACTGGGGATCCCCCCCCGCCTTTAAATTTTTTTATTTATAGTAAAACAGCAGGTAGCTTATAGGTTCAAAGACTGTATGGCACTTGCAGCCTTTGATTCACTTGTCACAAATCGACTATGATGTTGAATGGCATTCGGTCGCTTCATCGATCCATATGTCTTTCTTTGATATTTTTTTCCCTTCACATTTAAGCTAGGACTATGAAGCTTGGCAGTTATATCAAGGATCCAACCAATACTCAACAAAACATTCTTTTCTGGATCCCACCATCCGTGTGAGGGGGGAGGGAGGGGGATTCCGAGATCTTTGTGACCAACCTGCATCGCCAACGGTAAAATAAAAGCCAATAAAAGCCAAGGATCTTAGACATGTGGGATCCAGATTTGGTGGGAGAGTTTGAGGGGGACTCCTGGATATCTTGTCATTTGCAATAAGTAGAACTATCGAACGCGCTGTCCAGTCCGCAGGAACTTGCAAGCTGGCGAGAACACATTTCCTAATTTTTTTTTTATAACGTATGCGACCCTTAGCTAAAATACACTGCCATTACATGTGCAATATCAGCTTTCAGCTCTGTCGGTACCTCACGCCAAAATCCTCCATTAGGGATCTATCCGATTCAGACACATAAATATTACATGTAGAGCATTTGCACATAAAACCCAAGACTTCCGAAAAATTTCAGCCGTCTTTCATCTCTCCCACAGAGGTTGTATCTGTTTATTAGTAGTCAGCCACGATTTGAGATTAAGAACTTGGGCTTTCAGGACCACTGCTTTACCACTAGGTACCTAGGGGCGTTTGAACATAGTTTTCAAAGCACTATAATGGTCAGGAAGAAGCAGGCCATTGGAATGCCCAAGGCAAATCTATCGAAGCACTTCACATCCCCAGGTCAAGTCATTATATAAATAGTAGCCTATGTAGGTGGAATTTTATTAAAGGGAATTGTACAGTGGCAAAAAAACCAGCTGATTTGTCACGGTAAAGTAAATTGACTAGTAGTATTCCATCTATGTAGTATCTGGTCTTATCCGGTCCAGACATCAAATACCGTTTGAGTTTATCACTCTCTTATTTTGGTCCCTATGCGTATAAAAAAAATTCGGAATCCACCTGCCCCCCCCCCGACTGTGTCACATATAAGTATCAAACCTAGGGCATTTGCTGATATCACCGATCGAGTCACTCAAACGGAAGCCTTGGGACCCTTTACCTTTGCATGATCCAAGTTAATAAACTTGCAAGTTAATAAACTTGCACTTTCACAGTTAACAGAAGTCCGTCTAGAACACTAATATATTCCTATTTTGGGAGCTAGTCCGGGTCCAGCTGGCTAACATCTTCCCGAATGGGATGTTTAGGCCATGCCAATTCAATCCACTGATCCAGACTGTTCTTCTTGACAGTTAGGACCTAGTTAGTAGAACTGCAAAGAAATTTCCTTTTAACATTTTGAGGCCAATTGTAAAGTTATGTTGTGTATATTCAAGCTTAGGTACCTCTCCTATAGCTCCCCATGTCAGAAACAGATTAATGTTCTAGGCTAGACTGACATAAGCCACTTCTGCCTGTTTTCCATTAACTTATAGCATTTCCTGAGAAGAATACTAGTTGCATTTTACATCTCATTTCTCCAAGCTTTGCGATTGGCTTCTTATTTCTCTTGTTGCATTATCTGTTACCACGCTATCTCTACCTCGCTAACTGGATTTGCAAATTAGTGGCTTTTGTCAGTTAATGTGGTATCTGATATACAGTTGCTCTGCAAAAATAGCAACTGGCAAAATTGCACTTTTCAAGGCCATCCCAAAAGAAAAACTGATATTCAGTCACATCACTAAGTGCTAAACTTCTTTCCCACCAATTTGACAAAAACTGATGAAAGTGAGATGAATTTTTCAGATACCACAGCCAGTTACCACAGTCGGACATATCAGATATCACGATAACTGGCCAGATACCACAATAGCTGCAAAAACGACTTTAGACAGTGGTGAAATGCAACTAATGAAGCCAATTTCTATCATTCTTGTCTAGTTGTCAGAATTGAGAACAGAGAAACCTTTGCGATTCTGCAGAGTCAAGAAGTTGCTTTGATAGTCACTTCTTGATTCTCATTCTTTCTTCTCCTTCCTTTATTGGTCAACAAAGGGCGGATGTGTTTTTGTCAAAAGGGAAAAAACATTAATTTGTGCAAGCAGGGAAAACTGAGATAAGAAAATGCAACTACTATTCCACAATCTTGCATCTCATTCTTTTAGGTTTGACTATTTCTTACCTTTTCACTGTTTCACTAGGCTATTGAGGAGGAAATAAAAAAACGATGACTCCCAATCCCAAACAGTTTATTGTTTGCTTCTTCTTCTTCTCTTTCAATCTCCAATGGTATTTCGTACTGCGAAGCTTACGCCGATTCTAGGCCAGGAGCTGGAAAGTTGGAAGTTGGTGTACGGTATCATCTTTACTTTGACCAAAATCTGGATCAGGATTCATATTTCTTATCCCAATATGACCTTTGGCTGACCTCACGTTTGTGATACTACCGTAGGCGTGGGACAGACTCTTAGGGGGGTTTCATGTAAGTGTGTACAGTAACTTACAGCAGCATAGAGGTTCTTTGCAGTCTAATTTTTCTATTATTTGAACAGTAGGCCATTGAACTTATTTGAACAGTTACTTAAATTTGAACAGTGTCAGTACACTTTTGGGCTAAATAGTAGAATCAAGTCCAAAATACCTATTCATGATTCAGGTGTTTTGGAGGCCCCTTAATTAATTATCTATTTTGGAAAACTGGTAGTTAGCTTTGCCTTTAGACACAGCAAGTGCATGAAAATGGCAAAGTCCAATGTCAACAAACGTTCATATAAGCATATCCCTACTGTACCTCAAATTTCATAACCTCAAACTCAACCTGTTAATTGCAAGAATGTCAAAATGCCTTTACAAGCCCTAGTGATTACTCTTAATCCTAGCTAAAGAGAGAGAGAGGAAGAGATTCAGATCTTATCTTTATCAAAGCTTTGAGGGAGGAGGAGCCACACACTCCCCCTGGATGCATAAAGCTTACAGGTTTCGGTTCTTCTCTCTCTCTCTCTCTCTCTCTCTCTCTTTAGCTAAGGTTAAGAGATTAAATAATAGAATAAATATTATCCTTGCTAAAACCTACCTACCAAAAACTTACCTCACGCTCTGGATCCAGTTGCGAGCAAACTGTCTGCCAGTACACGGGAAAAGTAAGTTTGACAAGAAAAAAAGTGTTTCCCCCAGTACGAACAGCCCCTGCCCACTCTGCGGTTAAGGCGAGGATGACCTAGCCCATTTGGTTGCACTGTGCCGCGAACTCTCGTTTTTAAGGGAATCTTGCTGGGGGGGAAGGGAGATACTGTTTCCTGATATATTGAAGAGCACATCTCCAGGAGCAATTAGTGCATTATGTAGATTTGTATTGCAAAGTATTAAAGTAAAAGTTGACCGGGCGAGTGCAGTTTAGTATATGTAGTGCGATATTAGAAGTAATTATGAAGTTTTTTGTTTTGTTGTATGTATATGGCCCTAAGGCTTTAAATACAATATTATTATTATTATTATTATTAATGGGTTCCATGTGTGGAAAGTAAATCCCGAATGGAAATGGATTTTTATGCAGTCCTGATAGCGAGGAATCAAAACCTGACTATTTTTAACAGTTACAAGTCAGAAGTCCCAATGTGTCTGAACTATTTGCCTTTTCTTTGTTTGAACATGCTTAAAAAGAAATTTCCTGGTTACTGACTTTAGTAACTCCAGTCTACCACTAATCCCTGATTTTTGGATACCCTTTGCCAAACGCTGGGTATATCTAGCATTTGGCATAGCCTATGCCTAATGCTGGATACCCTATGCCAAACGCTAGATACCTGTTGGTAATGTAACCCTGATTGGTTGAATTTTTAGCTTCACTGAAATCATCAATATTTTACTGGGCTACAGTATCGAGCACCTGGCATAGTGTATCCAGCGTTAGGCATAAGGTATGGCAAACGCTAGACATATCCAGCGTTTGGTATAGGGTATCCAAAATCAGGGGTTTGTGGTTGACTGAGTAACTCTACCCTTTTCAACACTTTGTAAATCACTGCAAGGAATTCGAGCTCAGGTGAGAATGAGATGACTCTAAATGAAAATGAAAAATTGTTTATTTAGAAAATCTGAGGAAGAATTTATTCTTCCAGCATGTTAGCCCATGCTGAAGCTTCTTTCTTTTATTTTTGTCATGATTTTTGGTTCCTTTTTAAGCAGGATAGATCTTTGTAAAGGAAAGATTTTTCTGGAAATCTGAAATTTTTTCTGAGGTTGGATACACCTGCTGTAGTTAACTTTAGTCACAGCAAGTGCATGGAAATGGCAAAGTCCAGAGTCAACAAACATTCAAATAAGAGTACCTCTACTGCACTCTTCTTAAACTCCAACCTCGCTGGCCTCTGGATTGTCTGGATGAGTGTACCACAAATGCTTGATTTTTGGATACGGTACCCTATGCCTAATGCTGGATGTGTCTACAATTTTGTATACCGTATGCCTAACTCTAACACTGGATAATAATGCTGGATACTCTAATGCTGGTATACTCTAATACTCTAATACCTAATGCTGGATACTCTAACCCAGTAAAATATTGATGCATACAAACATACAGAGTTTGTGGTTGACTGCTCTGGCTGGTAAATGGCAGAGGCATGCTTCTTTGAACACTGCTCTAAATTTTGGACTACCTTGATTTTGTTTTAACCTCTAAAAACAGTCAAATAAATGGGAACCATAGGCATAGGCATAAACATTAAGAACTAAATATCTGCTAAGAGCCACTGAGTCTCAGAACTGGGAGCCAAGTCTTCCCAGAGTCCGCCAACTGCTTCAGGTTTCTTTATGTTGAAATAAAGAAAACATTTAATGCTACACGAATAATGAGTCGGATCTGAGCCAGATTCATTTTGTTTATCTAGCCTATTGTTTATTTTTGAAATTTCTTTTTTTTTAATACTTCTGAGTTTCTGATGGTCCTGGGAGTAATGCAAGACAATAGGCCATTGCAATGCTAACAATCTCATACCTTGGCCGTCTGAGGTAAATGATGAACAAAATTCGAGTGTGTGGCTTTAATCTGATCTTACTTAAATTATTATATATGTTTTATGTTTACTTATGTTTCATCATATTCTTCAAGTTATGTGCCTCTGCCTCTGCTTTAGCACTTTCTTCCATTTGGGATTTCCAAATGGGTCATCATGGATCATAGTAGTTCTGTTTTCTGTAAATCTTCTGAGAATGAAAACATGCTAACAAAATGACGAGTTGCAAAGACAGCCTCAAAAAGGGAACATAATCTGCAGAGTCGACAGATCAGTTCAAACTGCACTTAGGTAATGAGTGAAGGGATAAGCACTGGAGTATGATTTGAAAGCCCCGGAACATAAGCAGCTGTAGATATTCATCAAACTTCATAACAAGGAGTGAGCTAAAGCAGGAGCGTCACGACCGGGGGGGGGGGGGGGAGACGTTCCCCACCAATGTTGTCCGCCAGTCGGTAAAAATAACTGAGTCGGCGCGAAGCGCCGCGATTTTTCGCCAAAACAGTTGATTTTTTTCATTAAAACAGTCGATGTTTCTGAAAATCAGATGATATTTCGTCAAAACAGTCGTTTTTTTCTGAAAATCAGTCGATTTTTCGAAATTGTCTTTTTTCTTGAAAACAGTCATTTTTTCTCCAAAAACTGTCAGTAAAAATTACCAGCCAGTTGGTAAATTCCTTGGCCCCCCTCCTAACATTTTGGCTAGTAACGCCTCTGAGCTACAGGATAGAAAACCCAGTTTTCCCTCCAAGCCCGGATTCAAGGTAATTGTTTGGTACAGTACAGGCAGGTTAAAGGGTTGCTCATCGTGTTAGAGAAAAATCATTAAAAACCCTTTTCTCGTCCGTATGATTCCACTGTGTAAATTCAGTGAACTTGAAGTATTTTTTTTGCAGTTATAGGTAGGTCTGACCTTTGGAAGTATCTTAAGTATCTTGAACCAGAGGCTTTACTAACCAAAATGTTGGGGGGGGGGGGGGCAAGGCATTTACCGACTGGCTGATAACTGTTATCAACTGTTTTTGCAGAAAAAACGACTGTTTTCAAGAAAAAAAACACGGTTTCGAAGAAAACGTCGACTGATTTTCAGAAAAACCGACTGTTTTGAAAAAAAATCAACCGATTTTCAGAAAAAACGACTATTTTCATGAAAAAATCAACTGTTTTGGCAAAAAATCGTGGCGCTTCGTTTCGACTCGGTTATTTTTTACCGACTGGCCGACAGCATTGGGGAGGGGGCGTCCCCCCTCCCCCCCCCCAGTCGTGACGTCCCTGTCTTCAACTATAGATGAAAGTTCAGACTTCTGTCCCATTCACCAAAATGCATCTTTCTCTCCAAATATTGTTACACTGTCTTATTTTACCACTTGAGTGTTGTTTGTTTATCAGTATGTGCATTAGCTCCCCCCCCCCGAAATTTTTTTTGCCTGACATGCATGTGATATAACTGAATGTGCATATTGTGTTTGGAATTTTGTCAGTCAGTTTCGACCTCTGGAACATGTGTAATAGTTGTTCCCGTTCTTGGCCCGGTGAATGGTGTATGGCATGCATTAGCCGTGTTTTTTGTAAAACTCCATAGTCGTGTTTTTTGTAACACTCCATTTTGCTTACGCCGTTCTCCGTTCTGCCTATAAGCTCGTTTTTGTTCAATAAGTTTCAAACTCGTTCTCCGTTGAGGTTGTTACAAAAAACGCCTATTGCACCAATTTTAAACTGAGCGGCTAGTAACTGAAAATCAGCATTGGCGTACCATTAATGTGGGTTGCAGCAAAGGATGTCCTGTTCACTCATGTCGAAGGTTTCACAAGTTCACTCCGTTGTTAGCATTGCCCACACATTTTGGAATTTTTGTTCCTGAGATTGAAAATAGGAAGGTCCATTCCATGACACCCTATTTCTTCTTCATTAATTTCGTAAAAAAATGGGTGCTTTTATCCATTTTGCAATTTTGCTGAAGGACTTGTTCCCGATGCATAGCAGAACGGGATGAGAACGGTATGCAGAACTGAGGTTCCTATTCCGTTGATCATCCAGCAGAACGGAATGAAGAATGAGATACAACTCGTTCTTCGTTCTGCTAAAAACGGACAACTACAGCGTTCTACTAAAAACCGCTTAGAGGAGAACGGGATAGAGAACGGAGAACGTGTTCTTTACAAAAAACGCGGCTCATTTTCCTTACGGCGTTCTCCGTATAAGCCCGGTTTTGGTCGAATGAGTTTCAAACTCGTTCTCCGTTGAGGTTGTTACAAAAAACGATTATTGCACCAATTTTAAATTGAGGGGCTAGTAACTTAAAAAATCAGTCAAGTCAGTTTCAACATCTCGCTTCAGTAATTAGGCGCGAATTTTCGAAATTCTCGGCAAAACAAATTAAACTTGTAAACTAAGCTTGAAACAGTGGGCCTGTTATACTAAAATCCATTTTTGTACTTTTTATAGCTGCTGTTTTAAATATTGGTTAGTTCGACTATTAACGTTTTCGTATGAACTTCGTTCGTGAAACGACGTGTATAGAACGTGCCAAAGAAACCACTAATATGACAAAATTTAAACGACGTTTTTGGTACCGACAACGACGCACGACGAAAACGAGCGCGGCTAACATAGGAAGATCCACTCAGATCCATTCCATGGCACCCTTTTTCTTCTTCATTAATTTCTATTAATTTCCTAAAAATAGGGTGCTTTTATCTATTTCTGCAATTTTGCTGAAGGACCTGTTCCCAATACGTCACGAATGTAGCAGAACGGGATGAGAACGGTATCCAGAACTGATTTTCCTATTCCGTTGATCACTCGTTCTCCTTTCTGCTAAAAAACGGACAATAGCACTACGGCGTTCTACTAAAAACCGCTTATAGGAGAACGGAGAACGGTTTGTTTACAAAAAACGCGGCTATTGTATAGAGAGATTGCACCCTACCCGATGAAAACGGATATTGCTACATCATCATCACGGGATCATAACAACAAAATTTAACATTGAGAGGTATAGGACTTTCAACTTTGAAATTAAATTATCGTCGTTTTATCATCATTCTGAGCCAGGGGCTTGCTGGAAATGTTAATTGGGCTATTCCTTAACCGTATAATTCTATTTTTGCAAAAGAGTTTCCATGGAAGTAAGAGGTTGAAAGCTTCAAAGTTTGAACACAAAAACGGAGTCTCGAATCCTATTGGTCGGCGATGACGCGGATTTGAAAAAATGTGTCATAATCGACCAATAGGACGAGACTCGGTCTTTGTTTACAAACTTTGACGCCTTCAAACTCTTACTTCCATGGAAACTCTTTTGCAAAAATAGAACTATACGGTTAAGGAATGGCCCAATTAACATTTCCAGCAAGTCACTGGCTCAGAACGATGATAAAACGCCGATAATTTAATTTCAAAGTTGAAAGTCCTATACTTCCTAATGTTAAATTTTTTCGTTACGATCACGTCCGTTTTCGTCGGATATGGTGCAGTCTCTCTATTCCCGGCATGAACAAGCTGTCGAGACTCTCCCCGTTCGCCTGCATTCTCGATTTTGACAGGTTGTCAAGGTTCTGCTTTCAGTTTTTCATGTAATTTAGGTAATGGCTACGTAATTTCAAATTAGCTCATCTAATATTGGGTTTGCTTAGTCGCGTCAGTGCATTCGCCTACTAAACAAAGCCACAAATTTACATCGGACTCGATCATCCGCAAAGTGAAAGTCGCATCAGAAAAAAAGTCATGTCAGAACTAAATCTCTACAGTCTCATACCCGTCTTTCGTTCATGTTGTGATCTTACGTAATCAGTGTGCTGAGCATAGTTCTTACGCATACAAAAAACGCGGATTTGGTATTGATCACAGGAAGCGTGCCAAAGGCTTGTGTGTTGTCCGACCATAGCAGTTTCAGTGATTTTGAAAAACATGGCAGCCTAAAAAATAGATGTACAGATATTGAAAGAAGCTGTCTGATAGATAAAAACAGCGACGGACCACCTTGCCGGATTCTGCTTTGTAAAAGCTTATGCTAAGCCTATTGTTTTCTTCTGTAGTGGCAGTTGCCGTTGTAAAGTCGTTCACGTCTGTTTTGCCGCTGTCTAGGCATCTGCCCCATTCCATTTTTGTCAGCGCAAACTGATTCAGACAATTTTGTGTTGACGTTTTATTAAGTAGTGAGAGTGAATCGTGATTCACCATTGTCTGAGTTTGTTCATTTCCTTATCACCGCTCGTGCTCGTAATTGGATGCGTTTTTGAGCCGAAAAGTGTATAAATAGAATGAAAGTCTACGATTGTTTTCAGTCGTGTATAAAGCGCCATTTCGGAAAGATGAAGAAGCCCGCGTTTACCGTGATCCACTTCAACGATGTTTATAACGTCGAGCCGCAAACTCAGGAACCTGTCGGTGGCGCGGCGCGGTTTTCTGCCGCTTTGAAGTCTTTCAAGGATGAAAACCCCCTGATTCTGTTTAGTGGGGATATCTTCGCACCGTCTATCAGTAAGTTATGTTTTGTATATTAACTCACGGGTTTTGACTGCTTTTGTTCTAATTTCAACCGAAAAGGGCTGACATGAGACAATAGTTGCGTTTTCGCAGATACCATGGTATCTGTTACCACGGTAACTGAATCTGCAATTAGTCGTTTTTGCAGATACCGTGGTATCTGATACACGGTTGCTCTGCAAAAACGACTAACGCCGAAGTTGTACTTTTCGAAGTCATCCCAAAAGAGAAACTGATATCCAGTTATATCACTAAGTGCTAAACCTCTTTCTCACCAATTTGACAAAATTTGATGAAAGTGAGATGACTTTTCAGATACCACGATCATTTACCACGGTCGGACCGTGGTATCTGAATATCAGACACTACGATAACTGCAAAACGACTCTAGACCGTGGTATCAGATACCGTGGTATCTGCAAAAACGCAACTAATCTAGTTACCCATCACTTATTCACTTAAACAGGCATGAAGACCCGATGAAAATGCGTTACTTCGTTGCTCCGCTATTCACGAATAACGAGTTTCATATAGTAATAATAATAATAATAGATTTATTGCCCATCATAATGCACAAACGCACAAAAAGACGTAGCAATTAAATAAAGAAGAAGAAAAAGAACAAAGAAAGAAATGAAAAAAAAACATTACTGTCAATAACAATAACGGAAAGAACGCAAGAAACTTAAAAAGATAACAACGAGCGTGTTCCACCCTTGTACCAGTAGTAACTATTAGTTACTAAACCCGTTCCAGCCTCACGAAAAGTTACTACGCTGACCGTTCCAGCCTTGTCGAAATAGTAACCAATAGTGCCTATTTGCTTACCACGCTCGGGAGCGTGGTAAGCGTAGTAACCACGAATCTCTGTCACGTGATTGGTCGGATTCACCCGTGGTATGATATTTCGCTGGAAAATACAACAATCGTTCCAACCTTGACGACAAAAAGGCAGAATTTGTGACGTCATGCGTGGTAACTACGGTAAGTAGGATGGAACACGCTCAACATACACTGACGCAACTTACACTGAGTAAAGCATCTGCTGAGCTACATGAAAGTTTAACCGAATAGGGCTGGGATACGACAATCTAGTTACCCATCACTTATTCACTAAAATTGGCTTGAAGACCCGCTGAAAATGCGTTACTTCGTTTTTCCGCTAATCACGAGTAATCGATTTTCAAATAGTGGAATTTCCATGTGATTTGTGGTACCTCTATGCGCTTGTATTTGTGTTGTATGACTTACGAGAAAGATTTATGATTTTTTTTTGTTCAGGCACTAAGCAATCTTCACCAATCTAACCACTGCCCACTGAAAAGCCGCGTTTGTGTTGAGATAAAAATTTCCCGCGTCATAGTAGAATTTTCGTTGTGGGGACGGCCTCAGGTATTCTGAACGCCATTCTAGTAAGCGGAAAAAAAATCCCTTTGCAGAATCCAAATAATTCACTGTATTCAATTAAATGACCCAAAAATAAGTTGGCTTTTCAGTTAAACTTTAAGGCTGCGCTTAAAGGGCTCTCTCCCTTCCCGAATATCAGATATAGGTCGTGCTACTCCATACTTTGAAAGCAATGCTATTACTTGTCCAAGGTGGATTTACTTGGAATTGTAAATTATGTAAATCCCTGTTATGTGGAATTTCCCTGGAATTTTAGTAGAATTTCCCTGTCGGATTTGTGGTATCCCTGTGTGCTTATACCTGTGTTGTATGCTTGAAGAAAAAGATACACCAAAATGTGTGTTCAGGCACTAAACACTCTTCAGCAAGATCACCGATGGCCACTGAAAAGCTGTGTTTGTGTTGAGATTCAAATTTTCCGTGTCATAGTAGAATTTTCGTTGTGGGACGGCTGTAGATATTTTGAAAGTCGCGACTAGAGCAGATAGTGGAAAATAAAAAAAATCCCCTAGCAGAATCCAAATAATTCAGTGTATTCAGTTAAATCAGTGGTTCCCAACCGGTGGTACGCGTACCCAAAGGGGTACGCGAAGGTACCAAAATCTGTTTAATCTGTATTTTCAGAATATCTCCTCACTCATTTTTGATTGCCGAAAGCCTAATATTACCAGCAGAGGCATCACTAGCCAAAGGTTTTTTGGGGGCAATATATTTTTACCGAGTGGCTGGTAATTTTTACCTACTGTCTTTCGAAAAAAATAATGCTTTTACGAAAAATTGCGGCGCTTCGCGCCGACCAGTTTCTTTTTACCGATTGGCCGACCACTTAGGGGGAGAGGTGTCCCCAGCCTATGCGTGACGCCTCTGAATGCAAGCCCTAGTGAAATTCATCAAAGAATATTGATTTCAGAACAGCTAGCCTACTGCTGTAAAATCAATTCCTGTGTCAAACAATTTTGTTCAAAAAGAAGCGAAGGCATTGCAAGTAATATTGTCATTCAGGTCTAGAGCAAAATTAACGAAAATTTTGCGATGCAGCTTGATGAAAGCATGGATTTGTGGGATGTATCACGCGAAGCTCAGATGATAGTATTTGTCCGTTATCGAGATTCTGTCATAAAAGAAAATATTCTGTTTTTCGAAAACCTTCAGTACCGAGGACAGCATGAAAAAAAAAGGGTAGGGGTTATGACTGGATTAAAAATCCATTTAGTAGAAAAGTGATGTCAAGCTCTGGTAAAAATGTGATGACTGTAAAAATGTTGCCGTTAATTACATCGAGCCGAGATTTGACAAAAATTTTTGCTACAACGCAGCCTCAAATGCCTCATTGATTTTGTATATATTTCTACATTTATGACTAAAATATCGCCCTTTTCACGTTCTGAAAATGGTGGTACGCAACCTTTTCGAACCTTGTTTAGGGTTTCGCGGTACGGAAAAGGTTGGGAACCACTGAGTTAAATAATACAAACATAAGTCGGCTTTTCAGTTAAACTTTAAGGTGTTATTTTGCGATCCCATAAAGAGGCTCGGGTTCGGAGTGAGTTTTTGCGCGATCGTTTGTATATCTCAGATTTGACAGGACAACTTTCGAGGTGATTTTGCGAGAAGTTCAAAACTTGCTACAAATCTAAAGGACCTGTCGGACCTGTAATACTACGCAGCATACCTACACAATCCCTCCATATATTTCTAAACCCGGAGACCCAATTTGGTACGGTGCATTCTAACCCCTTTATAAAAAACCACGCTGATTTTCTCACTTGCCGTGTTTTACTACCTTCGATGCGTATCACGCTGTCGACGGATGTCTGCGAGAAGTTTTCCATAAGAAAAACCGGTTATGTAAATTGTTTCCCTGTTTTCGCTTTAAGTCAACGGGTCTCGGAAAAGGCTTAAAACAGCCAAAACCGTGGATTATTTGTTGAAAGCGCAGCCTAGTTTTAAATTATTCAAATATTTTAAAACACTGTAAGTTGATTAGTAAATAGTGCGAGGGGTCCTTTAAGTAAACAAACAAAATGATACGGAAGATCCTATAGTACGGAACTGTAATGGAGTAAGGCTGATGTTCTATTTATTGAGATGTTGTCTTGATTTTGTTTTATTCAGGCATTTGAAATTACCGAAAAATTACAGACAAAACGACGTTTCCGACAGTTTTTAACTTGTTGAACGGGTATGTCGCACATATATCTGTTTGCGTGACGAACATTCAGAAATTTCTGAGACACAAACAAAACGCCTCAAATGTGTTTCAATGCTGAACTGCCCATTTCTTTGATTCATATGGAGGAAACAATCATAAAAGCGAAAGATTGTGCATAAGACCTTTAGGTGCTGGGTAGTCAAGTCACTCATCGAGCCCGTGAAGCGGTTCGTTCTTCATCTTTCACTCACACCCCAGCATCCCCCGCTTTGGGGCATAGCCTATTAAGAAAAATTGGCAAGACAAAATGCCAAACGGCTTGTAGGTCCGAGTTAGTTTCTTTCATCTTTCACTTCTTTCACTCACACCCCAGCATCACCCGCTTTGGGGCATAGCCTGCCAAGAAAAATTGGCAAGACAAAATGCCAAATCAGCTTGTAGGTCCGAGTTAGTTCTTCCGCTTTAGAAGCAGTATTGATCAGATACCTCATACCCTCACGAAAAACGGTACGAAACAGACGTTAAAGCAGAAGCGGAACCTGATACTATCCCATTATTTTCCTGATCTATAACAAGCGCCATCACCAGTCCGCCTATTTTCTTGTTTCCTATCACGGTTGTTCTCATGCTTTTCCTCTCTTGCAAAATCGCGTTTTCCCATTGAGAGTCTTTTCACAACTAAGCCCCGCCTCTCCCGATTGGTTCAGTTGAGGTACGGCACTGCAAACTTATTAGAGATAATGTTTTTTTGTCGATGTTAGTCAAGAAATAATCGGTACCGTAGTCTTCTTTCATAGTGGACAGACATTCCTTCCGGGGAATTTGAACTGGAATCAAGAACAAATAATCAGATAGAACTTATGTTTTTAGTCGCATGCAGCGACTAAGAAAACTCCGACAAAATTGAGCGGACCTAGAGGTATTTACTCTAGCTTTGACCTGATGTTATACCCGTTTACTCCTCTTCCGTCTCCACCGTTGCTTATCGCACAAGAAATATTGAAGGAGCCTAGCAAGAGGCGTACTCCGCGCGCCGACCCGTTCTGGAGCTCGTCCATAGAACCAATCAGCTTTGACTGCTAGAGTTCCTCTTCAGCGACTTAACAGCGATATAGCTATTTGTAGAGGTAACGAAACGTGATGTGGCGCGAAGCTAGTAACCTCCGCTCGTTTGCGTCGGAACTCGGCATGTTTGTATGACCGACATAGGCGGACAGCAGTTCTATCTCATTATTTGTTCTTGCTGGAATGTAGCAGCTCTATGCCCATGTTGGAAATTTTAGCGAGAAGCCCTTGAGTGAACCTTTGAACTATCCTAACCAGTCTGCGTCATGTCTTCATCTTCTTCTACTCATTAATGGCATCGGGACAGCTGGGGAGCGCGACCCTTTCCGCCTTCCGGTTGATCTTCTTCTGAGATGTTGATAGGTCGGTCTATGGCACCTCAACTGGGATCTCCGCCCAGGAGGAATTACCCTCTTATTGATGGTGGGGTGGATGATGGAACCCGGACTGGAATCAGAGCCCAGGAGGAATATCCTCTTCGTGTGGTTGTTGGGTTGGCAATGGCACCTCGACTGAGATCAGAGCATCTCACAGTTTGTGCAGCGTTTACAAGTACAGGAAAACTTGAACAGAATCCGATCTTGGTGACAAGATTAGTTTACGCGCAGAGGGAAAAAACTTAATTCTTCAAACCAGAAAATCTGACATAAATAAATTCACTAGCCAATAAAAAAATGTTTTGAGAGAATTTATGACATCAGCACTGATGATTGCTGCTCTCAAAAGCTAACTAGACTTTTTTTAGTACTTTTTACCAGCGCCGCCGAAAAGATTCCGTTCAAGTAGACCGGAATTCCTTTCATCATGAAAGGATTCCCATCCCGCTAGACTTTTTTTCTACTCGTCCTCACGAACGGAATCCTTTCGAGTCGACCGGAATTCCTTTCTACTCGACGGGATTTCTTGTCCGAGTAAACGCTACATTATTCGAAGTGCAAACGTATTGCTACTAAGCAGCACAGAGACATTAGACTGATATTGACGTAATGATGTTGCATTTGCCAAATTTTATCCTATGAAAATACTGCACTGATTCTTTTCTTATTTTTCAGTGAGCACTTTCACCGGAGGGAAACAAATGGTACCAGTATTGAATCATTTGGGTGTCCATTGCGCTGTCTTCGGAAACCACGACTTTGGTAAGCCCCCATGTCTGACTGCCTGTGCGTGTCTGCCCGCAGTTGATCGCTTAAAATTGAACTGAAAACAGTGTCATTTTCTTAGTTTATTTCTTGGTGAAAATAAGCGTCGCAAACTGCGAGCTCATTTCCTGTATTCTTTGCGCAGTATCCAAGCAGCGCTGTCGCAAAATTGTTTTTGTTTCAGTATTTCACGTGAAAAGAAGCAGCGAATGGTTTACGAGGAAATTTGGTGAATATTTCAGAGTAAATAGAAAGTAGGAAACCAGTTTTCATTCTCGCCAATTCAAAGCAGGTGGTCTGCCCTCGCAAAACTAGGACAGAACAGATGCACTCGTGAGGCACACCCCCACGTAAAGACAACTAAACAATTATTTCAGTTGAGCTTCGTGTGTTAAGAGAAACTAGTTGCGATTTTGATCGAAGTTTTGTTCGCCGTTGGCTTAGCCGGTTGCTTAGTTTCCGTTTTCGAACGCCGTCATCGTTTGCTTAATTAGTGTTTTTATGACTCCGGAGATCCTTGCCCGGTCGACGTTTCTTCAACGATTCAAGCAAACTTCGAACTTGCTAGCTCTACAAGTTCGACGGTCAGAGTTTAAAGGGCAAAGAAACTGTGACTGTGAACAAAAAAGGTATTTAAATCAGAGATCTTTGAGTTTGAATGCAACTTGGAACTTCGATCAAAAACGCAACTACTGTGGTTTCTAGCTCGCCTCTGCCAAACCCCCAAACTTTGGATTCAGAACTGTAATACAACGAACGTAAAAACCCAAGATTGCAAAATCCCTAACATATCGAATGTAAGTCTAGTGCAAAATTCTAACCTATCTCGGAATTAACAGTAACGAGGACAATGAGCGTGTTCCACCCTTCTAATAACTTTAAATCAGTTCTAACAAAAGCTTGAGAATACCAATAGAAATGTAAGGATCTTCTACGGGGCGTGCTCCCTTCTAACAGTAGTAACTATTAGTTACCATTTCCGTTCCAGCCTCACGTAAAGTGACTACGCTGACCGTTCCAACCTTCTCGAAATAGTAAATATTTGCTTACCATGCTCGGGAGCGTAGTAAGCGTGGTAACTACGCATCTCTGTAACATGATTGGTCGGATTCGCCTGTGGCATGACATTCTGCTGGAAAATAGAAAATCGTTCCAGCATTGACGGCCAAAAGCCAGAATTCGTGACGTTATGCGTAGTAACTACGGTAAGTAGGGTGGAACACGCTGAAGATACCCTAAAAGAACAAGCTCGAAACATCTGTAGCATGATTTTTCTGAAGGAGGATGAATCAGCGAGGACTTTTTTTTCCCACACGAGAGATTCGAGACGGTCGACCCACCCGCCAGCTTGGTTTATATATATATATATATTTTTTTTTTTTTTATAAATACGAAATAAGACTAACCTATTCGTGGCGCAACGTCTTGAGAATACGTAAGATTCGGGAAAAAAAAATGAAACAATCTGTTTATTGTATACCGCCTGACGACCGAACAGGAACCGGCCTGGAATTTGTCGAAATGCACCCTTCCTGAACGATATGGGATAGACGCTAGTGTGTCCTACACCCTTTGAGAATGGGGTGTCCAGGTTTATTATAATGCTATTCTGTCTTCCATCGTTCATCGACGTTTTCAGAGAACTTTGTAAACAAGCCGTTTTCTGTTTTACCGCCACTTGGATCTTTTCTCTCCTCTTTGACTGCTAGATTTGATTGAGTGAGTGACGCCTTGTGGTATGGCAAACTCATAGTTCACAAAAATATGAGAGAGTTCTGGCAGCACTAACAGCTGTTGCATCGTTTCAAAAGTTCTCGATGTTCAATCCTGGTTGGACATCAAGCACCTGGACAAAGGAATAAAGAAAAGTGATATCGCGGGAATAGCTCTCTGGATGCTCATCAAAGAGTGGTGCTGACAGGCAGAGGCGTTACTAACCAAAATGTTTTTTTTTTTTGGGGGGGGGGGGGCAAAGCATTTACCGACTGGCTGGTAATCTTTACCGAAGGTTTTTGCTTAAAAAAAAAAAACTGTTTTCAAGAAAAAGAATGCCAGTTTTGAAAAAAAAGTCGACTGATTTTCAGAAAAACAGACTGTTTTGACAAAAAATGAACTGATTTTCAGAAAAACCGACTGTTTTCATGAAACGAATCAACTGTTTTGACGAAATTTATTTTTTACTCGGTTATTTTTTACCGACTTGCCGACACGATTGGGGGGGGGGGGGGCGCCCCCCCCCCTAGTCGTGACGCCCCTGCTGACAGGGCTCATGGAGGAGGGGGCTGCTCACCCCAAGGCCTGTTATTGATATGCGGGGCAACTTCGGGTGTGTCAGGGATGCGTGTTAACATAGGTTCTGGTACTGCACTTAGTGAATAACCGGTAATTTAAAGTAGAGCTCCCATCGTCTCGTTATCACCATGAGACTTTGAGGCGACCCCATTTCTTTTGGCGCCAGTACTGTGCGTAGAGCTCCTACACCCTTACAGGGGCGTCACGACTGGGGAGTGGGAGGGCGGGCGACGCACCCCCCAACCTTGTCGGCCAGTCGGTAAAAAATAACCGAGTCGGCGCGGCGCGAAACGCAAAAACAGTCGGTAAAAATTACCAGCCAGTCGGTAAATGCCTTGTCCCCCCCCCAAACATTTTGGCTAGTAACGCCTCTGCACCCTTGTATCCGCGCACGTTCATCTTCAATTTCTATGCGTGCGTGCATGCTCAAAACTGCTAGAACGCCCGTAATGAGTGATTCTGCCAATGCTTCTGAGAATTTTTTGAACGATTTCTGTGCGGAAAGAATGGACACCAGATATTTTCCATACCAGATTTGTTGAGGCCGGTGCTCTATGGTAGCTAGTGTCCGGTAGCTAGTGTTAAAATCGGCTATTTACCGCTGACAGTTATCAGAAAATTCACGGAGCGTGGATAAGATGGTTCGTCCGTCGAAAAGATAATCAGGTCGCTCCGTGACGGACTTTCGACAGTCGTAAAGGAACATCGTTGCAGTGTAGAGGGAGGAACAATTTTCGGGGCTGTATATGCAATCAAAGCCACAGAATGGGGCTGTGAAGCCAAGGGAAGGGCCACATCAACAATGCATCTGGCATCACATGCGCATCTTGCCATTCTACCTGACTTTGAGACCATAGCAAATAGCAGGCCCAATACGCGACAAAGACAGAGGGACGCTGCTTCCCAGAGACTAGAAAGACCACCAACAAACTCGACTGATCGTTACCTGAAATCCTTTGTACCTTATTTTACCCAGTATTTTAATTCTAATCTGATTTTAATTCTAATCAAGTCAAACTTATATTTTTAAGTTGTACCTACGTATAGATGAAATGTCTACTTATGTAATTGTCATGTGTTACTTGCGTGAATGACGACCCCAGTGCTAGCATGAAAGTACATTATTATTATCTCACCAGACCGTACTGATATCCCCATCAGGTCTCCAAGGTGAACAGTCTTTAGTCGATAGACGAATGTATGTCAGGGTATCGGATTGACTCTGATTGTTGCCATGAAACCTGACCGAAGTTCAAGTTCAAGTTCAAGTTTTTTTAATTATACACAAAAATACAAATACACGAATTCGTACATGCAATGCTTGTTAACAATTTTACTATAAATAACAACAACGTACCCTATAAATCCAACAATAATAATATAATATAACTTAATTTATCTAACCTGTATAATATCTTAATTTAAATGACCTGCCCTCTACCAAATAAATAAATAAAAAATAGAAAACTACCCTCTTGCTAAAACTAAACAAAAATGACAAACTATTTGACATAAGTAAGCGAGAATGCGCACAGCATAAACCAACCACACACGAAACAATCATTCAGTTAACCAACCACACTCTAATAAACACATTCTTATACAATAAATTTCATAATAAATTATATTGCAAACATAACTATTATAATTTTTTAAAATTAAGAAGAAAATTAAGTAAAAAAGAAGTGGTTAATGCTGAATTGATTATTAGTTTCAAGTGAATTATAAATGATATTTTCAACCCTGCTCAGTACGACCATCCCCGATTTCCTCAAAATGTGTAAAAACGAGAGCCTTTTATGATTCAATAGTTGCGTTTTTATGGCACTTGCAGCTCCGCTCAAGTACCATATACCGATCACTTTTCGGTCGGTCTGTCGGTCCACTCTTCTCGAGTTAGGGTACTTCCAGAAGTGCTAGGACGATGAAACTTGGCAGGCGTAGTAGAGACTCGACCAAACTAACTTTGAAATAGTCACTTGCCCGATCCGACCATCGTGGGGGGAGGGGGATGGGGCGGAATCCGGAAAATAGGTGCATGCATAACTTTCGAACGGGTGATTGGATCTTAATGAAACTTGATATCTGGAAAGACCTCGTGTCTCAGATGTCTCGTTTCAAGTCCGGACCGGATCCGATGAATCTGGGGGGGAGTCGGAGGGGGGGGGGACCGGAAATCGTGTGAAACTCTCAGAGCCGAGCGATCGGGATGAAACTTGGTGGGAAGAACAAGCACAAGGTCCAGATACATCACTGACAGTACTGGACTGGATTCGGGCACTGTAGGGGGAGTTGCGACGGGGGTTCCGGAATTCCGGCGATCCGTCGTTAATGTACTTCCAGGTGGGCTAGGACGATAAAATTTGGCAGGCATATCAGGGATCCGACCAGATTAACTTGGAAACAGTCACTTGTCCGATCCGATGACCGTGGGGGGAGGGGGAGACGGCGGAATCTGGAAATTAGTGGCATGCTTAACTTTCGAACGGGTTTTCGGATCTTAATGAAACTTGATATCTTGATGTCCCACTTCAGTTCAGGACCGGATCCGATGAACTGGTGAGATGGGAGCAGAGGGGAGAACCGAAAATCTCGTGGCACGCATAGAGTGGAGCGGCCAGGATGAAACTTGGTGGGAAGTACAGTCACAAGTCCTAGGTGCATCAGTGACAGAATCGGACCGGATTCGGGTACCGAGGGTGGGAGCTGTATGTGGGTGTCCGGAATTCCGGTGGTCGTGAGTTAAGGTACTTCCAGATGTGCTAGGAAGATTTGCTGGAGCATTAGAAACTTGACATCATTGAGTTAGACATCGTCACTTCTCTGATCCGACCATCCCTTAACCGCAAAGTGCAAAAAAATACTTTTAAGCAAAATTTGCTTTTTCACGATCGCCATGAGCACATGATCCTTTTTGCCTCAAGAGTTTTGCTTAGAAATTACTTTTTAGCACCCTTAAAGTGCGCATCTTAGCCGAAAAGTGAAAAAAATACTTTTGACCATCACTTCCATCTGACACTTGTAAGTGCCATATGAGCTTCCAGCTCTTGTTGTAGATACCATGGTATCAGATACCACGGTCTAAAGGCGTTTTTGCAGTTATCGTGGTATCTGGCCAGTTATCGGGGTATCTGATATTCAGATACCAAGGTCCGACTGGGGTAACTGATCGTGGTATCTGGAAAAGTCATCTCGCTTTCATCAATTTTTGTCAAATTGGTGGGAAGAAGTTAGGCACTTAGTGACGTGACTCGGTATCAGTTTTACTTTTGTGATGCAGAGCACAGCAGAGCAACCGTGTATCAGATATCACGGTAACTGCAAGAACGACTAATGGAAGATCCAGTTACCGTGGTAACAGATACCATGGTACCTGCAAAAACGCAACTAATATTATGTTTTTTTGATTTTTAGAAACTTTTCTTATACTAAAAATTGTCTTTTTTGCAGACTTCGGACTGGAACCCTTAGTGACAATGAAGAATCAGACCAACTTCCCTTGGCTTATGTCAAACGTCATGGACTGCGAGACGCAGAGGCCCCTAGCAGATGGAGAGATTTATAGAATTCTAGAATGGGAGGGCAAGAAAATTGGATTGGTAAGTGAAAATGTGTTTTGCGCATCCCGTCTTCTGGTGTCATATGCTTCTGTAGACTTTCAGACTCTTTTTGTTTACGATCAACACAATAGAACAAAAAAATGGCACCGTGGAAATTCTTGTTCGTGAGGTAGTGGAGCATTCATATGTTTTATAATACGAAACAAAGCAAAAACACAGACTATGTTTTACTTTACATGCATGAACATTCTAACAGATAACAGCGATACCGTATATTATATAAAAAGGAAATTGGTGCCTATAGTGATATATTATCAAATAAAAACTTGTTAACCATGTTTTTAAAAGATTTTGAGATTGTGTGTCATCCTTACATATTGGGGGAGCACTCCATACCTTAGGGCCCCTGTCTTTTAGGTAGAAATTAGAGCTAGTTAAACGATGCGTTGCAGTGTGTGCGGCTATTGGAAAAGAAGATAAGGACGGAATTAAGTTTATCTTTTGTTAGATTTACCTAATGGGCGATAAAGGCTGACATAATCATTGGCTGTTTGATTAGCTCTAGTTCATTCATGCGGAAATTAGCTGGAAATTCCAATCTTCCGCTGGGTTGTTGGGTGTTGAAGCTCTTGTGTCCGAGCGTTGTGGCATCTCGGCAACTCGAATGAAAATTCGGAATGTTTGAGGATTTTGGTTAGGCGTCGTGCGGTTTTTGTGTGTCACAGTTTTTACCCACCTTTATAGCTCTTGCGGTTTATACAGTCCCGCTGTTTCGCCTTGTTTCGGGTATTTGTGCCAGTCGCTCTAAGACTTTCATGGTATTGACCGACATGGTGTTCGAAGTGGTAGTTTTTTATTTGCGACATAAACCGATACCCGGAGACTAGAGAGTCACCACAACAAACAACCCTAAACCCGAACAAATTCCAGCTACTGTTCAGATATTTCATATTCCAGTTCTTCGCATGGATGAAACAAAGATTAATTCATCTTCCGGAAACAGTCTGACGGCGGAAATGATTAGCAATTTGCGCCAACTATCGTTTAACGTGTTTTGACGTTTGCCAGATTCATTTGGGATTTAGTCTAGAACACGAACTACAAAACTCCCGATTTTCCTGTCCATCAGTTCTGTTTTTTGGCGTGATGCCCGTACGGCTTGGGCTATACTGTAAAAAGTTTCTCCGAATAAGGATTAAAGTTAACTGCAGTATTTGCTACTGGGATTAATCTTATCTGTACTGAAATAAGATTGTTTGAATAAATGTTTCAAAGTCAGCTTGTGCTCAAAGAATATTTAGAAATAAGATTAATTTCTTACAAGACAAGATTAATCCCAGTAGCAAATAGTGCAAGATTTTTTTAGAGCCTCATAAATGAGGTTCTCGACGCTCAACCCTGTGTTGTAGATTCGACGTTACACTGTACAGAAAAATCTTGCAGTATTTGCTACTGGGATTACTCTTGTCTTTATTGAGATAAGACTATCCCTAATTCGTATTAATTTTATCCCAACAGAGATAAGATTAATCCCAGTAGCCAATACTGCATCCTTATTCGGAGAAACTTTGTACGGTGTAGCGATGATTGTGTTGCTTCCTGGTCTGTTTCAGAGATCGCCGAGAAGGGGAAGGAAAGTCCGAGGGGTTATCCACTCCCCGGTACTTGCTGTACACCCTTTCCCGGCACCAGCCGGTGGGAAACTAGCGATGCCCGCCATAATTTAGGTGATTCAACTTGCAAACGCTTCCAAACATGTTGATTTTGATGTTTTAACACGTTGCAACCGGTGCCGGCTGGTGTCAGCCGCTGCCGGCACCGTGTCACCGGGACTTGCTGTTCACTCAAATCGAGAGTGGGCAACCCCTCGGAAGCTTTTTCTTTATTTTTTTGTGTGTGTTATTTTGTGTACAACTGCTTTTTCTCACCTTTCTTTTTAATTTGTTACACAATTTTTATTATCTTTTTTACAATGGACTTTTTTCTCACCTTCCTTTTTAATTTGTCATACAAATTACTTTATCATAAAAGTTAATGGATTACAACAGTTAAAACGTTTTTAATTTATTGTATTTTTTCATTTGTTATGAAAATTAATTTATTGTATTTGTTATAAAATAAGAAACCTAACACTGAGATTCGTAAATAGGCCCGCATAAACATTCAGCACTGTTGCATCTGTGCCATAGCCCGGTACCGGGCCTTTCCTTGCACAAGTGTATACGTGCTCAAACATACATATGCAAACACATATTGTCTGGAAACACCACATTTGGTTGCATAGCGTAATATCAATAACGTTTTGTTTCAGCGTCATTAAAGTTTAACTGGAAAGCCAACTTATTTTTGTATGATTTAACTAAACACACTGCATTATTTAGACTGTGTAAAAGGATTTTTTGTTTCACTATTTGCTCTAGAATGACCTTCAGAATATCTATGGCCGTCCTCATAACGCAAAATTCTACGATGACGCAGGAAATTTGAATCTCGATCGAAACGCGGCTTTTCAGTGGCCAGTGATCAGCTTGCGGAAGGTACCTCACTGCGTGAACATTTCTTTTTCGTAAATTGTTTTCGTCAATCATACAACACAGATGCAGGCGTTACCCCTGGTTCACACTGCTGCGATTTTGCGCAAAATTCTGCGTCATGCGACATACGATACAAATCATGCGACAAGCAAAGCAGAACTTTGCGTTTTGTCGCAGTGTCGGATGCGTTGAAATATTTCAACTGATTCGACATAAAGCATGCGATTTTTTGAGGGAAAAGAAAAGAAAAAACAAAGATTGGTTAATTTTCAAGACTAAAAATTGCTCTACCTTGTCTGACTCTAATCCTAGGATGGCTGAATGCAAAACATCTTCTGAATAGACTTTAGTTAACCTGTTTTGAGCAAGATGACATATAGGGTTTGACTGAAAATATCCTAATAAGTGGGTGGGTATTCAGATGGGTAATCTCCCAGCATCTTCAGAGGTCGTTTCCTCAAGGGCTTCTGTGTCATTTTGCAGAATAATCTCGACGAAAAAGTTCGTTTTCCTTTTGCGTCTGCGTGGTGGTGGGAACGTGCATGCGATTCTGTCGCACGCCGGAACATGAGAGAAAAATCGTGTCGCATACGAAGCAGCAGTCGGAACCTAGGGTTAGAGGTACCACAAATCCGACAGGAACTTCCACTATTTGAAAATCGGATATTCGTGAATAGTGGAGCAACGAAGTAACGCGTTTTAGTCGGGCCTTCAAGCCTCTTTGACTTCATAAGTGATGGGTAACCAGATTGTCCTATCTCTGCCCTTTTCAGCCAAACTTTAATTACATTATTCTTTTCTTCCGCAATAGACACGACTCCGGTGCCCATCTAGGAAGTTGAATCTTTATAAATAAATAAAATGTAGCCGACTTATCCGTTTTGCACCGTCAAATACGTTTTCGTCAATCATGCAACACAGATGCAAGCGTATAGAGGTACCACAAATCCGACAGGAACTTCCACTATTTGAAAATCGGATATTCGTGAATAGTGGAGCAACGAAGTAACGCGTCTTAGTCGGGCCTTCAAGCCTCTTTAAGTTTATTCAACCAGATTGTCCTATCTCTGCCCTTTTCAGCCAAACTTTAATTACATTATTCTTTTCTTCCGCAATAGACACGACTCCGGTGCCCATCTAGGAAGTTGAATCTTTTTCCTTTCAGATAGGCCTCGTCGAGAAGGAGTGGCTCGATACACTGTCGACAATCAACCCCGATCAAGTGATCTTCAGTGACTACATCGAAGTGGGACAGCTTTTAGTCAAGGAACTGCGGATTCAGGGGTGTGATTACATAATCGCCCTGACGCACATGCGTACGCCAAATGATATTCGGCTGGCCGAAGCCGATACGGGTATCGATCTGATATTAGGAGGACATGATCACGTATATGAAGTTATACCGGTAAGACAACTAGTACAATAAATACTACTATTATCATCGATTGTTACTAGTATTTATTATTAAAATTTTAAAGGGTCGAGAACCGATGCACTGTTTTTTGGCACTTGCCCTTCGGCTGTGCCATATAGCGATCGCAGTTTCTGTCCGTCCGTCAGCCTGTCGGTCGGTCCCGGTTTTGCTAGTTCGGGCTTTTCCACATAAGATATGATGATGAAACTTGGCATACATATCAGGGACCGAACCAGATTAACTTGGAAATAGTCACTTCCCCGACCCGACCATCTGAGATTCGGTCGCGGTAGGGGGAGTTGGAGGGGGGGGGGGAATCGTGTGGCACGTCTAGGGATCAAACGAGTGGATCTGCTGGGCTGAAACTTGGAAGGTAGAAAAGTCATTTGCTCCAGATCCGAGGTCCGAGGCGCCCCAAATCCGAGTCGATGCCGGAAAATTCCCGGGAACTCTTCGATTCGAATGAAACGTGATGGGTTGTACGAGCAGACCCTAGATATCCTGCTTCTAGGTCGTAACCGCATTTCTCGACGGCGGGATGTTGAAGGTGGTATTTTGTGACGTTCCCATCTACTTTCTTGTACAAGATACTCCTAACAAGTGTCATATGAGCTCGTAGGTCGTGTTCATTGTTGGATCCTTTCAGTTTTTATTCTTCTGTTCTTTTGCTATTACTTTACAGGGAGGTTTTTTTCTCCACAGTTTGAGAAAATTAAACAGAAAGAAAAGGAAACGAGATAAAAAGACTTTTTTTTATAGAAGTTAGCCTAGTTCTAAATCATTTTATTGTTTCATCATCTTTGTCATTACTTTTGTTATTACTACTCTTATTGTTGTTTACCTTCTTCAGACTACACTGGAGGAATATGAAAGTAAAGTATAATCCAGAGCACAAAAACTACACCGCAATCAGTGAATTCCAGTACATCTTTTACTTTCATTTTTTGATTTATTAGCCTGTGCAGTATAGGTGTTTTCAGATCGGAACGGAGATCTTGGATGTTTCAAACTTTTACAACAAAAAAACTTCTCGTATCGTACCGGTTGCCTTTTCCGGTTGCTGTTTGCACCCTCGAGTCCAAGTCTGGCGTTCTAATGGTCAGTACTGATAATATTGCGTCGGATCCGTTTTCGATAGTTATGGAGCAATCGCCCTATTAACTATTCTTTGAGCCCAAGCTGACTTTGAAACATTTATTCAAACAATGTTCACAACGGATACGTCAGCTACGATTCTTCATCAGCGATATTTCGGATTACAGGTTTGTTTCCTCCCCCGAGGTTGACCCAGAGGATTGACAGCCTGACGAGGACCCTTGCCAAGAAGGGCCAAAATATCGCTGATGAAGAATCGTAGCTGACGTATCCGTTGTAAACATTGTTTGAATAAACGCCCTATTAACGTTCCTTTTCTGCTTTAGGTCAAAGGAACTCATGTAATCAAAAGTGGGACCGATTTCCGACAGTTTTCGAAAATTAGTGTTTTCATGGACGAAGGCCACAAGACAGAAATATCGGTAGAAACTATTGATGTTACCTCGAAGTTTCCGGAAGATGAGGATCTTGCTCAAGAGCTTGAGAAGTTTGGCGGTAAGTTTCCTGTGTTTTTGCCTTATGCTGGCGGTAAGTTTCCTGCGTTTTCGCCTTACGCTGGCGGTAAACTTCCTGTGTTTTTGCCTTACGCTGGCCGTAAGTTTCCTGTGTTTTCGCCTTAAGGTGGCGGTAAGTTTCCTGTGTTTCCGCCTTACGGTGACGGTAAGTTTCCTGTGTTTTCGCCTTACGCTGGCGGTAAATTTCCTGTGTTTTTACCTTACGCTGGCGGTAAGTTTCCTGTGTTTTTGCCTTACGCTGGCGGTAAGTTTCCTGTGTTTTCGCCTTACGCTGGCGGTAAACTTCCTGTGTTTTCGCCTTACGCTGGCGGTAAATTTCCTGTGTTTTTACCTTACGCTGGCGGTAAGTTTCCTGTGTTTTTGCCTTACGCTGGCGGTAAGTTTCCTGTGTTTTCGCCTTACGGTGACGGTAAGTTTCCTGCGTTTTCGCCTTACGCTGGCGGTAAACTTCCTGTGTTTTTGCCTTACGCTGGCCGTAAGTTTCCTGTGTTTTCGCCTTAAGGTGGCGGTAAGTTTCCTGTGTTTCCGCCTTACGGTGACGGTAAGTTTCCTGTGTTTTCGCCTTACGCTGGCGGTAAATTTCCTGTGTTTTTGCCTTACGCTGGCGGTAAGTTTCCTGTGTTTTTGCCTTACGCTGGCGGTAAGTTTCCTGTGTTTTCGCCTTACGGTGACGGTAAGTTTCCTGCGTTTTCGCCTTACGCTGGCGGTAAACTTCCTGTGTTTTTGCCTGACGCGTGGCTCCAGCTCCCCTCCTATAGTGTGATGCTTTTCGTAAGGAGGAACTTTTTAGTAGGAAGAGAGGCGATCAGGGAGAGATCTAACTCATAGTTTATTTCTCAGCCGGGATTTGAACCCAGGACCCTCTGCTTACAAGGCAGGCGCTCTTCTGTCCTGGTCTGTCTACGTGGCCCCGACAACGGAGTCCTAGACTTCTAAATTATATTCGAAAAAACTGTTTGTGGTTTATTGGTCGCGGTACAAATCCCTTGTGTAAAAGTACCATCTATGTATTATTAATAGTTTATTTCATTGGAAACAAAAATAGAAAAACGAGATTTTCGGTTTTTTTCCAAAGCTTGTAGAATTCGATTTCTTCTGTGTTTTGCCCGACAAATGTTTGCAGGAGTTTATTTCTTCCAAATTAAAAGAACTCGATGTGCCGACGAGACGACCGACGCCCTTCAAAAGCATCTAGAATTCGATTTCTTCTGTGTTTTGCCCGACAAATGTTTGCAGGAATTTATTTCTTGCATATTAAAAGAACTCGGATGTGCCGACGAGACGACCGACGCCCTTCAAAAGCATGTAGAATTCGATTTCTTCTGTGTTTTGCCCGACAAATGTTTGCAGGAATTTATTTCTTGCATATTAAAAGAACTCGGATGTGCCGACGAGATGACCGACGCCCGACGAATGCATGTAGGATTCAATTTCTTCTGTGTTTTGCCCGATTAATGTTTGCAGGAATTTTATTTCTTGCATATTAAAAGAACTCGGTTGTGCCGACGAGACGACCGACGCCCGACAAAAGCATGTAGAATTCGATTTCTTCTGTGTTTTGCCCGATTAATGTTTGCACGAATTTATTTCTTGCATATTAAAAGAACCCGATGTGCCGACGAGACGACCGACGCCCGACAAAAGTATATTTCTTCTGTGTTTACTTGTAAATTGTACTTGTAAATTTTTTCCAGGTGAAGTGATGGGAAAAATGGATGAAGTCTTGGCTCACTTCAGCGTACCGCTAGATGGCCGCTTTGCCAGTATTCGTACCAGTGAAACTAATCTGGGAAACTTTATCTGTGATGTAATGCTCGCCACGTTGGAAAGTGATGCTGCCATTTTGAACTCTGGAACGCTGCGTTCCGACCGGCTTCACGACGCCGGGAATTTTACATTTCGTGACCTTCGAACAATTTTGCCCATGTTGGACCCCATGCTCCTGATCACCTTGAATGGTAACTATATAAGTATTCCTTCACCAAGAACTGACTGCGAATGAGAACAAAGTAATACTAGGGAGTAGCGCCAAGACTTCAAAAAATGTGACACACACTTGAATAGCAGTGACACTAGCGCCACGAGTGATAGAGTACCTCCTTTTTTCGACCTTTTTTTTGCTACTATATAAGTATTCCTTCAGCTAAAGCTGACTGCGAATGAGAACAAAGTAACACTAGGGAGTAGGGGTCGGCACCGTTTCTGTTTTTGGCTAAAACAGAAACGGTAAAAAACGGCAAATAAAAAACGGAACAGAAACAGAAACGGTGATAAAAAAACGGAAAACCATTTCTGTTTTTCCGTTTTTTCCGTAAAAACAGAAACGGACCGTTTTGACGAAAAAAACGGCCGTTTTAACGGGTATTTCTGTTTTTTCCTACTTCTTTCTTTAGGTTTATAAGATAACAGTAAGGCGATCATTTGGAACGGTAAAGCGGCTGTTGGAAAGTGAATAGCGTGAGGAGGGGACTCAGGGAGGGTCTGACAGGAGAAGGTTGTGAGAGAAGGTCGGGTATAATTGTATAAGGTGAAAAAAAGGACTCTGCACCTGTCTAGTAAACTAAGCCCCTTTTTTATATCCATGGTCAAATGCTGGGGTATGCTGGCAGGATGAGTATGGAAGTCATACGCATGTGTACCCCTTATTCCCCAGAAGGGTACCAGTTCCCTTTAAAAGCAAAAAAATTTAAGGTAAAAAATTAAATACCAAATTGTTTTAGTTCCCACAGTACTGTATACTGATACCCCTATTTGGAAGAAGGGGCACAACTACGTGTGAGAACCATGGTCACCCCTGTCAGCATGCCCCAGCGTTTGAGCATGGGCTTCACTCAGGCCCGTATCCAGGATTTTTTTTCGGGGGGGGGGGGGGGTGTGCCGGCGGGTCGGACAAAAAAGTACAAAAAAGACATAGATCAGAGGGAAAAGCCTATAAAAATGACTATTTTTGTATGTTTCGGGCCCCCCCCCCCCCCTGGATACGGCCTTGGCTTCACTCAAGTGCCATATACCGATCACTTTTCGGTCGGTCGGTCGGTCCACTGTTCTCGAGTTAGGGTATTTCCAGATGTGCTAGGACGATGAAACTTGGCAGGCATATAATGGATCTGACAAAAATACCTTGGAAATAGTCACTTCGACGATCCGACAACCGTAGGGGGATTGGAGTGAGGGGGAATACGAAATATTGACGTATGTATATGTATAACTCTGGAACGGGTGATCGGATCTTAATGAAACTTGATATTTCGAACGACCTCGTGTCTCAGACTTTCCATTTCAAGTCCGGTTCGGATCCGATGAATTTGGGGGGGGGGGGAGGAGTCGGAAGGGGGGACCGGAAATCTTGTGACACGCTTTAAGCTGAGCGATCAGGATTAAACTTGGTGGGAAGAACAAGCACAAGCCCTTGGTACATCATAGACAGAACTGGACCGGATTTGGGCACTGTGCGGGAAGTTGGGGGGGGGGGGAGGTCCGGAATTCCGGTGATCCAGAGTTAAGGTACTCCCAGGTGGGCTAGGACGATGAAACTTGGCAGGCATATCAGAGACCCGTCCAAATTAACTTGGAAATAGTCAGTTCCCCGATCCAACCATCGTGGGGGAGTGGAGGGAGGAGGAATCCGGAATCTTGAGGTATATATAACTTTCGAACGTGTGCTCGGATCTTAATGAACCTTCATATTTGGATAGACCTCGTTTCTCGGATGATTGTGGGGGTCGGGAGGTAGAGGGGAGTACTGGAAATCTTGTGTCACGCTTAGAGTGGACCGATCGGGAAGAAACTTGGTGGGAAGAACAAGCACAAGAACTAGGTACAACCGTGACAAAACGGACCGGATCCGTGCACTGTGGGGAGAGTTGCAGGGGGTTCGGAATTCTGGTGATAGCGAGTTACGGTACTACGAGATGTGCTAGAACGATGAAATTTGGCTGGAACATTAGAGACTCTACAAGATTGGCTCACAAATTGTCACTTTCCAGATCCGACCATCCCTTAAAGTACAGAAATGAACTGCCAGCTCCCTCGAAGTGCGGACATTAACCGCAAAGTGAAAAATTACTATTGACCAAACTATAAATTTCATGATCCACCGAGGGTCCACGATCATTTGCGCCACAAGGGTTTTGCTTAAAACTGAATTTCTAGCACCCATAAAGTGCACATCTTTACCGAGAAGCGAAAAAAAAAAACTTTTGAACATAGGAACTGTTCGCTGGCTCTTTCTTAGTTGTATAATTAGCCTACAGCTTTGTAGAAAAGTTTCATCAGGAATGGGAGCTTGAAGGCTTCAAACTTTCAGTACAAAACGATTCGTGCTCCTATTGGTTTGATTTAAAAAATGCGTCTTAACCGACCAATGGGATGCGAGACTCCGTTTCGCAAAAGTATTATTATACCAACAAGAAATAGCCAGATTAACGTTTCCAGTCAAAGTGTTATTGCACCAACAAGAAATAGCCAGATTCACGTTTCCAGCAATTCACTCGCTCAGAATGGTTATCAAAGGCCGATAATTTGGTCTGTAAGTCGAAAGCCGTATACCTCCTAATGTTAATTTTGTTGTTATGCTTCCTCTAATGATGGTGTAAAAATATCCGTTTTGTCGGGTAGGGTGCATTCTCTCTATTCTGACTCACAAATCTTTCCTTCCGAAAAGCAGAAAATGTCGGTAGATGGCATAATCTGCCGGGAGAATAAAAACCAATAAATTACGCCGGGACGCCACGCGTATAAGTCGTAACAAAAAACGGAAATTTGGAAAAAACAGGTAAAATAAAAACATAAACGGCTAAAACGGTCAAATAAAAAACGAAACAGAAACAGAAACGGCATTAATAAAACGGCTACCTGTTTTCTGTTTTTCTGTTATTTAAAAAAAAAACAGAACAGAAAACGGTAGTAAAAAAACAGAAACAGAAACAGAAACAGAAACGGTGCCAACCCCTACTAGGGAGTAGCGCCAAGGCTTGAAAAAAGTGACACACATGAATAGCAGCGACACTAGCGCCACGAGCGGCAGAGAACGTCCCTACTGAAACTCAATTAGTCGTGCACCAGCGCTAGCTCCGACAACTCCATATTCGATTAGAGCATAAAGAAAGATACAACCTCCCCTGTTTCCTCGATGCGTGTAGATTGCATCTTAGCTATACTGGAAATTTTCTAAGGCCGCAAATCTGACTCCTTTCAAATGTCCCGAGCGTAGTGAGTGGCGCTACGAATAATGCCCATTTCCGATACATGTAAACATAGGTCTTGGCGCCACTCCGTAGTGTTATTCTGCTCTGCTGCAAATCATGTTTGACGGCGTTAAACGGAAACGTCAGCTGTGTTAAATAATCGATTTATTTAATAATTGACTCAGCTGAGCATTTATCGCCGTCAAATATGGCATCTTTATTCTATGTCTTATGAACAGAGGCGTTACTAGCCAAAATGTTTGGGGGGGGGGGGGGCAAGGTATTTATCGACTGGCTGGTCATTTTTACCGACTGTTTTTGCGGATAAAAACGATTATTATTGAGAAAAAACGACTGTGTTGATCGAAAAATCGGCTGATTTTAAGAAAAACTACTATTTTTAAGAAAAATCGCCCATTTTTACGAGAAACCGACTATGTTTAAAAAAAATCGACTGTTTCCAAGAAAAAACTATCGACTGTTTTTTCGAAAAATCGCGGCGCTTCGCGTCGACTCGGCTATTTTTTACCGACTGGCCGACAACATTCGGTGAGGGGGGGGGGGGTCCCTCCCGTAAAGACGCCCCTGCATATGAGGAGTCGGTGGCGATTCGAAGTGAAGTCGGTTCTATTGTTTCTCCGCGACCTTCTATCTCACCGGCTTCTTTCAATCGGTAGATAGATAGATCTTTCTTGAAGCCATCTGGCTATGTGCGAACAACGCAGTACTACTCACCTACCTACATATGGGCGAAAATATTTAGTTAAGCGAACTTCTTTGACTCTCCGTGATAGGCTACTCTTTTACTAAATAAGTAATTTGTGCGTGTCCCGCCCTTCTAATTACTAAAGAATAGAAAGAGAACAGAAACCTTGGCAAGGGAACAGAGTGGGACGTCGGGCCCGGATCATTTTGGTAGGGACGAGGACTTTAGGGACAACCACTGCTCAACCATTCGTCGGACATGTTTTTGTTGTTGCAAGAATGCCCCTACTCTAGATGGTTGCAACGATAGTGCGGGTCAACCGACAGCATTGCCTCTAATTGTGAGACCCGCACTGTCAGTGTCATAGAAGAGTAGTTTCCAAATTTGAAACCCGGCTAGGATTTACGAAGATTGCAGCGCTGGAGTGCCATGCCCTAGGAGTAGCAGGCGGTGAAAGAAAACCGTAGGCACTTGGACTTTGGGTAATTTTGGGGGACGTCTGCAGATCAGTGAAACCGTTATTGCTATAGTTATATAACACCCACCCCGAGGACACTGGCGTGAAGTTAAAGTGAAGTTTCCTTGAGTCATCTATGGTGTTACGTCTGGGTCTGAGAAGGACGGTTGGGAGGGGGAGGGTTAATTACATGAGATACATTTCATTTACTTTTTTCTTGTCTTGTTCAGCCTTGTTATGCATGCCCAGGGAGTCGCTAGCCACAACTCGAAAGGAGGGGGGGGGGGGGGGCGCCCTGCCGCCCATCTAAGTTTTTCGTTGCATAGGTAATAGTTAAATTCGCGATAACAGCAAGCATTGAAGTAATCGTATCTCTGAGCTCAGGAGTGGTCTTAAGGGCATGAGCATGGGAGGTGACTACCTGAAAATACACGACTGGCGGATGTCCGGCAAGGCTTAAGAGTCATACCAGTTAGAAACAATAACCACAAAAGGCAGCACCACATGCGGGAAATTGTACGAATCGTAATATCCCGGCCCGCGGCAGTTTCTAACGACAGTATATAAGCCAGACGGAAAATAAGCGCCGCATGCGATTTTTTTTTAATGTGACGAAAAAATACCCCCCCCCCCCCCCAACAAAATCTAGCTTTTAATGTGGCCCAAACCCCGAAGTTCGAAGTCAAAAACCCCAATGAAATGACGCGCCCTTCCAGTTAATTTAGCCTACTACGAAAGGCGCCTCAGGAGAAAATTTATGGAATCCTGTGAGCGTGTTCCACCCTCGTACCAATAGTAACTATTAGTTACTAAATCCGTTCCAACCTCACGAAAAGCTACTACGTTGACCGTTCCAGCCTTCTCGAAATAGTAACTAATAGTAACTATTTGCTTACCACGCTCGGGAGCGTAGTAAGAGTACTAACTACAGATCTCTGTCACGTGATTGGTCGGATTCGCCCGTGGCATGATATTCTGCTGGAAAATAGAAAAATCGTTCCAGCCTTGACGACAGAACGGAAGAATTTGTGACGTCATGCGTAGTAACTACGGTAAGTAGGATGGAACACGCTCTATATGATCGGAACGTTTTTTAGATCCCAAATTGAATTAAGGACCACTTATGATAGATATGTCCGTCTGTCTTTTTTAACGTCGAATCGCGAATAATTTTGCTGGAAGTTCAACATGACAGTGATTCAATTTGACCCTTTCTGAAAAAAAGTACTGATCATCCAGAAAAAAGTACAGTCTTGTCCTGAATTCAGACGCCCCCGAACCACCGATGTCAAAGCTGGAAGTCAACTCGATTTATTGGTGCCCTTAACTAGCCTTACTGACTTATGGGACCCGCTGCCAGACCTGCATTTGGATTTCCTGGATGCGCGCCCAGTTTGGCTCAATTTTTGTGGTCGCGCCCAGCTTAGCTCATTTATTTTGACAGAGCGCTCTGCGAGCGCCCAGTTTAGCTAATTTATTTTGACTGGGAGCTCTGCGAGCGCCCAGTTTAGCTTTTTTGGGATCCCAAAACGTAAGTGGAGGGATACCTATGACATCGCAAAAGTTGTCCGTCTGTCTGTCCGTCTGTCCGCACGATAACTCTCGAAGGGAATGAGATATTTTGATGAAACTTCGTGGGAGGATCCTTTGGGTCAAAGTACAAGTCAAGTTCGAAGATGGGCTATGTAGCCCTATATTTGAGGGTGGGGGAGGGGTTTTAAATTAAGGGATAAACAAAATATTTTTAAACAGCTAATGTGATAGTCGATTATGAGGTAAGAAGACATGCTGAGTACGATGGTGAAAACCATTTTCTTGTCGGACAAGTAGTTCGTCCGGAATCCGGCAAAAACCGGAAAGTTGGGTGAAAGTAAAAGTTTCTTTTGAATTTGATTCGATTTAGGGGTAAGGAGACATGCTGGACATGATGGTGAAAACCATTTTCTTGCCGGACAAGTAGTTCGTCCGGAATCCGGCAAAAACCGGAAAGTTGGTTAAAAGTAAAAGTTTTATTTGAAGTTGATTAAATGTTCGATTTGAGGGTAAGAAGACATGCTGAACACGATGGTAAAACCATTTTCTCACCGGACAACTAGTTCGCCAGGAATCCGGCCAAAACCGGAAAGTTGATTCGATGACAGATTTAGGGGTAAGAAGAGACGCCGAGTCTGTATATGACAATCATTTTTTACCCAGACATATAATTAGTCCGGAATCCGGTTTTAACCGGATTTTTTTACAAGTCATAGTTTTATTTGAAGTTGATTAGATGTTCTTTATAGGGATAAAGAGATCCGCTGGATTCGTTTCTGAATTTTATTTTTGCTGGACTAGTAGTTCGCTTGGAATTCGGGCGAAACCGAAATTTGGCAGAAGTAAAGCAGGAAGTTTCGGTCAGTATCGTCAAAATAGATATGGCTTATAGAGGTACATCTGAACTTGGTTTTTCTCTGATGATTAGCCTGGCGAAGACAGGACTCAATTGTCTGGACCAAATATTAGATTTTTGGGATCCCATCAAAACCTTTGGTCTTGTTCTTTCTTGGAGGGAGGGGGAGGGTTAATTACATGAGATACATTTCATTTCCTTTTTTCTTGTCTTGTTCAGCCTTGTTATACATGCCCAGGGAGTCGCTAGCCAAAACTCGAGAGGGCGGGGGGGGGGGGGGGGGGGGGGTAGACCGGCGCCCTGCATCCCATTTATGTTTTTTAAGCTAGTATTTGGAACTTCATTCGTAATAACAGAAATTCGCTGCCGCAATATCCCGGCCCGCAGCAGTTTCTAACGACAATAAATAAGGCAGACGGAAAATTAGCGCCGCATGCGATTTTTTTTTAATATGACGAAAAAATACTACTTACCCCCCTCCCCCAACAAAATCTAGCTTTTAATGTGGCCCAAACACCGAAGTTCGAAGTAAAAAAACCCAATGAAATGACGCGCCTTTTCAGTTAATTTAGCCTACTACGAAAGGCGCCTCAGGAGAAACTTTATTGGAATCCTATATGATCGGAACGTTTTTTTTTTGATCCCAAATGAAATTAAGAACCACTTATGATAGATATGTCCGTCTGTCTTTTTTAACGTCGAATCCCGAACAATTTTGCTGGAAGTTCAACATGACAGTGATTCAATTTGACCCTTTCTGAAAAAAAGTACTGATCATCCAGAAAAAGTACAGTCTTTTCCTGAATTCAAACGCCCCCGAACCACCGATGTCCAAGCTGGAAGTCAACTCGATTTATTGGTGCCCTTAACTAGCCTTACTGACTTATGGGACCCGTTGCCAGACCTCCATTTGGATTTCCTGAGTGAGCGCCCAGTTTAGCTCAGTTTTTGTGGTCGGGCGCTCTGCGAGCGCTCAGATTAGTTCATTTATTTTGACAGACCCCAGTTTAGCTTTTTTCTTTCTTAGAGGTGGGGGGGGGGGTGTTATCCTCCCCCCCCCCCCTCATAGTGACGCTCCTGGGCATGCCTACCCCAGGGGGGTAGGGTACTCGATACCCTATCGAGTATCCTACAGCATAGCCTTAGGTTGTAACAGTTTGTCAGACGAAAGCCCATGAATCTAGGCTACCTGATATTTTTGGTTTTATTTAAATCTTATATTTTTGATAGTGCGAATGCACAAGTTAATTTTCCAACTTGAGCGGTTGAAGCGTGAAGAGGAACCTTGCCAAGAAGGGCTGAAATATAAATCTAATAAAACTCGGCTGACGTTACCGTTTTGCACGGTCAAACATGATTCGCAGTCAGCTTGGGCTGAAGGAATATTTAAATCTTATCTTATCGCTGTTACAATTACAACAAGATAATTCGCGTTCAGGCACGACAAGGCTGGACCACAGTCAAGAATGAAAACAAAAGGCTGATAATTAAAACGTGTCTTTCCTCGAGATCATTTTCAGTAATTTTCGTGGAAGATTTCCGTGAGCTCGGGAATTTCCTTTGTGGACGTTAATTGCATTTTCTAATTTCTCTGCTTGTTTACGCACTGTAATCTATGGTTTATTGCGATAAAAAAGGAATGTTCCTCTGAACAAATTTCCGGCAAAGAAAATTCGAGTCAGAATGCGTTTGATTTGATCAATTTTAATTGCTGGTTTAATAACTGAACTTGAGATAACAGTGGACAAAGATCACGGTTGTAGGTTGTAAATCAGTCAGCTTTGCGATTTGGTAATCTGGTGCTGTTGGGTTTATATTGAGCGTTTTCCACCCTGCTTACCGTAGTTACTACGCATGATCACTGTACGAAAAATCTTGCAGTATTTGCTACTGGGTTAATCTTATCTTTATTGAGATAAGATTACCCGTAATTCGGATTAATCTTATTGCAATAGAGATAAGAATAATCCCAGTAGCAACTACTGCATCCTCATTTGGAGAATTTTTTTACAGTGGTGTCAGAGATTTGTCTTCTTGGCTTCAAGGCTGGAACGCATTTTTAAATGTTCGGTAAAATTTCATCCCACGGGGTAATCCGGCCAGTCACGTTACACAGATTCGTAGTTACCACGCTTACTACGCTCCCGAGCGTGGTAAGCAAATATTTACTACTAGTTACTATTTCGAGAAGGTTGGAACGGTTAGCGTAGTTACTTTTCACGAGGCTAGAACGAAAATAGTAACTAATAGTTACTATTGTTAGAAGGTTGGAATAATAATAATAATAATAATTCCTTTATTCTCCATAATAGCATAAGAAACACGCTAGCTTCGGATAGTCAATTACATGTTAGTATACTTATTTACAACACACTTAAAAAACAGCCTCAGGAATTAAAGTTACGTACAAAATAAGGTACAAATGAAGACAAGTACCGGTCAGTCGAATTTACAGGTGGCAGGCTTAGCTTTGGAAGACCGATTGACCGTGTAAACTGCCTAGTACAGGACTTCGGTCGTAAATCTGGCACATATTCAGGCAAAATATCTCTGTGAGTTTCAGACGACAGACATTTGAACCCAAATTTCATCGTCAGGGCATGTCTTCTTTCTTTAAGGGTCGGTAGACATAATACACTAAGAATATCTTCATATGAAACATACTGGGCCCCTAAAATGATTTTGCACGCTCGCTTTTGGATACCCTCGAGCTTATCACTCAGAGTCGAGGTGAGGCCAGGGTGCCACACCGGGCAAGCGTATTCCGCATTTGGCCTAATGTAAGTGCAGAAAATAGACCTCAGTTGCTTGGGAGGAATCGCGAATCGACGTAACGCGGCAAACGACCGTAATAACAGAGCGCATTTCTGAACTATGGCCATGACGTGGGATTGCCATTTCAGGTCGCTCTCAACTGTAACGCCAAGGATTTTAACCTTGTCCTGAACAGTGAGGCCGATATCTTCAACAGGTGGCAATTGACGCTTTAAAAACGACACTCTCATTACAACACTTTTAGGTAGGCTTACTGTTAACTTAACATCATCAAGGTCCCGCGTCAGTGTAGAAAATATCTGTGAGAGTGGAGGCTGGGTCGACTGTGACGATAAAATTCGTAGCGCGAGACTGGACAGGTCGTCAGCGAACTTATAACGATTCAACAGACTTTTTAAAACTCGATTAAAAACTATAAGAAAAAGAATTGGTCCAAGCTTCGTCCCCTGAGGCGCGCCGCAAAAAATTTGGAGAAAGGACGAAACCCGATCTTTATCCAACATAACGCACTGTTGCCGACCCGTTAAGAAGCTAGCTATCATCCGGATTAAAAATTGTCGAGCGCCCATAGTTCTAGCTTCTTGTAAGGTGATTTCGTGGTCAAGACTGTCAAAGGCCTTGACTATGTCGCTTAGTATAATTTCGGCATAAGCATCATCGACTTCGAGATGCTTATGCACTTCATCAAGTAATCGGATCAGATAATGTGTAGTACTATGGTCTGGACGAAAACCGAATTGGCGAGGGTCAATGTTAGGCTCAATATCCTCCCACAATAACTCAAAAATAAAACTTTCTAAAACCTTCGACAAAATAGGCGTTTTTGAAATCGGTCGAAGGTCATTTACAGATTGCGGTTTTTTCCCTTTAGGTATGGGCGTGACATAAGCGCTCTTAAAACATTCCGGAAAAACGCCATCAATAAAACACTGATTGAAACAAGCGGTTAAAACAGGGCTAAGCTCACTCGCACATTCCACGATAAGCTCAGTAGGAATCTCACTCGGGTAGGATGCTTTCCGAGGATCAAGGTTACGGATTTTCTTTTCGACTGCACCGATCTCGAGAATGGGTATTTCAGACACTGAGGGCAGATCGGGCATCACACTAAGGGGAGGATGGAACAAAATGGTCATTAATAAGGTCAGCACTTACAGGCTCCCCAGCTAGATCATAAACAACCACAGGTTTTTGCTGTCTACCCATTATTTCTTGCACTTTCTTATGGAACGTGCGAGGGTCCGAGTTAGCAAGCTTGGCGACAGTAAAAATACCATACTCTTTCCGTGCTTTGCGAGTCAAGGTCACTATTCTATTCCGAAGCCTTTTTGCTTCGTCTAGCATACCCCAAGCATAAAAACAATCACGTTCCACCATGAGTTGTTCCATCTCCTTTGTCACCCATGGCTTGCTTTGGGGCTTAATCACTTTCCTCTTTTCAGGAAACACTTCTCTGTATTTATCATAGAGCTCTTCGGTCAGAGACGAGGTCATGGAGTTGCCGTCAGTAAGGCAAAGGACGTTACACCAGTTTTTGTTTTTCAACCACTCTTTGTACACAGTTACCTGGTTGGGAGTAAATGGCCGGTAGACAACCGTTCGTTTCTCTCTAACTGGTGCTTTTTCACTCGGTTCCCAAATAATGGTTAAGTGATCACTGAGACCGATGGGGGGGACACTGTATGGGGCATCGTAAAAGTCTGAGATGTTCGTAAATATTAGGTCTAACGTTCTGCTGTCACGTGTTTTCACTTTCACGATTTGACAGAGCGATAATGTATCCGCTATCCACGACGGTCTGAGATCGTTAAAGTCACCAAGAACTGTTATTGCAGCGTAGGGATACTGGGAACGTATCGAGTCGACACATAGCTGCAAATACGTCACTAGGTCTTTCCGGAATGGACCCCTGGGCGGATAGTACAATACACCAAACACCATTGAAGATACCTCCTTCGGTAGGTACTTTGGTCTGGTCCATACCCACAGAATCTCAAACTCAGGATTCCGAGGAACTTTAGTGTTCAGTTGGCGGTTGGGGATTGATGAACGGCAGAGCAGACCAACCCCACCTCCATGACTCACAGGGTTTCCATCTTTGTCAAGTCTTGGTAACATGTACACATCATAACCCGAAACGTCGACTAGAGACTCAGTCGCGGACCAAGTCTCAGACAGGCATGCAACATCAACTGAGTGTTTCCTCAGTGTTAGATCAAGTTCTTCAAGTTTATTTGCGAGAGATCTCACATTTGAGAGGAGAACTTTCGGAAATGGGTTTGAGGAACACTTTCTCTTTACCTCGCGGTTTAGAAGTTGCCTACATGGGACGGCTGTAGCATCAGGGGTAGGAACCTGTTCGTAATCGGTATCGGGTGTTTCATGGGGGGGTGAGGTAGCCAGGCTCGCTGGAATGGAGCTGGGGTGGCTACGCTCAAGGGAGGAGGGGGATGCACTCATTGATACTTAGTTCCGTCCGCCCGACTGTCAGATTCACTGTCCCTCCTCTCGGTTAACATTTCAGCGGAGCCGAGCTTTAAAGCCAGCGTTCATAGAGTGTGGGCGGGTATTATCCTTGGGCGGCAGTTTCCAGGCTGCAGGGTTCCATTCGGTTTGTTCGGTTGGGGAAAAGGAGAAAAAATAGACTCAGTTAGCATTTGGCCCAAATACAATGTACAACGAAAGTACCGTTTTGTATTTTCAGTACTGCATTTACACCATGCCAGATACCAAGACACCTGACTCCTTTAAAAACGCGCCAAAAAAAACAAAAAAACATTTGACTTCTGATCCTACCACGTATTCCTCGAGCTTTGGTGTCAATGCGAAATTCGGAATGTTTGTGTAACTGGTCTCTCCTGTCCGTTTGCGTTAGACATTGCTCGCGAGACATAAGGGTGATTCAGGCGATCTGGCAAGCTCCGCTAGCTGATATGCCGGCTTTCCCTGGGACGCGGGCCAAACCTCGTTTCGCTTTCCAGAGCTGCTCTTACGCTCCGCTAATTTTGGAAAGTGACATGGAAAGTGAATCCACTATATGAGTGGAAAGTGAATCTCGGCAAGTCAGCGAGAAGTTGTAAAAGTGCCACGACTTTCCGTAGTTCTTGCTGTCGGCGGATTCTCGCTTTGTTTTTGGAGAGCGAATCCAAAGATTGCCAGAATCGCCCTTTAAAGGACCTTTATTACCTATAATACTAATGCAACCTACTTCCATAATCACGCCATATGTTTCCAAACCCGGAGACCCCAATTTTGTACGGTACATTCTAACCCATCCAACAACGCGACATGCGACATTGATGGATGATCGCTGGAAATACGTAGGTGACCTCTCCTTGTTAGAAGTCTGCCGTATAAATGTAAAAAGCAAAGCACAACAAATCAAAGATGATATTTCTGATGAAGTATCTTCAGACCAGATGGTTGTAAACACGGAAAAATCAGTGGTCCTAACGATCTCTTTCCAAAAAAGTGTACCCAAATTTTGCCCCCCAATCCCCAGTGCGCAACATGTTAAAGAAATAAAACTGCTGGGTGTACACATCACGAATGATATGAAGTGGGAAAAGCACGTAGATTCCATTTTAAAGAATGCCAATATGGGCCTTCGGGGACTCAAACTTCTTTTCCGTCACGGCGTCCCTTCCGAACATCTATTGCGTATTTATTTTTCGTTCATTCGCCCAGTTCTAGAATACTGCTGTCCTGTATGGCATTTTTGTGTGAGCAATCGGATGCTCTAGAGAGGAAACAATACCGAGCTCTCCTAATAACGGATAAATCTCTGAAAGTCCCTTATATTTATTTTCTGAAAAAATTTAATCTGAAGTCTGGAGGGCAGACTCTACTGAACCCAGTCCTTCGCGATATCCTTGGTCACGGTGTCCCTTCCGAACATCTATTGCGTATTTATTTTTCGTTCATTCGCCCAGTTCTAGAATACTGCTGTCCTGTATGGCATTTTGGTGTGACCCGCGAGCAATCGGATGCTCTAGAGAGGAAGCAATACCGAGCTCTCCTAATAACGGATAAATCTCTGAAAGTCCCTTATATTTATTTTCTGAAAAAATTTAATCTGAATTTTGGAGGGCAGACTCTACTGAACCCAGTCCTTTGCGATATCCTGCCCCCCAACTCTACAACAGAAAGGGAGAGGCCTCAAAGACAAGCTTCCGAACCAGTCCCTACCCTTCAATCATTGTTTTCCCGACACGTGAGATACAAGAATAGCTTTGTCCCCTCCTTTGTTTCCCTACGTAACAGAATTTAGTAGGTTATTATTTTACCCCTCGTTGTCTATTTCCCCAATCGTTACTTTTTATATTGTTTGTTCTCAGTATTTTATATGAAATTCGACCACTTTCTCGTATATGTTGACAATTTTGGTTAGTTGTTAATGTATGTTGACTTTACCACCTGCTATTCGGCTAGTCCGTAATTGGTGTTGAAATAAAACTGAATTGGATTGAATGAATTGAAAACCACGCTGATTTTCTCACTTGGCGGGTTTTGCTTCCTTCGATCTGTATCACGCTGTCGACGGTTGTCTGCGAGAAATTTTTCCATCATAAAAAACGGTAATGTAAATTGTATCCCTGTTTTCGCTACAAGTCAATGGGTCTCGGAAAAGGCCTTAAAACAGCCCAAAACCGTGGGTTATTTGTTGAAAGCACAGCATAGTTTTAAAGTATTGAAATATTTTAAAATACTGTAAGTTGAAGAGTAACTAGTGCGAGGGGTTCTTTAACGATCTGCAAAAGATACGGTAGTATTGTAGTTCCGTGTTATAGGTATGGTCAGATCCTTTAAGTGCCGTACTAAATTTCCGGTTTTCTAGGAAAAGACCTTCTCGCCGCCCTAGAGAACGCTGTCTCTCAGTACCCAAAGCTGGAAGGCCGGTTTCTACAAGTGGGTGGAATCCGCTTCGCGTTCGACCCCAGTAAACCCGCTGGACAGAAAGTAGACCCATATTTCGTTAAAGTTGGGGACGAGTATTTGGAGCTAGACCGAGTGTATAAAGTAGTTACCAAAGCATACCTACATAATGGAAAAGACGGGTTCGATATGCTCAAAACGTCTGAGATCTTGGTAAGTTTGTCTTCCTCTTCGAACATTGTGGGAAGTTTGGTAATAGATTACACATGGTTGCGCATTCTTCCGATGTATGTTATGTCGGATACCGATGGTATTTCTGTTAAGATAAGGTAAGATTTAATTGCACAAAAAAGCCAAAAGCCCATGGCAACAAAATAAACAAAACAAAAACAAAATGATCTATCCAGTAACCTACTATAAACATAATTTTCGGTATTGTAAAGCGACCCTGAGGAATCTTGCTAGCCTCCTTACATCATCAAAAAAAGTCCGCTCAAGTTGGAAATACGAACTTGCGGGAAAACAAACTAAAGATTCCAGCGGGGGGGTTCTCGCCTAGACCACTGAAAAATATACAGTACATGCAAGCGTTAAATATTTGACTTCGTGAATTCCTTTGTGAGAGTTGCTTGGAGTTAAAAGGGTCGCTGTGATTTCATTTTGGACACGGCTGCTGTTTTTGCTGCTCGATTGGGTCGTTGATCGGGTAGAGATTTTTCTGCATTTGGGTTGATTTTCGTTTTGTTGTAGAGAAGAGCTTGGGGTCTGAATTTCCGTCGCTGATGATGCCGTTCCAGCCAAAACCAGAAATTTGTTAAAATCAAAAGTTGTATTTGCAGTTAATTAGATGTCCGATTTAGGGGTAAGAAGAGATGCTGAATCCGTATATGACAATCAGTTTTTACCCGGACATGTAGCCCGCTGCCCTGCCCATATTCGCCCGCTGAAACCGGAAAAATTGTTATAAGTTAAATTTTTATTTGAAGTTGATTAGATGTTGATATAGGGGTAAGGAGGTATGAATTCGTTTTTAGCTTTATTTTTTCGCCGGACAGGTAGTTCGGAAATCCGCTGAAACCGGAAAATTGGCAGAAGTAAGGCAGGAAGTTTCGATCTATTTCGGCAAAATCGAAATGACTTATAGGGTAAACACTCATGCTGAATCCATATCTGAACTTGGTTTTCTCAGATTACTAGCTATTCGGTCTTAATCTGTTTCTAAACTTTAATAGTAAAAATGTTCAAGGAGTCTGTCGAAGACAAGGCCCAATTGTCTGGATCAAATATAACTTTTTGGGATCCCATCGAAACCTTTGGTCTTGCTCTTCATCGTTTGTAGGTTTTCTCCAGTTGTCGTCAAGAACTTCCATTTTTCAATAAAAAATCTGGTGCGTATGCGTTGACGCAACGCAAGAATAGAGCTTGGTTCTATTCTTGCGTTGCGTTTTATTTGTCTGCGCAAGCTCTGCGTTGCGTCACCGCAAGCGCGACGCAGAGGTTGCGTTGCTCAGCGTGAAAGCGGCTTTACAGCGTCCCAAAGTAACACATTCCTACTGAATTTGATCATTGGTAACATAAGATGGTAGGGAGTTATGGGATGATGAAGTGTACTAGTCGCCGCGACAGGTTGTGCAATGTATGTGCCGTCTAGGCACGGAGAGCGTACTGAATCACTTTGTATTAAAGGATTGGCGTATTGAAATGATCACGGGTTTTTAGGTGGATGAAGAAAACGCACCTGAGCTGAGTATAGCCGTCCAGAACTACTTCAGTACTGTGAAAGGCCGCAAGGAGAAGAAAAGGAAAGCATCCACCCACAGAGTGCCTTTGGTTCCCAGGCAGCTATCCAGACGGTAAGAGAGTTTAGCCAAGTGCCCATTATTTGTTGTTATTGTGAGTGATAGGTTATTCCCATTCATTGGTGACAAGGACGCATTATATCTCACTGTCAGTGAGAGATTGGGACAGTAACCAACTATCTCGCAGTAATGCGATGCCAGAGAGAACAGGTGAACTCAGAACACGTGGAGAGAGCATGTTAAGTTATAGTGAACTGAACAACAGAAATGATCTCTCGGGCGGATTTGAGCCCACGACGTTCGTCTCAAATTGCGAACGCTCTACCACTGATTTAGCTAGGATCTTATGAAACCCCGCAAGAGGAATATTTTGTCTTTCTGTTCACTAGAATATAATAGAATTTTATTTTTTCAAAAGCAGCTGTCAGAGCGTTACCGCCGAATTTGACCTTTTCGTCATAAAAAAATGATGAATAATATAACACTCTATCACGCTATAGTCTTGTCACGAAAGAAAAAAAAAACTAAAAAGGACTAACTTATCGGTTATTGTACAACTCAACAAATGCTGGAACAGAACTCCTTCTTTATCTTTCATGAAGAGGGGCCACATTTTCTGGGATTTCTCTCGCTGGGGTCTAATACGTATAGGAGAATAGGGGGGATAGAGAATATTACGTAATCGGGGAATAAATAGGGTCTTAATACCGACGCGTGTTGTTATCTTGTCCGCCCTCATGGACGGTTTCCGCAACAAATTTAAATCTTTGATTTGAGGCTCTGCCATTTGGGTCCCGCTGCGTCTACAGGGCTCCGAAACTGGAGGCCCAGACTCACTGGTAAAAGCCCAATGTATAACATTCAATCTTTAAAGGACTCCTCTTGCTTATTCTGCTTTTTATAAAATACTTAGCTCCCATATAAGCTTCAAAAATCCCCACCTTTCTCCATTGTTTCGTTTCGTAACTACGAATTTTTAGCGCTTTTTCGGGCTTGTCGTGTTTTCCCGTGACCCAACGAAAAGTTTGCCGGAAACTTCGTTGTCCGCTGACAACTCTTTCACACATAAGGATGTGATAATCATTTGCTCATTTTTTCCACTTTATAACCAAGGCACGTTCATTTTTCAAATGTTTTGCGCCCAGCCGCCGCGTCGTAGAGCAGGAAGGCTTAATATAATCGACAAGCGCTAGCTAGAGAATCGCTAGTTTCATGTGAAAAGTAATGGTATTTTCGAAAACGTTTTTTTCTGATCAATTTTATAGGGAAAAGATCATTTCTAGTAAGAGTTGTGCTTTAAGTAGAAAAATCATGGACAACAGGGCCCAACCAGCGCACGACGTTATCCACTGCTTCCTGGCCGACGATTGAAAATTAAGTGTCTTTTTGTGTTTTATTTATTTTCTTCATTTACTCCGCTTGTGAAAATGGCGGGTCATAAATAAATCACTTACACTTTGTAAAGAAATTGATCGGCAGATAAAGATCAGTTCGCAGGTTCTCCAGTATTCTGCGATTCCAGTCATTATCTGACTTACAAAAATATTACACGACTTCAACCCATTTCCTACCCACAAGCTTCCCATCGTCCCGGATCAGGAGGTTAATCTTTTCTCAATCAATCAATCAAATTTAATTCAAAGTACCTTACAGCTAGAAGAGGTCAATGAAATATTTATCTTTTGCGCAGAAACCAAGGGTCTTGAAAAAGAGTAGCTACTGGTGCGGTTTGTTTCACAGAAATTTCCTTCAGCCGTAACTTTTGGATTCATTGGGGAAGGAGCTTGGAGTTTTAGAAACTAAGTATTCAAATCAATCAGCGAATTAGAGATCCACTGTAAAAAGTTGTTCCGGATAAAGATTAAAGTTAACTGCAGTATTTGCTACTCGGATTATTCTTATCTCTACGCAGATAAGATTAATAGAGATAACTTTTTACAGTGTAGGCAAGGCTGAAGAAAGGTCACCTTGTATATTGTACGTCGACACCAGCGCGCATGTCTTGTGAGATGCACGGTTCCCAGGCAAACCGCGATCATTGTGAATCGCGCAGTACCACTATTATTATTATTTTACTCAAATAAAAAAAAAGGTGCAAGCCTCCACAAAACTGTACAAAAATTGATGAAAGTGAGATGACTTTTTCAGATGCCACGATAACCTGCCAGATACCACGATAACTGCAGAAACGCCTTTTGACCGTGGTATCAGATACCACGATAACTGCAAAAACGACTTTACACCGTGGTATCACATACCATGGTATCTGCAAAGTCGCAACTATTGTACTTCTACCACTCAAGTCTGATCTTTGTCTTTTCAGAGCAAGTGTCACGAATACGCCCGACTTCAGCGGCCTCGTGTCTCCAAGTACTCACAAACCCTCTCTCGCTACTGCTCATGAAGCTCATACCATGACAGTCGATGAACTGATTCACGAAATAGCCCAGCTGACCCCTCAGGTATAAAAGCGGAATTCGCACACTTACTTACTTTTATTACTTGCCGGAGGTCTGCACAGCCAGGCAAAGTAGGACACCAGTTTTTTAGTTAGCCGTTCCAGCGACTTATTATTAGTTACGATCGTTACTGTTCTTGTTAGAATTGCCGTTCCAGAGCCCGCCGTAATAAGTAAATTGGCTCCTCCCACTTATTATTTTCGTCCCACTACTGTTACAATCGGTACAATTTCCTTATGATGGTTGCGAGCATCATAAGTGATAATAGCCAGAGGCGTTACTAGCAAAATGTTTGGGGGGGGGGGGCAAGAAATTTACCGACTGGCTGGTAATTTTTACCGAGTGTTATTACAGAAAAAACGACTGTTTCGACGAAAAATCGACTGTTTTAATGAGAAAAATAACTGTTTTGGCGAAAAATCGGGCCGCTTCGCGCCCTCTCGGTTATTTTTATCGACTGGCCGACAACGTTGGGGGGCCGTCCCCCCCTGGTCGTGACGCACCTGATAATAACTATCGGTTCTGCAGGAACTCCCGTAAGAGTGATGACGTATGTTCGCGTTGTTATTATTTTCGTTCCAGCGAGCGTGATAACTAGCACAATACAGCGCTCGCCCCTCCTCTTATCAACGTAACTTGTAATAAATTCTCTGGACCGCTACCTTAATTTTGCCTCGTTGTAACACGAACATACCATCTAGGCTTTAGTAGATCTTTGAGCAGTGCCTGTCGCCGGAAATACAATGAAAACGGAATTTTGCCTCGTTGTAGGCCCCCGATCCTGCCGGCTCTCGAACTAATTTCTCCAGTATATAGGAACACAAACATACCATCTAGGCTTTAAATCTTTGAGCAGTGCCTGTCGCCGGAAATACACTGAAAACAGAATTTTGCCTCGTTGTAAGCCCCCGATCCTGCCGGCTCTCGAACTAATTTCTCCAGTATATAGGAACACGAACATACTATCTAGGCTTTAGTAAATCTTTGAGCAGTGCCTGTCGCCGGAAATATAATGAAAACAGAATTTTGCCTCGTTGTAAGCCCCCGATCCTGCCGGCTCTCGAACTAATTTCTCCAGTATATAGGAACACGAACATAACATCTAGGCTTTAAATCTTTGAGCAATGCCTGTCGCCGGAAATATAATGAAAACAGAATTTTGCCTCGTTGTAAGCCCCCGATCCTGCCGGCTCTCGAACTAATTTCTCCAGTATATAGGAACACGAACAAACCATCTAGAGTAAATCTTTTAGCAATGCCTGTCGCCGGAAACATAATAAACCCTGAAAAGTTCTGTCTCCTCTGCCCACTGGACCCATCGGTTATCATTTTCGTTCCGCCAAAAGGCCCGGACATAGAAATACAGGACCCAATAGGCAGTTAACAGATTCAGGGCCTCCTTTTTAGTAATTTAGCGAAACAATCAGCTTCGCTTTCTCTATTTAACGCACATTGACTTTAGAAAATTGGCAAGCGAATGAAAACAAACAATGAATAAGCATGTATAAACCATATTTTTTTAACACATTATAGTTATCAATTTAGGCGTATTCTCGCCGTTCCCCGAGAACTCCACTTGAGGATTCCCCGCGTTTTTGTTTGTCCCGGGGACTCACACCCCGTATTCTCGTGAGTCCCCACGGACGGGGAATGCCCGGATTATCATCACCATCACCAAAAAGGACTCCCTTTCAGATTCGGAGGGGAATCAATTTTCGCTGGTAGTGGTGTAAAGTATAATTAATTTAAAACAATCAGAATAAACAAAACCAAAAATAAAGTGGATCCAGACCAATTTCGGCAACTGCACATTTGTTTTTTCGAACAAAATCCGTTTTGGAAGCTTTCCCCGTGTTCTCGCTGTTTCTGTGCGCGGAGTCCGCGTGGAGTGACTCCCTCTATTCGCGCTGTTCCCTTCGATTCCGGAGAAGTCCTCGAGGAACGGCGAGAATATGCCTTTTGGCCCTGGCCAAGCCTCTTTCACGGTTGGGCCTCCAGGCCCAAGCTAACGAGCTCGTATCCCTGCCGGCCCCCAGTGATCAAAATATATTGTCACGAAGTATTTTTGAAATTAAAGAACCTGAACCTGAAGGCAGGTGCCGTTTGCCTAGGAACAAGTTTGCCATTCCCGCCACGCTGTGTATCATCCTGGTAAGGACTTGTGGCGCCTCTACTTTTGATTGTAATGGATCATAAGCAACAGAAACGCAACCCTAATTGCTGACAGATAGCCAAGTTTTCCCGGCGAGATATTCCCCGACGAAATTTTTTGGAGAATTATAGTCGTATGGAGTTGTACGAAAAAGTAGAATGCAGTAGTAACTGTTCCCACTGCATGCTACTGCTAGTAAACTAAATACTACAGCAAGATTGGATGCTATCGGATACTACTACTCAAGATTAACCCAGTCGGATGCATGTTAAACCAAAGTATGCCATACGACTACATATCAATACATGCAACCTTTTAGTACAACTACAGAGTCAAAGAATCCGGGTCTGCACTCTCAGCTTCAAGCTGAAATAAATCTAAAGCTTCGAGGAGGAAAATGATGATATTTTCGAAAATCGGGGGAGGAACTCTATCTGGGACGGCCCAGCCTTGCTCTGTTTGAACCATAAGAGCTTGGTCACACTGGGCTCAAATAGCAGCTTATTCGACAAATACTGCAAAAACCCTAGAGGACGTGAAATTTGATGGGCTTTGTGGCATCTTGGGGATACTGAGCAGACTGCAATTAGGGGTCAATTAGGGTTCGTGTAACATAATTATACACGCTGTTTTGCTTTAATTGATCTTCTGAATTTAAAACGACAACATTCAGAATTAGTTGTACCTTGTTCTTTTTCTTTTTTCTACTTTTGCAACCGAAAACCTTTTTTACCTTACCTTTTACCTTACCAAAAAGCCAGGAAATGAGCCAAGTGTGACCAAGCTCTAAGACAGTAGGCAAGCGTAGGAGTCGATTTCTTTCAGGCAAAGAGCGGCGCAGGAACACCCAAAGAATATGAAAATACGATCAACGGTCACGAGATTCACAGCCGTTTAGAAGAGCTCGAACGTGGCAGGAATAGAGGGAGCAGGCACTCCCTTGTCCGACAGCCAACGCTTGAAGAGATTGATGTGATGGAAACGGTAGCCTCTCAACTAGCGCCTAAAATTGAGGGGAGGATCCTGGTGCTGACTGAAGAGGTAGGGATGTTAATGTACTTATCGGGAACAGTTTAAAGTTTAACTGAAAAGGGCTGGGATAGGACAATTTAGTTACCCAGCGCTTATTCACTTAAATTGGCTTGAAGACCTGCTGAAAATGCGTTACTTCGTTGTTCCGCTATTCACGAATAATCGATTTTCAAATAGTGGAATTTCTAAGTGATTTGTGGTACCTCTATGTGCTTGTACCTGTATTGTATGCTTGATGAAAAAGATTTACGAAAATTTGTGTTCTGCCACTAAGCAGTTTTCACCATGATCACCACTGGCCATTGAAAAGCCGCGTTTGTGTTGAGATTAAAATTTTCCGCATCATAGTAAAATTTACGTTGTGGGGACGGCCGCATATATTTTGAACGTCATAACTAGAGCAGATAGTAGAAACCTTCGCAGAATCCAAATTATTCAGTGTATTCAGTTAAATGACACAAAAATAAGTTGGCTTTTCAGTTAAACTTTAAAGAACGGATAAAGCTACGTTTCAGTCAACTCTAATAACCGCATAGGACAAAGTTGTGTCGTGGTGGTAAATTTCGCTCTCCCGTTAGGAATGAGATATAACAGGGCTAGCAAGCTCGAGAAATCCTGTTCTTATGAAGTCGATTCTTGTGAAGGGTCTGCCGATGTCTGCCTGTGGTCTATTAAGACCAGGAGACGACATTAGCTGATTTACATGAGCCGTTCTGTGAAAACAGTCCGCATAACTTGGATGGAGAACAACCGCTTATGCTGTATTTTATAATAAAGATTGATGTTTTACCAGATTTTTTTTTTCCGTAAAATAATCCTGTTTCCGAATTTATGGGCTATGACTCCTCCTCCACTCGGTGACGTTGTATTTTCTTAAACTCTTTAACCTCACCTATACTCTTTCCATAACAGAAGAAAACTACAAATTTAAACTTCAAACCTATAATCTTTATTTCAATTCTTAAACTATTTTATGAATTTCAGATTACAAATCCACATTTTATCTGACAATCATTTCTCCTATAATTACTAGAAGGTATACGTGAATGAGTAGTAGTATACATTATCGTAGGGATGCGCGAAACACTTCAAATGGGTTCAAGCCAAATTTTTGCTACTAGGCTACATGGTGACATGTAGTAAATAGAACTATAGCCTATGGTTGCGGGGTTGTCAGGTAGAGAAATTTCATCTGGACGGTACTGACAGAAGCATCGAGAGGGTAGCTAGGACGAGGCTTTCAATAAACCACAGTCCTGCTTTAAACGCCTCTTTTGAAGGTCCGGCGTGTGGGCGCAGGGTTTTGTACTTCGGAGGTGGTACACCATCTTATGGTCGAGATTATAAAAGATAAAGCGGCAAGACAGCGACGCAACTCAAACAGAAGAGATCGTATAAAAAATGACGCAAAACGAGTGAGCTAAGATTTTCTTCAGCTTCGCAAAATCTTCTTTGGCGTATTCTCGCCGTTACCCGAGGAATCCACTTGAGGAGTCCCCGCGTTTTTGTTTGTCCCGGGGACTCACTCCCCACGGACGGGCAATGCTCTGATTATCGTCACCATCATCAACAAGACCAAAGTTTTCGATGGGATCCCAAAAATTCAATATCTGATCCAGACAACTGGGTCTTGTCTTAGCCAGATCCAGTCATCGCCAGAATCCTTGAACATTCTTACAATTAAAATTCAGAACAGATTAAGGCCAAATAGCTAATCATCTCAGAAAACCAAGTTCAGATATGAATTCAGCATGTGTGTTTACCCGTATAAGTCATATCTGTTTTGACGAAAAGTTCCTGCCGCTTCTGCCAATTTCCCGGTTTCGGCCGAACTCTAGAACTGCTTGTCCGGCGAAAAAAGGAAGCTCAAAAACGAACTCAGGGTATCTTCTTTTCCCAATAATGAACATCTAATCAAATAAAAATTTAACTTACAACAAATTTTCCGACTCCAGCCGGATTCCGGTCGAACTATATGTCCGAGTAAAATATGATTGTCACACACGGATTCAGCGTCTCTTCTTACCCCTAAATCGGTTATCTAATCAGCTAGAAATAAAACTTTAACTTCTAACAATCTTCCGGTTTTGGCCGGATTCCGGGCGAACTACATGTCCGGGTAGAAAATTGTTTTCACATAAAAGTATAGCACGTCTTCTTGCCCTAAATCGGACATCTGATCAACTCCAAAAAAACTTTTAATTTTAACAAACTTTCCGGTTTGGTAAATATTCTTTGAGCCCAAGCTGACTTTGAAACATTTATTCAAACAATGTTTACAACGGGTACGTCAGCTACGATTCTTCATCAGCGATATTTCGGCCCTTTTTGGCAAGGGTCCTCGTCAGGCTGTCAATCCTCGAGGATTCAAATAAAACTTTTACTTTTAACAAACTTTCCGGTTTTGGCCGGATCCCGGGCGAACTACTTGTCCGATTACAAAATGGTTTTCACCATCGTGTTCAGCATGTCTTCTTACCCCATAATCGACTATCACATTAGCTGTTTCAAAATATTTTGTTTGCCCCTTAATTTGAACCCCCTCCCCCACCCCTAAATGTAGGGCTACAAAGCCCATTTACGAACTCGACTGGTCCGCCGACCCAACGAATCCTCACACCAAGTTTCATCAAAATATCTCATTCCCTTCGAGAGTTATCGTGCTTACAGACGGACGGACAGACGGACAACTTTTGCGATGTCATAGGTATCCCTCCACTTACGTTTTGGGATCCCAAAAAGGACTACCTTTCAAATTCAGAGGGGAATCAATTTTTGCTGGTGTTGGTGCAATATAAAATTAATTAAAAACAATCAGTATAAACAAAATAAAAAACAAAGTGGATTGTTTTTTGAACAAAATCCGCCCCGTGTTCTCACTGTTTCATGTAAGCGGAGTCCGCGTGGAGTGACTCCCTCTATTCTCGCCGTTCCTTTCGATTCCCCGAGGAGTCATCGGGGAACGGCGAGAATACGCTTTAGGCTTGGTGACATGTAGTAAATAGAACCATAGCCTATGGTTGCGGGGTTGTCAGCTAGAGAAATTGGGATCATATGGACGGTACTGACAAGAGCATCGAGAGGGGAGCTGAGACGAGGCTTTTCAATAAACATAGTCCTGTTCTAAACGCCTCTTTTGAAGGTGCGGCGTGCGGACGTAGAGTTTTGTACTTCTGAGGTGATACACCATCTTATGGGTCCAGATTATAAAAGAGGAAGCGGCAAGACAGCGACGCAACTAAAAAAGGAAGAGATCGTCAGTTAAGGTTTTCTTCAGCTTCGCAAAATCTTCTTAGGCGTATTCTCGCCGTTCCCCGAGGACTCCACTTGACGAGTCCCCGCGTTTGTTCCGAGGACTCACTCCCCGTATTCTCGCGAGTCCCACGGACGGGCAGTGCACCGATTATCATCACCATCATCAGCAAGGACTCCCTTTCAAATTCAGAGGGGAATCATTTTTTGCTCGTATTGGTGCAATGTAAAAGTAATTAAAAACAATCAGTATAAACAAAACCAAAATAAGGTGGATCCAGACTAATTTTGTCAACTGCATATTTTTTTTTCGAACAAAATCCATTTTGGAAGCGTTCCCCGTGTTCTCGTTGTTCTCCGTACGCGGATTCCGCGTGGAGTGACTCCTTCTATTCTCGCCGTTCCCTTAATTTCCCGAGGAGTCCTCGGGGAACGGCGAGAATACGCCTCTTGTGGAAGAGATCGCTTTCTAGCAAGCTCTCGATTAGTTTCTTCGAGATGGCGCTAACTTGAGACTCTTTATTCCAGGTACGACAGCAGTTACTGGCCGAGCGCAAAGCGTACGAGGAATACTACTCAATCAAAGAAGTCGACGAGACAAGCCCAAAAAATACCCCTCAGGCCACATTTGACGAGGGCTAGGACGTTTCCAGCGCCACCTCTTTTCAACGTTTTCCTTCATGCATGCCCTTGGCTATCAGAGTGCTTTTGGTCATTCGTACCAGTGCTTAACTTTTAAGTCCTTGAAGACTGTTAAGGTGATAAGTGGAGGTTTGTAGCGTCTCGGCTTGGTAGCCAATGCGCATAAGATTCTGCTGGTTGCGAGTATTCACCGTTGTTGGGATTTGTAGTCTGCCATGGATGGAAGATCGTTGAGCAGAACTGCAGGTGCCCCCCTCGTCGTTCTACGAAATTTCCGTTCGGTAGTATCAAGAACAAATAATCTGACAGAACCTCCGTCTCCCCATCTCTGTAATAATACTATGCGGAGTCAAATATTTCCCCATACCCTGTCCGCTACGAACGAGCGGAGGTTAGTAGCCTCGCGCCGCATCACGTTTCATTACCTCTACAAATAGCTAAATCGCTGTGAAACCGCCGTCGAGGAAAAGTAGAAGTAGAAGTCAAAGCTGATTGGTTCTGTGGACGCGCTCCAGAGCGGGTCAGCGCGCGGAGTACGCCTCCTGTACTATTTTTCCTGCGATATGCAACGTCGACGACGGAAGATGAGTAAACGGGTATCAACATCAACTCAAAGCTAGAGTAAATACCTCTAGGTCCGCTCAGTTTTGTCGGGGTATTCATAGTCGCTGCATGGGACTAAAGACAGAAGTTCTATCAGATTATTTGTTCTTGGTAGTATGCAACAATTTAGTAGCCTTTCTACGATTTCTTATTCATGGTGCGCGCCAACGATCAGGGGTGGATGGTCGCTGACAGGAATTCCCGCAAGGATTATCAACATCCGCGTCAATTCCAAACAGAAAAGTTGAGATTGTCAACTTCACGAAGGAAGTGCAGGAAATCCGGCGAGGAAAAAACCGTTGTGCACCATCAGAAACGGTTATTTACTACCAGTTGCTAAGCTTCTGGCATAGTTTGTGCAGTAGTTGCGTTTTTGATCGAAGTTTCGTTCGCCGTTGGTTTGATTTCGGTTTTCGAACGCCGTGGAAGTTCGCCGTTGGCTTAATTAGTGTTTTTACGACTGCGGCGATCCTTGCCGGTCGAGGTTTCTTCGACGATTCAAGCAAACTTCGAACCTGCTAGCTCACGAAGCTCGACGGTTAAGGGCGATTAAAGACGGTTAACTTCGAACTTCAATCAAAAACGCAACTAGTGTGGTAATGTGATAAAGCAGTGCAAGAGCTAAACTTTTTATGCTAGACACTGCTGACGTCTTCAGCTATAGATTTGCTGGACCGCAGCCTGTCGAATTGCGTAGCATTTCTTATTTTCGACCCATGAAAAAGTAGAAAGAGATAGGCAGTGTTTCTGGGACTGAATATGTTCGGCCCATTAACCCACTAAAGGACTCAAGGATTAACCCTCTATTCTCGGTGTTATTTTTATCTTTGCTAGTCGAACAACCCGTGATGGAAAGCAGAACCGATTGACAGTGCAAAGTACTGGTGTTTTAGTAGTGTTTGCGTTGAATCTCGTAGTGCATGTTTCCTATGTTTTGAACTGATGTGCAATGTATGATTGTTTGAATATTCACTGCCCACCCATTTACAGACAGCCAGCCTTAGACTTAGTTCTGTATAGTTTGATCCACTCGAGCAGGGTTGCCAAGAGCTCGACTCATAAAAGTGTCACAATTGCTGACAAAAAGGTGCTTTTTGACACCTCGATTTTTTTTTTGCATTCCACAGCACAGCGCGCAAAATGCGAATAATTGGTAATAACTGAATTTGTAGCAACATTTTTCAAAACATTTCTTAACTGTTAACATACAGTTGTGTAACAAAAATTTAATCGGAAATGAGCTTTATTTAAGGCTTCAAACTTTTTTTTGTGTACTAAATCAAAGTAAAGTAGGCTACATGTTTTAGCAGTGTTTTAGGGGCCGTAATCCTTCACTGTATTAAAGTAAATGAAAAAGTGCTTTTCTGACCTAAAAAGTGTCATTAGTATAAAAAAAGTGTCACTTTCAGAGAAAAAGTGTCACGGTGTCACCAATAGGCAAAAAGTGTCAAAAATCACCAAAAGTGTAACACTTGGCAACACAGCACTCGTGGGGACTGTTGCTCGTTGTTTTTTTTTTAACCGGTGACTCGTTTCAGTCATTGCTCGCCGGTTCAAATTCGGCCCAGTTTCATGTGCATCCGGGGACCGAATGAGAACCCTCGAGTTCCTTGTGCTTAATTTCTTAGCTTCGAATGTTATTGTTTTTAGGTGTCTTAAAGATTAAACAAAGCGATACTTCTGGCAATAAAATATATGTTCCATACACATGCTAGACCTTTTTCCAAGTTATTTTTTTTTCACAACAAATTAGTTGCTAAATTTGGATGTATTGGCCGAACGTTTTACACGAACACTGATGTGTCTCTTGTCGATGTGCCTGGTTTTATTTCGACTCTTATGGCGAATTTAAACACCGCAATATGCGTGTATTTCAGGATTTAAGCAAAGTGTTAAAGGACCCGTTGGACCTTTAATGCCAATGCAACTTACTTCCGAACTGCAGTCACTGATTCTTAAACCGGAAGACCAAATTCATATGTTACACCCAACGAGTGTTCGCGTACCATAATACTGATGCGTAAAACCGGTTATCTGAATCTTGCCGAGTTTTTGCTAGAAGTCTATGGGTCTGGGAAAAGGCTTAAAACAGGCAAAGTTGTGGATAATTCGTTAAAAACTGAGCTTAGTTTGAAGTATGCAGATAGTATTGAATACTGGAACATAAACAATAAATAGTGCGAGGCGTGCTTTAACCACCATCAAACTATCAACCTGTCTACAGTCTGCCGATATTGTCACGGGTAACTGCGGTGTAGCTGCCACTAACCAGTGGTACGAGCGTGTATGAGCTGTAGCTCTAAAAACGTCAACCTACAAACAACAATACAACTACGGGCCCTCTTGAACAGCTAGGGCTGTGCGGACTGTCCCCCCTCCCCCAAACGAAGACCTTGCGTGAGTGCTGTCTTGGCAACCCCCCCCCCCCCCACTAAAAAAAAACAAGCTACACTGAAAAAAAAAATCTTGCAGTATTTGCTACTGGGATTAATCTTATCTTTATTGAGATAAGATTACCCCTAATTCGGATTAATCTTATCCCAATAGAGATAAGTTAATCCCAGTAGCAAATACTGCATCCTTATTCGGAGAAACTTTTTACAGTGTAATGATGATTATTTGATACTGTATAAAGTTCCAGTTCAACTGAAATCGAAACTACTATAGGTTCATTAAAAAAAAAAAAAAACTCCGACAATGAGTGGCAAATGCAGATAGTCCGCAGAATAAACACGAAATATCACAATAGACAAATTTTGAAGACACATGCCTCACAGATCCACTTTGGAACCACTTCCAAGGGGAATAGCTTTCAGTTCTGATTTCATACAAAGGAACTCTGCACACACACACGTCACAGCAACACATAGAATATTGCACACCCACCAGGCTGCCGATCTAGGGAAATATCCACTATATGACCAGGATAAAAGTAGATGAAGACAGTGAATGGTAACTGCAAAATCCAGACACAGCTTAGTTCGTCGAACCAGTGCCCAAATGGTACATGAGCTGCAAAAGAAAACAGGTTAATCGTCCTAGAACTGTGCAAATGTACTTGAACATGTATGACCGAACCCAGACATCCAGTCTCTGCGCATCGACAAATGCAAATGGAGGACAATATATGAAGTTTAAACACACTCCGACACGGAGAAAGGGATTTGCGTGTGAAAGCCAGGCTTCATCTTCCAGATTCCCAGACGTCCGGGGCTTACGCATAGTCAAGCCAACTCTTCCAGATTTTCATTATAATGATGACAGTTAAATGTGCTGTTCTTCAACATATCTTAGATGTCCCCTTTACATTTCAAATATCTCTTGCTCCATAACTGTCAATCACTTTCCCTTTTCTTCCTTCATTTGCATATTTGTTCTGTCTCTCGAACGGGTTGCCTCTATGGCACCTTCCAGACATCCGGAATCTGGGGTGTCCAACACCCCGGACCTCCAGATCCTTTTGGCATGGCTTCACCTTCCAGATCCGTCTCGACGAAAACGGCTGTCTGGAATCCGGAAGAAAAATCTGGAAGGTGAAGCCTGGCTTTGAGCTACAACAACGCGGCGTTTCTCCCTTATAAAAAAAACTAAAGGATGGTTTCAAACTGCTTGCAAGCCTTGATAACGGTGACATAAATATGATTTATATTTTTTGGCTGAGTTAACATCCAATTCTCTACTGTTACAGCATTACCTTGGACCTTAGTTTCTCCTTCACCTCCAGAAGGTACTTAGGGCTATATTTCCCGTACAATACAGTAAAAAATACCACTTTTTCGTAAAGCTCTGGAGAAGTGAGACTGGGACAATAATCGGGCCCACCTAAAAGTAAGCTGCCTTGCTTTTTCTTTGACAGACTTACTGACGGACATAAAGTCAACAGATAAACAGTTTTGGGCCATGGGCTGCACATTCCATAATAAACATTAAAAGCACACAACAAATCAGTTGTGTTCAGGATTAACCAAAACTCAGGAGAGCTTCTGGAGACCATAAGGCACATGCTGGGATTCCCTAGGTATATTCATTGAACAACAAAACAAGGCTGTCTTGGGTCTAACAACAGATGAATTTCTTCCCTAGAGTTGAAAGTGCAGACAGAAGGTGATGTATTCTGCTTCACAATAAAAGTTGTTCAATCATGAAAATCCAGAAGTCAAGCAGGCTTGACTACTGTGCAGAAGCCCGGATATCTGGACGTCTGGAAGGTGAGCCCTGGCTTTAACCAAGTAAAATACTTACAATTTTCAAGTTCAGAAATCAACTAATCAGAATTCCTTCATGATGGAGAAGGCCAGGGTTAGCGTGTCCACAGGCATAGCTACCCAGCATTTGACATAGAGTATCTAGCATTAGACATTAGTTACCCACAATCAGAGATTTGTAGAAGATCGTAATGCATGGCATAACTTTGAATCATCTATGAGTGCTTTAGTTTTGGTAGGCTAATGCATTGTTTTAAATCGTTTTCACCTTGGACCTAGGGTAGCCACAAAAAGCGGCTTCAGCAGTAGCGCAAATTTGGCGATTTTCTGCGATGAAATGGTGAACTGCCTCGAATTTTCTTATTTGTTTTTCAGTTTTTGACTATCTGAAACAGCTTCCAAAAATATTTAAATACGCCATTGCATTCAGGACTAAATTATCTATTTAATAAGGCCAGCAGTAACAGTAAGATATCCTAACTGATTCATATCATCAATAATATTACATGTAAATTAAGCTATACAACAAAAGTAACTGAAGTTGACTACAAAAATGTATTGATACCAAGAAAAGAATAGTCATTACTAATCATACCAGTAAATCCAGTATTACCTGTACTGTATACCAATATTAAAATTTTCTCTTATAAACCATTTGAAGCTTACTCCAATGCAAAAAAATTACACCCACTTTCATTAGAAATGAGAAAGTACTTTTGTCGGGCGAAGCCCTGAAAGTTCACTGTCGGTCGATTCGTCGGCACATCAAGTTCTTTTTATACGCACGAAATAAACTGCAAACATTTGTCGGGCAAAACTGAGACGAAATCGAATTCTGCATGCTTTTGTCGGGCCATGATATTCTCTACGACATATCGGGTTCTTTTTATAAATAAGGAATACAGAAGAAATAAAATGTGTATGCTATTGTCGGGCGTCGTCGGCACCTCGGGTTCTTTTTGTACGCAAGAAATAAAATCCGGCAAATATCTGTTGGGCAAAACACAGAAGAAATCGAATTCTGCATGCTTTTGTCGGGCCTCGGAATCGTCATCGGCCCGTCGGGTTCTTTTTATACATTAGGAAGAAATAAAATTTTGTATGCATTTGTTGGGCGTTGGTCGACTCGTCGGCACATCGGGTTCAATTTATACGTAAGAAATCATATTCTGCAAACTTTGTCGGCGCACACGGGAAGTTTGAGTCTCGTCGGTACAACAGGTTATTTCTACACAGCAGAAATCAACTTCTGTACAGTCCAGTTCGGCCAAACACAGAAGAAATCAAATACTGTATGGTTTTAACTGGCGTTGGTATTCTCGTCGGCAGGTCAGGTTCTTCTTACTCGTAAGAATATCGGGTGCATGCCGAAAGTTCTAAGTTTCGTATGCACATCGGGTTCTATTTACATGTAAGAAATAAAGATCTTTACCGTCGTTGCAGTTAGTTTTACACCATTTCTATTCTATGCTGGTGGGAAATGTACTCTGCACTCTGTTTTGTCGGCATATTCGGCACATTTTCTCATTCAATCAATCAATTAATTAATCAATTAATGATTACAGGTTTGTTTCCTTCCTCGACGCTGACCCGGAAGATTGACAGCCTGACCAGGACCCTTGCCAAGAAGGGCTGAAATATCGCTGATGAAGAATCGTAGCTGACGTATCCGTTGTATACATTATTTGAATATATGTCTCGAAGTCAGCTTTGGCTGGAGGAATATTTATTATCTATCTGGGAACCAAAAAATATGAAAAAATACTAGACTGAAGCTAATTGAATGGTTTACGTATTGGATAATAAATATTGCTTCAATATTTCTAGTTAAACATATTTTCCTTTTAAACAAGATCCCTTCCTTCTCAACTGCCTTACAAAATGATGAAAAAGGTGGAGTTAGCAAAGTCAATAGCCAGAAAATCCTTTTCAAAACAAGAAAAGGCACAGAATTTGAATATTTTTGGACACATGACTTTGAAAAAAGTCATATTTTGCCTCTTGACAGTCAGGACAGCATCTACATTTCATTTTAACATTTTTACGGCAAAAATCGAGGTAGTGTAAACAGGGGCTTCGCTAGCCAAACTCCAGAGGGTATGGCAGGGCGCCCTGCCGCCCATTTCAGCTTTTCGTCGCACATGTAGTAATAAAATATGCGATACCTTGCAACCGTTGAAGTCTGAAGAAGCCTAGTCGTATCTACGAGCTCAGGGGTGGTTTGAAGGGCTTGAGCGTGGGAGGTGACTACCTCAAAGAATACGTCAGATTTTCAGCGAGGCTCAAGAATCATACCAGTTGGAAACAATAGCCACGAAACACAGCATCGCATGCTGGAGACTGTGCGAAATTACAGAAACTTACGGTGAACGTCATTTGTAATAACAGGAATTCGCTAACGTAGTAGCCCGCCCACAGCATTTCCTAATGACTGTATATCAGACAGAATGAAAATGAGCACTGCAGGCGAAATTTTTTATACAGGCTATAACTTTTTTCGGGCAAAACATTACTCCCACCAATAAAATCTAGATTTTAGGGTGACCCAAGCCCCAAATTCCAAGTCTAGGACATGAATGAAATGATGCGAGCTTCCAGTAAGTAGAGCCTACTACAAAAGGCGCCGCCGGCAAAATTATTTTGTGAAATCCTGTATGATCAGAATACGTATTTTCGGATCCAAAATTAAATTAAGGCCACTTAGCACGGATCTGCCCCTCTGTCTTTGTTCACGATGAAATCCAGAATGTGAGAAAATGGGAGACTTTTAGCTAGAAGGGTAATGTGCTTCAGTTTGACCATTTCCGAAAAAGAAGTGTTGATCATTCAGTCAAAGAAACGTGAAAGAGAGCAGACTTGTTCTGAGTTTCCAGTAAAAAAAAAAAAAAATCAAATGACATGTTGCAACAATTAGGCCCGTCACTAAACCGTCGTTCATTGCTCACGAAGCCAATTTATTTTAACCGTCGCACTAACAAACTAAAAACTAATAAATTCTTAAAATTATTCGCCAGAAGCAAAATGGGCCTGCTTTTTACATGAATTAAGAGATATTGGTCCATAACAAATCGTGTTAAAATTGTCAATCTGGCAAGCTCGAAACATGCGGCTGAAAATCTTATTCCTTAAGTCTCAAACACTCGAGAACCCAGAACGGCCTAGATCCAAGGTGGATGTCAACTCAGTTTCTTGGTAACCCTGAACTAGCCTTACTGACTTTTTCGGGCAAACTGCCAGCACCCACTGAGCTTTCCTGGGTGAGCGCCAGTTTAGCTGAGCTCTAGTGTTTGGGCGCTCTGCGAGCGCCCAGATTAGCTTAGTTTATTTGGTCGGGCGCTCACTAGCTTTTTTCTTTCTTTGAGGGGGTGTGGTACCACCCTCCATAGCGACGCCCCTGAGTGTAAAAACGAGGTCAGGTACCCCTCTTGTACCGACAGGAATGTTCCATATCCCCGCCCGTCTTACGGCGCCACCACCCTGTGGTAAATAGCTTAAATAGCTCATTCCCCTGCCATATTACTGCTCATTTACCTGAATTATTATATTCCATTCTAATTGCAACTGAAGTGAACAACTTTTCAGCTCCTTCTTCTACCATTCATGCAACTACGATTCAACTACCATTCATGCTTCTACCAACATGCAACTACGAAGTGCATTACCGAAGAAAGACTACTCTAAATAATTTGAGGGAAAGGAAGAAGAAGGACGTGACGTCAGTCGAGGACAGTTGGCTTGGCTTGGCTTGGCAGGGTAAAGACGCGCGGCGTAAGCCCTCTGCGCCACCAAACTAAACGGATTTGTAAATATTTTGGCAGATAACCACAAACAATCATCAGAGGACTGATTCTGAAATCACATGTAAGACAACAGTCCTGTTCGGGACACAAAATCACAAAGGGCAGAGAGGATCTGCCGTTCTACTTCTTCTTTGAACCGTCCAAAACCCAAAATATTCCTGGTATTAACCTGGACAGACAGTGAAGAAACCTTTCTCATCAAAATCGCTCTCTGACTCGCAAACCTATGACATTCTGACAGCAAATGTTCCATTGTCTCGACGATGCCAATACACACTGGATGAGGACAATTTGGTGTTTGGTTTAGACCGTAAGTGTGCCTCCTTTCACCCGACATACAATGGTTGGTCCTGATTCGAAAAATACAATTTGCCATCCTGCGATTTTTTGGTACCAGAAATTGTGGGATCCGATCTCCTGAGTATGCCAGTACATATTGATTTGAGGAAGCCTGTGCTTGCAGGTTACAATAGTACATGTTCGATTTTCTGGTAATTTTCCTTACGATTTCCTCTTCAGACAGATCAACAATCCAAGTTATAGGGTGACTTAGGGCTTCTTTGGCGATTCGATCTGCTTCATCATTTCCGGCAATACCAACGTGGGATGGTATCCATTGAAATTTAATGGTGAAACCGAGACTCATAAGCTCCAGGATATCCGATTTGAGCTGTCGAATGTGAATACTTGATGAGGTAGAGTTGCTTCTCAGTGACTCCAAAACTGACTGTGAATCTGAGAAAAAAACATACCTCCCTTTCTCGTGCCTCTTGGCGAATTCAACAGCCTTTCTTAGAGCCAAGGCTTCTGCGTGGAATATTGAAATGCCGTCTGAAACTCTGATGCCTGTCCGAATTTGAATAAAATGGGAGAATATTCCTGCTGCGGCCTTCCCGCTTTCTGAAACTGATCCATCCGTATATGTGAGTTTCCAACCAGAAAACAAATTAATTTTATACAATGCCAGTTGTCGTAGTACCAAGGGGTTTGTTTCACTCTTGGATGAAAGTAACCCTTCCAGAATTGTTTCAATGATCTCTTTCAGACTTCCTTGTCGATATCCCAGTTCAGATGGATGTTTAACAATTATTTCTTGCCAATTAATCCCAATTTTCCCCAGCATTGAACAAAGGTTTACAACCGAAGGTTGTCCTGCAGAGTTCCAATTAGTGGAAGCTAACAGTTGGAGATCGCATAGAAGGATTGCGACTTTCAGTGGCTTAAAAAAGACAAGAAAATCTCTGTATTATTTTTTCTGTCAATAAAAAAATAATCTGCCGATCAATAACTGAGTTATCGTTAGTCTCAGTCCCCGCCCTCCTGGAGCTCACGACCACACCATCTGTATTTTGCAAAAGATTTTGGCGCTGCCAGGAAATACAAATCATCCTGCCGGTGCTGACTTATGGTCCATTTACACACTGTGTAAAATCCCAGCATATTTTGAACTCCGAGCATATTTTATGCACGTTTTGAGCTTGAGTATTTATAGAAATACAGACGTATTTGAGATATGGGTCCATTTTGTATCTAAATACGTCTGTATTTCCAGAAATCTTTTCAAGCTCAAAAAGTGTGTAAAATACACTCGGATTTCAAAATACACTCGGATTTCAAAATACGCTCGGATTTTATGCAGTGTGTAAACCCACCATTACTGAAAAACTGTTTATTTAAGGCTCTGATCTCGTCAGTAGGTTTATATAGAAGTAAGACACGATGAGACCACCCAAAAAAATACAAGCATCCCCCCCCCAAATTTTTTTTTAGTGGAACCGCTGTTCATGGGTCCAATCAGCATTTGGTAGCGAAGCAACAAGTACTGGAAGACCGAAAACAGGCTAAGCGGAAGCAGAAGTATTGCTGCGGCACAAATTTACAAGGCGGAATGGTTGGGTGTGATCACGAAGATTGCGGAGAATGGTTTCATTTTAGGTGTGCTGGAATTATGGTGGACACTGTATAAAATCAGAGCGTATTTTATACATGTATCTGAGCTTGAAAAGATTTCTAGCATTACGGACATATTCAGAAACAAACCAGATAGATTTGTAATAAGACTCAACTCACTTAAACAGGGCAATCAACAAGAAGACAGCAACAACACTTCGCCCAGCAGAGTCTCTAACATTCATCTCACTGATTTTAAACATAAAATCAAGAGAGACATTAGCACCAACAATGAAATGCATAATCAATACACTTATGCCCATGAAGAAGTACATGATAGATTGTATCCCAATTATCTGGGAAACAATAAGGGCAGGATCCCAAACAGAGTGTCTAAAAGACCCTGTAAACCCCATCACAAAAGTTCACGTTTTAGAATTTTAAAATTTGTGCCAACACACCTTCGCGTGCAACTCAATTTAAATGATTTTCCCTGGAATCTCTCAGGAATTTCCTTCCGAATTTTAAATTAAAAACTTTTGAAGGATCTAAATATAATTAATCGATTGAAATTGCATCTTATAATTATAGGTATTATAGTAATGACTAAATATCGCAATTGGTACTACGGTCGTGATTTTTAGTGAAGCGGAAAGTTTCTGTGCACTTTTCCATTTACCTCTCTGTCTGACTTGATCAAGAAAAGAAGAAACTGACTGAGGTTAGAAAATTTTTCCCTAATATATCAAAACAGTGCATATTTTTCAGAGGAAAACATAGCTACAATAAGGGTATGCTTGTTAGGAAATTATGTCCTTTTGACAGTGCTATTCTCATTCATTTTCTAACTTAAAATTTGATTACTCATGAGACAAAGTAGGCTAATTCCTTGTGATCAAGGCAAGGGAACCTCCTAAAAACATTTGAATGGATGTAACTCTTTTTGTTTACAATCAGTAAGTAACGCTCCACTATTTGAAGTTAAATGATCATTCGGGAGGGACCCCGAAATTTTCCGTGCCATGGCTTTGCTCCTTGACCTTGTCCTTGCTTCTGAAACAATCAAATAGAAAAGGAAAATATCAAACTTGGTATCAGTAAACAGTTAACCATTTCAGCTTTCTGGCATTAAAGTGCTAGGCTACTGAAAAATTTGTTTGTAAATATAGCTTCCAATTTAAAAATTTCTCCTTCTTCCTTTTGCTGGGTTGGACCCACCAGCAGCAAAGTAAAGAACTCTGGATAGAACTGTCTGTTGGTTTGAACTTGCTACTCAAACAGGGAAATTTCATGCGGCTATCTCAACCAGAAGTCTTGCAATTCCTCCTAACTATTTCATTACATTTTTTTGTTTGTGTTTCTGTGTGATTAACAGTTTTACGTAACTGTATGAATTAACACAGTTAGCATTGTCAATCGAGGATTAGCAGGGGATCAAGTTACTGACTAGGCTAGTTCTGTATTTTGCTGTGACCAACTGTTCTAAAATGAGCAGGACATAGCTCATCCAGCTTTTTGAAGGACATGCCAGTTTCAACGAAAAAGCAATGCTCATCAAGCTTTTTCACGGGCCTTATGTCAACCCAGCTTAAGGATGATTCTGTTGTGTGGGGAAGGTGATTTGTTGGGGGTTTCTCCATTTTGCTCTTGGGCATTCAAGCACTGCTGCCCTTACCGCCCGATGCAGTATGTGTTGCCATGGGAGTTTTTGTGTGGCTGGGCAGTGGCTGAAAACTTCAAGCTGGTAGGCTTCAGGGACCAGATAGAGAGATAGGGATGTAATTTGGAAGGCACATTGTTCATGAGCCCTAGATATTCTATTTTGAGGTCCACAATGTTGGACTTGAATTGGGAAGTAGGAAGGGACAGAGGAAGTTGAATGACATACTTAGGTGCTAAATGGATGGAGTGACCAGGAAGAAACTTGTAAGTTACACAGGTTATAGGTCCTAGATGTGTCCTTAAAGTGTCCAGATAATACCTGGGAAAGTACCTGATGAATACCAGGTGATCCCCCTGGCGAAAGAAAGCCCAGCCATACCCCCCACCTGGGTGACCCCTCCTCTCCCCCTCCCCCGAATACCAGAAGCCCCTGGAAAAAAAAATTTACCAGCCCCCCCCCCCCCCCCAACCAACCAAAAAAAAGGCAAATAAATAATAGAAACTGCATAAAATTCACCACTTTTTAACACACTCTTTTAATTCCAACAGCCTTTTCCTCTGTTTCCTTCAGACAGGAAGGTCTCTTTGTCTCTTGGTCTTACTAATTTAATGGGTATAGTTAGGAAGCTGTAAACATATAGGAGAGAGGACAAAGTAAACTGGGATGAAGTCTTTTACTTCACAGATGGGGATCTACAAGGAGATATACAAAGAGAATACTATATTCAAGTTTGGGTTTCCTTCCCTCTGTATCCCGACTAACTTAGGGACAGCGACTAACTTAGGGACAGTAGAAACGAGTTCGGGCATGCTCCCTACACCTACTGGAAAGCTGAGTAAAAAGAGTCAGCTTCCCAGTTAGCAAGCCAGTAAAACTTGGGGCAGAGCCTCAGTTCAACCAACCTTATACTGCATTGCTGTATACTGACTCAGTGTAAGTAATAAAACCTCTCTTTTGTTATTGACCTAGGAACTGAGTAGCGCCTTCAGAAGACTTGGTGTATTCGCACCCCAAAACCAGTCGCCAATGTTATCATGATTGCCGCTACACCTAACCAGGCTACTACCTTAACTAGCCCTATACCTACACACTATACAGCATACACATAATTCATTATCATGGTTTTGACTCCAAGGACTTCCGAATTTTTTCGAGACATGAGAGTTAAATGTAAATGCCTAATGACAGACTGCTGGCCACTACCTCTGTATACACTTTTCATGAAAATACATTGCAATTTATTAACATTGTATGGAGGGTAGCTGCAACCCTCCATTTATATGCTTGATCCTCTACTGGGAATGGTGGGACAGCAGATGAACCCCAGGGAAGATGGAGTCCTGGAAATTTGTTGAAATACATATGGACCAGACTATAGCAATTGGGATAAAATTTGCCAGTACGAAGACCATATGTCATAGTTTTTTCATTTTGAAGGCCAATCCCAGTTCAGCCTTCGTCTGCTGAGAAGATAAGTGGTACCGAACATTCTCGGAAGTGCAAATTCTCTCCAACGGGAGCTGATTCAGTTACAGTGAATCTTGATGTGTGGTTGAAGTAGATGCCCTGGATCTGCCACTTATGGATCAGAACCATATTTGGCCATGATGGGGGGAGCTGGAGATGGGTCCCAAAAATCTTGTTTCAGGCATAGGACCAAACCAGCCTCTGAGACAAGTTTGCCATTAGATGTCAACCTCACTATCCCATATTTTCACTCCTCAAAGTCTGTTGAGACTGGGCTAGAAAAACTTGTGGAGTGTGAAATTTGCTTTTACTAGTCAGTATCTTGTCACCAGCCGTAGTCAAAGACGTCATACAACAATAAATGCCCATTCTCTTCAGTAAAAGACATTCTATGTTCATGTGCTACTTTTTTAAGGAGAAACTATATACTCTGCTTAAAAATATTGAGGAAGAAACAGATTGCATAATTGTTCTCTGTATAAGAAAAAACACTACAACAAAACCAGAAGTGCATTTACTGATAAACTAGTAGCATCCTAATGTTTTCTAATTACGAAAGCTTTTCACCATTTGAGATATTTAGCAAATGAAATTTAACCCCTCCTTTTTTTAATAAAGTTTAATGTTCTCCTGTGATGAGCTTGCCCAGGCAATGTTGCTTTCATTCTTTGTACTATTTTCTAGATGGCTGGCCACCAGATCACAAGAATCCTTGCCAAGCAGAGCAAAGTTGTCTCCATTCAGTCAGCTTCTGCAGCTACTGTAGCCCATGGTGCTCATGATCATCATGAAATCAGAGATCATGTGAAGGACAAGATTGGCAAACGTGAGATTGTGGGTTATGGGTTCAACGGAATGCCAAACTATGTTGATCGGCTGGACTTTCCCTTCCCTGCAATCAGGTACAAGGAACCTACTGCTGAAATCCAGGTTGGTGTTTACCTTTGCTAATGGATAGCAAAATTCTGGTGAGTGTCCACTAGTTGGCATCCTGCCAGATATATGGAGCTTTACTCTTACATTTCCAGTCAGCCTTACAAAGCCCTGTGGATTAAGGATTAGTTGCCATGCATGCCTGAGCTTGGTATCCCAGATGCTAGAGCAGTCTGGGCTTACCAGATAAGACATGTGTATCATTCAAAAACTGAAATGTAGTTTGGTTGATCATAGCAAAGTATGTAATACCACAGAGCTTTCCTTGATGGTCTGCATAAGTTTTCTGTTCTTAATCTATTGTAACTTTCAGGGTTCCTTTTCTTTACTTTATAGGGTTGTGGTAGCAGCTGTATGCCAAGAGGCACCTTTTTTTCAAAAGGAAATGCAAGGATCGTTTTCAACTTTGCTTGTATAGTATCTTTCCGTAACAGTCTCCGTTTCCCGACCCTGATGTAGCGCTGAAGAAGCGAAAAGACGAAGAGCAGGTTTCTGTAGGATACAGATCGCCCTTTTAAATCTCGCCGTTGTCAGGTGGTAGCTTTGTGATTGGATGAATGATCAACCGATGAATATGTGGGTGTAGATGGATTGTAGTGCTTCGGGTATGTTTGGTATTGAAGGACTTCATTCTCTTATGAAATTGCTGTTTTTCTTTTCTTTCCTCTCAGTAGTCTCGCTTCAAGCAATCCTCTGCTGTAGGTCTGTCTGAACCGCAATTTTAAACCATGGCCCTTTGGGCTTTCCTTGTAAAACACATACATAAAATGTGTATCTGATGTTGACTCTTTTATTGAAACCTAGTAGCTCTAAACTTTGAAAATGTGTTCAGAAGAAAACAACTGGTGACACCAATAGGCAAACCAAGAACCTTTCGGTCTGCAGTCTGACGCTCTAACGGTTGAAGTAACCTTCTTTGTGTTACTTTGAGACTTACCGACTTTGCAACAAACAATTAGGCTGCAGTAGCCGTCTTGAAAATTTAAATTTTTAGTTTTCGGGTTTGGGCCAATTTCGGTTGAATACGGATTTCGGGCAAACTCACCGTCACGTAAGAAAACGAAGCTAAAAACGACTTCAGCGTGCCTCCTTACCCCTACATCGGACCTTCGATCAACTTCAGATAAAACTGTAATTCTTAGAAAATGTTCTGGTTTTGACCCGATTCGGGTCAACTGTTGTTCCGGCGAGAAAATAATGTTCATATACGGATTCAGAATTTCTCCTTACCTCTACATCGAACCTCTAATCAGCTTCAGATGAGCTTCTTAATCGACCATCTCATTAGCTTCTCACAAATATTTTTCGGCCCCCCACCCCTAAATATACAGCCACGGGGCCCATCTACGAACTCGAACTGCCCTTTGACCGAAAGAATCCTCACACCAAGTTTGAACAAAATATCTCATTCACATCGCGAGTTATCGTGCTTACGGGCGGTAGGCCGACTTTTACGACGTCATGAATATCCCTCCACTTAGGTTTTGGGATCCCAAAAAATAATCTATTCGTTTTCCCTGAAACCAGTTTTGCTTTAGATGTTGAGCCAAAAGGAACATGGAGATGATTAGATTTCGTATCTAAAGAAAGATACAAAATGTGATCTATGGATTCCCCATTTTACCCCGAAGTTAAGAAATATGATCCAGGGTTTCGCCATTTACTCAAATTTACAAAACGTGATTCAGGGACTCGCCGCTTTACCCAAAGCTATAAAATGAGATTCAGGGATTTCCCGGATTCACCCAAAGATACAAAATGTTGTCAGGTATTCCCCACTATTGGTTTTCGCTGAAACCAGTTTTTCTTTAGATGTTGAGGCAAAAGGAACAGGGAGACTGGAAGAAGATGACTTTGGAAGAGAAAAAAGCCCTCTACCGTGCATCTTTCGGTCAAACTTTCGTTGAGCTTGACGCACCAACAGGAGAGTGGAAGTCCGTTGTTGGCCTCTCTCTAATGGGCCTAGCTCTGACCTTGTGGGTATGGATGGCCATCAAGAAGTTCGGTAAGCAGAATTTATTTACGCCTTTTACTACCCGTACGGTTATCGACCCAGACAAAATTAAACTGGTTTCGGTCCGATTTCAGGTTAGTTTCGTCCTCGGTGACCGGAGTTTCGAGGGCAGAGCCGAGGCCGGAATTCCGGTCGATCTGGGGAAGAACTTTCGCGTCGACATCTGTTTCATTTTGTCCGGGTCGATTTCAGGCGGAAAAATTTTGTACGGGCATTGTTAGCGGCCTTCTTTGCCTCCCGAGTACTTGTATAGTGCGATCGCAGTTTCTGTCCATCCGTCGGTCGGTCGGTCCGAGTTTTGCTAGTTCGGGCACGTCCACATAAGCTAGGACGATGAAACTTGACAGGCGTCTCAGGGAGCCGGAACTTGGAAATATTAACTTCCCCGATCCGACCATCTGGTGGGGGAGCGGAGGGATAGGGAATCCGGAAAATTGATGTATGTGTAACCTACGAACGGGTGATCGGATCTTAATGAAACTTGATACTTGGAAAGACCTCGTGTCTCAGACAACCTAGTTCAAATCCGGGCCGGATCCGGTGACTTTGGGGGGAGTTGGAAGGGGGGACCCGAAATTTGGGAAACGCTTAGAGTAGGGGGATCGGGATGAAACTTGGGGGGAAGAACACGCACAAGTCCTAAATACGTCATTGACATAATCGGACCAGATTGGTCACTGTAAGGGGAATTGGCGGGGGGGGGGGTGGAGGGTCCGGAATTCTGGTGATCCTGCGAGCTCAGTCCTTCCTGATGCACTAGGACGGTGAATCTCGGCAGGCATATCAGGGACCCGAACTGATGGACTTGAGAATAGTCGTCTGCACAATTGGACAATCGTGGTGAAGTGGAGGGATCGGGAATCCGGAATCTAGGAATCGCGGAATCGTGGTGAAGTGGAGGGATCGGGAATCCGGAATCTAGCGGCATGCATTACTTTTGAACGGGTGATCGGTTTGAACGAAGCTTGGCAAGGGGAAAGAGCTATCGTCTCAGATGTTCCGAGTCGAGTCCGGACTGAACTCGATAATTGTGGAGGGAATTGGAGGGGCCACCGGAAATCTCATGAAACGGTCAGAGTCGACGGATGGGGATGGAATTTGGCGGGAAGAATCAGCATAAGCCCTAGATATGTTCTTGACAGAACCAAATCATGTCAGAGCTCTTTGGCGGAGTTGGGAGGGGTTCAGCGGAATTCCGGTGATCGCGAGTTAGGATACTTCCAGATGTGCTAAGGACGATGAAACTTGGCTGGCATATTAGTTACCCGACCCGACCAAATAGACTTAAAGGCCCGGAACAACGCCCTTGGAACACAATGCCCTTCCGTTCCTGGATCCGACCATTTTTGGGGAGTTTAGGGAAGGAGATATCCGGAAATTACTGACTGTAGGTTTCGAACGGGTGGCCTGATTCGAATGAATGTTTATTGGTGGTAAGAACTGATGACCTAGATATGAAAAACATGAGTCCGAACCACATGTGGCCATGTTTGGAGGAGTTGGAGGGGGGGGGGGGAAACTTCGTGACATGCACAAAACCAAACGACTTGGCAAAATAACACTAGGGAGTAACTCCAAGACTTGACAAAACTGACACACACGAATGGCGGCGATACGGACACCACTAGCGATAGAGAACGTCCCTACTGAAACTCATTCGTTCGTGCAACAGCGCTGGCTCCGATAACGTCATATTCATAGCAGAGGAAACAAGACCAAAGGTTTCGATGTGATCCCAAATATCTAATTATTGATCCAGACAATTGGGTCTTGTCTTCGCCAGATCCAGTCTTCGCCAGGCTAATCATCAGAGAAAACCGTGTTAGATATACCTCCATAAGCCATATCTATTTTGACGATACCGACCGAAACTGCCTGCTTTACTTCTGCCAAATTTCCGGTTTCGCCCGATTTCCGAGCGAACAGTCCAGCAAAAATTAAGAAAATTCAAAAACGAATCCAGCGGATCTCTTTATCCCTATAAGAAACATCTAATCAACTTTAAATAAAACTTTGATTTAAAAAAAAAATCCGGTTACAACCGGATTCCGGACTAACTATATGTACGGGTAAAAATGATTGTCATATACAGACTCAGCGTCTCTTCTTACCCCTAAATCTGTCATCTAATCAACTTCAGATAAAACTTTCGCTTTAAACAAACTTTCCGGTTTTGGCCGGATTCCTGGCGAACTAGTTGTCCGGTGAGAAAATGGTTTTCATCATCGTGTTCAGCATGTCTTTTTACCCTTAAATCGAACATTTAATCAACTTCAAATGAAACTTCTACTTTTAACCAACTTTCCGGTTTTCGCCGGATTCCGGCCGAACTACTTGTCCGGCAAGAAAATGGTTTTCACCATCGTGTTCAGCATGTCTCCTTACCCCTAAATCGAACATTTAATCAACTTCAAATGAAACTCTTACTTTTAACCAACTTTCTGGTTTTTGCCGGATTCCGGACGAGCTACTTGTCCGACAAGAAAATGGTTTTCACCGTCGTGCGCAGCATGTCTGCTTACCCGATAATCGACTATCACATTAGCTATTTAAAATATTTTGTTTGTCCCTTAATTTGAACCCCCTCCCCTATCCTCAAATATAGGGCTACACAGCCTATCTTCGAACTTGACCTGTACTTTGACCCAAAGACTCCTCCCACCAAGTTTCATCAGAATATATCAATCCCTTCGAGAGTTATCGTGCGGACAGACGGACAACTTTTGCGATGTCATAGGTATCCCTCCACTTACGTTTTGGGATCCCAAAAAATGGGACAGTCTCTCCTGTTTCCTCGGTGTGTGCAGATCGCACTTTGCTTTACTAGAAACTTTTAAACCCGCAAGTTTGTCTTGCTTTAAATGCCGCAAGCGCAGTAGGCGGTGCTATGGGTATGGCCCGTTTGCAAAGCATGGAAAGCATAGGTCTTGGCGCTACTTCTTAGTGTTATTTTGCTCTGGACCATGGGTCATAAGTGATGCAACATTGACACAGAAGAACGAAAATCCTGTAGCTATTTATCAATAAGAAAAGTCTGAGAGATTAGTCGGAATTTGCTAAACAAATAACTGTTTCTAGTCCAAGATGGATAACCAAGAAAATATGCTCTACAGGCAGACAACTTCTGAGATTCATGTAGCGTTTACACGGACAAGGAATCCCGTCGAGCAGAAAGGAATTCCGGTCGACTTGAAAGGATTCCGTTCGTCAAGACGACTAGAAAAAAAGTCTAGCGGGACGAGAATTCCTTTCTTGATCAAAGGAATTCCGATCTACCTGAAAGGAATCTAGTCGGCGGTGCTGGTAAAAAGATAAAAAAAAATTCTAGCTAGCTTTTGATAGCAGCAGTATGTCACTATCAAAATAAAAAAAGTCACTATGAAAACAAAATCGGCCACCTTTTGAAAGCCAAGGCTAGCCAATGGTACAGCAATATCAAACAGATGATTGGCAAGACCGAAGTGGGACTCGATTTTAACTTGGATGAAGATGCAGCCGTCACAGCAAACAATTTGAACGCCCACTTAGCACATATCGTTCAGTCACTCCCACCCCTACCCAAGGAGGAAATCCCCGCTCCTCCTCCCACATTCAATGGTTTTCCCGAGATATCAGCGACAGAAGTCAGAGCAAAGCTGGAGAAACTAAAGCGAACAAGTATCGCTCCAGTTGACATTCCAGTCGACTTGATAAAAGCTTTCCCTGATTACTTGAGTTCACCTTTAGCTGACATCTTCAACCAGATAACCAAAACAGGCGAATATCCATCCGTGTGGAAGAACGGATTCATCACGCCAATTCCAAAGAAAGACTCGCCAAATGACTTCTCAGGAGTTCGGCCTATAACAATGACCCCGATCTTCAGTAAAGTGTACGAAAGTTTTCTTTGCACTTGGCTGAAACAACACATTCTGAAAAGCATCGATCCCGGACAATACGGTAACATGCCACACACCTCAACTTCACACTATCTGATAAGTTTACTGGACAAAATTCTCAGACACCTTGATGAGCCGGAACGTTGGGTCAATCTGATAGCGATAGATTTGAAAAAGGCATTTGACCTTATTTGTCATAGTGTTCTCCTGAAAAAACTTCTCGTAAATTTTAATGTACAAACATTCCTTGTAAGAATAGTTGCGAATTTCCTATCAGATAGAACCCAACGTACCAAGTATAAATCGTGTTACTCAGACCCTTTACCCATATTCTGCGGGGTTCCGCAGGGAACTCTGCTGGGACCACTATTGTTCCTAGTAATGATAAACGATCTGGCAAATACCATACCAGATCGTTGGAAATACGTAGACGACCTGTCCGTCAAGGAATGCTGCTACAAAAACATTCAAAGTGGTGCGGCAGCACTAATGAGTGACATCTGTGAGGAAGCAGCAGTTGATAAAAATGATAGTCAACCTCGAGAAGTCAGTTGTTCTGACCATTTCATTCCTCAAAAGCAGCCCTGCCTTCTTCCCAGAACTTCCAGAGTCCTGCCGGGTAAAGGAGATCAAACTCCTTGGAGTATACCTTACATCAGACCTCAGATGGGATAAACAAATTGAGGCTATGCTCAAAAAAGCGAATATGGCCATAGCGTCTCTGAAACTTTTATCCCGCCATGGGGTACCACCCGAACACCTACTGCATGTTTACTTTTCATTCATCCGATCTTCCCTAGAGTACTGCAGCCCTGTGTGGCATTTTGGACTTACACAGGAGCAATCGGACCGGCTTGAAAAGATCCAGTACAGAGCCCTTCTAGTTGTGTCTAAATCTCCAAAAGTTCCCTATTCCTCCCTTCTCAATGATTTCCGATTAGAAACTCTGGCAACCCGTCGCCTAAATATATCCCTTAAGTTTGGTACAAGTATTCTGGCCAACCCAATCCTAAGAAAAATCCTGCCACCAGAATACGAGACGACACGTATCCGACTTCCGCCGTCAGTGGCTCGGCCAGTACCAAGGCTACAACCGGTTGCATGTTCCCACACCCGGTACCTAAATAGTTTTGTCCCTTTTTTGTCAAGTTCTTTAACAATGGATTTACAGTTGATTCCGAATCTTTCCCTTAGATTTTAAGGTCGTTTATATTTTGGTTATCTTGGCGTAATTGTTGTTAATTTAGTTATGTTAGCGTAATTCTTGTTAATTGTAAATATTATGAATTTTGACACTAAGATTAAGTGATATTAATCATTGTAATTTATTGACAAGTTACGTGACCTGACAGACAAATGGCCCGTTATGGGCCATAGTGTGATATGCGATTTAGCTCTATATATATAATTCAGTTTAAATATTATAACTTTAGTGTATACATTGTTGACGTAAAATCAACTAGTCGGCTTACCGCCGTTTCAAGATTTTTAATGAATAAACTAAATTGAATTGAATTGAACTGATGTCACAAATGTCATCTTTTTGTTGGCTGGTGAATTTATTTTTGTCAGATTTTCTTGTTTGAAGAAGTATTTTTTTTCCCTCTGCTGTGAACATAATCTTGTCACTAATACCATATTCAGTTCAAGTTTTCTGTACTTGTAATAGCTTGTTCACACGGGACCGAAATAAGCGCGTAAACAGCGGCTGATCTGTTCAGACGACGGATCGACTGTTTGGGGTTGACGGGAGAATTAAAAAGAAAAACCTAATTCCGAATATTCTTTTTTGTAAAATATATATAAAATTAAAAAAAAACATCTTGTGAGTTAGTCAAAGTCAAATCTAGTTGACTTGTAGTCTTTATACGAGGAAAAAGTCACAAACTGAATATTGATAGATTTAAGGCGATTCAGCAATTTTAAGAAAGCAAATAAAAATAATTTAAAGATTTTTATTTTTGAAGGAGAACCTAAAATATAATTAATAATATAGATATAAATAATATGAGAACAGTATGCAATCATTTACTGATGTTCAGTTACATTTCAGTGAAGGTTGAATGAAAAAGTTATTCAAATTATTAATTTTTTTTAAAGAAAAACAACGAAAATAAATGTTAGACATAAACAGAACATACGCTGTTGTAATTAGAAAATTATTCTACCTTTTTTTTGCAATCTTTTCGTAATCCTGAGATGCTTAGTGTAAAACCATGTTATGTTCACATCAGTGTGACAGAATTTGAACTGGATTGACCTAAACCTCACCAAGTTTGAACTAATTCTCCTAATTACGGTCTGTTTACTGTCCCTAGAGTCATCGAAGGTCACATTCCAAAGGATTTAATTTATCCCGATCGGAGACCGCGATGAAAATAAGCGCCTATTTGGAAAATCAGCGGCTGATTTTTGGATTTTTTTCAACCACTATTTACGCGCGTAAATCAGCCGCTGATCGAGAATCGGCCGCTGTTTCAGCCCCGTGTGAACAAGCTATAAACGCTGCATCATTAAAAATCTGCCAAATGGGACAAAGAGAAAGGAGATGGGAGACAGATAGACTGTTATAAATTTGTGCAAGAAATCTTTCCAGATGTTTGATATTTGTAACGATTGAAGCGTAGGCGATTCTAAGTTTTATCAAGAAGATAACTTGAAGTACAGTACATACCTAAAGTAACGATGTGTGTGAATTTTCATTGTCAGAAGTAGCTTAACATAACAAGGATGCGTAAATTAACAGATAATAGATAACACATCATTTTTTGTTTTGGTTTTACAGAAAAATTGTGTGATGAGCCTAAACATGGTTTGCAACTTTACTTTCAGCGAAAAAATATCAAATAACATAACGGATAACAAATTCATAACGGAGAAGTTCTCTTACGTTGCAGATCCTGGTGTGAACGGCAGGGGCGTCGCAAGTGCATTTTCGGTGGGGGGTGCAGAGCCAAAATTTTACCGAATCTTTCAAAAATTTTCTGGAACTAAGAATTCGAGCTTTAAACTATGGAACAGAAACATTACGTAGGAAGAGTAACAATAAAGGGCAGCATGAAAGACGATAAGCCGACTATTAGGCGGCTTTCTGGCGAAGCCCACATGTAGAATATATTGCCGGGCATGATTGCAGTTATCTATTGTAGCGAATAGAAAAATAAATCGAGCGCCGCAGGCGAAAATTTTCGAAATAGCTTTGTTTTCGTAGGCTAAAATTTAACTGCTTCTCTTACAAATTCTATCATTACCGTTGATTAAATTCCGAGACTCTAAGAAGTTCCAGAAACCGGATGGAGCGACGTTCCGGCAGCGGCAACAACTGTAGTCTAGTCAATATACTACCCATAATCACATAAAGTGAGCGCCGCAGGGGAATTTTTTTTGCGTTTCCTGCCAAATTTAATTTCCATCTAAATTCTAGCTTTTAATGTTTCGAAATCTCAATCCTAAAACTGGCTTAAAACCCCCGTCAAATGACGCGCCCTTCCACAAAATAGAGAATATTACGAAAAGTGCTGCAGGCGGAATTTTCGAAATATTATGATTATAGATATTCTTTTTGGGATCCAAAATAAAAGTAAGGACTATCGATGATATCATAGATCATCCCTTTTGTCTGTGACCAGTGGTTCACTCGACCTCTTCTGAGGTTCGAGGTTCGTGGTAACTTCCGAATCCCGGCAATAACGAATAAATTACCGAATCCCAGTTTGTATACCGAATAAGTTTAGACCGATAGCATGTTCGGGATTCTGTATAACTACCGTATCCCGGTTATTATACTGAATTGTTTTGGTATCGAAAGACTACCGAACAACATTCATATTCGGTATACTTTCGTCGAAACTGGAACAAAGTCAGGATTTGTGGTTAACTTTCTAAAAATATACTGAATAAATTACCGAATCCCAATCACGATACCGAATAATTTTGAACCAACAGCTTATTTGGGGTTCTGGAATTTCCTACGGAATTTCCGGATATACCGAATAGTTCCGGCATCGAAAAATTACCAAATGATTGCAGTAAATTGCTCTCACCAAATTCGTGATAACTACCGAATACTGGCAATTATACCGAATCCCGATCATTATACCGAAGAGATTTGTACAGATAGCCTATTTAGGATTCTGTATAACTACCGAATCCCCGTAATTATATCGAAAAAGGTGGGGGGGGGGGGGCCTGCACCCCCCCCCCTGGTAAACGGTGTGAAACTTCAAATATTGGACATGCCATGGACTGTTTACAAATACTGCTCTTGGGCGGCGAAAAAAAACCAGGAATGCTCATTTATTAGTTACCTATGGTTTTGCCTACCGCTCCCGCCCACACCAAAATTGCGCGTGTGTACCTTGTCGCACTTCTTAATTGAATGAATATTTTACTGCCGACGACCAGAGAAAAAGTAGAAGAGAGAATTTGAATAACAAAAAAATTATTACACTTCAGACAAATGGACAAGACCGTGGTGCCGAGGGCATGCTATTCCACTTTTCTTCGTCTTATCGTCCTTTCTTCTAGTGTACCCACCACTCCCACCCACAATGACCCAGGAGTGGCAGGAAGCTATGGTCCAGAGAGTCATCGACCAGAGACAAAACCGTATCGAAGGCATTTCCAGCAAATACGACTACGAGAACAAGAAATGGAAAGAGTAATGCCATCTAGATTTAGGTCACAATACTATATGTCCTGGCTGATAGTAGATGCTGCAGTTTGATTCCTGGTTCCTGGAGCAATATTCGTCAATAAAGTCAACCTCGATTTGTTTAGTGCAGTCTGTTCTTAGCTTCTGTAATGATGAATATGTGATCATGATTGATCAGAACCTGACAAATATACGCCTACTATTGTATTCCAATCCTAACTTTCTAGGCTTACCCCAGTAGTGTAATAGGTGAAATCACGACGAGGGTTTTCAGAAGATATTGTGGATGGAAAGTTACAAAAGGGTTTTAACGTGAAAAAAAAAGCTTAAAAAAAAAAATTTGAATTGAACTGAATTCCAGTGCCAGCCTCGTAGACAAGCCTGGCCCACATTATTTATTAATTATTTATAAAAGACGGTAAGCTAAAAGCTTGTCACTATAAAAAAAAGTAACAGTTAATGATCACGAAGTAAATGACTAAACGAACAAGACCAAAGGTTCCGATGGGACCCAAAAAACTGAATTTTTGATGCAGACAGTTACGATCTTGATGCCGACAGGTTCTTTAAAAAACTCAAGTTCAGATATACCTCTATAAGCCATATCTGTTTTGACGATACTGATCGAAACTACTTCTGCCAAATTTCCAGTTTCGGTCGGATTCCGAACGAACTACCATACTCGTCGTATCTCCTTATCCGTATAAAGAACTTCTAATCAACTTCAAGTAAAACTTTCACTTATAAAAAAAAATCCGGTCTCTACCTGATTCCGAACGAAAAAAATCCGGTCTCTACCTGATTCCGAACGAACTATAGGGGAGAGACAGCTAAGAAGGAGATAAGGCGGACCTTTCCAATTAAAATTAAGAGATTGGTAGCAATGCAATCTGGTTACAATGAGGTACAGCCATCCAGCCTTCAGATCTGCCGAAGCAAGACCAAAGGTGTCGATGGGATCCCAAAAATCTAATATTTGATCAGACAATTGGGTCTTGTCTTCGCCAGATCCACTTTTCGCCAGGCTAATCATCAGAGAAAACCAAGTTCAGATATACCTCTACAAGCCTATTTTGATGATACTGACCGAAACTTCCTGCTTTACTTCTGACAAATTTGCGGTTTCGCCCGAATTCGAGCGAACTACTAGTCCAGCAAAAAAAGAAAATTCAGAAACGAATCCAGCGTATCTCCTTATCCCTATAAAGAACATCTAATCAACTTTAAATAAATCCGGTTACAACCGGATTCCGGACTAATTATATGTCAGGGTAAAAAATTATTGTCATATACAGACTCACCGTCTCTTCTTATCCCTAAATCTGTCATCTAATCAACTTCAGATACAACTTTTGCTTTTTACACATTTTCCGGTTTTGGCCGGATTCCAGGCTAACTAGTTGTTCGGCGAGAAAATGGTTTTCACCGTCATGTTCAGCATGTCTTCTTACCCTGAAATCGAACATTTAATCAACTTCAAATGAAAATTTTACTTTTAACCAACTTTCCGGTTTTTGCCGGATTCCGGACGAACTACTTGTCCGGCGGGAAAAGGGTTTTCACCATCATGCTCAGCATGTCTTCTTACACCTAAATCAAACATTTAATGTTAAGGATAATGTTGATTACGATGCGAACCAGTGATTGGGTGTCAACATGCGCATAAAGCTTTGTCGTCTCTATTTAATGATGCCCATAGAAAAGGCCAGAGTCTACATCTCTGTACTTTAGACCTATCTAAAGCATTTGACAGTGTTGTCCATGCCCAAGTTTGGTTTGCCCTTCATTCTCTTGGTGTGAATGCGTCTGTTATTCATGTTCTGCGTTACTGGTATTCCAATTCTTATTTGCGGTTGAAATCTGGTGATTGTGTTTTGGTCACATCCCTTACTCCCTGTGAAATGCAGTGTTCGTCAAGGTGGAGTTTTATCCCCATATTTATTTAACGCTTGTTTATTCAACGTCCTTTCACGAATTACGCACACCTGTTTCATCGGGAAGACCGATGTATCATACATTGCTTATGCTGACGACCTTATGCTAATTAGCCGCGCGAAAAGAGGTCTATCGCGAATGGTTTCTCACGTTGCGTCACTTTTTTGGGAATATTGGTCTATAGCTGAATGTCGATAAGTGCGAATATCTGCATTTTAGCGGTTCTCCTTCCCCTGGTCCGCTAGATTGCCAGGTATTTAAGATTCCCCATGTTGTTTCTCTTAGACGGCTGGGTATTACAGTAATGAGTTCCTTTCCGCGGTACTGCACTGGTCGACATTATGCGTAAGCTACAAATAGGTTACGCAAAGATTGTAGGAAACCGGGGCAAGTACAGAAGAACAGCTTTAGCAAAACTTTACGCTTCTTTTTGCGACCCGGCTGTGCTGTTCTCGGTTGGTCTGTTTGAAATTTTTGATAAAAGATAAGGATAGAATAAGGATAAGGATAGATTAAGGAATAAGAATAAGGAATAAGGATAAGGATAGATTATTTCTGTGACTGTAAGTTTCTGCTGTATCTGCCCCGGTCTCATAGCAATTCTAAGATCATTAAATCTTACGGAGCTACTGACATTTTGTCACAGCTGCAAGAATTGCACACTGATTTCCGTCAGAAATCTAGTCTGCGTCTGTTGACGCATCACCGACTGATTAGACTTTTTTTTATTGATAGTTGGAGGATTATTGTATGTTTCATATGTTATTATCCTATTGTCTTTTGTTCTTATTTATTTATTTATTAATAGGTTTTCGATGGGATCCCAAAAATTCAATATCTGATCCAGACAACTGGGTCTTGTCTTAGCCAGATCCAGTCATCGCCAGAATCCTTGAACATTCTTACAATTAAAATTCAGAAACAGATTAAGGCCAAATAGCTAATCATCTGAGAAAACCAAGTTCAGATATGGATTCAGCATGTGTGTTTACCCGTATAAGTCATATCTGTTTTGTCGAAAGTTCCTGCCACTTCTGCCAATTTCCCGGTTTCGGCCGAACTCTAGAACTACTTGTCCGGCGAAAAAAGAAAGCTCAAAAGCGAACTCAGAGTATCTTCTTTCCCCAATAATGAACATCTAATCAACTTCAAATAAAAATTTAACTTATAACAAATTTTCCGACTCCAGCCGGATTCCGGTCGAACTATATGTCCAGGTAAAATATGATTGTCACACACGGATTCAGCGTGTCTTCTTACCCCTAAATCGGTTATCTAATCAGCTAGAAAGAAAACTTTAACTTCTAACAATTTTCCGGTTTTGGCCGGATTCCGGGCGAACTACATGTCCGGGAAGAAAATTGTTTTCACATAAAAGTTCAGCATGTCTTCTTGCCCTAAATCGGACATGTGGTCAACTCCAAATAAAACTTTTAATTTTAACAAACTTTCCGGTTTTGGCCGGATTCCGGGCGAACTACTTGTCCGATTACAAAATGGTTTTCACCATCGTGTTCAGCATGTCTTCTTACCCCATAATCGACTATCACATTATCTTTTTCAAAATATTTTGTTTGCCCCTTAATTTGAACCCCCACCCCTAAATGTAGGGCTACAAAGCCCATTTACGAACTCGACTGGTCCGCCGACCCAACGAGTCCTCACACCAAGTTTCATCAAAATATCTCATTCCCTTCGAGAGTTATCGTGCTTACAGACGGACGGACAGACGGACAACTTTGGCGAAGTCATAGGTATCCCTCAACTTACGTTTTGGGATCCCAAAAACAAGAAGTTTGCCTTACTAGTTTTCAAGAAAATTGAAGTTGGTGTTTTAAGAGGCTCCTTTGGAAAAACTGATGTCAAGTATTTTTTGTTTTATCTCTGGTTTGGAAAATAATAAAGTTTTAGGGTTTTGTTACCAGACAGTTCCGAATCTCTACTTTCTTTAAAAGTGATGACTCCTCCATTTTGTGCCATCTAGCGAGTTTGGTGACAGTTTGTTTAAAATCTACGCATTGCAGATGATACGGACCACATGATTTGTTGGTAAGACGGACCGGGGGTCACAGGGGAAGGGCCTAGGGGAGACCTGAAAGACGAGGAATGTGATGAGATTGAAGTGTTGCTCTGGAAAAGGATTTTTCCCTCATCCAGTTTTCAAGAAATCACTGAAAAGGGAACAGTCAGTTTGAGGGCCGCATTGATGAAGCTATCAAACCCCATCCTGTCTGGAGGAACGGCAAAAGGCATCACTTCATACACTTCGTGTCGACTTTTCTGGCTTCACCGTGTTGAAAAGAGTCACTTTGGACATTACCGTTTTTACTTTATTCATTTATATGAAATTAAATAACTGGAGCTGATTACGATAATGATAGTCCGTATTGCGCCCTCTGGTGGTCCATCTTACCACCCCGTCGGATAAGACAGACCTTTTGACCTCCCTACCAAAATCTGTTTTTTCTCTGAAACCGTTGGGAAAAAAATCGTCCAAAAAATAGCAAGGAAGCAGGGATGGATAAGCTATCCAACGGAGTAAAGTTCGTTCCGATGTTCCAGAAACATAAAAGACAGTAATCGAAAAACCGTTACTGGGCCCGTCCTACCTGTCTCTCCCCTATACCCGTTAAAAAGAAAAGATTGTCATATACTGATTCAGCATCTCTTCTTACCCCTAAATATGTCATCTAATCAGCTGCCTGATTCCGGGCGAACAAGTTGTCCGGGTAGAAAATACTTTTCACATAAGTGTTCGGCATGTCTTCTTACCCCTAAATCGAACATCTATTCAACTTCAAATAAAACTTGTGCTTTTAACAAACTTTCCGGTTTTGGCCGAATTCCGGGCGAACTACTTGCCCGGCGAGAAAATGGTTTTCGGCATGTCTTCTTACCCCTAAATCGAACATCGAATCAACTTCAAATAAAACTTTTACTTTTAACAAACTTTCCGGTTTTGGCCGGATTCCAAACGAACTACTTGTCCGATGACAAAATGGTTTTCACCACCGTCTTCAGCATGTCTTCTTACCCGATAACCGACTATCACATTACCTGTTTAAAAATATTTCATTTGCCCCTTAATTTAACCCCCCTCCCCACCCCTAAATGTAGGGCTACACAGCCCATCTGCGAACTCGACCTTACTCTTGACCCAAAGAATCCTCACACGAAGTTTCATCAAAACATCTCATTCCCTTCGAGAGTTACAGTGCGCAGACGGACGGACGGACAGGCGGACAACTTTTGCGATGTCATAGGTATCCCGCCACTCACGTTTTGAGATCCCAAAAACAGATATTCAGTCACATCACTAAGTGGCAAACTTCTTACCCGCCAATTTGACAAAAACTGATGGAAGCGAAATGACTTTTTCAGATACCACGGTCGGACCGCAGTATCTGAATATCAGATACCACGATAACTGGCCCGATACCACGTTAATCAGAAAACGCCTTTTGATCCTGGTATCAGATACCACGATAACTGCAAAAACGACTTTAGACCGTGGTATCACATACCATGGTATCTGCAAAAACGCAACTACTGTCTTTGATTCGATTACAGCGCCATCTGTAACAACTCCACTCTGGAACTTTGGGTGGGAAGAGAATGTATTCTTCGAAGAGCGAGGGATACAAGAAGATAGGCAGTTTAAAAAGTAATTAAAGCTTTCATTAAAAAAACAAAACCGTAATAAAAAAAAAAGTAAAACAAGAGACGATAAACAAGTTATCACAGTTTGAGCAGATCCCACGAGTTTAGGCGCTTTGTCTCACACAATGTCATCGTTACCTCAGATCCTTCTTCCTGGCTATCAACTCCCAGACACAACCCTGCAGCAGTGTTGTACAAGGGGACACCCATCTGCAAATATATTGTTAAATAATAAGATGATGATGAACGAATTAAAGACCCCTCTTGACTACTAGGTCACCTGGGTCTTCTATCCTTAAATCTGTGACACTCTATAATACATAGATGGCACTTTACAGAAGGGACTTGTACCGTGACCAATACACCAGAAACAGCTTTTTCGAATATAATTTAGAAGTCTAGGACTCTATGGTTTGCGAAGCTCAAATGGTAGAGCGCCTGCCTTGTAAGCAGAGGGTCCTGGGTTCAAATCCCGGCTGAGGAGCATTTTTGTCTTTCAGTTCACTACTTATAAAACTGTGTCACTTCTTTAGTTGATAATTATTCGAGAAACAACTCTATCGCATTCACTTATCATAATTATTGTCCTCTTCATCATATCTTACAATCCCTCCCGATCACGGTTAAAAATTGTGCAACCAGATTTAAAATCTCTATATTGTCATCATCATTCACAAACCCCCCCAATATCACGTTTACACTCAGTTGTAGTCCTCTATCATGAAAGAATGTCCTCGTCTTGAAAGGATCTCTCGTCTTTGCGGGGAGTAGCCTACTTATCACACTAAATGAGAAGATGCTCCAGATTTTCTTCCATGTCGCAGAAGTCGCAATTACCTGACTCTCCATAAAACTTAACCAGATATGTTTTTGTCGAGCTGGATGGCACGAATGTAGACGGAAAGCCAATCTACCCTCTTTCCTACTTAAAGGACACATGAATGAAGAGTCCCAAGTATCATCCCTATCTGTATGACTTCCGTTAACATTGCCTGCAGAAAACCCTACCCAAATACGAAATAGTGTTTCCAAGCTATGATTTTTGCTCCATTTTGCATCTGTCCTTATTTCAGTACCGAACAGTTTTAGAAATGAACAAATGTCTCCAATCAACCCTTCTTCTGGAATATTTTGTAACCAGTTAAGCGCAAACGTATATCTAGAAGAAATTCCAATACGATCCGGCCAGCGCTGTACAAGATTTGAATGAATTGCGCTTTTTGTCTTGGAGTCTGCATGTGCAAACCTCCAGAAACGAACAGCGCTCAGGAGAAGAATGCTCTCCGTGGCCATGTCTGTAAATGCATTCTCCATGGTGTGTTCAAGTATGGTTTCACTGTTCAGGTGTCCTTTAATCCTTGGTAAACTTGTTTATCGAACTTTCTAGCCTCTTTACGCGTAACAAACCAGTTGCCAGACTGGTGTTAAATAATAAGACCCACCATTCAGACCAGTCCAAATAGAACGCGCTGGAAGCAGCCAACTAACAACCGAAAAACTCCGTATTTCCGATTCGCCTGGCGAACATCATTTCTCTCACGGGTCCTTAATTTGGGTTCTCACGAAGTCTGTTGCAACATTATGGGCCCAGTACTAGCATTACGGACAGGTGTCCAATTTTCAGAGGAAGTTACGAAATTCTGAAGCGAGAGTTTCGCAGTGCCAGTGCTCTTTCGCAGTGTTGTTGACAAACAACGCAGCGAAATTAGAAACAGCGCTACTGACTAACCACACCGTTTCGAATTTCGTCGTGACATTTGCGTCGAAAGAAACGCAAATTGCTTTCCAGTATCCTGACCATTTCAAATAGCACAGATTTGGCGAATATGGAGAAATAAGTGTCTTTTTCTGTGTCTTTATGTGTTTTATTTATTTTCTTTCATTTACTCCACCTTTTCAAAATGGCGGGTTATAAATAAATTACTTACTTATTTACTTAAATCACCTTGATGTACTGCCAGAACTTGATACTTTTAACACACAAATCCGAAATTTCAACAGACAAACGATTCGTGTTAGTGTTTTGTTTACTATTATGTTTTACGGCAACATAACGCTAAAAGGTTCATCAAACAATTCTTTTTCCACTTAACAGATAAGAGCTTACGTGTGGAAGTTTCTAACAGTAGTTGCGCTTTTGCAGATACCATGGTATCTGTTACCACAGTAACTGGATCTGCAATTAGCAGTTTTTGCAGTTACCGTGGTATCTCGATGCCACGTTTGCTCTGCAAAAACGACAATTGCCAAAAGTGCGCTTTTCGAAGTCATCTCAAAAGAAAATCTGATATCCCGTCACATCACTAGGTTCCAGACTTCTTTCCCACCAATTTGACAAAATCCTAGGCTCTATTGTTGGTAATAATGAAGGTGAAATGACTTTTCCAGATACCACGATTAGTTACCACGGTCGCAGTGTGGTATCTGAATATCAGATACCACGATAACTGGCCAGATACCACGACAACTGCGAAAACGCCTTTTGACGAAAACGACTTTAGGCCGTGGTATCAGATACCATGGTATCTGCAAAAACGCAACTAGTACTTCTAAACTTTGTTTACTAGCAACACGTCCGTCGTAACCATACTCGTGCGGACCCGAGATGCTCTTACTGGCTGAAAGCCGTCAAAATGGCCGTTGACAACACTTAAGGCCTTTTTCCGCGACACAATTGTGGGCCACACACTTCTGAGTGTTTGTCGCGGAAACACGATTGTGTGCCACACAGTCGGGCCACTAACTGAAACTCGCGGAAACGCCGATTTGTCTATTTTTTTGTTTGTTTTCAAATTTCAAATATCGGAAAATAAAAATAAAATTCATGTAGAATCTCATTAAATAGACCTCCAGGCCTTACCATTTCCTTACCATTCTGTTAAAGTATCCTCAGTTTTAAGTCTATATACTTGAAAAGTAGTTAGATTTATTGTTTAGACACTATTTTGCTGCTTAGTTTGAATTTCCCGCCAGAATCTAGCCACAAAATCGACAATCACCTCGCCAGTTGTTTGTCGAATTTGAGCCACAAAGCGAGCCACGAATATCTTGTTGGTCGCGGAAACACACTTTTCGAGCCACAATCGACCCACAAACTGTTTGTGGGAGCACGGAAAAACGCCTTTAATGATAGCCTCCGATAGCGGCGCTAAATACCCACTTATCCAGTAGTGATATTCAGATCATTCTTGAAAATGCGCCACCTACCTCATCCTCCCACCTCCAGCTCTGATCTCCGCCCATCAAATGGCATTTGTCCACCCTTGGGGGCTTGCCTTTGCCACCGGCCTGGAGACATAACGTTCCAGCTAGCATCAGCTCGTCTTTCGATGTCCTGGTCCATTTCTGAAGAGAAACAAACACATTTTATAAGTAGTGAACTGAAAGACAAAAATGCTCCTCAGCCGGAATTTGAAACCAGGACCCTCTGCTTACAAGGCAGGCGCTCTTACCATTTGAGCTACCAAAACTTAAGTACTAAAACTTAATTTTACGTTCTGGCCGATCAATTCTTGCCAGTGAGAAACATAGAGATATTCTGCCTGATCTAGCACCGGTGACAGGACGGACTAAATGTCGCACAAACCGGTATTCGAATTCATTTATACCAAATTTCACTGAGAAGATTAACAAAAAACAAGCGAATTCTAAGTGATTTATTTTCTTTTATGTAATAACTGTATATATGCAAGTATTTTAACACATGAAATGTAATGGTCGACGTATTTAGTGCCATGTCGGCGCTACGAGTTGGATCAATAAAAGTATCTATCTATCTATCTATTTTTTATTTTTTTTTTCAATTTATTTATTTAATAATAAAGCTCGTGGGCAGAGCACAAATACGATGCTTTTGTAGTCATAAATAGAGATAAAATAAGTTGTCAACAGATAATTTAAAAGAAAAAAAACAAAACAAGGCGGATAAATGCTAAAGATCATTGTACTGCTTTACGAAGCTCGGTACAAAGCTTATACTGTAGCGCATAGTGTTACAGTAGATTGGGGTCAGTTTGGGAACCTTTTTAGCCACTTCTCGGGGGGGACGAGATCTTACAGGAACAAAGGGTGGGGGAAGGAATGAACGGTACATGGGGTGCTGGAGAAGGCAGGAGCCAAAGTTGCGGCATAGTTTTTCGCGGCGGGAAGAAAGGGATTCAATTTTAAATTCTTTGAGGTAAAAAGAGTATGGTAGGGGGGAACCGCCATAGATAATTTGCAGCGATCTCTTCTGAACTCGCTCTATTTTATCAGTTTCACCTTGGGTAAGATCAAAGTGCCAAACCGGACAAGCATATTCGATTAAGGGTCGAATGAAAGAGCAAAACATTAGCTTTAGCTTGTCCTTAGGAACCCGAAACTTTTTCGGTGTTTTTAGCATTTGAATTGCGCTGTTAGCGTTCTTTACAATTGTCTTTGTATTTTCATGCCATGAAAAGACAGAATAGATCACTACACCTAGTAGCGTTGTTTTATCACTGATCAGCCCAGGGTCGATAGGAGGTTCGAAAGACGGCCGAGTTTTTCTAAGAAAAGAAAAGGTCGTAACCGAGCACTTATCTTCAAGCCATTTCCCAAACCACACGTTCCTGATCGTCGCCAACTGTAACAGAGAACAAACCCATGTGTTTCTACTCTCTCTCGAGTTGCAACGTAGCGAGCAGTTACCTGTCTGTTTGGCCCGTATGAGAGACGACTATTGAACCGGGACTCACGGATTCAAGTTCTACGCTATTTTCCTGATACCCTCGAATACGTTTAGGCACAACGAAACCCTGGTAGTTGTGAATTATTATCGATGGCATTTAACATTATTTTCTTTGTATTGGTTATATTCACAACTATACATTTAACAACTATAATTCACAACTACCAGGGTTTCTTTGTGCCTATACGTATTCGAAGCTATCCAGAATTCAATTCATATGAAATTAAAATGAACTGAATTTTGGATAGCCTCGAATACGTATAGGCAAAACGAAACCCTGGTAATTGTGAATTATTATCGATGACATTTAACATTATTTTCTTTGTATTGGTATTATTCACAACTATACATTTAATAACTATAATTCACAACTACCAGGGTTTCTTTGTGCCTATCCGTATTCGAGGCTACCCATAATTCAATTCATATGAAACTAAAATGAACTGAATTGTGGATAGCCTCGAATACGTATAGGTACAACGAAACCCTGGTAACTGTGAATTATTATCGATGGCATTTAACATTATTTTCTTTGTATTGGTATGTGTGGTGAAAGAACAGAACTGAAATTATAAGAAAACTGTAGCAAGTTTCCATTTACCTGACGCTTGGTATCGCTGCACCTAGCTAGTTGCAGCTTCCCACCTCTGAGTGTCACTTCGCTCTTGCTTTGCAGGCATAGGTTGGTCCCCGACAGCATAATCTGAAAAACACAACAAGTTTACGAAAGGACAGAAGAGTCTGGTAGAGAGAAAGGGGGTATTTGGTGAAATAGTGTATAATGAGGAAGGGATGGTAAGGATGATGAAGGATGAATGTTTTATTACTATGAACAAACTTGGACGTTACTTGAGGCTTGCGACGGAGCATAGAACGAGATTTTTGGGATCCCAAAACGTAAGTTGAGGGATACCTATGACTTCGCAAAAGTTGTCCGTCCGTCCGTCCGTCCGTCTGTAAGCACGATAACTCTCGAAGGGAATGAGATATTTTGATGAAACTTGTTGTGAGGATTCGTTGGGTCAGCGGACCAGTCGAGTTCGTAAATGGGCTTTGTAGCCCTACATTTAGGGGTGGGGGAGAGGGTTCAAATTATGGGGCAAACAAAATATTTTCAAACAGCTAATGTGATAGTCGATTATGGGGTAAGAAGACATGCAGAACACGATGGTGAAAACCATTTTGTAATCGGACAAGTAGTTCGCCCGGAATCCGGCCAAAACCGGAAAGTTTGTTAAAAGTAAAAGTTTTATTTGAAGTTGATTAGATGTTTGATTTAGAGGTAGGAAGACATGCTGAAGGCGACGATCAAAACCATTTTCTCGACGGACAAGCAGTTCGCCCGGAATCCGGCCCAAACCGGAAAGTTTGTTAAAGTTAAAAGTTTTATTTGGAGTTGATCAGATGTCCGATTTAGGGCAAGAAGACATGCTGAACTTTTATGTGAAAACAATTTTCTTCCCGGACATGTAGTTCGCCCGGAATCCGGCCAAAACCGGAAAATTGTTAGAAGTTAAAGTTTTATTTCTAGCTGATTAGATAACCGATTTAGGGGTAAGAAGAGACGCTGAATCCGTGTGTGACAATGGAGGGACAAAGAGAAAAAGAGATCGTCAAAAGAGATATGACTTATACGGGTAAACACACATGCTGAATCCATATCTGAACTTGGTTTTCTCAGATGATTAGCTATTTGGCCTTAATCTGTTTCTGAATTTCAATTGTAAGAATGTTCAAGGATTCTGGCGATGACTGGATCTGGCTAAGACAAGACCCAGTTGTCTGGATCAGATATTGAATTTTTGGGATCCCATCGAAAAGTTTGGTCTTGTTAGAATGGGAGCAGTGTTTTATAGTTCTGTAAGTTAGTGAATTTCTTATACAATTTTTGTTGCCATGGTCCACGGGCTTTTTTTGGTAATTACATTCTATTCATTCTATAATAATTAGGTAATACGGTAGCATAATATCAAGACACCGTCTTGGCGTTTTACCCGTCTTGGCGTTTGGCCCGTCTTGGCGTTTGGCCCGTCTTGGCGTTTGGCCCGTCTTGGCGTTTTAAATCATTCAAACTACTACCAGGATCCGAAAGCTTATCCCGGCCGTAAAACAGGCAGTCTACATCTACCTCGTATAGGCCTACAACAATTAACTGCTGCACCTCCATCCTTATTGCAGCCTGAATGAAAGAACACAACCTATTGCAATTGTCACAAGACGCAAAAGCGAAGCTCACGATAGAAATGACGAGAAAAGGAATTGCACATGTGAAGAATTTCAAACACTGAATAAAGCTATCATGATGACACACATTGAGAAGAGCGCTTCAGGTAACCTTTAAAGGATAAGAGAATAGAGCTAAGATACGACAATCTGATTACCCATCATATTTTTACGTAATTAGGCTAGAAGAACCGACAAAAACGCGTTACTTCGTTACTTTGTTATCCACGATTCTTGAATTTTAGCTGACGTAATTTCTCTTCCGTAACTGTTGTACCTCTATACGGCCGTAGCTCTATGTTTGAAGTGTTTAGCAACTACAGCGGCAGCCAACTGCCGTAATAACAAGTCATGGTAAAAAGAAACATGGTAAAGTAACATGGTAACAAAAGTAACAAAGTAACATGGGAAGTGAAAGTGACCAGGAAGAACTTGGCGTTCGCCCATATATGTTTGAGCCACAGTGCTCATCAGATTCGTTTGATGAATCGAACATTTCAAAATCTTCGCTTTGTTAGCCATTGAAACATACGCTTTTGCAGACATTCAAATTTTCCGCGACTCGCCGTAAAGTTCTTTGTCGTGCAACCAGCGGAGATTCCAAACGTCACTACTAGACTACGCGACGTAAAAAAAAAAAATCCCTTACAGGAGTCAAAATAATTCAGTGTATTCAAATCAAACGTATACAAATAAGTTGGCTTTTCAGTTAAACTTTAAATATAATTACCATATGTGTCCTGAGCATACTTCTTGACAGTTTTGGTCTTAGCTTCATCGCTGTCTCCTTCTTCTTATTCTTTCCGTCAGGGATCTCTAATTCCGGATACACATTTTTCAGGTACCATTCGAAGCTGTTGCATTTGAGCTTTTGTCTGAGCTGGAGTCTCTCGCTAATATCTCCAAAACGTACTTTCCTGGACTCGGGTCGCATCTTCAAGTAATATTCCTACGTATGAAATAAGCATCACTATCATACATTCAATCAGAAGACTTGGTTTTACTTTATTTTTTTAGGAGAAAGTTGCAGGTCAAAACTAGATTGATATTTGTTCCATGATTTTATAGCACTATTTCTAACAGAAAATCTTGATCTTACGGTTGATGTATTAGTGATGTATTCCGCGTAAAGTGTTGATGGGATGTATTGGTTTGAGCAAAAATGTCCGGCTTGTAAAAATATCCTGGAAGTTGCTTATGATGGTCTTTAACTTTAAATAGTACAGCATGATAAGGGACAAGAAGACAAACTGGCAAAATGTTAAGTTCAGTTTCCGTTCAGTTTAGTTTATTCATAAAAATAAAAAACACCATTAACTGTTTATGGCCCCACCATAAGGCCTAACATAAGGCCTGGCAATGGGCGGGACGGGGCAAGAACAAAATAAAGGGTTTTTGTTGATGTTTTGTTAAGGAGGCTGGGCGGAGAAGAAATGAATTGCTTAAGAACGCAGAGGGCTTTGTTTTGTTGTCTCTGAACACCAATAATATTTGCTGAGAATGTGTTTAAATAAACAAGTGGGCAGTAATTTGAATTTGAGCAAATTAGGGAAAAATAAATGGATCGAAGGGCGTCATATGGGAGGACAGATTTTAGGTGACGAAGGAGACCGACATTCCTGCCCACTCTCAGTCTCAGTCGGTCAATGTGGTCTGTGAAACTCAGTAGTGGATCTATGATTATTCCGAGGTATTTCATACCCTCCACCCACGCTAAAACTCACCTATTGGCACAAAGGACCGATTAATAATAATAATAATAACTCATTTATTTCCTTAATAGCATTTACAACTGCTAGCTGCGGATCGTCAACATAACAAATTACGAATCACGACTGATTGATATTTTGACAGTTAAAATTACGAATAAAGCACAAACGAAGATAAATACCTTTCGGTCGAGTTTATGGGGGGCTGAAGAAGCCGTGGTTGTCAGTGTTAGCTAGTCTTCCCCTTGTGTTCGGTCTGGTCTGGTCTGGAGTTTCAAAGTCTGGGAAAATAGTCCGGTGGTGGTCAGAAGTTTAACATTTTTTTCCCATGTTCATCGTCAGTTGATGCCTCCTATCCGCAAGGGTCGGCAACTGAAGCTTGACCAGAGCATCCTCATAGGAAACATAATCCGGACCAAGCATCACTTTGCACGACCTCTTCTGGATAGACTCGAGTCTTTCTGTCTGTTCTACTGTCAGTCCGGAATGCCAAACAGGACACGCATATTCCGCGCAGGGACGAATGTATGTACAGTAGATTGTTTTTAAAACTCGAGGAGGGATTGCAAATCGGCGAAGAACGGCAAAAGACTTTAACAGTGGGGCTGATCTTGCAATGATGGAATCAACATGTGTTCTCCACTTCAAGTCATTATCTATTTTCACCCCAAGTAGTCTAACAATCGAAGAGTATCTAGCGAATTCGCTCTTAACAGACCTTATACTGAAAACTATACACTCAGATACGTCGATGAGCTTAGGCTGACAGAACTTTAATGGGTGCTGCCGCGTTGATGGAATCAGAAAAAGTACCTTCAGTACTACACACTACTCACCTGATGCACGACCAAGAGTCAGTGCAGAAAAGGGCAGTCAGGATTATCCTGGGTTGTAGAGATATCCCTTACCAAGAAGCACTCAATAAACTTAACATCCAATGCCTAGAACAAAGATTGTGCGATCTCATCATGAGGTTTGGAAAAGCATTGCTTTCAAACCCAACCCATCGAGACATCCTACCCGCAGAACAGCAGAACCAGACAGAAACTCAAACTGACCCCTATACGTGCGCGGACAAACCGTTATTCTAATTCATTTATGCCTTTTTTTACGTCTATGTTTAACAGTGCCTAATTGTTGTACGTAATGTTTTGCAACTGCAAATTAGCCAAATGCTATGAAATTTGTATAATAAACCGCTCTCTCTCTCTCTCTCTCTCTCTCTCACACAAATCATGATGGTCAAGATTTTAGATTTCGACACTACCTCCACCTTTACTTACAATGTAATCATCCATCCACACATAGGCCATCCGTAGCGAATTTTTGACGACTGAATCTTCGCCTCCAGGAGAATCGTACGGCCTCCGTTTCCGGAAAATGTGAGCAACGCGCGAACAGGGAACAATTTCGAGTCGACCACCGCACATCCAAACCTAAAAAAAACGAAATTACGTTGGGAGAATGGATTACTGATTTATTTGCAGAAAGTGATAAGGCCATGCAAAAAAACGATACTAACATACTATTAAAATCACTTGCAAACACTGTTTGATTTTGGTACGACGGCACGGTTTCCCACTTATTGTTTTTTTTTCTTTGCTTTCTTCCTTCATTTCTTTTTGTTCTTCCTCTTTCAGTTTTCTTCTCTTCTTGAAAAAGTATGTGAAAATTAATGTAAAGTGCAAGTTTTTTTGTTGTTGTTTTTTTACTGCCCCCACAGGCCCACTCGGGCTTACCTGCAGTCAAAAGTGTCAGCTACTTGTATAAAGGATGTTAAGAGGATTACAAAAGGTGTGTTCATGTAGTTTAGCATGTAAAAGTTGGTTTGTATAATAAAGAGTATTAAACTAATTTTGACACTTCCTCTCCACCATGTCCAGCACAACTTAAACGCCAAACTGTGCCATCTCGAATCAATCTCCAACTCCCCGAGCAACACGCAAAGAAAATTGAACTAGAAGATAACAGAAGTAAGTAAGTAAGTAAGTAATTTATTTCTAACCCGCCATTTCAAAAAGCGGAGTAAATAAAAGAAAATAAATAAAAGACATAAATACACAGAAAAATACACTAATTTTCAGTCATCGGCTAGGAAGCAGTATAGAAGGTCGTGCGCTGGTTGGGCTCTGTTGTCAATGATTTCTGATAATGACGAAGAACCATCCAAAAGGGTAATACTTGCATCTTGAACTTTGGACTTCTCCGTAAATGTATGGTTATGGCAAAATTTCGACAAGTGGAGCAGGTGCTTTGCATATTTAAAATAACATGATCTCATCTTTTTGATCTCCTTCTTTCACAGAACATGAGTGACACCAGCACGAAATAGTATAGAAGGAGCGCAGAAGGTGCTGTACAATTTTCCCAAAGCTTTACGATTATAGCGCCCCGGTTGGGGACGATGCGCCCATAGGCGATACGGATTGATCTAGAAACTTCTTGAACAACCGAAGAGCAAAATTTTCACAACGAAGATTTGAATGTTATGCCAAGCCATCGTAGAGATTCTGTTGATTTGATGACGAACGATCCAAGAGAGATAGAAGCTTTGGATGCCTGGAGAAATCGGCAGAGAAGTCGATTTTGAAGGTAATCACGGAAGTATGAATAAGACGGATTATCAATATCAACCGCTCTGAAGTCAATTATTCGAATTGGTTTCTTACTCGAAAAGATAGCTCCAGGTTCTCTCCTCCCCAGACATCCATTCCCGCGTCATAGCTGCCAAGCTCTTCGAAATACTTTTTGTCAATGGCGAAGAGACCACCTGCCATAGTGGGGGACCTGGAAGACCGGCAAACGACCATTACACACTAAACCAGTAAAAATAAACCACTCGAAACTAAACTAAACGTAAATGACGTACACTTTCTGCATTACCTGAGGTAGGCTATATACAATTCTTCAAGGTCTATTTGTCATTTTACGGGTTTTATAGGACATGGTCGCAACCAAAGTGTGCCCGTCTGCACGGGCGTCACGACTAGAGGGGGAGGGAGGGACGCCCCCCCCCCGAAAAAAAATGTTGTCCGCCAGTCGGGAAAAAATAGCCGAGTCACCGCGAAGCAAAGCGATTTTTCGTAAAACAATCGGTTTTTTCTCGGAAACAGTCGATTTAAAAAAAAAAAAGTCGGTTTCTCGTAACTATAGTCGAAATTCTCTTAGAAATAGTAGTTTCTCTTAAAATCAGCCGATTTTTCGTCGACACAGTCGTTTTTTCTCAATAATAGTATTTTTATCTGTAAAAACAGTCGGTAAATACCTTGCCCCCCCCCCCCCCCCCCCACCCCTCCAAACATTTTGGCTACTAACGCCTCTGGCCGTCTAGTTAACCACTGTTTCAAACATAAGGCTCGAATTAGGCTGTTACGCCTTTTACTTTACAAGAAACCAAAACCACATCTAATTTAGACTAATTCAACTACAATAGTAGCCTTCTGCTTATAATGTAACCACAAATTTAGAGATGAGACGTCAAAGGCAACAAGACCAAAGGTTTCGATGGGTCCCCAAAAATTTCATATCTGATCCAGACAACTGGATCTTGTAGATATCCGGTCTTCGCCAGACTCCTTGAAAATTTTCACTATTAAAATTTAGTAACAGATTAAGGCCATGGCTAATCATCTGAGAAAACCAAGTTCAGATATGGATTCAGCGTGTATGTTTACCCCTATACGTCATATATACCTTGACCAAACTGATCAAAAGTTCCAACTGCCTTACTTCTGCCAAATTTCTGGTTTCTGCCGGATTCCGGGCGAACTACTTGTCCGTTAAAAAAAAAGCTTAAAAATGAATTCATCATATCTCCTTACCCCTATACCGAAACTCTAATCAACTTCAGATAAAACTTTAACTTCTAACGAATTTTCAGGTTTTGGCCGGGTTCCGGGCGGACTATTTGTCCGGCGAGAAAATAATTTATATCTAAGAAATCCGCATGCCTCCTTACCACTACATCGAAACTTCAGATCAAACATTTAATTATAACAAATTTTCCGGTTTCAGCCGGATTCCAGGCGAACTATATGTCGGGATGGAAAATGATTGTCATACACGGATTCAGCGTGTCTCCTTACCACTAGACTGAACCTCTAATCAACATCAGATTAAACTTTTATCTTTCACAAATTTTCCCGTTTTTGCCGGATTCCGGGTGATCTACTTGTCCGAAAAGAATCTTGTTTACATGCTCGGATTCCGCATGTCTCCTTACCCCTAAATCGACTATCTCATAAGCTTTTAGAAATATTTTTTTCGTCGCTTATTTCGAAACCCCTCCCCCACCCCAAATTTGAACAAAATATCTAAACTCCTTCGAGAGTTATCGTGCTAACAGATGGACAGACGGGCGGACGGCCGGACAAACGGACAACTTTTACGAAATCATAGGTATCCTTCCACTTACGTTTTGGGATCCCCAAAATAAAAGGAAAGAGACACGTGCACCACTGCGGACTCGGAGCTAGTCGATGTTGTCAATAAAGCACTTGGGAACGCCAAGTAATAGTGCTCAGAGATTTATTAGAGGGTAGTTACTGGGACATGAATTTCATTTATCAAAACACCCATCTAGCAGAGCGTCGAAAAAAAATCGTTACCGTACGATCCCATATCACAGTTACGCTTACGGAACCGGTACACATATCGTAGGTACGCTTACGGAATCGGTTTCACCAAGTCTTCTTCTGTTTTCAACTTCCATGGTATCGAATCCCACCTGAAGTGCAAGCCCCAGTTAAAACCTCCTCTAACAAGTGGCGAGGGGGTCACTACAAACGTATCCGGACTGATCATATCTATGATAGGTGCCACAACTGTTTTTCGATCTAACGCTATGCGAGAGAGCATTGGTTCCAGCCACCCTTGATTCACTTCTACATGGCTGTCTAAGAAGACCAGAACTGGGGCCTTGGCATGGCTTGCACCATAAATTCTCGCTCGGATGAGACCTTCGCGGTCTGAAGTCCGCAGCACTTTGAGTAGTCCATCGTACTTTTTTGAAGCAAGAAGCCTGATTTCGTCAGTGAGGGTTTCTGAAAGAATGATAAGATAACAAACTTAAAGCACAATGGGCACCAACTATGCTCTAATTTTCATAAAATGCTCTACACACACACATTTCTGACTTCTATTAGAGAGCGCTTAAAAAAAAAGCCGTTTTCTTGTTATCGCATGTCATTACCTCTTCGGCGTCTCGGCGGAGATGATTTCAGAGCGTGGTATTGCAAGGCGCGGAAATTCAGAAACTCCCGGCCATGTACGAAAATCAATAATTTTGATGAGCTGAGTGATGAGCGTGCCATGATTGCTAAAATAAACCGTCTCTATAGCTGTCAGATTGCTCTAGTGTTATCTGGTGAAACTTTTGTTGTTTGTAGTATCGAAGAAAAGTTTTGTTTTCTGGGTGTAAAGTAACAATACTGCCAAAAACGTACATATAACCGACTTAATCGCTGCTGGTTCCGGAGCTTGCAAGGAGCACATGTCACTGAGTCAAAGTTTTAAGTGTATTTAGTGTGTTTTCAAAGAGTACGGTACGTAAAAAACGCAAACATGTTTATTTATTTTGTTTTGTGTAGTGTTTCAATTTGTGTCTTTTACTTTGTTTTCTTTTATTCCGCTACAACTGAAAAGCGGGTTATCAATAAATATATAAAGATACAGCCGAGGTTGACATTTCAGAAAAAGGCTACACTTTATGCTTTGCACAAACTGCCTAAAGCAATTTCTGTTTCGGCCAGGGTGGGGTGGTGGTAGAAACCAACTGCATCTGTGGAATGGTCTGGTGGGCTAACTATAATTCTACAAGAAGGGTCGCATTCCACCACGGTCTTATCTCCTGGTATTCTTACTTTTTACTGAATTCTAGAAAAAACGGGACCTTGTTGCATGACACAAAACAAAGAGAATTGAACCAATTGAACAAATTGAACCAATTGAACCTTGGTTTTCCGAATATACAACATGAATCCTATCAGCTTACCTTCCGTGCTGTTGTCATCCACCAAAATAATTTCTAGGAGAAACTGACTTGGCGTCCTCTCGACAATGGATGTTATCGTCCGCATCAGTGTGAGCTTTTCTTCATTATGGAAACAAACTATGATGCTAGCTTTCGGAAGCTGATCACCATAAGACTGAGACTTGCACAGTTTATGTCTTGTGTCTGGTATTTCTCTAGACTCTCCAAGCCTTTTGCTTATTAGAGAATTAAAAGCATGTTTCTTATAGCCCTCTTCTCTATATTTTCGATCTTCATCATTTTTTATGAGTCCAATGTCATCTGATAGTATCAAAGTATAATTGGGCAGAGAGAACTTGTTTTCTATGCTATTCTTGCTGATTATATGATTCACATCGGACTGGTACTTTTCACTAAAGCTGCTTTTTTGGATTGAGAGTTGATTTTTTGTGAGATATAAGATAACAAGAATCCAAGAGACTGAAGAAACAAAAACACCCAAGATAAAAGGGTTGAAGAGTTTTGAACTACTCATGATTTGATCCTCCAGTTATCTTCTTTGATTTCTAAACTTTGAGAAGGTGAACTTGTGATGCTGCTGCAAGGAAAAAAGCAAGATCAAGAAGGGACTCAGCAGTTGGGGTAAAGGTGACAGCCAGGAGACCGCTGACAGAAACAACAAGAACAGACACTCGTAATCTAGTTAGCAGCCATCAAAGTACAATGAGCAGAATGTCTATTTTGTTTTGTCTTGATACTGAAGAGACTTGTTTATATGTTATTTATTTTTGGTATTCCCTATTTAATGGGCCATGGAGCTTTGTACGCTTGACATTTTTTTTTTTTTTTTTACTTGATAAAATGAACTGAACTGAGCTGGTTCAAATACATAATAAATGACTTGGAGGCTATGAACTGGTCCGTTCTCCCTGACAATGTAGCCTACTATGTATTGAGATGGTCAATGACTTCAAAAAGCCAAAGATAGCATGCGTATCGGCAACATGATTTTCGTCTCAAAATTTTGCTTGGAGCTTTTGGATTATCAGTAGTACCATCATAATTATTATCATTATTACACTTGGCATTAAGCTTTTAGCTTGTCACCATTACTAAACAAGTACTAACAGATTATAAACACTTAACACACAGAAACTGACACTACAAAAGTAAACAAATTTTCAAACTACAAAAGTAACTGCCTAAACATTTGGACACTACCTGAACCTACATTGTAGTGAAGTAAGAGTCATCCATGAATATAATGTTAATCAGTCGAGTATTTTCGGTCTCACCTATGCAAGATTTACCAAGCAGATTGTTAATTCTTTAAAGCATGGATAATTCTGGTAATGTCACCCTACTAGGCCAGTTGTGAATATTCTCATTTTGATGTATATCATTATTTTACTGAGTGCATCCTTTAGCTTCCTAATCTACAAGAAACCCGGCCTCGTTTGTACACAACCTCGAAGGTTGCCCCAAAAATGTTAAAATGAAACTTCCATGCTGTCCTGACAGTCAAGAGGCAAAATCTGATTTTTTTTTTCAACAGTCATGAGTCCAAAAATATATGGCTTTTGTTTTTTCCTATTCCTTTTTACAAGGCTGCCACAAGTTTAGAGGCTTGGAAAAAGAGATTTTTTTAAACCAAAAAAGGACCTCTGAGGACCAAAAAGGGACCTAGAGACCAAAGATCACTACTACTAAACCTGAGTGGTAGGATCCTATTTACAGTTTTCTTGTTAAAATCAGAGGATTTACGGTTCAAAGTATTGGCACCTCATTTAGCGAAATAGGAGATGGCTTTTAGATTTGGGCCTTTATGGAGAAAGGGGAGGAAAGGCAACTTGAAGAGTTTCCTCTCAGTTTCAATAATCTTCTTATGATTAAACCAGTGAAGACTATAAGCCACCAACCTGTATCTGGAGGCGAGTGGGCAATCAGAGAAAGTTTGATGTTTGTATTTTTCATCAGAATAACCAACAAAAGAGATTTTATAGGTAGGCTACAGCTGTTTAATATCTGGCATAACCAGCCAAAATATCAAACATCCGAAACATTATTTTTCTATGCACTGAATTCCTATATGCTTCTTCAGTAGCAGAGCCAGGAGATGACCATGTCCACTCTGAAACTTTTACATTTCCTAATCTCCTAAAACAGATAATATAAAAGGCAAAAATACAAGCAAAATGAAAGGCCATGACACAAGTTCAGATTTTGGTAGCTTTGCACCATAATTTTAGCTTTTAGCATCATAGATGTCTAAGAGGCAAGCATAAGGAGCAAATCTCTTTTTTAAGCTTAAAATACTTGAAACTGAATGGCAAGTTTAAAAAATTGTCCACCGCTTTGCTACGGAAAATGCATTTTACACAAATACAGCTTCTCATTTCTTTTTAACGTAACAGAAAAATCACCTTTTAATTATTTGAAAAAATATAGAGCTTCTTCGCAGTGATGAGGTCGGGTCAACACTCAACTGTAAGGGACTGCAAGTGTTTCAACTGTAAACAAAATACTAGACAACCCAGTCTAGTACACTAGCCCTTTTTCAGCCACGGTGCTCAAATGTCTAGCACCATGCCTGAGTGCTAGGCATTTGAGCACTGTACCTTGAAATTCATGCATGGTGCATGGATTTAAGCATACAGTGCACACATGAAAAAGCACAATTTCTACTGTTATACACTAAATACCGGCTCTACATACCTGTTCTCACGTGTGCGCTGTATGCTGAAATCCACGCGCACCATGCATGAATTTCAAGGTACAGTGCTCAAACGCCAGGCATAGTGCTAGACATTTGAGCACCATGACTGAAAAAGGGCTAGTGTACTAGACTGAGACAACCTACGGTACTGCTTGGCAGAATGTTTGGCTTGGTCAGGCTCCCCCCCTCACCCTAGAATTCAAGGCTAGCTAGCTTTTCTGAAGGAAAGACTTCCCTGGAAATTTGAAATCTTTTTGAGGTTGGCTACCACTCCTGCTGTTCTAAACAAAATAAACTGTCCAAATGATTAGAGATACAGCCACAGGTTAGATCTCTTGGCAAATATTTTACACAGTGTGAAACAGGCCAGAGCCCTACGGGTACAGTTCAGAACACTAGAAAATTCTAAATCACCCAAACAACAAAGATTTACCACAAGGAGAACTCCTTCCTGCATTCTTGGACCCACGCTTTTGCAAAGTTTTAAATTTAACGCTCGGAGCTTTTGGCTTGGGTATAAGAGGTACAAGACCGAAAGGACGAATTGGTAGTATAAGAGTAGAAGTTTACAAAATTACCTACGATCTGTCTACGATCATGTAGACACAAACATCCTCAGGTTTCAGGAATCGGAGCATCTGTGGAGCATAGCTCCAGCACTAAATCAGTTCTTAGTTCGGATCTGTTTACAACACGTAACAGTCTTCTATTCTATATCATACGCAGGTGACGGAAATGTCAGGCAAAATATAAATCTTATAATGAGATGACAGCTTTTGCCAAGAGTGAGTTTGTTGGAATGGAATTGTGGATCTCTCGGTTCTAGACAGGGGCTTCGGTACGGAATTCGGGGACCACAAAAAAATAGCCAAACTGGGCGCTCGCAGAGCGCCCGAACACAAAAATTCAGCTAACTGGGTGCTCAGTCAGGAAAGCTAAATCGGGGGCTGGTAGTACGCCCGGAAAGTCAGAAGACATGACCCAATTGTTTGAATCAAATGTTAGTTTTTGGGATCCCATCGAAACCTTTGGTCTTGTTTTTTTTATGGTCAGTACCTTTTTCGGAAAGGTTCAAATTGATGTCTCACATTTTTTTGGACAACATGAATCCTATCAGCTTACCTTCCGTGCTGTTGTCACCCACCAAAATAATTTCTAGGAGTGGCCCTTGTCCTTGTGCTAAGTAGCCCTTATTTTCATTTGGGATCCGAAAAAGACGTTCTGATCATACAGGACTGCGGCGTCTTTCGTAATATAGGCTCTATCTACTGTGGTAGTAGGTAACTGAATGCAATTACCTGGCCTGGGCAACATTAGAAAAAGTCAGTGCCTACTTCACAAATTTCGCCTGTGGCGCTCATTTTCATTCTGTTTGATCCACAGTCACCAGAAACTGCTGCGGGTCGGGCTATTGCGGAAGCAAATTCCTGTTATTCTGAATGACGGTCACCTTAACCTTACAAATACTAGCTTTAATGTTTCTTCAAATTCGTAGTTTCCCGCATGTGGTGCTGTGTTTCTAACTGGTATGACTCTTGAGCCTTGCCGGACATTTGCCCCTGAGCTCGGACATACGAATAGGCTTCTTCAGTCCTCAACGCTTGCAGGTATCACGAGTTTTATTATTAAGTATGCGACCCCCCCGAGTTTTGGCTAGCGACGTCCCTGATTCTAGAATGATTGGGTTTCCTCGGTAGACAGTCAATAAAGCTAGAGAATGGAAAGCGGATCTACAAAAAGTTTCAGAGGTTTTCGCATAATGATATGAAAGGCTGGTAGGGGAGAGGGGGGCAGGTTTGTTACGTTTTTACTTTTTTGCATACCAAGATATTGTTTAACGGTCTGTTGATTCCTTTTTTCTACTGTATAGAATGTTATTGTTTAGCTGTTATTGTGTCTTTGTAGAATCTTGTTACGTGTCACATTTTCTTTGCAAATCTTATTTTCCTACTAGCTACTTTTGTCCGGACCTGCCCCCAGACCGGGGGCAAGTGTGTCTGCGACCGGGGACGCTGTGTCTTAAAACTCAGCCGCATTGAACCGTGCAACCGACGGCAAATCGAACTGTCCCGTTTCAGAAGACGAGTCAAAAACCGGCGGCAGCCGACAACTTCGGGAGTCTGCCGCTGCGGACAGATGTTATATTACGCATCTCGTTATACCTTCTGTGTTAACTTCCAAATATCTTATAACCGTGTAGCGTGTACCCGAGCGGTTGGTACGTATGTTGACTATAAAGCATTGTCCTAATAGGTGTAATAAGCTGAATAACGCTATACGCGATATTTAAGTCTTAAATACACACGCCCGTTCAAATACGAACCCGAGAGGCTCTTATCAATGCAGCGAGCAGTGTTGCCAAAGGTCATACAGTGTTTCGAGTTTCTGAAGAACAGAAAAGTGTTCTTAGTGTTACTTGAAGTATACCAGTACAATTTTACGCCCAATACATTGTAAAAAGCAGTTAAATATGCGGATGGCCAGCATTGGTCTTCGAAGTAGCATTAAGCAGTCGCAGTCAGAACAAAAGGTGTTATTTTGAAGAAAAGTTGTTTCTTCAGCTTTCAACAAAGAAGAACTTTACTGCTTCCCGTGGCAACCCTGACGACGCTGCTCCTTTACTCGGCCCGCTGGCGGAACCAACCAAGCGATTTGATTGGCCCTGCATAAGCCGGAATGGAACGCTAGTCTATTCTCCTTATTCACGTACAGCGCGCTCCGAGGAAAAGAGGAATCTGTAATAAGTCTTATACGCGGTAATACACCTTATTACACCTATTAGGACAATGCTTAATGGTAGCCGGAGCGGTATCCTCGAAGGGTTGGTTCGTAGCTGTCGAGGGGAGGAGCTTGGACGGTTGGCCCTAGGTCCTTACATTCAACAAACCATGTGTTACAAAACACACTTACTTTTAATGGTGAAGTTCTCCATACAACATAAACATCTGTAACATCTGATAGACCACAACTCACTGACTACAAAGTACTGACTTGCTAAATACTGACTTACCTCTCTTTCTCGATGCCTCATTATTTATACTGATTTCCTCCAGAGGTTTCTCTAACAAAACCATTAATGTGAAAAAACGACTTCGAAACAGGGACAAATAGCCCCTAACGAACGAACTTCTAACGGCAGAGTGGACTGAACTGCCAACGGAAAGAACCTCTGGAGAAAGATTGCGTCTAGTCATAAATGAACTCTATGGAAAGAGTGAGAAAAATTAAAAATTCTTGGCATCATTCTGGATGATAACCTCCAATGGAAAAGTGAAGTGGGAAGAATAGTGAAAAATAGCTGTGCTACCCTTCGTTCATTTTCATACCTGAAGCGGTTTGGGGTTCCACGCCATGAACTAGTGACACTTTATAAAAATTATGTAAGGCCCATTTCAGAGTACGGCTGCCAAATTTGGCATCCTGGCTTAAGTAAAGCTCAGGATGCCGAAATCGAACGACTGCAGAAGAGAGCCTGCAGAATAATACTGGGTCACAATTACACATCTTACAACGAAAGCCTTCAAATCCTCGATATCGAAAAACTGTCTGAACGAAGACATAATCTTCTCATGCGTTTTGGCCACCAAATTTTGAATTCTCAGCACCACAGGACCATCCTTCCGGACTTCGTTACACCCTCTCATGGACACATCACGCGAAGCAAGGACGACCCAAAACCCAAGCTTGTTCCCCCACCTACAAAATCTTCAAAAAGATACCTAAATTCATTCGTTCCGTATTTTACTAAACATTTTAACTGTTCATGATTCATGTTCGTTTCTGATTTATTGTTTGTTAGTTTGTATTTTATTTGTATTGTTAGCGAGTGTTTATTTTTCCAATTCCCGCCCCTGTTAGCCTAGTGCTATTAGGGTTGAAAATAAAATTGATTGATTGATTGACTAATAAAACAACCTCTGGAGAAAGAGCTCATCTGTAACACAGAAACGAGGGAATGCTTACAAGAAAATATCTTGTTTCGCTAGAGGTTAATTCGTTACACAGACTCTCGACGTTCCAACACTGCTGCTCACAGTAACCTCTGATGACCTTTGACCCTTTCCTCTCCTTTTGAACTGGTACGGAGACGTGGCTCCTACACTGGGAACAAGAAAGCGCTCACCAAAAGCTTCCCAAAACAAATGCCGCTACGAAACTGAAAGAACTCGATTCGAAGGACGCGCTGCACACAGCGTTGGTACTACAACCGACAGCTCAAATGCTAAAACATTTTAATTTTACAAAACTGGAAACATATGTACAATAACATCACGGAATCAATTACTTCGATCCTAAAAGCATTTTGCGAAAATCCTCATTCGACTTGGCAGAAACAGCCGACCCGTTGACAGCAGCAGGTGGAGCACTTGCCGCTGCTTTTCTCTGAACGGAGGCTGGGACGAGGGAGATTTGACTCCTTCCTTTCCCTCTTGCTCCAACGGGCCTAGAAAAAAATAACTCAAGGGCGGGGCAATCATGGGCAGGGTGGAACACCATGTCTGAAATTTCGCACAGGTTCAAACTTATCCCCTCCCCAGGATACGGCCTTGCTGAGAGGTTAAGATTCGTCTAATGCTTACCGCTCTCGGGGAAAAGAAGGCTCTTTGCGTGCGAGCTTGCACACACTCGGGTAATGACCCCCCCCCCCCCCGACCTCTAAGACAGTGGTTCCCAACCGGTGGTACGCGTACCCAAAGGGGTACGAGAGACATCGCAAGGGGTACGAGAGACCTCGCAGGTACGCGAAGGTCCCAAAATTAAGTTAGTCTACAGCTTTAATTAATCATTTTAGCATAAACGCTTCGCTCGTTTTTACGGCCAAGTGCCATATAGCGATCGCAATTTCTGTCCGTCCGTCGGCCTGTCGGTCGGTCGGTCTGTCCAGGTTTTGCTAATTCAGGCACTTCCACATAAGCTAGGACGACGAAACTTGACAGGCATATCAGGGACCCCAAATGATTAAGTTGGAAACAGTCACTTCCCCGATCCGAGCATCGTGGGGGGAGTGGAAGGAGGGGGAATCCGGAATCCTGATGTATTTATCACTTTTGAACGGGTGATAGGATCTTACCGAAACTTCATATTTGGAAAGATCTCGTGCCTCAGACGACCAACATAGAATCCGGACCGGATCCAGTGACTTTTGGGGGGAGCTGGAGGGGGCAACAGGAAATCTTGGGAAACGCTATGAGTGGAGGGATTGAGCTGAAACTTGGTGGGAAGACACCAAGCAAACAGTAGATTCATTATTGACATAACCGAACCGGATTCTGGCACTGTGGGGGGAGTTGGGGGGGGGGTCCGAAATTCTGGTAACCCAGCGAGTGTGGTACTTCCTGATGGACTAAGACGATGAAACGGGGCTGGCGTATCAAGGACTCGAACAAACTGACTCGAGAATAGTCGTTTGCATGATCAGACCATCGTGGGGGGAGTGGAGGGATGGGGATCCGGAATCTAGTGGCATCCATAACTTTTGAACGGACGATCCGATTTGAATGAAACTTCACAAGTGGAAAGAAGTGTGGTCTCAGATGATCCATGTCAAGTCCGGACCGGATCCGATACTTGTGGGGGAGTCGAAGGGGGCACCGGGATTTTCTTGAAACGCTTAGCGTCGACGGATCGGGATGGAATTTGGTGGGAACAACAAACATAAGCCCTAGATACGTTCTTGACAGAACTAGACAATATCGGGGCTCTTTGGGGGGAGTTGGAGGGGGTTTCCCAGAATTCCGGTGATCGCGAGTAAGGATACTTCCAGATGTGGTAAGGACGATGAAACTTGGCAGGCATTTTAGTGACCCAGCCAAATGGTCTTACGGACCTGACACAATGCCCTAGGAAAACTTCCGTTATTGATCTGACCATTTTCTTTGGAGTTAAGGGGAGGGGAACCCGGAAATTACTGATTTGTGTAGGTTGCGAACGGTTGGTCCGATTCGAGTAAAACTTTTCTGGTGATAAGACCTAGACAGGCAAGACATGAAAATCATCACAAAAATCCAACGAATGTACCGAATGGGATGCAACTTTGACATTACGGATTTTATGCGACCTAGTTCGTGTTTTACGGTTCAGGCCGGATCCGGCCAGGGTAGGAGGAGGATGAACCGGACTCACACTTGAAGGCCTAGAAGAGGAGATGTCAGAGATATGACGTCTATGTTTCCTAGTCGTATCTGGTCACAGCGTGGGGAGTTGGAGGGGGAGTCACGAAAATTTTGTGGCTCGCATAGGGGTCAAACGAGTGGAGGGATTTGAATGAAACTTGAAGAGTAGAGATACGATGTTCCCTAGATGACACAGTTTAGGGTCCGGACCAGATCTGAACACGGGGGTGGGGGGGCGGGTACCGCAGTTTCACGAAAAATGCTCAGACTCAAGCGAAACTTGATAGCCGGTAAGAGAAGATGCTTTAGATGATCAGTTTATGTGTCTGGACCACATTCGGCCGTGGTAAGGGGGGTTTGAGGGGGACAAGTGCCGGAAATGCTCATCCTCGAGTGAAACTAGATATCCTATTTCTAGGTCCGATCCTAGGAGGTTGAAGGTGGTATTTTGTGACGTTCTCATCTACTTCCTTCCAACACTTACTCGTAACAAGTGCCATATGAGCTCGTAGCTCTTGTTAATTCCCCTAACTCAGCTTCAGTTTTGTCCTCAAAATCAGATACCCCACTGTACGCAATTTCAGATTTAAATGCCTGATCATTGACGACAATAACATCCTCATTTTGACGTTCTGATCGTGGTAAAAAAAAAATTAATAGAAAACAACAATTCGTCAAAAAATGGGTACGGCACCTTTTTGATACTTGATTAGGGGTACGCAACCTTTCTGAACCTTGATTAGGGGTAGGCGGTACGTAAAAGGTTTGGAACCACTGCTCTAAGAAATACCGCTCTCGGGGAATAGAAGGCATTTTGCGAACGAGCTTCCACGCATTCGGGCAATGCCCCCCCCCCCCGGCCTCTAATACATACCAGAACCAGACGACAACCAGAGCACACCACAGTAAAACCGGTTACTTCAAGTAGCCGAATGCCGTTCGTTTCATTTTACCCTAGAATTCTAAGTTCTCCGTATTTAGGTTCTCTCCGTGGCATGGGACGCCCCCTGTCGTCGTCATGTAGCCACGTGTAGGTAAAATTAAATTAATCGTCGCAAATCGCCGAAAAATCATCCATTTTTCTTGAAAACAGTCGATATTCCTTAAATCACCAATTTTTCTTCAGAACCTTCTTACCATATACCGATCGCAACTCCGTTGCGAGTCAGGGTACTTCCACATGTGCTAGGACGATGGGCACATCAGGGGCCCGACCAAACTAACTTGGAAATAATCAGTTTTCCGATCCGACCATCGGGGGGGGGGGGGGTAGTAACTTTCGAACGGGTGATCGGCTTGGAATGAAACTTAATGACTGAATAGATGACATATCTATGATGTACTATCTGAAGTCCGGACCGGATTAGACAGCAATGGGGGAGTTGGAGGGGGGGGGGGGGTAAGACCGGAAATCTCGAGAAACGGTTAGAATGGAGGGATCGGAGCGAAACTTGCTGGGAAGAACAAGCATCTGCTCTAGATTAATCGTTTACACAACTGGACTGGATCCGGACACTGGGGAGGGGGTTTCCGTCGGATTCCAGTGAAACCGAGGACATTTCTATGGTGAACTTTTTCCGGACCGGTCCGGACCGGATCCGATAACTATTGGGGGGGGGGGGATACGTGACCCGCTTAGACTGGAGAGACCGGGATGGAACTTTGTGGGAATAAAAGAACAGATTCCGGGCACTGTGGGGGGAGTTGGAGGGGGGGGGAGGGTCCGGAATTCCGGTGATCGCGAGTTAAGCTACTTCCAGATGTTCTAGGACGATGAAACTTGGCTGTAATATTAGAGATTCGACTAGATTGGCTTAAAGATCGCCACTTCCCAAATCCGACTATTCCTTAAAGTACCAATCTTGACCGCAAAGTATGATCAATAACTTTTAAGCAAAATAGACATTTTGGTGATCGAGCCCATTATGATTTTTGCCTCAAGGGTTTTGCTTACAAATGAAGTTCCAGCTCCCTTAAAGTGCGCATCTTGAAAGCAAAGTCGAAAAGTACTTTTGATCAAACGATACAATACATCTCAGCCCATGATCATTTGTGCCACAAGGGTTTTGCTTGAAAATTTATTTTTAGCACCCTTAAAGTGCGCATCTTAACCGGAAAGTGAAAAAAAAAAATACTTTTGACAAAACGATATATATTAGTGATCCCCAAGGGTCTGTTATCGTTTTTGCCTAAAGTTTTTTGCTTACAGATGAATTTCTAGCACCTTTTAAAATGCGCATCATTACACCCAATTTCAAAAATAAAATACTTTTTACCAAACAATACATTCTCGTGATTTCCAAGTCCATGATCATTCTTATCTCAAGGGTTCTGCTTACACGTGATCAGAACAAACCCAGGAAAAGGCAAATTCTATATTTCATCCTCTGAACCAGCCTTACAAGTGCCATATGAGCTTCCAGCTCTTGTTCTTCAGAAAAGTCAATTTTTCTTATAAAGAGTCGATTAATCTTAAAGGACCTATCTTACCTATAATACTAACGCAACCTACTTCCATAATCACTCCATATATTTCTCAGCCCGGAGACCCCAATTTCGTACGGTACATTCTAACCCCTCTAACAAAACCAATCTGATTTTCTCACTTGCCGTATTTTGCTCCCTTCGATTTGTATCACGTTGTCGCCGGTTGTCTGCGACAAACTTTTCAATCAGAAAAAACGGTTATGTAAATTTTTTCCCTGTTCTAACATAACATAACGAATTTATTTCAAACAACCACTATCATGGCAATGCCAAATTTGGGTATTACGTCAAGCATAATGCACATTCTAAAATCTATACAGTTAATCATCAATTCGTCATCAGAGACCTGTTATAATATATAAATGAAAACCAAAAACAGAACACGGACGTTGGAATAATATCACAGACAGCTACCACCATCATTATAAATTTTTGTGAAATTCGGAACGAAGCTTTTCTGGTACCGCGTATGTGTTGCAGGTACGGGGGACAACTTTGGAACCTTTGAACTTGCGACCCTTTCCTGTCGGTTTCTTGTGTTTTCATAAGGAGGAGGAAGGATATCGGATAGAACAGGATGGTGAAGGACCTTATGACCAACCGCTAAGCTCAGCCGCAGTCTCCGACTCTCAAGGGTTTCCATCTTAAACTTTTTTAGGAGAGCAGAATAGGGAACTTTGGGCTCACGACTTATTATTAGGAGTGCACGTTTCTGTATTCTTTCTACTTGTTGTGTCTGTTCGGCAGTAAGGACGAAGTGCCAAACAGCAGCCGCATATTTCAAAGTGGACCGAATGAAAGAAACGTAAATTCGGACAAGATGGGAATTAGGTACTTGGAACTTAGCCAGAAGTTTTAACAGCTGTAGACCAGCGTTTGCACGCTTTAGCATTACGTTGGTGTTGTCCTCCCATTTAAGATCAGACGTGATTGTTACACCAAGGAGCTTTAGCTTCTGTACCTGTAAACCAGAAGGCAGTGTTTCTTCAAAGGAAATGCTAGTTTTGAGGAAGGAAAAGGTTAAAATTGCACTTTTATCTTCGTTTACCTGCATGTCCAACAACCTGGCTTCATATTTAATGTCTTCTATTATGCCTGCAGCTTTGCTTTTAATATTTCTGTAGCATACTTCGGTTAAGCTTAAATCATCCACAAATTTCCAGCGATGTTCTCGCTATAAGTCAACGGGTCTCGGAAAAGGCTTAAAACAGCCAAAACCGTGGGTTATTCGTTGAAAGCAAAGCCTAGTTTCAAGTATTCAAATATTTTAAAATACTGTAAATTGAATAGTAAAGAGTGCGAGGGGTCCTTTAAAAACAGCCGATGTTTTCTTAAAAACAGTCAGTAAAAATCACCAGCCAGTTGGTAAATACTTGCCCCCCCCCCCCAAACATTTCGGCTAGTGACGCCTCTGGGGTCTCTCAAACCTCCAGTGTCTCTACTATACTTACTTTGCTCCGCCTCCCAGAGATGCTACCAAATTGCTTGGCAACAAACTATCCTCCTCCTTTCGCGGTGGTGGATTACTTATAGCAACTCCGATTTTCAGCCCTTCAATCTCCAAACCATCCATCTTCACGACCGCCAAAGCGGCAGCCCCCTCGCTCTGGTACTCCACATAGGCCAGTCCTTTAGGCTGTCCACTTCTGAACGTGACAATGCGAACTTCCTTTAAGTTTCCATGGGGTTCAAACAGTTTCTCAAGGTCCTCTTTTGTTGTTGTTTTGGGTAGCCCTTTAACAAACAGCTTGTTTTTCTCCAATTTATTTGGGTATTTAAATATGGGCGTTTTGAAAGTTGGATCGGCTTCATAAGGTGATACAAACATCGGGCGACCTTCAACGAGTTCTCGGTCTCGTTTTAGAGCATCCTCTGCCTCTTCAGATTTACTAAAGACGACATAAGCAAAGCCTTTGGACTTTTTGCTAAAATTTTTCACTAAACGCACACTTTCAACCTTTCCGGATGAAGACATAAGTCGTTTCAAGTCCTCCTCTGTCTTCTCATAGTCCAAATTGCTCAAGAAAACGGTTCGTTCTGGGTGAGCCGATTCATTGGCTAGCACACCAAACTCTTCTGGCTTTTGCGTGTCTTCAACTTTCTCTCGTTTTGGTGGTTTCTCCGCATCAGGCGTTGGAGAAGCCTTTCGCTTCACTGTTGATCCTTCCTTGGTAATTTCTTCTTCCTTTTTCTTTAGGTTCCTAGGAGGTCCTTCTTCACTGTCTTTTTTGCCCCTTTTCAGCTTGAACTCCTTCGCCCTATCTGTCTTCTTAGATTTCTTATCATGTTCATTCTCGGCATTTTTTAGTCTCTTTTCGTGAACTTGTGTCAGCTTCTGGGCACACTTTTCTGCACAGAGCTCAAACTGATCCAAATCTCCCCTTTCCCTTTCATAACCTAGCCAAGCCTTTGTTATTAGCTCAGGCCAGTCCGTTTCGGACTGGAGTGCCCTCTGGTACAATTTCCGAACATGCTTCGAATCCCCATATCTTTGCTCCAAGGTAATGTAGCTCAGCCAAGTCATCGCTGATTGGGAAAGTCCAAGGTCTAGGATGTCTGTCCATAGCTTTCTTGCTTCTTCTAGACTTCCTCGAGAAAACTCCAATCTGGCCCAATACTGATACAGATCACACTCTGGGTCACTCTCCAGTCCAAATGTTCCCATTACATGCTGAGTCGCGCGAGTCAAAATTTCGCGGAGCTCTTCAAGTTCTTTCTCAGAGGAAGAATCATCCTCCCATTTAGCCTGCCGCCTTGTATAGTCTATGTAGCTGAACCACACATTCTTGTGGTCTGCCCCTGTGGTCAGCCCAGCACTATGGGCTCTCTCTACAGTCTTTATTATTTCTGCTTTAGGTTTTTGTGCTCTCTCTTGTGTCAGAATGTACGAACACCATAAATCTCCAACCCATGGACAGTTCCTGATGCTCCCCTCATGCACTTTTAAGGCCAGTGAATTATCTTTCAAACTTTGTATAATATAGTTAATATAGTCCAACCAGATGTTGCTGATCAATGGACAATCCGCCACTGCACGTTCGAAAAGGCAAAGTATTCTTGCAGGGTCGGGATCACACAATTCAAAATCCATATACCGCCTGTAGACCTCTCTCTTTTCACTGTCCCGTAAAAGTTCCTCTTCGAATGGCAAGATTCTCTTCAGAGTTTCCTGTGATTTTTCATACAGTTCAAAAACCACTGAGTCAACTTCTTCTGCAGTACTTTCCTTCCACTTCTGATAGTCATCATAAGCTGTTTCATTATTCAACAAGGGGCACATTAGCTGACGTTTGAACAGTTTTTCAATCCTCTGTTTCTGTTCCTGCAACTGTTCTTCAGGTGTTTGTTCAATGGAAGTTAAAGTCTGAAGTATACACAGTTCATACTCTCTGAAGGCCTCCCACAAGATGGCGCCACTGCTTACATGGAGTCCTGCACTCTGTAGGGCTTTTTCGAACACAGCCCTCGCTTGTTCAATATCACCAAGTCCAATGGTATACTGGCAGTACTCAAGCCAAACTGGGACAGATAAATACTCCGAGACAGCACTTTCAAAGAGTTCTTTTAAATGCTTCTTCTCATCTTCTGATGTTGCAATACTTGATTCGTCTTGTAACCAATCAAGCCACAACTGCTCAGAAAGTGGAAACAGCTTGTGCATTTGCTTTCGAGCTAATCTTAATCGATCAAATTCTCCAAGATCTCTGAGCATATTTACAACACTAACATTCAAACTGTAATCATATGGGTTTCCCGCTAGTTGTTTTTCAAGGGCTACAAGCTCCCTTTCTTTTTGCTCTTTGTTTTCATCTCCAACAGAACCTTCACTCATTGAAGAATCCTTGTCAGATTGCTGGTCATCTTTGTCAGAGAGGTGTTCACCAGCCATGTTACTGTCACTAGACTTGCTCAGATCCAGACTGTCTGTCCCGTAGATACCTCCAGTTATCTCATCACCAACCTCTTGATCCATTCTGACCACCGTCGGATCGAATAACAGGTACCTACAACGTCAAAAATGTGTAAGCTCCAATTCTAATCTAGGCTAATTTATCTTGGTTGAAGCTGGGCTGATGGTTTTATACCTGATACCACCACTCAAAACCTGACCCCACCAAAAGAACAAACCCTCGGATTGAATATCCTGCACTTTGTTTCTGTGTCTTCTTAGCTACAGGCATGCAGAGGCGTAACTACCATCCTGGGGGGGGGGGGGGGAGGCGAGGGACAGCCCGAAATCTGCCAACAAATATCTTTGTGTGCCGACGGAATATCAGAACAGTAAGGGTTTGACCAAATTTCGCTTGACATTAGATACTTGGCTTAAAACGACTTGAAGTTGCTAAATTGTTATGAAAGTAAATCGCCTGCGACTCTTCACTTGTCAGCTATAACTTTTGCCAATTGGGGAACTGATTTCACAGTAATAAATGTAAAATCTTGGACACATGACGGATGACAAGCCGCGGAAGTAGACTGGATTTGTATTTAGGTACTATCGTTCCTTTGAAGGATTTGGGTTGTTTTTTCACTGTAATGTAGATAAGGAACTTGGCCGACCTCAAGACAGATTTTGGCTGGTTTGGCTTACAAAATTCAAAACATCTGGAAATGGGAGTTGTCAGACGAAAACAATGACGGACATCTAGAGCCTTAGGGACAGGGCGGTTCCAAGTCCCTGGGGTTGGGGGTTGGCTACTTTAAATAATTCGATGGCAAAGGCATAGGCATGGCATAACCTGGCAAGCTGATGAAAAGATTAAGGAAGCAGACCCGTCATGTCAGCCACGCCAGCAGTCATTACATACCTTACTGTGCCTAAGAAGAAATTAAGCTGAGCGCCGCGAGAGAAATTTTTCTTATTAGCCTATTTTCTTGCAAAACTTTCCGTAGAAATTTAGAGCGTGTTCCACCCTCGTACCAATAGTAACTATTAGTTACTAAATCCGTTCCAACCTCACGAAAAGTTACTACGCTGACCGTTCCACCCTTCTCGAAATAGTAACTAATAGTAGCTATTTGCTCACCACGCTCGGGAGCGTGGTAAGCGTAGTAACCACGAATCTCTGTCACGTGATTGGTCGGATTCACCCGTGGCATGATATTCCACTGGAAAACATAAAAATCGTTCCAGCCTTGACGACAAAAAGGCAGAATTTGTGACGTCATGCGTAGTAAATTTACTACGGTAAGTAGGATGGAACACGCTCTTAGGGACAGGGCGGTTCCAAGTCCTTGGGGTTGGGGGCTGGCTACTTTAAATAATTCGATGGCAAAGGCATAGGCATGGCATAACCTGGCAAGCTCATGAAAAGATTAAGGAAGCAGACCCGTCATGTCAGCCACGCCAGCAGTCATTACATACCTTACTGTGCCTAAGAGCAAATTAAGCTGAGGGCCGCGAGCGAAATTTTTCTGATTAGCCTTTTTTTTGCAAAACTTTCTGTAGAAATTTAAGTTTCTTATCTCGTACAAACCCCGAAATCCCAAGCCTCAACACACGTGAATGACACGCTAACAAGAGGGCGCCGTAGAAGAAACTTTAGCGTTGTCCTAATAGGTGTTATAAGCTGAATAACGCTATACGCGAGGTTTACGTCGTAACACACGCCTGTTCAAATACAACCCAAGAGGTTCTTATCAATGCGGCGTTCGGTGTTGCCAAGTTAATACAATTTTTCGAGCTCTAAAAATATCCGAAAAGGTTCTTGTTACTACTTGAAGTACACGAGTACAATATAACGCAAAGTATACTGTAAAAAAGCTATTAAAATAAGGGATGGACAGCATTGATCCTGAACTGACGAAAAGCAGTCGTAATAGAACAAAAACGTGTTTTTTTAAGAAAAGTTGTTTCTTTAGCTTCCAACAAAGTAGAACTGTTGTGCAATCTTTGGCAACCCTGACGGCGCTGCGCCTCTCCTCGGCCCGCTGGCGGAACCAACCAAGCGATCTGATTGGCTCTGCATAAGGAAGAATAGGGCCGAGCTCTATTTTCCTTATTCACCTTATTACAGCGCGCCACGACGAAAAGAGGAATCTGTAATAAGCTTTATACGCCGTAATACACCTTACAACACCTATTAGGACAAAGCTTTTGGAGTGCCTTTTGAGGATTCCAAATGAAAGTAGCCTCTGGGCTAACTTTGATATCATAAATATTCCCGTCTGCCACAATCACGATAACTACTGAATGATGAGAGATCTGAACGGCAACCAGTATCTTGCCGGCACGAGTCGGGACAATTCAGGGTTGTGGAGAGGGGGGCACAATTTTTGTACGGTAAAGGCTTCTTGAGCTTTTCAGGAGCTGATTTTTGTACCGAAAGGTGCCAATTGAAATATCAGTAAGTTTTATCGGCACTTCATGCCTGGCAAATGCTTGTATTGGGCAAAACTGTTCCGATGGATTCCTCAGAAGTATTTAAATTCCATGTATAGTGTGATATCAATCCCATTTAATGACCACAAGTTCAATTTCAAGGCAGAATACTACAGCGAGAGTGGAGTTGCTGCAAAATGCTTTTCACACGAGGTAATTTTTGTACAAAAATGTGCCAATAAAAATGTCAGTATGCTTCTGAGCAAAATTGTGCCAACTGGTTACCTTCTCAGACCATGTTGGGGGTGGGGGGTACCATACCAAAAAGTAAGACAAGAACATAGATCAGAGGTATTTCAGAGCCTATAAAAACAAGTATTTGTGTGTTTGTTCTGGGGCCACCTACACCCCCCAGATATGGCCCTGTATCCCATGAATGGTTATTTTAGTACCTTGACAGCTAGCAAAATTAGAAAGGGGTGAGATTGCTGTTGGTTGGGCAGCTTTCAGATGTACTTATGCATGGCCCAGACTGGCTGGCAGCCTGCACTTGTGAGACAGAAGTCAATTGAGGGATAGTGAAAATGTTACCTAGCTAGATTTTATCTTATCTAGCTAAAGATTTATAACATAAGGCATTATTATATAGGTGTAAATATGTATATTCTATCCTGTTCAAGCCTGTACTTCTTTGGTCACCATCTCACTTTTAGACATTATTTTTACTCACTTGCCCACTAAAAGACAATTGTTGGTTTAGCTAAAGTTGCGTGTTTTTGGATTCACTTCTGTTTCGTCAAAGTTTGTAGTTTGGCTCTTGTTTTGTCTTACTTGCGTTTTATTGAGTTCTTGTTTCCGAAAAGTCAAACTACACCAAACTACGTCTGCGAGGTAGTTTGTAGTTTGAGCTCCGTAGTTTCAGGTTTGAAACTAGAGCAAGTGGAATGGACAAATAAAACGGCTTTTAAGCGAAACTATGCCGAAACTACATCCAAAAAAACGCAACTTAAGTAATTTGTTTAGACCTAATGCAGACATCTAATTAGGATCTGAGATGAATATAAGAAGGCCAGTCTGTAAAAATAATGAATCAGTGCAAAGCTCCACAATTTTCTGTAAAAACAGTCTATTTTTTTCTTGGAGACAGCAGTTTTTTTTAAAAACAGTGTTTTTTTGTAATAATTACAGATTTTGTCTTAAAAACAGTGATTTTTTTTTCTGAAAATCAGTCTCTTTTTCGTAAAAACAGTTTTTTTCTTAAAAGATTTGTTTTTTCTGCAAAACAGTCGGTAAAAATGACCACCCAGTTGCTAAATACCTTCTCCCAAAAAATTTTGGCTAGCAACACCGCTGGTCCCAGTCAGTCTGAAACTATACCAACCAAAGCTAAATGACATCTACGGATAAATACCTTTACTGTAAGTGCAAACTAATGCTGACTGGCAAACATAAAAGCAAAAGACATTTTGATTGTCTTGAGACTTGGTCAGGTTAAGAAAACACGACAAGGGTACTAGAACAAATACCAACCCCTAAACAGTAACCCCCTTCTGGTGGTTTGTCTGGCTGAGGGTAAAATCCAGTAGCCTACCTGTCTAGTATCTAGTACACTTAGGCTTAAAGCACAACTCTTATTAGAAATGATCTTTTCCCTGTAAAATGGACCAGAAAAAATGATTTCGAAAATACCATTACTTTCCACCTGAAACTAGCGATTATCTTGTTAGCGCTTGTCGATTACATCCAGCCTTCCTGCTCTCCGACACGGCGGCTGGGCGCAAAAGATTTGAAAACTGAACGTGCCTTGGTTACAAAGTGGGAAAAATAAGACAAATACACAAAAGATTATCACATCCTTATGTATGAAAGAGTTGCCAGCGGAAAATGAAGATTCCGGCAAACTTTTCGTTAGGTGACGGGAAAACTCGGCAAGGCTGAAAAAGTGCTCAAAATTCGTAATTACGAAACGAAACAATGGAGAAAGGTGGGGATTTTAGAAGCTTCTAATTCCATATGGGAGCTAAGTATATTGTAAAAGGCAGAATAAGCAAGAGGGGTCCTTTAAGTATTCAATAAGTCTACAACTGATCCTTGATTTTTTTGGGTTTTTTTGGCTATACTGGAATGTTGGGTTTACCCAGTTTGGGACCTGTTTGGAACAGAACAGATGCCAGTTACACTTGTCACTATCCAAAACACTTGGCACCCTAACTAAATGATATATTGATGATCTGAGTGAAATTCAGAAAATGACCATTCAAAATTTTGCTCTAGTTATTTGGCATAGGCTCTTTGAAGCACAACTGCACAAGGTTTTATGGCAATTGCAGCTTTTGTCTCAGCAACTGTAATACAGCTATAATGTACCTGAGCCCACCATGGTTTAATAGAAAACAAAATTGTAAAATATCTAGCATCTTTGTGTACAAAAAATAGTAGAAGAAATGTATACGCTATAGACACAACAAATCATTATAGATCCCATGCATCAAAGGGTTGTGATCGGAAAAATGTGAGATCTAAACATGAATAATTTTATGCAGAGCAAAGCTAGGGGCTTCTTTGATGGTATGATAAAATCTATCACATCTGGTCCAGTTGTATTACAAGTTTTAAAGGGAGATAACGCTATTCTAAAGAATCATGAGATAATGGGCGCAACTAACCTAGACGACGATAAACCTGGAACAATTAGAAAAGATTTTGCCAAAAATTTTGAAGCGAATAGTATCTCTTGATCCCTCTGTCTGTTCATTTTGACCAGGTTTTGCTTTTTCGGGTACAGTAAGTAGATCCACTACACTGTAAAAGTTTCTCCGAGAAAGGATTAAATTAAACTGCAATATTTACTACTGGCAGTACTGTGATTAATCTTATCTCTACTGGGATAACATTAATCCGAATTAGAAATAATGTTATTTCAGTAGAGACAATATTAATCCCAGTAGCAAATACTGCGAGATTTTTTTTTACAGTGTAGCCTACCGGAAACAGACAAAAGTCAGGGAGCTCTGTCAGACTGTACAGGAGGGGTATACTACCTTGAACTTATATGACCTCGAGCTTGGCTTGAAAACCTTACACAAGGGCATTTCTGTCTACTTGCTGTCTACAACTCAGCTACAGCTACTATTGTACATACAGTATAAAAACAGGTATGAAACAGGTCCTAGGTCCTGCCTAGGTCACTCAGGGTTTCCTTCTTGACAGTTAGGACTGCATTGAAATTTCCTTTCAACCTTTTTAGGCCAATTTTGAGGCTGTGTTATTTGAGGTTGGATACCCCCAGTCTAGTACACTAGCCCCTTTTCAGGCACGGTGCTCAAACGTCTAGCACCATGCCTGGGTGCTAGACGTTCAAGCACTCTACCTTGGATTTCATGTATGGTGCATGGATTTCAGTATACAGTGCATACATCAAAAACACAGTTTCTGTCATAACAACTGAGCACCAGCTCGGACAGGGCTGAAATTACTACCATGAATTGGAGAAATCAAAGACAATCCTTTATATATTTTTCACAACAAAAACAAAAGGGCTCGGCTGATGACAGATGTGAAAAACCTCATTTCCTTTTCTACATAGGCAAGGGTTTTGCATGCAAAGTGTCCTGTGCCTCAGCTTTTTCTACCTAGCAGCCAACGAGAATATTGGCTCTTGGGGAATAGATAGGGAAAATACATGGAAAATAGATAGGGTGCTGTTAGGTTTTTCATCTCCATCATCAGTAGAGCCCCTTTGTTTTTGCTGTGGAAAATATATAAGGATTGTCTTTGATTTCTCCAATTCATAGTAGTAATTTCAGCCCTGTCGGAGCTGGTGCTCAGTTGTGATGACAGAAACTGTGTGCACTGTATACTGAAATCCATGCACCATACATGAAATCCAAGGTACAGTGCTTGAACGTCTAGCACCCAGGCATGGTGCTAGACGTTTGAGCACCGTGCCTGAAATGGGGCTAGTGTGACACTAGCCTGGATACCCCTCCTGTACCAGTCCTATACTCCTGTGGAGGTAGGTTTATGTGAACAGTTACTTTAATGTGAACAGTACAGTTCTGGGCTAAGTAAATGGTAGAATGGAGATCCAAAATACCTATTCTAGTCCCTTACTTACCTTTTTTGGCTAACTGGTAGTTAGCTTTAGACACAGAAAGTACATGAAAATGGCAAAGTCTAATGTCAACAAACGTTCACATAAGCACACCTCTACAGTCCAGAGCCTCTGGGGCTCTGGCACTTTCTTCTTATCCCGTCCTGGGAACACCTGGACAGCGCATGGTGCTAGTGCTTCACTGATCTCTATCTACAAGACTGATAGCATACCTGATAATAAGATCGCCTACCTTATAATAAGATAGCCTACCTGATAATAAGATAGCCTACCTTAATCCCTACTTTTTTCGCTTTTTGTGGTTGTTGTTGTTTTGTGTTGTTGATTGGAGCTTCCAGAATTTCTTCTCTACGCTCCAGAATCCTTATTCTTGACTTTGTCTCTTACCTTAAAATCACAGCTCCTCTACTCCTCTTCTTCTTCTGATCGTTATTCTAAAGGACGACTCAGACGAGACGGCGTTCGTAAGGTTCGTAAAGTTTTTCGCAAAGTATAAACTGTCCTTAGGTTTGTCGCTACTCAGCTCAGAATTTGAAAATTTGACTACCAAAAATTACCACTGAAAAAGCTCTTGAAATTATTCGACCTTATCGTATAGCCTATATCTACCATATCTAGACCCCGGCTTTGGGCAGCTGTCACCTTCCTTCCTTCAACTTGAATCGGGGTCGGGTCCAACTTACTTTCGGTCCCTTTCTGCCTTTCTTCGTGTGGCTGTTGTTTTCAAAAGGGGATCCGCTGCTGATCCGTAGCTAACGTCATAGTTTCGGCTGATATGCCTAACGTCGTTGTCTGGTTTTCGAGAATGATAAATTAATCGGAAGTACTGCCAGATTTAGTAGAAGTTTACGTGAGTTTAGCGCGCAATGTCAAACAAAGTCTCCGGAATGAGTTTTTGACATTTGACAAACACGCCAGTGATCCTCAAGAAGAACGAGTAAACGTCTCACTAACGACTCGAACTCAACAACTCAAATCCTGTCAACCAATCACGGCGATCTTTGGGAGCAGATGTGCGTCCGGCTCTTCCGCTAGATACCCGGCGGTTTTGCATCGGCAAGGAGAGTACGGGATCAAGAGTATACTGGTAGGTTAATGCGAATGTCGAAGGAAGCCGTAGTCGTGTTATTGTCATCAGTTTTTCTGGTCTTTGTTGATTAGTGAAATTGTCCGTTGACGCTTTGCCTGGTCCATTGATTGTGAAACTTAAAACGTTCTGCTCAAGTATTATATAGCGATCGAGTTGCCCTATGTCAGACTTTTACTAGATCGGGCACTTCCAGATAAGCTAGGACGATGAAAAATGTCATGCGTTTAGAGCAGTGGATCCCAACCTTTTCCGTAACGCGTACCCCTAACCAAGGTTCGAAAAGTGGCGTACCCCCTATACCCTCTATTTCACAACGTCAGAATGACGATATTTATTGTCATGAAGGATATGGCACACATCTGCAGAAATAAAACAATGAGACACTCGCGGCTGCTTTGTAGCTATAATTTTGTCAAATCGCGGCTCGACGTCATTAACGGCAATATTTTTACAGTCAGCCTGTTGCTGTGTTTGGTTATGATTTTTCTCCGTGCTATCATCAAGCTGCATCACAAACTTTTTCGTTAGCTCAATTCGCAACCTGAATGACAAAATCACTTGCAATGTCTTCGATTCTTCTTGAAACAGTATTGTTTGACACAGGAACAGATTTTGCGGTAGTAGGCTAGCTGATGTGGAATAAACATTATTTCACTGACTTTCACTAGGGCTTGTAATCAGAGCCGTCACGCGCGAGTTGGGAACACTCATCCCCCAAAAGTCGTCGGCCAGGTTAAAAAGAAACGTGTAGAAAGAAGCGCCGCGATTTTCCGTAAAAACAGTTGTTTCTTTTTGTGTTTTTTCGGTCGGCAAAATGACCAGCCAGTCGGTAAAAATGCCTAGCCCCCAAAAAAAACATTTTGGCTAGTGATGCCTCTGCTGGTAGTTTTAGGCTTTCGGCAATAAAAAATGAGTGAGGCGAGATTTTGAAGCTACAGACTAAATGGATATTTTACCTTCGCGTGCCAGTGGTTGGGAACCACTGGTTTAGAGGACTCGAAACAGACCTCTTAAGACACTTTACTTCCCGGATCTGATCATCGGCGGGGGTGGTGGGGAGGGGGGCAAGGGAGAGGAAAATTTTGTTGCATCCGCATATACTTTTTTTTGTGCCGCCTACATTCGTAACAAGTGCAATATGCGCTCGTAGCTTTTGTTTTGATTATAAAAATTTCAGGTAATAATCGAAGTTGAGTAGCCTATTGTATCGTTGTTGTTCTTTTTTTTTTGTTGAGAAGTAAGCGATCCGTTGAAGCTGTCCCTTTTTGATCATCCGTCGATGTTTCTTATTTATGTAGACTATAAGCGCAGGGGTGTCATTTGGGGGGGGGGGGGGCGGCTGCCCCCCCCCCTGGCCTTCCAAGGGGGCCCAGAGCTACCCAGAAAAAAACACAAAAATAGCCAGAAAAACAGCTTCTCATCAGGACTGTGACATTTGGTAGCGCCATATCGGTTGACCAAGGTTCCTCTATAATCCGAGATAGTGACCCATTGTTAGAGAATCGAGTGTCTCTAAGCCACGTTTGAGCAAGGGCAAATAATCAGATAAAATGGGTCAGACGAGGCAACTGAAAGGCAAGAAGACAGGGGCAGCAGCCTGTATTGCCGAGTACAACTTAAACATTACCATTTGCCTCTCTGAAGACACATCCATCCTTACAGCAGGGTTAGCGGCAATAGAGAGTTAGAAGTGGTGAAGAACGACCCCAGAGGAGTTATGTATTTTTACGATAAAAATGGATGAGTCAAAGTTTTAATGGAAGTTTATGTCGTTATAGATTGACGAGTGAAAGTGAGATTCGAAAATACCCAAGAAGAAACGAAGATACAATGAGGAACGCTTACCCAGGTTCAGACGACGTCTTGAGAAAGACCCCTACCCTTTTAAAGTATTGACGAGCCTATAGACAAAAGTCTATTGAATTGAACCAACATATTGGTCTAAAAGTATTGAAGGATATTTAAAAGTATATATAAACCCAGTGGCATGACCGTGTTTGGGCTGAAGCCCATGTGGCAACCATCATACAACAACAACAACAACAACAACAAAGAACAGTGGTGACCCAAATGCCTCCAGAGTAGAGAAAGGTAGTTATACTGTCGGACTCTTGATCAGCTAATACACAAAATAAACTCTGCAAGGGAAGACGCAGACCTCCGGAACATCAGAAAACTCCTTCAACACAGTTGCAAATTTCAGCATATCCCGAGCCAGAAGGGAATCCAACACAACGAAGAAGCGGATGCCCTCGCTAGTAAAGCAGCGGACAACCCAGCACAATCCCAACTACAAACAATGAGAGACGCCATGTGTGACCGTATCCCCTTGAAGAAAATGCAGTTCCACCAGTCACCCTTTAGAACGGGACATTAGTGCATCACCTACTACACGCTTAAGTTAAAAACCCTCCTGTTAAAGTTTAACCGAAAAGGGCTGGGATATGACAATCTAGGTACCCGTCACTTATTATGCCTCACGAGAAAGATTTATTAATTTTTTTTTGTTCGGGCACTTAGCAATCTCCACCAATCTCACCCCTGACCACTGAAAAGCCGCGCTGTGTTGTGATTAATTTTTCACGTGTCGTAGTAGAATTTTCGTTGTGGGGACGGCCTCAGATATTCTGAACGTCATAACTAGAGTCGATAGTTGAAAAAAAAAAAAAAATCCCTTTGCAGAATCCAAATAATTCAATGTGTCCAGTTAAATGATACAAAAGTAAGTTGGCTTTTCAGTTAAACTTTAAACATAACGTTGTTAGAATGGGGACTCCACAACACACCAAACTGTAAAACATGTCATCAGGTACAAGAGGATGTGCAACATGTGTTACTCAACTGCAAAGGCGACAATCAAGCAGCCAAAAAGAGGGCGTCGTGCCGGAAATTAAAGATACAACCGTCTTTAAGCGCGATCAACTGAGCACCACTTAGGAAGTTGGAGGAGAAAGAACTTTTCCGCCAGATGAACAAAATCCAGGCAAAAATTCGCCCAGAGAACAAACAAAGTGCAGACGACGCAGGCTACCGAGTCAAGAGGCATATTCTAGCCGTTCCCCGAGGACTCTTCGAGGAATCGAAGGGAACGGCGAGAATAGAGGGAGTCACTCCACGCGGACTCCGCGTATAGAAACAGCGAGAACACGGAGAATGCTTCCAAAAATGGATTTTGTGTCGAAAAAAAATATGCAGTTGACGAAATTAGTCTGGATCCACTTTATTTTTGGTTTTGTTTATTCTGATTGTTTTTAATTAATTTTACATTGCACCAACACAAGCAAAATTTGATTTCCCTCCGAATCTGAAAGGGAGTCCTTTCTGATAATGGTGATGATAATCGGAGCATTCCCCGTCCGTGGGGACTCGCGAGAATACGGGGAGTGAATCCCCGGGACAAACAAAAACGCGGGGACTCCTCAAGTGGAGTCCTCGGGGAACGGCGAGAATACGCCTAAGAAGAGAGGCCGAAAGGGAACGACGTTGACGTCGCTCCCAATAGTCCCAATGGATTGACGATTTGAATGACGATGCGAACCTACGTCTCCCTATCTCTAGCTGCGTTCGCTGCACTCCGGGCTGTCTCTGGTGTTTTGTCACCAGTCTCCGGTTTTTCTCTTACAACGTGTTTTTGGTTCACCGGTGAGTTGACCTGTGCCACCGGTTAGTTCAAAAAACGGGTAAGAAAACTGGTGAGTAGTCCCCGGTGGATGCAAAAACGGCTTATAAGAAAAACCGGAGACAACCAGTGAGAACTCCCGTGACAAAGAACGCAGCTTCTGTAATATGACCATGCAGAGTCGAATATTTTCCCGTACCCTGCCCGATGCAAACGAGCGGAGGTTAGGAGCTACGCGTCACATCACATTCCCTTACCTCTACAAATAGCTATATCGCTGTAAAGCCGCGTAGAAGAAACTTTCAAAGTCAAAGCCGATTGGTTCTCTGGCCGCGCTCCAGAGCGGGTCGGCGAGCCTCCTGCACTTACCCTTGGTTCACACTGCTGCGTCACATGTGACACAATTTTTTCTTTGGTGTTCCAACGTGCGACATAATAGCACGAGCCTTCCCACCACCGCGCAGACGCAAAAGGAAAATGAAATTGTTCGTCAAGATTGTTCTACCAAAGGACAAAGGAGTCCTTGGGGAAACGACCTCTGAGGATGGGGGGGACTAGTGGGGAGATTACCCTTCTGAGTATCAAGCACCACTAGGAAATTTTTAGTCAAAACCTATGAGTCATCTTGTTCAAAACAGGTTAATACAAGTATATTCAGAAGATATTTTGCATTCAGCCATCCTAGGATTACAATCAGAACAAGGTAGAGCAATTCTTAGTTTTGAAAATTAATTAATCTTTGGTTTTTCTTTTCTTTCCCTCAAAAAATCGCATGCGATATGTCGGATCAGTTGCAATTTTTCAACGCATCCGACACTGCGACAAAACGCAAAGTTCTGTGTTGCTTGTCGCACGATTTGTGTCGGTTGATGCAAAAATTTGCGCGAAATCGCAGCAGTGTGAACCAGGGGTTATTGCTCTGCGACGAGTGCAGGCGAAGACGGAAGCAGACGGGTATCAACTCAAAGGTAGAACATGTACCTCTAGCTCTGCTCAGTTTTGTGGGGGTATCCCCCCATAGTCGCTGCATGGTACCGAAGACGGAGGTTCTATTTGATTATTTGTCCTTGGTTTGAGCCTTGGTCAGTTGTGTGCCTGAACTTGTTTTCCTGGATAGCTGAGGGCCCCCTTGGAAATTGAAGGTGGAGCACCACCTCAAAAGAGCACAAGATAAAACGTAGTTAGGGGAGAAGGTCAGCAAACACTCAGCGCCTTTTCCACATAACCCAACCTTGTTTATATTGTAAAACGATAAACCAGTTTTAAATGTATGTTTCACGAGGGTTGCAGCAAAGGCTACTCCGTTTCAAACTTTGTTTCGTATGGTCATTTTATTCGGAAAGAGGCGATTTGAAGCACTGTCATGTTACCAGCTTTCAGTTACGTGATCAATACTGTTTGAAATATATCGTTAACATCAGAGGCCTTAGGCTACTAGCCAAAATGTTTGGGGGGGGGGGGGGGGCATTTACCGACTGGCTGGTAATTTTTACCGACTGTTTTTGCAGAAAAAAAGACTGTTCTCAAGAAAAGCAGTGACAGTTTTGAAAAAAAAATTGACTGATTTTCAGAAAAACCAACTGTTTTGACAAAAAATCAACTGATTTTCAGAAAAACCGACTGTTTTCATAAAAAAATCAACTATTTTGACGAAAAATCGCGGCGCTTCGCACCGACTCGGTTATTTTTATCGACTGGCGGACAAGATTGGGGGAGGGCGTCCTTCCCCCCCCCCCCCCGGTCGTGCCACCCCTGGTTAACATACAAATTTGACCTGATAAACCAGAAGTGACCCTTACTTTCAGTTATGGCCTGCGACACCTTTTACGGTACGCTCCGTTTACTGGAAGAGTGCGTCATTTGTTTGAGGTTTTGGGCTCGGAATTTTGGGGGATGGGCAATTTTGATACCTAAATTTTAAGCCTTTTAATTCTTCAGCAGTGCTGGATTTCTGATAGTAGCATGTTCTGCGGTGTTCATCATGGCGGGGCATCCCAAAGCACTTCAAACCGTCCCGACGTCACGGGGCCCCTAAGGCGGGAGCCCGGAACGACGCCGCTACCCCCCCCTTAGGATTCTGAGAAAAGACGTCTGTGCATTGGCGTCATGTTTGAGGGGGGACGCCCTCGATGTTGGTCTGTTGTCTGTTGTTAACGTCTGTCGTTTCTTTTTTAACCAACGACACTAGCAGCTCCCCACCAAATCTGGAAGGGGGTCACTTTTTTGATGATAATAGAGATAATTAGAGCAAATCCCGAGACTGACGGGAAGTAACAATAGTGAGGAAGTAACAATAATTTAATCATGAGGATAACCCAAGAAATGCGGAACTACTGGCGAGCCAAGCGAGAAACACTACACGTTCGGGCTTCGTCAGAAGCATATGGGGTTTGGAATTCGATTCTTTGTGAAACCCAGAGTGCGGTAAGTTTAGCTTAGTTAAAGGACCGACTAAACATTTCTTGACAGACCACCAGCGACAAAAATTTTAATCCATTTTTTTAGTTGATTGGTTGATTTTGGTACGACGGCATGGTTTCCCACTTGTTTGTTGTTGTTGCTGTTGTTGTTTTCTTTGCTTTCTTCCTTCATTTCTTTTTGTTCTTCCTCTTTCAGTTTTCTTCTCTTTCTTGAAAAAGTTTGTGAAAATTAATGTAAAGTGATTTTTTTTTTATGTATTACTGCCCCCACAGCCCCATTCGGGCTTTCCTGCAGTCAGAAGTATCAGCTACATGTACAAAGGATATTAAGAGGGTTCGGCAAAAGGTGTGTTCATGTGGTTTAGCATGTAAAAGTTGGTTTGTATAATAAAGAGTATTAAACTAAAAAAAAATCTAAAAACTAAAAAAGGAAGTAACAAAAGAAACGCACGGACTCCAATGTGGTTCAGGTTCGTTTAGTTTTCAAAATACTCAGAACAAATAACGTTTCATCACTTCAAGACAGAGAGCAGGCTCGATGTCACGAACAGGGAAACAACGCGGAGCGGCGAGCCTTGGCTGGTCAGTTCCTTTTTTTACTGTTCATCTACGTGTACGGCCAATTTAGCCACAAAACGCTCCAGGTGTAAAGCCCAGGGTTCTGAAAATATAGTTCTTCAACTTCTGAAAATGGAGCCAAAAGCTGCCGTCGCAAATAATAACAAGTTGACTTCGGAGTCTAACCATTGGTGTATTCTCGCCGTTCCCCGAGGACTCCTCGGGGAATCGAAGGGAACGGCGAGAATAGAGGGAGTCGCTCCATGCGGACTCCGCGTACAGAAGCAGCGAGATCACGGGAATGCTTCCAAAATGGATTTTGTTCGAACAAAAAAAATATGCAGTTGACGAGATTAGTCTGGATCCACTTTATTTTTGGTTTTGTTTATTCTGATTGTTTTTAATTAATTTTACATTGCACCAACACCAGCAAAAAATGATTCCCCTCCGAATCTGAAAGGGATTATTTTTTGATGATGCTGATGATAATCGGAGCATTCCTCGTCCGTGGCGGACTCACGAGAATACGGGGAGTGAATCCCCGGGACAAACAAAAACGCGGGGACTCCTTAAGTGGAGTAATCGGGGAACGGCAAGAATACGCCTCATGTCTGCATTGCAGCCTATCTTCAGTTACCTGAAGTAACATTTCAGATTTATTTTGCTTTGGATCTCTTCTCCCGTCGGTCATCAGTCCTACCTACGAACTTTATACGACAGACGTTATTTCTTCCATACTACCTGTAAAGGACTTTACGCGTATTCTCACCGTTCCCCGAGGACTCCTCCCTTTATTTTTGGTTTTGTTTATTCTGATTGTTTTTAATTAATTTTACATTGCACCAACACAAGCAAAAATTGATTCCCCTCCGAATCTGAAAGGGAGTCCTTTTTGATGATGGTGATGATAATCGGAGCATTGCCCTTCCATGGGGACTCGCGAGAATACGGGGGATCCCCGGGACAAGCAAAAATGCGGGGACTCTTCAAGTGGAGTCCTCGGGTAACGGCGAGAATACGCCTTTTATGAACTTTCCAAACGACTCTACACACTATACGAACGTTATCAGCGAAAGTACGGTAAAATGTAGAATAGTACGTCATCTAGCAGGTTATTGAACGACAAGCTTATTAACTGGTCTTTATAGATGACGCTTCTGAACAGAACTATCCTTCGCCAACCAATTGCTTTTGTCCTTCGGAAGAAAAGATTACTAATACTTCGGAAGATCAGAAAAAGTAAATAGAGACATTTATCTTGTTGAATCTTCGTAAATGTGAGAGGAATTGTTACTTGTGCTAGTTTGGAACTCTCGACAATGCGTTATTTGTGAATCGTGGGTTTTGTTAAGTCCTGAGTGGTAGTTTCATAGGTACTGTATCAAACGATACACCTATCCCAGGCCACCTAAATCGCTTTACATTGTGAATTGTTACTTTAGCCTACTTTAAATGGAGGCAGCTATTTGTCAAATCTTCACTATTCTGACTCGCTTTAGATGTATTTTTTTTTGAATGTCACTTAACTTGGGACATAGCCGATGAGTATGATTAAACCAAACCTAGCAGGAACAAATGCATAATACAGAGTTCTTAGGGAACTAAATACTGTCAGAAGTTTCATACCAGATATCACAATGATGTGCAGTCTACCAATGTTATCTGTTTAGATTTTGCAAATAGCTGTGTTGTTGCAAATACCATTGTACCTGATACCACAGTTTAAAGTCGTTTTTGCAGTTATTGTGGTATCTGATACCATAGTAAAAAAAAGTGTTATGTTTGTATCTGGCCAGTTATCGTGGTATGTGGCCAGTTATCGTGGTATGTGGCCAGTTATTTTGGTATCTGAAAAAGTCATATCACTTTCATTGATTTTTGTCAGATAGGTGGGAAAGAATTTTGGCACTTAATGATGTGACTGATCATCAGTTTTTCTTTTGGGATGACTGCGAAAAACACAATTTTGGCAGTTGTCATTTATTCAGAGCAACCGTATATCAGATACCACAGTAACTTCTAAAACGAGTAGTTGCAGATCCACTTACCATGGTAACAGATACAAGGGTATCTGCTAAAATGCAAGTAATATGTGATGCATTAAATGTTATGAATATCAAGTATTGTCAGTAGAGCAACAAATTCGGCGACAATTCATCAGTTGACTTTTCAGTATCATTGTGACAAACAAAAAGTTGGCAGATAAACCTTACAACCACATTTTTATCTAGTACAAAACAGGTTCTAGGTCACTCAGGCTTTCCTTCTTGACAGTTAGGACCTTGTTAGGACTGTATTGAAATATACTTTAAACCTTTTAGGCCAGGTTCAAAGTTGTGTAAATTTGAGGTTGGATACCCCTCCTGTAACCTAGTGGAAAAGTTGAAGTTTCATTCCAATATTTTTTTTGAGTTTTTGCTCACTTTTCTTGACCCCATATTTTACTAGTTACAAGAATTGCGACAAGTATCCATTACTTCATAACAAAATAACTTTCTGAATAAAACAGAAAATCATGCAATAAGTTTTTATTCGTGTTACGTGTAGCTAAAACAAATGGCTCTTAGTTGATGATTGTTGCAATTGACTGTTTCAGAAACGTGTGGGAGAGGTTTGCTTTGAACATCCCTTTAATTTTTCCGTACCTTGGTTTAGGTCTTGTCTGTAAAACAGTCAACTAGAAAGGGAAAATTACAAACTTACTATCATTGAACAGATCACTATTTCAAGCATCTTTGTGATACCCAAAGCAAACTGACAAAGTCGTTTTTAAATAATTTTTCAAATTCTGAAACTGCTGTGTTGAGTCATCTAGCAGCAAGATTAAAAATTTTTGGATATAGACATCTATCCTGTTGGTTTGAACAATTAACTAGTGAAGTTTCACATCTATTACTTGATCCACTCGTTCTTATGCGATGTTAATTGAAGTGGGACTTATGCAATGCTAATTGAAGTGGGAATTGATAAAGAATATATTTTGTATTTTAAAGTAACTCTAAAGTTGGCAAAAATGCCGTCCCCTTCAAAACTAGGATTTTGACATTTAGTGACCAGCAGACTGTTATGGTAGCTCTTTGAATCTAACAGAACCAACTTCCTAGGAACTACCAACTTGGTTACTAGTGATAACTGTAGTGTAGTCTTATATGACCACTAATGTGTGAAGTATATCTTCTCTTCCATGGGCCTGCCCATTCATACATTTGGACTAAGGAGTGTGCTTTAGTGATACTTATTGTTCCTTGGTGGACATAGTTTACTATATCATTGAAAAATAAAGAATATTCCGATTAAAAATGGCTCAAAGTCCCAACATCCCTTATTCTTTTTCAACTGAAAATCCTAGGTTCAAGAATTTACTACTGTAAGCTAGGCCGTAGCAACCAGTTGCCATGGCATGGTGCTAAAAAGATGTGGTTGATATTTGCATATTTTATTTCAGTCTACATTTGATGTCTGATTTTTCTTTTCTTATCCAGTAAACCGCAACCATGGGTAAGGGCAACAATATGATCCCTAACGGCCATTTCCACAAGGATTGGGACAAGCGTGTGAAGACCTGGTTTGACCAGCCAGCCAAAAAGGAGGCCAGGAGGGCGCTCCGTGCAAAGAAAGCCAAGCAGTCCTTCCCCAGGCCAGCTGCTGGACCTCTCAGACCAGTTGTCAGATGCCCAACCTTCAGATACAACACCAAGGTCAGGGCTGGACGAGGATTCTCCCTAGAAGAGCTCAAGGTAAACAGACAGCTTCTTAGCCAAGAAGCAAGGAAAAACAGATCGAGGAAGAACTGCTTTCGTGAATTTTCTTCCTAGCATTGCTTTCGTGAATTTTCTTCCTAGCATTTACTATTGTTGCTTTTGAGTTTCAGTCAAAGTTTTGGCCTAACAGAATAATATCATAAATGCTAGGAAGAAAAGACACAAAAGCATGTCTTCCTAGATCTCACAACTTATGTCACAGCTGACAGATATGGTCTGTTGTCCATTATTTTTGTGCATTTCTATTTCTTTGCTTCTTCTTATATTTGTTTCCTGCACTAACTTTTGTGTTCAGAGTCATCGCAAGTGACAAAGTAACTGTTCTGAGAAGCAGGGTTAATTTAAGATAAATACAACTCTTCCGCACTATGACGCCGCAGATATATAGACTATATTGCCAAATCTTTTGCCCCCCCCCCCCCCTAATCCTTTCTTAGATTAGTACATAAGGTTTGAACCCAAGCTGACCATTCATTGCAAACAAAAATAGGAAAAACGAGATTTTTTTTCCCTTGATCAGCTAGTTATCCCTCTAAGATGATGTGCAAGGGATAACTAGCTGACCATGAAAAAAACCCGAAAATCTCGTTTTTTTATTTTTGTTCAAATAAGGATTCACACAGAAAAAGCAGTATATGCTGCTAAGTACGCTGCAGGGTAAGAGATGGTTATGCTCTGCAGTCTACCTCTTGTAGGATATCCTATGCAACTGACCACTCTGATAATAAAGGAATTCTGATTTGTTGTTTTCTGAACTTCACTCAGTTCATCAGTATTTTGTTGAGGGGTAACCAGCATTAAGCATAGGCTATCCCAAAACCAGGGATTTATTGTAGACAGAGCCTTTGTGCGGCTGCATGTACAGGAGGGGTATCCAACCTCAGAATGTATATAACCTCGAACTTGACCTGAAAATACTACAAGCAAACTTCAGTACAGTCCCAAATGTACCCTAGTTCGTTCAGGGTGTCTTTCTTGACAGTTAGGACCTTGTTAGGACTGCACTTATCTTTCATCTTAACCTTTCTAGGCCAAGTTCGAGGTTGGATACCCCTCCTGTAGTTGTTTAAGTCTTCCTTGTTCTTTCAGTCAGAGATTTCTTATGGGGAAAAGCTTAACCCTGAATATCTCTTTAAGCGTTCCGGCATCAACAAGAAGTTCGCACGAACTGTTGGTATTGCTGTAGATCACAGAAGACGTAACAAGTCAGTGGAATCCCTTCAGGTAAGGCTGATAACTAAATTCCCATCATTTAATTCCTCTTTAAACTACCCAATAGTATAGTCGTGGCTGTTTTAGGTTTCAGTCAATCAGGTTTATTTTCCAAAAAGCTAAAGCTAAAAGAGGAATAAAATATTTAGGAAATACACAGACACGAAAAAAATTAACTAATACACTTACAAGATATGACCAGAAATAGATGAATGAATGAATGAATTTATTCCCAATAAAGCCCAAGGGCCATGGCGGGAAACATAAAACAATAACAAACCAAGATATCATACACTCCAACAACAAACCAAAAAATCAACTTCTATAAAAATAGTTCACGGTGGGCTATAGGAATCTACCCAGCCTTCGGATCTCACCAAAACACTTACTTCCCATACTTGAAACCAAATCCCTTTCCTCCCAAGCCTCCCGACCAAACACTTTCTTTCTTAATTCTTTCAGCTCCTCACAATAACATATCAAATGTACCGCATCCTCTCCTTCAATACCACACATTGGAAAAAAATAAGGACCAGTACCTTTCCTATCTCTACCAACATAATTTCTCCGGGATATGTTGAAAACTGATTGCCAATGTTCCTCTCTGATCGGCTCGCGGAAGACGGAAGGGGAGGGGGGACTAGGGACAATAGTTTATCTTTGCTCCAAAATTTTTGAGTATTTCTGCGGTCAGTTTATTTAGGAATGTCCAGTTCCAGTTTATTCACAAATAGGCACTCGTTTCTTATTTATTTTAAAATGTGTGATGTGAACGCTACTATTAGGTTGTCCTGCTGCAACACAGTAGATAAAGTATTAGATTTTTTCGGGAGGTTGTTACCTGCATTGGTATTTGATAGTGCAAAACGGATACGTCAGCTGATTTTATCAGAGCTATATTTCGGCCTTTCTTGCCTAGGGTCCTCTTCAGGCTCAAAGCCTGTATTGATCCGATTGTCTTTTCTTATCTCAGCTGCCGTAGGATAATATCATGCAAGGGTCCAGAGTTTCTCGGAAACATCTCTTCCTCTGCTTTAAATTGAAATTTGTTAATTTGCTCTCCAGCCAATCTACGTCTCCGCCAAAGGCAACCGCAAATGAGCGCTTGCTGTCAGGACAGGGAAATATCTTCCCCTCATTTCACTAAATGGCTCTCCTGCCTTTGTTGGTTCGTAACCAAAAGGGATCAGAAGTTAGCGCGGGAATTCGAAAAATAAGAACTAACGTTGTCAAAGGAACAGTTAAGGGTTTAAAGCACACCTCGCACTATACTGTTTGTGTTCCAATTCAAAAATAACTGAACAGTTTAAAGCTAGGCCTTTTAACATATTCTCCACGGCTTTGGCTGATGTAAGCCTTTTTCGAGACCCATCGACTAACAGCAGAAACCCGGACAAATTCAGACAATTTCAGACGTATCGCATGCATATCCGAAACTTCCGCTTCAGCGTGGTAGTAATTGATTACAGGTTTGTTTCCTTCCCCGACGTTGACCCAGATGATTGACAGCCTGACGAGGACCCTTGCCAAGAAGGGCCGAAATATCGCTGATGAAGAATCGTAACTGACTCATACGTTGTAAACATTGTTTGAGTAGAAGTAATATTCCACTTATATCAGATAGAATTTTTAACGCGAGTGAAAGTTTAATCCTGAATTGCTATAGAGAGTTATTGCTATAGAGAGTTATTATTACGACAAATAAAGTATCATCTGAATCTGGAAATTAAAATAACAACGAAAAGAAAAAGGAAGTGTTGGGAAGACCCTAGCTGGCAACGTTAAATAAAGTTTATTGTAAAAACAGCGACTATTTACAGATATATATATACATATATAGGTATTTGTTCTGTTAATAATATTGCTAAAGATTTCCTTCATAGGTACAAATTTGCAGATAATCTCTCCCTTCTCGTTATTTCAAAGCTTTCTTTCACATTTCCGAATAGTTCAAATCCGATGCAAGACTCCCATCACTTCACTTAAAACTGAACTGTCAAGCAAGAAAATGCAAATTAATGATAGTAAGTATTCGGTCATGCGGTTTAGCATGCTGAGAAGAGAAACTGCTGAATATCCATCGTCATTCAGGCAGTGTAAGTCTGTTAAATTGCTTTGGGTAATAATCGATGACGATCTGAATTGGAATTCTCATGTTGAATATATTATCCGTAAAACCAACTTTTTAATTAAATCCCTCTCCACCCTTAAATCTTTCGGTTTGGATACTAAAGGCCTCCTCTGTTATTTTAAAACTTATATCCGTCCTCATTTAGAATATGCTTCACCGGTTTGGCATTCTTCTCTTTTTGCAGACCTCTCTGATCGCCTGGAAATTGTCCAAAAGAAAGCAGTGAGAATCGTTCTGGGTGACTATAATATTTCATATGAAGAGGCTCTCATTAAACTTGACGTTCGTAAATTAACTGAACGTAGAAATACTCTTTCAAACAAATTTGGAGCTAAGATAATGTGTTGTCCCCAAATGGCCCATCTATTCCCCCCTCCCCTCCGGTCTTCCGTGCGTCGGTCCGAGAGGAATACTGGCAATCAGTTTTCTCCATATCCTGCTAATTCTTCTGCCCAGTTTTTACGTAGTTTCATCCCATCATTTATTTCTGGTCATATCTTGTAAGTGTATTAGTTAATTTATTTCGTGTTTGTGTATTTCGTAAATTTGTAATCCTCTTCTAGCTTTTAGCTATTTGGATTAAAGTTGATTGATTGATTGATATACAAGTCAGGAATAAGTGTAGTCAGGAACCCTATAAATAATGAATCTTGTACTTTATGAATGAATAGTTGAGTTCGAAGTTTGTAATTATCAATACGTATCTTAATTAAATAACTAGTGTAGTAATCCGAAAAGGGTTACCTAAAATTGTTTAAATATTTCAAGCCGTTAATCTGGTTGAAGACTGTCTACCAACTGAACTGGTGACGCTTCAATCAAGATACATTACTGTTAACTTTATCCAACCCTGCTAGAGGCGTATTCTCGCCGTCCCCCGAGGACTCTTCGGGGAATCAAAGGGAACGGCGAGAATAGAGGGAGTCACTCCACGCGGACCCCGCGCAGAGAAACAGCGAGAACACGGGGAATGCTTCCAAAACGGATTTTGTTCGAAAAAAAATGCAGTTGACGAAATTAGTCTGGATCCACTTTATTTTTGCTTTTGTTTATCCTGAGTATTTTTTATTAATTTGATATTGTACCAACACCAGCAAAATTTGGTTCCCCTCCGAATCTGAAAGGGAGTCGTTTTTGAGGATGGTGGTGATAATCGGAGCATTCCCCGTCCGTGGGGAGTCGCGAGAATACGGGGAGTGAGTCCCCGGGACAAACAAAAATGCGGGGACTCATCAAGTGGAGTCCTCGGGAAACGGCAAGAATACGCCTTCGATGGCGTGATAAGTGGGAAAAGCGCGGAATATTCAAATAGGGTGAGAGACGGAATCGGGGTAAGGCAAGGTATGGTACAATTTTAATAGCAAATATGAATAAACCTGGAGTTTCTCAAAAGCATCAGACATGCCAGTGGCATAAAAAACGACGCTTCACTAATTCTGATGGGCTTGTAAAAATTATTAATACAATTCTAGCCTAAGGCAGTGGTTCCCAACCTTTTCCGTACCGCGTACCCCTAATCAAGGTTCGAAACGATTGCGTACCCCCTTTTTCAGAACGTGAAAAAGACGATATTTAATATCATAAATGATAATGCATCCATGTGTAGAAATATATAAAAAATCAATGAGGCAATCACTAGAGGCTGCTTTGTGGCTAAAAATATTGTCGAATCTCGGCTCGACGTCATTAACGGCAATATTTTTTACAGTCAGCCTGTTTCTGTGTTTGATTTTGATGTTCTCCGTGCTTTCTTCAAGCCATCGCAAACTTTTTCGTTGGCTCATTTCGCAACCTGAATGACAATATCACTTGCAATGTCTTTGATTCTTCTTGAAACAATATTGTTTGACACAGGAACAGATTTTATGACAGTGGGCTAGTTGTTTTGGAATCATCATTATTTCACTGACTTTCACAGGGCTTGTAATCGGAGGCGTCACGCACAGGTTGACAACACCCCTCCCCCCAAAAAGGTCGGCCAGACGATTAAAAAGAAAAGATTCTGCGCGAAGCGCCGCGATTTTTCGTAAAACCAGTTATTTAAAAACAAAAGTCGGTCAGTAAAAATACCTTGCCCCTTAAGATACATTTTTGCTGGTGATACTCTGCTGGTAATATTAGGCTTTCGGCAATCGTAAATGAGTAAGACGAGATTTTGAAGCTACAGACTAAATCAGTTTTGGTTCCTTCGCGTACCCCTTGCAAGGGTCTCGCGTACCCCTTGGGGTACGCGTACCACCGGTTGGGAACCACTGGCCTAAGGCACTGTAAAGAAAAAAACAAACAAACAACTATCACACATCAATTCACACACCAATCGGGGGAGTGAGTCCCCGGGACAAACAAAAATGCGGGGACTCATCGAGTGGAGTCCTCGGGGAACGGCGAGAATACGCCTTAGATGGCGTGATAAGTGGGAAAAGCGCGGAATATTCAAATAGGGTGAGAGACGGAATCGGACGATTCCTGGCAGTAAGGATCTTTTAGAACATCAGAAATCAAACAACGGATGGCAAGTTCTAGAGTACCCAAACTCTGCCTTGTAACCTACCTACAAAACGCGCCCGATTGTTCGAAAAATAAACTTACTGCCTATCCGTATATCTCATAATTGGTCCTCATAAAAGGATTTGGTTTGCTCAGATGCACTCAGAGGGTCTCGATCAGTACTGATTCTCTTGTTTCTCGTCACTACTTACCCTTTGAGAGAGGGGGGGGGGGGCTAATTTGCGCGCCCGCTACGTCCTTAGTTCTAATAGCCGCTTCTCGGGCTCGTTATCCGGAATCACAACAATGTCGAGAACAGTTTCCGGGAAAATTGTATGTAGTTCCCGGCTAGCTTCGCCCGTTAGTTGGATGCTAGGTAGATAATATATCTCCGGTCCCTGACTACCCAGCGATTAAGAAAGCCAAGGTCCAGAAATCAGGTTAACGGCCTGAGACGATTTAGGGGGGGGGGGGGGGGTCCGGGAATTTACGCCCCTAGTCGTTTGTCACAGATTCGTACTAGGATCAGCAAACGAGAAGAGGCAAAGCCGATTTGCCAATAGAACAGACCTAGGGATCAAAGAGTTGTAGGCGGGGGGGGGGGGGGGGGGTGAGGGAGCGTGACGCAGTGGTAGGTGGGGAGGCATGTCTGTCACAAGATAGTAGCACTGCAGTTGGAGTAGTACATTCTGGAAAGGAATGCCGTGACTTGTCAGCTAATCAGTCCTAAAGTTTACAAAGTTTAAGAGGATCGTCATGCTTGGTGCCGGTGATATTCAGCTCGGTAAAAAAAAAAAACACGCAGAATCTGATACTTGATCCTGCTGCGTTTTTTGTATGTGTGGTAACTGCTTTCGTGATTATTGGCAGCCGTGTACTTTTAATTGGCTGCGTTATGTAAAAAAAAATGAAAATGATTAGAAAACAAAAAAGGAAATAAAAACAAAAAGAACAAAATATCTAAATGTCTGCCTTCTATAAAGTAAAAACATACGCCTTATAAGCCGCTGTGCAAGTGGTTTGTTTCAAGTCCACTCTCTGGAATGGGAACATCATCATGGCTATTTTTTCCTGTTCTTTTTTTCTCTGCCAATCCCGTTTCGATTCCGATGTTAAATAGGTAATAAATCTCCAACCCCAAAATAGTCAAGAATTAGGACAGCTAACGTCTACGTATCACGTTAACGGATGAGATGGTCGTGTCTAACGGGGAATTTTAGTCGGTAAGGTTGTTTGTTACCAGTTTTTACTAGAATCAGTAGAAAAGTAGGCCAAAAAATTATCCACCGAGTTGAGAATCGATGGGTCCTAAATCGTAGATTGTAGGAGAGGCTTCTGGCATGGTGCCGATGTTTCAGCTCGATAAGAAAATGGATACTTAGTTTGAGAGCCACCGCTGCCACAGCGGACGTGCCCAAGTCTTCACAAAAACTTGTATGCTTTTCCGTACCTTTTTTTTGTTTAATCTGGCAAGAAGAGCAAAATAGTTGGGTGTAAGATCAACAAGACCAAAAGTTTCGATGGGGTTGAAAAGGGGAATATTTATATTAGTCTGGCAAGAAGAGCAAAATAGTTGGGTGTAAGATCAACAAGACCAAAAGTTTCGATGCGATTGAAAAGGGGAATATTTATTGGACTTCTTCGTCCAGATTATCGGGTCTTTCATATTTCCAGTCTCCACAAAATCTCGTAAGAAGGTTGTTTACCGCCAAAAGGCATAGTAAATACGAGAGGTGCTTCAGATAGATAGATGAACCTTTTTATTTTTGCCAAAACTTTTATTTTTATTTTTTTATGATGATTTAATCCGTAATATCTTTAAATACGTTAAAATAGCTTTGGACATGTCAATACAAATAAAGACACTTCAAGCACTATCAATCAACTCGACAGGTCAATATTACTTATCTGATAACATTAAAATTTTATAAATAAAATACATCAATAAACGAAAGACAAGTCAAAATTTCATCATCATTCAGTCATCATATTTTCACGAAACATTGTTCAAGTTATTTAAGGAATTTATAAGAAGAATGACGTAAAATTGTTTCGGTAAAGTCATAGATATAACTCAAGAGAACACATGAAATCATGACAGGCATATGTAACATACATGATATACCCCTATTTACTCAAGCATACTTTTAAACCTTATCTCACAGGTGAACGTGAAGCGACTGAAGGAGTACCGCTCCCGTCTCATCCTCTTCCCACGCTCCAGCAAGAAGGTCCAGAAGGGCGAGGCTACCGCTGAGGAGATCAAGATGGCGTCCCAGGTGGTTGGAGACATCATCCCCATCAAGCAGATCAAGGGCAAGGACAAGCCCAGGGAGATCACCGAAGAAGACATCAAGTTCAGCCCCTTCCAAGTGCTCCGACAGGTATGTGTATTTGTCTCTGAACTACACTGTAAAAAAAAAATCTTGCAGTATTTACTTCTGGGATTAATCTTGTCTATAAAAAGACAATCTTGTCTCTTATTCGGATTAATCCCCAGTAGCAAATACTGCAGTTAACTTTAATCCTAACTCGGAGAAACTTTTTACAATGTAGAGGGTGACTGCACTGGTGACCCCGCTGAATCGCGTACATTGGGCTTACGGGCCGCAGAAAAATTCGTTCTGACTGGCTATCCCTGCCGATTTCGGTCATGGTACCTCACGTGGTAGAACCAAGAACAGATAGAACTTCTGTCATTAGTCCCTTGCAGCGACTATGAATACCCCGGCAAAACTGAGCGGACCTAGAGGTATTTACTCTAGCTTTGAGCTGATGTTGACACCCGTTTACTTCTCTTCCGTCTTCGCCGTTGCTTATCGCAAATAAAATGGTGCAAGAGGCCGGCAGGAGGCTTGCTCTGTGTGCCGACCCGATCTGGAGCGCGTCCATAGAACCAATCAGCTTTGACTTAATTTTCCTCACCGGCGGTTTTACAGCGATTTAGCTGTTTGTAGAGGGAACGAAACGTGATGTGGCGCGAAGGTACTAACCTCCGCTCGTTCGTAGCGGACAGGGTATGGGGAAATATTTGACTCCATATAGTCATATTAGAGAGATAGGGAGGCTGGGGTTCTGTCAGATTATTTGTTCTTGGTACAACTACCTACTTTTCAATCACGCTCGCTAAACATGCAATGTTATCAGCGGTTGAATTCAGAAACCATACGTCATTAGTTGTGATGACGTATGGGAAATACGTCATGGAAATCTAACCTAAAGATCCGGTTTCGACTGAGTCACTTATGCTTTCAAGTTGGGATTGGATACGTTTGGGACGGCCAGCAGCACAGCACATTAGAACTGACAGACAGTACTTATGCCTAGTCGTATGTATCACCTTCAGGACACTGCTAATAAAAATGTTGAACTTTATGGGTCGCAAAGGAGCTACAAATCAGAATTTCGTTCAGGGTTGGGGTCGTTTATGTCAGTTTGTGTTTTTCAGGGGACAAGATATAGTACCTGTAGTTGGCTTCGAAATCCTGAGCGCGCCAGTTTCCTTCACCGAAGTATTGGTACTTTCGGCAGTATACTGCTAGTACTTTCGGCAGTATTGACATTCTTGGGTCGGTTGGTCTTCATTCGGTAGATTACTTTGTTAGCTCGCTCAATCTTTCATGTTTATTCGGGAGAATTCCTATATTTCGTTCCTTTCCTTAAGATTCTCTCAGGGCGTTTTGCCCGGAAAAAGAACAAGCCCCGGATACCTGAGAGCCAAGTTGACGTATTCTATTTCTCAGAGAGGCAAGTTGCGGTTAAAACTTAATTGGGTTGCGAAAGGACGTTGAGAGCATTTAGGGATCGACGAGTCTTTGAAGCCTGGGATGCCATTCAAGAGTGTCTTTGTTTGGATTGTTTTATCGCTGGGCTCTTAAAGTTTAACTGAAAAGGGCAGAGATGGACAGTCTTGTTACCCCTTACTTATTCCCTTAAAGAGGCTTGAAGACCCGGTGAAAATGCGTTACTTCCTTGCTCCGCTATTCACGAATAATCAATTTTCAAATAGTGGAATTTCCCTGTCAGATTTGTGGTACTACCTGTGTCAGATGCTTGACGAACAAGATTTATAAACTTGTTTGCTCAGGCACTAAGCAGTATTCACCAAGCTTTTCACCGCCTACTGAAAAGCCAGCGTTTGTGTTCAGATTCAAATATTCCGCGTCATAGTAGAATTTGCGCTGTGGGGACAGCCGTAGATATTCTGAACCTCAGTACTAGAGCAGATAGTGGAAAATAAGAAAATCTTTTAGCAGAATCCAAATAACCCAGTGTATTCAACTAAATGATACAAAAACAAGTTTGCTTTTCAGTTAAACTTTAAGCACGAGTTTTCGGAAGCGTGTAGACTTTTTTGACTACCGATGTCGCTCACTTTTCTGTGAAATGCGAGGCGGACACGTGATGATTCCCAATCAATTTGCGCTAAAGGAAAAAATAAAAAGGAGGTTCCGCACAAGCTAAAGATCCGAGACCAGTGCATTGCACACAGTCCGGTAAGATTTCACACCCGAATTCGTCGTTGTGCCACCGTTTCAATTCATGATTTAGTAACGACTGTATAATAATTCTGGATAACAGAAGACAATTTTCGCCCGTGTTTCGACAAAAGTACACTATTATCTGCTCGCATCAGAGGGAAGCATGAATGTGAGGAAACTGTCCGCGTGTCCTAGAACCATTTGTTCGCTCTGACATAATATTCGCCCTTCTTTTCGACCCCTTATCGGTTTCTTCTTTCTGTAACTAAAATTTCCATTTTGGCTGGTTCATGGCAGAATTATATATGCAGGGCAAGTAGTAACATAGTCCGTGTGGTTTGGATGAGCGTCAGTCCTGTGCTGTCTGTTAAAGGACCCCTCGCACTAGTTTATAGTTTAGTTTATAGTAGTATTTAATTACAACAAACATAGATAAAAATCACGGACCAGTGCACACACCTGGTGGCATACTTTAGCACTGACAATGTTGCACAACGAAAATAAAATAAAAAGCCGTCTTCTAACTACATTTTAACATCAACAAAAAGAGAACAAAAACAAAAGAAATTGCTCAACTACGCGTCGTAAATTTTTTTTTCAGTAATTTTAGAAACTGTCGCTTATTGCTACATTCTCGCACTGATACTGGAATTGAGTTCCAGATTTTTGGCCCAGTGTGACGGATGCTGAAACTCGCTCTTGACGTAGGGCGAAATTCGCACGAAAAATCTGAACCTTACAGTATTTTAAAATATGCGATTACTTAAAAACTATGCTGTCTTTCAACAAATAACCCACGGTTTCGGCTGTTTTAAGCCTTTTCCGAGACCCGTTGACTTGTAGTTAAAACAGGACAAAATTTACATAACCAGCTTTTCTGATGGAAAAACTTCTCGCAGACAACCGTCGACAGCGTGATCCACATCGAAGGTAGCAAAACTCGGCACGTGAGAAAATCAGCGTGGTTTTATTAGAGGGGTTAGAATGTACCGTATGAAATTGGTGTCTCCGGGTTTAGAAATATATGGAGTAATTATGGAAGTAGGTTGCATTAGTATTATAGGTAAGACAGGTCCTTTAAGAGTTAAGACCTCTGATGAGGGGACTAATACTGTTGCCACCGTAGAAACGTACCAGGCAACCATAAGGACTGCAGTCGCCAAATGCTGAAGTGCCAGGTTCTTTCAAGGTCTTGATGGCTCTTCTGTGTTATCGGTTACCCTGGGCTGTTCTCCAGACTTTCTTTCTAGACGAAAGTGGCGTTGCAGCTTTCTTTTTGAAGAGGATCTTACTCGTTCGGCTTAGATACTTTTGGGGGATGTGGGACGTCAGGAAATCGGGCCCCTGGTGTACATTTTACCGTGCGGCTAGCCGAAAACTGGCAGGACATTTGACTTGGAAGGCGTACGAGCGAAACTTCTGGGCTCTTTTCTCTGCGCGCCCACAGTTTCAGGCACATCACCTGTCTCAGTCTTGAGTTGCGTTTTATTTAAAGCACCTGTCTTACCTATAATACTAATACAACGTACTTGCATAATAACTCCATATATTTCTAAATCCGGAGACTCCAATTTCGTACGGTACATTCTAACCCCTCTAACAAAACCACGCTGATTTTCTCACTTGCCGTGTTTTGCAACCTTCGATGCGTACACGCTGTCGACGGTTGTCTGCGAGAAGTTTTATCATCAGAAAAACCGGTTCTGTAAATTGATTCCCTGTCCTCGCCACAAGTCAACGGGTCTCGGAAAACAGCCAAAACCGAGGGTTATTTTTTGAAAGCACAGCCTAGTTTTAAACTGTTCAAATATTTTAAAATACTCGAAGTTGAAGAGTAAATAGTGCGAGGGGTCCTTTAAAGTTCATAGTACAGCGGGAGCGGATGGTGAACTGTTAGTAGCCGTTTTATCCCTGGTGGACTACGTCAGAACTAAGCGGGTGGCCGGCTTGCAAATAAAACGACTTTGGGCATCCCGCGCCTTCCCAGCGTATGGCACGCTGGCGAATAAAACACAATGAACAGTCCGCTGTACCATGAACTTCAGATAAAACGCAACTCTGGTCCAGCGTTCACGCCTGATCTTAGCACACGTTTTAATGTGGTTGAAAGTAGAGCAAAATAACACTAGGGAGTAGCGTCAAGCTTGAAAAAAGCGACACACACTCAAATAACAGCGACGCAAGCACCACTAGCGATAGAGAACGTCCCTACTGAAACTCGATCAGTCGTGCACCAGCGCTGGCTCCAATAACTTCATATTCTAAACACAGCACAAAAAATCCCTCCCCTGTGACCACGGTGTGCGCTGATCGTATCTTAGCTTTAACATAAATTTCTGAAGTCGTCTCCCTTCAAATGCCGCAAACGTAATGGGCGGCGCTACGACTATGGCCCGTTTGTGAAGAACAGAAAGCAAAGGTCTTGTCGCTACTCCCTAGTGTTATTTTGCTCTGGTTGAAAGCAACCTCATCCCCGAACAGACCTGTTACGAAGGCATCGTCATGAGACTCTTCCAACTTTTGATAGCAAGTCGCTGGTTACGAAGCCGTTTTAGGGTTGAATGTGCGTCTTGGTTTTCTTTAAGTCATGACAAGAAATCATTTCACTTGCCTTGAGAGTAGGACAGCAAGCTCATAAGTTTCAACCTGGAAATCACCGAAACTCGTGAACTTATTTCGGCACTAGACATTAGAGGAAGGAGTTGCGAAAGTGCGAACTGTTTCCGCCATAATCCTCCGGAGGGATGGAGGAACTTTTAATGGGTTAGGTCTCTTTGCCGGTTTAATATTTGGACGTCTGCCGTCGTTGAAAGCTTCTGTGTTTGTTCTACGTGTCAGGTGACACGCCTTGTACCAACATAACTGTTTGCCTTATGGAAGGGGAGGGGTTGCTAAGAAAAACGAAAGGTCCGAAGTCACTTGGCCTTTTTTATTGTTATTGCAATCTAGCGAGGGGTGTTAGGTGAACGCCTCATCTTGTTGTTCAGTGTTTTCTTAACCAATGGCTTGGCAGGAAAAGCAGAGGATATTATCGACGGTGTTTTTCAAAAGGCGATTTTTCTCGACATTGAATTATTTATATCGCCGTATCTGCACTTGCATCCTCCGTGTCTGATAGCAATGCCCTCGTAATCAGAGCAACTGCTACGAAGATGCGGAGTTTTTCTTAGAGGTGGCCGTGGCCGAAATGCGAAAGGATTTCGTTGTTTGTGTAAAATGTCGCCTAACAGTTATATGGGATATAACCCTAGATAGAACTATGTGTATCGGTCGTACAGCCTAGGAATTGATGAGCACAGCCTTTGTCGGCTAAAATCGGCTTGTTCGCTCACCGATTGAAAGATGGCGCTACTGGGATATTTCTCCGAAAGGTTTGTCTGTTGTTGGACAGAATTAAGTTTGGTTCGAGGCGGTACGCTTATCGTCACGAATTAAAATCAAAACTTTCGTGTTTTGTGTGTGCAATATGTTAGCAGCCCAGTCTGCCTCACATTCTTGGCTAGTTCGTTTAGCAAGTGTTGCCCTTTTGGATGTTTCCTCATCGCTTTCAAAAATCATGGACAACAGGGCCCAACCAGCGCACGACCTTGTCTACTGCTTCTTGGCCGAAGAAAATAAAACATTTAAACACTCAGAAAAAGTGTGTTTAAGTGTTTTATTTATTTTCTTTCATTTACTCCGCTTTTTAAAAATGGCGGGTTATTTACTTATTTCTTTCCCGGTCCCCCCCTGTGTGTTGCCAATCATCTCGATGGACTCTTGGGGTCACTTGAACCAATCCCAGTTAGCTATTTGATTTTCAAACCGACAGCCATATTGATGGATATCCGCCCAGCTCATATAGAATTGGCTGAACTCATCTGTATTTAAGCTACAGTCACACACGACCGATAAGATCGAAATTCGTGTCCCTGTCAGTTTTTCCGTTCTGTCGATAAGTCCAAAATACGGAGCAATGGAAGGAAATCGCACCCGACTGCGAAAATAGGACTGAGAGCCAGGGTTGCCACATCAAAAATATTTAGAGAGTGACTTTTGGCCCAAAACAGAGAGTGAATTGGGAGTGAAATCTATTTTCATGAATTGTTCGCTTTTGGTCGGAATCGCCTCAGTAAAAATGACACATCTTAATTTTACTTTCATGAAAAAAAACTTGAAATAGTTACTTCTGGTCGGAATCCCTGCTGCAAAAATGACACATTTGGTCGTTTTCTGAAATAGAGTGACTTGTGTCAAACGTAGGACAAGAGTGACAAAAACAAAATAGAGTGACAATTCACACTATCGTGCGACATGTGGCAACCCTGCTGAGAGCACGTTACTTCAGTTTGGCGTTCAGTTTTATTTTACCGTCAGATTATCGGTCTGGAAACGGCCTTTAAGTCCTGACTTCTACCATAAACCCAGTTTTAAGCTGGCGAAGACTCATTGAAAGTTCATTTAGGCCTGAGAGCTTCATCTTTGGAACTCCCAACTTTCCCGTCTAATTTCGAGGAATTGCACCTTCCATGCTCAATAATTTACGTAGGTGTCGTCTCGTGTCTTACGAAGTTTGTGTTGGATCTCCTAGATTTGGCTTGGAAGTTTGGGACGAATCCGTTGTTGCCTCACGGGATTACTCGTGGATTTAAAGTTTGCCAAGAGTCAAGGCAATCAGGAACGTCGTCCTTTTCTGGACGTTACTGAGCCGACGACTTTGTTTGGCGTTATCCCTTCCTTTTTGATCCTCTTAAGGCCTTTTCAAGGGGAAATGTCCGTTTCTCGTGGCTTGAAAACTTTCGACTAATGAGGACACTTGCTAGATCATAATATTTAGTATGCTTAGGATAAAATGATAACTTCCTGCCTCCAGTAAATTCCCTGAGACAGGTTCCGGTAGATTCCTAGAGCAAGATTTCGGTATATCCCCTGAGCAAAATTCCAAACAACATTTTGACGCCCGGAGCAAAGGGACGTAACGACTAATTTGAAATCCGGGCTACTAGAAATCTTGATTTCATTTCTTAAAGCATGTCTCGCACTTCGCACTGTATGTGTTCCAATATGCAAAACTATCTGAATACTGTAAAACTAAGCTCAACTTTTCACAAATTATGCACGACTTTGGCTGTTTAAAGCATTTTCCCAAGACCCATTGACTTCTAGCAAAAACTCGGCAAGATGGAGAAAACCGGTTTTACGCATCAGTAGCGTGATACGCCAACACTCGTTGGGAGCATATGCGCATGGAAAAACGTGAATAGCGGCAAGTGCAAAGATTAGTATGGTATCGTTAGCGAGTTTCGAATGTAAGATTTGAAATTTAGTTCTTCAGGTTTAATGGCTGTAATTCGGAAGTAGGATGCATTGACACTACAGGCACGACGGGTCCTTTAACGTTCTCGGTAATTTCTAAAGGCTTGGAGGATAATGCATTAGGTTGGGATCTTTACATAAAGGGATGGTTTTATCTGTGCAATTCTCTGTTTCGGCTGAGCGAAGGGAATATGGATCATGCATACTAGGGGAATATAATTGCGTGGCGGCTCCATTCAGCGGGACAAGCTATCATCATAGATCGATAGAAAGTTTATTGTAAAAAGTCGATTTTCGTGGTTATAAACCAAATTTGCGATTATTGTAAAAAAAACAAAAGGAATTGCAATATGTGCCATGTCAGTACACTTAAAATCTGTCACGCTTCATTCTATTTATTTCGCTTCAGTCACTTATCACGCTTCAGTATGTGTATTATTTATGTTCGATGTCGACTGGCTGTACTGGAAGTTTCGCATCTCCGAGTCTGGGGGAGTCAGCGCTGAGGCAAGGGCAGCACACTAAGAAGGGTCATTTCTCTTTTGTTTGGGGTTGAAGAGCATTTGTGGACAGGTATGGGACACAAAGAGCGGGTTCCACCCTAATTACCGTAGTCATTACGAATAATGTCACGTATTTGGGCTTCTTGGCGACAAGGTTGGAACGCTTTTTTGACAAATACCGTGCCACGGGCTAATCCGGCCAATCAGGTTACAGAGATCCGTAGCGCTTACCACGCTCCCGAGCATGGTAAGCAAATAGTTGCTATTTCGAGAAGCTTGGAACGGTCAGCGTAGAGGTTGGAACGAAAATAGTAACTGATAGCTACCATCGTGAGAAGGGTGGAACACGCTCAAAGTATAGGCTCTATAACAAGTATTTGGGGAAAAGATGCAGGGTTGAAACAGACGGCTCTCACGCTGGACTCGAAACTGCCCTGTCACATTAATCTATCTCCAGCCCAGCAATTTATGTTTCCCTAGAGCCTTTACAGTTGTGGGTTACAGCTGGAAAATCAGAGTTTCCGGAAGGGCGGGTCTTGGGTCGTCGTTTTACATTTGTATTTAGTGTTGCGTTGTACCTCTGCCCATAAAGAGCTGTGTCCCGTTATCTCTCTGAGAATAAAGAATAATGTGTTCGATCGGAAGCCTCAAGAACGCTAACTATTAGATAAAGAATAACGGTTTGTAACATCAGAAGAAACCCCGCTATAGCTCTTGCTGTTACTCAAAGTTATCTCATGTTATAGGCTCGTGCCAACCAGCGTCTCCACGGTATCAGGGCGAAGCGCGCCAAGGAAGCTGCCGAAGATCCAGAATCCGCGAAGGCTGCCAAGGACAAGGCCCTCAAGAAGAAGAAGTGAAGTGGTCTTGTTTTGGCACAGAGAAAATAAATCTTTTTCTGCGTCGAATCGATGGATTGAAAAACGTTGTCGTAACCAGAGATATATCTCCATACATCTGATGGATTTAGGTTCCGGTCCATGCATGGTGGGCTCAGATCTTTCGGGTTTAGATCCATGTCTCTTACAGTGACACTACCACATTGGACACGGTATTTTACACAGTAGGTTTTTATGTGACAAGTCCCAGATACATAGTTCGCAAAGGCCGGAACGGATCCGAGCACTGTGGGGGGAGTTCTAGGGAGGGTTCCGGAATTCCGGTGATCCCGAGTTAAGATGCTTATAGTGCTAGGACGATGAAACTTGGCAGGCATATCAGGGATTCGACAATTTTAACTTCAGAACAGTTGTTTGTCCGATCTGACAATCGTGGGGAGAGTGGAGGGAGGGGGAATCCGGAATCTTGAGAAATGTCCAACTTATGAACGGGTGATCAGATCTTAATCAAACTTGATATTCGGAAAGAAGTCATCTCTCAGATGTCCGTTTCAAGTGCGGACAGGATCCGATTGGGTGGGGGGGGGGGGGGACGGGAAATTTTGTGACACGCTTAGAGTGTAGCGATGGGGACGACACTTTGTGGGAAGAACAAGCGTAAGCCCTAAATACATCAGTGACAGAACCGGACTGGATTCGGGCACTCTGGGGGGAGTTGGAGGGGGGGGGGGGCAGAATTCCAATGATCGCGATGTAAGGTACTTACAGATGTACTGGGACGATGGAACTTGGCTTGAACGTTACGAGTCTTGACAAGATTGGCTTACAAATTGTCACTTCCCAGATCCGACCATCCCTTAAAGTACTCATCTTAACCTCAAAGTACAAAAAATACTTTTAAGCAAAATCTACATTTTCATGATAACTTTTGCCTCAAGCGTTTCGCTTAGAAATGACATTCTAGCATCCTTAAAGTGCGCATCTTAACCGAAAAGTAAAAAAATACTTTTGACCAAACCAGATATATTCATGATCCTGAAGGGCCCAGGATCATTTTGCATCAAGGGCTTTGATTACAGATCACTTTCTAGCGCCCGTAAAGTGCGCATCGTCACAGCCAAGTGCAAAAAAAAGAATACTTATTTTTTTTTTTACCAAACGATACATTCTCGTGATTTCCAAGGAGCCATCGTCGTTCTTATCTCAAGGGGGTTTTGCTTACAAATGATCACAGCAAACCCACGAATTGGCGAATTCCTACTTTCATCCTTTTACCAAGCCTTGCAAGTGTCATATCAGCTTCCAGCTCTCGTTCAACTTGTCCCTTGTATTATTGGTCAGCGCGTTTCCCAGAGCTATGAAAGTCAATTTCTGGAGTTTCACTGAAATGAAGCGGAACGAGTAAATCTATGGCAGTATCTGACGAGAGCTAAATCCCTCGCTGAGCTGACATGGGACACGCGGGAACTGATGCTTCCAGGGTCTTGCCTATTCTGGTCCCTGGATTACAGTCTGGCAAAATGATTCGAAATGCGCCTTCTGATAAGGGCATTATCTGCAATTACATGTTTTCCCAGGAAGACATAGGGCGTGTTCCACCCTACTTACCGCTGTTACTACACTGTACAAAAAATCTTGCAGTATTTGCTACTGGGATCTTTATTGAGACAAGATTACCCCGAATTCGGATAAATCTTATCTCAATATCCCAGTAGCAAATACAGCATCCTTATTCGGAGAAACTTTTTACAGTGTACGCATGATGTCACGGATTCTGGCTTCTTGCCTATTCTGGTCCCTGAATTAAAGTCTGGCAAATAGTTCGAAATGTGCCTTCTGATAGGGGCGTGTAGCGTTATCGACAATAACATGTCTTCCAAGGAAGGCATAGAGCGTGTTCCGCCCTACTTACCGTTGTTACTACGCATGATGTCACGGATTCTGGCTTCTTGCCTATCCTGGTTCCTGAATTAAAGTCTGGCAAATGGTTCGAAATGTGCCTTCTGACAGGGGCGTGTAGCGTTATCGACAATAACATGTCTTACCACGAAGGCATAGAGCGTGCTCCACCCTACTTACTATTGTTACTACGCATGATGTCACGGATTCTGGCTTCTTGGCGTTTAAGCGGGAATGAATTTTCTATTTTGGCAAAACCCCGGGGTTAATCGGACCGATCACGTCACAGAGATCGTAGTTGCCACGCTCCCGAGCGTGGTAAGAAAATAGTTGCTATTTCGAGAAGGTTGGACCGGTGAACGTAGTAACTTTTCACGACGGTTAAGCGAAATTAGTTAGTACTATTAAGGAGGTTGAGCACGCTCATGTTAAAGGTACGCTGATATGAACTTCGCCCAAGGCTGGTTCCCACAGAACGCGAAGCTTTTCCGCTTACGAACTTAAACGCGAACAGATTCGGGTACAAGTCGGGGCGTGAAGCGAAATTTGCGGCCGGACGACGCAGTTTTTTTTTTCCACTTACAATCGAAATGCCAAAAGGGCCTAACAGTGAATGGTCGACGAAGAAAAGATTAAAAACGCACTCCAGGTAACTTGCAGGGGCGTAACTAAGGGGGGGGGGCCTCCCCCCCCCCCCAACATGGCCTGGAAAGGAAATTTGTCGGCACAATTTTGCCGAAAATAAGCTTTTGTCAAGGTGTACGCACGAGCAGCTAAAGTATACGGAAAATTTTTGTCGGCACATTTTCTAGAAGGGCCAGGTTTTGTCAACACGTTTCTGTACCTAGTTAACTATTGTCTGCACATATTTGTAAACAAATCAAAATACAAAGAAATTAAAAAAGAAATACAAAGGAAATACAGTTTTGTATGCATTTGTTGGGTGTCGGTTGACTCATCGGCACATCGGGTTCCTTTGATGCGCAAGAAATCAAGTTCTGTACAGTCTTGTCGGGCACAAGACAGAAGAAATCAAATGCTGTTTGGTTTTGTCGGCCTCCTCGTCGGCACATTAGGTTCTTTTTCATGTAAGAAATCTAATTCCGTAAGCGATTATCGGGCGCATCCTGAAAGTTTAAGTTTCGTCGGTACATCGGCTTCTGTTTACATAGAATAAATCGAATTCTGAATGATTTTGTTGGGCGTAGGTATTCTTGTCGGCACATCACTCGGGTGCAACTGGAAAGTTTAAGTCTCGTCGGCAGATCGGGATCATAAATCAAATGCCGCAAACTTTTGTCGGGCCGTCCCAGAAGTTAACTCTCGTCCTTAAACCTTTTTTTTTTTTAATGCAACGTCAAACACTTTTTTGCTCCATTCCGTTCCTTGTCGTCAAGATTCGGCAAACCTGCCCTTTTTCGCTGATCTGGCTGCACATCAGCCATCACCTGATCATAATCAGGTGAAATGAAGGGACCTAGTGCAATGGCGATGCGCAGTATACAGAACGTCTTTTTAACGTGAAAACTACTTCTTTTGCCGTAAATTCAGAACAATTCTACTTTGTACCTACTTTATTGTGCATTGCCACTACTTTTTTTGACGGACAGATCTGTGATTTCACAGCTAGCTTTAGTTTTATTTCGGATCGCAAAGAGGCTTTCTGCTCACCAGCGTTTCCACAAAACTTAGCCTGCGGTGTATTTCCTAGTATTCTCTGTTTGGAAGAACGGTAATTCATTTAGTTGGCGCTTTAAGCGTAAAATTCTGGGGGTTGAAGCAAATTAAAAGCTAGAATCTGTATGGAGATAGGCAGATTTAAAAAATTTCGCCTGCGGCTCTTAGTTTAACTCAATCTGGATAGGCTACAGTCGTTGGAAGCGTCACTTTTTAGCGAAAGATAAAACGAAAAGCCAAATATGTGAATTTAAATTTACGAACTTGTTTCAAAGGAATAATAATAATTGATGCATTACAGTTAGTTTTATACAAAGTTTCGCCTGCGGCGCATTTCGTAGTAGGCCTATTCTCTATTCGGAAGAACGGTGTTTCATTTAGTTAGCGTTTTAGGGAAGCGGCAACGGCGTGTTTTGTCGGCACATTTTTAGTCCGTCGGCACAAACTGGCCGTCCACCCCCAAAGCTAAAAGGCTAGTTACGCCCCTGGTAACTTGTACTGCAAAATACTGCGAAAATGTTTTTATTTCACGTCCAATTTATCAGATGTTAGCTGTATTGTTACTTCTTTCAAATTTTACATGTTTTTCTAAGCGGCAAATAATTCAAGCCAAACAGAATGCCCAAATGGGAGAAGAAGTAAGAAGAAGCTGAACAAAAAAAATACAGCCATCTGTTTGTAGCCAAGGAGGGTTTTCGCGAGCTGGAAAGCAAAGTCAGAATCACTTTCCAATGGTTTTCTCGCTACTTCGGAAAGCTGCCGAACTTTCCAACCCGGTTTTCGCGCTTCGGAAACCGAAGCAGCTTTCCTGGAAAGTGATTCCACGAGGATAGTGGAAAGCTCCGCGGAAAGTTGAATCTTTCGGCGGGAATTTCAAAGCTGTGGGAAAAAAAAGTTCGTATCACTAATAAATAAAGAAAAATGGCAAGCGTTATTAGGGTGGCTTCGATGGAGGCTCAGGTGCAGAAACTTAAGTGCGAGTGGAATCTCAAGATGAGACAGAGTGACCGGAACAGTGAGACAAGGACGTCTTGCTCGTGACTAAACTCGGAGAAAATTTCAAACACATATAGCTTTCGATACTTCGGAAGAAACAAACCCTGCAGAAGTCATTCGTAAAGATAGGTGCACACAGAACTCGTTTTTTTTTCCGCCAACGAATTCTGTTCTTTCGCACCGCTCAGCGAACTCGTTTCATAGACCCCACAAATTCGCCAGGACTAGATACTTATACGTGGATACGATGCGAAGGACTCGAACGAAAATAGGGGGAAAGTGAACTTTATACTTAGATACTTCATATCTGGTTATATACTCATACTTAGGCCAGGTAGATTGTTGATTTCCTAAATTTCCTAAGCGCGAACTGAGGCGACGCGAAAATAATTTGACTTGGAGTTGAAACGGCGCGGCGCGAAAATTGTGCATAGCGAAGCGAAGTTTTTCTGCTTGCGACTTCAAATTCGAGCAGGCGAACGCGAATTCGCGTTCTATGGGCACCTATCTTAAGGCGTCAGCGCATGATTACCAACTCGCGTTCTACATCTAATTGGTCTTGAGTTAGGAACAGATAAACCTTTTGTTTGTAAAGTGGCTCGAAATCCTGTTCTACCCGGAAATTCTTGCCACGTCCGAATGATTAGGTAAAGTACTCGTCTTACCTATAAACACTGCTTACTTTCAAGATTTCGAAATTTCTGTCATTTTAAACGATCCTAACGGCACTATGCTCATTTTTGGGTTTGCCATATTTGACTCTTTTCCCAGGCGGATGAGGCCCCCGCGTATTGCTTCCGAGGGGCCCACTGGCCATAAATACCAGTTTTCCCCTGTTTCTCCTCAAAACAAACGGGCCCGAACGAGGGTAAAAACAGCCGGGACGGGTTTGTGAGAAACCAAGCAGAGTTTCCAGGGAGTCACGCGTTAGAATCTATGGTTAGAAACATGTACTACCGCTTGTGCTTTGAAACTACGGTTTTACACTAGCAAGGACCAAAGGGTATTTTCATTTCCGACAGATTGCAGCGCCATTTCGGGATCCCAAAACGTAAGTGGAAGGATACCTATGACATCGCAGCAAAAGTTGTCCGTCTGTCTGTCTGTCCGTCTGTAAGCACGATAACTCTCGAAGGGAATGAGATATTTTGATGAAACTTGGTGTGAGGATCCTTGGGGTCAAGGAAAAGGTCGAGTTCGTGATGGGCTTTTCTAGTCCTACATTTAGGGGTGGGGGTTCAAATTAAGGGGCAAATAAGATATTTTTAAACAGCTAATGAGATAGTCGATTAAGCTGTAAGAAGACATGCTGAACACGATTATGGAAACCATTTTCAGGCCGGACAATTAGTTCGCCCGGAATCCGGCCAAAGCCGGAATGTTTGTGAAAAGTAAAAGTTTTATTTGGAGTTGATTAGATGGTTTATTTAGGGGTAAGAAGTCATGCTGAACACCGATTTTAAAATCATTTTGTACCTGGACAAGTGATTCGACCGGAATCCGGCCAAAACCGGAAAATTTGTTAAAAGCAGAAGTTGTATTTGTTAGATGGCCGATTTCGGAGTAGGAAGAGATGCTGAATCCGTATATGACAATCAATTTATACCCGGACATATAGTCCTTCCGGAATCCGGCTGCAACCGGAAAATTTGTTATAAGTTAAATTCTTATTTGAAGTTGATTAGATGTTGGATATAGGTAAGGAGATACGCTGAATTCGTTTTTGAGCTTTATTTTTTCGCCGGACAAGTAGTTCCAAAATTCCACCAAAACCGGAAAATTGGCAGAAGTAAGGCAGGAAGTTTCGATCTATTTCGTCAAAATAGATGTGACTTATAGGGGTAAACACACATGCTGGATCCATATCTGAACTTGGTTTTCTCAGATGATTAGCTATTTGGCCTTAATCTGTTTCTAAATTTTAATAGTAAAGATGTCCAAGGAGTTTGGCGAAGACAAGACCCAATTGTCTGGATCAGTATTGAATTTTTGGGACCCCATCGAAACCTTTGGTCTTGTTCTAGAAGCAGTTTCGAAAAGCTGGGTACCGAGGAAAAAGATTATCTCCTTCAACAACTCCACAAGCTCGCTTTTCCCATCTCGAACGAAAATAATATTTTTTCCTCGTTGATCGGTCCCATGCTGGGGATAACCGCACTGTGTTTTCAGACTGACGGTGAACACAGAATGGACATTACCGTAGTGCCCGAGAAAGCTTTGGAACCCCACCGGAATCGTAATCCCCAAACTGAGGAAGACGGCACTGGAGTAACGAATGAAATAGCAGACGGTCCGGTCCGCCTTCCCATACAGCAGACGATCGAAGGAGTATACGAATACCTCAACTCCAATCCCCACGAAAATCAAACTGAGAACATCAAGAAGGGTTTTCGTCACATCTTCTGTGGAACACCACCAGTTGTCATAAACAGGATGTTGTAGTCAGAACCTATCTCAATGTCGTGGGTAGGCCTGCCCGAATAAAGTGGGCCAGTGGTGTCTTCGCCAGACTCCTTGAACACTTTTAAAAAATCTAGTAAACAAATTAAGGCCAAATAGCTTATCATCTGAGAAAACCAAGTTCAGATATGGATTCATCATGTGTGTTTACCTCTATAAGTAATATCTGTTTATATCTGTTAATTTGGCATAAATCTGTTTCTAAATTTTAATAGTAAAAATGCTCCACGAGTCTGGCGAAGACTGGTTCTAGCGAAGACAAGACCCAATTGTCTGTATCAAGTATTAAATTTGTGGGATCCCATCAAAACCTTTGGTCTTGTTATCAAAGCCCAGGTATGGCTTCGGCATCTCTTTCTTACACCTAAAGCGAAGCTCTAATCGACTTCAGTAAAAACTAACTTTTACCGAATTTCCGGTTTGGGCCGGAGTCCGGGCGAACTATTTGCCCAACAAGAATATAAAATTCAAAAATGGCTTCAGCATGTTTTCTTGCTCCTATACCGAACCTCTAATCAGCCAAAATATAATTCCCCTAAATATCGAGCTACTGGCGGCTGTTCCAAGTTCAAGGAAGGCCCAGAATAAGAAGAAATGAGAAATAAGATGGGCCACCTACAAACTTTGACCCAAAGTCACACCGTCCCTTTACCAAGTTTAAAGCACAACTCTTACTAGAAATGATCTTTTCACTATGAAACGGAACAGAAAAACGTTTCTGTAAAATACCATTACTTTCCATCTGAATTTAGCGATGTTCTTGTTAGCGCTTGTCGATTCTATCCAGCCTTCCTGCTCTCCGACGCGGCGGCTAGGCGCAAAACATTTGAAAACTGATCGCCGCGTGGTTAAAAAATAGGAAAACTAAGCAAATAAAAGAAGTAAAAAACAGAAGGTTCTCGTATCCTTGTGTGTGAAAGAGTTGCCAGCGGACGTTCAAGATTCTGGCAAACTTTGCGTTGTGTAACCGACAAAACTCGGCACGGCCGAGAAAGCGCCAAAAAATCGTTGGTACAAAACGAAACAATCGAGAAAAGTGGGGGTTTTAGAAGCTTATAATTCCATAAGGGAGCTAGGTATATTATCAAAGGTAGAATAAGCAAGAGGGGTCCTTTAAGGAAAATATCGAGAGTAATAGTGCTAACAGAGGGAGGGACAGACGGACCCAGACTAGCGTTTTGGGATCCCAAAAATCAAAGTTTTTAAGAAACAGCCGGACAAGCTTTTCGAAGTCATAGGTAACCCGTCACTAACGTTTTGGAACCCCCCAAAATAAGAAATCTTAACAGAACAGTCCTTATTTTCCTGAAAGTTTTGTCACGGAGAAAATCCATTTACGGGGAACAACGAGTGTTAGAGGCATGGAAACTGCTGGAAACTTCAGACCATTCTTTTCCTGATGACTATTCCTGCAACTCCGACCTTTATTGTCCGTGTCGCCACATTAGCTTTCCGACTGTCAGGACAAACTAAGTCACTAACTCCCCTTTCTAGTTTATCCTAAGAGGCCATTACAAAAAGATAGGCTAGTCTCACGAAGACCGAATAGCTGGCTTATACCAATAGTCCCATTACCAGGCCATTAGGTCTACAGCTCCCAGAGACAAGGACAAAGGAAAGAGACTCTTAAATGCCGGCGGGGAACAAAGTACTGCGAGCGGAAGCTCACCCACGGTAACTTCAAAGCGACCTTGAAGAAAGGCCCTACTTCCACGTGGTTGGTTGAAAAGAAGGCCAAACAAGGGCAAGGCAAAGGTCGTGAGTAGTTTTGCGTTAATGGACGGTCACATGTCGACCGTGCTCCGGGGGTGTGAATAGACGAAAATAAAGATAGGGGTAGCGGCAAGACTTGAGAAAAGTGACACACACTCGAAGAGTATCGACACTAGCACCACTAACGATAGAGAACGTCCCTACTGAAACTTCTTTTACTGAACCAATCAGTCGTGCACCGGTGCTGGATCCGGTAACTCCACAGCCCGAACACAGCAAAAAAAAAAAAAATTCAAGCTCCCCTGTTTCCTCGATGTATGCAGACTGCATCTTAGCTGTACTAGAATTTTCTAAACTCGCAAGTTTGTCTCGCTTTAAATGTCGCGAGAGTGGTGGGTAGCGCTACTATTAAGGCCCGTTTCCGATGCACGGGAAGCATCGGTTTTGGCGCTAATGCCTAATGTTATTGTGCTCTGGTGTCTCAAGAGGTAAACGTTGCTTCACCCATACCAGCTTTCAAGTCACGGAAAACTTTTTCTTACGTAAGACATAATCAAATTTTTTTATTAGTTTTGTATAATGGAAGAGCGTCCCCGCCTGTGTATTTTTCTTAGATTTAAAAAAAAAAAAAAATTCTCTTCTAGTTTGTTATCTCAACCTTTTTCTATATATATTCCTTCAGCCCAGGCTGACTGCGAATCATATTTGATAGTGCAAACGGATAGGTCAGCTGCATTTTATTAGAGCTATATTTCGGCCCTTCTTGGCAAGGGTCCTCTTCAGACTTAAAACCGCTCAAGTTGGAAATACGTATGGTTAATATGGTTTCTCACATGCTCGTATTTCCAACTTGAGCGGCTTTGAGCCTGAAGAGGACCCTTGCCAATCGGTACACTGTACACTGTAGAAAAAAAGGTTTTACCACAAGTTCGTATTTCCAAACTTGGTTGGCTTTGAAGCCTGAAGAGGACCAGTGCCAAGAAGGGCCGAAATATAGCTCCAATAAAATTCAGCTTACGTATCCGTTTTGTACTATCAAATATCTTCCTTTTTCTGTTTCTTTGAAAACAGAATACGAAGGAAAATTAAGCCCCACCCATTGTCAGGCTTATGGTGTGGCTAGACAAGTGAATCAAGTCGTTTCTGCGTTTCTGCGTGTTTCTGCGTGAAACAAAAGGCTTAAAGCACAAGTGCCAAATGAAATGCTTTTAAACCCTTCAGAGCATTTAAACCATTCTCGAACCGGTGAAGCCGCAATAATGGATGTCTCCTATAAGTCGCAAATCTCTCTCGGTTCTCAGCTATTTCTGAAAACCGAGTTCAGGACCGAACCGGGTTAAATACCGAGTAAATTACTATACAGAAGGATTAAAGTGAAAAAATACAGAAGGATTAAAATGATGTGAAAAGGGCACGATCCAACCAAACTATAACATTACAAACCCAATAAGCCCAGGGTTGCCACATGTCGCACGATAGTGTGAATTGTCACTCTATTTTGTTTTTGTCACTCTTGTCCTACGTAGGACATAAAAATCACTCTATTTCAGAAAATGGCCAAATGTTTCATTTTTGCAACAGGGATTCCGACCAGAAGTGACTTTTCAAGTTTTTTTTCATGGAAGTAAAATTAAGATGTGTCATTATTCCAACCCAAAGTGAACATTTCATGAAACAAAAATCACTCCCAGGTAACTCTCTGTTTTGGGCCAAAAGTCACTCTCTGAATATTTTTGGTGTCGCAACCCTGAACAAGTCTCCTAACAGTCGCGCATTTTCCACGGCTCAATAGCTACCAAACACGCATGAAAACAATATGATGAAAATCAAACTTAGCTGTTACTTATGCACAGTACTGAGCGCAAGCAGTAATTTAAGTAAAGATAAAGAATAAACTGAAGCCAAAAACTGACTTTTGAATCTTTTGCCCTTTCCTGCTCAGTTAACCCTGCCCCCTTCCTCGGCAGGTTACGGCTTTACTTTCTTTGAAGTACTCTCATTTCCGTCCGACAATCCCAGTCTTGCTAATTAGAGTGCATCTTGAAAGTCTCATAACTCGCTGAAGAGGCTTTCGAAGAAGCCAAGTTTCTCAACAGGTTCAGGTTTATTTAATTTTCAAATATTCAAAACAAAAATCTTCAATCACTTCACGAATTTGAGTACCTACATCGTGAAGTTAACATATTTTGCGAACACAATTCTTGGATTGGGTTCCGGCTAGACCCCACCCGGAGACCCCCCCCTCCCCCCCAAACACAGTGTTAATAAAATACAATATATTTTAATGGAAAGTATACAGAGGTGAGCGCCGAGCAAGCCGCCGTCACGCGTTTACATTTAACAGGCGTGTCTAGGGAAAATCCTTCAGTGCGCGTGGTCCAAACTGCAGCTTTTATTATGATTTTCTAATTTCCTATAGATTTGGATTCGGGGGGGGGGGGGGGGAGGGTCTGTGATTTTTTTTCGCATAAACCCTCTTGGGATATACCGTTTTAAAAGTTTCAAGGAATTGGGCTAAGACGGGGCTAAAAAAAATTGGGCTAAGACGGTAAAGGAGAAACTAAACCAAAAGTACTGTTTAGGTTTGTGTGTGCTATGAACAGAGGCGTTACTAGCCAAAATGTTTGGGGGGGGGGGGGGGGAATTTACCGACTGGCTGGTAATATTTACGGACTGTTTTGCAGAAAAACGACTGTTTTTCTGACTGTGAAAAAAATGACAGTTTAAGAAAGTCGACTGATTTTCAGCAAAACTGACTCTTGAGACAAAAAATCAACTGATTTTCAGAAAAACCGACTGTTTTCATGAAAAAAAATCAACTGTTTTCTGGCCGACAAGATTGTCCCCCCCCCCAGTCGTGACGCCCCTGGCTATGAAGTGTAGCTGCCCAATGTTGCCCGGACAACGTACATCTAGTGTTAACTTATCTCCGTCTTCGTCGGGTTGGTTGCACCACCTCATAGGGCCTACGGTCATTACGCTCTGATATTCACGGAAGTACTGAGGCGTATTCTCGCCGTTCCCCGAGGACTCCTCGGGGAATTGAAAGGAACGGCGAGAATAGAGGGAGTCACTCCCCGCGGACTCCGCATACAGAAACAGCGAGAATACGGGGAATGCTTCTAAAATGGATTTTGTTCGAAAAATGAATATGCAGCTGAAAAAATTAGTCTGGATCCACTTTATTTTTGGTTTTGTTTATTCTGATTCTTTTTAATTAATTTTACATAGCACCTACAACAGCAAAATTGATTCCCCTCCGAATCATATTTGACGGTGCAATCTATCCCCTCCGAATTTGAAAGGGAGTCCTTTTTGATGATGGTGATGATAATCGGAGCATTCCCCGTCCGTGGGGACTCGCGAGAATACGGGGAGTGAGTCCCCGGGACAAACAAAAACGCGGGGACTCCTCAAGTGGAGTCCTCGGGGAACGGCAAGAATACGCCTCTAATGTCCGGGTCACATTCAGTCACATCTGTACGTACTTTGGTTCGTTAATTTGATCATTACACACTCTACGTTTCGTCCTGGTCGTACTTGGAACAAAGAAATTCAAGGCATATTACCACCATCATCACTCAAAGGTAAACAAAACTAGTTACAAAACAAAACAAAACGTTTTCAGCGTCTTTTCTTACCAGTTTCGAACGTAAACGGTCTTATTACCGGCGCTATTACCAGGTATGACTATAGTCGTGGGACCCGGGCATAAGTTTCAGATGTGGGCATATTGACTGATTTATAGGCTACTTGCTACCGAAAAGGTTGGCTTCAATCCCACTTTTGAACTCAGCGGCTTGTAAGGAATAATGTCTATGAATGACAGGGAATAGGCACTGAATTAGTGATTCAGGTTAACTGCCATTGTACCAAGATTCATCGTCCTGTCTGAAGTGTCAGTAACAAATGCCACTATTCGCATTACTGAATAAATATCCTGAGCCTTGTTGCCTATAAACCGGGTAGGGTTAGTGTTAACAGAGGATATGGTACGATGTCAAAATAAAAGCTTGCAGTATTTGCTACCGGGATTAACCTTATCTCAAAATGATTATCTTATCTCTAATTCGGATTAATCTTATCTCAGTAGAGAAAAGATTAATCCCAGTAGCAAATGCTGCAGCTAACTTTAATCCTTACTCAGAGAAACTTTTTACAGTGTAAAGTATTTTCTTACGGCCCAAGGAACCGAAAGAACATTCAACGTGCAACTTGTAGAACTTTAAAGTTTAACTGAAAAGCCAATTTATTTTTATATGTTTGATTTGTATACACTGAATTATTTTGACTCACGTAAGGGATTTTCGTTTTTTACGTCGCGTAGTCTAGTAGTGACGTTTGGAATATCCGCTGGTTGCACGACAAATAACTTTACGGCGAGTCGCGGAAAATTAGAATGTCTTCAACAGCGTGTGTTTCAATGGCTAACAAAGCGAAGATTTTGAAATGTTCGATTCCAGATTGCAGAATCACATCTGAATATAGCCCTCTGTTCCGTGCTTCTTGGTCACTTTCGCTTCCCAATTTACTTTCATCTTCCTGGCTTGAAGAATGCAAATCCGCAATGACTTGTTATTACGGCAATTGGCTGCCAGTAGTTATATAAACCGGTTTCTACCCCACCCTCCCCCAAATTTCAAAACCCCATTTTATCATCAATTTCTTAAATTTTAACATCCTTTATTCCAAATTAACCCCTTTTTTACAGATTTTTTAGTTTCATAACTACACGAAATAAGGTGCCAAGAAATGATAATATTACCCCTTTAAGACATATAAACTAATACAATATACCCTAATATATAAGTACACTTATTTTATTAACTATTACAACAATTCTAAATCATATCACTGGTAAACAGTTCCAAGTCAACGTATTGTTCCGAGTTCTTATTTACATGCAAAATAGGCTGCAAAATAAGATTGTTCTTTAGAAGTAACTCATTAGCAATCGAATTGTATCTCTGTGGTATAAACAGATCACACATCTTCTTGTTATGATTGATAACTACAACTAACTTATCTCCATATTTTGTCTTAGCCATTCTCATTTTAACGATGGTATATTTCAAGCCTAGAACTAGTTCTTCTTTCCTGATTGTCTCATTGTATTTATTCATTCTGATTGTATTCATGACTTCCTTCAGCGACTCCATTTATTAGCGGCTGATTTTCTTTAATAAAAATCCAAATCACAAACTCACATACATATTTTTATTAATGATCTCCAATGTAGCTTTTCTTTCATAATATAGAACACAGTAAATATTGCATGGTACGGGTTGATTATCTTTTAATGTTATACTTATTTCAATATCAGCAGTTGTTCCATTATAAATATTTGACTCGTGTTTGGAAACATCAAAACAGAATAGTGGATATACTTCTTTAAATTCTTCTATATTGACTACACTACCAGTATCAAACGCTAATTGTTTATAACCCAAATGTATGTATCTGTTGTACAGATTAGAGTACGTGCATTTCTCGTCACTAAAGTCGCATTTGAGGGGTTCTTCTGGATATTTATCCCCGTTAATTCTAACCTCTATATCCGTCAAATTCATATGATCAAACACCATATTATTCTTTTTTTGGTTGTTATGCTTTTCATTTTTCTGTAACATCACAACGATTTTTGTAGGACTATTTCTCTCAGACACAACTTTCCATGTGTGTTCCTTATTCTGACTAACATCACTTTTATAGGTATTACAAGCTTCCCACATCAGATTATACTTTTTATCCTTTGCCAAACCCTTTTCCAATTCACTCATCATTTCAATACTAGGAGCTATGACAGGAATTTTCCAGGATAAATACTCAATGACTACTTTACAATTAGTATCCCCATTTCTTACACTCATGTTATTATCATCATTTCTTCTTAGACAAATTCTATGCGATGCACCTCTAAAAAATCGTTTGTTTCCTTTCAAGAATCCGAACAACTCTGATAATGGTAAATATATATTTACTAATTTGCTGTTTTTAGTTCTGTTATATCTCTTCTCAAACCCTTTATTATAATTTCGATTGGGTTTAGAACTGACAACCACAGTTCCTGCTAGTGCTCCACCTGCAGGTACGGTAAATGAACTACTTATAGGGTTGATATCGGTTCCCTGGTTATAATCCTTATACCAGAAATGATTTCTAGCCGCACTTCTAGAATAATCATCGGAATATTCAATCAACTTTGTAACGGTAGTTGCAATACCAACATGATTAATTTTTTCAACAGGAGCATCGTTTATTATATACTCAGCGGTACTAAATAAATTGAATCCATTATTAGTTAACGTAGCGACATCGGTTGCATCTATGTTAGCTCCATTCTCTTTAACTATTCTTACACCCACTTCAAGATAACTTTCACTTGGATAGAACCAGGAATCCAATTTCTTCGTTACGAATTCAAACTCTGATTTATTTGATACATTCACATCTGTTTCTCGAATTTCTTTAAATTCATATTTGACCACTGTATCATCCACAAGCGGCTCATCAAAAATGTTCCATTGCGGACTGACAACTTTATTTACTGCCATTTATATAAGAAAGAAATTATTCGATAAAAATTATTTCAGAATCTTTAATCCACTTCCAGTCATTAACGTTTTAATCAAGTCCTGACTTCTTTGATTTAAAATTCTTTTATTTGTACCTATAAGATCCTTGATCGATTTCTTATTTCCAATTACATCACTGAGTTCTTTCCTGTTTACATCAATCAGATCTTTCCCGTATTCTATTGCTCTATTTTTCAACAACTCAAATCTCGGTTTAATAATTTTGTTATACATTGACATAGCTCCATCTTTTATTTATTTTGCTGACGTTTGAAATAACTGAGAATTGGCAATATTTTTGAATATACTACCGATTCCACTTCCATACTGCTTTTTATAAAGTAAGCGCTTATTATTAATCAACATTTATAGGTAAATAATTTTATTTCACTAATCCTTTAAGCTTTTCTCAAATGCAAAACGTATCCAACATTATCACCATTCAAATCGATAGGTCTTCCCAACTGATCAGTAATTGTCATTCTCAAGGAGTAAATAAAGTCTTTTGTGTTGATAGGAAGATATCTTAATTGTCTAGGATTCTCAACAATTTGGCAACCCGGTTCAGTATTCGGAACAAATGTCCAAATGACGTCTGATTTACTTTTGTTTACGATAGAACTGTTTACAAGAGAGCAGTGAATTTGAATTTTATCAACGCTTATTGTTATATTCGGAAGCTTTGTACCTTCATTAATTTTCTTAGAAATCTCCCTATCCTTCTCAAAGCCTAAAACCTGACACAACTCACTATTAAATCTAAACACATATTTTTCTTGTAATAGTATGACAAATCTCATAGATGCTGGATTGGATGAGATTACAATAGGACATTTATCTTTTGAAGTATCAAAATACTGACACAAGAAATAATTCAAACAATCATCGTTATACATCCCATTAGGAATAGTAACATTCATCCATCCCCCCTCTTCATCTTTCCTGTATTGAAATGTATTATTTCCAAATTTATCACTTATATTATGCCACGAATACCACAAAGTACACTGATTCAAACCTATTTCATAATCGCAATTACGATTCAATTCGATTGGTTGACTAAATGTTATATCAATGATACTTTCATTACGTTCAATGTTTAACAACACCATTTATTAGAAATATTTTTTATAAATTGAATTGTAAACTCTCTTGTTTAAGAATTTATTTCGCATTAACGAATCCAAAATATCAATAGCTTCATTCCTCACCTCATCAGATGTATTCCCGTTTACTCTACTACCTATCAAAGTGTACACTTTTTTAATCATTTCATCACAATTCATAAATATTCCAGTTCCTTGCTGTTTGATAAAGGGTCTGCTAGACTGAATTTTTTTTAATCTATCCTTATAGTCTTGAATAAATAAAATAATTTTATCATACTTACTAGAACTACTTTTACTTTTCAAACCACCATAACTTTGACTTATAGGTGTTAATTCAGACAAAGCATCTTCTATATTCTCTGGGTTATCAAAGTAATAATTAGGCATCTCAAAATATTCTCCTTTATATCTTGTATGATTCTCTCTATATTTTACATTAAGTGATTTTAATAACTCTTTATCAACACCTGGATCCATATCAACGATTTTGATACTTGTTGGTAAATCTGGAGATGCTTCTAAAGCGGTAGATTGTGTTGACTGTGTTTCTGCCTCTGAAACTGGAATCTGATATGCTTGTCTTTGTAAAGCTGTTTTATACGTTTCATCTAATTGGAGAAGCCGGCTTCTTGAATTGATATCCACCTCCTCTAATTTTTCGATGATAGCTTCAGTGTTTTCTTGTAATTTTTTGATGGTATCTTTAGTGTTTTCTTTTTGTGCCATAACAACTGGAGCGTTAAATTCTGAAGCCATTCCCTGAAATCCTGCTTTCTCCATCTCGTATTGTTGAACTTTTTTTCTTTGAATTTCTCTGTTCTTAACTATTCCCGATAACATATCACTCAAGCGTCTTGAATCCATTTATATACAAGTAATTTTATTTCATAATAAATTTTGAAAGTTCTTTTTCATAAAACCCTCCTTGAATTAATTCCCCACTTTTGTCAGATATTTCATAAGTAATGGGAATGGTAGGTCTAATGGGTGCTATCTGGAATACTTCATTTGTGTAATTGGGTAAATAACCTTTATCAAAAATACTCTTTTCTTTTTTTATTCTGGCTAAATCTCCTACATTGTAATTTCCTGTGATTGTGTAGTCATCTGCTGGAGGAAACAAAGCATTGTAAACCTTTTTATGATTTAACTTTTTGCTAGCATCAATTGGTTTCATTTGTATTGAACGATGATAAGAGTTATTATAATTACTAACAAATAAAGGAAAAATATCAATCCATTTAGTAGTGTTATTGTGAGTGAAATATTTCCATAACTTTTCTTTCAGTGTTCTGTTGAAACGTTCAACAATTTGCGCTTTCAATTCGCTTTCAGATGCAAACCAGTGTATGTCGTTATTTTCTAAAAAAGTTTGAACATTTCTCATCACACATTCTTTACCTTTATCAGTTTGTAGTTTCTTAGGCATTCTTTCTTTAAATATAAGACTGAATGCTTTTATTATTTCAGCACCCGTTTTGTCTTTCAGAGGGATACACCAAGCATATTTACTAAAACAATCAATGACAGTCAAGATGTAATTTGTTTTATCATTCGCTTTTTTATATTTCTGCATGTCAACTTAATCAGCTTGCCATTGCTCGTCTACATGGTGAACATACACTCGCCTCCTTTCAAAATTGTGATAGGAAGGTTTGTGTAACGTATACACATTCTCATTTTGCAACACATTTTTTATTTTATCACTTGTCACTTATTTACTCACTCCATTTTCTTTTAATTTTCTGTAAATATCATCAACACCTGAATAGTGAGAATAATACGTCTTTAAAATATCTTTTTCTGCATCGAGGTTTTTTTTAAAAACAGATTTTTCCTCGATCCGCAAATAACGCAATTACCTTTCAGCATTGGAACATTATTTTTCTGTGACACTGCTTTAAACATTGATTCAGTGTCAGTTTTCTTTTTACATTTCATACAATAAATCTCCATTTATTAGAAAACAATTTTTATAAACAAAAAGACGAGAGATGAATAAACTAGGAACTGCGCTTAATGTAGGAAATACAATGCAATCCACAGTTTAATTCATCTATATTCTGAACGGCAAGATTTTCATAAGCTATTTTTTTCTTTGAAGTTTTTAGATATTTAATTATTTCTTTTCCTGGGGGTATACCGAAAGAATAAAAAAAATCTACATAAGGATTATCAGGTAGATTACAGTACGCCACCAAGTGAGTTCCAGGCATTCCGAGTTTATCATAATTAATGACACCACATTCTAGGCTATTTATTTGTTTGGGTAGCGTATCTATAGAGGAAACACCTCTAAAATGTGGTATATCCCCTAATGCATCCATAATGTCAAAATTGGTTAGAGGTCCTACTTTACTTTTGCTTCTTTTTTGATGTCCCCGTTTTTTGACTTCTTAGGCCTTCCACGTACCCCATGACCTACAACTTTTTGTGTTCCAGGAAGTGTAAGCGCACCACCTGTGTTGACATCATCGGTTTCCTTCTTAGGCCTTCCACGTCCCACGACTTTTTGTGTTCCAGGAAGTGTAAGCGCCCCACCTTTGTTGGTTATGCTATCAACCAATTTCTAACCAGCGAATGTACCCAAAGCAGCAGCTCCGCTTGTTAAAGCTGCCTTACCAAGGGCTACAGCTAACGGTATTAAGAATGGAAGTAATCCACCTTTTTGAATCGCTTCTCTAATCTGTTTGTATGAGACATCAATATCACATCCCTTTTTATTCATTTTACATGTTTCAATTTTATCAACTTGTCGTTTACTGAAAAGTAACTTGACTGGTTCTCGTTCATTCTGTCTACTATGACTAACACGTATCTGACATTTTTGTTTAGCGCCAAAGCATTTCTTCAGCTTTCCTTTCTGAAGCTTTGACAAATAAACTGTATACTCCATTGTTTCAACCATTTATTAGAAAAATAATTTATCATATAAATTTATTTACCAGCCATCATTTTTTCTATTCTGGAAACGAATGGTTTGTCAACAGGTTTTTGCTCTAGAAGCCGATTTAAAATGTTTATGATTGCTCTTTCTATATTATTGATGTGGGTTTGTTGGTCAGCAATTTTTGTTTCAGTTATATTGTTATGGGTATGTTGACTATGAAGCTTTTTGTCAAAATCTAAAAGATACGTAATTAACGTTCCTAAATTAACAGCGTCATTTTTGTTTCTAGGGTCTTGAACATTTGTTATCAACTTGTTTTCAGCGTTAATTTCTTTATCATTAACTCGAATTATTTCTTTTACAAATAACCCTTTATCTTTAATCCTTACCAATAAATTATCAAGAGAATCATGTACAGCAGTTAATCTGTTGATATCTTCGATAAAATATTGATTTGACCCCACTTGTTCTGCGGTAATTTCTTCTTTAAATTGATTCAAAATAATAGTCATAGATCTGAATCTAATAGCGTCCTGGTCTGCTTTCGCATCCCCTAAATTAATAGTTCGTCTATCTTGTAGGTTAATGTTACCATTTTCATCAGTCACTTTCGATTCGTTACTAACCTTTTTTCCAACACTACCAAATTTATTCATTTATTATAGAAATAAATAATCCGGTAAATTTTTCAAAGTTTTTCCTGTACTTCAGGGTTTAATCTTTTGTTTTTAAATCTATGAAGAAAAAACCGTAGCCCTTGGTTGCAGCCTCGAATTGTTTGAGAAATTTTTCATTGTCTATACTGGATACATGGCTTTGTCTTATTAATTTTACTTCTTTTGGGTTAGAACACTGAAAAAATGCAAAATAATTACACTGAAGTCTTACCACCTTTGGCGTTTTATGATAGCTCTGTGATAAATAAACAATTGAAGCATTTTTCTTTCTTCCTCTTATGAATAAATCCTCTATTTTCTTCTGGTCTTTTTCAGTGACAAAATCGTCAAAGATAATCAAGTTCTGATACTTAGGGTCTAGGTTATCAACATCTATAATATCATTAAGGTCATTACTTACAGTTAAAATATTCGTTTTACATTGTGACTCCAAAGTGTTTAAATTGGCTATGAGAACTGTATATTTATCTTCTTCAAGATCTTTTGCATACAAGTATATTCGGTTGAAACAGATGTATTCATAAATTAAATTCAAGAGTAAATTGGTTTTCCCTGTTCCTGAACTTCCACAAATTAATAATCTAAATGGCCACTGAGGTGCAAGGTCGTGCTTATTCTGATAAGTGTTCTTTTCGCTAAAATCATATACTTTGATTGGAGCCTTTTCATTCATTTACTTTATAGGAATTTTGTATTATAAGATTTACCAACTAGGTACTTGAATTTTTTAACTAGGTAGTTGAATTTTTTAACTAGGTACTTGAATTTTTTAACTAGGTAGTTGAATTTTTTAACTAGGTACTTGACTTTTTTAACTATATACTTGAATTTTTTAACTAGGTACTTGACTTTTTTAACTATATACTTGAATTTTTTTACTAGGTACTTGACTTTTTTAACTAGGTACTTGAAATTTTTAAGTAGGTACTTGAATATTTATTGTTTGTAACCTAATGGAAAAGTTGTGAATTTATCACTGGATACAATCCATCATCCTTAGGATCTAGGGCTTTTTTATTCTGTTCTTCTAGAAACATATTGTGTTTGTATGATTTAATAAAATAGAACATCCTTATAGTTCTGAATCGTAATCTTATCTTTCAAAATGTTTGTTTTTATTCCCTTTAGTTTTTTGTTGGCTTTTGAAGGGTCTTGGTTATCCTTTAAATAAGCATATACTTTCGACCGTAATCCAACAAACTCTGTCATCACTTGTCCTGCTAATTTATCTTTCATCATTCCTATCACTTTCTTATTTAAATTAGGAAACCCATATGGATTATCTTTCGCATAATCAGATGTATCGAATCTCTCATTCAAATCTTGTTTGATATCTTCATAGAAATCTTCGGTTCGAATGTCATATATGAACGAATCGGTATCCATATAACATAAATCTATTTTAGCCCCATATTTAGGTTTCATATTATCATAATGGAATTCAAACATCAAGAGCTTGGATAGTTCCAGTACAGCAAAACCGATATACATTGGTTTGTCTAGTTTTATCTTTTCCTTTGACATTCTTGCCACAGAAAAGTTTTCACTGAAAATAATTTCAGATTTAAAGTTGGATTTCTTTATTATTTTTCTCTTGTTTTATCGTCAGTTATTATTTCCATATCAGCTCGTTTCCTTACGTTCTCCATGTTTTTTCCAAAGCAAGCGTTATTCATCAGCTTAAAAAAGTCCTTTTCAAAATCATTTGTACCTTTAGTTCTAAGTGCTGTGTTGTGGTCTATGTATCCTTTTAAGTAAGCACTCTCAGTGAATCCTAGTATTCTATGTACTTTTTTCAGTATCAAACCCTTTTGTAAATAGAATTCTAGATTCCTGTGGTGAACTACGTAATTGTTTTAATCATATAAGGTCGTACATAGTTTGCCATTGAAATGTTCTGGTGCTAATGGTAAATCTTTGTGTAGTTGAAAAGTTCTTTCGGGTATTCCAAATCTACTTCATAGATAGCACCTACATTCGGTAATTGCATCACCGAGTTAATATGATTTTTTAGATGGTTATAATACTCGAGTGAACTGTTTTCATTTCTCTCTTTCAAAGCTTCTGGTATGGAAATGAATTGGAAATCATTCGCTGGTAATTTTTGCGACATCGCCCACCCATACAAATTATTTTTGTCAAAATACATTAAATAGTTAGATGGTTTACTCTTATCATATCCGCTCATATATTTATTATTTGCTTTAGCGTATCTTTTTATACATTGAGATACGCCGCCTCTTATCCCCTTTTCAATGAATGTATACATGTCTTCCTTCGAGAATAACGGTAGTTCTACTTTCGAATACTTTAGGAAAGAATCCCATGTTAGTCCTGGAGCTGAGAAGTAATGAAGTGGATCCAAGTCATAATTATGTATACATACATTTCTGAAATTCTCTACAACATCTGATGGTATTAAAACGTAACTTTTTAGGTACAACTTGGTATAATCAAGTAATGTTTCGCAATTAAATTGTCTCCATATGGACACCGCTCTTTTATAATCAGCTTTGTCAATATCTTTTCCCGTTAACCTAGAATAAAAGCTTTCTATGGGTGGTAACTTTGTATAATCCATTTTACTGAAACTATCCACAAATTCATAAGGATACACCCCCTTTTTAATTATTTCTTTAAATTCAGCATCGTTTCTGAAACTGTCAGATGTGTACTTGAAATTCTCTCTCAGATGATTACAGGATACTTTACAGTCACATTTCGCTAAATTTGCTGATAGTTTGTCCAGTGATGAAGCCATGAATCGAATAGAATCTATAAATCTGATTTCATATTTTATCTCCTTATCCTGTCTTGGAATACTTATTGATTTCGAGAATGAAATGAAACTTTCAGCTCTTTCAAAAATCCCGTTATCAGGTACTATTTCTTTCACAAATAGATGGGAGTCATACTTGGATAAGTTGTGTAGGACTACAGGGATATGCTTGGGAATCCTGTATTTCATGTTACATTCAGCGTGTATGACACCTCTATCCTTTCCTGTCATATGGTCGTGATCAAAGTGGGGATTTTCAGTAATTTCTGTGTTACAGATATGACAAGTCTTGTTCTTTAGTGTGTTCCATTTTTCTTTAATTTCTTCGTCAGTATAAGTGTGATTTCTTTGTCTGTTTTCATACTTGTGTGCAATTTCTGTGGACACTTCCGTAATAGTTTTCACAAAATGTTTTGCAGCGTCTTCACCAAAATAATCGTAGTATTTGTTTTGGTTTGTATCAAAGGAACAGCATACCTGAAATCCGTACGCAAAAGGTTTCTGTTCAGCTACTTTTATGGTTTTCTTTCCGTATACCTGGTTGTATTCTTCGTTATAAGACTCAAAGTCGGCTATTATGCAATAAGGTACTTTCATTTGTTTTGCAATATTTTTATATTGTATACTTGAACCTTCAGGAGGCATTATAATATCAGGATCTTCACAGTTCTTTTTCAATTCATGTTTTTCAAAGTGTTCTTGTTTCGAAAAATGCCTTCCGCAATAAGTGCATAGGTATGTCTTTGTTTTATTTTTAGAGATTTGACTACCAATTAATCTGCTGAGATCCTTTATTAGTATATAGTGATTATCGAAATACAGTAAATGAATGATATGTTTTGCTGTTTTACCATTGATAGTACTTTTTAGTATATGACTTCTGATTATTTTCTCTTTATCCAATTGGAATAAACAAATCTTGATATTGTATTTATTTTCAAATTTGTAGATATCTTTGGTATCCATCGGGTAGTTAGTAATTCCTTTGAAATCAAATTCATTTTCATACTGTTTATATTTCGAAGTTCTTTCTGCATGATCTTTAGCTGGGTATAAATGTGCTAAGATTGATCAAAGAAAGCATTTTTGATCCTTATTTTCAATATTCAGGAAAGCTTTTTTATTTTTTACGAAATCTGGCAGTGTTTTAAACGTTCCTCCCATATACGATTCTATTCGTGTCATCCTATAGTCGATTACATCATATCGCCTAAATTGTAATCCAGATCGAGGGGTACTCAAAGAACTAAGTCTCCTGTTGTTGTCATATAAATGGCTACGAGTAAGGACACTATTTTTGTTTAAAACCCAAGAAGTACTATTGTAAAATACTTCTACTTCCTCATCATTCTCTTGTCGATAGAAAATAACCTTGGTCACAAACTGAACTCTGTACTGGTATATTTCATTCATTCTTCGTTGCAAATCCTCAAAAACAAAACTAATGAGAGTATTTTCGTCTCTACCGTTGCTTTCAATCGATACGTTTACTGTGTAAATGTTTTCATTTTCTCTTACAATAGTGGGGTGTTTTTCTTCTTCTGTTTTAAACAAATAATTGGGAATCGATGTTTCTTCTTTGATTTGTTTCTTATTTATAAAGAGATTAGATAAATCGATTAGTTTGTGTCTATTTTGATCACCTCTTTCTGTTTGATCTCTCAGGATACCTCTAGTTTTATCCATAGTTTCTTTCTGCTTATTAATTATCCTACCATAGTATTCCTTAATGCGTTCTATAACTTATCTCTGTTACCACGAGTGGGTAGGCCTTTGTTTTTTAGAAACCTTTTTAATTCACTTGTATCCTTTTCTATTATCCGTTTCTCCTCTTTTTTTATATTTCCAATAGCAATATTATTTTCTTTTATCTCATCTTCCAAAATCTTCCTTAATGCTGGCTCTGGTGTATAATTTGATGGTCTATTTTTGTTCCGAATCCTTTCATTTCTACGCCGAATATTAATTGTATCTTCCGCAAGCAAAATATTCCTATTAAGTTGCTTTATTATCTTACTAGTTATTTCTTTTTTCGTTTCACCATTTGTTTTGATATTGTTAATTTTTGCATATGTACGAAGTTCATTAATTTTGTATTTCGGTAAACTTCGTATAACCGATTCGTTGTTTGATATAATGGTTTTACAACGCTGAATAACCTCTGCAGTTTTCATGATTTATTAGGGGAATATTTTTATTAATGAATTTCTCCCGACTGCGTTTTCTCAGCCGTAAAGAAAATCACTGGTTTCAATATGTGTTTCATAGAGCAAGCGCTACCTAATTATCTCCGACCGATCGAGAAACACAGACAGCACAGTTTCCGAGATGACTCTTGAGTTTTGCGTTTCATAGAGCAAGCGCTACCTAAATATCTCCAACCGATCAAGAAAGAGCAAGTAGAGTTTCGCAGGTGGTGCGTGTGTTCCGAATCGCGAAGCTTTCATTCAGTCAAATAATTTTTGAAACAATTTTATTATGTTATAAATGGAAGAATTGGAAAAGAAATTATTCGTTTACCGTAGAAGTTATAAATATTACAATACTGTTAGCAATTGTCTTTTTTTATCCAAAGGTATCTTTTCAGTAGCAGGTTTGTCTGGATATCTAATGCTACCTTTAGTATCTTTAAGTCATGTTGCATTCATTATTGAGTTGATTGAAAAACATCTGAATATTGCTGACAGGAAAGCAGAATACAAGACCACTTATGATTTTTATACTGAATTGATATCGTTGTTAAAATGTGAACAGTTAACGACTGAAGAGGTTATTCAGCGTGAAACTGAAATGCGTAAAACCTTTCGATTTTTTCCTCGCAAAAAATACATGAAACAGGTTCGCTTAAACGGTTATAAATATTGTAAAAATAATTCCATAATAAATCAAGAGAAATTACCCAAAGTGTAGTATATTGCTTTCATAAGATTGAAAACTCTATCCTCATATTCATATACGCATTAATTACCTGCGTCATTCATAACCAGTACCTGAGTAACCCCTCGCCAACCAGTACACCTTTGTCCAAGTGAGTAACCCCTCGCCAACCAGTACACCTTTGTCCAAGTGAGTAACCCCTCGCCAACCAGTAAACCTTTGTCCAAGTGAATACCCCCTCACCAACCAGTACACCTTTGTCCAAGTGAATACCCCCTCACCAACCAGTACACCTTTGTCCAAGTGAGTAACCCCTCGCCAACCAGTACACCTTTGTCCAAGTGAATACCCCCTCACCAACCAGTACACCTTTGTCCAAGTGAGTAACCCCTCGCCAACCAGTACACCTTTGTCCAAGTGAGTAACCCCTCACCACCCAGTACACCTCCTCTTCCTGGAACTGTGGTACACCAGTGTCCAACCCCTCACCCAGGCCCCTTGGGGTGGTGGGTGAATTCAGACAAACATTGATTCGTGACGCAAAGCATAATTTTCTCTGGTATTCTCTTCATAAAACGTTCAATGTGCTCCGACTCTCAGATCCAGTTTCTACGCGCAATAATTACCTGTATCATTCATAACCAGTACCCACCATTAATTTCGTAGCCTAATTGTCTCCAGTTTTCTCATCTTAAAACTTTCAACAAAAAATTACCACTAGCTCCGATAGATCAGTTGGCTAGCGTCTAGCTAACGCAAATTGCCCGCTGTTGTATCATGAGATCGAACCTCGCTGCTAACAATTTTGTTAGTAGTGAGCGACGGCGGGAAAAAACTCTTTGAGTTTCCTCTCCCATCGGAGCTGCCTCCAGACAATAAATACAACCACAACTACAACAACAACCAAAAACTCGGGGTGCAACTCCATCGCACCTCTTAACTTTCCCCGTATTTCTTGTCTGGAGGCGAGAGGTTTTGCAACTATTTACGATGACTCATATCACATCAGAAAACGGAAACTTTGCGGATCGGATGAGGACCCCGACAGCTCAGTTGGTTAGCGCTTGGCCGGAGCAAAACTAACGTCTGTCAAGACCTCGGTTCGAATCCCAGCGCTGGCAGTTTCTGTTGGTAGGGATTTGAACAAAAAACTCTAAGGAGTTTCCCTGTTCAGGGGCTCCCCAGACTGATAGCCATCACAGTATTGCGTGTCTGCTTAACGCAACCATTCGTCACAGTCTGGGGATGTGGGGTTTTGAAGAAATATTCTATAAATTTCAAAATGATGAACTTTTTTGTGTGTTAGTTTCTCTCACCAGATAGTCTGGAATTTTATTAAAGAAAATCAGCCGCTAATAAATGGAGGTCTTGAATACAATCAAAACAAACAAGTATAATGAGACAATCAAGAAAGAAGAGTTGGTATTAGGCTTGAAATATACCATCGTTAAAATGAGAATGGCTAAGACAAAATATGGTGACAAGTTAGTTGTAGTTATTAATCATAACAAGAAGATGTGTGATACAATTTTATTGCTAATGAGTTACTTCTAAAGAACAATCTTATTTTGCAGCCTATTTTGCGTGTAAATAAGAACTCGGAACAATATGTTGACTTGGAACTGCTTACCAGTGATATGATTTAGAATTGTTGTAATAGTTAATAAAATAAGTGTACTTATATATTAGGGTATATTGTATTAGTTTATATGTCTTAAAGGGGTAATATTATCATTTCTTGGCACCTTATTTCGTGTAGTTATGAAACTAAAAAATCTGTAAAAAAGGGGTTAATTCGGAATAAAGGATGTTAAAATTTAAGAAATTGATGATAAAATGGGGTTTTGAAATTTGGGGGAGGGTGGGGTAGAAACCGGTTTATATAACTACTGCTGCCGCTGTAGTTGCTAAACATTTCAAACATAGAGCTACGTCCGTATAGAGAAATTACGTCAGCTAAAATTCAAGAATCTTGGATAGCAAAGTAACGAAGTAACGCGTTTTTGTCGGTTCTTCTAGCCTAATTAAGTAAAAATATGATGGGTAATCAGACTGTCGTATCTTAGCCCTATTCTGATAACCTTTAATCAAATATTTATCAAGTTAAGTTTATCAACAACTGGGCAATCTCTGCACAGTTGCCGATTGATCGACGGGTTCGTGAGCTACCCGAAAGGCCCAATCACACCACAGGGAGTGTAAGTGTACGATAACCATAGCTCTTATAGTTGGCGAGTACCGAAGAAGCTCCCCAGAAGGCACAGTTAGTCCTTAAAGGACACGTCGTACCCATAATGTTAATCCATTGCGCTCCCCACCTAGCAATAGACTGATTATCACGCTTGCTACGTTTCTTCTCTTTACATAACGTATCATGCGCCCGACCACTGTTTCCGAGGAGCTTATTCGTCCGGAGTCAAAGCAAGGGACTTGGAAAGGGGATCGACTAAAACCAGGAAGGGAAGGGAACGCGAGAAAAGCAGGAAGGCATACTAAAACCAAGAAGGGCATACTAAAACGAGGAAGGGCACACTAAAACAAGGAAGGAATTCAAGGCTGCGAAAAAATGGAACGCTGCACCGTTCCCTTCCTCTGTTTAGTATTCTTCGAGGGGTCGGCAACTTTTCAAACTCAAAGTTCACCATCCCTTCCTCGTTTTAGTATCCTGACTTGGGTTCAGTGAGGGGTCAGCAACTATCAAAACTGTAATTCACCTTTTCATTTCTAGTTCAGACGGATACTAAAACGACGGATACTACAGGATATTAAAACGAGGAAGGGATGGTGAACTTTGAATTTGGAAAGTTGCCAACCCCTCAAAGAATACTAAACAGAGGAAGGAAAGGGTGCGGATTTCCAGTTTTGAATTCTGGCGACAGCCTTCCTCGTTTTAGTATGCCCTTCCTGGTTTTAGTATGCCTTCCTGCTTTTCTCGCGTTCCCTTCCCTTCCTGGTTTTAGTCGATCCCCATGGAAAGAGGCTAAAAACAGCAAAGCCGTGTGTATTTTCTGAAGCGTAGCTTAGTTGTAAAGTGGTCACCTCTCGAGGTGTCTTTAAGAGCTATCAGTATACCAAGTTTTCACCTATCGGCTATCATAGTTCTGGCCGATTCATGAAATTCACAAAAATAGTGAAACCCAAACCTGCTACAGCGAGTTGTAAATTTTGTAAAGTTGAGATATGGGAACTGGACCATCTTCTTTACAAGTGCCAGGAGTTGTCTATCCTGCGTGAAAAGTTTTTGACTGGTATAGATAGGTCAGTACAGGATCTACTCAATAGTACAAACCCTAGAAGTACATGCAGGATTGGTGCATTTGGACCATTTAAGTAAAACAATTAAAAGTATGTGAGGTCATTTGGAGATTGAGGGAAGTTGTTTTTAAGTTGTATAAAAGTTCGCCCGTATAACGAATGTAAAGGATGTACTGTTTTTTTTTGTTTTTGTTCATGGTCCAAGGGCTTCATTAAAAATCTATCTATCTATAAGTGCAGCAGCCCGAAAGACTAGGCTTCTGCATTAATAAGACCACAGGTTTCAACGGGATCCAAAATATTTATTATTTATTGGAATTCTTGATCCAGACAATCGAATCTTGTAGATTTCTGAGTCTTCGCCAGACCCCTTTAGCATTTTGCTGTTTATCCATAATCCACCGCCTGAATATGTACATTGCAAATTACGGCCAAACAACTAATCAGACGAGAAAACCAGGTTAAGATATGGATTCAGCAAGGATGTTTACTCCAATATCTCATCTCTAATCGACTTCAGAAAGGTCATTTACTTTGACCGAATTCTTTGTATTTTAGCCGCATTCTTGGCGAACTGCATGCAGAGCAAAAGAGCTAGTGACATTGAGAGGAGAACCTTTCGATCCAAATTTCCGGGTTTTGGCAAACTTTGCCAGCTTATCTGTCAAGGAAATAAAGTTCAAATTCGATTCAGTATGTCTTCTTACCCCGATACCGAATCTCTAATCGACTTCTGATACAACTTTGAGCTTGAACCAAAATTTCCAGTTTCGCCCGCATTCCCGGTGAATCATTAGTCCGGCAAGAAAACGTGTTATGCAGCGGGCCTCCTTACCCCTTAAACGACTATCTCATTAGCTAATAAGAAATCCTTTTTTACCTTTAATTCGAAAGGAAGGTGGTCCTCTGCCTCAAATATAAGGCTACAGGATCCATCTACGAACTTAGCCTGTACTTTGCCACTTGATCCTCATACGAAGTTTGAACAACATATCTCAACCCCTTCGACCCCGCGACACGACAGCCTGCCATGACTAAACCCAAAGAATACGTACGCTAGGCGTTAATAGGCTTTGACTAAAACCCCAAGAAATATCGCGCATGTGCACACGCGACCGGAGTCACTATCCCTCCGGCGTCTAAAGACTGAACAAAGAGTAGGCTTGTCGTCACCCGACACGCGATGAGTTCTAGCCTATGGAAAAAAGTACGAATAAACGATCAGGGTTTCCCGGCCGGATTTCCTTCACTTTTATTACCAAGTTGAAAAAATCTCAACTTAACTTTTAAGTGATAATGCTGTCGAAAATCCGGGCAGGAATTCTAGACTGGAGCACCCGCATCTGATCGTGTGTTCAAGGCATAAAGGGACTGGGTAGGAACTGTTGTCGCCACTTAGTTTTTCCGAAAATTGGTCGACAAATTTATTAGATTGTTCACAAGACAGATGTCGAATGCATCTTGCCTTCTTGACCCAGTAAATACCGGTTGGGACTTTGGAGATAACTAAACTGATCGCATACACTTTTTGTTCATCTTTAGTATGTTCGCAAGTAGCAACAGCATATCTCCTCACCCTATATCAACTATATCATTGGGTTTTAAAATGTCATGCCAAATTTCCGCATTCCGGGCGAACTACTTATCCGGCTAAAAACAATTTTCGTATTCGGATTAAGCATGTCCTCTTGCCCCAGAATAGAGCATCTAATCAACTACAGATTCAACTTTTAATTTTTACAAATTTTCCGGTTTTTGCCGGATTCCGGGCGAACTACTTGTCCGACGAGAAAACAATTTTCATGGTCAGATTCAGCATGTTTCTTTACCCCTAAATCGACTATTTCGTTAGCCTAAAAAATGTTTATTTTCGCCGCTTAATCTGAAACCCCTCCCCCACCCTTGAATATACAGCTTTGGGCTCCATCTATGAACTTGACCTGTCCCTTGACCCAAAGAATCCTCACACCAAGTTTCATCAAAATATCCCATTCCCTCGAGAGTTATCGCGCTCACAGACAGACGGACAAATTTTCTTAAAAAATACACTTAGTAGATTGACCCTCAAACATTATATTACTTAAAACAAAAATAACTAAATATGTAACAAAAATGAAATACAACATTCTGAATGAACAAATTATAAGGTCTATTTCGATTTATTACTGTAAGCAGAGGCGTCACGTATGGGGGGGGGGGGACGCCCCTCCCAATGTTGTCGGCCAGGCGGTAAAAAAAAAATAGCCGAGCCGGCGCGAAGCGCCACGATTTGTCGTAAAAATAGTAGATTTTTTCTTAAAAATAGTCGGTTTTTCTTAAAATTAATCGATTTTTCGTCAAAACAGTCGGTAAATACCTTACCCCCTCCCAAACCTTTTGGCTAGTACCGCCTCTGATTGTGTGGTACAATAACTGTGGTAGGCTGCAACAATTATTGTAGTGTATATGGTCTATTTAGGCTAACAAGTTTTATTCTATTCACTCATACTGAACCAGTTCGAACTTGCGAAAGGCCTTTCCTTTTGCTGTTTTACGTGAACATGGCAAGAGAGGTAGAAATAGGATGCAACAAGGTTTCGGTGGGATGCCAAATTAAAGTTAACTATTTATCCCTAATTATCCACTTGAAAATACACAAAAAGATATGCAGTGGAGTTTTATTGACAAATCAAGACCAAACGGTTTATCACCGGTCAAAAGTAAGTTCAGATACGGATTCAGTATGTAAGGGGACGTTTTCGCGACAATGGCTCTGGAGCTGAACGGGTGAGTCCCGTCCACGCGAAAATGAGAAAATCGATCAGGCGTTCAACGGCTAAGGAAGATGGGTTACGTCCACGCGAAAATGCCCATTCAGCTGCCCGATGAAAAATTTGTAGCCTGCGTAGTAGTATGGTAGTAGTACGAAAAAGTTGCATGTAATACTATGTAATAGCAAAGAATACTATCATTTAATGTGCCTCAGACCGGTCCAATCTTATGTAGTAGCATCCTGTCTTGCCATAGTAGCATCCAGACTTACTAATAGTAGCATATAGTAGTATGCAGTAACCCGGTCCCGATGAAAAATTTATCTCAAAATAGTTCTATGAAGTAGTACGAAAAAGTTGCATTCAGTACTAACGATGCTACTACATGCTTCTACTTCAAGGCTACCGTGTTACTGTATACTATGCTACTATTAGCAAGACTAGATGCTCCTATGGCAAGACAGGATGCTACTACATACTACTACATAAGACTGGACCAGTCTGATGCTCATTAAATGATAGTATTCTTTGCTATTACATAGTATTACATGCAACGTTTTCGTATTACTACCATACTACTACGCAGGTTACAAATTTTTCATCGGGGTAGTCTTGAAGCAGAAGCATGTAGTAGCATCGTTAGTACTGCATGCTACTTTTTCGTACTACTTCATAGTACTATTCTGAGATAAATTTTTCATCGGGTAGATGGGAGCATTTGAGTGGAAGGTCCACATTTTTTCTGTCATCAATCCGTGCAGGACTTTTTTCTATTCACGTTCAGCTCAACGCTCCCCTCGGATGTTGAAGGGGAGACGTCTCTCGAGCTGGATAGCCCGTTCCCCTGTTCATCCGTACACGCGAAAACGACAAAAAGATCAACCGCATCCGCGCGAAAATGTCCGTCGATCTCAACGGGAGGTCGACAGGACCAGAGCCATGGACGCGAAAACGTCACTAAGTTCTTATATCTCATACTTTGTGGGACCATGGGGACCTGCAGCACTGCATACTGTATACCTCATCCAAGAACTAGAGTCGGTGTAAAAGCGGGCCGTGTTCATTATTATTGGCGACCGAAAGCTATCTTATGGTGAAGCGCTTGTTAAACTCGACCTCCCCACGTTGACCCAAAGATACGAGCAGATTATCCTGAGTTTTGGGAAGTTTCTTCTCTCGAAACCCCAGCATCGAGACATCTTACCACCCACTGCACCGCCCAACAACCGTACGCGTCACCAAAATAAACTGGTTCCAGTAGCTTCGCGAACGAACCGCCACGAAAATTCGTTTGTACCTCTTCTTACGGATTTGCTAAACAAAGCCGAGTGATATTTTCCTCTTTTTGTGTGTTAGTTTGTAGTGAAGTGAACGCAAATTAGCTGTTAGCTATGATGTTGTCTAAATAAACCAATCTCTCTCTCTCTCTCTTTGACGAAATTCCTTGTTTTATCTGTATTCCCGGAGAACTACTTCTCCGGCAGGAATATGAAGTCCAGATATGGGTTCAGCATGTATTTTAAACAGTATGTTGAATCTTTAGTCGAAGCCTAGCAGCTCTAAAACTTCGCAAAATGTATGCAGACAAAACGAGCTGGCAACGTCGAGAGGGAAACCAAGAACCTCTCAATCTGCAGTCTACAGTCTAACGGTTAATCCAACCTTCTCTGTGTTACATTGAGACTTAGCCTTTGCAATCATCAACTTCTGTAGCCGAATTAAAAATCCAACTTTCGCGTCTACCAAATATCCGGGTTTTCGCAAATTCCGGCGGAATTCCTGTCCGACAAGAAAACAAAGTTCAAAAATGGATTCACTGCGTATTGCGTATTGCCCCGATACGAGCTTCTAATCGACTTAAGGATAAAATTTTATTAATTTTTTATTATATTTTTTCTACTCGCCAGCTTTGGCGGATATAAATAAATGAACTGAATTGAATGAATTTATTTTTACAAATTTTCGGTTTTGGCCGGAATCCGGGCGAATAACTTTTCTTGCGACAAAATTAGTTTCACATCTGCATTCAGCAAACTTTTCTAGCTTCCTCTACCCTACCTAACTCAAAATTTCGGGGTTTCGGCCTGATTCCGGTCGAACTAATTCAGTTTAGTACTTTCATTCCGGTGACAAAGACCATAAGTACGCACTAACAATTAAATAACAATAAATAAAGAAAAAGGAGCAATCACACATTTAACCATTCTCGATATGGTTTCAGCTAACTGTCCGGCAAGAAAATAAAGCTCCTACCTACATCGAAAAAAGTTTACTTTCAACAAATTTTCCTATCTGGCCGGATTACAAAATAATTTTCATACACGGATTTGGCAGGTCTCGTTTCCCCTAATTCGATTTATTAGCTTTTAGAAGTGTCTTGTTTGCTCTTTAATTTGACCCCACCCCTAAATATAGGGCTATACCAAAGGCGTATTCTCGCCATTCCCCGAGGACTCCACATGAGGAGTCCCGGCGTTTTTGTTTGTCCCGGGGACTCACTCCCCGTATTCTCGCGAGTCCCCACGGACAGGGAATGCTCCGATTATCATTACCATCATTAAAAAGGACTCCCTTTCAGATTCAGAGGGGAATCAATTTTTGCTTGTGTTGGTGCAATGTAAAATTAATTATCAAATCATCAAATCAGAATAAACAAAACCAAAAATAAAGTGGATCCACACTAATTTCGTCAACTGCATATTTTTTTTCGAACAAATCCATTTTGGAAACATTCCCTGTGTTCTTGCTGTATGGGTACGCGGAGTCCGCGTGGAGTGACTCCCTCTATTCTCGCCGTTCCCTTCGATTCCCCGAGGAGTCCTCGGGGAACGGCGAGAATACGCCCCAAGTTAAAAAAATATCTCGAACCCTTCAAGATTTGTTGAACTAATAGACGGACGGACGGAGAAACAACAGACGACCGGACAGACACATTTTATGATGTCATTGGTGTCCCTTCACTAACGTTTTGGGATCCCAAAAACGGATTCGAAAAGCACATATTAGATCAATTCTGGGCGGATTGATCTAAATTTCAATCAGGAAGGAAACCACACATCAATGGGTCTCTAGAAAAGAATTAATTCCAGTCACTGGCAGCTTGACAACGCCCCTGGCATTTAAATGATGGCTGGGCCAATCAGGAAAACAAGAAAACCGCGAAACACCTAACGAAATGGGGTTTTGAAACAAAGGAGCACCTTAATTAAACAAGGTTGGGAAGCAAACAATTGTCTAAGTTTGGGCACATGCCAACAGAAGCTTAGGAAACCTGAGTTAATGCGGAGGGAAGAGCTAAGAAAGAAAGTAGATCCGAAATCCTGAAAATCGGACCGGACAGTAGTTGCGTTTTTGCAGATACTATGGTATCTGTTACCACGGTAACTGATTCTGCAATTAGTCGTTTCTGCAGTAACCGTGGTATCTGATATACGGTTGCTCTGCAAAAACGACAATTGCCAAAATTGTGCATTTCGAAGTCATCCCAAAAGAAAAACTGATATTCAGTCACATCTCTAAATGCCAAACTTCTTTCCCACCAATTTGACAAAATTGATGAAAGTGAGATGGCTTTTTGAGATACCACGGTCGGACCGTGGTATCTGAATATCAGATACCACGATAACTGCAAAAACGACTTTAGACCGTGGTATCAGATACCATGGTGGCTGCAAAAACGCAACTAGTGTCGTATGACTAAATTGGCAAAGTAGGCCCCGGTATGGTGGCTATTCGGGGTTGCACATCGATCGACTAACGCACTGGGCGTTGAGTTTAGCCCCAAATAGGGCTAACCCATCCTTATCCACATAAATTTAGGCTTGAAGACCCGATGAAAGTGCTTCACTTTGTTGCTCCTCTATTCATATAAACGATTTTCATCGAATGACCTTTTTTTATTTGTGGTATCTCTGTGTGATCGTACCTCTAACGGTAAACGATTGCGAAAAAAAGATATTTTTTGGGTCACACGCAGTAGCAGGTGTTTCTTCAGAGGTGACCTCACAACCTGGAATTAAGCATTAGTTGCGTATTTGTTCGACTTTTCACTCGCCTTTTCGACGGCTTTTTACTTTTTTGCGTTTTCGTAAAATGTTCCTAAGCACTGTTTGACAATTTCCCGTTTTTGTCAAAAAGGCAAACGCCGACTTTCGCCTTTTCCCTCGGCTTTTTGCAAAAAGGCAAACTTGGTAGGCGACCAAGTTACGCTCTCCTTTTGGATTTTGCTTCGCGATTTTTATCAGTTTACTCCAAAATCCAACATAAGATGGATTTGAGTCAAAATTATTAGCAGTGTCTGAAGACTATCCCGGATATTTAAGATGGACCTTTTATGGTACAAATAAAATACAAGTAAAATGGTATTTGTCAAAATTGCGTTTTCATCCAAGAAAAGAGAGAAGTCCTTAGTAGAAACGGCGACTTGCAAAAACGCGAAAATGTTCAAAAAGGCCTGACAAATCATAAAAGTTAAAGCCGAAAAGGGAAAGGCAAAAGTCGAACAAAAACGCAACTATTTTCTAAGCTTCGTTTCAGTATAGTTGCCATGGCAACTGAAATGCACGTTTTTGTAAGAATTCAAATTCTCCGCGTCGGGACGAACTTTGTCTTGTCGAGCCAGAAGTGCATTTCTGAACGTCACCGCTAGAGCCCTAGGTGAAGAATACGAAATCCTTTACCAGAGCCAAACTAATTTTGTGTATACAAATCTAAGCTATACAAATATACAAAAGGAAGGGGTCGTGCGCATGTCTTTCTAGAAGATCAAAATAATACTGAGTTCTTGTCAGAAAACTACAATCAAGGTAAGAAGCTTCTAGAACACGGAGGAACGACTATATCTTCTCCAACTTCTGCGTTACCAAGTTCTGCCTTCTCTTGATGTAACTTTGGCGTTACAAAGGTCATGGGTCCTAGAAGGGCCATTTAAGGACTAGATCGACCTTTATGGGGGAGACGAAGGTATGGGAATTCCTGGAAGTTCCAAGATTCGATTAAAACTTGATGGCGCAGAAGTTGGAGACGATATAGTCGTTCGTCCGTGTTCTAGAAGCTTCTTAACTTGATTGTAATTTTCTGCCGATAGATGTGACAATGATGTGTCTGAATCGGATCCGACGGGCCAGACATCTGTGGGAGGAGGTTGAGGGGGTACCGGACACCCATTTTTAACAAGTGAATAATGTAGTACGAAAGCAAGTGTAATTTGGTTGTCGAAATCATGTTTATTTTTTATAGTAGGCTATTTATATGTCATTGAATGGATCAATTGGTTTGGCATATTTTTGTTTTACACATTATATTTTGTACCCCTCAGTTCTGAGGGAAATAAATAAAGTAAATATATTGTGGAGAATTATCGTAGGAATTACCGTAGACGAAGCCGCCGTACTAAAGCGACTTTCAACCCTCCATGCTAACAAAACTGCTGGGCCAGACAACATCCATCCGAGGTACTAAAAGAAGTAGCAAGTATCGAACGCCTTTCAAACATCTTCGACTGCGGTATTATTTCATCTGATTGGAAAGAAGCATATGTGGTTCCCATTTTCAAAAAAGGGGACAAATCCAGAGCAAAGAAATAAGGCCAATCAGCTTAACATCTACCGTTGCAAACTTCTAGAGAGAAATGTAAATTGTGCCATCCATGAACACCTAACGACCCACAAGATACTTTCAAACAACCAACATGGATTCCGTCGCAACAAATAGGTGCAAACCAACCTGCTTGAACCAACCAAGCTTCTCGACGCAGGTGTACCAGCTGTTTTAAGCCTTTTCCGAGACCCAATGGCTTGTAGCGAAAATAGGGAAACAATTTACATAACCAGTTTTTCTAATGGAAAAACTTCTCGCAGACAGCCGTCGACAGCGTGATACACATCGAAGGTAGCAAAACTCGGCAAGTGAGGAAATCAGCCTGGTTTTGTTAGAGGGGTTATAATGTAACGTACGAAATTGGGGTCTCCGTGTTTAGAAATATACGGGGTAGTTATGGAAGTAGGTTGTGGTAGTATTATAGGTAAGAGAGATCCTTTAAGGTAATTAAGGAATTCAAACAATGCCTAAAACGGCCGTCGGATTGCAGGTTCGTTTCTTCTCCAACGTTGTCTTTGACGTTCGACAGCCTGACCAGGACCCTTGCCAAGAAGGGCCGAAATATCGCTGCCAAAGCATCGTACCTGACGTATCCGTTTTATGCATTGTTTGAATACAATAGAGGGCACTCATCATGCTGAAGCTAGAAAAACGAACCTGCGATTTTTCTAGCCGGAGCCTGAAGAGAGCCCTTGGCAAGAAGGGCCAAAATATTGCTAAAACAAAGCTCAGCTGATATCATCCGTTTAACGCCTTAAAATATGATTCGCAGTCAGCTTGGGCCGAAGGAATACTTACTAAACTAACCCCACATCACTCATCCTAGAAGAAAAGAAGACAGCGCGTGTTTTGAACCTGTAATTACGATTAAAAGTCAAAGCTTGAAAGTCAACTTCCAAAACAAAAAAGGCCAGTGCGCTTTCAATCTTACTTTCAAGAAGCTTAAACGTTGCTCCACGCGGCGTTCCCTGCTAGCCCTTCGTCAGGTGTTCCATGTCCCCTCCGTTCTTCCATTCATCCTTTCTTCCATTCGTCCTCAGTTTCTACCGTCATCTGCTTCCAACTCTTCAACTCCACTATCAATCTCTTCTCCTTATCCAAATCCTCATCTGCCTCCAAGTCCACAATCTCAACCCGGGAAATGTCCGTGAAATCCGCGTTCAGTTTGTTCGGTCCATGTATGACGTCCACCACGTCTCCTATCAGAAGTTGCCGGCTCTTTTTTGTCACTGGTTCGCCGTTAACTTTTATCCGGCTTCCGTAGAATGCGGTCTCAACTTTGCTACACAGAAAGGAAACGGATAAGGGCTTAATTCTGGAAATGAAAACTTTTCCAGTTTGCAAAGACGTGATCAGCAAAACTCAAAGGACCTTTCTTACTAGTTTGGTCTTTTATACCATCATTAGCCATTTCAGTCGAGCCGGATTCGTCAGTCATGTTGCATTTACACACTGCGTAAAATTCGAGCGCATTCGAAATCCGAGCGTATTTTACGCACGTATTTGGGCTTGAAAAGATCTCAGCAGTACGGACGTAATTGACCAATTGATCCGTCTTGCATCTAAATACGCCCGTATTGCTAGAAATCTTTTCAAGCTCAAATACGTGCGTAAAATACGCTCGGATTTTACGCAGTGTGTAAATCCACCATCAAGCAGCAGGAATTTCGCTGAATTTTTCCCGGTCCGCCGAAAAGCCATAAAAAATAAGGGCACGGGAAGCCCAGCATTTTGTTTTTCACTTTTGTAGAGTTTCTAGGCCAGCAGGCTTTTCTTGTTTTCATCGGCTGTTCTCCCTTTTCAACCACAGCGGGCATAGGTTTTCAAATATTTTGCGTCGAACCTCCGCTACGGAGAGCGGAAAGTCCGGACAGAGTCGACGAGCGCCAACAAGAAAATCGTTAATTTTAGTAAGAATTGCTACGAGTCGCTAACTAATAAGAGTTGTGCTTTAAGGCTCACTGTGGCCTTGCATGGCCACAAACTTGGATGGCCCGTCGTACATACATTATTGATTATATTATGATGGAGAGTGGGAAGTCTGGACAGAGTCGTCAAGCGCCAACAAGAAAATTGCTAATTTTAGGAAGAGTTGTTACGAATCGCTAACTAATAAGAGTTGTGCTTTAAAGCTCACTGTGGCCTTGCATGGCCACAAACTTGAAGGGCCCGTCGTACATACATTATTGATTATATTATAACGGAGAGTGGGAGTGCTCGGAGAGCGGGAAGTCTGGACAGAGTCGACAAGCGACAACAAGAAAATCGCTAATTTTATTAAGAGATGTTACGAGTCCCTAACTAATAAGAGTTGTGCTTTAAAGCTCACTGTGGCCTTGCATGGCGGCAAACTTGAAGGACCCGTCGTACTCATATTATTGATTCACTCCACGTCCCTGGTCGTTCCATCTCTGCGATTTCGAACACCTTATGAGATGTTTACCAATATTACCGACACTACAATTATTCTTTTCTTTTCCATGTTTGGCTCTTTTCGATTTCTTTTTTCTTTTATTATTTATCGCTTCCAAGGAGTTTATTAGGAATACAAGTTATTTAAGTTTTTCCGTGTTTCTGACAATTTTCTTACTGCACTTGATAATTCACAACCGTTTATACGACAACGGTTTGTTTCCCACAAGTTCGTTTTTCCAACTTGAGCGGTTTTGAGCCTGAAGAGGAGCCTTGCCAAAAAGGGCCGAAATATAGCTCCAATAAAATTCAGCTGACGTATCCGTTTTGCACTATCCAATATGATCCGCAGTCAGCTTGGACTGAAGGAATATTTATCGTTTATACGACCCTGAAAAGATTCAGGACAACTCGTAATTCTCGATTAAAATGCCTTTCGGTACATAGGTACTAGGCTAATCTTAACAGAAATGTAGAAAAATGCCCCCTTCGTAAATATGATCGCAAGTCAGGATTCTAATCACGGCTTGAACCGGATCCTTGTCAAGAAGTACCGAAACAAAATTTCGGCCAACTAAACTTCTTAGAACAACCTAGAACAACTCTTACTAGAAATGATCTTTTCCCTATAAAATGGATCAGAAAAAACGTTTTCGAAAATACCATTTATTTCCACCTGAAACTAGGGATTCTCTTGTTAGCGCTTGTCTATTATATCCAGCTTCCTACTCTCCGACGCGGCGGCTGGGCGCAAAAGATTTGAAAACTGGACGTGCCTTCATTAAAAAGTGGGAAAACTAAGCAAATAAAAGAAGTAATAAACAGAAGATTATCACATCCTTATGTGTAAAAGAGTTGTTAGCGGACAATTAAGATTCTGGCAAACTTTTCGTTCGGTGACGGAAAACTCGGCAAGGCTGAAAAATCGCTAAAAATTCGTAGTTACGAAACGAAACAATGGAGAAAGGTGGGGAAGCGTATAATTCCATATGTGAGCTAAGTATATTATAAAAGGCAGAATAAGCAAGAGGGGTCCTTTAAGGAGGTGGGAACAAAGATCAATCGTGCGCCCTCACTCCAGTTTCTTCCTAGCCTTCAAAATTTACTTAGTTTTTTTTTGTGGTAAATTTCAAGTAGTTTTCGGATTGTCTCGTGAGAGCAACACTTCGGTTTTGTCCCGTTTTTTTTCCCTAGCACCCCGATTTCAGCTTATTCCTAGAAAGTGGTAAGGGTCTAACCTTTGCGTTTTTGAAGGAAAAAGTTAACCTTAGGCTGAAATGATGAATATGACATTACATTTTCGAAAGCTCCGTAGAACTCTTGCCTGGGGCCAAAAATAATGGGTTTTGCTTGTCCTCGAGCCAAAGACTATGGTGTGGGAGGTGAAGTGAGAGTTGAGTTGTCAGTAAGAAAATTAGTCTCCATGGTCTATCAGTGTAACCTTGGTGTAACTTAGAAGTAAGTGATTAAGCAACGGATAAAATGATTATGTAAAACAATGACGCAGTTTCGCAACAGTTAGTAGAGTGGCTTCTATGGTATTTTGATCCTGAAAACATCCTGACATGATATTTTGATCCTGAATACCAACTGGGTTGTATAAAATAATGTTCCAAGTTTTCATTCGTCCTGAGGTCTACGATCAAAAAGGATAATGTTCAACTGTCTGCAAAGTCAATTTAGTCCCTTCTTCCCATATTCTGTTGTTTTTTTTTTCAACGCTGAGGAATAGTCATGTGATTCCGGATTGTGTCATTAGTTCAGAAAAAATTCTTCTTGGAACATAAAATTTCGTGAACCTTGATGGGTTGACAACTTCAGCATTTAACCGATAGCGAAGGAACAAAACCAAAGTGTTGCTCTCGCAACACGTCACGTTGCCGAGGCAACGTAGATCTAGTATACCATTAAATAAAGCTTCCCCCGCCCAATGGCGCCTCTGGATCAAACATATTACCTTCCTGGATTTCCGAAAATCCAAGATTCTAAAAGACAAGAGGGATGTCGTCCAGGTGGTTAGAAGTGCTTAAAAACCTTCCCCGAGAAAGACTCAGCTGCCGGAAGTACTTCTCTGTCTTGGAGAAGAAATACTACTCTTCCCGAATTCTGTACCTTCACCTATAAACACTAAACCTACTTGGTCTCTAAGATCCGGGCTATGAACCACAGACTTAATTAGACCAGGATAAGTGGACGGAGGAGCTCGGACAGCGGAAAATCGAATAGTCCAGTCCCGGGAAAACCCCCAGGGCGATCCAATCCCAAGGTTCAAAGAGGGATGTTTCCTCACGTGGATATTCACTCATATAGCGAGGTCTGCCCGAGGAGATAAAACAATAGCATGTATTGTTGGAAGACGGAAATGTCCGAACCAAGTTAAAGCACCCCTCGCACTGTTTACTGTTAATGTTGCAGTGTTCTAAGATTGTTGAATCCTTTTAAACAAGACCTGCTTTAAATAATAGTGAATAGAATAGGCGTACGCGCGCCTTTCGCCCTCTCATGGACTTATTCGTCTGTTTGACTCTTAAAGCACAACTCTTACTAGAAATGATCTTTTCCCAACGAAATGGATCAGGAAAAACGTTTTCGAATATACTATTACTTTCCACCTGATATTAGCGATATTCTTGTTAGCGCCTGTCGATTATCTCCAGCCTTCCTGCTCTCCGACGCGGCGGCTGGGCGCAAAACATTTGAAAACTGAACGCGACGTGGTTAAAAAGTAGGAAAACTAAGCAAATAAAAGAAGTAAGTAACAGATGCTTCTGAGATCCTTATGTGTGAAAGAGTTGTCAGCGGATGTGAAGATTCCGGCAAAAGTTTCGTTGTGTGACGGGCAAAACTCGGCAAGGCCAAAAAAGCGCTAAAAATTCCTAGGCACGAAACGAGACAGTGGAGAAAGGTGGGGATTTAGAAGCTTACAATTCTGTATGGGAGCTAGGTATATTATAAAAAGCAGAATAAGCAAGCGGGGTCCTTAAAGTAAATTTTGTTTGTACGTGCTGTATTTTACCTAATATGTCATCATATTTTCTCTTGTACTCCACTGTTTTCGTCCTGTCCGATTTGTGGGTTAAAAATAAATTATTATTATTATTAATAGTGTTTATTCAGCCTCAATGGGCCATACACAGATTTTTTTTATAAACACGGCATCCAAATATATTAATGCATTGAAAACATAATGATCCTAGGACACATACATAACTATCTTCTATTTAAATTCCCACTCACATAATCTACCACCGTTTTAATAACATAATCTTTAATCGATGTCAATATACCAGGGAAGAGCAGCCCTCCCCCAAATTGATCCGGTAGAGGAGACTCTTGACAGTGTCCTAGGAGGTGAGCAACAGTGTCCTCCCCAACAAGAAAAATCGGAAACCTGTAATTATCAATGATTAACCCATCCCTATTTTTCCTTCTCTCAAACACCTTTTTTTCTAAAACCGAGTGGTAATGAGTTTGTTCGGAGCTGGAACCAAAGTTTCAGAGTCTGTGCTGGTAAACCTAACTTAAAATAAAATTCCATATGAAAAGTTCGCTTCAGTAATTTGTAGTAATATTGAGTCTCAGACGTTTGAATTGTCCCATGCCAACTTTGTATCTCCTGGTCGCTTATAGGAGGGTTTTCGCGAGCTGGAAAGCGAAGTCGGAATCACTTTCCAATGGTTTTCGCGCTACTTCGGAAAGTTGCCGAACTTTCCAACCCGGTTTTCGCGCTTTGGAAACCGAAGCAGCTCTCCCGGAAAGTGATTCCACGAGGTTAGTGGAAAGCTCCACGGAAGGTTGAATCTTTCGGCGGGAATTTCAAAGGTGTGGAGAAAAAACAGTTAAAGTGTCACTAATAAATTAAAAGAAATGGCAATCGTAATTAAGGTGACTTCGATGGAATACATGAGAATCAAAGAACCGTTAAGTGAACCATATTTATTCGAAAAAGTGTGTAATTCAACATTTTCTCGGCGATATCAGCTTTCCATGTGTTTTCGCGATCAGTCCAGCGGGAAAGTGGAAAGTGATTCCAGGAATTACTTTCCAACAGTTTTCGCAATGCGCTTCGCTCGCAGGGAAGCGATTCCGATATCTCGCGAAAACCCACCTTATACCAAGTTCGAACTGTTTCAGTAAGTGGGAGTGGTCCTCTGGGCCTGATCCCCCGTTCCAAGGAAATGACAATCCAGCACGATCTAGCATGGCTTTAGCCTGCACTGCCAGGATTATTATCAACGGCTTTGGCTGTTTTAAGCCTTTTTCCAGGTCCGACTTCTAGCAGAAACAGGAGGAAATTTACAAAGCCGGTTTTCTCAAGACGGAGATTCTCGCAAACAAGCGTTGGCAGCCTTATACTCATCGAAAATAGCGAAAACGGCAAGTTTGAATCCCCATGGGATTCGCCATATCCCAGTTCAGCACTTTCAAGCGGACTAGTTTTCTGTTAATCCTCCTATGCCTCACCATCAGCACTTGTGACAGACATAGTAAAATAGATCCACAGGTGTTTGAGTAGAAAATCTGCAATCTGTTTCCCATGTAATGGAGGTTTTGCATGTGTCTCAGTAGTAGAAAGTGAAAGTTGCCCACTACCTTATGGATATGACTTTTTACTACGTCTACACAACTGTTGATTTTGAGACAATGGGGGACTAACAAAAACTAGTCCACTAGGAGCGCTGGAATGGAATAGGCGAATTCGGCTATCCTCCGACAAAACCTACTATCTGCACCTGAATAGCTTCCGTGAAAAACGCGAAAACGTTGTTTTTTAAAGCTGCTTCATTTTTCGTATACATTCAGCAAACTAATGTAGTTTTGTAAACAATAAGATGATGTCGCGGGTGATTCTGTTGCTGGTGGAGCGTAGGTTTGTCAGATACTAGGTTTTGGAGAAAAAGCAAATTTATAGTATGTACATACTAGGTAAAGCCCGAAAATAAAGTTGAGACTTTGTGTGGATATTAGGTGATATCTAAGAAACTAAGCCTCGTAGAAAAATTTTCACCATTGAATTCCTCGTTGTCTGATTAGGTGGGATCCACTCCTAACTAAAATTCCATTTTTTGGTAGATACTATAGGTTTTGTCGGAGGACAGCCGAATTTCCTTACCGTACGAAACTCAGGTCTCCCGGTTCAAGAAGTGATGGAGCGACTATGGAAACATGTTGCATAAACATTATTTGTGCGACGGGTCTGTTTAGCCGAGCCACTTGAAAAGATGTACCGTACGCCACACCCAACACTCGCCGAACCCCAGCCTGCGTAGTAGTGTGGTAGTAGTACGAGAACGTTGCATGTACTACTATGTAATAGCAAAGAATACTATCATTTAATGTGCCTCAGACTGGTCCAATCTTATGTAGTAGTATCCAGTAGCATCCTGTCTTGCCATAGTAGCATCCAGTCTTGATAATAGTAGCATACAGTAGTATGCAGTAACACGGTAGCCTTTAAGTAGAAACATGTAGTAACATCGTTAGTCCTGCATGCAACTTTTTCGTACTACTTCATAGTACTATTTTGATATACATTTTTCATCGGGGACCCTGCCCCCCCCCTAAGATCTAAAATACTATTCTCTGCTTCCCTTGTCCCCTTCCCTCCACTCTCATTAACGAGAGTTGAAACTTCATACGGCTCTATCCCTCGTAAAGGGCACTACAGTTAGCTATATGATTCTTTTCGAGACACATCAAGCTTCCGATTATTTCCGGGAAGCTTTTTCCCAGAAAGGTTCCTTCCGCATTGGTCGGTTCCAAGAAGGGTTATTAATTTCAGGGTTGCCAAGAGCTCGACTCGTAAAAGTGTCACAATTGCTGACAAAAAGGTGCTTTTTGACACCTCGATTTTTTTTTGCATTCCGCTGCACAACGCGCAAAACTGGTAAGAACTGACTTCTTAATAACATTTTTCAAAACATTTCTTAAAGGACATGTCTTACCTATAATATTAACGCAGCCTACTTCCGTAATCACTCCAACCATTTCTAAGCCCGGAGGCCCAAATTTCGTACGGTACATTCTAACCCCTCTAATAAAACCTCGTTGATTTTCTCACTTGCCGTGTTTGACTTCCTTCGATGCGTATCACGCTGTCGACGTTTTTCTGCGAGAAGTTTTTCCATCAGAAAAACCGGTTATGTAAGTTTTTCCTCGTTTTCGCTACGAGTCAAAGGGTGTTGAAAAAGGCTTAAAACGGCCAATGCCGTGGATAATTTGTTGAAAGCAGGGCCTAGTCTTAAAGTATTCAATTATTTTTAAATACTGGGAGCTGAAGAGTAAACAGTGCGAGGGTTCCTTTAACTGTTACATCACAATTTTGTAACAAAATTGAATCGGGAATGAGCCTTCAAACTGTTTTCGTGAGTAGCATACATGTTTGGGGGGGGGGGGGGGTAATCCGTCACTTCAGTGAATGAAAAAGTGCTTTCTGACCTAAAAAGTGTCATTCGTAAAAAAAAAAGGTGTCACTTTCAGGGAAAAGTGTCCGGAGACAAAAAGTGCGAAAAAGCACCAAAAGTGTCACACTTGGCAACACTGAGGGTTATGGAAGAAGGAAGGTTAGGCTTGATACCTCTTGATGACTTCACGGCGACCAAGAATCGCCGTGTGCCCAGCGAAGAACCAGAAACGACACGACAAAAAACGCTGTTGATTCGTTTACATAGGATTTGAATAGTAGCTCTGGACACTTATAGTCCCCGACCTCAAAAACCATTATCGCTTATCGGGGAACTTAAGCCCCTGGCACTTGGATCCCCGACCCAGAGATGGGCGAATCCGAATCCAGATTCGGATTCAAATACAGGATTCGTCCTTATGGCCGGATTCGAATCTTCTGCTTGTCAGGCTGGATTCGGATTCCGACTCGGATTCCAAACCTTCAATCTTACAAGTCCGCTCAAATTTCTAGTCTTCATTCTTCCATTTTCCGCTTTCCTAATTTTACACGATGTGCTTAGGCAATCCAACTTTGTCGTCTCCATCACCAACCATCCTCAGCGATCTAACACGTTATCTGATTACCTTAGATACCAGTGCTTCTTGTCACCTCTGATTATTAAACTATATCCTATGTACAGGATTTCTTTTGTTAAGGTTGGATTCGAATGCGGATTCGATTCCGGATTCGAATCATCAGTACGAAATGGTTATTCGGATTCGTACCTAGCCCTGGATTCGGATTCGAATCCGTTCATAATCGGATTCGCTCATCTCTGCCCCGACCTCAACTCAACAAGATCAATGTTTGCATGTCGGGGAACATTAGCCCCTGACACTTCGATTCCCTGATCTCAGAATCGATTGTTAGATTATGAGGGAACATTGGCTCTGGACACTTCAATTCCCCGACTTCGCGGGGAAGATTAGACCTGGGCAAGTAGACACAATTACATTAGAATGTTGGACAAGAAACGGTTCGACGCATCCCTTAAAGGACCCCTCGCACTAATTACTCTTCAACTTACATTATTTTAAAATATTTGAATACTTTAAAACCACGCAATGCTTTCAACAAATAACCCACGGTTTTGGCTGTTTTAAGCCTTTTCCGAGACCCGTTGATGACCGGTTTTTGTGATGGAAAAACTTCTCGCAGACAAATGTCGACAGTTTGATACACATCGAAGGTAGCAAAACACATCCAGTGAGAAAATCAGCGTGGTTTTGTTAGATGGGTTACGAAATTGGGGTCTCTGGGTTTAGAAATATCTGGAGTGATATGGAATTAGGTTGCATTAATATTATAAGTAAGACAGGTCCTTTAACTCTCACGCTTCCTCCGTCACCCAACGGCAGGGACCACCACCTGATATAAACTACGCCCTGCACTAAAACATTACTTTCCACTGCCAACTAATGAACCAGGATACGGGTTCATCGCTGGCAAAAGCCATCTGCCAGACGTCCAAGATACTTGGACGGCCGTGGGAGAGGAGCCTTTCCTTCCACAAGATCGCAATCACTTCGATTTACTTCGCAAGCATCATTACTCTTTTCATCAAAAGCTTCATTACAACCCATACAAAAGTTTACGCATCAAAAAACTCTTTCCCACTATTTTTCTCAAAAGAGCCGAGAAGGAAAAAAACATGTACAGTTGAAGCAGCCAAGACGGCTCAACGCTTCCCCGCACAGAAACATCCTGAACAAGAGCTGTAAGCTCATATGGCACTTGCATGTGTCAAGATGATTTGATTGATCAAAAGTAAGTTTCGACTTTGCGGTTGAGATGCGCGCTCTAAGGGAGCTGGAACTTCATTTGTAAGCAAAACCCTTGAGGCAAAACTGCTAATGGGCTGATGGGCATCACGAAAATGCATATATTGCTTAAAAGTATTTTTTTTACTTTGCGGTCAAGATTGGTACTTTAAGGAATAATCGGATTTGGGAAGTAGCAATTTCTAAGCAAATGTTGTTGAGTCTCCAATATTCCAGCGAAGTTTCATCGCCCTAGCACATCTGGAAGTACCTTAACGCGCGATCACCGGAATCCCAGACCCCCCTCCCCCTCCTCCAACTCCCCCGATCATCCGTTCGAAAGTTACACACTTCTCAATTTCCCGGATTCCCATGCGGATTCCCCTCCCTCCACTCCCCCACCATTATCTGATCGACAAAATTTTCATTTTGAAGTCAGTTTGATTGGGTCCCTGATATGCCTGCCAAGTTTCATCGTGAAAATCCCCAAAACCACCATCACCGGAATTCCGGGACCCCCCCCCCCATAAGTGTCCGGATCCAGTAAAATGGTCTAAAGGACTTATCTAGAGCAGATGCTTGTTCTTCCCAGCAAGTTTCACTCCGATCCCTCCATTCTAACCGTTTCTTGAAATTTCCGGTCTCCCCCCCCCCCCCCCCAACTCCCTCCTGGCTACCGAATCCGGTCAAGACTTTAAACGGGACATTACAGATATATATTCTCTTCAGTTATGAAGTTTCATTACAATCCGACCATCCGTTCGAAAGTTACACACTTCTCAGTTTCCCGGATTCTCCTGCCCTCCACCCCCCCCCCCCAAATGGTCGGATCAGAAAACTGATTATTCCTAATTTTGTTTGACCGGGTCCCTGATATGCCTTCCAAGTTTCGTCGTGAAAATCCCCCAAAAAACGGAATTCCGGGATACCCCTCCTCCCCCCCCCCCTCAAGTGTCCGGATCCAGTCAAATTATGTAAAAGATTTACATGGACCAGATGTTTGTTCTTCCCAGCAAGTTTCACTCCGATACCATCATTCTAACCGTTTCTCGAGATTTCCCCCCCCCCAACTCCCCCCTGGCTACCGAATCCGGTCAAGACTTTAAACAGGACATTACAGATATATATTCTCTTCAGTTATGAAGTTTCATTACAATCCGATCATCCGTTCGAAAGTTACACACGTCTCAGTTTCCCGGATTCCCCTGCACTCCACCCCCCCCCCCCCCAAAAAAAAAAAGAATGGTCGGATCAGAAAACTGATTATTCCTAATTTTGTTTGGTCGGGTCTCTGATATGCCTGCCAAATTTCATGGTCCTAGCACAACTGGAAGTACCCTAACTCGAAAAAGTGTGACAAAATGCCCTAAATTTTCAAGTTTCCAGCGCCCCAACTTCCCCGCATATGGTCGGATCGGGAAACTGATTATTTCCAGGTTAGTTTGGTCGGGTCCCTGATATTCCTGCCAAGTTTCATTGTCCTAGCTCATCTGGAAGTACCCTCACTCGAAAAAGTGTGACAACATGCCCTAAATTTTCAAGTTTCCAGAGCCCCAACTCCACCGCATATCGTCGGATCGGGAAACTTATTATTTCCAGGTTACTTTGGTCAGGTCCCTGATATTCCTGCCAAGTTTCATTGTCCTAGCTCATCTGGAAGTACCCTAACTCGAAAAAGTGTGACAAAATGCCCTAAATTTTCAAGTTTCGAGCGCCCCCACTCCCCCGCATATGGTCGGATCGGGAAACTGATTATTTCTAGGTTCGTTTGGTCGGGTCCCTGATATTCCTGCCAAGTTTCATTGTCCTAGCTCATCTAGAAGTACCATAACTCAGAAAAAAGTGACAAAATGCCCTAAATTTTCAAGTTTTCAGCGCCCCGCACTCCCCCCCATATGGTCGGATCGGGAAACTGATTATTTCCAGGTTAGTTTGGTCGGGTCCCTGATATGCCTGACAAGTTTCATTGTCCTAGCACATCTGGAAGTACCTTAACGCGCGATCACCGGAATCCCAGACCCCCCTCCCCCTCCTCCAACTCCCCCGATCATCCGTTCGAAAGTTACACACTTCTCAATTTCCCGGATTCCCATGCGGATTCCCCTCCCTCCACTCCCCCACCATTATCTGATCGACAAAATTTTCATTTTGAAGTCAGTTTGATTGGGTCCCTGATATGCCTGCCAAGTTTCATCGTGAAAATCCCCAAAACCACCATCACCGGAATTCCGGGACCCCCCCCCCCCCATAAATGTCCGGATCCAGTACAATGGTCTAAAGGACTTATCTAGAGCAGATGCTTGTTCTTCCCAGCAAGTTTCACTCCGATCCCTCCATTCTAACCGTTTCTTGAAATTTCCGGTCTCCCCCCCCCCCAACTCCCTCCTGGCTACCGAATCCGGTCAAGACTTTAAACGGGACATTACAGATATATATTCTCTTCAGTTATGAAGTTTCATTACAATCCGACCATCCGTTCGAAAGTTACACACTTCTCAGTTTCCCGGATTCTCCTGCCCTCCACCCCCCCCCCCCCAAAATGGTCGGATCAGAAAACTGATTATTCCTAATTTTGTTTGACCGGGTCCCTGATATGCCTTCCAAGTTTCGTCGTGAAAATCCCCCAAAAAACGGAATTCCGGGATACCCCTCCTCCCCCCCCCCCTCAAGTGTCCGGATCCAGTCAAATTATGTAAAAGATTTACATGGACCAGATGTTTGTTCTTCCCAGCAAGTTTCACTCCGATACCATCATTCTAACCGTTTCTCGAGATTTCCCCCCCCCCCCCAACTCCCCCCTGGCTACCGAATCCGGTCAAGACTTTAAACGGGACATTACAGATATATATTCTCATCAGTTATGAAGTTTCATTACAATCCGATCATCCGTTCGAAAGTTACACACGTCTCAGTTTCCCGGATTCCCCTGCACTCCACCCCCCCCCCCCCCCCCAAAAAAAAAAAAGAATGGTCGGATCAGAAAACTGATTATTCCTAATTTTGTTTGGTCGGGTCTCTGATATGCCTGCCAAATTTCATGGTCCTAGCACAACTGGAAGTACCCTAACTCGAAAAAGTGTGACAAAATGCCCTAAATTTTCAAGTTTCCAGCGCCCCAACTTCCCCGCATATGGTCGGATCGGGAAACTGATTATTTCCAGGTTAGTTTGGTCGGGTCCCTGATATTCCTGCCAAGTTTCATTGTCCTAGCTCATCTGGAAGTACCCTCACTCGAAAAAGTGTGACAACATGCCCTAAATTTTCAAGTTTCCAGAGCCCCAACTCCACCGCATATCGTCGGATCGGGAAACTTTATTTCCAGGTTACTTTGGTCAGGTCCCTGATATTCCTGCCAAGTTTCATTGTCCTAGCTCATCTGGAAGTACCCTAACTCGAAAAAGTGTGACAAAATGCCCTAAATTTTCAAGTTTCGAGCGCCCCCACTCCCCCGCATATGGTCGGATCGGGAAACTGATTATTTCTAGGTTCGTTTGGTCGGGTCCCTGATATTCCTGCCAAGTTTCATTGTCCTAGCTCATCTAGAAGTACCATAACTCAGAAAAAAGTGACAAAATGCCCTAAATTTTCAAGTTTTCAGCGCTCCGCACTCCCCCCCATATGGTCGGATCGGGAAACTGATTATTTCCAGGTTAGTTTGGTCGGGTCCCTGATATGCCTGACAAGTTTCATTGTCCTAGCACATCTGGAAGTACCCTAACTCGGATATGTGGGACAAAAAACTCGGACCGACCGACAGACGGAATTGTGATCGGTATATGGCACTTGAGCCAGAGGCTGCAAGTGCCATAAAAATATACCCACGAAGACAGCCAATAAGATGGTATGTGGCGCGAAACGGATAAGTCAGCTGAGATTTCAATCAATCAATAATTTGTTTGACCCATACAGAAATGGCACAAAAAGTGCCCATACGAAGTATATGAACAAGAGCTGTAAGCTCATATGGCACTTGCATGGGTCAAGATGATTTGATTGATCAAAAGTAAGTTTCGACTTTCCGGTTGAGATGCGCGCTCTAAGGGAGCTGGAACTTCATTTGTAAGCAAAACCCTTGAGGCAAAACTGCTAATGGGCTGATGGGCATCACGAAAATGCATATATTGCTTAAAAGTATTTTTTTTACTTTGCGGTCAAGATTGGTACTTTAAGGAATAACTGGATTTGGGACGTAGCAATTTCTAAGCAAATGTTGTTGAGTCTCCAATATTCCAGCGAAGTTTCATCGTCCTAGCACATCTGGAAGTACCTTAACGCGCGATCACCGGAATCCCAGCCCCCCCCTCCTCCAACTCCACCCACAATAACCGGAGCCAATCCGGTTCTGTAAATGATTAATCTAGAGCATCTGTTTGTCATTCCCACGAAGTTCGATCCAGATCACACCAGTCTAAGCGGGTCAAGCATTTTCCGCCCTCCCCCTAATTATTGCCGGATTCGGTCCGGAAATGAAAAAGGTCACAAGAGAAAAATGTCCTCTGTTTAATTATTAAATTTCACTCGAATCCGATCACCCGTTCCAAAGTTACGCATGACTCAATATTCCGGATTCCCCTCCCTCAACCCCCCCCCCCCAAGATTATCATATCGAGGATTTTTTTTATTCCAAGTCAGTTTGACCGGATCCCTGATATGCCTTCCAAGTTTCGTCGTGAAAATCCCCCAAAAAACGGAATCCCCGGAAACCCCCTCCTCCCCCCCCCTCAAGTTTCCGGATCCAGTCAAATTATGTAAAAGATTTACATGGACCAGATGTTTGTTCTTCCCAGCAAGTTTCACTCCGATACCATCATTCTAACCGTTTCCCGAGATTTCCGGTCCACCCCCACCCCCAGCTCCCCCGCGGTGCACGTAGCCAATCCGATTCAGCAAATGACTTACCTAGAGCATGTGTTTGTTCTTCCCACAAAGTTCCATCCCGGTCCCTCCATTCTAAACGGGTCACGTATCCCCCCCCCCCCAAATAGTTGCCGGATCCGGTCCGGATATGAAAAAAATCATCGGAGAAATGTCCTCTGTTCAATTCTTAAATTTCACTCGAATCCGATCACCCATTCCAAAATTACGCATGACTGAAAATTTCGAATTCCCCTCCCTCCAGTCCCCCCACCATTATCTGATCGACAAAATTTTTATTTTGAAGTCAGTTTGATTGGGTCCCTGATATGCCTGCCAAGTTTCATCGTGAAAATCCCCAAAACCACCATCACCGGAATTCCGGGACCCCCCCCCCCCCCCCATAAGTGTCCGGATCCAGTGCAATGGTCTAAAGGACTTATCTAGAGCAGATGCTTGTTCTTCCCAGCAAGTTTCACTCCGATCCCTCCATTCTAACAGTTTCTTGAAATTTCCAGTCTCCCCCCCCCCCCCAACTCCCACCTGGCTACCGAATCCGGTCAAGACTTTTAACGGGACATTACGGATATATATTCTATTCAGTTATGAAGTTTCATTACAATCCGATCATCCGTTCGAAAGTTACACACTTCTCAATTTCCCGGATTCCCCTGCCCTCCACCCCCCCCAAATGGTCGGATCAGAAAACTGATTATTTATAAGTTTGTTTGGTCGGGTCTCTGATATGCCTGCCAAGTTTGATGGTCCTAGCACAACTGGAAGTACCCTAACTCGAAAAAGTGTGACAAAATGCCCTAAATTTTCAAGTTTCCAGCGCCCCCACTTCCCCGCATATGGTCGGATCGGGAAACTGATTATTTCCAGGTTAGTTTGGTCGGGTCCCTGATATTCCTGCCAAGTTTCATTGTCCTAGCTCATCTGGAAGTACCCTCACTCGAAAAAGTGTGACAAAATGCCCTAAATTTTCAAGTTTCCAGCGCCCCAACTCCCCCGCATATGGTCGGATCGGGAAACTTATTATTTCCAGGTTACTTTGGTCAGGTCCCTGATATTTCTGCCAAGTTTCATTGTCCTAGCTCATCTGGAAGTACCCTAACTCGAAAAAGTGTGACAAAATGCCCTAAATTTTCAAGTTTCGAGCGCCCCCACTCCCCCGCATATGGTCGGATCGGGAAACTGATTATTTCCAGGTTCGTTTGGTCGGGTCCCTGATATTCCTGCCAAGTTTCATTGTCCTAGCTCATCTGGAAGTACCCTCACTCGAAAAAGTGTGACAAAATGCCCTAAATTTTCAAGTTTCCAGCGCCCCAACTCCCCCGCATATGGTCGGATCGGGAAACTTATTATTTCCAGGTTACTTTGGTCAGGTCCCTGATATTCCTGCCAAGTTTCATTGTCCTAGCTCATCTGGAAGTACCCTAACTCGAAAAAGTGTGACAAAATGCCCTAAATTTTCAAGTTTCGAGCGCCCCCACTCCCCCGCATATGGTCGGATCGGGAAACTGATTATTTCCAGGTTCGTTTGGTCGGGTCCCTGATATTCCTGCAAAGTTTCATTGTCCTAGCTCATCTAGAAGTACCCTAACTCGGAAAAAAGTGACAAAATGCCCTAAATTTTCAAGTTTCCAGCGCCCCGCACTCCCCCGCATATGGTCGGATCGGGAAACTGATTATTTCCAGGTTAGTTTGGTCGGGTCCCTGATATGCCTGCCAAGTTTCATTGTCCTAGCACATCTGGAAGTACCCTAACTCGGATATGTGGGACAAAAAACTCGGACCGACCGACAGACCGACAGACGGAATTGTGATCGGTATATGGCACTTGAGCCAGAGGCTACAAGTGCCATAAAACAATAAAGGAAAGAAAAAGATCAGACTAACTAAATGACTATACAAACGCACTATAAGAGCTTGGTCACACTTGGCCCATTTCCTGGCTTTTTGGGTTGAAAAAGCAGAAAAAAGAAAAAGAACAAGATACAACTAATTATGAATGTTGTCGTTTTAAATTCAGGAGATCAATTAGAGCAAAACAGCGTGTATATAATTATGTTACAGGAACCCTAATGGACCCCTAGTTTGGGGCTTGAGCCCAGACCGTTTCTTGGGTTCAACGTGTGGGTCGCCGTCACTACCCCAACCCGTCGATTCACCCACCCGTCAATACGCCCAATCTAAAAATCCGTCGATTCACCCACCCGTCGATTCGCCCAACCGCTGATTCGTCCACCCGCTGATTCACCCACCCGTCAATTCGTCCACCCGTCGATTCGCACAACGTCGACTCACCCAACGTCCTGTTGCTTGAGCGTCAATTCATCCAATTCTATGATCCGTCGATTCGCCCACCCGTCATAAGACCCAAAAAATCCGTCACAACTCCCACTTTTTCCGACAGTTCTCCTACCCGTCACAAGACCCAAAAAATCCGACGATTCGCCCAAAAAATCCGTCACAACCCCCACTTTTTCCGAAAGTTCGCCTACCCTTCACAAGACCCAAAATATCCGTCGATTCGCCCAATTTTCAAAACCGAACTTTGATCCAGAGCGGTTCTTTTCATTGAACGCGGTAGAAGAAAGCGACTGAGTCACAGGGGAGTAATTAAGAAGGATACGATACCGTCCAATGTAAATAAGGGTGAAAACCAGTCAATACAGCTTGAGCCAGAATGATGAGAAGCATGATATAAGACCTCGGTGCTGATTATGAAAGAGGAAATGGAAGATGAATGCAAGAGTAAAATATGAATGAGCTATCATATTTTTAGGTAAAATATGTACCGAAAGCGGTAGGCTACATATTGCCATTATTTGGTCCGTTAAAAGAAATCATAATGCCACACGATCATTAAATTCTCAACAGAGTAAAATTTGATTAGTGCTCCCCAATATCTTTGGTCGGCAGGCATTGTCCAATGTCGGCTAAACCTTTGGTCGGCAGGAATACCAAAGGTTCCGACGGGAACCCAGAGGAGAATATTTATGAAACGTTACAGCTGGAATACTAATGCTCAAGGGATATTCTGATCCGTGTTATGCTTCCTTATACATGACCCTTGTCCGATGAATCGGAAAACGATTCTACTAATTAGTAGGTAACTTTACAAGCTTCTACAGAACAGCTGGCCGACGACAATTATAAGTTAACTTTTTCACTCAAGCTTTTACCGGATTTCTTTCACGATTCGAAATGCCTACGACCCATAACACCGAAGGTTCAGAATGCCCAAGATTGTACAGTTTGAGGTGTTCAGGCCGTAGTAAACTGGAGCTAGTGATGAATGTGAAACGAAAGGAGCGGACCGAGTATCAGGGTGGCGATAGTCGTGCATTGAAACTGTTCAATTACAATATAATTTCGAATTCTGAAAAATAAAAATGAAACACCAACAGCGTTCTCAAAACTGTTATTTCTAACAATTCTTATCTTCAGGGTGCAAGGTTTAGATTGCAATTTCTTCGTACTTTCGCGCAAATCATTCTAATTGATGAAGTATAAAATAATGCTTTCACAATTTTCCATAGTAATCGTGTCCCCTTTAATCTCGCTGTCCGTTGTCCCAGATCATTTTGACCTCCCCTACCGATAGTTAGTCGTCGGCACTTTGAACCAGGAAGATTTTAGCCTTCCTTGAGAGCATTTTAAACTGTCGGAATTTTGGACCGTTGACATTTTTGACGATTCTGATTTCAGGTCTACACCCTGAATTATGGCATTTTGAGTCGTAGGCATTGTGAGATCGTGGTGATTTTAGGAACCACCCGAAAAATGTCTATGATATCCCCATTTTTGTTTGTTTAGGGTTTTCGTGCCCCTATCTCGGCACAAGACATGACTCACCGTTTTTCAACGGCACGAAAATAAGTGTGTTAATTATTCAGCCCGATACTTGGCCTTAGAACAAAGCTATAATCAAGTAAGAGAAAAACTGGAGTATCGAGTTTGACAGAAGTGCGAAAAGTATCACAAGTAGATCGCCAGATTGCGTGTGGAATTGATGAAAAATTCATTTTCCGGAGGTGTTACAGTGGGGAAGACATTTCCGGAAAATGCTTGGCTCTTATAAGACTTAATGGATCGTAAGAGCTGATGAGCTAATTGACCCATTTCTAGGTCCGAACCGTAACTGCCTGTGGTTAGAATGTTGAAAGGGTATGTTGTGGCCATCCCCTCCTCCTCCCCCCTCCAACTTCCCCTCATGTCGTCTTCCGAACACCAAATTACATATCTATGACGCCATTTAGTTCAATAACAAATAACACTTCGCTATACTTGTGATATTTTCTGTCATGATTTTGCAAACGTTGGGTATATACTGAATATTATACGTAGTAATTCAAGCATTATTATGCATGTGTTCTGCATTGTTTTGTACGATATGAGTTGAGAAGAAACTGAGCTCGATTTGGGGAAGACATCCGTAGGAAATGCTTACACTCTTGATTGATCTTGTGGCATCATAATTTTCTTTGACGGACCACATAATCGCAATATGTAGCCCACCTCTTTCGTTAAACTTGTACCTAAATAAGAGCTGGAAGCTCATATGGCACTTGCAAGGCTTGGTAAAAGGATGAAAGTAGGAATTCGCCAATTCGTGGGATTGTTGTGATCATTTGTAAGCAAAACCCTTAAGATAACAATGACGATGAACTCTTGGAAATCACGAGAATGTATCGTTTGGTAAAATTTTTTTTTGAACTTGGCTGTGATGATGTGCACTTTGAGGGCGCTTAAAATTCTTCTGTAATCAAAACCCTTGACATAAAAATGATCATGGGCCCTTTACGATCTTGAATATATAATGTTTGATCAGATATATTTTTTTACTTTTCGGTTAAGATGCACACTTTAAGGGTGCTAGAAATTCATTTCTAAGCAGAACCATTTTGGCAAAAATGATCATGGGCTCATGGGGATCATGAAAATGTAGGTTTTGCTGAAACTTATTTTGTGTACTTTGCGGTTAAGATGAGTACTTTAAGGGATGGTCGGACCTGGGAAGTGCCAATTTCTAAGCCAATCTTGTCAAGTCTCTAATGTTCAAGCCAAGTTTCATCGTCCTAGCACATCTGGAAGTAGCCTACATGAAATTGCGACCACCGGAATTTTGGGTCCCCCTCCAACTCCCCCAGAGTGACCGAATCCGGTCCGGTTCTGTCACTGATGTATCTAGGGCTTACGCTTGTTCTTCCCACCAAGTGTTATCCCAGTCACTACATTCGAAGCGTGCACTGTCAGAAGTTTCATAACAGATTGTGCATAACACTTTCAAGAATAACACCTTTTCACTTAAAAAAAAAAGTGTTATGACCAATTAAGTTTATACTATTTCGTGCCCAGATCTCCAACAACACCTTCAATAGGTAAAAATACTACACTGTCAGAAGTTACATAACGACAACAGCAGGATGCGCGGTTTCAACAGATAACACTTTGGGATGTTATATGTTATGTTTCTTTCGTTCCCGTTAGTATTTTTACCAATTGAAGGTGTTGTTGGAGATCTAGGCACGAAATAGTGTAAACTTTATAAGTCATAACACTTTATTTCTAAGTGAAAAGGTGTTATTCTTGAAAGTGTTATGCGCAATCTGTTATGAAACTTCTGACAGTGTGTAACAAAATTTCCAGTCCCCCCCCCCCCTTCCGACTCTCCCACGTTCATCGGATCCTGTCCGAACTTGAAATGTGACATGAGTTCTTTAGCCTCTTTAAGTGAATAAGTGAGGGGTAAAAAGACTGTCCCATCTCTGCCCTTTTCAGTTAAACTTTAAGGGTGCTAGAAATTCATGTCTAAGCAATTTCTAAGCAAAATCCTTGAAGCAAAAACTATCATGGACTCAAGGGGATCATGAAAATGTATACTGAGCTTAAAAGAATTTCTTGAACTTTGCGTTTAAGATGAGTACTTTAAGATATGGTCGGCCATTTCTAAGCCAATCCTGTCAAGTCTCTAATGTTCAACCCAAGTTTCATCGGCCAAGCACATCTGGAAGTACCTTATATCGTGATCAGCGGAATTCCGCCCGCCCCCCCCCCCCTCCTATTCCCCCAGAGTGCCCGACTCCGGTCCGGTTCTGTCACTGATGTATCTAGGGCTTATGCTTGTTCTTCCCACCAGGTGTCGCCCAATCGCTACACTCTAAGCGTGTCACAAAGCTCCCCCCCCAGACTCCCCCCACATTGACCGGATCCAGGCCGAACCTGAAATGGGACATCTGAGACATAATTTTTTTTTTCGAATATCAAGTTTTATTAAGATCCGATCACCCGTTCAAAAGTTGGACATATTGGACTTTTAGTGTGATTGTAGTGAGTTACGGGGGCTCAGGGAGGAGATTTTCGGGGCGGGGGGAGCTGATAAGAAATTGATTATTAAAATGATGGGAAGTAAAGATTTTAAAGAAATAAGAAATGTTAGGAAGTTCCTCAAGTTAGCTTTTAAACACCGGAAAAATTTCTTTTGATGGGAAAGTTGTGTTTTTAGTGTTAATAAAGTATTCAGAGTAAATTAAATATAATAAGTGTGTTAGTGTGTGTATACGCATGTAAGATTGTTCACTTTTTGTTTTGTGTTGTTGCATGATGGCCTGATGGCTTTAATGTGCAAATAAATCATTCATTCATTCATTCATACCTGAAGATTCCGGATTTCCCCTTCCTCCACTCCCCCTACAATGGTCAAATCGGAGAAACGACTGTTCTTACGTTAAAATGTTTGAGTCCCTGATACGCCTGCCAAGTTGCATCGTCCTAGCACATTTGGAAGCATCTTAACTCGGGATCACCGGAATTCGGAACCCTCCCTCCAACCACAGTTCCCGGATTCGGTCCGGCCTTGTCAAATATGTATCTAGGGCTTGTGTTTGTTCTTCCCACCAAGTTTCATCCCGATCCGTCCACTCCGAACATGTCACAGGATTTCGGATTCCACCCCTCCAACTCCACCCAGAATTCAATTCCGGGCATTGTTGGTAATTTCAAAAGCGCCATAAGTCCCATACTGTGCCCTCCTTGAACAGTTTGGCCTTGATTCCCTTGCTAGCCGTCGACAAAAGCTGTCGCTTGCTCTTGGTACAGGGTTGCTGAACAGTACACCCCATCGATCCATACTGCCCCCTGATTTCAAGCCACATCGAGAGAGACCCGCAAGAACAGTGGCAGAAGCTGTACCTCTCATACAGCCTATTCAGGTTTCTCGAACGGATATCTGAAAAGCTTTGTTCCCTCCTTTGTCAAGTTTTTTAACGCCAGTGCTAGTAAGTAATTCTGTACCTGAGGTTAACTCTTTTTATTAAATGTATTGGACGACTACTTTTATTTTAAATTAATTCATAAGTGTTGACTGTAAATTGTATATATATTTTTACTGACGACCAAACGAATATTCGGCTTGTCCGCTTCACGTTTTAGAAATACACTGAACTGAATTGGATTGACCGACGAACAGACAGACCGACCGAAGGAAAAGTGATCGGTACATGGCACTTGGCCGGAATGCAAGTGCCATAAAAACTGGCACTTCAATTTTCAATATTCGCGGAACCCTTCCGAAATTGAGGATAGGGGGGCTATCCTCAATTTCCTCTTCACTTTTGACTCGGTCATAAAAAACCTGCAAAGCTTTCCCAGAACCACAGAAGGTTGTTTCAGAACCACTTACTTTCGAGGCATCCCTAAGCCAATCTTCAAAACTCCTTCAAGTCTGAGGGATGAGAGGCGTCCTTTGACGATCTTTGTGCCTTTCTCGACAGCTACGTCAGCTCCAGTTTCATCTTCAAGAACCTCTTCATCTTCCTGTACACAACAAAAATAACACTAAATACAAAAACGTCAATCTTTGCAATATTCTCTAGCCTCATCGGGGAGAACAGCCTACCCGATGAAAAATTTATCTCAAAATAGTAGTACGAAGTTGTATGAAAAAGTAGCATGCAGTACTAACTGATGCTACTAGATGCTTCTACTTCAAGGCTACCGTGTTACTGCATACTACTGCATGCTACTATTAGCAAGACTGGATGCTACTATGGATGCTACTGGATACTACTACATAAGATTGGACCAGTCTGAGGCACATTAAATGATAGTATTCTTTGCTATTACATAGTATTACATGCAACTTTTTTTGTACAACTACGCAGGCTACACGTTTTTGATCGGGTAAGAGCGAGGCTTCACCTTCCAGATGTTTCTTCCGGATTCCAGAAAGCCGTTTTCGTCGAGACGGATCTGGAAGGTGAAGCCAGGCCAAAAACGTCTGGAAGTCCGGGGTGCTGGACACCCCAGATTCCGGATGTCTGGAAGGTACCATAGAGGCAATCTTTTCTTCCGGATTCCAGACAGCCGGATTCCAGATAGCAAGACTGGATGCTACTATGGATGCTACTGGATACTACTACATAAGATTGGACCAGTCTGAGGCACATTAAATGATAGTATTCTTTGCTATTACATAGTATTACATGCAACTTTTTTTGTACAACTACGCAGGCTACACGTTTTTGATCGGGTAAGAGCGAGGCTTCACCTTCCAGATGTTTCTTCCTTTTTCGTCGAGACGGTTCTGGAAGGTTAAGCCAGGCCAAAAACGTCTGGAAGTCGGGGGTGTTGGACACCCCAGATTCCGGATGTCTGGAAGGTACCATAAAGGCAATCTTTTCTTCCGGATTCCAGACAGCCGTTTTCGTCGAGACGGTTCTGGAAGGTGAAGCCAGGCCAAAAACGTCTGGAAGTCGGGGGTGTTGGACACCCCAGATTCCGGATGTCTGGATGGTACCATAGAGGCAATCCATTCGAAAGACAGAACAAATATGCAAATGTCGGAAGAAAAGGGAAAGTGATTGACAGTTGTGACTGGGATGCAAGAGATATTTGAAATACGAAGGGGACATCTACGGAATGTTGAAGAATAGCAAAATTAGCTGTCATCATTATCATGAAAATCTGGAAGGGTTGGCTTGACCATGCGGAAGCCCCGGACGTCAGGTAATCTGGAAGGTGAAGCCTGGCTTTAAATTTTCGAAGCTACGAATGCTCGAAGACGAAACATGTTAGTTGCGTTTTTGCAGATACCATGGTATCTGATCTGATACCACGGTCTAAAGTCGTTTTCACAGTTACCATGGTGAGACCACGGTCAAAAGACAATTTTTCAGTTACCGTGGTATCTGGCAAGGTTCCGTGGTATCTGGCAAGGAACCGTGGTATCTGATAGTCACATACCACGGTCGGACCGTGATAACTGATCCTGGTATCTGAAAAATTCATCTAACTTCAGTCATCACTAACACAAGAGTTTATTCTTTGTCAAATTGGTGGGAAAGAAGTTAAGTCACTCTAGATGTCATTTGATATCAGTGTTTCTTTTTGGATAATTCTTAAAAGCGCAAATCCGACAATTGTTGGTTTTGCAGAGCAACCGTAGTATCTGATACCACGGTAACTGCAAAAACGACTAAGTGCAGATCCAGTTACCGCGTGGCAACCATGATATCTGCAAAAACGCAACTATTGACTAAAATAAATTGTATTAAATCTACTTTGTGCCCACTTCACTGTGGATGGCCACGACTTTTTTGTTACGGACAGATCTGTGATTTCACTGGTAGCCTTGATTTTTTTTTAGACCGGAAAAGGCGTTCCGCTCATCAGCGTTTCCACTCTACGATCCTAATCGTTCCTTCCATTCTCATGTCCAAGATTATGAACTTACATTTATCCACCGAAACTGTAGGTGTTAAGCTGGTCGATTTTTAGTTATAGTTTGATTTTATGCATTTTCTCCTTGTTCAGGTGATCGTTCCCACTTTTAGAGGAAAGAATTGTCTGTTTGTCACTCGAAATGAAGAATAAATAAACAAACAAATCAATCTGTATTTCATGGTATCTGCGACACATTTCTCCCACGTATGAACACTGACAGAAGTGCACATACGTTCAATTCCTTCGGGTTGCTACCAGGGGCGTCCCGAGGGGGGGGGCGCAGCGCCCCCCCTACGTTTTGGGCATTCGGTCAAATTTTCGCCGAAGGCGAAAATTCGGTCAAAACCCCCGCATTTCGAAATTGGGTGATTTAACGTGTTTATTGGTTCCCCTTTCTTTATCGAATTTGCTAATTCATCCGACTTTTGTTCACTCTGCATCGATTTTCACCGCATTCGGTCTGTCCCTTCGTAACCGGTGATTTAACCTGTTTAGTTGGCCTCATTAGTTAGCGAATTCGGTAATTCACCAGACTTTTCTCAAGTCCGTACCTGTTCTATCGCATTTGGTCAGTCCATTTCATAATTCGGTCATTAATCAGATTCATTTGGTTCTGATTCGTGACCGAATTCGATAATTCATCAACTTTTGTTCAGTCCGCATCGGTTTCGCCGCATCCGGTCAGTCCTTGCGTAAATTCGGTAATTGAACCTGTTTATTTGGTCCCATTCTTTACAGAATTCGGTAATTCGGTCACATTCGGTCAATCTTTCATAATTTGGTCATTAATCAGATTCATCTGGTTCTGACTCGTGACCGAATACGATAATTCATCCAAATTTTCTTGAGTCCGCATCGATTTCGCCGCATTCGGTCCGTCCCTGCGCAAATTTGGTGATTTAACCTGTTTCATTTAGTCTCGTTCTTTACCGAATTCGGTAATTCGGTCGCATTCGGTAATTCGGTCGCATTCGGTCAGTCCATTTCATAATCAAATTCGGTGAGATTCATTTGATTCTGATTCGTTAACGAATATGGTAATTCACCGGATTTTTCTTTAGTCCGTTTCTATTACTAGACTTACCGAATTCGATTGTTTTATGTGGTTCTAACAAGAGTTTTATTAAAACTAGCCTACTTTTATTTGCTGTAAATTCCAAACAAATGTACTTTGTATCCACTTTACCCTGGATCGCCCCTTTAGTTGCAATACAACTCTGGGTTGAATATATAATCTTGGGATCGCAGAAACGCACTTTTATCATCAGTGTTTCCACAAAATTTCGCCTGCGGCGCATTTCGCAGTCTTCACTAGTTAGACAAAGGTTGCCTCGTTTAATTGGCGTTTGAAGCTTGGGATTTTGGGGGGCATGAACCATATTAAAAGCTAGAATTTGCATGGGAAATAGTTAAATATTGCCAGAAAAAAAGGCGGATTAAAAAAATTTCGCCTGCGGCGCCTTAATTAATCATGGGCACAGCCGTTAGCGACGTTGTCGCTATGCAGCAACACCATTTGGATGCGATTATTTCAAGTCCTGTTGGCAAAATTGTAAAGGTCTTACAAAGGAAAAACGCTAGTGACGGCGTATCCGTGAAAAAAAAAACAGAAGCGGAAAAGCGTGAAAATGCTCCAATTTTTCTCTTTAGACTTGTTTGTATATACTCTGCAACGTCTTACGTTGTAGCTTCATGAAGGCAACTCGCAGTGTTTTTACAATTTTTGTTAATAAATTCAGTAAAAATCAGGTACCGATTCGGTCAATTTTACCAGGTGCGACCTCCCCCCCCCCCCCCCCCAATGAAGAAAGGCTCGGGACGCCCCTGGTTGCTACTTGCAAGTGTCTAGCCTCTTTGCTAGTCACATGGATAAAGTTCGGCAACGCCGAGATCATTTAATTACGTTCATGCACATAGTGAATCATCAGCGAATGGGTGGTAATGTCGTATCTGAGAGTTCTAAAGAAGATTCTCTATGCCTTATTTCATTTTCATTTCTCTTTTTACTTGAAACATGTTGGTATGTAAACGAAGGTAAGGTAGAATTGTATTCAAACCAAAATAGTAATGGAGTCATAGAAAGTGCCATACATACCAAATAATATATGAGAAATGAATGAGTTATCCGTGAAATCTTGGCCGATATCGATGGTGACTTACAGGAGAAGTTAAGTTTGTATCAAGCAGAAGTTGAAAACTGTATTTTCATTAGTACGTCAGGTTTTGGTACGGAATATCAGTGGAAGAGACTACGCTCACTCTCATAATGCAGCAATCGCCATTGCCAACAGGGTTAGAGGAAAACACTAGTTGCGTCTTTGATCCGAATTCTCCTCGCGATTCTCCTCCAAATTCTCCTATTTCACGTTTTTGGACTATTCAGATGAAGTGAATTCTTCTTTTCTTGCGTTTTCGCCAGAATCGAGAACGGGGAAAGCATCGCGATTCTGCATAATCGAGAAGTTGCTCCGATGGTGAATTCTCGATTCTCCTCTCTCCGTTCTCCTCCATGATTGGTCAACAGAGTGCGGGTGTTCAATATGCATAAACACGTGTACCGGATTGCGGAGGAGCTGCCAAATTAGTTTTTGTCAAAAGCGAGAATGGAGAAGCCAGAGGAGCAAAAACGGTAATTTGTACGAGAATTGAAAATTCAGAAGCGAGAACGGAGAACTGAGAATCCAGATCAAAAATGCAACTAATGGAAGAGACTGCACTCACGTCGTGGTAGAAAATGTCATAACACAGCATCACCTTTGCCAACTGGTTAGAGGAAAAAACTATTTCCTAACCATTCAACGAAAGAAGAACAAAAAGTCAACTTACATCATCCCGGGTTTCCGGCTTTGCTTTTACTTTTTTTGACTTCTTGTAACTGTACAGTTTAAAGCATGAAGAGACCCCCCTCTGGGATGGGTATAGACATGGTTCAAGAACAGCTTTGCTTTCTGGACAGGATAAAATAGACCTTGAGGAGTTCCAGAAGTTTTGACTAGCTCCATAGACGTGATACAATCCTAAAAGAAAAGATTTAGCTCATCCCAGAAATGGCCAACTCCATAAGATTTTTTTTTTCATCAGCAACTGCACCTGTGAACACCTCTGCCGAATTCTGACACTATATTTGACAAATTTAGAAGGTTACAACATTTCACACAGTTCAACAAGCCCCAAAAAGTAATTTGGGACTTCGATCTTCTCTCTGTACTTCTGTATGGATCTCAGACGCGGCACTTCAGTCATCAGCAACAACACGAGCTACGAGCTCATATGGCTCTTGTCACAAGTAGGTGGTACAACAAAGTAAATAAGGACGTCGCAAAGAACCCATCGACGGAATCTGCTCGTACTACCCATCAAGTTTTACTCGAACCTGAGCATTTCCGGGAAACATCCGGCATCTGAACACTCACCCACCGTGCCAAATCCAGTTCGACACATAGATGGATCGTCTAGGACAAAGTGGTACAAGAGACCCTTGCAAGGGGTAGACGAAATTCCCAAAATCAAGTTAGGCAGTGGCTTTGATTTTCCCCCTAATCGTTTTTGAGTCCTCTGACCTAGTTTCAATACTGTCCTCAAGATCAGATACCCTATCATTTACCTGTATGCCTTATCACTGTACAACCAACATTGTCTTTTTGACGTTCTGATCTATGTAAAAAACAGAAAAACAAAGATTCGCGAAAAAAGGGGTACGCAACATTTTTAAACCTTGATTAGGGGGTACGCGGCACGGAAAAGGTTAGTAACCACTATCTAGGACATCTTCTCTTACCATCCATCCATTTTCACTCCAATCGGATCACCCGTCCGCAGTTTACGCGTACCACAAGGTTCCGGATTCCTTCTCCCTCCACCCCCCACCCCCATCGGAGATCACGGATCTGAAAACCAAAGATCTCCTATGTCACTGAGCAAGGTCTTCTTTTTTTTAAATCCCGCGTAGCTTCTTTTCCGTTTGTTATTGCTTCAGATCGAACTAAAACAAGAGGCTACGTCTCCACCTCCAACTCAGTGACGTTAATACAAAATTTTACCCCAGTTGACCCTACTTTACGTCACTTACACTTTCGTCTTAATCCTACTTTTATACTTTATCAACTCTAAATTTAACTTCTCTTTTCAAACTTTCATTTTTCTATTAAACATTCTTCTTTATATATATGTCCAGTTCGATCGTCTTAGCTTATTTGGAAGTGTCCGAATAAGCAAATGCGTGACCGACTGACCGATAGAAGCTACGACACTTGACATGCTATAATGACAATTGAGCCGCAGGCTACAAGGGTCATAAGAACGTCCCTTCGCCTATGAAAACCATTGCCTGAGGTGAATTTCAAAGAACCCCTCGCACTATTTACTCTTCAACTTTTTAAGACTAGGCTGTGATTTAAACATGTAGCCCGCGGTTTTGGCTGTTTTAAGCCTTTTCCGAGACCCGTTGACTTATAGCGAAAACGAGGAAACAATTTACATAACGGTTTTTCTGACGGAAAAACTTCTCACAGACAACCGTCGACAGCGTGGTTTGTTAGAGGGTCAGAACCCCTCGTACGAAATTGTGGTATCTGGGGTTTAGAAATATGTGGAGTCATTATGGAAGTAGGTTGCGTTAGTATTATGGGTAATACAGTCAGGGGCGTCCAGACACCTTCCTGATAGGGGGGGGGGGTGCGGCTTCAGACTTTACCGGAATTTTCAAGGTCTCGCCGTAAATTCTCCGTAGTGACCATGTATGCAAACACTCTTTACTTCTGTGTTCTGACTTTTCTTTATGCGTTACAAACAACAAAAAATAGGCTCATTAAAGTTTAACTGAAAAGGCAGCTTATTTTTAAATCTGATTTTTGACTACATCGAAATATTTTGATACATCTGAGGGATTTTTCTACTTTTCCACCGGGGCTCTGATAATAACGTTCAGAGTGTGCGCTGCTTGCACGACAAAACAAAATTCATCCAGACGCGGAGAACTTTTATTTAAACAAAATCCTGCATTTTCAGGGCTAAAGATACGATACCGGAGAAGTTACGCCTCTAGGAAAATGATTTTACGATATGTCTTGCAATGAATCTGATAATTTTATTTTATTTTTCGGCAATTTCAAGCGTCGAGGGACAAGCACATAGACGTACCACAAATCCGAAAGAATAAGTTCATTCTATGAAATCCATTATCCCTGGGTAACGGAGAAACGAAGCAACACATTTTTATCGGGTTCTCAGGAATATATAAGCGAATACGTGATATGTTAGTATATAGACTGCTGAAATCTCAGCCCTATTCGGTTAAAATTTAATATTGACAGTTAAAACTAAAAAGCCTTCGACCTTCAACCTACCCTACACATTTATTTGTCGCGTTTAAAGTGTTTTCAGTTTGTTCGCAACACATCCAATTTCACATTCGTCAACTAGATCGGTTTCACATGCGATTAGTAACAGACGCTTGCCAGCCATGGTTGAACGCAAAGTGGTCTTAACCAAGTTCATCTTGCTAAAACGTCTTTCCCCTTTTGCTGGGATAACAGCGATTGTCTTAGCCAGCTTGAATGCTTTCCATGCTAGTGGTAAGACATCTTTCAAGTCACGAAAGAGTCAAGTTACTGGCGACTTTCGAGATCATGTCGGAACAAGGCTAACTCGTTTTTGATCTTCTCGGCTTACCACCCGAAAGGACTCGAGAAAGCTGTCGAAACTGGAGTAGACGGTACCGTGATATTATTCCTGGAACAATATTTTTAGTTGGAAATGATGGAAATTTTAATAGATTGCCTAATTCTTGAAAGCTACAGAAACTTAGGAGATTACCGAAATCACCCAATGAATGTTCCGGGACGCTGTGTTGTCTGTCTGCAAAAATCATTCTGGTAAATTGTGTGCCGGGGTCATTTGTGCAAGCTGTGAGTCTACACTTATCGGGTAAGCAGCCAAATTCTCTGATCTAGATCTCCAGTCTCCAGTAAATTCCCTGAGACAGGTTCCGATAGATTCCTTTAGCAAGATTTCGATAGACTCCCTGAGCAAAATTTCGGTAGATTCCAAAATTCTACCAGATTCCGTGGTGCAAAGTCCGGTAGATCCCCTGATCCAGCCTCCAGTAAATCCCCTGAGACAAGTTCCGGTAGATTCCTTGAGCAAGACTTCGATAGATTCCCTGAGCAAAATTCCGGCAGGTTCCCTGAGCAAAAATCCGGTAGACTCCCTAAAAATCATCAAGTTCAGGTAAATTTGATAAATTTTAACTGGCAGTCGAAATTTACCGGATTTTTTTTCCCACAAACCTTCCGGGGGGGGGGGGGGAGCACCCCCACCCCCCTCGGGACGCCCCTGAAGACAGGTCCTTTAAGCACATAGGACATACAGAGTCACAAAATTTGGCGAGACGCCAGATGACACTCCATGCTATAGTAAGTAAGTAAGTAAGTAAGGTTTATTAGACAAAACTTGCTAGCTAGCTAATTTGGTTGTCTTTACAAAAATTACATTCTTTTAAACACTCACGAGTAACATAAATACTAAATACGGTACTACAAATATTAAAGTCACACTGACATTTTATTGAACATGTTGACGAAAAATGGCACAAATGTGTTACTCTGTTTCCTTGTTTTGGTTTTTACCGTTTTTAGTTTCAGCTGCGAACGCGTACGATTGTTCATTGGTGCATCAGGTGGGAGGATAGTTCGGTGTTGGATAGATGCAAGGATTTTACACCCAGACTTAAGAATTAGTATGTTACGACGTTCATGCAGTGAGGAGAGGGATAATTCAGTTAGAAGAGACCCATATGAGCCGGAAGTCACTTGCCGACCCAGTATAACTGAGACTGCTCTCTTCAGTACACGTTCAATCTCGTCAGACACGTAGGCTGTATTTTGGGCGAAAGGATCACCGCTGAGGGACCTGGGCCATGCCGTCAGGATGGATAGAAGTAGACTCTGAACAAAGTCCTCTTGAGACAATCGGAGGGATTCTACGAAGAGGGTGAAAAAAGAATACTCGGTGCGGCACCGACTAGTCGGCTCTCCGCAATATCATCGAGTCCATCAGCCCGAATGGGAAGGTGTCTGGCAGACGCTTATATGAGAGACGACTTCTCTTGAAGACTCTAATCGCCGCACTGGAGACTTGCTAATTGGGACAAATCTATCTAAAGAGGATTATGATTTTCTTCCTTCAAATGACTGGCACTTGGGTTCCACTCTGGATCCCTTTCATAGCAACTACCATCAAACCGGTGGAGGGATCAGGACGAAACTTAGTGGGAAGGACGAATACAAGCCCTTGATTTGCCATTCACGAACCTGGGCCAGATCCGGCCAGTGTTTGGGGAGTTGGATGGGGAATTACAGAAATGGTGGTACATCGTAAATGCTGGACGAATGGACAGATCGGGATAGAATTTGGTAGGCAAAACGTTCATAAGTACCAGATTTACGAAATGCAAATCCGGACATCATGCGATAACTGGGGGGGAGTTATTCCAACTGGGTTCCCGGAAATTTTGTGGCATAGGCTACGTAGGTGCTGAACGGAAAGAGGGATCGGGACAAGATCATGAAAGACCAGCCCTAGAATTGCATATTTATTGTCGGATGTTTCGGTGTAATTTATCTTAGTTGTGTTGCAAGAGTAACACTTTGGTTTTGTCGTGTTTTTTTTCCCCCTAGTACCCCGATTTCAGTTATTGCTAGAAGGTGGTAAGGGTCTAAACTGTGCGGCTTTTACGGAAAGTGTGGCCCTTAGGCCGGATTGATGAATATGACAGTATAGTTTGAAAAGCTCCGTAGAACTCTTGTCTGGGGCCAAAAAGGATGGTTTCTGCTTTTAATTGAGTCAGAGCTTACAGTGCGTGAAGTGAAGTGGAGTTGTATAGCCTATGTCAGAGACGACTATCCGAAGATATGCAGCCAAGCTTTCGTTTCATCAGACCATGTTTCTGCTTTCGAGTGGAAAGCTCCGTTCTAGCAGGCAAGCAGACAGGCAACAGTTTTAAATTGAAGATGGACTAAAATCTATAAGTGCTAAATATGTGCAGCCGTTACCTGGCCCCACAGCCAATATATCTTCTTTGAGTGATAAACAGAAAAATTTACAGAATAAAAAAAGTGGCATTTTCCCACGGGTCCGAAAGTGCTATCGTCTATTGTTTCTATCCATTTCTGTTCGTGATTTCAGCTGAGTTTATCATTTCATTTCTTACACGTGGGCTTGAGGAAAAGAAATGATATGAGATGGGTATCTTAAACTTTTAAAGTTCTCTTATTGCTAAAGAAATTAGAGCTTGTCCTTTGCTTATTCCTAAGTGATGATATAAGAAAATTGGCCTACGGCAAAAAAGTCAACTTTTGAAGTAATACAGATAGAGTTATTTTTTCAACGGCAACCGATAGACCTTGATGAGCTGATCAAAGTATATCCCATTCGTTTTTTGTACAAAATTACTTCATAAGATATAGTAGTTTGAAATTTTAGAGGGGTTGACAACTTCAGTAGTAGGGTGCACGCTGAAACCAAAAATAGGGATTCCATGACAGCTTGTCACAAGACAACTCGAGACACCGACAACTGGGAACCGACAAGTCGCCACACCGAGAACTCGCCACAGGGGCGACTCGCCACAGAGACGACTTGCCACACGACAAACTCGCCACATAAATAATGTTTTAGGTAAAAAAAAAAGAAAAAAATATTCCAAAATATGATAGACACTGAGCTTCAGTTGACCCAATGGAATTTGGGTCCTCTGACTGATCAATCTTTTCAGTTTTTAATCCGCAATAATAATCCCAAGTCGCAGTTAAATATAAACACATAGCGGTCAGGAATTCAGTGTGGTATTGAGATGTCCCGACACGCACCGATCCAGTAGCTGAGCATCTTCCACGAACAACAACAGAATATGAATAGAATCGTTTTAATTCTCCACAATAGCATACAGCTAGCCTCGGATTGTCAACATTACAGCGGATTACAATCATAATACAATCCATTCAAAGATTTGTCGAGTTAAAATGCTTAATAAAATAAGGGACAAATGAATTCAGGTACCTCTCGGATGATTTCGTTGGCGGGGGCTTAAGTTTTTGAAGGCCCAAGGACTTTGTCTGCCCTCTTGTACCGGGTCGCACACACTTCCCATTTTCGAACTCCGGTAAAATATCCCGATGTTTTTCTGAGCAGAGGCATTTCAAACCAAAATCCATGGTCAGCTTATGCCTTCGCTCCTTCAGGGTCGTCAGAGATGAAGTCCTTAGGCCTTCTTCATAAGACGTATAGCAACTCCCAAGGATAATTCGAATAGCCCTTTTCTGGATCACTTCCAACTTATCAGATTGCGATGCTGATAGTCCGGGATGCCAAACTGGACATGCGTATTCTGCACTAGGTCTGATATAAGTACAATAAATAGACCTCATTATTTTTTTAGGCAACGCAAACCGGCGGAGAACTGAAAACGAACGAAGGAGTAAAGAACACTTGTAAATGATCTGGTCAACATGAGAGTGCCATCTTAGGTTATCATCGATCGTAACGCCGAGTATTTTCGCTACGTTCCGTTTACAAAGACCAACATCTTCAAGGTCTGGCAATTTCCTCTTCAGAAACGACATTCGCATAATAAAACTCTTTGGGCGGCTGACAGCTAATTTAACCTCATTAAGGTCATGTGCTAAAATACTGAAAATTTGTGAAATAGATAAATCAACAGAATCTGGGTTCAAATTCCTCAAAGCAACACCACTCAAATCGTCAGCGAACTTATAACGGTTCAAGATTTCAATTAAAACTCGATTAAAAACAATAATAAACAGAATCGGCCCGAGTTTCGTTCCCTGTGGTGCACCACAAAAAATTCGAACAAACTCGGAAATTTTATCTTTTGTGAGCATAACACTTTGTTTTCGACACGACAGAAAGCTTGCAATCATCCGGAGAATAAATGTACTGGCCCCCATCTCTTTTGCTTCACGAATCGCAACTTTATGATCTAAACTGTCAAACGCTTTAATTATATCACTCAATAAAATTTCAGCATATGAATCCGGTAACTCAAGGTGCTTTAAAATTGTATCAATCAAACGAATTAAATAATGAGTTGTGCTGAAACCGGGCCTAAAACCGAATTGTTGAGGGTCAATTTTTTCCTCAATATCATCCAATAAAAGTTCAAAAATAAAGCTTTCAAAGACTTTAGATAAAACCGGTGTCTTGGAAATCGGACGTAGATCAGACACAGATTGTGCTTTCTTCTGTTTAGGTATGGGTGTAATGTATGCGTTCTTGAAACAATCTGGAAATACCCCGTCGACACAACACTGATTAAAGCAGGCAGTAAGCACAGGGCTGATATCCACAGCACACTCTACAATAAGGGAAACTGGAATTTCTTCGGGGTAACCACTTTTTCGTGTATCAAGCTTTTTTAGCTTTTCCAGCACTGCTTGGGGCTGAATGATTGGGATTTCAGACACATCAGACACTTCAGCATAGAAGGTTGGTGTCTCAGCTTTAACCAGCTGATAGGATCAAGCCACCCAAGGATTTGGCATTGCCTGAAATGTTTCAAGATCGAAGAAAATTTGCGAAAGGCCGACGTGGACCGGATCAAGGCAGGTTATTCTCCTCCTCGGCCAAAGAAACAATACTCGAAGACTAACCAGAGAATCGAAAGAATTGTCAGTAGGTATAACCGTATCAGTGCTCTTGATTTATTGAGAGGCATTGCCCATAGTTATCTGCTCCACCAAAATTTTGTTCGAATAAACAGAAATTGAATAAAGTACTTTGTGTTATAAATGTGGCGAGATGTCGGTGTGGCGGATAGTCAATTCCCAGCTATCGCTGTGGCGAGTTGTTTTGTGGCGAGATGTCCCGGCACGAAAATAGGCCTACCCCGATTGTGAGGCATGTAGCGGACTAGTAAGCAACAATCAACTGTTAGACCACCATCTTCTTCGGTGATGAGGGGTTTGCAGCTTTTGCCAGTTGGTGTAACTATTATTTTGTTTTCGGCTTATTTGATGGAACAGTTTGGTACCATTTCATCACGGGGAGATGGACTTGTAAGTAAGAACCGGTTGTTAGAGAAAAGTTACGTACAGCTTTTACTAAATTTCGCATATCCGAGAATCAAAGCTGTAGATGGGGCTAACTTTTGTGATTCCAGCTTACGAATCAGCTGGCTCCTTTGAATACTGTGTCTTGGGCATTCAGACATATATGCTCAACCGTTTCTCGTGTACCTCTGCAATGAGCGTGGGTACAGTCCGGAGAAGGTGAAGTTCCATCCTTCGAAAATCTAAACTAAGTCACAGCGCGGTTGCATCTCATTCTAAAAACTGAGTTAGTAAATTTCTTCTGGGTATTAGGTACGGTGGGTTCCAATGGCCGTTGAATGCCTTAACGTATCTGTTTGTTGATGATTCACAGAAATCCCTAGCTACATAATCTCGTGACTTTTGTTCTATCATCCTTAACGTCTCTTGAGGTGTGAGCTTGATGTCCACGATATAGGATGGTGAATACTGTTTTTGCGGTTTGATCTGCTTGGTCATTTCCAAGAATATTTATGTGGGATGGGATCCATGACAACCTGACCTGTGCCTGAGAATTGAGTATTAGATCCAATATTTCAGTTTTGAGGAGATATATCTCCTTGTCTATCTCGGAGGAACTGTGTGCGATAGCTTCAAGGACTGATTTTGAGTCAACAAATATAACATACTGGTTTGGTTCGTTGTTTTTTATTTGTTTAACAGCTTTTCGAATTGCGAGTGTCTGCGTGGAAAACGGAGACCCAATCAGAAACTCGAATACCAATGGAATGGTTACACCAACCAGAGAAAACACCAACTTTCCACCAGCACAAACAGATCCATCACTGAAAAGCATACGCCAACCTCGGTTAGAACTTATCTTCTGCAGTGCTAATTGCCTTAAAAGTGCCGGGTTTCATTCGCTCTTTTTCGAGGACAAACCTTGCAACTCGGCATCGACACAGGATGCTGGAAACGGCCGACTACATTTCAGCTGAGTCAACGACGACAAAATTGGTTCCAGGGTTAGTTCTACTTTAGCCGAAGATCGTGACAAACAACCCATACACCAAACCTTTAGATTTCGCAGGTGAAAAACTGAGTCGTTTACTATTTGTCCAAACAGTCATACAATCTACTGTTCTTTGGAGTTTTGCAGTTGCTTCATGAAAGTTTCTCATATTTTCCAACGAAGTCACCTTAAAGGAGTTATATCATAAGCATTCTCGCACTTGCAACGTCTAGAACCCACCCCACCCAAGATGAAGCCACGGCTCGATCCGACCGTTGGGTCATCTAGCGGTGCGGATAGGAAGTGACCGATATGGGGAGGATGGAATCAGAGTTTGACTTTGGATCTAACAAGATGTTTTATTGTAGCAGGCATATGGAAAATGTGTAGAAAAATTAAACTAATTATTTGCATTGTCGATTTCTTTAAGTATTGTGTTTTCTGATTTTTCTTGTTAATTCCATTAAGTCCAAAGAATCAAGTATGTAAACTAGATCACAATAAACAAACCCCGTAAATTATACTAAATTCGTTATAGTGATTTCTTGAAGATTCTGCAATTGAGCTAAATAATATTCAGCTTCCGAGACCAAAAAATGTCAAACTGGCCGATGATTTCTTCTTCCTACATATTTAAAAGTCCATAGGGTGATATACTTAGTTGTTTTAATCCTCTTACACGCCACTCGATCTTCTCGAAGGTTCTAGTAATCGTTTGACCAGCGACAGGACATCAATGAATAGTTAATTAGCAATGGTGGATTGGCGTTCAGGAGTGAATTGTGTTCAAGTAATTTGTGGATAACGTTGACTACCGTGAGGATTTTGGGGAAAACAAAGGTAACAGTGTGTTCGTAAAATCCGAGCCATCGAAAAATGATGGCGTCTCCCACCTTCTCGGCTCACGTGAATCAAAGACTTTAATTACGATTGCCATTTTTTTTGTATTTATTAGTGATACTTGCACTGTTTTTTCTCCACTTTTATGAAATTCCCGCCGAAATATTCAACTTTCCGCGGAGCTTTCCACTAACCTCGTGGAATCACTTTCCGGGAAAGCTGCTTCGGTTTCCAAAGCGCGAAACCGGGTTGGAAAGGCAACTTTCCGAAGTAGCGCGAAAAACATTGGAAAATGATCTGACTTTGCTTTCCAGCTCGTGAAAATGCTCATGCTTCCTTGCGGTACACCGGCTGAAACTACCTTAGACTGCGAACAAGTATTCCGAATTGGAATAACCTTGCTCACTGGAATAGCCTTCCAGAGGAAACGGCCCATTGCCAGTCACTCAACATGTTCAAGAGTCATATCGACAGAATGTTTCACGAAGAACTGTTTAAACTTAACACTTTTAGCGAATTTTGTAGAAGCTTTGTGGCCTGATTTTTAGCAAAATATTATTATTATTATTATCATAAGCCCTTTCCGCATCAATTCCTCGGATCCTCTTGCGGGCAAATGCTCTCTGAGCTGCTGACTCAAGTCTCAACAAGTTGTCAAGCGTTGATCTTTTCCTCTTGAATCCGGATTGTTCTGGAATCAATTTTCTTTCAATTTCCTCTGCAAACCATATTTTGACGAGTTTTTCCATGAGCTTACTGAGGCATGACAATAAAGAAATAGGTCGGTAAGAAGATGTTTGATTCCTATTTTTTTTACCTTTGAAAATGGGACATATGATAACTCTTGTCCATGCTTCAAGGACAGAACCTGAAGACCAACAAAGATTAAACAAGTCCAACAATAAAACTAAACCAATACCAGGAAGATTCTGGAGCATTTTATTATGGATAAGATTTTCACCTCGGCCGTGTCTGATGTTGACCGGATGGCTTCGGACAGTTCGTCCATTTTAAAGTCTCTATCGAAATGGCCGACGGTAGCAGTTACCTCGGGAGTGCAGCTTGTGTTTTTCTTGATGTAGGCTGAACTCAGTTTCGTAAAATTTCGCAAACTCTTCCGAGATCGCAGCTGGGTCAGATAGCTTTCGTCCAGGAAACATCTGATGGTCCTTCCTGTTTTTGTTGGTAGCCAGAAAAACTTCTGAACCCGTTCCAGAGTTCCTAGGGGTTTCTGCGCCAAATTTGGAATCACATAGGTTTGCCCAAGCTGTTGTTCTTTTTCTAGAATCTTTCTCTTTAATTTAGCCTCAGCTTTTCTGTATTCTACTTTTTTTCCAGTATTTGTACGATCTGATATACACCTCCTTTTTGCAACTCTTTTTTCTCTCTCGAGTCCCTCCAACTGGTTATTGCAATACGGGATGAGTTTCTTTTTCTTAGATTGTTGTTTTCCTTTTGGTAATTTATAGAACATGAGAGAATTCTCAACAAGAGATGAGGTAAGACTTGTGTTAAGTACTGAGATGTCAGAAGTGAGAGTGGGAAGGGTTTTAGATTGTTTAATTGTCCAAGCTTGCCGAAGATCCTCCTTGAAGACCGAGGCGGAGTGCTTTCGGTTCTTGTTGAGGCCTCGACATGGAAAGAAATAATAACAGGAAAGTGCTGACTTCCTAACGAATCTGAAAATTTTTGAACCTGCGACGACAGAGACAGATTACTACTGACTAGACATAAATCAATTGTCGAATATCTTCCCGACTGTGTGGAAATAAGTTCCTACATTCTTTGGAGTCAAAAGAACCATTAGAGAAACAGATGCTGACAGACATTCAACCAGTTTAATACCTTCAAGATCTTGTTTATGTTAAGAATCCTACACTGGGTGGTGGATATTGAAATCCCCCACAACCACTTTATTTCCAGGAATAGAATTAATCCAAACCTCAGATTCAAATGCCGGTCTGTTATTAACATACATATCAACAACATGTAAAGTCTTCCCCTGGCTCATTCCCAATGTCACCACAAGGAACTCCAACTTAGAATCATGAATGAAAGGTGATTTTGATGCTACAAACTGATTTTTTGCCAGGGTTACTAATCCTCCTCCTTTCTTTCGTCTTGCAGCAGTGTCTTTCCCAAACACAGCGTAATTCGTTATTGAAAAATGTTGAGGTTTAGTAAGGTGGGTCTCCCGATAGCTACCACATTGGGAGATTCAAGACCTAACAAAAATTTAAATTCTTCTATTCTATCTTATGGCAATCCTGTCGATTTAAAGTGGACAATTTTCTTTTGTTAGAATTATCACCAGATTTGTTTGTGGCTTTCCCTTTGGCCTTGGCCACACTCTTGGATGCTCCAATCGGTTAATGCGGTTATGCAGTTGCTATCCTCTTCGGTTTCTGAGTGACTTGCGCACACTTCAAGAAGTTGAACTGCTAATATTCCTTTGTTTGGTTGCTCCTGCTTCAATTCCTTGAGGATGCTCACCTTGAGTTCGGAAAATTTAAGATCAAGTATAGTCATTAGCCTTTCCTCTAGCTTACCGTCCAAAATTCTGTTAATCTTTTGTTCCAAGAGCACATTCAGATCTTGCTCAGCCATGCTTCCTATGGTAGGGAAGCCTGATGGGATGGACCTGCTAGTTGATGGGTATCAACGGCTGTGTGAATCAGTTCCGGAAATGACATATTGTATGATTCCTTGGTGGGAGGGTCCTTTTTCAAAATATCGGCATATTTCTTCTTTGCCTCTCCAATTGTGATTTTATCTTCAACAGCTTTCTCTATACTGCAGCAACTTTTCTTGTGACTAGGCACTTTTTGGGATCCCAAAACGTAAGTGGAGGGATACCTATGACATCGCAAAAGTTGTCCGTCTGTCTGTGAGCACAATAACTCTCGAAGGGAATGAGACATTTTGATGAAACTTGGTGTGAGGATTCTTTGGGTGGAGGGTAAGGTCAAGTTCGTAGACGGGCTCTGTAGACCTACATTTAGCGGTGGGGGAGGGGTTTCAAATATAAGGGGCAAAAAAATATTTTTTGAAAGCTATTGAGATAGTTGATTTAGGGGTAAGGAGACATGCTGAATCCGAATATGAAAGTTATTTTATTGCCAGACAAGTAGATCACCCGGAATCCGGCGAAAACCGGACACAAAATTTGTCGAGTATTTTTCGGCTCTAGCAGTCCCTACCCCTTTATTCTCAAACTACGATAGCTCTGCGCGTGGATGCCGATATTTCATTTGTTTATTCTGTGTGAAGTCGGAGAGACCTAGTGTAATCGAAGGTCGAAGGGGCTGATATATAATGTTCAAGTGAGGATGTTGTTCAATGAGGATTCACTGGTAAAGTACAGGTCAAGTTCAATTCAATTTATTTCCAAACCGTTCACGGACTAGCCGAATTTTCGTTTTTTTGTCAACAAAAATAACTGTATCAAGATAAAATGACGTCAAACGTAGAGTGAATAAATACAACAACAACAATGATGACGTCAAACGTAAAGTGAATAAATACAACAACAACAACAAAACAAGATTCTCAGACAGCAATAAACTTCGTAGATGGGTCCTTTAGTCCTATCTTTAGAGGCAGAGGAGGATTTCAAATTTGCGGTAAAACATGTATGTTTTATAAGCTAATAAGATATTCATTGAGGGGGTAAGGAGGTCCCCTGAATCCATATGTGAACTTAGTTTTCTTACTGGACAAATGGTTCATCACGAATTCAGCTGAAACTGAAAATTTGGTTGGAGTTCAAAGTTGTTTCTGAAATCGATTACAGATTCGGTATCGGGGCAAGGAGACATGCTGAATCCATTTTTGAACTTTATTTTAAGAGTAAAAATATTCAAGGAGTCTGACGAAGACTGAATGGCGAAAACATGACCCAACTGGTTGAATCAAATGTTAGATTTTTGGGATCCCATCGAAACCTTTGGTCTTTTTATCCTTGGCGTGATGCTGATCCCAGCAAATAGCATATTGAACCTTGAAGTATGAAGCTTATCAACAGAACAAGCAGATGTGATATGCTCACTAACACATCTGCGCATCTAGGTTTGCTAGACAAACCTTGGCGCTGTGGGCATGTCGCTGGCAATGGTTGTAAATAAGCACATGTGGGATGTATGTCTTGACCTTTTTTACTATTCCGGAGATAAAAATATAATCTGGAATCCCATCTTCAAAAGACAGAATAAAACAGCCCTTTGCCTTTCGGATGCTGTTGGACCAAATAAAGGTCAAACTCTCTTTACCTTTTGATCACCTAATTCTTCTTTCAAAGACTATTGAGAAGATTCCCTTCTCAAAGAATACAATATCCTCTGGAACACAAACTACTCTAAGAGCTTCAGACTGAAGCTCCCCAATTCATCAACTGTGGATTGGGGGACTGAGACAATGGGCAATTTGTGGCCTGACTTTCAGCTGGAGTGTCTGGCCTACCCCACAGAATAAATAAATAGAGGCAACTTGCATTTTATAGGATGATTTAATTTCCATTTTTCTAGCTGCATTCGATTTGAGTCCTCCTTGTCTTGGTCTTGTCTTCTTGTTGTTACTGCCTTGTCATGGTTTAAAGCCCTTTTATTTAGCCTTGTCAGGTGAAGGATGCAACATAACAAATAAAACACAGTCTTGGAGGATAAATATTCCTTCAGCCCAAGCTGACTGCGAATCATATTTGATGGTGGAAAACGGATACGTCAGCTGAATTTTATTGGAGCTATATTTCGGCCCTTCTTGGCAAGGGTCCTCTTCAGGCTCAAAACCGCTCAAGTTGGAAAGACGAACTTGTGGGAAACACAAAACTAAAGATTCTAGCCTAGCGTTAAATATTTAACTTCGTAAATTCTTTCGTGAGTCTTGCTTGGAGTTAAAAAGGTTGCTGTGATTTCATTTTGGACACGGCTGCTGTTTTTGCTGCTCGACTGGGTCGTAGAGATCAAAAGAGAGAGCCATTAAAATTTCCGACGAAACTCTCCTAGACGCCGAACTGAGCCACATCCGAGACCTACTTTACGGCAACAAGTACCCCATCCAACTAGTGGAAAAAATCATCAAAAGAAGATTGAAGATTCATCTGGCCCCCAAAAGCAACACTGGCACTCCTAGTAGTGACAAACCAGAAGAGAAGAATGCCCGTGTCTACCTCCCGTACATTCAAGGAGTCACTGAAAAACTGTCCAGGAACCTAAAAAAGTACAACATCGAAGCATTTCACCGGACTCAAAACACTCTACTGTCCTACCTAAACACCGGCAAAGATCAAGTCCCAAACCAGAACCAACGAGGTATTTATTCGATACCCTGCGACTGCGAGAAGCGCTATGTTGGCAGGACAGAGAGGACTTTCGAAAAGAGACTCAGAGAACATGAACAGGAGATCGACCACGCCCTTTCCAACGGACACCGTCCAAATTACACCTTCAAATCAGCACTGGCAGAGCACGTTTTCGAAAACCCATCCCACGTTGTACATTTTGAAAAAGCCCTGATTCTTGCAACATGCACCGGACTTCATCAAACTATAAGAGAAGCCGTTGAAATTACGAAAAACCGTTCAGGGATCAACAGATACACAGGCCAATACTCACTACCAGAAACATGGAAAGGCATCATCAGTGAAAGAAAATTCAGACCCCAAGCTCCTCTCTACAACAAAACGAAATTCAGCCCAAATGCAGAAAAATCTCTACCCGACCTACGACCCAGTCGAGCAGCAAAAACAGCAGCCGTGTCCAAAATGAAATCACAGCAACCTTTTTAACTCCAAGCAAGACTCACGAAAGAATTTACGAAGTTAAATATTTAACGCTAGGCTAGAATCTTTAGTTTTGTGTTTCCCACAAGTTCGTCTTTCCAACTTGAGCGGTTTTGAGCCTGAAGAGGACCCTTGCCAAGAAGGGCCGAAATATAGCTCCAATAAAATTCAGCTGAGGTATCTGTTTTCCACCATCAAATAAAACACAGTCGAAAAATCTACAGAAGACAGGAGCGAAACTTGCTCCGAGATCATGTTTATGTCATTCGCGGCATCCTGTCTTCCATTGGTCTGACAGAGCTGTAACGCCCATCTCGACTGGAAAACAGAGTTTTGCCAGTAACTGATAGCATGGCAGCCGAGATGGGTTTCTGGGGTGTGTACATGTACAGTGTACCTGGAGGATAAATATTCCTTCACCCCAAGCTGACTGCGAATCATATTTGATAGTGCAAAACGGATACGTCAGCTGAATTTTATTGGAGCTATATTTTGGCCCTTCTTGGCAAAGGTCCTCTTCAGGCTCAAAGCCGCTTAAGTTTGGAAATACGAACTTGTGGTAAAACATTTTTTCTACAGTGTACAGTGTACCGATGGTCTGTGGTAAACCCTTTACCGAGACCATCCAAGGGAAAACCTCAGAAAGCTCGAGTACAAAAGACAGGTATTTTACTATAGAAAAAGTGAACAAGAATTTAATAGAACTTAAAGAGATTTGTGTTTTGTCTTAAATGAAAAGAAACCAGGACCAGACTAAGCTGCCCAGACTGACTAACCCGAAGGCACTAAAAACTCCTTATGAGACTCGAGTAAAGACCTGAAGCAAAGACCTGAACCATACCTCTGTACCTTATAAACCACAACACAACCAAATACAAATAGTCTGCTAATAGTAATACAGTAGAGGTATGCTTATGTGAACGTTTGTTGACAGTGGACTTAGCCATTTTCATGCACTTGCTGTGCCTAAAGTTAACAAGCACTTAGTCAAAGTAGGTAATTACCAGCATCTGAAAACCTGTTTAGGTATTTTGGATCTTCATTTCACCATTTAGCCCAAAACTGCACTGTTCACATTAAAGTAACTGTTCACATTAAAGTAACTGTTCACATAAGCATACCTCTACTGTACTGTCACTCTGACCAGGCAGTGTGCAAGCAATCCGAACCACAACTGACTCAATTAGATTCAAACCCCATGGTAATATTTCAAGGAGACCTGGATTTTCCCCAGAGTACATGGGCCACTCGTTACAGAGCACTGACAATTGTCAGCTGACAGGACAAATAAAACTGCATTCCATTAAGCAGACATGGCAGTTAAATAAAACACCATCTGGATGACAGTACCAAGACAAGGCTAAATCGAATGTGGCTCCTGTTTTTGTTCTTTTCTGACTCCTGCCTGATTTTTTACTGGGAATAGCCTTGGTGAGCCTTGGCATGCAAAAGTGTCAACAAATATAATCCCTTTCTAGGTTGTAATTTTCCCTGCTGTGATACAAAGGCCAAAGCTCTCATTTCCTCACTGTTAAGCAACTGCATTAAACACCCCACTCACCTCTCCAGTTTCGGCAAATGCTCATGGTAACCAATTTGAAAATAACGCCTCATAACACATCATTTTTGCGGAGTATAAAAGTTGCAAGGAAAGCTTAAGACTTTCTGAGCGAGTCTACTGGGAAAATTTAAGTATCGAAATGCTAAAATCAGGCTAAAATACAACAAAATATTCTAAGAGAATCTGGCAGAAAGATTAGGCTTACTATGGTCGCTACTCCGGGACTCCTTGGGCGTGGAACCGTCGAAGGTAACCGCGAAGATTGATGGGGTCACTTCTAAGGCGTATTTTCGCCGTTCCCCGAGGGTTCCACTTGAGGAATCCCGGCGTTTTAGTTTATCCCGGGTACTCACTCCCGTATTGCGAGTCCCCACGGACGGGGAATGCTCCTATTATCATCACCATCATCAAAAAGGACTCCCTTTCAGATTCAGAGGGGAATCAATGTTTGCTGGTGTTGGTGCAATAAAAAATTAATTAAAAATAATCACAATAAACAAAATAAAAAATAAAGTGGATTCAGACTAATTTCGTCAACTGCCTGTTTTTTTCGAACAAAATCCATTTTAGAAGCATTCCCCATGTTCTAATTGTTTTCCGCACGCGGAGTCCGCGTGGAGTGACTCCCTCTATTCTCGCCGTTCCCTTCTATTCCCCGAGGAGTCCTCGTTGAACTGCGAGAGGACACTTCTAGGGCCCGAAGCCGCGCCAAATCTAAATTTGGCGGCGTGCCGCTAATTAATCGGCGTTTCCTCTAACTTTAGCATTTTGGGGGTTATTTTTGATTTGTAAACAATTTTTTGCAATTTTTCTACCACAAACCGTCAGCGTTGTTATGGTATTTGCAGTCTTTGGCTGCAGTGCCATATAGCGACACTTTTGGGTACATCCATTCCACGTAAGCTAAGACGATGACACTTGACATGCTGATGAATGCTCTGCGAATCGGTGTTTTCTCGGATTACATCCAGTCATTCATTTGGCGGTGGAGGAAGGGGGAATCCGGAAACTTTTGACCCGCATGACCCGATTCACAGGAGCAGAGTGATATTCCGTTTAAAAGGCCGAATCGTATCCGACCACGGATTTGGAACGTTGCGATGGAATTTAAGGGTTCCACATAACATGCGAACAACTAGGGGACATTCGTTGCGAAGTAATACAGGGGTTGGGATGAAACTAGGAAGGTACAAAGATTATGGGTCTCAGATGTGTGATTTTGAAGTCTGGACCGAATACGACCTTGCTGCGGGAGCTGGAAGGGGCGTACTTCGACTCGGGTGAAATTTGGTGGTTGCTCTAGATGTGACATACATTTTCCGAATCACATCCGACTTCGGAGGGGGGGGGGGGGGCAGAGGCCCGGAAATCGTTTAGCATATGTATCGTCCAAAGGTCAAGGAACCTAGATATGTTATTTTGAGGTCGAGACCGGATCCGGTCTCGTGGGGGGGGGGGGGGGGGGGTTGAGTGTCACCGAAATTTCCGGGGTGTTCTCCGATTCAAGGGCAAATTATTCAGTTGTAAGTGCCATAGATGCAACATTTGAGTGTCCGAATCGCATCCGACTACGGTGGTGGGATGGAAGGAGAGGCTCGGTAACATGCGTAGGAACCAGATGGATGGAGGGATTGGGATCAAGCTTGGATTGTGCAATGGTAACGGGTCCAAGATCCGGAAGGGCTTCCATTCAAGTGACCCGGTGGGTGATAGGAGAAAATTCCCTAGATATAATATTTACGTGTCCGAATCGCATGAGGACACGGTGGTGGTTGAGGGAGGTTCCGGAAATTTTCTGGTGCGCATAGGGACCAAAAGAAGAGAGTGAGAAACTTGGAAGGCACGCATGCCATGGACCCGGATGGACCATTTGAAGTTTGGAGTCTGGACCGGATGCGATCTGATAGTATGTAGATGGAATACTCCTCAAGTGACTTTACCGTGACAAATCGTATCCCGTGACATGGGGATGTGAAGTGCTTAGATAGATTTGTCTTCGGAGGGATCACTGTTCCTTTGGCCTGCTTCTTCGTGACCATTATAGGGGTTTGCGAACTAAGTTCAAAAGCCCCTCTTTACTTTAGTGGTACAGCAGTGGCCTTGAAAGCCGAAGGTCCTAGGTTCAAATCTCGGCAGTCTAGGACCCATGACTGTGTTCGCGACGCACGCAGGTCACAAAGTCCCGGATTCCCCCTCTCTCCAACCACACACGAATTGTCAAATCCGGAAAAGAAGCTTTCGTTGAGTATCAGTCTGGTCCTTCATAGTCCTTCTAGCCTATATGAAAATCCCGGAACTAGCAAAGCAATGTTTGGGGGGAGGAAATTTATTTTAAAGCTGGGTTGTCGGGAGTAGATTTAAAGTGGATGGTGAGTTTAAAGGGGGGAGGATTAGCTATTGGAGAGAAAAGAAGGTTTATAGGAAAAAATAGATTAAAGAATGGCCCTTACTTTTGCCCGATGTGTGGAAAGATGGATGAGGATGCGTTCCACTTTATGTGTGAATGTGAAGGATTGAGTGATTTAAGGGTCGAAATATTTGGGGTGGGAATTACTAGGGAGGAGTGGCTACTAGAAAAAATCAAGCACAAATATGGGGGATATCAGTAAGGTGGCTAGATTCCTCCGAGTTGGTTTGTCCCATAGAGAGCGATTTTTGTAGTTTGCTGTGTTTCCTTTTTGTTTTGTTGCCATGACCGCAAGGGTTTTTTTGTGCAATAAATTCATTCATTCATAGGGATAGACGGAGCGACGGAGAGACATCATGGTCTCTGCACGACGCTTGTGTAGGCTGCAAGTGCCATACAGTGCTTGAATATTTAAGCTATACCTGCTGTGGTATTATAAATAGAAGTTGTTCCACAGAGGAATCTCCGGTAATCAAGGGCATTTCTAGGGAATTTGGAATTCTCCTGCAACCGAGGTTTTGAAGGGAATTCCAAAGTTTGCCAACGTTCAGTGAAACTACGCTATCGTCCAGAAGGAAAGACAAGTTTCCCCGTCCTATCTTGTCCGCAAGTGTCTGAACTAAGGTGTATTCTCACCGTTCCCCAAGGACTCCTCGGGAAACCGAAGAGAACGGCGGGAATGCCCGATGAAAAATTTGTAGCCTGCGTAGTAGTATGGTAGTAGTACGAAAACGTTGCATGTAATACTATGTAATAGCAAATAATACTATCATTTAATGTGCCGCAGACTGGTACAATCTTATGTAGTAGTATCCAGTAGCATCCGGTCTTGCCATAGTAACATCCAGTCTTGCTAATAGTACCATATAGTAGTATGCAGTAACACGGTAGCCTTGAAGTAGAAGCGTGTAGTAGCATCGTTAGTAGTGCATGCGACTTTTTCGTACTACTTCATAGTACTATTTTTAGATAAATTTTTCATCGGGTAGAGGGAGTCACTCCACGCGGACTCCGCCTAGGAAAACAACGAGAACACGGTGAATGCTTCTAAAATGGATTTTGTTCGACAAAAAAATGTGCAGTTAACGACATTAGTCTGGATCCACTTTTTTTTTGGTTTTGTTTATTCTGATTCTTTTTAATTAATTTTTCATGCACCAACACCAGCAAAAATTTATTCCTGTCCGAATATGAAAGGGAGTCATTTCTGATGATGGTGATGACAATCGGAGCATCCCACGTCCGTGAGGACTCGCGAGAAGACGGGGAGTGAGTGCCCGGGATAAGAAATAATGCGGGGACTCCTCTAGTGGAGTCCTCGGGGAACGGCGAGAATATGCCTCTAGCAAAAGCTGGACAGAGTGACGAACCGACAGGCAGCACGAACGCTATTTGGCGCTTTGTTTACACGGTTTGGAGCCAACATACAGTTTTTGGTAGAAACTGTCATTCGTGCACTGCCGCCACAACCGAAGACTTTTCTGTTAGTGCACTTGCTGATGAGCAAAAACAGAACAACAACCTGGAGCCGAGGAAAGGTAAAAGGAGGGTTTTCGCGAGATCTCGGTATCACTTTCCGGCGAGCGAAGCGCATCGCGAAAACTGTCGGAAAGTGATTCCTGGAATCACTTTCCACTTTCCCACTGGACTGATCGCGGAAACCCATGGAAAGTTGATATCGCCGAGAAAATGTTGAATTACAAACTTTTTCGAATAAATATGATTCACTGAACGGTTCTTTGATTCTCATATATTACATCGAAGTCACTTTTATTACGATTGCCATTTTTTTTAATTTATTAGTACTTGCACTGTTTTTTCTCCACACCTTTGAAATTCCCGCCGAAAGATTCAACTTTCCGCGGAGCTTTCCACTAACCTCGTGGAATCACTTTCCAGGAAAGCTGCTTCGGTTTCCAAAGCGCGAAAACCGGGTTGGAAAGTTCGGCAACTTTTCGAAGTAGCGCGAAAACCATTGGAAAGTGATTCCGACTTTGCTTTCCTGCTCGCGAAAACCCTCCTAAAGCACAATGGAAAGAGAATCTGATACATATCACCTAAAAAGATTCGGAGTCAGAATTTTACCGGCGGGCCGCCGCCGCCGACCCGAACAGCGGCGCACCGAAATATTTTCGGCGGCGGCCCGCTGAGTCATTTTCGGCGGCGCAGCTTCGGGGAATAAAGCGTATTCTCGCCGTTTCCCGAGGACTCCTCGGGGACTCGAAGGGGACGGCGAGAATAGAGGGAGTCACTCCACGCGGACTCCAAGAACAGAAACAGCGAAAACACGCGGAATGCTTCCAAAATGCCCTTTGTTTGAAAAAAATTATGCAGTTGACTAAATAAGTTTGGATCCACTTTATTTTTGGTTTCTTTATTCTGATTGTTTTTAATTAATTTTACATTGCACCAACACGATTCCCCTCCGAATCTGAAAGGGAGTCCTTTTTGATGATGGTGATGATAATCTGGTGATGATTCCCCGTCCGTGGGGCTCGCGAGAATACTGGTAGCGAGTCCCCGGGACAAACAAAAACGCGGAGACTCCTCAAGTGGAGTCCTCGGGGAACGGCGATAATACGCCTCTAGTCTCTTCCTGACATGTGGGCCTGTGTGGGATTCCCCGGACAAAAAAGTACGAGGACACCGCAATGCCTCCGCATGGTCTTTCGTCGAAAAATCCCAGATCTACATCCCTTCCCAGACTTATTCGGGTCATGCAATTAGGCCACTATATTTTCACTTTAATTTTGATGTGCTTTATTTATTGTACAATTGCATTCTTACAATTAAATTTATAATCACCATTGTTGCGTTTTTGCAGATACCATTGTCTTTGATAGCATGGTGTATTTAATCTGCATTTTGTCGTTTTTGCAATTACTCATGTGGTGCTTCTGGATGGATACTACGGCTGGTTTGCAAAAACGACAATTGCCGAATTTGCGCATTTAGAAGTCCCCCTAAAAGAAATACGGATATCCGACGACTGACTCAGGGGCGTTCCGAGGGGGGGGGGGGGGGGTGCAGGTAGGTTTTGGGCATTCGGTCAAATTTCGCAGGAAGCGAAATTTTCGGTCGAAACGGGCATCGCAGCTAAGCCCTGATGCCCTTTTGATAAAATCTTCTGTCTCCATATTTTCAAATTGGGTGATATAAAGTGTTTATTGGTTCCCATTCTATATCGAATTGGATAATTCATCCAACTTCTGTTCGGTCCGCATTGATTTCACCGCATTCGGTCCGTCCCTTCGTAAATATGGTGATTTAGCTTGTTTATTTGGTCGCGTTCTTTACCAAATTCGATAAGTCACCAGACTTTTCTCAAGTTCGTATCTGCTCTATCGCATTCGGTCAGTCCATTTCAGAATTCGGTGATTAGTCACCTTCATTTAATTCTGATTCGTTGCCGGATTCAGTATACCGGATTCACCGGATGTTTGTTAATCCGCGTTTATGATCAGACTTGCCACGTTCCGTTGTTTTAAGTGTTTCTAACAAGAGTTGTATTCCATTACGAAGTTCGGTTGTTATACCGCTCCCGGTGTTCCTTGCGTTTTTAGTTAGAATTCATTATTTGGTTCACCCCAGTTACTGAGTTCGATAGGCATTAATTTAGCTATTTTGCAATCCATCCTTTATTCCAGTTTTGATTATATCTTTGCTGTTATCTCTTTCTTCTTTAGTAACGGTAGCTTCAGCTGGCTGCCATTCATTACTTAACTTTTACTTCTAATGGTTACAGTACTTCAGGAATAAGCACGTCTCTTAACGCGAAATCTAGCCTACTATTTTTTGCTGTAAATTCAAATAAATGTACATTGTATCTACTTTACCCTGGATGGCCCTTGTTTCTGCTAGACATCTCTGTGGTTTAATAGATAGTCTTGGGATCGCAAAAAGGCTCTTTGATCAGTTTGATCAGCAGTGTTTCCACAAAATTTCGCCTTCGCCGCATTTCGCAGTTTTGGGGATCGCAAAAAGGTTCTTTGATCATCAGTGTTTCCACAAAATTTCGCCGGCGGCGCATTTTGCAGGCTTGGATTTTGGGGGGCTTGAACCGCATTAAAAGCTTTTGCAGGGAGAGTAGTTAAATACTGCCAGAAAAAAGGGCGAATTCGAAAAATTTCGCATGCAGCGCTTTATTTTGTCCTGAGTACAGCCCTGGTACAGCCGTTGGCGACGTTGGCACTGTGCGGCAGCGGTGTTTTCTTGTCTGCGCGTTTTCAAGCCCTGTTGGCAAACAGCTTAGGACGTTCCCAAAAAGTAAAAGGCTAGCGACGGCGTATCCATGAAATAAAAAAACAGAGCTGGAAGAGCGTGAAAACGCGGCAAATTGTCTCTTTAGACTAGATTTTGTACGTAATATCAAACTATGCACTGTGTTTTCGGAAGCTGTGTTTTTGGAAGAAAAAATAATTAAATGCTGTAAAAATCCGGTACCGATTCGGTCACCACAAGCAAGCCACTAGTGACAAACTTCTTTCCCAACAGTTTGACAAAATCCTTGGCTCTTCTGTTGTTGATTTCCGCTATTGTGGAGGAATCGGGACCGTCCATGGGTGGGAAGAAGAAGAAGAAGTGAGAAAGAAAGAAAAGAAAATACAAAAAGAAACCACACATAGATTTAAATTTGCTAAATAGGCTGAACTGTTGGGGAGCGGGAAGTCTTGTGGCACACGAGCTATGGTAGTTGCAGTAACTTTATTAGGGCCTTTTCGAAGTTGAATATACCCAAGAACTTTACGCTCCAATAAAGTTAAAAAGGCTACTGAAAGTAAAACTACAACTATTTGTTCAGCGTATTCGGGACCTAACCAGATTGACTTGTAAATTGTCATTTCGCGGAGCCGACCATCCAGAGGGAAGTGGAGCGAGAGGGAATCCGGAATATTGTGAGACGCGTAGGCTTTTCCGATTTGAATGGAACTTAACAAATGACAAGAGTACATGTCCCTGATGTTCCATTTCATGTCCGGAGTGGATCAGATTTATCAGATACATTTTCATATTCTCGAACAGAAGGGCCCATGATAATTTTTGCATTGAGTATTTTGCGTAAAAAAACAATTCCAGGCACCCTTAAAGCGTGCACTCCGCAGCACAGTGAAAAAATGTGTTAAAGTTTATCTGAAAAGGCAGCTTATTTTTATAAATGATATTTGGAATTTGAATAGGCCGAAATATTTTTACTCACCCTTAAAGCGTGCACTTCGCAGCACAGTGAAAAATGTGTTAAAGTTTATCTGAAAAGGCAGCTTATTTTTATAAATGATATTTGGAATTTGAATAGACCGAAATATTTTTACTCACCCTTAAAGCGTGCACTCCGCAGCACAGTGAAAAAATGTGTTAAAGTTTATCTGAAAAGGCAGCTTATTTTTATAAATGATATTTGGAATTTGAATAGGCCGAAATATTTTTACTCACCCTTAAAGCGTGCACTTCGCAGCACAGTGAAAAATGTGTTAAAGTTTATCTGAAAAGGCAGCTTATTTTTATAAATGATATTTGGAATTTGAATAGACCGAAATATTTTTACTCACCCTTAAAGCGTGCACTTCGCAGCACAGTGAAAAAATGTGTTAAAGTTTATCTGAAAAGGCAGCTTATTTTTATAAATGATATTTGGAATTTGAATAGGCCGAAATATTTTTACTCACCCTTAAAGCGTGCACTTCGCAGCACAGTGAAAAAATGTGTTAAAGTTTATCTGAAAAGGCAGCTTATTTTTATAAATGATATTTGGAATTTGAATAGGCCGAAATATTTTTACTCACCCTTAAAGCGTGCACTTCGCAGCACAGTGAAAAAATGTGTTAAAGTTTATCTGAAAAGGCAGCTTATTTTTATAAATGATATTTGGAATTTGAATAGGCCGAAATATTTTTACTCACCCTTAAAGCGTGCACTTCGCAGCACAGTGAAAAAATGTGTTAAAGTTTATCTGAAAAGGCAGCTTATTTTTATAAATGATATTTGGAATTTGAATAGGCCGAAATATTTTTACTCACCCTTAAAGCGTGCACTTCGCAGCACAGTGAAAAATGTGTTAAAGTTTATCTGAAAAGGCAGCTTATTTTTATAAATGATATTTGGAATTTGAATAGGCCGAAATATTTTTACTCACCCTTAAAGCGTGCACTTCGCAGCACAGTGAAAAATGTGTTAAAGTTTATCTGAAAAGGCAGCTTATTTTTATAAATGATATTTGGAATTTGAATAGACCGAAATATTTTTACTCACCCTTAAAGCGTGCACTCCGCAGCACAGTGAAAAAATGTGTTAAAGTTTATCTGAAAAGGCAGCTTATTTTTATAAATGATATTTGGAATTTGAATAGGCCGAAATATTTTTACTCACCCTTAAAGCGTGCACTTCGCAGCACAGTGAAAAATGTGTTAAAGTTTATCTGAAAAGGCAGCTTATTTTTATAAATGATATTTGGAATTTGAATAGACCGAAATATTTTTACTCACCCTTAAAGCGTGCACTTCGCAGCACAGTGAAAAAATGTGTTAAAGTTTATCTGAAAAGGCAGCTTATTTTTATAAATGATATTTGGAATTTGAATAGGCCGAAATATTTTTACTCACCCTTAAAGCGTGCACTTCGCAGCACAGTGAAAAAATGTGTTAAAGTTTATCTGAAAAGGCAGCTTATTTTTATAAATGATATTTGGAATTTGAATAGGCCGAAATATTTTTACTCACCCTTAAAGCGTGCACTTCGCAGCACAGTGAAAAAATGTGTTAAAGTTTATCTGAAAAGGCAGCTTATTTTTATAAATGATATTTGGAATTTGAATAGACCGAAATATTTTTACTCACCCTTAAAGCGTGCACTTCGCAGCACAGTGAAAAAATGTGTTAAAGTTTATCTGAAAAGGCAGCTTATTTTTATAAATGATATTTGGAATTTGAATAGACCGAAATATTTTTACTCACCCTTAAAGCGTGCACTTCGCAGCACAGTGAAAAAATGTGTTAAAGTTTATCTGAAAAGGCAGCTTATTTTTATAAATGATATTTGGAATTTGAATAGGCCGAAATATTTTTACTCACCCTTAAAGCGTGCACTTCGCAGCACAGTGAAAAAATGTGTTAAAGTTTATCTGAAAAGGCAGCTTATTTTTATAAATGATATTTGGAATTTGAATAGGCCGAAATATTTTTACTCACCCTTAAAGCGTGCACTTCGCAGCACAGTGAAAAATGTGTTAAAGTTTATCTGAAAAGGCAGCTTATTTTTATAAATGATATTTGGAATTTGAATAGACCGAAATATTTTTACTCACCCTTAAAGCGTGCACTTCGCAGCACAGTGAAAAAATGTGTTAAAGTTTATCTGAAAAGGCAGCTTATTTTTATAAATGATATTTGGAATTTGAATAGGCCGAAATATTTTTACTCACCCTTAAAGCGTGCACTTCGCAGCACAGTGAAAAAATGTGTTAAAGTTTATCTGAAAAGGCAGCTTATTTTTATAAATGATATTTGGAATTTGAATAGGCCGAAATATTTTTACTCACCCTTAAAGCGTGCACTTCGCAGCACAGTGAAAAAATGTGTTAAAGTTTATCTGAAAAGGCAGCTTATTTTTATAAATGATATTTGGAATTTGAATAGGCCGAAATATTTTTACTCACCCTTAAAGCGTGCACTTCGCAGCACAGTGAAAAAATGTGTTAAAGTTTATCTGAAAAGGCAGCTTATTTTTATAAATGATATTTGGAATTTGAATAGACCGAAATATTTTTACTCACCCTTAAAGCGTGCACTTCGCAGCACAGTGAAAAAATGTGTTAAAGTTTATCTGAAAAGGCAGCTTATTTTTATAAATGATATTTGGAATTTGAATAGACCGAAATATTTTTACTCACCCTTAAAGCGTGCACTTCGCAGCACAGTGAAAAAATGTGTTAAAGTTTATCTGAAAAGGCAGCTTATTTTTATAAATGATATTTGGAATTTGAATAGGCCGAAATATTTTTACTCACCCTTAAAGCGTGCACTTCGCAGCACAGTGAAAAAATGTGTTAAAGTTTATCTGAAAAGGCAGCTTATTTTTATAAATGATATTTGGAATTTGAATAGGCCGAAATATTTTTACTCACCCTTAAAGCGTGCACTTCGCAGCACAGTGAAAAAATGTGTTAAAGTTTATCTGAAAAGGCAGCTTATTTTTATAAATGATATTTGGAATTTGAATAGACCGAAATATTTTTACTCACCCTTAAAGCGTGCACTTCGCAGCACAGTGAAAAAATGTGTTAAAGTTTATCTGAAAAGGCAGCTTATTTTTATAAATGATATTTGGAATTTGAATAGGCCGAAATATTTTTACTCACCCTTAAAGCGTGCACTTCGCAGCACAGTGAAAAAATGTGTTAAAGTTTATCTGAAAAGGCAGCTTATTTTTATAAATGATATTTGGAATTTGAATAGACCGAAATATTTTTACTCACCCTTAAAGCGTGCACTTCGCAGCACAGTGAAAAAATGTGTTAAAGTTTATCTGAAAAGGCAGCTTATTTTTATAAATGATATTTGGAATTTGAATAGGCCGAAATATTTTTACTCACCCTTAAAGCGTGCACTTCGCAGCACAGTGAGAAAATGTGTTAAAGTTTATCTGAAAATGCAGCTTATTTTTATAACTGATATTTGGAATTTGAATAGACCAAAATATTTTTACTCACCCTTAAAGCGTGCACTTCGCAGCACAGTGAAAAAATGTGTTAAAGTTTATCTGAAAAGGCAGCTTATTTTTATAACTAATATCTGGAATTTGAATAGACCGAAATTTTTTACTCACCCAAGTTATTTTGTATTTTTTCGCCCCGGACACTAGTAATAACATTCAGAGTGTGCGCTGCGTGCAGGACAACCCATCTAGACGTGGTGAATTTGACAAGGCCTGCATTTCTAGTGTGACAGATGTGAAGCTCGGAAAAGTTTCGCGTGAAGAACCTGTATTTTAGTTTTCGGCACTGGCTTCCATTTGCAGTTGGTAAATATTTCAAGCGTAGAGGGACAAGCACATAGAGGTACCACAAATCGGAAAGAATAAGTTTATTTGAATGAATAAAGGGCTTAGTAAAAAAAAATTGGAATATTCAATGCCCAGAGGCGAACCTGTACGGGACTAATCAAAACATCAACAACAACAAAAACTTCGACAAAAATAAAGAAAAAAAGGAAAGAAAGAAAGAAAGGAGCTTGACTTACCCGGTCTGGGACGCCCAACCAGAAAGAACAACAACAACAAAAAAACACATTTTCAACCTGAACCACTACTAACTATCCAAAACAAAAAAAAATTAAGGAAAAAACACAACTTAAACGGCTGAGAATAACGCATCAAATTCATATACAGCAAAACCTTTAACATGCTACGAAAATCCAGTAAAGCACTACATGATCATGAATCGATTATCTGTGGATAACCGACAAACGAAGTAACACATTTTTATCGGATTTCATGCCTATTTAAGTGAATAAATGATGTGTGAATAGACTGTCGGATCTCGGCTCTATTCAGTTAAACTTTAAGTTTTAATGTTCCCCGAGGGCCCGTGATCATATTTGTGCCACGAATCTTTTACTTGCAAGTGAGTTCCTGACATCTTGACCGCACGGTGTAAATTTTTGTTTTGCCAAACGGTACGTTTACATGTTCCCCAAGGGCACATGCTCATTTGTGCCTCAAAAGCCGTGTCGAGACATCTCACCACAAGACAACTCGCCACAGCGACAACTGGGAACCGGATACTCGCCACAATGACATCTTGCCACAGTGACAACCTGCCACATCGATAGCTTGCCACACCGACAGCTCGCCACGCCGACAACTTGCCACAGCGACAAGCTGACACATAGGCATCTTGCCACAGTACGACATCTCGCCACATTTATAGCATAAAGTAATTTATTCAATTACTATTTATTCGAGCAAAATTTTTAATGAAGCAGATGATCATGGGATTATATTTGTCAATAAAATTGTGTGTGATAGTTATGGGCAAGGCCTATCAAGAAATCAAGTCGACTGCTACGGTTATACCTACTGACAATTCTTCGATTCTCCAGTTAGTCTTAAAGTATTGTTTCTTCGACCGAGGCGGAAAACAACCTTCCTTCATTCCGTCGACTTCAAATTTTCTTCGGTCTTGAAAAATTTCAAGCAATGCCAAAGGCTGGGGCGACTTGATCCTACCAGCTGGTTAAAGCTGAGATGCCATCCTTCTATGTTGTTGTAGGTTCGTGGAAGATGCCCAGCTATACTCGATCGGTCATATTCCAAAGAGAAGGTGGAACCGAGCCGGTCTTCGAGCATTCCCACGCAGTCTCCTGTTGCAGTTGTCTTAACGGACTAAAAGCTGAAAGGATTAGTTAGAGGATCCAAATTCCCTTGGGTCAACGGAGCTAAATTTCTATCATACTTTTGGTGTATTTTTTTTTTACATAAAACATTATTTTTGTGGCGAGTTGTTCATGTGGCGAGTTGGTCGTGTGGCAAGTAGTTCCGTGGCGAGTCGTCCCTGTGGCGAAATGACATTGTGGCAAGTTATCGGTGTGGCGAGTTGTCGGTGTGGCGACATATCTATGTGCCGACTTGTCGGTTCCCAGTTGTCGCTGTGGCGAGTTGTCTTGTGGCGAGTTGTCATGGAATCCTCGAAAGCACTTACAAATAAAATCCAACAGTCCCCTTACAGTCTAAGTCTAAACCGAACAGTGCAGACATATTTGTATGCCACTCAAAGTTTTGTAAGGTCACATGTCCTAGATGTTCAGTTGCAGTCATAGATCGGACTCGGCTACTGTAGTGGCAGTTAGAGTGGGGGCTGTTGCAAACCCGACAGAACTTGACAGGCAGGACTATAGGGGGGGGGGGCCGGGAACAGCCATCCGACCTTTACAGCGTAAACCTTAGCTACTCGCCCTTACAAGTACCAGATGAGCTTAAAGCTCTTGTTGTTCTGCCTCTATTTGCAACTTTTCGTCATTTTTTCGCATTCTGAGACGAACGTAGCCCATAAGGAATTTTATTTAAAATATTGTAAATTTCTTTCATACCTTCCTCGACGCTACAGACGCGAAACTAAAAACTTTTTGCCCCTTACCCTTGTGCGAAGTTATCGTCCATTTGCAATGACCTCTACGTTTCTGCCGTTGACAAATCTTCCACATGCCATCTGGGAAGAAAACTTTTTAGACCCAATTAGTCCATTTTCTTCTTTCTACCTTTGGTCTTTTGAACTTGTGCATTTACTCCGTCAGAAGCTCAGTGTAATTTTCCTTTTTCCTTTGTATTGCGCTATTTGCCTTTTCTTGTCCAGTGCGTAAACAAAGTTTAATCATCATCTAGTCTACAGCTGCTATTTTCATGGTTCCCCTAAACTTCTCAGATAGTCCCCGGGGAACGGCAAAAGCTCTGTTCAAGTGTCAGCTTTGCCACTGGATTAAAAACTTCCCATTGTCGGCTACACATCAAAAGCTCCAGATGCTTAATGGCTGCATAAGTCTCTTAATCTCTCAGCAGGCTTTTGTGCATCAGACTGCCAACCCAGGTTGTCTCCTCGTGGAACTGTCATTTAGCGCAGCGTTTCCACTTTGACGGATTTTCCGTCAAAAACGGATTTCTTGGGTCCTTGACGGATGAGAATTTTTTCTGTCGGATTTCTGGATTTTTGACGGATTTCTGAGATCTTGCGTAAAATTCTACTTAGTTATTCTGAATTTTTCATCATTTGTGGAAGATTGAATTTCATGAACATCATCAGACACTCCTATTAAGACGCTGTGACCACGAGTGGTTCTAAAAATTTCTCTCGCGGTGCCTTTTTATAGTAGCCTATTCTCCACTTAGTGGAAGGGCGCTTTTAGGCTTGGATTTTGTTTTGACTTCGAATGGGAAGTAGTTGAACTTTTCGACGGGTTTTTGACAGAATCACAATTGTAAGAATTTTACGGATTTTTGGACTACCAGAACGGAAAACCTGGCACCATGAAGTTGAAACACTGGTTTAGCGAGAAAACATTGACGGAGACGAAAACTACAGCTGCTTTCAAGAGAGGGTAAGACCGTGACTGGAGAAATTGACCTGGAAAATTATCCACTGGGGTCCACAGAAATTCCACACCGTAAGCACTGACGACGTCAACAAGCCTGTCGCCAGCATGCGCGATTTAAAGCACAACTCTTACTAGAAATGTTCTTTTCCCTATGCCATGGGTCAGAAAAACGTTTTTCGAAATACCATACTTTCTACCTAGAATTAGAGATTTTCTTGTTACCACTTGTCGACAGTATCCAGCCTTCCTGCTCTCCGACGCGGCGGCTGGGTGCAACACATTTGAAACTGAACGCACCGTGGTCCAAAATTGGGAAAAATACGAATTCCTCGTATTTTAGCAGCATCTCCGGCGAACTACATGCAGAGCAAAAGATCTGGTGACGCTGGAGCCGAACCTTGCAAATTTTGCCAGCTTATCCGTCAAGGAAATAAAGTTCAAAATTCGTTAATTCAGAGGGGAATCCCCCTCAAGCCCCAGTTCCTAACCCCTGATTTTTTTTGGCAAGTGAGTAACCCCTCGCATAGACCTGGGATTGGTTCACCGAGCACCTAGGAGTGGCTCCCACACACCTAGCACCTAGGATTGGCTCACCCAAGTGTCTAACCCCTCGAGTACTCTTTTAACGGGTACAACCAATTCTTAACACCTCGCGTGCACCTGGGATTGGTTCACGAGTACCTGGGACCGGCTCACCCCACCCCTCCCCAAACATCTTGAGTACACCCATTGAGTAACCCCCCACTTATCCAGTACATCTTTTTTCCAGTGGGTAACCCCTCCCCTACCAAGTACACCTTTTTCAGTGAGCAACCGCTCACTTATTCCTACAATTCCTACAACATTTCCTACAATCACACATAAGATGTCGCACACACTCTCGCTCTCCACACATCGGGCAGAAGTAAGGACCAATTCTCCCAATCGGCCTACCCGTGTACCTCCTCCTATCTCCCAGCGGTAAAATATCAGCACGCATACAAATTAATAGTTTAAATTCCTCCCTATCGAAACCCGCTATAAAATCAGGGGTGGCCCGAAGGGGGGGGGGTGTCTCACCCCCCTTGCCTTTTGTTAAGTCGTATCAACCGTTTATTTTGGCCTTTTGCTAAGTCGTATCAGTCGTTTATTTTGGCCTCAAAAACAATCTGAGTCGTTTAATTTTTTTTTAATTGCATCAATGCGGCTACCTGTTCTACTCCCATGGGATTTGGATCTGCCCCACTTAGGTGTTTCAGATTTTAGCCTGCCAAAATTACAATAGGTTAGTTGTTAAAGTGAAGTCTGACTGGGCAACAATGATATACCTTACAGACCAAAAGCAAGAGACAAGATTATGTGCATTGATTGTTGGTCATCTGGGATCGACTAAAACCAGGAAGGGAAGGGAACACGAGAAAAGCAGGAAGGCATACTAAAACCAGGAAGGGCATATTAAAACGAGGACGGGCATACTAAAACAAGGAAGGCTGTTGCATCCGCCGCACCGTTCCCTTCCTCTATTTAGTATTCTTCGAGGGGTTGGCAACTTTTCAAACCCAAAGTTCACCATCCCTTCCTCGTTTTAGGATCCTGACAGAGGTAGGCAATAAGATCAGTGAGGGGTCGGCAACTATCAAAATTGTAATTCACCTTTTCATTTCTAGTTCTGACGGTAGGCGACTAATCCCCCGAGTGCAGCGAGGGGTCGGCAACTAAGATGTGTCAAGTCCACCATTTCCTTCCTCCTTTTAGTACCTTGAAAGTACTAAAACGCTAAAGTACTAAAAACTGAAAGTTGCCAACCCCTCGAAGAATACTAAACAGAGGAAGGGAACGGTGCGGCGAATTCTGGCGACAGCCTTCCTCGTTTTAGTATGCCCTTCCTGGTTTAAGTATGCCTTCCTGCTTTTCTCGCGTTCCCTTCCCTTCCTGGTTTTAGTCGATCCCGGATTCTTTGGGTCAAGGGTAAGGTCAAGTTCACAGATGGGCTCTGTAGCCTTGCATCTAGGGGTGGGGGAGGGGGTACAGATTAAGGGGCAAACAAAATATTTTTAAACAGCTAATGTGATAGTCGAGTATGGGGTAAGAAGACGTGATGAACACGAATTCCGTCCGACAAGTAGTTCGCCCGGAATCCGGCAAAAACCGAAAAGTTGGTTAAAATTAAAAGTTTCATTTCAAGTTGATTAAATGTTCGATTTATGGGTAAGTAGAGATGCTGAACACTTATGTAAAAAGCATTTTCTACCCGGACAACTAGTTCGCCCGGAATCCGGCCAAAACCGGAAAATTCGTTACAAGCAATAAGGTTTATTTGAAGTTGATGAGATGACAGATTTAGGGGTAAGAAGAGACGCTGAGTCTGTATATAACAATCATTTTTTAACCGGACATGTAATTCGTCCGGAAGCCGGTTGTAACCGTTTTTTTTTTTTAAGTTAAAGTTTTACTTGAAATTGATTAGATGTTCTTTCTTGGGATTAGGAGATACGCTGAATTCGATTCTGAATTTGTTTTTTTGCTGGACAAGTAGTTCGCTCGGAATTCGGCCGAAACCGGAAATTTGTCAGAAGTAAAGCAGGAAGTTTCGGTCAGTATCGTCAAAATAGATATGGCTTATAGAGGTATACCTGAACTTGGTTTTCTCCAAGTAGGCTCGATGGTACACTAATTAGACCAGGTCTATAACCCCTCACCGATGATCGAGCTCTAAGAACCGATCCGTACCTACAAATCCCTCTCCGTGGTAAACATGGACACACATTTGTCTTAATATCAAATGCATCGGAAGCACAATAAATACACCAATGAGCAAAAGTTGCATACCCCTCCTGGCAGAAGATAACTGTGGTCTCAAAACCAATTGGTGCTAACAAGTCCTATTTCATTTCCAAGTATTTATTTGAATAAGACTGAAGTTGTTATCCATCTGAAACTTTCAAAAACCATATCGTAAGATCGATTTTTTGTACAGAAACGATGATGATCCACATACCTTGTTATCTCATCATGAGCTATCGCTCAGCACTGAAAACAAAAATCTGTTTATCTTAGTAAAAAAAAAATTCTTGCCGTAGGCCAACTTTTAAAGAATCGCCACCTCAGCTCAGATTTCTTTCGCTTGAGCTTTACAGCGCACATAATACCATATCTCAGTTTTCAGAAGCGTCGATGTGGAGTAACAAACTCAAAGAAATCACGACTAGATACGGTACGTAACAGTAGATGACAGTCCGTTTCAGACCCACTTGAAAATGTTACGTTTTCATTTCTGTAAATTTTTCCTCTTTAGTAGCCTACTTGAAGAAGCTATTTTGCTATGGGGACAGGAAACGTCGCGCATTTAGATTTTAGTCTACCTTCAATGTAGAACGTAGCTTTCCATTCGAAAGCAGAAACCAGAGCGAAATAACGCTAGAGAGTAACGCCAAGAATTGAAAAAGTGACACACACTCGAACGACAACAGCACCACCAGCGATAGATAACATCTATGAAACTCAATCAGTCGACGTGCACCAGCGCTGGCTCCGATAACTCCACATTCCAGACACAGCAAGACAAGATACAACCTCCTCTGTTTGCTCGATGTGTGCAGACCGGACCCGCAAGTTTGTCTCGCTTTGAATGTCGCTTCCGTAGTGGGCGGCGCTACGAGTTAAGACCCGCTTCCGATGCATGGAAAGCATAGGTCTTGGCGCTACTCCCTTGTGGACCCCTCCCTTTTTTTTCTATCGTTCTCGTTCTTTGTTTCCCTTCTTTTTCTTTTAAAGTTGAAATCCTTGGTTAGTTTTTTCGTCTCCTCCTTTTTTCTTTATATAGAGTATTCAGTTAGTTGATTATGTTTGTTGTTTAATTAATACCGGTCATTTCCCTGCCCTGGCCAATCACGTCTTTTGTGCTTTCTTGGCAGGAATGTTAATTGTGTATTCTTTCTGTCTTTAAATATAGTCAAATGAAATTGAAACTGAAATGTTATTTGTTCTGGCAGAAACGGAGCCTGGCTGAATAACTTGGGACGCTCCTCTCTGTAATGGAATGCAAAACTTCACTCTCCTTCACGCACTGTAGGCTGTGAGTCGGAGACGAGCGAAATTCATCCTTTTTTGGCCCCAGGCAAGATCTCTAGGAAGATTTCGAAAACGCAATATCAGCTCATCAATTCGGACTAGGTCCAAATTGTTCGTGAGAGCCACAGGCATTGAACTCTTATGCCCGGTCCCCACCAAGAACACACCTGAGGCGTATTCTCGCCGTTCCGAGGACTCGTCAGGGTATCGAAGGGAAGGGCGACAATAGAGGGAGTCACTCCACACGGACTCCGCGTGCAGAAACAGCGAGAACATGGGGAATGCTTCTAAAATGAATTGCGTTCGAAAAAAAAAAAATATGCAGTTGACTAAATTAGTCTGGATCCACTTTATTTTTGGTTTTGTTTATTCTGGTTCTTTTTAATTAATTTTAAAGTGCACCAACACCAGCAAAAACTGATTCCCCTCCAATTCTGAAAGAGAGTCCTTTTTGATGGTGGTGATGATAATCGGAGGAGTACGTGGAGGCCTCGCGAGAATACGGGGAGTGAGACCCCGGGACAAACAAGAACGCGTGGACTCCTCAAGTAGAGTCCTCGGGGAACGGTGAGGATACGCCTCTGTTCGTAAAACTTTTTTGAAGGCCGGTTTTTAGACGTTCCTCCTTCAACCCGTCCATAAATGGATAAATAAATCTCCCGTTTTTAATTTGTTACGAATAACCAATGAAATAGGGGCATCCTAAACTAAACACCGGTCTTAAAAACGTCTAAAAACCTAATTACGAACAGGTGTGTCCGTAGTGGGGCCTGGACATCATAGCATTGTCCAAATAGGTGTTGTAAGATGTATTACGGCGTATAAGGCTTATTACAGATTCCTCTTTTCCACGGGACGCGCTGTAATAAGGCGAATAAGGAGAATTGGTTCGCGTTATATTCTCGCTTATGCAGGGCATCAGATCGCTTCGGTGGTTCCGCCCAGGGGCCGATGAAGGAGCAGCGTTGCTTATGCTGCATCGATAAGAACCGATTGAGTTCCAGTTTGAACAGGCGTGTATATTAAGAACTAAACATCGCGTATAGTGCTCTTCAGCTTATTACACCTATTTGGACAATGCTTATTAAAACCGAAGTGCTCTCCGCGCTACCGTTGGTTTCAGCGTTCCATCTGGGAATGCGATGGCAAATTTTATTTGTGCGAGTTGTAAATATTTCTACCATGGCCCCACAGCCCTTATCGAACGACGATACAAAGGGTCTAGACCCGGGGTCTAAAATGACGGGGGTGCATAGCATAACTAAGTACTTTTTGGGATCCCAAAAGGTAAGTGGAGGGATACCTATGGCATCGTAAAGTTGTCCGTCTGTCCGTCCGTCCGTCTGTTAGCACGATAACTCTCGAAGGGGTTGAGATATTTTGATCAAACTTGGCATGAGGACCCTTTCGGTCAAAGTACAGGTCAAGTTCGAAAATGGGCTATGTAGCTCTATACTTAGGGGTGGGGAGGGGTTTAAAATTAAGGGGAACAAAAAATATGCTATGCAAACATGCTGAATTCAAATATGAAATTTATTTTCTCGCCGGACAAATAGTTCACCCAGAATCCGGCGATAACCGGAATTTAATAAGTAGTGAACTGATAGACAAAAATGCTCCTCAGCCGGGATTTGAACCCAGAACCCTCTGCTTACAAGGCAGTCGCTCTACCAACTGAGCTACCGAGGGGCTTGTGAACAGAGTTCGCAAACCACTACACTAGTCTGGTAGAAGCCGGCCATAGGAACAGTGATCCCGCCCGAAGGCAGGAGGAGCATTTTTATCTATCAGTTCACCACTTATTAAATGTTTCCATCTCAAGGGCGTCTTCCCCATCAAAATTATATATTTGATTTTATCTGGTTTTCACCATGAGACCCCGTCTTGTGGGTCCTGGTATGTCTACGTGGCTTCGACAACGGAGTCCTAGACTTCTAAATTATATTTGAAAAAATGTTTCTGGTTTATTGGTCACGGTACAAGTCCCTTGTCTAAAGTGCCATCTACGTATTATTATAAATTTCCGTGACATGGGGATGTGAACTGGTTAGATGATTTGCCTTCGGGCGGGATCACTGTTCCTATGGCCGGCTTCTACCAGACTATTGTAGTGGTTTGCGAACTCTGTTCACAAGCCCCTCGGTAGCTCAGTTGGTAGAGCGACTGCCTTGTAAGCAGAGGGTCCTGGGTTCAAATCCCGGCTGAGGAGCGTTTTTGTCTATCAGTTCACTACTTATTAAATGTTTCCATCTCAAGGGCGTCTTCCCCATTAAAATTATATATTTGATGTTTATCTGGTTTTTACCATGAGACCCCGTCTTGTGGGTCCTGGTATGTCTACGTGGCTCCGACAATGGAGTCCTAAACTTCTAAATTATATTTGAAAAAATGTTTCTGGTTTATTGGTCACGGTACAAGTCCCTTGTCTAAAGTGCCATCTACGTATTATTATAAATTTCCGTGACATGGGGATGTGAACTGGTTAGATGAACTTGCCTTCGGGCGGGATCACTGTTCCTATGGCCGGCTTCTACCAGACTACTGTAGTGGTTTGCGAACTCTGTTCACAAGCCCCTCGGTAGCTCAGTTGGTAGAGCGGCTGCCTTGTAAGCAGAGGGTCCTGGGTTCAAATCCCGGCTGAGGAGCGTTTTTGTCTATCAGTTCACTACTTATTAAATGTTTCCATCTCAAGGGCGTCTTCCCCATTAAAATTATATATTTGATGTTTATCTGGTTTTTACCATGAGACCCCGTCTTGTGGGTCCTGGTATGTCTACGTGGCTCCGACAATGGAGTCCTAAACTTCTAAATTATATTTGAAAAAATGTTTCTGGTTTATTGGTCACGGTACAAGTCCCTTGTCTAAAGTGCCATCTACGTATTATTATAAATTTCCGTGACATGGGGATGTGAACTGGTTAGATGATTTGCCTTCGGGCGGGATCACTGTTCCTATGGCCGGCTTCTACCAGACTATGGTAGTGGTTTGCGAACTCTGTTCACAAGCCCCTCGGTAGCTCAGTTGGTAGAGCGACTGCCTTGTAAGCAGAGGGTCCTGGGTTCAAATCGCGGCTGAGGAGCATTTTTGTCTATCAGTTCACTACTTATTAAATGTTTCCATCTCAAGGGCGTCTTCCCCATTAAAATTATATATATGATTTTATCTGGTTTTCACCATGAGACCCCGTCTTGTGGGTCCTGGTATGTCTACGTGGCTCCGACAATGGAGTCCTAGACTTCTAAATTATATTTGAAAAAATATTTCTGGTTTATTGGTCACGGTACAAGTCCCTTGTCTAAAGTGCCATCTATGTATTTTGATAACCGGAATATTTGTGAAAAGTAATATGAAGTTGATTGGAGGTTCGATTTAGGGGCAAGGAAACGTGCTGAGTCCGAATATGAAAATTATTTTCTCGCCGGACAATTAGTTCGGCCGGAATCCGGCCAAAACCGGAGAATTTGTTCAAAGTAAAAGTTTTATTTAAATTTGATAACATTTTCGATTTGCGGGTAAGTAGACATGCTGAATTCGCATATGACAACCATTTTCTCACCGGACGTATAGATCGCTCGGAATCCGACTGAAACCGGAAAATTTGTTAAAAGTAAAAGTTTAATTGGAAGTTGATTAGAGGTTGGATGTAGGGGTAAGGAGACATGCTAAATTCATTTGTGAGCTTTATTTTTTCGCCGGACAAGTAGTTCTGGAATTCCGCGAAACCGGAAAATTGGCAGAAGTAAGGCAGGAAGTTTCGATCTGCTTCGTCAAAATAGATATGACTTAAAGGGATAAAACATACATGCTGAATCCATATCTGAACTTGGTTTTCTCATATGATTAGCTATTTTGCCTTAATCTTTTTCTAAATTTTTATAGTAAAAGTGTTCAAGGAGTCTGGCGAAGACTGGATCTGGCGGAGACAAGAACCAATTGTCTGGATGAAATTTGAACTTTTGGGATCCCATCGAAACCTTTGGTCTTGTTCTTGCCGCTTCTCAACCCTAAACGGTTGACTATGGAAAAAGTTGCAAGAGGACCATACTCCAAAAGTAATTGGAAAAGAAAATAAATGACTGTCGCTTCCAGGACAACAGAAAACATCAAAATCGAGAAACTTTTTAATTGGATCGTGCCTTTCGGACATCCAAAAGTTTGTCCCCACCCCAGTCAGAAGAGGCTCGAGTCGCATAATCCAATGTAATAAAATGGACCAGGGACATAGGTCCGAGCAAGACTACTATCTGCTGGGAATTACTTCAAGATCGGGAAACAGGATTATTTCGACAGGACAGGTCCACGACCTGTGATTCCATGAACCGCGACAAACAGGCTCGGAAGCCGCCTAAGGCGTTTCTCCACGTCATGTTTGTGTGCCACACAAATCTGAGTGTTGGTCTCGGAAACAGAATGGTGTGCCACACGCTCGACCAACAGGTGTTTTATTTGCAGCATTTTCGAATGCCTGAAAATAAAAGTTAAAATCCAGATAAAACACTAATAAATATAAATTCAGGCTTTATTACGTCATTGCCGTTCTCTACTATCATTGCCATTATCTACTTGATTAAAGTGTAAATTTGCAGCTAAATTTGAGTTTCCCGCCAAAAATCGAGCCCCAAAATCGAAAACCACCTTGCCAGTTGTTTGTGGAATTCGAACCACAACAAGAGCTACGAGCTCATATGGCACTTGTTACGAGTAGGTGATGCAAGAAAGTAGATGAGTAGTATGTAGCAAAATACCACCTTCAACCCCCCTAGGTTCGGACCTAGAAACAGGATATATAGTTTCACTCGAGTCTGTGTATTTCCGGCATTGCGTCGGATCATCTACGGCATATTACTTCTCTACCTTTTAAGTTTAGATCCACTCGTTTGATTCCTAGACGTGCCACACTATTTCCGGTACCCCCCCTCCCCCCCCCGAACTCCCCCTGTCACGGCCGAATTTGGTTCGGAAACATAAATGAATAATGTAAAGCAACTTCTCTTATCGCCAATCAAGTTTCACTCAAATCCGTTCACTCGTTCAAAAGTTATGCATGCCACTAGATTCCGGATTCCCCATCCCTCCACGCCCCCCACGACGGTCGGATCGGGAAACAACTATTCTTAAGGCAGTCTGTTCGGGTCCCTGATATGTCTACCAAATTCCATCGTCCTAGTACAGAACTCGCGGGATCACCGAATTCCCCCCCCCCCCAACTCCCCCCACTGTGCCCGAATCCGGTCTGGTTATGTCAACGACGTATCTATGACTTGAGCAAGTTCTTCCCACCAAGTTTCGTCCCAATCCCTCAACTCTAAGCGTTTCCCAGTATTTCCGATTCCCCCCTTCCGCTCCCCCCCCCCCCAAAGACACCGGATCCGGTCCGGATTTTCAGTCGGTCGTCTAAGGCACATGGTCTCTCCAAATATCCAATTTCATTGCTATCCGATCACCCGTTCGAAAGTTATAAATACCTCAAGATTCCGGATTCCCCCTCCCTCCACTCTCCCCACGATACTCGGATCGGGGAAGTGACCATTTCTATCTTCTTCATTTAAGGTCCCTGGTATGCCTGCCAAGTTTCATTGTCCTAGCATATCCGGAAGTACGAACTAGCGGGATCACCGGAAATCCCCCCCCCCCCCTTCAACCCCCACAGTGCCCGAATCCACTCCGAACATGTCAACGATGTATCTAGGACTTGTGCTTGTTCTTTCCACCAAGTTTCATCCTGATCCCTCCACTCTAAGGGTTTTCCAGAATTTCCGGTTCCCCCCCTCCAGCTCCCCCCCCAAAGTCGTCGATTTTCCGCGGGTCGTCTGAAACACGGGGTCTTTCCAAATACCACGTTTCATTAAGATCTGATCACCCCTTCAAAAGTTATAAATACCTCTAGATTCCGGATTCCCCTTCCCTCCACTCCCCCCACGACATTCAGATCGGTGAACTGACTATTTCCAACTTAAGCTTTTGGGGTCCCTGATATGCCTGCCAAGTTTCATCGTCCTAGCTTATGTGGAAGTGCCCGACCTAGCAAAACCTGGACAGACCGACAGACAGATCGACCGACAAACCGACGGACGGACAGAAATTGCGATCGCTATATGGCACTTTTATATGGTTTATATGGTTTTATTGGCACAAGTGCCAATAAAACCTTGTTGGTCGCGGAAACACACTTTTGAGTCACAGAAATGACAGCGGAAAAACTCTTTTTGAGCCTCAAACACTTGGTGCAGGAAACGCCTCCAATGTTGAGTTTCGCGAACTTTTGACGTCTGATGATGATTGTTGGCTGTCGTCACTTGTCACCTTGGTAAACAAAAACAGAAAAACGAGATTTTCGGTTTCTTTCTTGATCAGCCAGTTCTGTGGAAGGTTTTATTCGAAGTGCTTACACATTCTTTTCTGGACGATGAATGAAAAATTGTATATTGCATTTGTTGTGTTTTATTTAATTATTTTATTTTACATACTCCGCTTTTCAAATGGTGGGTCAGAAATAAATTACTTACTTACTTAATTATTATAATAAGTAAGTTAGTAAGTAATTTAAGTAAGTAATTTCTTTAAAATCCATCAATATACTGATGTATTTTCGGAGTTGGCTGTTTGCTGGGTGAAAGCTTCTGCGCTTTCCCAGGCGGATACCTAACCTAACTATACACACAGGCAGTAAATTGTAAATATAGACAGAATTCAGAATTGTAAATAATCACATATACAGCTTGAACACGCACATTTTATCTCTCGTTATTTTACTTTTATCTGCATGTCGTTCAATCCGCATAGTTCTTCTGGTATTTAGTTACATGTCGTTTTATTGTTTATCGGTTCCGCATCGTTTTTCCTTTTGTTATTGTGGTGGATTTTACGATTTAGTTTTGTTTTCGCTGATGACGGTTCATCGGAAGTGCAACCGGAATATCCGAAATTTTATTTATCCCTCGCACATCATCTTAGAGGGATAACTAGCTGATCAAGAAAAAATCCCGAAAATCTCGTTTTTCTATTTTTGTTTGTTATTACCTTGCTAATCGAAAAGAGATTTAAAGGGTCGGACTGTCTAGCAAGACATTCAGTAGTGAAACTGAGACCGTTCTTGCAAGATCATGAAGATGTTCTTTGGATTTCTAAATGCGGTTTGTCTTAGAGGGATAACTAGCGGATAAAAAAACCCGAAAATCTCGTTTTCTATTTTGTTTGAAATGAATGGTCAGCTTGTCTTCAAACCTTTTATTTATCACCTTGGTGGCGCACATAACTGCAGGATTGTTAAATATGATGATAAGCGAATCAGGTGGTAAGTCCTGCTGAAACCCTACCCATACTTTCGTCGCGCCTGCTTCAACTCGATCCTGAGATACCATCGTTAACTGATCTGCAAATCTCTTCCCGCGCTGATGGCATTCACCTCATTACAGTTCAGCGCTTCAAGTCAAGAGGACTAGTTTCTGTAAGTCCCCATTGTCTCATTATCAACACCAGTGACTGAGAGATAGTAAGTGCGGATCCACAAGACAATGGGCGAAAAATAATGCTGCTTCCACTTTATCATAGAAAGGCAATAGAAGACTTCCATTGCTCGGTTTGAAATTAATGCTGCGACCCAGTTTGTTCATTGAGTAGCTAATACAGTATCTGATCACCTATTCACTTTAAAGGACCCCTCCCACTATTTACTCTTCAACTTATAATATTTTAAAACATTTGAATACTTAAAAACTATGCTGTGCTTTCAACAAATAACCCACGGTTTTGGCTATTTTAAAGGAACAGAAAACTTGACTCAAACTTGAATCGGGGAGCTAGCTGACACATAAAGAATGTACGCTGAGTCGATATTGAGAGTAAGAAAAATTCTCCTGACGACCATTGCAGTTTCCGGACAGTTTCCGAGAATTCGTCTTTTGAGTTGGTAGAAAATAAAGCAAAAGGTTTGTGTGCCGGGAGTAGGAATCGAACGCACGACCTCTTGACTACTATCCCGATTTGTTAGTCAACACGGCCAAAGGCGAACTTTTACAGTGCACAAGTGCATAATTACAGTGCATAAGGGGCAAGGGCCTGCCAGCTAGCTTTGAGAACACTAAGGAGGGGGTTCGAGATAACAAAGAAGGGGGGTCCTGTCGACAATAAGTCCCTATATCTTTATCTAAGCCCCCAGGTCGGTTTGATGGCCGAAGTTGCGTAGTCAAGTTTTCTGCGCCTTTAAGCCTTTTAAGAGACCCGTTGACTTGTAGCGAAAACAGGGAAACAATTTACATAACCGTTTTTTCTGATGGAAAAACTTCACGCAGACAACCGTCGACAGCGTGATACACATCGAAGGTAACAAAACACGGCAAGTGACAAAACCAGCGTGGTTTTGTTAGAGGGTTTAGAATGAACCGTACGAAACTGGGGTCTCCGGGTTTATAAATGTATGTAATAATTAATTACTATTAGTACACTCGGGAAGCAGATTGCACATTTTCGTACAAACTGGACGGCACAGATTTCTTCAGAGATTCTGCACAGGTTTTTTTCTGTAGAAGATCTATTTTAGTATATCTGTGGACAAGTACTGATAATGTCCACAAGCTTTCACGGGGGAGGGGTGGGGGGCTAGTTCGCTTGGAAGACCATCACGGTGCTTTACCACTAGTAGAAATCCTTTCGTCTCAAACAGGACACACATGGCAGAAAGTGCTAGGATACAATGACGAAGTAGGATTGTTCCCACACCTCCGATATATACTTCTCTCGCTTCCAAACGAGAGTATGCTGTGCACAGCATCGCGTATACTCTATGGCAACACACAACTTAAAACAAGGCTTCACCTTCCAGATTTTTCTTCCGGATTCCAGACAGCCGTTTTCGTCGAGACGGATCTGGAAGGTAATGCCATGCCAAAACCGTCAGGAAGTCCGGGGTGTTGGACACCCCAGATTCCGGATGTCTGAAAGGTGCCGTAGAGGCAACCCGCCCGAGAGACAATGCGAATGGGGGGAAGAAAAGATTGACAGTTGTGACAGGGATGCAAGAAATACTTGAAATGTCAAGGGGACATCTAGGAAATTTTGAAGAAAAGCAAAATTAGCTGTCATCATTATCATGAAAATCTGGAAGGGTTGGCTTGACTATGCGGAAGCCCCGGACGTCTGGGAATCTGGAAGGTGAAGCCTGGCTTTAACAGTTTATTTACACTTTGCGTAAAATCCGGACATTTTTACGTCCGTTTTCGCTGCTGTGAAAAATCTGGAGAAAAATACGCTCGGATTGAAGCAGAATACAAATCCACCGCAGACATGTAACGGGTTACTTTCTACAGAGCAGATTTTTGTTCCTTTTACGGTGCAGGTAGAGGATCAGATTTTCACGTTTCTGCGCGGAGCTGATGATGGTGAGGTTGTTCACTATACATTAATTCACGACTTTGAACGTAGACAAGCCTTCGCTGGTGTAGTTAGTTTCGTTTATTACAAGAATACAGCGATCTCTATGTCGCGCTGGGCTCAAACCAACCACTGACTGACGATGAAAACCTGGTGAGCTTCAACATCCATTTACACCCTTCGGTCTTGAATCATGTGGTCACCAGATTCCCTACAGTCAATAATTGATTAACGCAGACACAGGTCTCACTCAGGTTAAAAATGGTACAATTGAACTATTAATAAAGATACGTGCTTATTCAACGTATAAAGAAAAATCGTAGACTATATAAAATCTGTGTTAAACAGGTTAGTAAACGCAAGGTTGAGTATTTCTAAACTTCACGGTCTCGTACTGAGGACTAAACGACTGCACAGCCAAATAGAGACGAGTTTGTCTATACGTGAATAACAATCAACTTTCTGACCATTATACTTGTATCACCGGAAAACCAATTCAGAATCTGGAGATTTCATCCGGGTTTCCTGGTTTCCCTCCATTTTTCCACTGCCAGACCGAATACTTGGCAGGATGTACAATACCGGACTAATACTGCCGGACACGTGCGTATAGGTGTTACCATGAATCTTTTCCGGATTTAAATAAAATCTCTTGAGAAAGAAGTCTCTTGGATTTTCGTGTTTTCACAAAATCAAACTGAGATGGCAAAAATCGATTTTCCCTTCTATCCTCTTTGTGTTCCCTAATAATACTATTATTTCTAAAGAAAACAAGCTAAGTGAGTCACAACCCCTCCGAAATCCGGCCAGGCCAGAAAAAAATGACCAGATTTTATTTTTTGCACTGGGGAATTGGGATCTGAGCCGGTTATAATCGGTTTTCAGTCACCCTTTCTTCGCCAGACTCCCTTGTTTTTCACTAGAATATCCTTCTCTTGATTGGCATTCCAAGGAGATGTCGCCGGATTTCCGGCCACTGTATAAGGACGTGATAGCAGAGGGCGCGTCGCTGAGAACTTGGCTAGCAAACTTCTTCGAGTAAAGGAAACATTACCAAACAAATCCACGCCTGCAATGCTTCCTAATTAAGTTGCGTTTTAGCAATTAGCGTTTTGAACTCGATTCCTAACACGTTGCGCTGTCACCCGTTTTCAGCGGCCGTGTTTTACATAAGAGAACCGGGCACAGGATTTGATATCTACCGAGTCCGTTTGTGTTTGGATTCAGCGTTGAACTCGAAAGAAACACGGGAGCTACAAACACTTGAAGCCACAGAACTCGGAACCCGTGTTAAGATGCGCTCTGAAACGACTTTTGACGAACGCGGGTTGAGAATCGCGATCGTGAAAACGCAACTTTAGGCATTCGATAAAACCCCGGTGTACTGGATGGAACTCAAAGAGCGAAACTACGCCACAGAACTCCGCCTCCTTTCCAGCACCAGGCCTCTTTATAGTCATACTGTCACCTCTTTTGTCAAACATTCAATATCACATTCTATCAGTTTCGCTTTTCCATTTCCCTCTCCATTTGGAAGAACAAGACCTGAGCTATCCACTCCTGAATCTCGTTTGTCTGTTATGTAATTCTGATCCGCCGAGGGGCTACTCACAACCGACCCACCATCATGGCACGCTAGCGAGTCCGACCTCTCGGATGTGGGGGACAAATCACTGAGATTCACCCGACAGTCTGAAGTCTGCGTCGCGGCTATTTCTAACGGGGCTTTAGGGCTGGGAGGAGTCGCCTTTCTCTCCTCCGGAGCTTCGCCTATGCAAGAGATAACTGTGTTGATTTGAAACCCGCCGCGTAGAAGGGCCAAAGCCCCTTCACACGGTCTTGGACCGGTGTCAGCAGACCTATCGGAGCATCTTTTTCGATCCGTCCGGGCCCCACTGGCTGCCGATAGCATGGTATCGATAGCGGAGAACACTTCTTTGTTATTCTGCTTCTGAACACGCTCTTTCACACGCTCCAGATGTTCGCAGAGATTACGGAACTCCTCCTGGAAAAGAAGACGGAATGAAAGGATAAAGAGACAATTTATCAGCGTCGGTTTAATGTGGATTTCAAAAGAGGTGGGTGGTGTGACTGATGAATCTGTGGAGGATAAAAAAAAGGACGAGATATGCAAAGAAAACCGGAGTGCAATGCTAGCTAGGTGTATCAATCAGAGAAAGTTGGTGTCTACGGTTTGACAAAGATGCGAGACCAAACTCGTTTAGGAGGGAAATGTACGGGATTTTGGTACTATCAGTAAAGACCGGTACTGGATCCTCTCGAGGCGTTCCGACTGCTCCCGTGTTTTTTTTGTTGTTGTTTTTTTTTGCCACGTAGTCTCTTTTCGGTTCTTCCTGTCCAACACGACTCGGCCAGGTGACTACGCTTCCACTTTCCCTCGGTGACGCCAACGGTCCCAACATCCCACATTCCAAATTATTATCCCCCCGTTCCCGCTTCAATGACCGACCCACATACCAAGCGCCACCCACACACCCCTCCACCTCCACATCCAATCTTCCAACACTCTTTCCCCCCCCCCATCACCCACCCCACCACCCTCATGTTTAAAATCTTAAAATTTTAACGGACTGCTCCCGTGTTACACCGAAATGCCATACCGGACATCAGTATTCAAGGGAAGGGCGAATGAACACAAGGAAAAGCGAAGGAGGTGGTGTTTCGGGGTGCCATGGCGGGAGAGCATTTTGAGAGATCTAATGCCCATATTTGCTCTCTTCAGCATAGATTGTACTTGCTTATCCCACTTAAGATCTGAAGTTAGATGAACACCTAAAAGTTTGAGCTCCTCCACTCTGCTGTGATCAGGTAGGTCAGGTTGGAAAGTTGGATTGGATTTGAGAAAAGATACAGTTAGGACGGCTGATTTGTCTTGGTTGACGGTCATTTGGTTGACTGAAGCTTCTTCACTAATGTCATTCATTATGGTGGCTGCACTGTTCCGGATATTTTTGTAATATCGCTCTAAGACCGAAAGATCATCGACGAATTCACGGTCGTCATAGGAGCCTGTGAGGTCATTGATCATGACCAGGAAAAGTAGTGGTCCGAGGATAGTGCCTTGGGGCACACCACAGTAAATTGCTAGTGGGTCAGAGAAGACATTTCCGTACTTTGTTCTCTGGGACCTGTCAGAAAGGAAAGCTGCGATTAGTCGACAAGGAAAGGATGGACACTAAAATCATTTAAAAGCTTCTTTAGCAGAGTAGAATGGCAGATGAGGTCAAAAGATTTTTTCAGATTTATGGCGATAAGGTTGATCCGGTGATCTGGTTCATCCAAGTGTTTAAGGATGTTGTCAAGTAGACTGACCACCATATTGTCTCGGATCAATCTGGGTCAAAATGAAATCCTTGAGCCACGATGAAAGAAAACTCTCGTAAACTTTGCTAAATATGGGAGTTAGTGTTATTGGGCGTACTCCTGAAAAGTCTTTTGGAGTATCCTTCTTGGGAATTGGTGTTACAAACCCATTTTTTCCAGACCGTTGGGTATTCCCCAGACTGTGTAATGGCGTTAACGAGTGTCGTTAGCGGTCCACTCAAAAATTATGGGAACGCACGGATAAGGTCAACGGGGATGTGTATTGGGGTAATGCTTGTTCTTTTGAGGTTTTTTAACTTCTTAAGTACTTCTTCTTCAGTTATTTCGGGGAATTGTTTCCCCGTAAGTGGACGTACACTGTAAAAAGTTTTTCCGAATAAGAATGCAGTATTTGCTACTGGGATTAATCTTATCTCTATTGGGATAAAATTAATCCGAATTAGGGATAATCTTATCTCAATAAAGACAAGAGTAATCCTAGTAGCAAATACTGCAAGATTTACTGAGATCTACTGAGCGAAACCGCGCCTGTAACTAACATTAGGCGTATAATAGAGGGAGTCACTTCACGCGGACTCCGCGTACGGAAAACAACGAGAACACGGGGAATGCTTCCAAAATGGATTTTGTTCTTAAAAAAAAAAGTTGACGAAATTAATCTCGATCTATTTTATTTTGGGTTTTGCTTATTCTGATTGTTTTCAATTACTTTACATTGCACCAACACCAGCAAAAACTGAGTCCGTTTTGATGATGGTGATGATAATTGGAGCATTCCAGATCCGTTGGGACTCGCGAGAATAGGGGGAGTGAGTCCCCAGGATAAACAAAAACGCGGGGACTCCTCAAGTCGAGACCTCGGGGAGCGGCGGGATACGCCTTTAATGCAACCGTTTCGGCGCAGTTTCTTTAACATATCGTCTCAGGACAGCCAAAGGTCGTATCCGTCATATCTTCCGAAATAAATTTTGTTTGATTTCTTTATATCCGAAAACGAATCTGTACGATGCATAGAAGATGAGATATGAGTATGGCTAAGTCTGCGTATCTGCCTTTGCAATGGCGTTAACACCGTTTTTTTCGCTATATGAACAGTTCTGAAAAGTGCAGATACTACCTTTTGGCAGTCGAGGGACTACATTAGTTTTCCCAGAAAACAGGAACACGCGCACAGCCGAGATGGAAGGAAAAGAGAAAATGGAATGAGAAACTGAAAAGTCATCTTAGCCTTGTATTTATATTAATTTAGTTTTTTTTTGTTTTTTTTTAGTTTACACTGTCAGAAGTTTCATAACAGATTGCGCATAACACTTTCAAGAATAACACATTTTCACTTAGAAAAAAAGTGTTATGAGCAATTAAGTTTATACTATTTCGTGCCCAGATCTCCAAGAACACCTTCAATAGGTAAAAATACTACACTGTCAGAAGTTACATAACAACAACAGTAGGATGCGCGGTTTCAACAGATAACACTTTGGGATGCTAAATGTTATGTTTCTTTCGTTCTCGTTAGTATTTTTACCAATTGAAGGTGTTGTTGGAGATCTAGGCACGAAATAGTGTAAACTTAATTGGTCATAACACTTTATTTCTAAGTGAAAAGGTGTTCTTCTTGAAAGTGTTATGCGCAATCTGTTATAAAACTTCTGACAGTGCAATACTCTTTATCATACGAACCAAATTTTACATGCTAAACCACATGAACACACCTTTCGCGCAACTCTCTTAATATCCTTTGTACACGTAGCTGATACTTCTGACTGCAGGAAAGCCCGAATGGGACTGTGGGGGCAGTAAAAAAAAAAAAAAAACTTCACTTTACATTAATTTTCACATACTTTTTGTAAAAAGAGAAGGAAACCGAAAGAGGAAGAACAAAAAGAAACGAAGGAAGAAAGAAAAGAGAAAAAAAAACAAACAATAAGTGGTAAACCATGCCGTCGTAAAAAAATCAACCAATCAACTAAACAAATAGATAAATTATATCGATGTGGGTCTGTCAATAAATGTTTCTTCAGTCGGTACTTGAACTGAGCTAAACTTACCGCATTCTGGATTTCACAAGGAATCGAATTCCAAACTTTGGTTCCCATAATGCTTTATGACGAAGCCCGAACGTGTAGTGTTTCTCGCTTGGCTCGCCAGTAGTTCCGCATTTCTTGTGTTATACTCGTGATTTTTTATTTTTTTCTTCTTTTGTGTGGTTTATGGGAAAAAAATGATCAATTAATGGTGACATGAAATTAAGTTATTGTTTAAGTTAAGTTGAAGTAGTTTGTGGTAACTGCCCAGTGCCAGTCCATTTATGTCTTCTCATGGGCGGTTACCTATCATGATTGGTTATTATGTAATTTAGCAGTAAAATAATCTAATCTAATCTAATCTAATGATTAAACATGTTCATTTTAAATAAAACAGAAAACACTGTTGGGCCAAGTCCGTACAGACACTGGTATACAAACGTTCCAATCTGGTAATCTCTAATTTGTCCAACATTTAAAATATTATACTTTCGAAATGATGCCTGAATGAAAGATATTCCGAGAAAACAGGACCACGAGCACCAAATTCGAATTGCTTGCGCTTCGTTTAGGAGTCGTTCATTACTCCTCAACATGAGAGTCGCCACGCTCGCAAACTGACGGGGAAAGTAGGCTAATAGTATTTTAGAATCAGCTATTAGATATAATACAAATATGTATTTAAAGCGTGTATATATTTAAAGCGGACAGAAAGTTTAGCTTAGTTTAAGTAACTTCTGATTTTTGTGTCATCGACTAGGTTCTAATATATATCTAATTTATAATATTAATGTTTGATTATTCAAGCCAGACGAGATTGAATATTCCTTCAGCCCAACCACGCTGACTGTGAATCATATTTGATAGTGCAAAACGGATACGGCAGCTGAATTTTATTAGAGCTATATCTCGGCCCTTCTTGGCAAGAGTCTTCTTCAGGCTCAAAGCCGCTCAAGTTGGAAAAAGGAACTTGATGAAAAACGAATGAATTTCAGTGACTTGGTTTTCCACCAAAAGGGGCGGCCCCCCAATGCTGTCGGCCAGTCGGTAAAAAATAAACGAGTCGGCGCGAAGCGCCGTGATTTTTCGTCAAAACAGTTGATTTTGTTCATGAAAACAGTCAGTTTTTCTGAAAATCAGTCGATTGCTCGTCAAAACAGTCGTTTTTTCTGAAGATCAGTCGATTTTTTCAAAACTGTCGTTTTTTGTTCAAAAAAATCGGTAAAAATTACCAGCCAGTCGGTAAATGCCTTGCCCCCCCCCCCAACATTTTGTCTAGTAACGCCTCTGGTTAATAGTAGTATATGCAGCTTAAAACTCTAATTCTTCAAAAATTTTCATCGGGTAAGATTTATCTAATCAGGGTTTCGTGGGTAGTAGCCTACTTGTTGGTAACACCCAATGGGAAAAAACGGAGATCACAGTACGAGCCAGACAGCCAAAGAGCCTGCAGAGTAAGCACGCCTTTGTGAGACGCAGTTGCTCATTTTGGTTTATCATCGTCTGGAATTCCTGGAAATGGAAGAAACTGCCAAGGCTAATCCTTTCCGCATTTGTCTTTACCGTCGAGACACCGACTAGCGATTTGGACGCGCATACAAAAAAAGTAGCACAATGGAATTTATCCTTCCCAGCTGTTGTCTAAGGCTTAGTTCCCAAGATGTCCGGCTTTCAATACCGGAAGCAAAGGTTGCAGCAGCACGAGGGAACAAAGTCTTTACAGAATCAATTTAAAGCCCAAGTGGCAGTAGGTACAGTTTCCATTCCAATATTCGACTCATTTGAAACGCTGCTGTTTTTTCAAATATTGCAAACCTGTCTCTGCTGTTTTCAGCCTCGTTCGCCTCGCCTGGTTTGAAAGAGAAACACAGGAAAACTTGCACAATCAGTACTTCCGACCAATGAGCTACTCGGAAGCAATAACCGGGAGCTCCATCTGCCATGGAAAGAGCCAAACACGACAAAAAAAAACTTACATGGGAAGTTTGAGGGTAAGGTCCCAAGGTCCCGTAATAGGTTGGTCATAACACGTTACACATTTTTTTTTATCTTATTATTGGTTTGAGGCCTAGGCCATTTTTATAGATTATTTAATATCTGATATTTACATAAATCAGTATTTTGTTTTGCTATATACATGTTAACAGTTATATAGCTACTCGGAAGCAATAACCGGGAGCTCCATCTGCCATGGAAAGAGCCAAACACGACAAAAAAAAACTTACATGGGAAGTTTGAGGGTAAGGTCCCAAGGTCCCGTAATAGGTTGGTCATAACACGTTACACATTTTTTTTATCTTATTATTGGTTTGAGGCCTAGGCCATTTTTATAGATTATTCAATATCTGATATTTACATAAATCAGTATTTTGTTTTACTATATACATGTTAACAGTTCAAGATACAATGAATCAATATCAAACACGAACTAAAATAACAGGTTAGAGTAATTACAAAATTAGTTCGTCAATTACAATTCCATTATATCTCAAACAAATTAGATGTTCCTTCGGCCCAAGCGACTGCGAATCATATTTGACAATGCAAAACGGACACGTCACCTACATTTCATTATCGGTCCTTCTTGGCAAGGGCAATTCTAAGTGATTTCTAGACCAAGATAAATATCTTTGTACTTACCACAGCATCTATATCGTTATGATTCTCCAGCCTGATGCTAGAGGGCTGTAGAGACGAAGGGGTGTAATAAGATGGCGCTGATGGTTGCCGCGAAGTCCTATTTCCGACTTTTGATAGGAATTTCGCCGTTGCAGATTTATTCAAGTTTAAATGGTCAGCACTTCGTCCGTGACCTTTCCAGGCCATATAAAACTGAAATGGAAACGCGGATTAGGATAACGAATTTCCAAAAATTTGAATCCCTGAAATGAGTTTTTGAGAGGAAGACGATGATTCCTTTGGCGGAGAGTGTACACTGTAATGGGATTACTCTTGTCTTTATCGAGATAAGATTATCCCTAATTCGGATTAATTTTATCCCAATAGAGATAAGATTAATCCGAGTAGCAAATACTGCATCCTTATTCGGAGACACTTTTTACAGTGTAGGACAGGAGCATTAAGGAAAGAAAACGAGGATCTGAGGGAGTAGATGAATAATCCGATTGCAAGTTGTCCATGGAGGGCACAAACAAATAGAGAGCAATCAATAACCTTTAAAGGACACCTGAAAAATGAAACCATACTTGAACACACCATGGAGAATGCATTAAATTTACAGACATGGCCACAGAGAGCATTCTTCTCCTGAGCGTGAAGTTCTCAAAATAGGGATGTTCGTTTCTGGAGGTTTGCACATGTGGACTCCAAGACAAAAAGCGCAATTCATTCAAATCTTGTACAGCGCTGGCCGGATCGTATTGGAATTTCTTCTAGATATACGTTTGGGCTTAACTGGTGAAAAAGTATTCCAGAAGAAGGGTTGATTGGAGACATTTGTTCATTTCTAAAATTCTTCGGTACTGAAATAAGGACAGATGTAAAAATGGAGCAAAAATCATAGCTTGGAAACACTATTTCGTATTTTGACTGGGTTTTCTGCCGGCAATGTTAACGGAAGTCATACAAATAGGGATGATACTTGGTACTCTTCATTCAGGTGTCCTTTAAACGCAAAGCTATTTTTGGGATCCCAAACAAAAATGAGCGATATCTTTGAAACCGCAAATCCTTCAGTCCGCCCGTCTGTCATTTCTCCGCATTCCATCTAGGTTATAGGCCTGATTAGTCCTTTTTTTATGTTTATTTTTTGATCTTGTGCATCGAATACATTATTGAAAGCTCAGTGTATTTTTTCCTTTTATTTGTCCCTACTGCACTATTTTCCGCTCCTTAAGTGCGTAAATAAAATTTGATCATCATCACATAAAATCTTCCGAGCGGACTGAAACATCTTGATGAAAGTTCAGTTCAGTTCATTTATAATAATAACAATAATAATTGTATTTTTCACCCATCAAAAAGCACATGGCATTGACGGAGTAGGAATAAAGAAAGAAAGACTGTAAAAAGAGGAGACTAGACAAACATAGAGACTACGACAACATTGTCCTATCTACAAAACTATCCTATTGTAGAAGAATGCTCTCCCATTGATGCTTACAGCACAAATCTTACTAGAAATGATCTTTTCCCTACGAAACAGACCAGATAAAACGATTCTCGAAAACACCATTACTTTCCACCTGAAATTAGCGATTTTCTTGTTAGAGCTTGTCGACTCGATCCAGCCTTCCTGCTCTCAAGTGCGGCGGCTGCGCGCAAAACGTTTGAAAACTGAACGCGCCGTGGTTAAAAAGTTGTAAAACTAAGCAAATAAAAGAAGTCAAAAAGAGAAGATTATCATATCCTTATTATGTGAAAGGGTTGTTAGCGGGACATTTAAGATTCCGGCAAACTTTGCGTTGTCTGACGGGCAAAAGTCGGCACAGCCGAAAAAGCGATAAAAAATTCGTAGACACAAAACGAAACAATGGAGAAAGCTGGGAATTTTAGAAGCTTATTCTTCCACAAGGGAGCTAGCTATATTATAAAAGGCAGAATAAGCAAGAGGGGTCCTTTAATGTTATTGTTGTAATTCTGTATAAGTTGTCCAACTGCGGTAAGTGGGTCAGTGATGTTGTAAGTAGTGACGATTTTACCATTTCGGGTCCAAGGAGGGAGAGAGTCCAAGGAGCAGGAATTTACAGAAAAGAAAATAAATAGAGCGATTTTTTTTGTTATCAGTGTTAGTTAACATTCGCCAGAAAGGTGCGATGGATAAAATGTGAGGCAGGGCCACCGAATTAAAAATATGGCCACCGAGCTGTATTCGACTGCACTAATGAACAAGTCAGTTAGATGTATCCTAATAGCATTTCGGTTCGAAACCAGGAAAGATAAAGCATGTCTGGACTTCCATCATCAGACACATTATTGTTTTATGGGAGGGGTGAGACTATGGAACCATACCGAATACCTTTATGGACACGACCAGAACGTTCAGTTAACTTAGGGCTAATACCGGTATCAGGTCAAAACCGCAAAAACTGGAACAGGCCAAAAACAGCAACGGTCTTCCCTACTTTCGTATTTTCTTTGTCTCATTTTCGACACATTGTTGGAGGCTTGTCAGCTGTTTGTCGAATGACTCTCGAATGTTTTCAGGGTAACCAACTAGAGGATTAGGTTCTAAAGGCTTAATGAAGACATTAGTATACATCTTACAAACAGCGCTTCTAAACCCACGACTTTCTACCGATTTGTACTTATGTTGTTCTGATCGCAGCCGTATTTGTCAGTCGCGGTTTTTGCTCTGTCTGTTTTAAGACCTTTCAAGAGTCCTTAAGTCACAACATGTCAATCCATTCGGAAATCATCGTGGTCACAGACACAAAACTGATGATTGGAAAAACTGGTTGTCGTGGGCGAATTTGTTTTTGCAATTTTTCCCGGTTTCAGTAGTGTTTACCAGACTGTCAGAAATTTCATAACAGATAAAACTAGGATGCGCGGTTTAACAGATAATGCGTAACAGATAACACTTCGGATGTTTGAAAACGTTATGTATGAAATGCTATGCTATGCGAAGAGCAAAAAAAAAGCATCTACTGACTTTATTCCTTATCGTCATGACGTCGGAAAACTCAGCAGAATCTTTTTGGCGTTTTTTCGGTTCTTCCTGATGGTTCAAGTTCAAGTTCAAGTTTTTTAATTTTACACAAAAATACAAATACATTATACTAGCACTGTGGAGAACAAAAATTCGAACATGCAATGCTTGTCAAAAATTTTACTACAATAACAACAACTACGTAGGCTACCCTATGAATCTAACAAAAAATAAAATACTTAAAAAAAACCCGCCAAAAGTAACATTTTGCATAACATTTTGAAACACAACAGATAACATCGAAAGTCTTATCTGTTAGTGTTATCTATCTATAATATCGGAAGTGTTATCTGTTACGAATCATCTACTGAAACCGCCCATCCTCGCGTTATCTGTTATGGGTTGTCGTGGGTGAAGTTTTTTTTTGCAATTTTTTCCCGGTTTCAGTAGTGTTTACCAGTGTGCTATTGTTTATTTTTGTTGTTGAAGGTTTATATGACCATTAATGACCATCAATGAGCTCAAATAAATTAATTAATTAAGATAGTGCTCACTTTCGGTCGGGATCCCAAGAACTGTTGAAACAAGCAGGACCGATCTGAACAGGGTATTACACTGTAAAAAAAATCTTGCAGTATTTACTACTGGGATGAATCTTGTCTCTAATGAGATAAGATTATCTCTAATTCGGATTAATCTTATCCCAGTAGAGATAAGATTAATCCCAGTAGCAAATAATGCAGTTAACTTTAATCCTTACTCGGAGAAACTTTTTACAGTGTAGATTTTTGTAGAGGCCAATGACCTATTTTTTGCATTATATTATTAGTATTATTTTAGATTGCCCCTCTGATCGACGGGCACTAGATTTTTTTAGAGGCCAATGACCTATATTTGCATTATTTTATTATTATTATGTTAGATTGCCCCTCTGATCGACGTTCTAATGATCTTAGCAAGACCGCAGGAAGAGACCTTTTGCATAACTAAATCCTCTATCCAAATCTTTCCTCTGATTCGTAAAGTTGGAATATTTCAAAGTTACGGTGAACTCGGAACTTTGGGAGACCGGAAGAGAACGTGGCCTTCTTGTTGAGTACGACTCGTGAACTAGTTAATGAGGGATGCGGTACTGACTAGATCCAATCGTGAAGAGTTGAACTGTTCGAATTTCCACTCTCGATTCTTGCATTAAAATAGTCAGTGATAAATATTCAGATTGTACATAGTGTTGTTAGTATGTTAATTTTTATGAGGTTTGTCAAAGTACAGGAAGGGTCAATGTAAATTTGAACAACTTTGGGAAATTTGTGTAAAATGTACAAGAAATGCCCGTGCTCTAGCACTCTAGCGCAGTGGTTCCCAACCGGTGGTGCGCGTACCCCAAGGGGTACGCGAAATAACCAAAATTGATTTAGTTTGTAGCTTCAAAATCTCGTCTCACTCATTTATGATTGCCGAAAGCCTAGTATTACCAGCAGAGTATCACCAGTCAAAATGCATCTTAAGGGGCAAGGTATTTTTACTAACCGACTATTTTTTTTTTTAAATAACTGTTTTTAAGAAAAATCGCGGCGCTTCGCGCAGACTATTTTCTTTTTAATCGTCTGGCCGACCTTTTTGGGGAGAGGGTGTTGTCAACCTGTGCGTGACGCCTCAGATTACAAGCCCTAGTGCAAATTCAGTGAAATAATGTTGTTTCCAAAACAGCTAGCCTACAGCCGCAAAACCTGTTCCTGTGTCAAACAATATTGTTTCAAGAAGAATCGAAGACATTGCTAGTGATATTGTCATTCAGGTTGCGAAATGAGCCAAATTGCGATGCAGCTTGATGAAAGCACGGAGAAAATCAAAACCAAACACAGAAACAGCTGACAGTAAAAAAAAAAAGCCGTTAATGACGTCTAGCCGAGCTTTGACAAAATGTTAGCTACAAAACAGCCTCTAGTGATTGCCTCATTGATTTTGTAGATATTTCTGCACGTGTATGCCGTACCATTTATGATAATTAATATCGTCTTTTCCACGGTTTGAAAAAGGGGGTACGCAATCTTTTCGAACCTTGATTAGGGGTACGCGGTACGGAAAAGGTTGGGAACCACTGCTCTAGCGTAACGTGTGATACTGATTTGGATGAGTACCTTGTAGCGAATAGTGGAAATGATGTTCAGCAACCTCATGGTAAGAACGGATAACGAAAAGAGCGTCTGCCTCTCAGCCATTGCGCAGAGCCAAAATCCGCGTCTCGATTCCGTAAATATGGACCGGCTGCTTATCCCTGATAGCTCGCCATTTCGTTTCTTCATATTTATGATTCGTGGCGCATAATATGCCACTAGTCGTGATAATATCGCTTCCAACAAAACGGTTGAATCTCTTCTTTAAAAAAAACCACTTTATTTGCATACAAGATTTGAGAAGGAGGATATTTGGGCGAGACATGATGGAACAGAAGAATTTGGTAAGATGGAAAGAAAAAATTTTCAGCTTTCGTCGGTTTCTGGAGGTTTCTCAAGCAGACTATGAAGCATCGGGAGTGTTTTGGGGGTAAGGGGGTATACTATAGTGGTTTGTTTTTGGTGTTTATTATATCATGATTATTTATTTATTTATTTAAACTAGGAGACGACCAACTTGGGTCAAAAAATGACAAAATAAGTAACAAGCATTGGCATAAATATAAACTATAAATAAAATAGAACAAAATTTCAGCAGATCAACCTGGAGAGAACCCACAATATAGTAGGGTACCCCACGACAGCCAAATTGGCAAACTCAGCCGCATATGGGAACTCGCCATCACCAGAAGAAGAGGATTCTCAGAGCGCAGAATTCGTGTCTGGAGTGATAGGGCAGATGCCCGCCTCACTTCACCAAAAGATGGAAGACCTTCACCAACAAACATACCTGAAGCACGGTAGCAGTGTTCTAACGCCACCGCGGTTTTCCGCCACCATATGTTTTCCGCCACCTTTTATGTGAAAAGGGTGTTTACCGCCACCCAGGAAATCTTACGTCCCCAAGAGGATTGGTTCCTCTACAGGGTAGGGTCAAATCTTGCCAGGCCTAATATTCTGATGGGGTGTCGAGCGCCAACCGGATTACGTATCACAGCGATTAAGGGCTCTCGGCCAAACCTGCTCCAAAACGTCGCAAAGTCTGCAGAGAACTGGAGGAGAGGCTACTGAAAGTTAAAATTACGTATCAAAAAGTCTTCAAGAGAAGCACTTCTGCGGGCGATTTCTCACCTTTTGAAACCTGAATAGTTTGGGGGCCTTGAGTAGTTGAAGTTGTACAGTTTCTTTAGCTGGACTTAAATAAATAATTATTTGAAACGTTAAGCTCTGTCTTCGTATTAGCTAGGATTAACGTAGAGTTGGCGTTGGTGGCGGTAAACCCCTCTTCGCATTAAAAGATTTAGATATTGGATTACATGAACCAGCTACCTGCACTAATGAGTTGGCGGAAAACATACGGTGGCGGTGGACCTACCAAAATATTTGACCCTTTCGTCTGACCCAACTAATCCTATTGATGATGCAAGATTTCCTGGGTGGCGGAAAACATACGGTGGCTCTAAAGCACGGTGGCGTTCGAACACCCACTTCCTGAAGCACTACAGTTCCAAGAGAACCCATGCAACCACCTTAGTCAATTGTTGTATAGGACCCGCGAAGCACTCTCACGCTTCAAGGTAAGCCTGTTCACGAGGGAAACGCAATCGTTGCGTTTTTGCAGATACCATGGTATCTGGTACCACGGTCTAAAGTCGTTCTTGCAGTTATCGTGGTATCTGGTACAACGGCCAAAAGGTGTAGTTATCGTGGTATCTGGCCAGTTATCGTGGTATCAGATATTCACATACCACGGTCCGACCGTGGTAATTGGTCGTGGTATATGAAAAAGTCATCTCACTTTCATCCATTTTAGCCAAATTGGTGGGAAAGAAGTTTGGCACTTAGCGGCGTGACTGAATATCAGTTTTTCTTTTGGATTGACTTCGAAATCTGCAATTTAAGGTTTAATGGAAAAATTGCCACAATAGCAAAAGCTAAACAATAGGCAACAAGGAGAAAATAAATAAACACACAGTAATAACTAACAACATCTAAATAATAAACCATCAACACAAAACTTAAGACAAAATACAAAACAAATCAAGAACAAATCAAGAACCGAACAGGCACAAATGAACAACAAAGGTGAAATTTTATTGGTTATTAAAATAATTAGTAACAAGGGGGGAGAATGAGTGGAGCCGACGTGCGGTACTTGATGCTGGAAACGGCTTAAGTAAATTGGAGTGTCTCGTAGGGTAAGTCGGTTCAGGGAGTTGTTCGGAAGGAGGTGGCGGAATCTGTTTGACTGCAGAATTTTCTTACCAAAATCTGTTGTTAAATTTAGGCGTCTTTTCTTTAATGGTTCAAGCCGGAGAGTTTTAAGCGCCTGGTCATAATTAGTGTATTCGTGAGAAAGTATGATTTTAACAACCCGCGTCTGGATTGATTCAATTAAATCGTGCAATATTCGTTTTTGCAGAGCAACTGTATGTCAGATACCACGGTTACTGCAAAAACGACTAACTGCAGATCCAGTTACCGGGGTAACAGGTACCATGGTATCTGCAAAAACGCAACTAATAAAGTTGCGTATAGTACGCTCTGAAAAGAAAAGATTTACAGGAGCATCACACCTACAAAATCTACGAATTAGCAGATTAAGATTTGTGAGTATTGTTTTCATTATTTTTTTTTTTTTACTGCCATGGCCCCTGGGACTTTTGGGGGAAATAAATTCACTATTCATAACATATTAGAGCGAATCGAACAACAACAAGAGCTGTAAGCTCATATGGCACTTGCATGTGTCAAGATGATTTGATTGATCAAGAGTAAGTTTCGACTTTGCGGTTGAGATGCGCGCTATAAGGGAGCTGGAACTTCATTTGTAAGCAAAACCCTTGAGGCAAAACTGCTAATGGGCTGATGGGCATCACGAAATCATATATTGCTTAAAAGTATTTTTTTTACTTTGCGGTCAAGATTGGTACTTTAAGGAATAATCGGATTTGGGAAGTAGCAATTTCTAAGCAAATGTTGTTGAGTCTCCAATATTCCAGCGAAGTTTCATCGTCCTAGCACATCAGGAAGTACCTTAACGCGCGATCACCGGAATCCCAGACCCCCCTCCCCCTCCTCCAACTCCACCCATAATAACCGGAGCCAATCCTGTTCTGTAAATGATTAATCCAGAGCATCTGTTTGTCATTCCCAGGAAGTTCGATCCAGATCACACCAGTATAAGCGGGTCAAGTATTTTCCGCCCTCCCCCCGATAATTGCCGGATTCGGTCCGGAAATGAAAAATGTCACAAGAGAAAAATGTCCTCTGTTTAATTATTAAATTTCACTCGAATCCGATCACCCGTTCCAAAGTTACGCATGACTCAATATTCCGGATTCCCCTCCCTCAACTCCCCCCCCCCAAGATTATCATATCGAGGATTTTTTTTTTATTCCAAGTCAGTTTGACCGGGTCCCTGATATGCCTTCCAAGTTTCGTCGTGAAAATCCCCCAAAAACGGAATTCCGGGAGACCCCTCCCCCCCCCTTCAAGTGTCCGGATCCAGTCAAATTATGTAAAAGATTTATCCAGATGTTTGTTCTTCCCAGCAAGTTTCACTCCGATACCATCATTCTAACCGTTTCTCGAGATTTCCGGTCCACCCCCCCCCCCCCACCCCACCCAGCTCCCCCGCGGTGCACGTAGCCAATCCGATTCAGCAAATGACTTACCTAGAGCATCTGTTTGTTCTTCCCACAAAGTTCCATCCCGATCCCTCCATTCTAAACGGGGCACGTATTCCCCCCCCCCCCCCCAATAGTTGCCGGATCCGGTCCGGATATGAAAAAAATCATCGGAGAAATGTCCTCTGTTGAATTCTTAAATTTCACTCGAATCCGATCAACCATTCCAAAATTACGCATGACTGAAAATTTCGGATTCCCCTCCCTCCCCTCCCCCCACCATTATCTGATCGACAAAATTTTTATTTTGAAGTCAGTTTGATTGTGTCCCTGATATGCCTGCCAAGTTTCATCGTGAAAATCCCCAAAACCACCATCACCGGAATTCCGGGACCCCCCCCCCCCATAAGTGTCCGGATCAAGTACAATGGCCTAAAGAACTTATCTAGAGCAGATGCTTGTTCTTCCCAGCAAGTTTCACTCCGATCCCTCCATTCTAACCGTTTCTTGAAATTTCCGGTCTCCCCCCCCCAACTCCCCCCTGGCTACCGAATCCGGTCAAGACTTTAAACGGGACATTACAGATATATATTCTGTTCAGTTATGAAGTTTCATTACAATCCGATCATCCGTTCGAAAGTTACACACTTCTCAATTTCCCGGATTCCCCTGCGGATTCCCCTCCCTCCACTCCCCCACCATTATCTGATCGACAATATTTTTATTTTGAAGTCAGTTTAATTGGGTCCCTGATATGCCTGCCAAGTTTCATCGTGAAAATCCAAAAAACCACCATCACCGGAATTCCGGCCCCCCCCCCCCCCCCATAAGTGTCCGGATCCAGTACAATGGTCTAAAGGACTTATCTAGAGCAGATGCTTGTTCTTCCCAGCAAGTTTCACTCCGATCCCTCCATTCTAACCGTTTCTTGAAATTTCCGGTCTCCCCCCCCCCCCAACTCCCCCCTGGCTACCGAATCCGGTCAAGACTTTAAACGGGACATTACAGATATATATTCTCTTCAGTTATGAAGTTTCATTACAATCCGATCATCCGTTCGAAAGTTACACACTTCTCAGTTTCCCGGATTCCCCTGCCCTCCACCCCCCCCCAAAATGGTCGGATCAGAAAACTGATTATTCCTAATTTTGTTTGGTCGGGTCTCTGATATGCCTGCCAAGTTTCATGGTCCTAGCACAACTGGAAGTACCCTAACTCGAAAAAGTGTGACAAAATGCCCTAAATTTTCAAGTTTCCAGCGCCCCGCACTCCCCCCCATATGGTCGGATCGGGAAACTGATTATTTCCAGGTTAGTTTGGTCGGGTCCGTGATATTCCTGCCAAGTTTCATTGTCCTAGCTCATCTGGAAGTACCCTCACTCGAAAAAGTGTGACAAAATGCCCTAAATTTTCAAGTTTCCAGCGCCCCAGCTCCCCCGCATATGGTCGGATCGGGAAACTTATTATTTACAGGTTACTTTGGTCAGGTCCCTGATATTCCTGCCAAGTTTCATTGTCCTAGCTCATCTGGAAGTACCCTAACTCGAAAAAGTGTGAAAAAATGCCCTAAATTTTCAAGTTTCGAGCGCCCCCACTCCCCCGCATATGGTCGGATCGGGAAACTGATTATTTCCGGGTTCGTTTGGTCGGGTCCCTGATATTCCTGCCAAGTTTCATTGTCCTAGCTCATCTAGAAATACCCCAACTCAGAAAAAAAGTGACAAAATGCCCTAAATTTGCAAGTTTCCAGCGCCCCGCACTCCCCCCCCATATGGTCGGATCGGGAAACTGATTATTTCCAGGTTAGTTTGGTCGGGTCCCTGATATGCCTGCCAAGTTTCATTGTCCTAGCACATCTGGAAGTACCCTAACTCGGATATGTGGGACAAAAAAACTCGGACCGACCGACAGACCGACAGACGGAATTGTGATCGGTATATGGCACTTGAGCCAGAGGCTGCAAGTGCCATAAAAACAGTAGCCGAGTCCAGAATGAAATCACAGCACCAGCTTTAACTCCAACCAACTTTCAGAGAAGAAGTTCAGAAAAGCAGATACTTAAGGGAGAATCTTTGATTGATTTTCCACAAGTTTATTTTCCAGCTTGAGCGGCTTGAGCCTGAAGAGGGCCCTTGCCAAGAAGAGCCGAAATATAGCTCGAATAAAATGTAGCTGACTTTTCCGTTTTGCACCGTTAAATATGATTCGCAGTCAGCTTGGGCTGAAGGAACATCTATATTAGAGCTGGTGTACCTAACCACAACGTCGCCGAGTTCGGGTAGGTGGTGCCACTCATTCTGTCAAACCGTGATAAAAAGCAGAGGGAATTCTTTTCGTAACTCTAGTGAGTTCTTGTTATAAAGAGATATACATATTTGTCTCCTCTTGTTGATTAGGTTGACCCTTTGTGTGTGTGGGGGGGGGCCTGGATCATTTTGGATGGCTTATCAGTGGCGAATCTATGAAACTGATTCTGCAGGGTCCGCCTCTAAGAGAGGATCAACATTTGCTAGAACGTGAACCCAGTTATATTATTATTATTACATTTGGCGTTAAGCTTTTAGCTTGTCGCCACTACTACACAAGTACAAACGGATCAGATACACTCTAGACACAGAAACTGACACACTAGAAAAGTAAACAAATTTTCAAACTACAAAAGCAACTGCGTAAAATGGGGTGTCGACTATCCCACGCTTAAACGTTTGGATACTGCCTGAATGAACTTGTGCTGGCAAACTGTTCCACGGTTCAGTTACCCTATTGACGAATGAACACTGACCAATTTTCTTATGTGGCTTCGGAGGGTACAGTTTATAAGGGTGTTGGCGAGTTGTATGGTAGTGACTGAACTTGAAAAATGTATAAGGGTCGAGATCACCTACTCCTTTAATTATATTTAATTATCGACACCTTCGAAACTTTAGCGACGGGAGCACTGGGCAGCACACTATAAAAAGTTTCTTCGAATAAGGATTAAAGTTAACTGCAGTATTTGCTACTGGGACTAACCTTATCTCTACTGAGATAGCCCAAATACGAATTAGAGATAAGATTATCTTTTTAGAGACAAGACTAATCCCAATAGCAAATACTGCAAGATTTTTTTTTACAGTGTACTTTGAAGTACACGCCAGTGCCTGCATAGTTGTCCTATCCCTTGCAATGAAGTATCAGAAAGGACGTAACCCGTGGGCATTCAAGTATCAGAAGTCCTATAGACTCAAGAGGAGACTCAGATCAGTTGTCCTATTAGAATGGCGCCATGACTTAGTCACGGAATTCGGAAGGAAGTGCTTGTCAACAGAAAAGCACAGGGGTATTCTGCCTGACTACGCAGTAAAGAATGGTGAACAAGCACGCACCGGAACGGCAAATAAATTAGCTACAAAACCCACCAAGTGACTCTTCTGATAGATTCCTTAAGTCATTTGTGCCATATTTTGTGAAGTTTTTTAACAAGTGAAGACACGTAGAATGTTTTGACAATTAATCTAGTATTACATATGTTATTTTTTATGTTTGGCATACCGTTTAATTTTGTTACAAAGTTATGAAGTCGTACAAGTTTTAAATGAATTGTATATATTACATATATTTGCTTTAAGTTGACAGTCCTATGTTATCATGTTGTGAATCAGATATTTAGGAATAAATACGATGATGATGATGTAGTTGATGAAGTATGGAAGTAGGGTAACAACAGTATTCATTTACGTCAAAAGACGGGGGTGACTTTTGGCTGCACTTGCAATCAAAATTCGTCAAGCTGCTCGACTATCAGCTTTTCAGCTAGGGCCTGAACAGAACCCTTATGGGCCGAAGTATTACTGTTGAAAAAAGTCACGGTTTAGTCCCATCAAACACTATCTAGTCCGGCAAAGTTAAAGGAAAATTTTTGTTCATTAAATTTGTGATTTATTTTCCTCAGTTTTTAGAAGTGTACAGTCCCCTTGTGGTTTTCCGTTTTATCTCAAACCATACCTTGGAGTGAATAAGGAATTTTTCATTCTCCAGACCGCAACTCATGAAGATTGCTGCATGTCCAGTTGATTAGGTTCTGATGGAAGATTCTAGGATCACCCCAGAGGCGCCATTTCAGTAAACATTAATGGACTCCTCGCACTATTTACTCTTCAACTTACAATATTTTAAAATATTTGAATACTTTAAAGTTATGTTGTGCTTTCAACAAGTAACCCACGGTTTTGGCTGTTTTAAGCCTTTTCCGAGACCCGCTGACTTATAGCGAAAACAGGGAAACAATTTACATAACCGGTTTTTCTGATGGAAAAACTTCTCGCAGACAACCGTCGACAGCCCGATACACATCGAAGGTAGCAAAACACGGCAAGTAAGAAAATCAGCGTGGTTTTGTTATAGGGGATAGAAAGTACCGTACGAAATTGGGGTCTCCGGGTTTAGAAATATATGAAGTGATTATGGAAGTAGGTTAAGTTAGTATTATAGGGAAGACATGTCCTTTAAGGAGAGGGTCCAAAGGTCAACTTTGTTCCCCTATCACAGGTTAATCGCTCATACTAAAAATTGTACTCTTTTTTGGGGTAAATTTAAAATAGTTATATTCCATAAGAGCAGGGACCCATAAATTTCCTGTAATGACTCGCCATTCAGGGGGCTTGTCAATAAGAGATTTCTGATGCACTCTTGACCGAGCGTCAGATAGTTCGAGAAATTCCCACGGCGATAAGATACCCGACTATCCAGATCGACAAAATTTTTCGCAGCTGTTGTGCTGGACTAGGAATATTTCTCTGTAATGGAAGAGTATCCTGGATCTTTTGTCCTAGCTTAGGTACCTGGTGGCATGCTGAATAGTCCCAACAAATTTTGTCTATCTGAGCTAGAACGCCGATTCGACCCAAGCGGAATTTTTGGAAACTAGGCGAGGCTCGGGCAACATAGCAACATAGAAGCATAGGAAATGACAAGCCCCCTGAATGGCGAGTCATTACAGGAAATTTATGGGTCCTTGATAAAAGTAACGTCATTTAAGTCAAGTAACCGAGTAAGTAGTTCGAATATTCCTCAAAGTGTCACCATTTAACATCAAGTAACCGGCCTTTTCGTATCTGCGCTCTGCCGGATTTGTGCATATTTTTTTTTTAGAAGTAGTAATATCAATAAACGAACCTGAATGGCTATAAGGTTTGAAGCCAAGCTGACCATTCATTTCAAATAAAATAGCAAAACGAGATTTTCAGGGTTTTTCTTCATCAGCTAGTTACCCCTCCAAGATGATGTGCGAGGTATAATTACAATTTCGGATATTTCGGTTTCACTTCCGGCAAACCGACCTCAGCGAAAGAAACAAAATAAATCATAAAATCCACCACAGTAACGACAGGAAAACGATGCGGAACCAACAAACAATAAGATGACATGTAACTAAAAACCAGAAGAACGATGCGGAATGAACGACATGCAGATAAAAGTAAAATAACCTCTGTCATTCCTAAACGACTTCTCTGGGACTCAAAGTCATACTTCCACGACTTGTCCCTTCACTCAATATCTAGGCGACGGTGTCTGCTGGGTCTGCAGCTATTGTGAATTCTGTAAGTTATGTCTCCTTCGTGTTTTCTTTTATACCCTATTATTTCCACGGTCTTCGTGCTTATTTTGACGGGTTAATAATCAAGTCATCTCATCATCATATTCCATGAGGTCATTCCCAGATTCACCCTGCGGTTTCAGAAGAAGTTACCTGTGGCTTCTGTCCTTGAGTGGAACTCATGGACTATTTTTTCGTCTCTCCGTGTTGTTTTTGGGGTCGATTTCCATTTTTTATTGCCGTTTTACTTTTGACCTGTTTCGGCTCTGTCGTTCCGTGACTTGTTCACTCATCGTGATGTTTAATAAAATACATTCAGTCGTTATTGCAGTCACAACAAGGAGCAAAGAATGCAATATGACGAACGCTTTCGTCTGGAATGTGTTTCGAATCAACGCATGGTACGCGAATGAAAAGCTACTCGCCCGAAACAAGCTTCATGAAAAGGGTGTGCTCTACATATTTCCATGATGGCTTCTTCAGAAAGTTCGAGGGGTAGCTGACTCGGTGGGCGCTTACTATACTGGGCACCGGCTGGGCACAACCGGCACATCCTGTACAAGTCGTTTGTGCGAGAGTACAAAATACGTGGGGGGTCCCTATATAAAATACAATCTCACCTGCCCCCCCCCCCCCACTTCCTGTTCGGGGCTGGCCCAGTTCATAGCTTGCAAACCATGACAGTTATGAAGTTAAAATGTGGTGTGCTTGTGAGCATTGGGGCTCACATGTGCCTTTTGGGGGTCCCGCTCCCCATAACCAACCAGTTCAGTATTCAACTAGGCTCAGATTGACCAGTGACTTAAGTTCGTAACTAGACTATGGTTAGAGTTTGGACGATAAAATTTCGTGTACTACAGATCCTAGGGTCTGGGGTTCCCTATGGAACATATAATCTCAGCTGCCCCACACCCCTTCCTGTTCGGGGCTGGCCCAGTTCATAGCTTGCAAACCATGACAGTTATGAAGTTAAAATGGGGTATGCTCAATTCAATTCAATTTAATTTCAAAATACTTTCCACGGACATGCCGAATAGCAGTATTGTCGTATAATGACCTACACAATAAATCACAATCGTCAATTAGACCATAACTATAACAGTTAAAACTCAAACTTGCGTACATTCAATGGTCATATTCACAATTCGTCATGGGCATTAAAAAGTTAGCATTGGGGCTCACATGTGCCTTTTGGGGGTCACGCTCCCCATAACCGACCAGTTCAGTATTCAACTAGGCTCAGATGAACCAGTGACTTAAGTTCGTAACTAGACTATGGTTAGAGTTTGGACGATAAAATTTCGTGTACTACAGATCCTAGGGTCTGGAAGTTTTAACAGAACTGCACCCCCGAGGGGTGGCAGCTTCGTGGGCAACTGGTCCCAGACTGCTAGGTGAGTTCACTTCGTGACCTGACAACGGGTAAAAGAGGCTATGGGTAAGTCCGGACGTTTTTTACTCTAGGGTCTCTGCAAGTCACGGTTTTGAAGTCTCGGCTTCAACTTGGCCGTCGTGTTTGGTTTGTAACGTCACAACTTCCCGCGGAATGTGCGCCACTGTCATATCATCTTGTGATAATTTTACGGTGAAAATAGTCACACCCATTTGGCGCCAGGGCTCGATGTGCCGACTCGCCCCCATCCTGTTTCACCCGAGTCTCCCTTATCAAGACTTCAAGTTAGGTATACTTGTTGGCATTGTGGTCTCGATATGCCTTTCGGGGTCAACCCACCAGGGGCGTCCCGACTAGGGGGAGGGGGGAGGGGGGGGGGCGACCCCCACACCCCGAATGTTGTCGGCCAGTCGGTAAAAATAGGAGAGTCGGCGCGAAGAGCCGCGGTTTTTCGTAAAAACAGTCGATTTTTTTCTTGGAAATAGTCGATTTTTTTTAAAAACAGTCAGTTTCTCGTAAATATAGTTGTTTTTTTCTTAAAAATAGTAGTTTTTCGTAAATTCAGCCGATTTTTTGTCAACACAGTCGTTTTTTCTCAATAAAGTCGTTTTTATCTATTTCAATTTTTCAATTTATTTAATAATAAAGCAAAACATATCTCTCGTGGGCAGAGCCCAAATACGATGTTTTTGTAGTCATAAATAGAGATAAAATAAGTTGTCAACAGATAATTTAAAAGAAAAAAAATAACAAAGCAGATAAATGCTAAAGATCATTGTAGGCTACTGCTTTACGAAGCTTGGCACAAAGCTTCTACTGTAGCGCATAGTGTTACAGTAGATTGGGGTCAATTTGGGAACCTTTTCAGCCACTTCTCGGGGGACGAGATCTTACAGGAACAAAGGGTGGGGGAAGGAATGAACGGTACATCGGGGCTGGAGAAGGGAGGAGCCAAAGTTGCGGCATAGTTTTTCGCGGCGGAAGAAACGGATTCAGTTTTAAATTCGTTGAGGTAAAAAGAGTACGGTAGGGGGGAAACGCCATAGATAATTTGCAGCGATCTCTTCTGAGCTCGCTCTATTTTATCAGTTTCACCTTGGGTAATAGCAAAGTGCCAAACCGGACAAGCATATTCGACTAAGGGTCGAATGAAAAAGCAAAACAATAGCTTTAGCTTGTCCTTAGGAACCCGAAACTTTTTCATTGTTTTTGGCATTGAATTGCGCTGTTAGCTTTCTTTACAATTGTCTTTGTATTTTCATGCCACGAAAGGTCAGAAGAGATCACCACACCTAGTAGCGTTGTTTTATCACTGATGAGCCCAGGGTCGATAGGAGGTTCGAAAGACGGCCGAGTTTTTCTAAGAAAAGAAAAGGTCGTAACCGAGCACTTATCTTTATTCACGACCACATAAAAACAGTCGGCAAAAATGACCAGCCAGTTGGTAAATACTTTGCCCCCCCCCCCAAAAAAAAAATGTATTTTGGCTAGTAACGCCTCTGCCACCCACACCTGCATTCTCCCGGTTTAGGGGCAACTGGGCCCATATATCCCAGTGTTTGACAGTGTAAAATGGATATCAAAGATGATTCGCAGTCAGCTTGGACTGAAGGAATTTTTATTTCCCATTGGCTCCGTAACTTGACGAAGCTTAGATGTTGAAATTTCGTAGACTTGCAGATAGGGTCTACAAATGTCTTTGGGTTGAACCTCTCCCACCCTCCAATGTCTCGTTCTTATTTCAACACTCCACGTTTGAGCGCTTGTGCACTTATTAATCATTTGCATACAAATATCTACAAACTTTACGGATGAAAACTCAATGCTCAAAGCAGAGCCGACTTATCTCCAAAGCTACCATACAACTTCATCCAAGAGTCACCATGCATCGGGGGTAGCGTGGTGGGCCACTCTCTTGGCCTGGCTTGATAAATGAATCCGCAGTGTAAATGAATTCTAAGTGAATGAATAGTTTAGCTGGACCAGCGGTGATCAGGTAAGTAAAAAGTTAGTCTGCGTCTCATTCAACATCGATTGGTAAGACGGGATTTGGAGAAAATCTCCTGCTGGTCAAATTATTTAATTTGTTCTACAGGGGCTAGAGCTTAGCCGGTACCTGTCTAGCTAGACCATAGAGTAAATATTATTTCTGAATCTAATGCTCTTAATGACTAACTCTCCTTGCCGATGCAAAGTCGCTGTGTACCTAGCAAAAGAGCCAGAGCGGGGCCACAGCTGTCCCCAACGTTCGCCGTCATCGGTTGACACAGGATTTGAATTGTTGAGTTTGAGTCGTTAGTGAGACGTTTTCTCGTTCTTCCTGAGGACAACTGGCGTGTTTTGGACTTGGTCATATATAGAGCGTGTTCCACCCTCGTACCAATAGTAACTATTAGTTACTAAATCCGTTCCAACCTCACGAAAAGTCACTACGCTGACCGTTCCAGCCTTCTCGAAATAGTAACTAATAGTAACTATTTGCTTACCACCCTCTGGAGCGTGGTAAGCGTAGTAACCACGAATCTCTGTCACGTGATTGGTCGGATTCACCCGAGGCATGATATTCCGCTGGAAAATAGAAAAACCGTTCCAGCCTTGACGACAAAAAGGCAGAATTTGTGACGTCATGCGTGGTAACTACGGTAAGTAGGATGGAAAACGCTCATAGTTTCGACTCGACGTTCTTCGCGTCAAGAAAGTACGCGGAATTCAAAATAAAACAGACGAGAAGTTTCAAGGATCTTTCGCTGAAAGTTTACGACATACGAACACATCGTACCATTGTTACGGTGGTTTTCTTTCTATTTCAAGAAAAATAAAACAAAGTTTCGGAAGCAAGGGAGAACATCCGATCAGGGGAGAATATATTTGATCTAAGCCTCCGTCCACTCCCAAAAACGTGCCACACAGGCGAAAGAGACCACACGTTTTGCACAACGTTTCAGAAATATAAGAGGATTTTCGCTTACAGAATTTTCTCGCACAGGTGACGCATTGGCAGTCGTAACCCGTGAGTCAGATTAGTCAGCACAACCCCATTCACCACGGCCTTCCTGTGTGGCGACATCTTTCGTCGGCTTACAGGTTTCTTCAGAATGAGCGTGCTGCTGTTATGCTTTGATAATATTTATTGCAAAAAGCCTGGCCGTCTCAAAAACAAAGAAGAAAGCAAACAAATAAGAAGAACAAGAGCTGAAAGCTCATATGGCACTTGTAAGAACAGTTAGCATGTCTGTCAGATACGGTTTGCAGTTGTCAAGGCTGCATCTCTCTTCCGATATTCATATCATCAGAAAATCGGCTTGACCTACTAAATCTGAAATGGTTATTCTACTCACTGATAACTGTTTCTCCCACAACGATGATCGGATCGGGGGAGGGACTATTTTTAAGCCAATCTGACAGAGTTCCTAACATACCTGCCAAGTTTCATGGTCATAGCACATACTGCCAAGTTTCATGGTCATAGCACATTTGGAAGTACCTCAGCTCGTGATGACCAGAATTGTAGAAAACCCTCTCAACCCCCCCCCCCAACTGTGACAAGATCCGGTCCTGTTTTGTCAGTATTGTCTCTACGGCTTACGCTTGTTCTTTCCTCCAAGTCCCATCCCGATCTCTCGACTCTGAGCGTTTCACGAAATTTCTTGCACCCCACTTCAGCTCCCCCCCCCCCCCCCCAGTTACTGGATTCGTTCCAAACTTGAAATTGATCATCTGAGACACTTATTCTTGACACTTGTCAAGTTTCATTCACGTCCGATCACCCGTTCTAAAGTTATGCATGTCACTAGATGCTGGATTCCCCATCCCTCCACTCCCCCAACATCACCGTATCGGGGAAGGAACTATTTTCAAGTTGACCTAGGAGAGTACCTAATATGTCTGCCAAATTTCATGGTTATAGTACATCTGGAAGTATCCTAACTCGTGATCACCGCGGAAATCCGAGAAACCCCCTCCGACACCCTCCACTGCGACACGATCCGGTCCTATTTTGTCAATAAAGTATCTAGGGTTAATGCTGGTTCTTCCCTTCAAGTTTCATCCCGATCCCTCGACCCTAAGCGTTTCAAAAGATTTCCGTTCCCCCCTCTACCCCCACCCCCAGTTATCGGATTCGGGCCAGATTTGAAACTGAAAATCTGAGACACTTGTTCTTCACACTTGTCAAGTTTCATCCATGCCCGATTACCCGTTCCAAAGTTATGTATGATTTTAGTTTCCGGATTCCCCATCCCTCCACTCCCCCCGCGATGGCTGGATCGGGGAAGTGATTATTTCCCAGTTAACCTGGTCGGTTTCTCATATGCCTTCCAAGTTTTATTGTCCTAGCTTATGTGGAAGCGTTTAAGGAAATTTCCGATGCTCTCGTCCAGCCCCCCCCCCCCCACAGGTATCGAATTTGGTCCGGATTTGAAACTGAATATCCGAAACACCTGTTCTTGACACATGTCAAGTTTCACGCATGTCCGATTACCCTCTCCAAAGTTATGCATGTTAATAGTTTCCGGATTTCCAATCCCTCCACTCCCCCCACTATGATCGGATCTGGAAAGTGATTATTTCCAAGTTAATCTGGTCGGTTCCCTGATATGCCTGCCAAGTTTCATTGTCCTAGCTTATGTAAGTGTTTCACGAGATTTGTTTAGTTTAAGTTTAGTTAGCATCAGAGCAAAATAGCTCTAGTTATTTTGCTCTGGTTAGCATTTAGCCTTTGTTTTGACCACTTAGTCTTACTTTAATCTTTAAACCGTATCTCTTCCCGCATTCGCTTCTAAACGCATTTGGACAGCGCTCTTTTTGCTTCCTTTTGTTACCGTTGTCCCTAGTTTCCGGACTCCCGGATCCGGGGAAAGTCGGATTGGGAAAGTGATTATTTGTAAGTTAATCTGGTCGGGTCCCTGATATGCCTGCGAAGTTTCATCGTTCTAGCTTGTGTGGAAGTCCCTAATCTATATCAACCCCTACTAAGGTTCAACAACATATTATACCAACCCCTTCGACCTTCGATTGCTCTAGCTCTCTCCGAACGAATTTAAGCAAAGAATGACTCATCCACGAGCAGAGCTATACTAGTGTGAAGAAAGGGGTAGGGGTTTGACAAAACTAGAAAAAGCGTTTCGAGAGATGTCGGGTGTCCCCCTCCAGCCCCCCCCCCCCCCAGTTATCGGATCCGATCCGAATTTGACAATGAAAATCCAAGACACTTGTTCTTGATACCTGTCAAGTGTAATGCACGCCCGATTATCCGTTCCAAAGTTATGAATTTTACTAATTTCCGGATTCCCCATCTTGCCACTCCCCAATTGATGGTCGGATCGGGGAAGTGATTACTTCCAAGTTAATCCGGTTGTGTACCTGATATGCGTGCCAAGTTTTATCGTCCTAGGTCATGTGGAAGGGCCCAAACTAGCAAAATGCGGACAGACCGACAGACATTACGATCGCTGTATGGCACTTGAGTAAGCTCAAGTGCGATGAAAATGAGGGAAAAAGAAAATCCAAGACAGTTTCATCGCGCTTTAATTAGATCCTTCCCTCGTTCTGGTTTTGCTCTTGTTTTGTTTGTACGGTCTCACGACCACATCAAATAATTGATTGACTCCTTAAAGTTTAACTGAAAAGCCAAGTTGTTTTTGTGTCATTTAACTTAACACACTGAGTTATTCGGATTCTGTAAGGTTTTTTTTTTACTTTACACTATCTGCTCTAGTTATGACGTTCAGGATATCTGCGGCTGTCCCCAAAACGTAAGTTCTAGTATGACTAGTTGGATAAATGTGGAATATTTATTTGGAATTTTATTAAAGGTGAATCTTTCATTATTATTATTAGTGAATGAGGGTTGGTTAAGACGAGACATGTGTGTAATAGTTAGGAAAGGGTGATTAAAAGTTGTGCACTCCCGCACAGGACACGGTTGTGCCCTTCTTGGGAGCGTTCTGTTTGTTGTTTTGTTTAAAGAATGTTTCAATTAAAATGAATTCAAAATGAACTAAATTAAAATTAAAATGACGGGGGAAATTTTAATCTCAACACAAACGCGGCTTTTCAGTGGGCAGTGGTGAGATTGGCAAAGATTGCTTAGTGCCTGAACCAGAAAAAATTATAAATCTTTCTCGAAAGGCATACAGCAAAAATACAAGCGCATAGAGGTACCCAAATCACGAGGAAATTCCACTATTTGAAAATCGATTATTCGTGAAAGCGGAACAACAAAATAACGCATTTACAGCGAGTCCTCAAGCCAATTTAAGTGAATAAGTGATGGGTAACTAGATTGTTCTATCCCAGCCCTTTTCGGTTCAACTTTAAGGCTACAGAGTATATAACCCCTCAAGAGGAAAAAAGTCTTACCTTACTACCGAAAATGAGAACGAGAAGTAACGTGATCGTTAGCTGCGTGTGTGAAAACACAATAATGTAGAGCAAATCAGGATTCGCTGGAGACTGAAGAAAAAACCTAGAAAAAGCAAGTCCGTTAGAAAAAAAAGGCCCAAGGTTTCCATGGGATCCCAAAGGGGAATGTTTGTCGATTTTTTGTACAGATAATAAGATCTTGCAGGTGTTCGGTATTTACCGACCTCGTACATTTGACAGACCGCTGAACGACAACCATTAAGCCATACTTTCCAGCTAAAAGCATATCAATCACACTGTCAGAAGTTTAATAACAGAAAACAGAAGGATACGCGGTTTCAACAGACAGTGCGTAACAGACAACACTTGGGATGTTCTCTGTTGTGTTGGAAAACGTTATACGTCAAACGGTATGCAGAACAAGCATTGCCAGGAAGAATCAAAAACAGCCAAACTGACTTTTTTGTTTGTCGTCATGATGTCGGAAAATTCAGCAGATGCTTTTTGGCGACTTTTCGGCTCTTCCTGATGGCAGCGCCTGTTATGCATAACATTTTAAAACACAACAGACAACATCTGAAGTGTTGTCTGTTAAGCATTATTGTTGAAACCCTGCATCCTTCTGTTTTCTACTTTCTACTAACTTTCCGGCTTCTGTCGGATTCAGGATGAACTAAAGCGAGAAAATTCAGGTTTAGACATGGATCCAGTTTGTATTCTTGCTCTTATCAGGATGTTTCGATCGACTTTACAATAAAGTTTACTCCTACCAAATTTCCGGTTTTCACCAAATTCCGGTCAGTCTATTAGTCCGGCAGGAACATAGAGTTCAAATATGAATGTAGGATGTATTCTTACCTCTAAATTGGCGCTCTAATCGGAACAACGCTGAACCTCTTATCAACTTCAGATAAGACTTTCAACCTTACCAATTTTCCGGTTTTCACCGGATTCCAGAAAAACTAATTGTCCGGCAAAAAACGAAAATTCAAAAACAGAGTCAGCATGTCTCTGTACCCTTATATCGAAATTTTATTCAATTTCAGAGAGAACTTGTACTTTTTTGCGAAATTTCCGGTTTTTCCCAGGTTCAGGACGACCATACCAAGTTTGAACAAGATATCTCAACTCCTTCGAGAGTTATCGTGCTAACAGACGCACAGACGGACAATTATTACGAAGTCACAGGTATCCCGTCACTCTGCTTTTGGGATCCCAAAAAGTCACAGCTGGATTAGGCCGGAAATGAGAATGCGTTCTTACAAAAATTGGAGATTACATTGTCGAAGTTCCATAACATGACAGGATCGGCAATTTCAACAGATACAAATTGCTACAGTGACGGTTAACGTAACAGAAAACTATGTTATGACCATAAATATTCCTTCAGCCCAAGCTGACTGCGAATCATATTTGATAGTGCAAAACAGATACGTCAGCTGAATTTTATTGGAGCTATATTTTCCCACAAGTTGTTTTTTCCAACTTGAGCGGTTTTGAGCCTGAAGAGGACCCTTGCCAAGAAATGCCGAAATATAGCTCCAATAAAATTCAGCTGACGTTATCCGTTTTGCACTTTTAAATATGTGTTATGACCGCTTTCTGGGTTGTTTTTGATGTTATGCTCTACACAAATGGAAAACTTCAATGCACATAACGCAATTTTTCTTTGGTGGTATGCAACCTCATATTATGTGCTGAAACTGCGCATTCTTTTATAACTGTTCTGAAGTTCCTGACAGTTTGGTTCACTCACACCCCTTCCCACCGAAAAAATGAAGCTGTGAAAGAAAACATAGTCTACTCAAGGGTTAAAGGGTTGTTTTTGATGTTATGCTCAATACAAATTGAACACTTCAATGCACATAACGCAGTTTGTCTTTGTTAGTATGTAATCTTCTGTACCTGTTCTGAAGTTCCTGACAGTTTGGTTCACTCACACCCCTTCCCACCGAAAAAATTAAGCTGCGAAAGAAAACATAGTCTACTCAAGGGTTAAATGGTTGTTTTTGATGTTATGCTCAACACAAATGGAGCACTTCAATGCACATAACGCAGTTTTTCTTTGGTAGTAAGTAATCTTCTGTCACTTTTGTGAAGTTCTGACAGTTTGGTTCACTCACACTCCTTCCCACCGAAAAAATGGAGTTATGAAAGAAAACATTGTCTACTCATTATCCAAATAGGATCTTTATTGACACTTGGCGATCTGGAAGCTCAAAGTGCGAACACACGGTCAGGATCGGGAGCTCCCGGCCTGGAATGCCCGGATTTTCGGCACCATCATCACTTCCATTCCATGAATTTTTTCCAACTTGATTATGAAAGTGCAGGAGATCCGGCCGGGAAAACCTGATCGTGTGTTCGCACTACAAGCAAGTGAACTTACAGGAAGTACCAAGTGAAAAGCAGGAAGAAAACGTAAACACAGTAGACATCACCGAGCCGAGTAGCCTACAGCAGAGATATTCTTCTTCGAACAATTCTCTTATTCTGGACTACCTTGGTTTTCCGCTTCTCAAACAGACAAATAGAAACGTTTTTTTAAGAACTTAATTAAGCTCTGGAAAGAGCCAAGTGTTTCAGATTCAATTTCTACACCTGTTTATTTTGAGTGTTCTTCTCTTGGGATGCTCAGGTATCGTAAAGCCAAAGTGTTGCAGCATTTCGGACACCATAATTGTGTCCTAAGATGGTGCAAAAGCAACTGATCAAGAAACGGAAGAAATTACATTGAGGCTTTAAGTTGACTTTATTTAATCAAACTGTCAGTTGCGCTTACTAATCTGAACAAATTTTTGCTGGGCTAGAGAGAGAGAGAGAGAGAGATCGGTTTATTGAGAAACTATTACAGCGTAACTAAATTCAATTTCTTACAAATTATAAGTAACAAACATGTGAATAACAGACATACACTACGATTCAGCAATGAACACCGAAATAAACGAGTTCCCGTAACGATTCGTGCGGACTTTAAGGGGTAGAAGTTTATTTTGCAATCGAGTTCGATTATTAAGAGGGGCTGTTTCCGGTGGCAGTGACCGGTGGCTCGTATTGGCTAGGATAGATTTGCCAAACTGTAAAATCAGTTTTTCAAGCCGGAGTTTAAGCGGTGATGAATTCCGTTTCTCAAGGGCTTGTTCGTAGGGTATCTTATTCTTCGGCAGACGCACGGCGCACTACCAGCAATCGCCAGACTCCCTCAAATATTGAAAACAAAAATTGACGTTTCCTCTAGTCTCACTTTCAGATACGCCTGTAATTACATGAGCCATCAAAAAATGGGGGAAACGCCCTAACCTAATCCTATTTAGGTTTCAATCTAAGCCCCGGGATCTAAGTGACGTGGTTTCGGATTAAAACGATGTAGTTTCGGAAATACAGTGTCATACACAAAGAGATGAGCTTTAGAAGTAAATTAGCTTTTGGTACATAGACGTTTCTTAATGTAAAGCTTTGTAGAGATAATAGGCGTCAAGATGGCTGACGGAAGATTTGAGTTAAAGCTTATATTCTAAATTCGGTTGTCTTTCTAATTTTGTAGACGCTTAGATGCGATGTAATCTAGAAATGCGTCCAAGACAAAGAGCTTCACAAAGTTAACTAGCTTTAGTTCGGAATAAAGTCAGGATCTTCTTAAAGTTTAACTGAAAAGCCAACCTATGTTTGTGTCATTTAACTGAGGACACTAAATTATTTGGATTCTGCTAAGGGATTTTTTTGTTTTCCACTATCTGCTCTAGCTACGACGTTCAGATATCTGCAGCTATCCCCAAGTTCTACTACACACGGGAAATTTTAATCTCAACACAAACGCGGTTTTTAGTGGGCAGTGGTGAGCTTGGTAAAGACTGTTTAGTGCCTGAACATAAATCTTTCTCGTAAGGCATACACCACAGATACAAGCGCATAGAGGTACCACAAATCGCACGGAAATTCCACTATTTGAAGATCGATGATTTATGAATAGCGGAATAACGAAGTAACGCATTTTCAGCCAAGCCAATTTAAGTGAATAAGTGATGGGTAACTACATTGTTCTATCCCAGCCCTTTTCAGTTAAAGTTTAAGAATACAGCCAGCAAAGATAAGAGTTCCCAAAATCGGTTGCGAAGGATTCTTTTAAGCATCCTCGAAACCATTTTTTCTTTTTCAGCTGATTTATACTAGCCTTTTTTACAATCTTCACACGAACGCCGCTGCCATACAAACTAATAACGCATTTCCCTGTCGACGACACAGATGGATCACGGTCGATACGCGCCTGACCAAAATATCGTTTTGAGTGCAAAGCGCTTTCGCATTTGAGGGTAAAATTTGTTCGGGGCAGGTTGCAACCCATGGTTTCGCTTCTCAGTATCCTGGAATCTACGAGCCCCAACTTCATCATGGGATTTTGCAAATATGTAGTTAAAGCGTTTAGACATACGTTCGAAAGTTTAACTTTATTTGTCTAACAGGTTAAGTTTTTTACAGGAGTTGTAAGAGAAGGTGGCGTAGGTGTGCCATTTATGTGTCCAAACCGCCCCTGACCGTGATGGGGGAGTTGGAGGGGGATCCTGGAGATTTTGTGGCATGCCTAAGGACCAAAAGAGTGGGGAATCGGGATAAAATGGCGGTACAAAGGTCGAACGACGGGTTCCATAACACGGGTTAACGGGTAGAGGAAGGTGGCATCATCCTCTGTGACAACATGGTGTGACGTAGATGGCATCATCGGTTGATATTCTCGCTAGGATGACGTCTTCTGTCGAGATCCTCAACAGTGGTTCCTTACAAAACGTCTGTCAGGCGGTCCTCGGGTAGCACTGTTAATGAAAAGCTCGATGGGTGACGTCACCATCTAGCCCACTGGATGTCTCCTTTCCAATCAGCGCTCCTCAAGCCCTGTTGAACGGGCAGAGGAAGGTGGCATCATCCTCTGTGACAACCCGTTGTGACGTAGATGACATCATCGGTTGACATTCTCGCTAGGATGGCGTCTTCTGTCGAGCTCCTCAACAGTGGTTCTTTACAAATCGTCTGTCAGGCGGTCCTCGGGTAGCGCTGTTAATGAAAAGCTCGATGTGTGACGTCACCATCTAGCCCACTGGATGTCTCCTTTCCAATCAGCGCTCCTCAAGCCCTGTTGAACGGGCAGAGGAAGGTGGCATCATCCTCTGTGACAACCCGTTGTGACGTAGATGACATCATCGGTTGACATTCTCGCTAGGATGGCGTCTTCTGTCGAGCCCCACAACAGTGATTCATTACAAAACGTCTGTCAGGCGGTCCTCGGGTAGTACTGTTAATGCATCATCCTCTGTGACAACACACTGTGATGTAGATGGCATCATCGGTTGAGATTCACGCTAGTCTTCTGTCGAGCTCCTCAACAATGGTTCCTTATAAAACGTCGTCAGGCGGTCCTCGGGTAGCACTGTTAACAAAAACTGCATCGTCCGTCGAGCTCAACAAATTCTCGTAAATACACTATCATCCACTGACAATTATGTTGACGGAGCTCAACAACTACCCACCCGATAACGTCCCCTCGACGGAAGATGTAGTTTTGTTCAACAGTGAAACCCAAGGATCGTTGAAGAAAAGATTTGTGTTCTCACGTCACCCCTCATGGGCGTCATGTTTGGTGAGGGGGATGGGGGGGGGGGGGCATTTTGTCGGCACGTCGGTAGTAAAGAATCGCCGCGATTTTTCGTTATAACAATCTTTTTTTCTTAAATCAGTCGGTCAAAAATATCAGCAACTCCTTAAAAATACGTTCCCCCAAAAAACATTTTGGCTAGTAACGCCTTTGCACCCTATAGAGTGGTAACGCAAAAACGATTTTAAAGGACATGTCTTACCTATAATACTGACGCAGCCTACTTCCATAATCACCAACAATTTTTAAGCCCGGAGGCCCGAATTTCGTACGGTACATTAGTTGCGATTTTGATCCGAATTCTCCGTTCCGAATTATCGCTTATGAATTCTCGATTCTCGTACAAATTACCGTTTTTGCTCCTCTGACTTCTCCATTCTCGCTTTTGACAAAAACACTAATTTTGCAGCTCGTCCGCAACCCTGTATACGTGTATATGCATAATGAACACCCGAACTCTGTTGACCAATCAGGGAGGAGAACGGAGAGAGGAGAATCGACAATTCACCATCGGAGCAAATTCTCGATTCTGCAGAATCGCGAGGCTTTCCCCGTTCTCAATTCTGACAAAAACGCAAGAAAAGGAAAATTCACTTCATCTGGATAGTCCAAAAACGCGAAATAGGAGAATTCGGAGGAGAATCGCGAGGAGAATTCGGATCAAAAACGAAACTATTCTAACCCCTCTAATAAAACCTCGTTGATTTTCTTCTTGCCGTGTTTTACTACCTTCGAGGCGTATCACACTGTCGACGTTTGTCTGCGAGAAGTTTTTTCATCAGAAAAACCGGTTATGTAAATTTTTCCTCGTTTTCATTACGAGTCAAAGGGTGTCGAAAAAGGCTTTAAACAGCCAACGCCGTCGATAATTTGTTAAAAGTAGAGCCTAGTCTTAGAGTATTCAATTATTAAATACTGGGAGTCGAAGAGTGAATAGTGCGAGGGGTCCTTTAAGGTGGATGGCATCCCCGACAAAATTTACATTATGACGATGGCTTGCCCCGTCGAACAACGCCGTCCATGCGAAAACGTCTCCTTTTTCATAAATCTTTTTATGGAGGGTGTGGAAACCATGCAGGGTTTACTACTGCGAATAACACCGTAACTTAACGTGCTAGTAACTGAAATATGGTTTCACTAACTGAAACCTAGCTGGGTTTATGGAGGACATCCAATCTGGTTATTTCAGGTCAAGTCGTAAAAGGCACCTCCTTCGGTTATCTGAATAGCTACAGAGGCAGGCTTTACGTTACCATAACATCGGAAAGGAAGACACAAATGACTGGCTTTAAGATGTTTTCTGGAAAGCCACTCAGACAGATAATCCGTTTACAGATCTATTCCGATGTGAAGATATCCGAGGGGCTATCAGTCATGTTGAATTTCAGAAGCTGATTTTGCAGTGGCAGCAGAATAGTCTCCTGGCAACACTCAGAAGAATATCTTCTTCATCTCATGCGCACTCATCAACATCGGCACTAGATGCCAACAGTGTTTTTGGGATCCCAAAACGTAAGTGACGTTCCGATCCCCTTTTCACCGAAGTGCCGCTTAAAACCAGCCAAAAGTCTATGAGGTTTCCATTTTCGAACAAAATCGAAATTCACCCCAAGCAATTTTATTCCGCTTGAAATTATTTTATTGCATTGGCAAATCGTTTCAACTTCTAGCTGGAACGAACAGGGTAAAATAAAAACTTTTAAAACAAAGTTTCAAGCCTTTCGAACCGCGAGAATATCTAATTTGTTTTTATCTAATGGTCGATGGTACCTAACCTACCGAGTACTAATGTATTATTAACGCATTTCAGCTCTCCTGAGGAGAATTATTTAATTTGAGTTGCTGCCGATCCGCTACTCAATAATCTCCGGAAAAGGAAGCACTTGTTTTCGTAGACTGAAGATTTCATAGTTCACTGTAAAAAGTTTCTCCGAGTAAGGATTAAAGTTATCTGCAGTATTTGCTACTGGGATTAATCTTACCTCTACAGTCAATTGATATAAGATTAATCCAAGTTAGAGATAAGATTATCTTTTTAGAGACAAAATTAATCCCAGTAGCAGATACTGCAAGATTTTTTTTACAGTGTTTGTCAGGTTTTTGTTGTTGTAATTAGATATGGCTTTTTGGCTGAGATGAAGATTATTATTATTAATAATAAAACAGGGTTTTTACTCTAAACTGCATTTCAAGTCAAGTCAAGTTTTTTATTTTCAACATTCACAAGTAAATAAATAAAAAACAACACTTTCGCGCTGGAGAAAAAACCTATGAGGGTTTGCATTCGCGCGAAAGCCTATACACTGTAAAACGTATCTCCGAGTAAGGATTAAAGTTAACTGCAGTATTTGCTACTCGGATTATTCTTATCACTATTCCATATCAGTCTTTCTTCAGTAAAGATAAGAATAATCCGAATAGCTCTCTACTGAGGAAAGACTGATACGGAATAGTGATAAGAATAATCCGAATAGCAAATACTGCAGTTAACTTTAATCCTTACTCGGAGATACTTCTTACAGTGTAGAGCCCACCGGAATGAACCATAAATAATACAGTCTCTGGGTACCCAATTCTGACCATCGGAACAGAATTACCATTTTTCTTGATCTCCATTGTTTATTCCGTCTGTATCGTTTTTTGGGAACCCAAAACGTAAGGGGAGGGATACCTATGACTTCGTTAAAGTTGTCCGTCTGTCCGTCCGTCTGTGAGCACGGTAATTCTCGAAGGGAAAGAGATATTTTGATGAACCTTGTTGTGAGGATTCTTTGGGTCAAGGGACAGGTCGAGTTCGTACATTGGCTCTGTAGATTTCCGTCGATTTAGTAGTAAGGAGACATGCTGAATCCGCGTATGAAAATCATTTTCTCGCCAGACAAGTAGTTCGCCCGGAATCCGGCCAAACCCGGAAAATTTGTTGAAAGTAAAAGTTTTATCTGAAGTTCATCAGATGTTCGATATAAGGGTAAGAAGATATGCTGAATCTGTATATGAAAACCATTTTCTATCCGGACATGTAATTCGCCCGGAATCCGGCAAAAATCGAAAAATTCGTTAAAAGTAGAAGTTTTATCTGAAATCGATTAGGGGTCCGATTAAGTAGTAAGGAGACATGCTGAATCCGCGTATGAAAATCATTTCCTCACCGGACAAATAGCTCACCCGGAATCCGGCCAAAACCGGGAAATTTTGTTAAAGGTATAGGTTTTATCTGAAGTTGATTAGATGTTCGATTTAAGGGTAAGAAGAAATGCTGAATCTGTATATGACAATAGTTTCTAACCGGACATATAGTTCGCCAGGAATCAGGCTGAAACCGGAAAATTTGTTAAAAGTTAAAGTTTTATCTGAAGTTGATTAGAGGTTCGATATAGTGGCAAGGATATATGCTGAATTCGTTTTTGAGCTTTAGTTTTTTTGTCGGACAAGAAGTTCGGCCGAAATCCGGCCGAAGATGGAAATTTGGCAAAAGTAAAGCAGGAAGTTCTGATTTTTTAATCTGTTTCGAAATTTTGATAGTAAAAATGTTCAAGGAGTCTGGCGAAGACCGGATATCTACAATATCTGGATCAAATATAAATTTTTGGGATCCATCGAAACCTTTGGTCTTGTTCCAAAAGAACGTGAGCTCATCTCTCACACTCTGCCCTCATAAATCTACGAGATAGCCAATGTCTGAAGAAAATGGCTCCCACTAATCATTATTTCTTTTATATTGCTGGAAAAGAGACGATTCGAAAAAATATCTTTTAACAAATGTTTGCGAGATTTATAAGCTAGTCACTCCACGAGACTTTTAATTCTAGACATAATACGGAAGTCCGAACGAACTACCGATCGGGTGGAGAACGTCGAGGATAAAGCCCAATTCACACAGAGAGCGAATTTCGCCACACCTGGCGATATTCGTCACGCCTGGCGTCAAAAAAACTCATCGTCAGGTAAAAAAAACGCTTCGTCGGGCTTCGGCTCCGAGCCGAAAAAAATCGCAATGCCTGGCAAAAAATTTGAGATCGATGTGGAACAAAAATATTTTTCGAGGCCAAGCTGACTTTGAAACATTTATTCAAACAATGTTTACAACGGGTACGTCAGCTACGATTCTTCATCAGCGATATTTCGGCCAGATTACAGGTTTGTTTCCTTCCCCGAAGTTGAACCAGAGGATTGACAGCCTGACGAGGACCCTTGCCAAAAAGGGCCGAAATATCGCTGATGAAGAATCGTAGCTGACGTACCCGTTGTAAACATTGTTTGAATAAAAGATGTGGAACAGCTAATTAGCCTAGTTTAGAGTTATCCAGTAATCTATGATACTGGTCTCAAGGAGTACAAAGACAACAGAAGGGAAAATGCCCGGAAAGAAATTAGCCAAGGAATCGGAGAAGAAGGTACAGTAGAGACGTGTAGGACAGCACAGCAGTATAGTCAGCAGGAAGCTCTTGTCCTTCGTTTTTAGATTGTGCCCAGATACGAGCTGTACACAGGCTGTATGGATTTGGGCTTTTCTGTAGCAGAGCAAGCTACTGCTCTTCGGCGTATTCGCTCTCCGTCTTACACACCCTGCGATTTCACCTTGTCGTCGCGAGGCGTATTTTTGCCTGGCGATTTTTAGACGCCCCCAGTGTGAATTCCGCTTAAGTCACCAACAGGGACCAATCCTCCGTGACATTCCACCTAATGGAATAAATATCAGAAATGCCACAACAAACAGAACCAGAAGTGTCACACACACGACGAGGCTTACAAATCTGAAGTCCCTTGTGTAACTTCCATATTTGTGTCAGTTGCGACATAGGGAAGTGGAGCGTTTAAATAAACATACCGAACGGGATTGCTTCTGTTTCATCGAGTGTTGTGGTTTGCGAACTATTTTCATAAGCCCGTGGCTAGTTGGTAAAGCTTCCCTCTTGTAAAGCAAAGGTCATGGGTTCAAATCCCGGCCTAGGCGCATTTTGTCTTCCAGTTCAGTCCTTACAATGAGCTCTCGGAAAGCAACCCGAGATCCTGGATATCAGTGTTCAACTTTTGGTAAGCGTTACTGAAACTTTTTGAAAGGGACTCAGCTACGCTCACAAATTAAAATCATATTTATAACATGTATTTATTAAAAGGACACTAGACCCTTTTCTGCTCAGGTTCTGGGATCCGGTTCTACTTAACCACTCCAATAACATTAGAATGTAGAAAGGCAGAATTAAACTTCGCCGCAGGCTACTGTTATAGCAGTAATAGCAGTACTGTTATAGCAGTAATCGTTCTTTTTTATCGTTGTCAGAGGAATTAATGTTTTCCGTTTCTTCTTTTTTGCCTTGTCTTTTGTTGCTCTCCATCTGTTGTTTAATTGATGGGTGATAAATGCATTCAGTAATATGTACTGCTTAAGAGCAAAAGATAGTCAGCTTTATTTCTATCATGAAGGAATACAAAGGAACCCACGTCGGTTAGGTTTCTTCCCGTTGGATGCGAAACAGGGTCAATCTTTAAATGATGGCCTGTATCACGAAAGCAACATTTTATACTACAACAATTTCAATAAAATTTAATCTATTGGTTCGACCTGAAAATCCAAAACTTGTTTAGCGGAAACCTGCAAAAGCAGGCTTTGGAGATTTTGATAAACGAGTATCCTTGTATGACAGCGTGGGGGGTCACACCTCGTTCCAGTTGCATGCTACAGGCAGAAAAGTGACCAGGATATGCCAATTATCACATGCGTATTTCTGGGCTTGGGGTCACTTGTAGGCAACAGAATATTTTCAAGGCTCTTGGAAAGCCATCCCTATTACAACCGTCTATTCAACCGACATGATCTCTAATAATGAATGGGAGTCTATCTTGCAGCAAAAAGCACGCTATTGATTAGATACTTGTTGAGAAAGTATGAAAGCGGCATTACTTGCATTAAGTCTTGTCATTAGGTACCAAGCTGCTACTTAAGGCGTATTCTCGCCGTTCCCCGAGGACTCCTCGGGGAATCGAAAGGAACGGCGAGAATAGAGGGAGTCACTCCACGCGGACTCCGCGTACAGAAACAGCGAGAATACGGGGAATGCTTCTAAAATGGATTTTGTTCGAAAAGTTAATATGCAGCTGAAAAAATTAGTCTAGCTCCACTTTATTTTTGGTTTTGTTTATTCTGATTCTTTTTAATTAATTTTACATAGCACCTACAACAGCAAAAATTGATTCCCCTCCGAATTTGAAAGGGAGTCCTTTTTGATGATGGTGATGATAATCGGAGCATTCCCCGTCCGTGGGGACTCGCGAGAATACGGGGAGTGAGTCCCCGGGACAAACAAAAACGCGGGGACTCCTCAAGTGGAGTCCTCGGGGAACGGCGAGAATACGACTTTAGAGCCAATTAACGCATTCCAAAATGTTGGCTTCATGAGTTACAAAACCAAACCGAAGGGAAGTTTAGGTGGAGACTGAATTTATACAGGAACAAAAGACCCTTTCGCAAATTCAATCTCCACCGAAATCTTTAGAAATCCCCTGACATGGGGAAGTGAATAGTTTAAACAGATTTGCCTCGGGCGAGATCGCTGTTCCTGTAGCCCGCTCTTAACGGGCGATTGTAGTGGTTTATGATCTCAGTTCATAAGCCCCTTGATAGCCTATGTGGTTTTACAGTGAAATCACGTCTGACGTAAAGATTAAATTCTTCTTTTTTTTAAATTCACTTTTACTAATGAGTGATTCTATTAATTTTCTCAAGAATTCCTTGGCAATTTGTTTGCCGAGAGTCTACAGTGAACATTGTTTTAGACGAGTTCTGCAGAGGCCGATGGCATATTGTCTGCATTGTGCTATGATTATTACTGAAATGACGGGTTGACTGACTGTACATTTATTTATATTTTAGTGTGATTATGTTTGACGTAAAGGTCAAATTCCGCGTATGCACTGCGAAAAAAACCTTTTATGAATAAAACTGTACTCTACTATAAAGAGACGGGTTCAAATCCCGCACGAAGTGCCCTTTCGCTTTTCAGCTAATAAAGTACTTACAAACAATATATGAAGGTTGGCGACAGGATAAAACCGGAGGAAACAGGCAGAAGGACAATATATACCATATTTATTACTTTTGAGTTCGTCGAACCTCGCAGGAAAACTAAAATTTTGTTTCCCATTTGTTTTCTACAGGCTCTCCCTCCTACCCGAAGGACCTCGTTCCAAAACAGTACAAGCATTATCCTCACATGCTGAAAACATACGACCAGGAAAGGGCGGTCACAAGGAGGAATTCCTGCCACAGGAATGTCCGCACAATCATAAATTCCATACGGAAAAGTTGAGGCTTGTTCAGTTTAATGATGAAAGTACAGATAGCCTGATCGTCTGTCCGCAACACTATGTCTTGCAGCAGCAAGCATGCAAAGAACAGACGCCTGGACCATTAACTGTTAGAGGCCCTGCGATAAATAATAAAAACAATATGAATTAGTAAATAAATTTGCTAATGGTTTTTAAGAAAAAAGGCACGAATTGACCTTGAAAGAGAGTCCTAGGTTGGTCTACCACAAACCAGTGATTTTGGGAAAGCCTATGCGAAACGTTGGTTATATCTAGTGCTTGGTATATTATTAGTACTTGGTATGGTAACCCTATGCTTAACTCCGGATACACTATGCCAAATGCTCCAAAAAATATTGATGATTTGAGTGAAGCTCAGAAATCAACCTATAGTGAGATAGATCAGGGTTAGGGCACAAACAGCTATCCAGCGTTTGACATAGGGTATCCAGCATTGGGCGCTCTGCAAAACACTAAAAAGACACCAGTCGAATGCGTTCATGTTTTTTCAAATATCTCCGTTGTCTTCTGTACCTTCCTCGTCGCATGTGCAATCACCGAATCATGGAGAAGTTTTTTTGTCTTGGACCCAACTGTCAAGCTAAAAGAAATAAGTGAACATCTTCTGCCATCATTCATCGCCTTCCTGCCCATTGCCCAATACGCCAGTTATTGCAGTAAATTTATTGTTCTTTTCGTGTTTCGTTTTGTATTTCTTGTTTTGCGTTTATTTATCTTTTGCTGTCGTTGTAGATTTTGTGTACCCTCTGTATTTCTTGTCAAGCGTTCATTTATCTTTTTTCTGTATGTCCTGTGCAAATGACTTATTACTAGGCTGCATGTAATAAATTCATTCATTCATTCATTAAAGGACACCTGAATGAAGAGTACCAAGTATCATTCCTATCTGTATGACTTCCGTTAACATTGCCTGCAGAAAACCCAATCCAAATACGAAACAGTGTTTCCAAGCTATGTTTTTTGCTCCATTTTGCATCTGTCCTTAACATACTCCTTGAACATTTTTACGATTAAAATTCAGAAACAGATTAAGGCCAAAAAGCTAATCATCTGAGAAAACCAAGTTCAGATATGGATTCAGCATGTTTGTGTTTACCCCTATAAGTCATATCTGTTTGGACGAAAACTTCCTGCCTTGCTTCTGCGAATTTCCCAGTTTCGGCCGAATTCCGGAACTACCTGTCCGGCAAAAAAAAGAAGCTAAAATCGAACTCAGCGTATCTTCTTTCCCCTATATCGAACATCTAATCAACTTCAAATAAAAAATTTAACTTAAAACACATTTTCCGGTTCCAGCCGGATTCCGGGTGAACTATATGTCCGGGTACAAAATGACTGTCATACATGGATTAAGCATCTCTTCTTACCCCTAAATCGGATATCTAATCAACTACGAAGACTTTTAACAATTTTTCGGTTTTGGCCGGATTCCGGGCGAATTACTTGCCCGGCGAGAAAATGATTTTCACCATCGTGTTCAGCATGTATTACTACCTCCAAACCGAACATATAATTAGCTTCAAATAAAACTTTTACTTTTAACCAACTTTCCCGTTTTGGTCGGATTCCGGGCGAACTACTTGTCCGGCCAGAAAATGGTTTCCACCATCGTGTTCAGCATGTCTTCTTACCCCATAATCGACTGTCCCATCAGCTGTTTAAAAACATTTTGCTTACCCCTTAATTTAAACCCCCTCCCCCACCCCTAAATATAGGGCTACAAAGCCCATCTACGAACTCGACCTTACTCTTGACCCAAACAATCCTCACACCAAGTTTCATCAAAATATCTCCTTCCCTTCGAGAGTTATCGTGCTTACAGACGGACGGACAACTTTTGCGATGTCATAGGTATCCCTCCACTTACGTTTTGGGATCCCAAAAATCAAGGGTTTGTGGTTGACTGGTCGTACCCAAGTTTTCTTCAATTATTTCGGTGCCAACTGCGTGCAATGTACAGTGGTGATAGTCATCTTCATCCAGCATCCGACCTGCAGACTGTTTGGTTAAATTTTATCCTACCAGATGAGGTCCCGAAATTTTGACTGTCGCAGCCGCGAGGATCGACTAAAAAGGGGCACGGCACGGCCCAGGAGGCACGAGTAATAAAAAGATATGATGATGATGATGATGAAATTTTATTTACGCACTTAAAAAGAGGAAAATAGTGCAGTATAGACAAATAAAAGGAAAAAATACACTGAGCTTTCAATAATGTAGTAAATGCACGAAATAAAAAATAAACTTTTAAAAAAAGAAAGAAAAGGGACTAATCGGGTCTAAGAAATCTTCTTCCTAGATGGAGTGCGGAGAAATGGCCAAGGGCAGAAACGTGAAGGTCCTGGGCAAGTGAAGATAACTTCGCACAAGGGTCAGAGGGCAAAAAAGTTGCAGTTATACGGGAATTCCTATAACGTCGAGGAAGGTACAAGAGAAATTTACAATATTTGAAATAATAAGTCCTGATACGTTTTAAATCTTTTAGCCTCAGAATACCAAAAATACCGGAAAGGTTGCAGACAGAGGGAGAACAAAAACTATTATATAAACTACCAAGGGCTTTTCTGTTATACCTTCCTCTATTTGGAACTATTTTTCCATATCCGACACGAATGGAATCGTGAACAGTCGAAACAGCGTCATCGCAGATTTTTTTTAGAGACTGTGCTATGATCATGCCAAGCCATTTTACGGTAGGGGAATTGGTGAGTTTTTCATTTTGAAAAGAAATACCGGAATCTTTTGGGCTGTTGAATTTAAGGTACTGACATTTAGAAATGTTAACAGAAAGGCCGATTTGGGAAAGACCCTGACAAATCGTTTTTATGTTAGATTCTAACCCACTTTTAGTTCGACTTATTAACAGAATGTCGTCTGCATAATATTGTAATTAATACTTAGATCTCCAAGGAAAAATGTTGGCAATAAGCCTGAGAGGCATTCATAAATGGCACTTTTAAAAACAAAAGAAGATAGGACTCTACCCTGTGGTACCCCCTTGCTCACAGGAATGGATTCCGAAAACGCCCCTGACCATTTCGCCCGAACAATCGCGTTACGGTACCAAAACCTTAAAACAGAAACAATGGAAGCATTAACACCCTGACGCAACAAAGAAAGTAGAGCCTGTGAATGTACTACATTATCGAAAACTCCAGAAATGTCGATTGCACAAAGATGAACGGCAAATTTTCCAAGAGTCGCCTCCTTGAGAATTGTAGACAGGACTCTATGAGCATGGCTGCAACTGAGTTTTTTTTGAAAACCAAACTGGAAATCGCTAATTTGCGAAATTTGCTAAAGATGCAAGACACTGTAATTGGCCGGAAAGAGCTGCACTGGTTTGGATCTTTTCCTTTTTTTAGAATTGACGTAATAGTTCCAGATAGAAAACTGTCTGGAACTATAGACGTTGCCAGAATCATCTGAAATAGCAGCTGAGTGTGGAAGATGAGTTCGGGAGAGCTGAACTTGAAGTGGTTGGAGCAGAGACCGTCGCTGTCAACGGAGGTGCTTTTCAGTCTGCGTATAGCTTTAATGACTCCGTCTCTGGTGACGGTGTAGACTTGTGACTGTTTCATATTGCTCGGAAGAAGTTTCGAAAGGAGCTCGCCAAAAAAACGTTGAAGTAGGCCATCACTAGAGCTGAATACAGAAGAATAGTGGTGCAACCAGTCCTTCATCTGAAGTGGCGACGGAAGTGGAGGAGTGGCTTTGTCAGAACGCAGAACCGATGCCCAATCCTTCTTATTAGTCGGGAAATCCAAACCCTTAACGCGCATTGACCTAAGGGCCTTTTTGAAATTGCGCTTCGTTTTTTGCTTGAGGTCAAAGACAGTCCCATGCACAGGGCGACCACAGGCATTCCATATTTGGTACCAAGTCCACGCACGGCTTTTAACTTTTTTGATCTCCGGGTCGATTTTCCATAAAGGTTTCCTTGTCCCTATCTTGACATGCTCAAGAGGGACAGCCATTTCTTCAGCTTGTTTTAGACACCATACAATCTGATTGTAATAAGAGTTGATGTCTAGACGGGCTGACTGATGGGGTATCCTGGTCTGGAGCAACTGGAAAGGTATTGTTATTGTGGACAGAAGCGTAGTTAGGTGCTGCAAAAATATCACTTTGTTGCACTTGTCCCAGTTGCGCTTTTCACACCATCTAGGGGGAGTGTTATTCTGTTGGAGAGCAACGAGTTTTGATCTGAAGCTGCACGAAATACAGAAGTGGTCATCGTCAATATTTTCGGTATCCACATGGACAAGGCCATCAACTGCATTATCTGACGAAGTGATTATGTGGTCAATGTTTGACGTTGCACTGCCTACGTTGTGTATATAAGTGTAGTCCAGATCTTTTGGTGCTATTTGGTATCCATCAGGTAGGCTATCGAGTAACAGCATTGATCTAGGGGATGTTTCCAGAATATCACAGTTCAGATCACCGGCCAAGATCCATGGAGTTTGTTGATTTGAGATGCTTTTCAGGACCGTCTGGAGTTTTCTGCATGCATTCGCAAAGGCATTCAAAGATTGCGAGTTGCGTAGATTGCACGGTAGATACACATTGATAACTGCGAAACGATCAGTCTTGACAGCAAGAATGTTATTGTCCGAATAGATCAGATGGGCAGAAGCAGAGATGTCGCAGCTAACAAATGTGGCTAATCCTCCAGAAGGTCTACCCTTGGTTTTGCGCGCATCCCGAGGGAAAGTGAAGTGATTTTGCGATCGTTGGAGAAAACGTACGTTCATGTTGGTTGATAGGTGCTCTTGCAGAAATATTATATCATGTTTCGACAATAGATCGTTTATTAGCAGATCCTTGTCCTTAGTGCCATTGATGTTGAGAGAAGCTAACCTGATAAGAGTCGACTCCATTTAAGATAAAGATTTCTCGGCTGCTTTCCGTAAGATGGGGCACTTCATGCTGAAAGAGACGTGGTTGCCCTGGCAGTTGGCGCACAGCGGATTGTTTGAGCATGGATTGGATTTAGAATGCATATGGTTTCCAGAACAACGAGCACACCTCAAGCTGTTGCAGTCGAGTTTGCACTTGTCCTGTCTGTGACCAGGAGATTGGCATTTATTACATCTTGGGGGAATACGGCGATCCTCACAATACGGAAGAATTCATAACCAATTCGAGCTCCGTTTACAAGCGCTTTCTCTAGCGCTGGCTGATCCAGGAACACTAGCTTGAAGGTGCGTGACGTTCCAAGCTGAATGACTTCAGACGTGCCTGGGATGCAATTGGTAAGTTGAGCGGAGGTTATGTTCTCTGGAACATTCCGGATGACAGCAAGGTAACTTGGTCTAACGACGGTAGTGCGGGAGCCCGGGTGCTTATCCGTAATCGCCTTTGCTATGCGTGAAGCTGATTCCTGACTGGCGGTTTCCAAAATCCATCGGTTTTGGGAACTACTGGCTTTTACGTTGGTAATAGAGTCATGCCCATCTAGCTGGTCAAGTGCGGCTTTTCGGGAAAGCGGATCAGATATGCCGTCAGGAGAGTTGTCGACGATTATTTTCACAGCATCGGAGTATGTGGGCCTGTGGTTGCGATGATCTGATCTGTTGCCGGCTGCAGACATTTTTGGCTGAGTGTGAGACAGGTTATCCATCGAGAAAAGTCTCTCAGACATAAGCTTGACTTCGTTGACACAGGTAGTGATTTGGCAGGAAAGGGTGACAAAGGCTGAAGCTGGGATGAACGGTACCTCACTTGGAGATTTGATCACGAAATCAGGCAGAGGGACGTCGTCTTCATCGCAGCGAGTGAAGGCACCGAGAACATCGGTAGCATGAGCCGAAGCAGCGTTGGGACCTGAACGACGTGGGACAGGATCCTGCGGAAAAGCCTTCTTCCAAAGTAGGCGCTTTGCAGCCAAAATATCTGCCTCAGGAAAAAACTCTACAGCGCATTGAGCAATGCTGTCATGGCCGATCCCCTTTTTGAAATTATCTTGCAGGAAGTTCAGTACAGGGTCATAGAAAAGCACCTGAGACGACATGGCCAACTGCCAGGTTTTGGATTTCAAGTACACAACGGTCACTTTTTGACAGTTGGAGCTTGAAACCGATAATTATCAAACTGGAACGGAGATTGCGACCGTTCAACTCAACGGTCAGACGAAGACTTGACTTACTGATATCAGTAAGTATTAGAAGTAGACAAGTAAGTGAGAGTGCGTAATTCCAGAGCCTAAGAGAAGGCACGTTAGAACATTGTTCCTACCTCTCACTCTGAAGCCTGAAAGGGCCCTTCTAATTTTGGTGCCTCTTATAGTACCCGTCCCTCCCTGCGTCCCTCCTACACTATGTCGGGCCGTGCCTCTTTTTGGTCGATCCCGCGGCCGCGGGGCCCCACAGGGATTAAATCGACTCAGTTCAAACAGCTTTTCCATGGGGAAGAAGAACAAGAATTATCACCTGGAAATGAGGTTTTAGTTTTATATTGAAATATATTTTAAAGTATGACAGGGTATTAGATTAATTGACTGTTTTTGTGTAGCAGATTAGTTATTGTGACAAAGCATGGTTGTGTGATGGTGAGGGGGATCAAGGTAAATTAATCAAGAATTGGTCATTTCCAGGTTGGAGACAAAGCCAAGAATAAGAATTCTGGAGCAGAGAAGAAATTTTGGAAGCTCCATTAAACAACACAAACAACAACAACGAGGACGACAAGAACCTAAGAAAATCCCAAAAGGGCCAGGCCTGGTCCCCAGGTGCTTCCGATTCTAACAAGAATCAATAGAGAAGACGAAGCGATTTGTTGACAGATGGGGTCCCTCCTCCAAACTTTTGTAATTTGTAAAACCATACTTCGGGAAGGTTCTAAATCAACATTGAGTCGTGTTTGGGGGATTGACTTAAAGGAAAGCACGGCACGTGCAGATGTAATGCCACAGAAAAGGCTTTCGCCTTTAAATAACTCTGAGAAATTGGGAGTAATCATACTGAGCAGGATTACAAATATCATCTATTATACACTTAAAGATATTGGTCGATTCAGCATTAACCACGGCTTCCGTAAGGCAGTTCCAGGGATCAAGAACTCTGTTGTCAAAACTCCACTTATACACATCCTTGTGGAATCGTGATTTTTCAAGCTTCGCGTGTCGCCCTATGATGACAGTTAATGCTGAACCTTATTAAATCGGTCACTTAAAAATTGTCGTAGTTTCCATTGATTAATTTTAATGCCTCAATTCCTCTGAAGAATTCCATGAAAGATGCAACACGGAACAACTTGGCTAATCTCACTTGGTGAAAGTCTTCTACATGTCAACCCGTGCAAGTGCCAAGCAGGTTGTGATTCGCGACACGGTCAAATGCGACGGCCGTAGTTACCAACGAGCCCCCTACAGCTGCAGAGGTTGTTTCCAGCATCTATTTCAACCAGTACACCACCACATTGAGCTAGAAGACTCTTTTATACACCTTTGCTTCCTCGTCCAACACAGTTGGTGGCTGCAACGAGGAGATCGCAACAACGGATCTCCTCGGCAAACTGTTTCTTCGCCAAGATGAGAAAGAGCGCGTGGAACCGTTGAAATGTCACGCTGGCACCAAAACCAAAATCCGGGCCTATCGGGTGAGGATCTGTTCGGTCCTGTTCCACGGGTCCCTAATATGGCCATAAAGGCAGTTGATGCATAATCTCAACGTTTTTGAGTACGGCCATCTTCGAACGCTCCTTGGCGTACGCCTCAGCGACAGGACCCGGCATGAAAGATTTGAATCGTTGGTCAAGAAGCACCGACTGAGATAGTTCTAGAGTTCGAGCCGCAGATTCGACAACTCTGCGACAAAGAAGGAGTGCTTGCCCCCACCACTCTCTGGAAAAAGCAAAGTGGAGGCGAGCAAAGACATCGATGAAGACCATGAAACTAAACTAGACTGCCACCCATGGGAGGTTTCGCTGCCATGGAGGTGGTGGGGATTTATTCTGGATCGAAATCGCGATGTTCTTCACCAAAGAACGGGTTTTATTGCTCAGATCGTCTGCCAAGGTTCATAGGCAGTGAAACCTAAACAGCTTGCGTCCTGAACCAAGGAAGCCACGTTACCAACCACTGCAAGAACAGCATACCCTGCGCACTTGCTTGCGAAGAGTGCATGGGAGAAGTTGCTTGACTTAGGCTACTTGACTTATGTCTCCTGCCGGGCGTCGCTCAGCGTAGAGAGTGATGTCAGCCTCCTATCGTTGCACCTATCGAATTTCCGTTTTTCCTCTACCGTCTGCTTGTCCCTCAAGAAAATAAATTTCACATATGGATTCTGCATGGATGGATTTTTACCCCTGTACTAAAACTGTAATCGACGTCAAAATAAACTTTTACTTTTACGGAATTTCCGTTTTTTGCCGGATTCCGGACGAACTACTTGCCGCGGAAAAACAGTAAAATTCAGAGATGGACATAAGATGTCTTCCAACTCATAAATCGTCACATTGCGCTAAACAAAAATTTTGTCAGAATAAAATTTACTTCTATAGAATGTATGTTTTTTTATCGGATTCCGGGCAAACTAAATCGGGCGAAAAATAAGTACAGACAAGACCTGGGCAGGTCTCTTCACCCCTGAGCCAACTCTGATATTGACCAAACAATTTTTTTTTTTTAGAATAATCTCTTGCATGGTACCGAATTCCGGGTGAGCTACTTATCGAACGAATACAAAAGTTTTGACATGGATTCAGAAGGTCTCAATCTCCCTAAAATTACTTTAGTATTAGACCGGAAAAGATGTATTTTTTGAATAAACTTTTTGCTTCTATGGTAACGAATTTCCGGTTTTTAAATTATTTGCCGCGGAAAAACAGTAAGATTCAGAGATGGATATAAGATATTACCCTAAACAAAAAGTTTGTCCCGCGCGTACTACCTGTCGGATGAAAAAATAAATTTCAGAAATGAAATCAGCATGTCTCTTTGCCTCTCAATCGACTGTCATATTATCATAAGCAAATATTTTCTTCCCTTAATTTTTCACCCCCTCCACCCTTTCAAGCAGCCGTAGAAAGTTTTCCTACCGGGCGATTTTGGTGGATTTGGGATATGTTGTTCAGCGATTTTTCCTGAACATTTTAGTGTAAAGAATGTTTGTGTTGCAATTTTGTCCGGACCAAAACCGTACTTTACTGGACTAGTCGGACAGGACGGACATAAAGTTCAACCGAAAAGGGAAAAGTCTAGTTACCCATCACTTCTTCACTTAAATTGAGTGGAAGACCCGCTGGAAATGCGTTATTTCGCTGTTCCGCTATTCACGAATAATCGATTTTCAAATAGTGGAATTTCCGTGGGATTTGTGGTACCTCTATGCGCTTATATTTTAATTGTATGACTTACTAGAAAGATTTATGATTTTTTGTTTTGCAATCTTCACCGATCTCGCCACTGTCAAATGAAAAGCCGGGTTTGTCTTGAGATCAAAATTTCCTGCGTCATGGTAGAATTTACGCTGTGGGACCGGCCGCAGTATTCTGAGCGTCATAATCAGAGCAGATAGTGAAAAATAAAAAAACCCTTTGCAGAATCCAAATAATTCAGTTTAGGGGAGCTCGGGGTTGGATAGGACACGGGGTTGGTCTAAACACCCGCGAAACAAACATTAAAAGTTGTCGCTAAAATTGGAAAAGAATACATAACATCTGTCTGCTAGTGAAGTAACTTGGTACAAAAGTTTCATGGTACTTGCTTTTCTGGTTTTCTTAAGGTTTAAGTTTCAGATAATGGTAGCTTAAAAAGCTGTACCCCGAAGATTAGTGGTAACTGGAAGGCGATTAAACGGTCAAATATAGTTTAGTGATCGGGGTTGATAGCCTGCCGAGTATTTTCAAGATAGATCACTTAATTTTCTAGTGGTCCGCCATTTTGTTATTTAGTCAGGATGGGGTTGGTTCGGACTTCGGACAGCTTTGAAGGGGTTGGTTCGGACAGTCTTTGCCTACTGATTCCCCATAAAAACCCGAAACTGTGTTGGAAAAATACAGAAAGATATTATAAGAATCCTTATCATATTATTTGTAAACAGATTTAATTATCAAAATCGAGAAAAATTAACGCTAAAAAAGAGTAGGCCTCAACCGAAGAAAAGAATTGTCTACAAAAAAGTAGAAGGTTTAAAAATGTTGTGTTTAATGAATCGAGGGTATTTACGGAGGGAAAAAACACGAATTCGTCCTTGTGAAGTTCAGTTTGGGAAAAGGTCAAACCAAAAGTGTTCCAAAGACGAACTAGAAAGAAAGCTCGTTGAGGGGCTTGAATATATTATTTCTGCGCAAGAGTGGGACTAAAATCATTATAAATATTCCTTCAGCCCAAGTTGACTGCGAATCATATTTGATAGTGCAAAACGGGTACGTCAGCTGAACCCACAAGCTCGTTCTTCCAACTTGAGCGGCTTTGAGCCTGAACAGGACCCTTGCCAAGAAGGGCTGAAGTATAAAAATCAGATGACGTATCCGTTTTGCACGATCAACTAAAATCATTCTTCTGAAGAATCTTTTCTGACATAAATTTGAAGTAACCAGGGAATTGCTAGGTTAACTGAAAGGACAAATGAAGGATTTTCATTTTAATGCTACCTTGGCTATTGAAACATGTGTTTTCTTTAATTTTGTATTTACTTTTGAGCTACAATATTATCGTTTCCACTTTTTAACATGTTTATATAAAGCCGATTACAAAATAGTACCTTAGAATTAACTGAAAAAAAGAAAAAAAATATTTCTTTCAAAACCTGATGTAAAAAAAAATGTGAAAAAATTACCAGCTATTCTCCCAATCATTCTACACGTTTGACAACAAAAACTATGTAAATCCACCAGTAAATGGCGGTATAGCAAGAAAAGGAAAATTATTGTCCGGTCAACCCCGAGCTCCCCCATTCAATTAAATGATACAAAAATAAGTTGGCTTTTCAGTTAAGCTTTAAGCATAATGTTCGTTGCATATTGTTTGAAAATCACAACAGATAACATTTGGGTTGTTACCTGTTGTGATTTTATATAACAGATAACATCCAAAGTGTTGTCTGTTCGGAAACTTCTGATGTAGTTCTCGAGCAGGCTTACGAAGAAAAAGAAGAAGGCATTGAACGGGGAATTCTTCTCATGTAGGCTACGCTAGAACGGGGGTCCTGCCCCTCGAGATTCATCACTCCGGCCAGCTCAAGAACTCGTGTCCTGCTTCTGTAGCTACAACGAAGGCATGGAATGCTGCGTGCCTTCTCTTCCAGCATGCCTTCTTTTAGAACTTGGTCACACTGGGCTCAAAAAGCCGCCTATTCGACAACCAACTGAAAATCCCTAGGGGACGTGTGATTTGATGTGCTTTGTGGCAGCTTGGGGATAATGAGCAGACTGCAATTAGGGGTCAATTAGGGTTCCTTCAATTATATACGCTGTTTTGCTCTAATTAATCTCCTGAATTTAAAACGACAACATTCAGAATTAGTTTTATCTTGTTCTTTTCTTTTTTCTACCTTTGCAACCAAAAAGCCAGGAAATGAGCCAAGTGTGACCAAGCCCCTAGTATGCCATGCCTTATTTAGTACCAGTTCCTCTTTTTAGCACTCGTTCCGACTATACATTGCCGTGCCTTGACTTCATCTAGTCGATCCCCGTGTTTGGACCTTCTGCGTCAAAACAATTATACGGGCTATTTCCCTAGTCCATTTGGCTTTTTATTTCGGTCTTTCCAGGTCTTCGCTTAAGCCAATTAGAAAAGAGAAACGGAGGACATTTTACGCAGAGTTGAAAGTGGTCATAAGGATTGCCGGGAACCAGCCGGAACGAACCGACAGACCGTAAACAATAAAGCTACAATGTCGAGGACAATAGCTGAAGCACCAAAGGGAAAGTGTTTTTAACAGCGTACAGCTTCATAACAATCAGGGTCGCAGCCAGGAATTTATTTGGATGCTTCGAGCTGTAGTCGGCCGTCGTTCGCCGATCTGACTGTGTTGGACAGATAAATAGTTGAGGATTTTTTTTGTCTCAACTCAGCCTTTTTCGGCTAAATGAATTGGATAGGTATGACGGTTGAGGGTGTTTGAGTGACGAAAGTTGATTTGGAGTGAGTTGAAGTAAGTTCTGAAGACAAAAAAATTGTTGATAAATAGTTTTCGGTAATTTGTTGCCCGTCTTGCACGTGACCTGTTGTCGCATTAAGACGGCCTATTGGTGTACGAATATGTTGAATGTTGAAAATAAATAGCAGGTTCATTCCTTCCCCAACGTTGACCCTGAAGTTTGACAGCCTGACCAGGATCCTTGCCAAGAAGGGCCGGAACATCACTGCCTAAGCATCGTAGCCGAAATATCCGTTTCATGCACTGTTTGGATAGATGCTGAATGTTGGTTATGTTGAAGAATACAAAATTGTGAATTTCAAACTCATCTTAGGGCTTTACACTTTTCAGCTACCCCCCCCCCCCCCCTGAAAGCACAAGTCACTGTAGATACAGGCTCGAAAAGAGCCAAAACGGCAAAAGCAAGAATGAGCGTAGTGACGCAAGAAGCTCGAAATGGAACAATCAGGGTCGTAGAGAGACGCAGTGATTTAGGAAAACTGGCCCTTTGAACACCTCTGTAGCCTATACCCGGCCAAAATTACCCGTCATTTCCCCTTTATTTTTCTTCTTGTTTTACTTCTTCTTGTTTTACTAGCATCTTCCTTTTTAATTTTCTTACTGTTGAGGCTACGTACTTCCACTCTGTAAGATTAATAAATTTTCTTCACTGTCTTACACTATTTATATTGTACAAGTACATTATTAGCTGTCTGGTTATTCCTCACCGGTGTGGACAAACAAGAGCCTGTCTGCACGGGAGGTCGGTTCTAGTGAAATCAACGTTGAGACGGATTACTTCAAAAGTATTCTTCCTGATGGTCAGATTGGAGTTGACTTCTGTACAAAAGAAGTCCGAAAGTGATTGAGTTTACGAGGCCTACGAACTACTAATGCGGAGTCCCTTGAGACGGATTTGACTCAAGCTTATTTGGATTTTGTTGTTATTCTGTACTTCACTTTACTCTGTTTACCCGTTTATTTATCTTTTGTATTTTTTCCATACTCCGTCTTTTTTGGCCTCGGCCAGTTGTTGGGTTATAAATAAATCGAGAGTAAAGAGAAAAAATATTGGTGCACTCCAGACGTTATAGGAGAGGAACCGGACACTCGAAAAAAGACCAAAAACGGCCCGGATAGCAACGAATTGCACCTACACTGTAAAAAGTTTGTCCGTATAAAGATTGAATTTAACTGCAATATTTGCTACTCGGATTACTCTTATCTCTACGCAGATAAGATTAATAACAATAGAGATAAGACGAATCTCAGTAGCAAATACTGCAGTTAACTTTAATTTTTATACGGAGGGACTTTTTACAGTGTAGTACACTGTAAAAAGTCTCTTCTACATCGGAATTCAGTGGTTGCACACCGAATTCGGTGATTTTTCGTCCGAATTCGGAGAGTTAAAATCCGATACAGGATTAAAATGCTAGAATGCAAAATACTGCAGATTACACTGTAAAAAAAAAATCTTGCAGTATTTGCTTCTGGGATGAACCTTGTCTCTCCTGAGATGAGATTATCTCTAATTCGGATTAATCTTATCCGAGTAGAGATAAGATTAATCCCAGTTGCAAATACTGTAGTTAACTTTAATCCTTACTCGGAGAAACTTTTTACAGTGTAAGTTATACTAATCTGCTGTATTTTGCATTCTACACTGTCAGAAGTTTCAGAACAGATAACACGAGGATGCGCGGTTTCAACAGATAATGCGCAACAGATAACACTTCCGATATTATCTGCTGTGTTTCAAAATGTTATGCATAATGAGCGTTACCATCACGTAGTACCAACAAAGCGCCAAAAAGTATCTGCTGAGTTTTCCGACACCATGACGATATGGAATGAAGTCAGTAGATCCTTTTTTGGCTCTTCCTATCAAAGCTTGTTATCCATAACATTTCATGCATAACGTTTTCACACACAACAGATAACGATCGAAGTGTTATGGTTACGCATTATTTGTTGAAACCGCGCATCCTCGTGTTATCTGTTATGAAACTTCTGACAGTGTAGCGCTTTAATCCTGTATCGGATTTTAACTCTTCCCGATGAAAAATTTGTAGCCTGCGTAGTAGTATGGTAGTAGTACGAAAACGTTGCATGTAATACTCTGTAATAGCAAAGAATACTATCATTTAATGTGCCTCAGACTGGTCCAATCTTATGTAGTAGTATCCAGTAGCATCCTGTCTTGCCATAGTAACATCCAGTCTTGCTAATAGTACCATAAAGTAGTATGCAGTAACACGGTAGCCTTGAAATAGAAGCATATAGTAGCATCGTTAGTACTGCATGCAACTTTTTCGTACTACTTCATAGTACTATTTTGAGATAAATTTTTCATCGGGTTCGAATTCAGAAGAAAAATCGCCGAATTCGGTGATGTGCAACCACTAAAGTCCGATGCAGGAGAGACTTTTTACAGTGTAGGCCTACTGTTTTGATCCGGTCTCCTGAGCCTAGTTCTGATATACGTGTAATGTGGCGTCATTCGCAGAAATGCATAATTCGTCGTAACTCTGGTTTATGTTATAGTTATTTGATTTTTAGTTCTCATATAAGTGTAATTGTAAATGATCACTTACCGTGATTCGAAATGTATACAAATTTATTATTTATGACAAAATTATGACAAAGATGTTGATGTTATTATATCTATGACGAAAAATCCAATGTCCGGCTTGCACGTGAAGGAATTTTGAAAATAAACTGAAACTGAGCCCCTAAAAGGAATAGGACACTAGGGGCACCAGGCAGGTATTCCTATTTGGCAATCCAGCACCGCCGAGAAAAAAGGTGGAACCAAACCTTAGCTTATTATCTACGGCCCGTGACGTTTTCGTGACTTCATGATAGAGAAATTCGATTAAATTATTGTTGCAGAATATATATCTGTATCTATATATAAAGAGCGGAGCGGCCAGCGAGGCACCGGACGCGTTTGCACTTATAAACCGTTCTAGGGACAATCCGTTCCGTTAGTAAATGGAAAATATTGACTTTTTGTGTGACGTCACGAGCCATAGATAATCGGCTAAAGTTTAGTCACACCAGAAAAACAGAAAAGTGATACTTACATGGCCACGTTCAAAAACATCGAAAGCAAAAACTCGTTATAAATGGCCATGGATATGAACTTCGACTCGTTGAACTCAGAAGGCGCCTTACGTACAACTATGCACAATCGAATACCCCAAACTAGTAGAACCATCTCCACTGAAAGAGATAATCATTATGTAGCTCTGGGCGAGCTATTAGTTGGGACGGAATAAAAAGAGGCACGGCAAGGCACGACATAGTGTAGGAGGCACGAGTGCTAAAAAGAGGCACGAAAACTAAAAGGACCCTTTCAGGCTTCGAAGTAAGGGGCAGGAACAATTTTCTAACGTGCCTTCTTTTAGGCTCAGACACAAACTCTCACTTACTTGTCTACTTCTACTACTTGCTAATCTATGTTTATTACTCGTGTCTCCTGCGCCATGCCGTGCCGCATTTTAGTTCAGTCAAGTTAGTGAGAATAGCATCTCAGACTATGGTTAATAATAATAATAATAATTAAAACAGGATAGACATCTTTAAAACAGGATAGACATCAGATAGAAAAAGAACAGAATGGTCACAGAAGGAAGAGTTAGCGAAACGACAACTGCCGAGTTTGCACTTTCAGAGCTCAGCTAAAATAATCATACCCACTCACATCACTCGTATCAAACTTCTTTCCCACCAATTTGATAAAAACCTAGGCTCTTTGGTTGGTGATGATGAACCTAACATAACCTGGTCAGATACCATAGTAACTGGCCAGACACCCAGTAACTGTTCTGACTGTGGTGTCAGATACCAGGGGAACTGCACGAACGACATTTCTAATGACGGTCCCAAGAGCTTCCTTCACTGAGTATTGGTGAGGCGGGTGCTGATGTTCTCTTTCCTGTTATCGTACAGTAAAAAAAAGAGCAATCCGTTTTATCGTTTCTTTTGTTTTAAGCGCCATGAAGAAAAGGAAATAGTTTTGGTTTTGTTTTGTAGTTAGAACCAGGGGCGTCCGGGGGGGGGGGGGGGGGGGGAGAAAGGGGGGAGGCCCACCCCCAATATTGTCGGCCACTTAGTAAAATAAAACCAAGCCGGCGCGAAGCTCCGCGATTTTTCGTCAAAATAGTTGATATTTTTCATGAAAACAGTCGTTTTTTCTGAAAACAGTCGTTTTTTCTGAAAGTCAGTCTATTTTGCGTCAAAACAGTCGTTGTCTCCGAAAATCAGTCGTTTATTTTCAAAACTGTCTTTTTTTCTCTTGAAAGCAGTCGCTTTTCTGCCAAAACAGTCGGTAAAAATTGCGAGCCAGTCGGTAAATACCTTGCCCCCCCCCCCCAAACATTTTGGCTAGTAGGCCTATAACGCAGAACTACCATGAGTGCTATGCACAACTGATGGTATCCAAGCTATCCCGGGCAGTCCCTCCCGTTAAAGATTTTCTGTACACAATCGCGGTTTTTGCTCGGTGATCTGTCTAGGGTTCTTATCAAAATAAACTCTAGGTTATGGTAAACCAATACAAGGTTACCATAACTAACAGGAGAGCCAGCTCCTTCCATTCGAGGTTTACTTTGCACACATGGAATCCACTAACAGTCATAGTATTTATTCAACTATTAAATCTCTTTATCCTAGCTAGAAAGAGAGAGAGAGTTGGATTCGGGGATTTACTTCCATTCGGGGTTTACTTTGCACACATGGAAAGTGGCTTGGCCTCAGTTGAAAAAAAAAAAAAACGCTTTCCAAGACCTGTTCAGAAATTATTCAGGATACCTCTCGGATGATTCGTATAGCATATGGTCGTTTATGTCCGAACAAAGGTCGCTATACAACCGGAAACACTTGGGCGAATTTATAGCGCTTTCTGCACCCATTACATCTTGTATTGTTCCGGTGTTTATCACATTCTGCGAAAAAAGACAGTAAAGCTTTGAAGACGTGTTATTATAATCAATGTAGTTTTTTTAATGTACCTTCCTGGTTCCTACCGCAAACCACATATTAGTTCAGAAGTTCGGCGTCCAAGATGTGATTCGCTCACTCGAGAAAACGTCAGCGTCACTACTATGTGTCTCGTCATCCTGGTTTTCGAGTATATGATGTTTTCATGAATTTTTTCAGGCCCACTTAGAAATTATGTCTAAATTTTGTGTGTTTATACTGTTATTTATCTTGTGTTATTTTGCGTTATTCCCTTAACTCCGCTACCACATTGTGTATTTGGCGGGTTATAAATAAAATATATAATATATGTATATATATATATAGTATTTATTCAACTATTAAATCTCAACTATTACATCCCATTGAAATACAGACTGGATCTTCTGCGCAGATTGGGCTTATTTTTGGGACCGGCCAACGAATAAAGTACGACAGTCCCTACTTCCGACACATCTCTGAAAAGAGATGTGTCGGAGGTTCATCTCCACAAAAGACGTTTCTTCGGAAAGTAGATGAAATACGACAGCTTTTCCCCATCCATGAAGAAACTGAGATTTTTATACAAACAAAAAAACTATTTGAAGTTCTCAAAGGTTCTGCTGGCAATATCATCCACTCCTTATAAAAGAAAGACACTAACTATGAGTCAGGCTTCTTAGCGACCGCTTTCAGCTGAAAGGATTTGAATATCGGGGATCGACGATTCAAAGTGATCCACTAAAAAGAGGCACGGCACTGCAGGGTATGGTGCAGGAGGCACAAGTAATAACAAGAAATTAGCAAGTAGTAAAAGTAGACATGTAAGTGGGATATTTGTAACTCCAGAGACTAAAAGAAGTCACGTTCGAACATTGCTCCTAACCCTCACTCTGAAGCTTGAAAGGGCCCTTTTAGGCCCTAAGGGCCCTACTATGTAGTGCCGTGCCCTGCCTCTTTTTTTTTTTTTTAATCCCACCTCCACTCCTCTCAGTCACGTAACTTTCTTTATTATTACAACTCAAATATCTTATCTTTATACGTCACCTACACTTTACTCATACACTAAATTCAAATAATTTCTTATTTCGTACTTTAATTAATTATCAATCTTTTAATTTTATTTGAGCAGTTAAACCTAAAAAACACAAAAAGAGCCGTATCCTACAATCAATCTATAACATTCACAATAAAATAGTGGTTCAGCCGGCATCACAGGGTACCCTTCCAGCATACGGAACCCCTTCCACCGTGACCAAAATTACCAAAAATAAAATAAAATAAAAATCCTTTTACGGGTCTTCACCACTTTACTAAAGCCTCATTCCAACCTCCCAAACCACCCAATAGAAGACCTAAAGACTATATCTCAAAAAAAATTCAACACAACTATATAACAAAACATCATAAATCATACGTAGATAGAGGAGCCTCTTTTTAGCCTCTGCCTCCTGCCTCTTTTTAGTCGATCCCCTTGAGTCGCAATGAAAGGGATCTGACAGATTTCACTACTAAAACCTACGTCCAGACCTAATCGAGCCTAACAATAGTTGCGTTTTTGCAGATACCATGGTATCTGTTACCACGATAACTGGATCTGCAATTTGTCGTTTTTACAGTTACCGTGGTATCAGATACATACAGTTGCTCTGCAAAAACGACAATTGCCAAAATTTCACCTTTTCGAACTGATATCCGGGATCGACTAAAACCAGGAAGGGAAGGGAACGCGAGAAAAGCAGGAAGGCATACTAAAACCAGGAAGGGCATACTAAAACGAGGAAGGGCATCCTAAAACCAGGAAGGCTTTTGCAAGAATTCGCAGCACTGTTCCCTTCCTCTATTTAGTATTATCTGAGGGGTCGGCAACTTTTCAAATCCAAAGTTCACCATCCCTTCCTCGTTTTGGTATCCTGACATGGGTAGGCATTAAGTTCAGTGAGGGGTCGGCAACTATAAAAATTGTAATTCACCTTTTCATTTCTCGTTTCGACGGTAAGCGACTAACCAGGAAGGGCATCCTAGTCGCCAGAATTCGCAGCACCGTTCCTGGTTTTAGGATGCCCTTCCTCGTTTTAGTATGCCCGTCCTGGTTAGTCGCCTACCGTCAGAACGAGAAATGAAAAGGTGAATCACAACTTTTATAGTTACCGACCCCTCACTGAACTTAATGCCTACCCATGTCAGGATACTAAAACGAGGAAGGGATGGTGAACTTTGAATTTGAAAAGTTGCCGACCCCTCAAATAATACTAAATAGAGGAAGGGAACAGTGCTGCGAATTCTGGTGACAGCCTTCTTGGTTTTAGGATGCCCTTCCTCGTTTTAGTATGCCCTTCCTGGTTTTAGGACGCCTTCCTGCTTTTCTCGCGTTCCCTTCCCTTCCTGGTTTTAGTCGATCCCCTGATATCCAGCTACATCGCTAAGGGCTAACCTTCTTTCCCACCAATTTGACAAAATCCTAGGCTCTATTGATGGTGACGACGAAAGTGAGATGGCTTTTTTAGATACCACGGTCGGACTGTGGTATCTGAATGTCACTTACCACGATGACTGGCCAGATACCACGATAACTGCAAAAACGCAAAGTATTGACTGCTTAACTTTTAGAGCAGAAAAGTCGTATTTTTGGGGTTACTAGTTTTGAAAGAATTTTTTTTTACTAGTAGCCTACCTTAGTGTTAATGAAGAAATTGATTTAATTCTTATTAAAATTGATCGGTGAAGTTATTATGGTTAGAAAGGAGCTTATTTTATGAAATTTATAAATAATGGTTTACAAAATATTATTAGTGTAGATGACCGAGACGATAAGGAAAGATTGATGTAAGTTAGGATTTAATGCCATTGAAGGAGGAGGAGACTTAGCATCAAGCTAGTCTCAAATCTAGTTTATAAGTTTGAAAATTGCTACGCTGGTAAAAACAATACCAATGGTTTCGATGGGATCCCAAACGGAAATATTTGTCAATCTCTTTGATGCAAGATAATCAGGTCTGGCAGATGTTTGGTCTTAGCTGAACCCATACACATTTGAACGGAATATCATACTTTCCAACTAAAAGCATATCACATGATCAGGCTCATTCGAAACATACAGTTTTGACTAGATTCCGACCGGACTATCCACCCAAGACGAGAATAAGTAGTATTTCATAATTCACCGTGTCTTTTTTTGCTACATCAATCTTCCCCAACCAATTTTTATGGACATCAGAATTTTATTTTACGGGAATTTATTTTCGGCTGACTCCGGTCAAACTACTTTTTCGGTGAGAAAACAATGCCCATATTTGGGTCCAGCATGTATTCGTATACATGCTGTATATATACATACTACCAAGTTTATCCAGCGAGAAAATTAAGGAAGGTTCACATATGGATTCAGCATGTACTCTTGCCCCTATATGGACGTTCCAATAGACTTCAGAATAAACTTTCACTTCTACCAAATTTCCGTGTTTCGCCAGATTCCATTCAGCGTTGTTTTCTGGCGGGAAAATAAAGTTCAGGTATGGTTTCAGGATGTATTCTCACCTCTACATCGATGCTCAATTCAAAAAACTTTCAACCTGTAATCGACTCTACCAATTTTCCGGTTTTCACCGGATTCCGGGCAAACTGCTTGTCCGGCGAAAAAGAAAGTTCAAAACAGATTTAGCATGTTTCTGTACGCCTATGTCGAACCTTTATCCAGCTTCAGGTAAAAAAATTTACTTCTGCAAAATTTCCGTTTTTTCCCGGATTCCGGGCGAACTATCTGTCCAGTGAGGAAATGAAGCTCAGTTCTGGATTCAACATGTCTGCTTACCCAAAATCAAACTGTCATATTAACTTGAAAAAAATATTTTTCTTATCCCTTAATTTAAAACCCCAAAATATAGGGCTATGTGGCCCATCTGCGAATATGACCTAAACTCAATGAATCCTCCCAGCAAGTTTGGAGGTAATATCTCAAACCCTTCTTGAGTTATAGCGCTGACAGACGGACAGCTTTCACTAGTCATGGGTATCTCGTCACTTACGTTCAGGGATCACTAAAAAAGGGAAAAAAAAAGTCCGAAGTCCCAAGTTTCTAAAACGAATCGGCAATATAATCACAAACCTGACGGTTTCTACACTGTCAGAGGTTTTAGAACAATTAACACAAGGATGCGGAATTTCAGATGAAACCTTGGATGTCATCTGCAATCGTTACAGAATATTTCCATAACGACCTTTTAAATTTTATTTTGTTCGTTGCAGACATTGCAAAGTAAAATCACACGACACGTTTTTTTTCATATCAATCCTTGATCTCAAATTACAACCGAGAAATAACTGTGCGTGCGTCCGATGACCGTCGATGGGCATAATGCGGTAACCCATCAGTAGGCGATCGAATGAACCGTAAATGGGTAGCTGCTCATTGTTCAGAGCCTTTAACTCATTCATTAGTTTTAGCGTTTAACGGAAAAATATCACGTTCATAAATTCTCATTTACGATATTTCGAACTTCCCAAATACTTTTCAATCGCCTAACAGCATTATGCTGATTTTTGTATTTGCAATCTTTGGCTCTTTTCGACATAGGTTAGTCAGGTTTGTTCCCTTCCCCGATGTTGACGCTCAAGATTGACAGCCTGACGAGAACCCTTGCCAAGAAGTACCGAAATATCGCTGCTAAAGCAACGTAGCTGACAAATCCGTTTTATGCATTATTTGAAGGTAGGTCAGTCGCGCATTCGGTCGCGCAATAGCGTCTGAGAGGCTCACTCTCACTGGTCAGAAATACCGGTTATGGAAGTCTTTCCATGTTTGTCTCACACAATGATCCGCGCGAGGCCGAAAACAGCCAGGACGGGTTCGATGAAACCCACGAGAATACTCTTGATGACTAACTCTTCTTGCTGATGCAAAATCGCCTTGTACCTAGCGGAAGAGCCGGAAGTGGTCACAACTGCTCCCACACATCGCCGTGATTGGTTCACACAGGATGTAGTTGTTGAGTTTGAGCTACGTTTATTACGTTTTCTCGTTCTTCGAGAAGGATCCCGAGGATTCACCGATGGATTCCCGAGGATCACTGGCGTGTTTTGGAGTATATTCGAAGGAGTCACGGCTGTTAGTATTCTGCAATAGAAGCTGTATCTACTATACTGCGACTTGATCTGTAAAGGCTCATCACACACATTCACTGCGACATTAAAGTTTAACTGAACAAGAGCTGTAAGCTCATATGGCACTTGCATGTGTCAAGATGATTTGATTGATCAAGAGTAAGTTTCGACTTTGCGGTTGAGATGCGCGCTATAAGGGAGCTGGAACTTCATTTGTAAGCAAAACCCTTGAGGCAAAACTGCTAATGGGCTGATGGGCATCACGAAAATGCATATATTGCTTAAAAGTATTTTTTTTACTTTGCGGTCAAGATTGGTACTTTAAGGAATAATCGGATTTGGGAAGTAGCAATTTCTAAGCAAATGTTGTTGAGTCTCCAATATTCCAGCGAAGTTTCATCGTCCTAGCACATCTGGAAGTACCTTAACGCGCGATCACCGGAATCCCAGACCCACCTCCCCCTCTTCCAACTCCACCCACAATAACCGGAGCCAATCCTGTTCTGTAAATGATTAATCCAGAGCATCTGTTTGTCATTCCCACGAAGTTCGATCCAGATCACACCAGTCTAAGCGGGTCAAGTATTTTCCGCCCTCCCCCCGATAATTGCCGGATTCGGTCCGGAAATGAAAAAGGTCACAAGAGAAAAATGTCCTCTGTTTAATTATTAAATTTCACTCGAATCCGATCACCCGTTCCAAAGTTACGCATGACTCAATATTCCGGATTCCCCTCCCTCAACTCCCCCCCCCCCCCAAGATTATCATATCGAGGATTTTTTTTTTATTCCAAGTCAGTTTGACCGGGTCCCTGATATGCCTTCCAAGTTTCGTCGTGAAAATCCCCCAAAAACGGAATTCCGGGATACCCCTCCTCCCTTCCCCCTCAAGTGTCCGGATCAAGTCAAATTATGTAAAAGATTTATATGGACCAGATGTTTGTTCTTCCCAGCAAGTTTCACTCCGATACCATCATTCTAACCGTTTCTCGAGATTTCCGGTCCCCCCCCCCCACCCCACCCAGCTCCCCCGCGGTGCACGTAGCCAATCCGATTCAGCAAATGACTTACCTAGAGCATCTGTTTGTTCTTCCCACAAAGTTCCATCCCGATCCCTCCATTCTAAACGGGGCACGTATTCCCCCCCCCCAATAGTTGCCGGATCCGGTCCGGATATGAAAAAAATCATCGGAGAAATGTCCTCTGTTGAATTCTTAAATTTCACTCGAATCCGATCAACCATTCTAAAATTAAGCATGACTGAAAATTTTGGATTCCCCTCCCTCCACTCCCCCCACCATTATCTGATCGACAAAATTTTTATTTTGAAGTCAGTTTGATTGGGTCCATGATATGCCTGCCAAGTTTCATCGTGAAAGTCCCCAAAACCACCATCACCGGAATTCCGGGACCCCCCCCCCCCCATAAGTGTCCGGATCAAGTACAATGGCCTAAAGGACTTATCTAGAGCAGATGCTTGTTCTTCCCAGCAAGTTTCACTCCGTTCTAACCGTTTCTTGAAATTTCCGGTCTCCCCCCCCCCAACTCCCCCCTGGCTACCGAATCCGGTCAAGACTTTAAACGGGACATTACAGATATATATTCTGTTCAGTTATGAAGTTTCATTACAATCCGATCATCCGTTCGAAAGTTACACACTTCTCAATTTCCCGGATTCCCCTGCGGATTCCCCTCCCTCCACTCCCCCACCATTATCTGATCAACAATATTTTTTATTTTGAAGTCAGTTTGATTGGGTCCCTGATATGCCTGCCAAGTTTCATCGTGAAAATCCAAAAAAACACCATCACCGGAATTCCGCCCCCCCCCCCATAAGTGTCCGGATCCAGTACAATGGTCTAAAGGACTTATCTAGAGCAGATGCTTGTTCTTCCCAGCAAGTTTCACTCCGATCCCTCCATTCAAACCGTTTCTTGAAATTTCCGGTCTCCCCCCCCCAACTCCCCCCTGGCTACCGAATCCGGTCAAGACTTTAAACGGGACATTACAGATATATATTCTCTTCAGTTATGAAGTTTCATTACAATCCGATCATCCGTTCGAAAGTTACACACTTCTCAGTTTCCCGGATTCCCCTGCCCTCCACCCCCCCCCCCCAAAAATGGTCGGATCAGAAAACTGATTATTCCTAATTTTGTTTGGTCGGGTCTCTGATATGCCTGCCAAGTTTCATGGTCCTAGTACAACTGGAAGTACCCTAACTCGAAAAAGTGTGACAAAATGCCCTAAATTTTCAAGTTTCCAGCGCCCCGCACTCCCCCCCATATGGTCGGATCGGGAAACTGATTATTTCCAGGTTAGTTTGGTCGGGTCCGTGATATTCCTGCCAAGTTTCATTGTCCTAGCTCATCTGGAAGTACCCTCACTCGAAAAAGTGTGACAAAATGCCCTAAATTTTCAAGTTTCCAGCGCCCCAACTCCCCCGCATATGGTCGGATCGGGAAACTTATAATTTCCAGGTTACTTTGGTCAGGTCCCTGATATTCCTGCCAAGTTTCATTGTCCTAGCTCATCTGGAAGTACCCTAACTCGAAAAAGTGTGACAAAATGCCCTAAATTTTCAAGTTTCGAGCGCCCCCACTCCCCCGCATATGGTCGGATCGGGAAACTGATTATTTCCAGGTTCGTTTGGTCGGGTCCCTGATATTCCTGCCAAGTTTCATTGTCCTAGCTCATCTAGAAGTACCCTAACTCAGAAAAAAGTGACAAAATGCCCTAAATTTGCAAGTTTCCAGCGCCCCGCACTCCCCCCCATATGGTCGGATCGGGAAACTGATTATTTCCAGGTTAGTTTGGTCGGGTCCCTGATATGCCTGCCAAGTTTCATTGTTCTAGCACATCTGGAAGTACCCTAACTCGGATATGTGGGACAAAAAAACTCGGACCGACCGACAGACGGAATTGTGATCGGTATATGGCACTTGAGCCAGAGGCTGCAGGTGCCATAAAAAGGCTGGGATAGGACAATCTAGTTACCCATCACTTATTCCCTTAAATTGGCTTGAAGATCCGCAGAAAATGTATTACTTTGTTGTTCCGCAATTCAATCGATTTTCAAATAGTGGAATTTCAGTGTGATCTGGGATACCCCTATGCGATTCTAGCTGTGTTTGGAGATCTATGTTCTTTGGTTCACGCACGAAGTAGTTTTCACCAAGCTCACCACTGCCCACTTCAAAACCCGCGTTTGTGTTGAGATTAAAATTTCCCGCGTCATAGTAGAACTTATGTTGTGGGACGGCCGCAGATATTCGTAACGTCGTAACTAGAGCAGATAGTAGAAACAAATAATTCACCAAATAATTCACTAGTCGCGTTTTTTGCGATCGCTTGGAACGAAAATTGCCGTTTTTTGCGATCGACTGTCGACTAGAGGTCCAGTCGATCCGTTTTTTGTCGCTTGACTGGACATCAACTGGGAACAAAGTCAACAGTCGATCCGATGCACCTTTCTCTTGGAGGTCCAGTCAAACTTGGTGCCAAATTTTGAAAATTGAAACATTTGGACCCAGAAACGTACAATTTACACCTCGCGAAGCGCCGGTACTGCAGAGACTGCCGAGGGAAGAGTTGTGGGGATGGAAGGGAAAAAGTTTTTTTTAGATCGTTTTTCGAAGGCTTGTTCTCGCTCCCCTATCAAGCGACAAAAAACGGTCAACTGGATGAACCCTGGAACAAGTCCCAATCGCCAGTCGATCTGTAAAAAACGCGACTACTGTATTCAGTTAAACGACACAAAAATAAGTTGGCTTTTCAGTTAAACTTTGAAGTTTAACTGAAAAACCAAAGATTTTTGCATCATTTAACTGAATACACAGAATATTTGGATTATAGTGAGGATTTTTTTTTATTTTCCACTATCTGCTCTAGAAGTGACGTTCAAAATATCTACGGCTGTCCCCACAAAGCGAATTCTAATGACGCGGAAAATATGAATATCAATGCAAACGTGGCTTTTCAATGGCCAGTGATCAGCTCGCCGCAGCTAGCTCACCGCGGGGACACTTCTTTTTCGTAAATCGTTTTTGTCAAGCACAGAACAAATGGACAAGCGCATAGAGGTAACACAAATCCAACAGGGAATTCCACTATTTTAAAATCGATTAACAGTGAATAGCGGAGCAACGAAATATCGCATTTTTATTGGGTATTCAAGACAGATGAATAATTGAGGGGTAACTAGATGGTCCTCGCTCAGCCGTTTCGGTTCAACTTTAACAGATAGTCTTCAAGATCGCTTGAAATTTGAACATCCTTGTGTTAACTTTTTTGAAACCCACATGAATGGAGTATCGAAAGGGTAGTTGGTCCAGTGTTTCCACTTCATGGTGCCAGGTTTTTCGCTCTGTTAGTCCAAAAATCCGTAAAATTCCGACAATTGTGATTCCTTCAAATAACCCATCGAACAAATTCAACTACTATTCCAAGTCAAAACAAAATCCAAGCCTAAAAGCGCCCTTCCGCTAAGTGGAGAATAGGCTACTATAAACGGCACCGCAAGAGAAATTTTTCGAACCACTTGTGGTCACAGCGTCTTTATAGGAGTATCTGATGATAAACTGTTGATGAAATTCAATCTTCCACAAATGATGAAAAATTCAGAATAACTAAGTAGTATTTAAGGTCTCGAACCAAGAAATCCGTTTTTGATGGAAAAATCCTTGAAAGTGGAAACGCTGAGTTGGTCGTACTTACTTGCAGTAAATGCATGGTCCCACCAATCCGTGCTGCAGAGATACGCTTTGAGATCATCCGCCGTTTTCGCGACTATTACAACAGGTGGCTCTACCAGCGTCCGAATTGCCAGAAACGTGGCAAAGATTGCTACTATAATCCCCAGCCGCTTCATTAGGTCCAAGTCCGTGATCTTAACAGCCTTCGCAGAACGGACCCGGAAGATAACGGAAATTCTGAAACAGAAGACATCTTTAAATGCTGGAAATCCGGCTAGAGTTCATTTCTTTCCTGCAAAAATGCCAGCTGGGTCTTAACTCGTGCTGAGCTCTGGCAGCTAAGAGAACCTAGATGTACACCAGACAAGAGCTAAGTTAAAGGGCTAGGCGGCTTCATAAAAGGTAGGAGATAGCAAGAGAAGACTGACAGAAAAAGTTAAAACATCCCCATCTCCGCACCGGGTCAATTCCGGTTACTAACAGTAAATTTTGTACTAGTCGGATCCATCCTATCACAAATCCCTGATTCTTTGATGGGCTATGCCAAGCACTGGGTATACCGAGAATTAAGAATAGTCTATGCCAAACACCGACTACCCTACGCCAAACGTTGGGCATCCTACCAAAAATATGCTGATGAATTGAGCAAAATTCTTGAAACAAACCCCAAAGTTTTCTTTTGAACTCAGTTAGGGGGCAGCCTTAAAGTTTAACTGAAAAAGACAACGTATTTTTGTATCATTTCACTAGATACACTACATTATTTGGATTGTGGGATTATTTTATTTTTCACTATTTACTCTAGTATGCAGTCCAGTATATCTACGGAGGTCCTCACAACGTAAAATTCTACTGACATGGAATATTTGAATCTCAATGCAAACGCGACTTTTCAGTGGCCAGTGATCCGCTCGCGAACAGTAGCTGCGTGACCACTTATTTTTCGTAAATCGTTTTCGCCAAGCATACAACACAGGTACAAGCGCATAGAGGTAACGCAAATTCGAAAGGGAAATTTCACTATATTAAAATCAATTATTCGTGAATGGAGGAGCAAAGTAACGCATTTTCATCGGGTCTTCTTTAAGTGAATCAGTAATGGGTAACTAGATATCGTCGGATCTTTGGGCTTTCTCGTATTTGCAGTGTTAGCTCTGCGCAACTGTCGAATCACTGTTACCCGATGAAAAATTTGTAGACTGCGTAGTTGTATGGTAGTTGCACGAAAAAGTAGCATGTAATACTATGTAATAGCAAATAACACTATCATTTAATGTGCCTCAGACTGGTCCAATCTTAAGTAGTAGTATCCAGTAGCATCCTTTCTTGCCATAGTAGGATCCAGTCTTGCAAATAGTAGCATGTAGTAGTATGCAGTAACACGGTAGCCTTGAAGTAGAAGCATATAGTAGCATCAGTTAGTACTGCATGCTACTTTTCCGTACAACTTCGTACTACTGTTTTGAGATAATTTTTCATCGGGTACACGTTTACTGAAGTTCGCCGGATAGCACAAGTGTCTCTATTGTCACGACTAAAACTGGCGGTTACACGACATTTCTTGTGTTCTCTAGTATTTTTCTTTCTTTTTCTTTTTTTTGTTATTTATGGCACATGTGCTGAAATAAAGCTAATTAATTGATTGATTGATTGATTGAGATTGTCCCATCTCAGCCGTCTTCGGTTAAACTTTAACCATGCGGTAACTTTTCTAGCTATGAGCCTGAAAAGGACCCTGTCACGAAGGGCCGGAATATCGCTCGAATAAAATCAGCTGACGTGTCCGTTTTACGCTATCAAATAAGACCAAAGGTTTCGATGGGATCCCAAAATTTCGATACAGACAATCGGGTCTTGCCATCGCCAGACTCCTTGAACATTTTTACTATTTAAATTTAGAAACAGACTGGGGCCAAATAGTTAATAATCTGAGAAAACCAAGTTCTGTATGGATTCAGCATGTGTGTTTACCACTGTAAGTCAGATGAGAGATGAGCAAACAACTTGGCTTTCACATGCAGCTGACAACTCGCTCGTTTCTAATAAGATCCGAATTTGGAAGAAAGCTTATGCCTATTTGCACATCAAATCGATTCGGGATTATCCGCTAGCGAAGCAGGAGAGGAGACGAAATCTAATTTCCTTCGGATTTGGGATTGACACTACCTATCATCAAAATCAGGTTACTGACAAGTAGCTTTTGACAGGCGTATAATTGAGTCATTGCTAGTATGAGATCAAGTGTAGAGAGTAATTGCAAATATCGTGTCTCGCTCTCAGTATCTTTGAGTAATTGGTCCATTCTTCTATGTGCTCCGTCTTTCATGAAAGGGGTGAAGGAACAATATTCTGACACTGACCGGGGATAGTAGCTATGTTCATGGGGAGGGGGGCTTCATGCTGACGGCACTTCGTTGTATTCAACGGCAGAAATAATGTATGACATTTTTCTTAACGTGAATGACATTTACGGAATTGTTTTTTCTTCTGTCTTTGTTTTTGTGCCAGTAAAACAGCTGGGGTTGATGACTTGGTTGGGGATCTGTATTTTTTATTTTAATGTTTACAAATGTTTAATACTTCAGATTTAGCTGTTTAAGGAAAATGTAGTTACACAAATTATTTCAGAAATTTAAATGAGATAATTAATTTCCAAATATTAGGGGGGAAGAATAGTAAATAAAATATGGGTTTATTTTCAAAAGCTAGGTGACGTGAACTAGTTATAAGTGGTTAAAAATAGATTAAAATTAACGCCACTGAGGGATGGAGGAGTAGCCACAGAAAGTACGAAATCTGATTTCTTAGTTTTTTAAATGATATAAAAATAAGTTAATTAAAAAAGATGCTACGGAAAAAAGGACACCTCGCACTACATAGTGTTTCTGCCAAGATGTTCCAAGATAGTTAACCACTTTCGAACTTAGTCATGCTTCGCAGACAATCACACACGGCCTCGGATGTCCCTTGCTTTGGACGAAAATTTTGGCAAGATTTTCATAACCGGTCTCCGGACGAATAAGCTCCTCAAAAACCATGATCGGGCTCATAATACATCACGTTAAAGGACCCCTCGCACAATTTACTCTTCAACTTACAATATTTTAAAATGTTTGAATACTTTAAAACTATGCTGTGCTTTCAACAAATAACCCGCGGTTGTTGGCTGCTTTAAGCCTTTTCCGAGACCCGTTGACTTGTAGCGAAAACAGGGAAACAATTTACATAACCGGGTTTCCTGATGGAGAAACTTCTCGCAGGCAACCGTCGACAGCGTGATACACACTGAAGGTAGCAAAACGCGGCAAGTGAGAAAATCAGCGTGGTTTTGTTAGTGGGGTCAGAATGTAGCCTACTTGCGAAATTGGGGTCTTCGGGCTTGGAAATATATGGATTGATTATGGAAGTAGGTTGCATTAGTATTATAGGTAAGACAGGTCCTTTAAGAGAACAAACTTGGCTAGCGTGATAATCAGTGTAATGCCAAAAGGGGAGACAGGACACCCCGAGACCCGTTGACTTGTAGCGAAAACAGGGAAACAATTTACATAACCGGGTATTCTGATGGAGAAACTTCTCGCAGGCAACCGTCGACAGCGTGATACACACTGAAGGTAGCAAAACGCGGCAAGTGAGAAAATCAGCGTGCTTTTGTTAGTGGGGTTAGAATGTAGCCTACTTGCGAAATTGGGGTCTTCGGGCTTGGAAATATATGGATTGATTATGGAAGTAGGTTGCATTAGTATTATAGGTAAGACAGGTCCTTTAAGAGAACAAACTTGGCTAGCGTGATAATCAGTGTAATGCCAAAAGGGGAGACAGGACACACCTATGAAGTACAGAATCTCGGGAACGAAAATGGATGCAAATACCCTGAAGTACAATGAATTGCTATCAAAAGTACGGCATGTCCTTAAAGTGTTCCTTCAGCCCAAGCTCAATGCGAATCCTATTTGGCTGCGAGTCGCAGGTTCATTTTTATAGGTTGAGCCTGGAGATGACCATAGCCAAGAAGGACCGAAATATCGCTATAGTGAATCCCAGCTGACTTATCCGCTTAGTGATGGGGGGGGGGGGGGGGTTTCTACGGGTCAACAGCAGTACATCATATGATCAACTTTATATAAGCATTTTATACGAGGTCACCTCCGCGGCCATTTTCTGTTCTGCGAAGCCGGGATTCCTAATTCCTTCCACACCAGCAATACCATGTTTCTGAGTTTTTATATACTCAAACAATGGCTATAAACGGATATAGTGAGCTAACGATGCTTTGCCTTTCTTGACAGGGTCCTCGTCAGCCTGTCCTACGTCAGGGAATGGTAGAAACAAAACCTGCAAACCAGTTTCTTCCGGTCCCTGACGTTCTGACGAGGACTCTTCCCAAGAAGGGCCGAAATATCACAGCCAAGCATCGTTAGCTGACAATCCGTTTTTAGATTCTTGCCTACTCCTACATGCCACTGCTTTCCCACACGTTCTGTATCTTTCCCCTTTCTGGACCATCTAGTAAGGAAAATCTTCGTCAAATTCGTTTCATTTTCTTTGGGCTTTCTCAATAGCTTCTACGCCTCCCCCCCCCCCCCCCCCTGGACAAGGAACAGCCACCTCACTGAAAAGTTCCGTATAGCTGATCCGTCTGCGGTTTTCCTGAGATCCATCAACAGGATGAAGGAAAATTGTAACCACCCATAGAGATGTTCGGTTTACTAAAGGTTAACTTTAAGTGTCTTTTTCTGTGTGTATATGTGTGTTGTTTTCTTTATTTTCGTCATTTACTCCGCCTTTTCAAAATGGCGGGTCATAAATAAATTACTTACTTACTTACTAGACATCGAGGTTGATATCAGAAAATAACACCGAGACGGTCATTGCAAATAACCTATCCGAGCCGAAGGCGAGGCCTTCAGCCAGCATACGCTCAAGTGCCATATAGCGATCGTAATTTCTGTCGTTCTGTCGCTCTGTTGTTCTGTCGGTCTGTCCCGGTTTTGCTAGATTGGGCACTTCCACATAAGCTAGGACGATGGAACTTGGTAGGCATATAACGGACCCAACCAGATTAACTCGGAAACAATCACTTCCCCGATCCGGCAATCGTGGGGGAAGTGGAGGGATGGGAAATCCGAAAACTAGTAACATGCAGAACTTTAGAACGGGTTATCGGACACGCAAGAAACTTGACTTATGTCAAGAACAAGTGCTTCAGATGCTCGGTATCAAATCCGGACCAGATCCGATAACTGGGGAGGGGGGGGGGCGGCTGGAGGGGGGCACCGGAAATCTCGTAAAACGCTCCCACATAAGCTAGGACGACGGAACTTGGAAGGCGTATCAGGAAACCGACGAGATTAACTTGGAAATAATCACTTTCCCGATTCGGCCGTCACGGGGGGAGTGGAGGGATGGGAATCCGGAAACTAATAACATGCATAACTTTGGAACGGGTAATCGGTCATGCATGAAACTTGACACATGTCAAGAACAAGTGCTTCAGATGCCCAGTTTCAAGTCCGGACTAGATCCGATAACTGGGGGGGGGGGGGGCACCGGAAATCTCGTGAAACGCTTCCACATAAACGGGGGGAGTGTAGGTATGGGGAATCCGGAAACTAGAAACATGCATAACTTTGGAACGGATGATCGGACATGCATGAAACTTGACAATTGTGAAGAACAAGTGTATCAGATTTTCAACTTCAAATCTGGACCGAATCCGAAAACTGGGGGGGGGGGGGGAGAGGGGGGACCGAAAATCTCGTGAAATGCCCAGGTTCAAGGGATCGGGACGGAACTTAAAGGGAAGAACAAGCATTTACCCTAGATACTTTATTGACAAAACAAGACCGGATCGTGTTACAGTAGAGGAGGTTGGAGGGGGATATCCCGGATTTCGGGTGATCACGAGTTAGGGTACTTCCAGATGTACTAGGACCATGAAACTTGTCAGACATATCAGGTCCTCTCCCAGGTCGACTTGAAAATAGTTCCTTTCCCGATCCGATGATCATGGGGAGAAGGATGGGGAATCCGTATCCTAGTGACATGCATAACTTTGGAACGGGTGAACAGACGTGCATGAAACTTGTCAAGTGTCAAGAACAAGTGTTTCAGATGATCAATTTTAAGTCTGGCATGGATCCGATAACTTGGGGGGGGGGGGGGGGGGGAGCTGGAGTGGGGGTGCCGGAAATCTCGTAAAACGCTTAGAGTCGAGAGATCCGGATGGGACTTGGAGGGAAGAACAAGCATAAGCCGTAGATACATTATTGACAAAACAGGACCGGATCGTGTCACAATGGGGGGAGTTGGAGGGGGTTTTCCACAATTCCGATGATCACGAGTTAGGGTACTTCAAGATGTGCTGTGGCCGTGAAAATTAGCAGGCATGTTAGGGACTATCAGATTGGCTTAAAAATAGTCCCTCCCCAGATCCAATCATCGTTAGGAGGAAGAAACATTTGTCAATGAGTGGTATAACCATTTCAGATTTCCTAGATCGAGCCCATTTCCTGATGAAATGAATATCGGGAGAGAGATCCAGCCTTGAAAACTGCAAACCGTAACTGACGAACAGGCTAACTGTTCTTACAAGTGCCATATGAGCTTTCAGCTCTTGGTAATAAAATCGTGTGAACATTTCAACTTACCTGTATTCTGAGTGCCTAATTTCATTTTTGATGCCTCTCTTGCTCGAAATTAGTAGAATTTTATTTGATGGTGCAAAACGTGAATCTTATAAGAAATTATATTCTTAATGGATTTAATGGATTATGGAATTTTTAAACGGATCAGACTGATATTTTTAATGACCATCGAGGTTGTCCTTCCGATATCAACCGAGATGGAGGTGTGTTTGCAACTTTTTCGAACATAAATCATCTCTGGAGGCTGATATGACTCTCCGGAGGCTGATATGACTTATATCATCCTCTTTTGAGGCTGATATGGCTTATATCATCCTCTCTGGAGGCTGATAGTAGAATTTTAGGATGGGAATATCGGATGCCTCAAACTTGTCTGGTCTTGATCATGGTGAGGGGTTGCTCTCTTTCCGCCACCGATGTACACCTCGGCGCGACACCGTACAGCACCGGCACGATACCGCCGGTCACCGACATATTCATGCTTCACAATCTGGCGCCCAGTAACGAAGGTACTTGAATGAGAGAACTATCGAATAATTGCTGCCGTAGAAGAAGCAGTAACTAGATATGAGGCATGCTGACCAAAAGCGCCAAGTAACCAACCATGTTTCCGTGCTAGTGTTGGGCCATATTTGGATTTTTCGATATATCGAAATTTTCACTTGCGATATTCGACAACCAGCGTACCCCCGGCACGGCACCAGCGCACCCCCGGCATGGCACTAGCGCACCCCCGGCACGGCACCAGCGCTCCACAGGCAGGGCACCAGCGTGGCACCGTCGCGCCACTTGGTGTACATCGTTTCTGGGAGTGAGCACGCCCTCGGATAATGGACCACAACAGAGAGTCGGTCTGCAGTTGCATGGAGTAAAAGTCGAGGGCTAGAGTAGCACAAGACTAGTTCATGCAGAGTCTCAAACCCCCTTGCCCATCGTCTGTGACTATTTTTAGCTAACTTCCAAGCTGAGATTCCGAAATTCCTTCCACGAGCAGAACTGAATCCTCTGTCATTATTTATGAATGTTTAATTTATGAGTATTAGACATGACCTTCTATTTATGAGTATCAGACATGAGCTCGTAAATGCTTAATCCTTCTGACTACTTAGAAAGTCTCTTTTTTTATTATTTCTGGCTTACTTGGAATGGGTTGTCATGGAGGAACGGAATGTTTGGTATCTCGAATCTTTCCGATCTTGACTGTACCCGATGGAAAATTGATTAAATTAAATTTTATTTGTAACCCGTCTAGGTAAAGACGGAGTATGGTAAAATATAAAAAAGGGAGAAACAACATAGCATCAACAACAACCAAAATAATTAAAATTCAGTAAACCGGAACATCATGGAGCTCCATGGGTGGCTACAGCTTTCCTTCATCCTGTTGATGGATCTCAGGACAGCCGCAGACGGATCAGCTATACGGAACTTTTCGATGAGATGGCTGTTCCTTGTCCAGGGGGGGAGGCGTAGCAAATATTTAGAAAACCGAAAGAAAATGGAACGAATTTGACGAAGATTTTCGTTACTAATGATGGTCCAGAAAGGGGAAAGATACAAAACGTGTGGAAGAGCAGTGGCATTGTAAGTGTAGGCAAGAATCTTTCGGTTAAACCGCAACTTTCCAGAGACGATACGGGCATCTCATAAATGATCTCATAACAGTAGATGAAGTTGTACGAAAAGTAGAATGCAGTACGAACTGGTGCTACTACATGCTTCTATGTCAAGGCTACCGTGTTACTGCATTCTACTGCATGCTACTATTAGCAAGACTGGATGCTACTATAGCTAGACTGGATGCTACCGGATCTACTGCTTAAGATTGGCCCAGTCTGAGGCACATCAAATGATAGTGTTCTTTACTGTTATGCATGCAACTTTTTCGTACAACTATCTTATAACTTTGCAGGCTACAAATTTTTCATCGGAACGCCACAACAGAAGGCGGTTTGAATGAAACAAACGCAGAAGACTGGACTACGCTGGAAAGTCAATATTTGTTCACCGCTAACTATCCCTTTACTTACTAGTCCATTAAAAGTACGGAAAAAAAGGGGTGAACCCGGACAAAATTGCAACACAAATGTTTTTGACACTTAAATGTTCAGAAAAAATCGCTGAACAACATATCCAAAATCCACCAAAATCGTACGGTGGGAAAACTTTCTAGGCCTGCTTAAAAGGGTGGAGGGGGTGAAAAATTAAGGGAAGAAGTTAATGGTAATATGACAGTCGAGTTGGGGGGTAAGTAGACACGCTGATTCCATTTCCGAACGTTATTGTTTCATCCGATAAATAGCAGTTTGAATTCCGACAAATAGCAGTTTAATAAATAGTTCAAATTCCAAAATTCTGCGCTGTGTTTTTCAAAAAATTACAGAGCCATCCCGACTGTTTTAGCCGCGCACAGCCCCCTTTAAATTAAACGCGAAATATGGAAGTTGAATGACTGCGGCCTTTCTGACCAATGAGCTTCTCGGCAGCAATAAGGGGGGACCTGAACTGCTTCGAAAAGAGCCAGGCATGACAGATGCAAAATCGGTGTAGTGCCATTAAGGAGGACACAGATGACATCGGAAATTCGGAGATTTAGCAATGAGAATGGATGGGATGATTAGGGATGAAGGTGTAATCGATCAGTAATAGAGGTACGACAGGCCCTTTAATTAAATACAGAACGGACCATGGCCCTCTACCATGCACAGTAAGATAGAGACTGGAACACACTCATGACGAAATCGAAAGCAGATATATAACGTATGGTTTACACAAGACTAAAAAGAAAATCAGCTGCATCCTCCTCGGAATGTGTCTCAGGCCAGGAACTCTCAAGGGCGTTGAAAACAAACACAATATCTCAAAAGAGATCGTGGATTCGTTGTTTCTTCTCTTCGAAAACCCTAGGCTTAGCCTTGGCGCAGAGTTCTCTACTAGCGTTTTGCTGCCCTCCATTCTGAACTTTTCCCTTGACACTTTAGAAAGCACGACCGCCCGACAATTTTGGGAGGAATGCGTACAAAAACGGGAACGCGTACTAAAAACGGGAACAACGTACTAAAATCTGGAACACTGCACCAAGAGGAACACCACTAAAAGGGGGAATGCTACACCGTCCTTCCTTCTTTTTTAGTAGTTTATTTGGGTACGAGTTCCAGATCATTCGCGTGCACCTCCGCACAAGCGGCAGGGCTCCTGTTCTGTAATACTTCCCTATTCTAGTAGTGGTGTTCCTTCTTTTAGTCACGCTACCTCCACACGAGGGCCAGGGCTCTTGTTCAATACTAAGCAGCAGGAGGATCAAGTAATAAAAACAGGAATGCCAGGACCCTGTTTTTTGACCTCTTGCCGTGGTGCGCGCGAATGATCTGGAACTCCCACCCAAACAAACTACTAAAAAAAGGAAGGACGGTTCCTCCTGGTGGAGTGTTCCACATTTTAGTACGTTGTTCCCGTTTTAGTACACGTTCCTCCTGCACCGATTCATTCCCCATTCCCGTTTTTAGTCGATCCCCAATTTTGAAGGAAGCTCGCGACACTCCTTACGCTGACGGAGTGTCGCAAGTCGTCTTTCCAGGGAGATGACTTAAAGGACTGTCGTATTTACATTATTTATTCACCTAATCGCCCTAAGACAAGAAAACTTCGATATTTGTATTGTAAATGAATAACCTTTTAATTTTTATGGCACTTGCAGCCTCTGGCTCAAGTGCCATATACCGATCACAATTCCGTCTGTCGGTCTGTCGGTCGGTCCGAGTTTTTTTGTCCCACATATCCGAGTTAGGGTACTTCCAGATGTGCTAGGACAATGAAACTTGGCAGGCATATCAGGGACCCGACCAAACTAACCTGGAAATAATCAGTTTCCCGATCCGACCATATGGGGGGGAGTGCGGGGCGCTGGAAACTTGCAAATTTAGGGCATTTTGTCACTTTTTTCTGAGTTAGGGTACTTCTAGATGAGCTAGGACAATGAAACTTGGCAGGAATATCAGGGACCCGACCAAACGAACCTGGAAATAATCGGTTTCCCGATCCGACCATATGCGGGGGAGTGGAGGCGCTCGAAACTTGAAAATTTAGGGCATTTTGTCACACTTTTTCGAGTTAGGGTACTTCCAGATGAGCTAGGACAATGAAACTTGGCAGGAATATCAGGGACCTGACCAAAGTAACCTGGAAATTATAAGTTTCCCGATCCGACCATATGCGGGGGAGTTGGGGCGCTGGAAACTTGAAAATTTAGGGCATTTTGTCACACTTTTTCGAGTGAGGGTACTTCCAGATGAGCTAGGACAATGAAAAATGGCAGGAATATCACGGACCCGACCACACTAACCTGGAAATAATCAGTTTCCCGATCCGACCATATGGGGGGGAGTGCGGGGCGCTGGAAACTTGAAAATTTAGGGCATTTTGTCACACTTTTTCGAGTTAGGGTACTTCCAGTTGTGCTAGGACCATGAAACTTGGCAGGCATATCAGAGACCCGACCAAACAAAATTAGGAATAATCAGTTTTCTGATCCGACCATTTTGGGGGGGGGGGGGGGGGTGGAGGGCAGGGGAATCCGGGAAACTGAGAAGTGTGTAACTTTCGAACGGATGATCGGATTGTAATGAAACTTCATAACTGAAGAGAATATATATCTGTAATGTCCCGTTTAAAGTCTTGACCGGATTCGGTAGCCAGGGGGGAGTTGGGGGGGGGGAGACCGGAAATTTCAAGAAACGGTTAGAATGGAGGGATCGGAGTGAAACTTGCTGGGAAGAACAAGCATCTGCTCTAGATAAGTCCTTTAGACCATTGTACTGGATCCGGACACTTATGGGGGGGGGGGGGGGCCGGAATTCCGGTGATGGTGGTTTTTTGGATTTTCACGATGAAACTTGGCAGGCATATCAGGGACCCAATCAAACTGACTTCAAAATAAAAATATTGTTGATCAGATAATGGTGGGGGAGTGGAGGGAGGGGAATCCGCAGGGGAATCCGGGAAATTGAGAAGTGTGTAACTTTCGAACGGATGATCGGATTGTAATGAAACTTCATAACTGAACAGAATATATATCTGTAATGTCCCGTTTAAAGTCTTGACCGGATTCGGTAGCCAGGGGGGAGTTGGGGGGGGGGGGGGAGACCGGAAATTTCAAGAAACGGTTAGAATGGAGGGATCGGAGTGAAACTTGCTGGGAAGAACAAGCATCTGCTCTAGATAAGTCCTTTAGGCCATTGTACTTGATCCGGACACTTATGGGGGGGGGGTCCCGGAATTCCGGTGATGGTGGTTTTGGGGACTTTCACGATGAAACTTGGCAGGCATATCAGGGACCCAATCAAACTGACTTCAAAATAAAAATTTTGTCGATCAGATAATGGTGGGGGGAGTGGAGGGAGGGGAATCCGAAATTTTCAGTCATGCGTAATTTTAGAATGGTTGATCGGATTCGAGTGAAATTTAAGAATTCAACAGAGGACATTTCTCCGATGATTTTTTTCATATCCGGACCGGATCCGGCAACTATTGGGGGGGGGGGGGGAAATACGTGCCCCGTTTAGAATGGAGGGATCGGGATGGAACTTTGTGGGAAGAACAAACAGATGCTCTAGGTAAGTCATTTGCTGAATCGGATTGGCTACGTGCACCGCGGGGGAGCTGGGTGGGGTGGGGTGGGGGGTGGACCGGAAATCTCGAGAAACGGTTAGAATGATGGTATCGGAGTGAAACTTGCTGGGAAGAACAAACATCTGGTCCATATAAATCTTTTACATAACTTGACTTGATCCGGACACTTGAGGGGGGGGGAGGAGGGGTATCCCGGAATTCCGTTTTTGGGGGATTTTCACGACGAAACTTGGAAGGCATATCAGGGACCCGGTCAAACTGACTTGGAATAAAAAAAAAATCCTCGATATGATAATCTTGGGGGGGGGGGGAGTTGAGGGAGGGGAATCCGGAATATTGAGTCATGCGTAACTTTGGAACGGGTGATCGGATTCGAGTGAAATTTAATAATTAAACAGAGGACATTTTTCTCTTGTGACCTTTTTCATTTCCGGACCGAATCCGGCAATTATCGGGGGGAGGGCGGAAAATACTTGACCCGCTTAGACTGGTGTGATCTGGATCGAACTTCGTGGGAATGACAAACAGATGCTCTGGATTAATCATTTACAGAACAGGATTGGCTCCGGTTATTGTGGGTGGAGTTGGAGGAGGGGGAGGGGGGTCTGGGATTCCGGTGATCGCGCGTTAAGGTACTTCCAGATGTGCTAGGACGATGAAACTTCGCTGGAATATTGGAGACTCAACAACATTTGCTTAGAAATTGCTACTTCCCAAATCCGATTATTCCTTAAAGTACCAATCTTGACCGCAAAGTAAAAAAAAATACTTTTAAGCAATATATGCATTTTCGCGATGCCCATCAGCCCATTAGCAGTTTTGCCTCAAGGGTTTTGCTTACAAATGAAGTTCCAGCTCCCTTATAGCGCGCATCTCAACCGCAAAGTCGAAACTTACTCTTGTTGTTTCTTCTCTTGTCTCGTCTAACAAAAAGACAAGCGCCCCCCCCCCAAAGGATAAGAGTATTTGCTGACCAACAAATCCCCGTTTTTTGATGGTGCAAACGGATACGTCAGCTGAATTTTCATTGGAGCTATATTTCGGCCCTTCTTGGCAAGGGTCCTCTTCAGGCTCAATACCGCTCAAGTTGGAAAAACGAACTTGTGGGAAACACAAAACTAAAGATTCTAGCCTAGCCTTAAATATTTAACTTTGTTGATTCCTTCGGGATTCTTGCTTGGAGTTAAAAAGGTTGCTGTTTTTGCTGCTCGATTGGGTCGTTGGTCGGGTAGAGATTTTCTGCATTTGGGTTGAATTTCGTTCTGTTGTAGAGAAGAGCTTAGGGTCTGAAATCCTGATTTGGTGGAAATCCTGGGCAGACGTTTTCCCCGTTAAGGAATGAGCAGTCTCCCAACAAAGTGCTTTCTAATGACAGAAACGCACTGGCCCTCTAGCTATCGAACAAATTGCTCTTAAAGCGAGGCCAAACGACCAGGAAAATTGGTCTATGTTTCCTGGGTGGGCGGGTCAATAGCGACGGTAAACGAAGCGGAGCGAACTCGCAGGACCATAATAGTTGTTAGCAAGGACATTCCGCATATATCTTCAATAAAACGATCTTCTCCTCCATTATTTAGGGTAAATTCAGTCTTCAACGACCTGTCTGTAACTCTTCTCGAACAGGCATGAAATCCATATTTTCCTATGTCCCAAACGTACTATGAAAATTGAATTGAATTTTATTTATAACCCGTCTGGGTAGAGACGGAGTACGGTAAAAAATGAAAAAAGAAAGAAACAACACAACAACAATAACCAACATGACTAAAAGTCGCTAAACCAAAACATCATGGAGCTCCATGGGTGACTACAATTTTAATAATAATAATAGTAATATAATAATAATATGGAGGGCTGTTAAGCCTCGACAAAATTCTTAATTTACATTTCTTCTAAATTTGCACAAGGAGAAAATGTCACTTGAATAATGCTTCACTCTACAGTAGATGGATCTCAGGACAGCCGCAGACGGATCAACTATACAGAACTTTCCAATGAGATGGCTGTTCCTTGTCCGGGGGGGGGGGGGGGGTCCAGAAAGGGGAAAGATGCAGAACGTGGGGAAGAGCCGTGGCATTGTAGGAGTACGCAAGAGTCTTCCGGTTGAATCGCAACCTTCCAGAGACGATACGGGTGATCCACTGATGCGCTTCAGCAAAGTAATCCAAGGTCCGTCAGGCTGGATTTGCTCTGGACTTGACATCCTATAAGGTCGATTACCGTTGGCTCCCTCGAATGGTTATTAAACATCAAGAATTCCGTGTTTCCCCTGTTAAGTCCAATACCTTCATATTCCGAAACTAGTGGTTGGAAAACACTTTAAATTCGATTCCATTTTTGACACGACTAAGGTTCAGAATGTCAGCAGCATACGCTATCACTGAGCAGTTGATGCCATCATAGCACAAGTGCAAGGGGTTTTGGACTGGGCATTCAGGGCAGTATTGTCAAATAATGTAGGGCTAGTAATCGCTCCTTGCCTGACTCCTTTAAAAATTCTCGTTTTTAGGAAGCTCTAGATTGAACTCTAAACTGCTCAAATTGGTCCACTTTTTGTCATATTGGACAACTTTCAACCTTGCTCGAAGATTGGGATACATGTCTTTCATAGCTCTAACGATCCCAGATTGCACGCCACGAGTGCGAAGCTCTAACAGGGCTTGTTGACAGACGACATAATCAAAGGCTCTTTCTACGTCATGACCACCTAGGCCAAAGAAGTTTTCAACCGGCCAGCTTCCTAGAGAATATAAAAGCCAACGCAAAGAGAGCATATGCGCATCCCAAGCCAGAACGAAAACCGAATTGGTAATCTGGCATGTAGCACATTTCTGTAACTTCTTTGACAACCAGAAGCTCCACGACTTTG